>OW152822.1:8415900-9715200 GCA_933534255.1 Iphiclides podalirius | reverse complement strand
TAAGAGGCTATTGTTTATTATATTTATTTTTTCACCAAAAGTGCAAATAAAACTATGAATCTTCCATCTTGCCAACTCTCTGCAATCCAGATTAAACTTAAAACTTGTCCATAAGTGACTGTTGCTTCTCAATACATTTTTGAAAATGTTTTGTATGTCCCTAAAAATAAGGATAAATTTTCAAGACATAATAATTTTCATGGTATAAATACTAGGAACAAACATAAATTGATCCTACCCACAAGTAGACCGCGTAAAATAAGTAAATATTTTATGGGACAATGTATACGTTATTACAACAAAATTCCAGAGAACGTTCAAAATGCATCAATAGCTAAATTTAAAAAAATAGTAAAAGAACGTTTGTGTGTTAAAGGCTATAATATTAATGATTATTTAAATGATAACACACTGATAATGAACTGATCGCTCCAGGCTCTTTCAATCAGAGTTCTTATATTGTATTTGTAATGAACTCATGTCAAACAGCTTATTTAAAAAAAATAAAAAAAAAGCCCGCTGAGTTTCTTTCGCCGGTTTTTTCTCAGTACAGTGGCTTTCTTTTCCGAACCGGTGGTAGTATTTTGACTATCAATAAGGGAATGTAATGCTCCAATTTTGAATAAAGACATTTGATTTTGATTTTGATTTTGAAAATTCAGCAAGGTTCAGTCTCCAAACTATAGTTATTTATAGACGTTTTTGTTATTATTTCTACACGATCCAAGAACTAGAATGGAAATAATAGAAACTAGATAATCCTTATAAATATGATGCCATATAATTATTTGCCATTATAACCATGCAACAGGTAATTTTTATGTTAAATATTTTTTTAACGTTAATCAAAGAAGAACTAGAAGAAAATTTTGCTAACGTAAAAACTTGTATATAAAATGTGCTGATGTAAATATACTTTGTTAAGAGAACCTGCATGGTTGCAGGTACTCTTAACAAAGTATCAGTAAACTTAAGTTTATTAACGCAAACTTAAACTTAAAGAGACCAGGACGGCAAAATATTCTATACCCACTTTAACCTTTCAAATAAGGAGGTAGAGGCCCCTATACAGAAATAAGACGTGTTAATCTTAGTGGAATATAATCTAAAATTTACGGTGCTATAGTATTTTCATTTATAATCAAAGAGTCATACGTTTTATTAATTATAAAAAATTTATCTGTCACTCACTGACCTATCTGAAATGGATTATATTTGTGTCTTATAATGTGTGATTATAGATTGTAAATTCGGTCCAAAAATTTAAGAAAAAATCCTGTCCGAACATTTATACAATGCGGATGTAAACGATGACCCTATGTTTATATTATTAATTTATTGTATTTTATCTGATTTTTATGCTTGGAAAATGTTTGACCCTAGTAGATGGTAAAGACAACAATACTTTAGTTAAAACAATTCCTTAGATCGACAATATGGGTTTGTTAGTTTCCTCTTATGAATATGCAAAGCCGAAGTCCACCATTTGCTAACCGAGCATCAAAACTGAATAACGACTTAACGTGCCATCTGAAGCTTGAAGATAAATTTTGACAACCGTTTAAATCGTTAAGCCGCCAGAACCCAAGGGCTGGTCACAAGCAATTTACATTAATTCTTTTATAATAATGATTGCCTTGATGGTATTAGCCGTTATAGCTCAGTGACCGAGCGCTCGCCTTTAATTAAATTTACTCTAGCAAACCGAGTTCGGTAGCGGCAAATTGTTAATTTTAATTGTCAACTTATCACTTCCTCAAAGGTGAAAGAAAAAATCTTGAGGAAACCTGCATATTTTCGATATAATAAGAAAAAAACCGGCCAAGTGCGAGTCGGACTCGCGTCTCGTATGGGGACGCCCTTTAATTTTCAGCTTTTTATTTTTTAGATTTTTTTCCTTTACTTTTTTTAAGATCAGCTAAAAGGTTTTTGCCAAATTTCTTAAAAAATAAAATTTGAAAATTAAGGGAAATTTTTGTACTTACAAGTCTTCGCGAATATCTAAATTTGGTCAAATCTTTTTATCGTTTTGTCTCAGAACCTTTTTTTACACCTAATAGGGACTATAAAGCTAAGTACCTGCTGTAAATTTCAACTTGCTAGGTCCACTCAATCCTGAGAAAATCGGTGGTTACACACGGACAGATAGATGGACAAGAAATTGATTTTATAAGGGTACCGTTTTTTACCTTTTGAGGTACGGGACCCTAAAAATATTTCGAAGATATATGAAGTCCGCCAAAACACGTGTGGTTGCGTGGTGTGGCCGCGTAATCCCTGATAGCTTCTGTTCAGAGGAGGCCTTTGCCCAGCAGTGGGACATGTGTAAGCTGTTACTTTACTCACTTTTAATAATTATTAATTAGCATTACACTAATTGGTTTACAGCAATTTCAAAAAAGCATATTCTTTTAAAATAATTGTTTATCTCTTTAATTTTCTATTTTGTACTCATTGCTAATGATTATATAATTATGTATGTTAATTCATATCCAATTACAAATACGTCGACCTATGCAAAGCCATCAGGGTCGTAGAATATGACTGATAGTATTGAGTCATATATGTTCTAATCGTGCATCATAAATACTAAACATTATTAATACTAAAATCCTAGTATTTGAATATAAAGTCGAGATAATTCAAAATGTACAGCGCGAGTATTGCATGACTTTAAATGAGGTTAATGAGAACATAAGCGTAGCCCAAACGAGGTTATGTCGTAATGTGAGTCAAACGTATACTGAAACGTTTGGGAGAAACAAACGACAGTGTATATTCATTTCAGATATCTTACAAGCTTTTTTGAATTAAATTTATTATTGTATTCTAAATAGTGTACCAACAATGTTTTGTTTTACTTCTCTTAGTATCTTTTTATTTTTCGTTTTCTTATCTACACAAGATTTTTGTGAAAGTTTAAGAAATGAATTAACAATTCTTAATTTCTCTCGGTAAAAGATAAGTACACTAAGTATATAGTATGCTTCATGTTGAATTTTAATTAGTAATAAGTATGTAAAGTCATACACAATCTTAAACGGTTTTATAAATGTGTCTTCACAGTTCAAATGACGTTATTTTTATGTTTGTTGTGTATTTACGCCTTATTTTAAGGAAACCGCCTTTCAACACCCATAGGGTTGTAGGTGCGTTGCCAACATTTATAAAAGTGTGCTCCGGTCACCCAACTCATCAGATGAAAGGCAGCAGTATAAAAGTTACAATTAACGCTGGTCTTCAGAGATCGTGGTGCTTCCCCGGACGGACCTGCCCACTCGTGCAACAGCGATTGTTGCGTTTGCGTTGCCCTACCACTGATTAAAATGAATAAATTTAAAATAGCATACGGCACTGAGTTGAAACTTAAAACATAAATGTGAATGTACAAATGATTTTATTTTATTATTATTTTTCGATATCCTCTCTTATCAACTTAACAAATGAAAACAAAAAGTTGCTCCTATATTTCCTACACTCCATCATGCTATCTTCATGTCGATAACAATGATTTTTATTTTATGACAGACGAAAGGGAATCTTAGCCGGTTTTCTAATCCATCAAAATGCGCAGTTAAAAGTTCGGCAACAACAGTGACAAGCGAACTCTGGAAGAAATTGTCCTATAAAAAGGGGTAATGAAAACACTGGTTTTATATTCAAGATAATCTTGTATTATTTAAGAAAAATTGCACAATTATACCTTATTTCCAATTTTAAATCCTTACTAATATTATAAAGGCGAAAGTTTGTATGTATGGATGAATGTTTATTATTACTCTTTCACGCAAATACTACTATAGCTTTACACAAATATAGCTTATACATCAGAATAAGACAGAGGCTATAATTTATATACATATTTTTGAATATCTGTCTTTCTATCTGAATGTTACGCCTTCAGCCTATTCTACGCAGAAGTAGTCGCGGGCAGCAGCTAATAAACATATAATGTAAAGAAACGATTTCTTATTCTTGATAAAATATCTTACAGTTAATGAAAATTAGAATAGTAATGTATTCATCTCATTTTAATTTACTTTGCCCCTATCTTGCCCCATGCCTTAGTTATTAATATTTGCTAATAAAATTTTAAATAAACCAAGTAAATTTGAATAAATTTAATTCCACTTGAAAGTTGTTAAGCATGAGTTTCGAACATCAAAGCGAGATTTAACTTTAAAACACTACAAAGGAACAATAAAACGAGGTGTAGAAACCACAGATCGTTGCTATTTATTTTTGTCTTGAAGCTTATTTTATGAGATAAAATATGCCAAAACATCAGAAATACATAAAAAGACCCTTAGAGCGGTTTGTATAGTTTTTATTTAGCTTATCATATTTAATATTGCAATTTAATTTAACCCTTACAGGACCATAAGATGTCCAAGACTAAATATGCCGATACAACACAATATTTTAGATATTGTGGGTATATAGTAAGAGGATATCTCCAGAAAAACATAGAAGGATGTATAGGTTTCCTATAATTTCATGGGAAATATTTTTCCCTATGGACCATAAAAGTAAATAAATAAAGAGTAAGGTTTATTTTATCGGTATTTTATTTATTGCTTTGTAATACAAAAAACACAGTAAAAATTATCAGAAAAGTAAAATAAATAGTTAGTTATGGTATTCTACGAAACAATTTCGTTTACTTGTGAAGCACAAGTGTTCATTGCACATAACACATTTATTATGTCTCCTATTTTCTATACGTCGTTTTGCACAGTTTACGTATCGCTTCAGTTTATTTCCAATGCGGAGCTTTTCAGAGGAGACTTAAGTGATTCTTGTTTGCTGTCTACATGTAAAATATCGGAATACTTGGCGTCGAAATCTCGAGCAATGTCCAGTTGCCGGGGTCAATTAGAAAGTAAGACCACATTGGCTTCAAAGAAGGTAGGTTCGCTCAGTAAGGCGAGACATCACGTCGGCGCAACGCCTAAACCTTTATAAGGCGCAAATTCGGCCCCACATGGAGTACTGTTGTCACCTCTGGGCGGGAGCCGCCTATTACCAACTTCTTCCATTTGACCGCATCCAACGTAGGGCAGCTTGGGTTATCGACGATCAAAGTCTTTCCGATCGACTTCATACTTTGGTTCTGCGTAGACATGTTGGATCACTCTGCATCTTCTACCACACCTATCACGGGGAGTGTTCCGAAGAATTGTTTGGATTGATTCTGGCGGCTGAATTTCACCATCGGACAAAAACCAAAAATTTCATCCACACCACCTCGATTTCCAGCGTTCCTCAACAGCGAGATTTTCAAGACATTTCCTGCCTCGTACAACCGCTCTGTGGAACCAGCTGCCGCCGGTGTGTCAAAAAGAGAGCATACTCTTTCCTAAAAGGCTTGCAACACATTTGTAAACCCTCTAGTGTTGCAGGTGTCCATGGGCGGCGGTGATCACTTACCATCAGGTGAGCCTCCTGCTCGTTTGCCGCTTTCTTCCCATAAAAAAAATATTAGATCTCGTGCTACATGTTGATGATACTTCTTGAACAGAATCTTCAATTTCAACAACATCGGTTCCATTTTCTACATCTTAAGCTATGAACTGCTGTAGTAAGTTATCTTCACCGTCACTACTATCGCCGTAAGCAATAGTTCTTCATCTTGAATATGAAATTCTCTGCACTTTTAGTCTTTTCTGTAAAAAACCATGAAGGTAAACTGTATAAAATACAAGAAAATACAAGAAATCCCTACATTATCATAAAGCACTACATATTTAAATAACAAAATAATGTTAAATAACAAAATAATGTAACGTGGGTTCTTAATAATTCTTTTTTATTTTACACAATGAGATTATTTTCTTCAATACTAATAATATTTGTTTGAAGGATCATTTCTTAGATAGTTTTTGTAAAATACATAATGAAGGGTTCTTAATAATTATATTTTATTCCACACAATGAGATTATTTTCTTAATGAATGAGTCCCTTCTATGCCAATAATACTTGTTTCAGGGATATTTTCTTAAATAGTTTTTGTCTCCCCTTCCATGTTTCTTCAGAGCAATGGATAAAAATACATTGATATAGATAATTCAAAATGAAATCTTTTATTTACGACAAAAAGGGGGTTATGAACTTGTTACATTCTGCAAATATAGGAAACTGTAGTGCCATATTCTAACGATTCTCGGATCTTAAATTTTACACTCTGAAAGGGCACAGACCTGCTTCATTTGACAGTAAAATGTAGGAAGTATTAGTATCGACTCCGTGAGTTTTTAGTTAACAGGTTCGTGGATATAAAAAATATAAAATTTTCAAACCCTACACTAAACTACATCACGAAAAAAGGCATGTAGAATTTTGAGTGTTGCCACATCAGCCTATCGTCTTTTAGTCACGTTATATTGAAGCTTAATATGACCCAAAGCTTAATAGTGGTTTTTATAAGTTTTCTCCACAAGAAACGTCCTATTAACTTCCATTCTGTATTTGGATCTATTGAATTGGTGTGTGGATGGTTCTTGTTACTCTACAGTATAAACCGCTAGCTTGTATGTCGTAAATATATTGAAACAAATTAGTTTCATAATATGGATTTTTCATTAGTTTTAAACGAAGAAACTTTATATTTTTATAATATACTTACCGCAGCTTAGCCCGCGTTGAAGTTTTAAATAAATATCTTTCTTTAAAAAATATAAGTATTTTTAAAGAAAGATATTATATATATATATATATATATATATATATATTATTATATAGTTTCAAACTTTTACAATATTTTTTTCAATAACAATAATAATTTTTAATAATAAATTTTTAACAACTATAGTAAACTAAGTTCTAATTTGTGTCTTTCATAACCCGCCTATTAATCAAAAGAGTTTGCGTATTTAGTATTGAAATTATGACCTTTATGTAAAATAAATGTTTTTAAATAGCAAAAACAAAATCGACTTTAATTATCTCACTCACTAAACATTTTCTATTACATATTGAGTAGTTTCCTGTTTTTCCTGTCACTTCCAAGATTCAATGCCAATGAAATTAATTGGAAAGAAAAACAAATCCAAATCAATGCCTAAGTATAGGTTACTTTAAAACAATGATGTTTTAATGAAGATGACGCATGTCCATACTGCGCGGCGTTCAGAAATTGTTCCGCTTTACATTTATTATATGATATACATAAGTAAGGGTGAAAAATGATAATATAGAACGCGTTATAGCATTCAACAGATTTGCAACCTAATTAAACCAATTGGTGTTATTTCAGTGCATCAGTTTCGGTGCACTAGTGTCAGGCACCTACCTCCTATTTGTATATAATTTTTTTCCTAATGTGAAAAGTTTCCAAGTGAGCAGAAGGTTCACCTGATGTTAAGTGAATGCTGCCGCCCATGGACATCCGCTGCACCCGAGGGTTTAAAATTGGGCTTCGGCCACGTCACTCACCAGACAAAAAGTGAAAGTATTATACTTCCACTTTACGCCGGTCTTCTGTGAGGTCGTGGTACTTACCCGGACGAGCCTGTCCATTTGTGCAACAGCCGAGGCTACTGCGTGGCCCTACACCGTTAAAACATTTTAAAATGGCAACGTTTTATACGGCAGTTTGTATTTGACAGACAATAAGATGGTTCATAATTGAGTAATTAATAATTATAATTCGCATTCGTGAAATACCAGCGCAGATAATAGCCGCGGGTGTTCAGTCCTAAAACCAATACAAAGCCGTTTGGATTGCTCTAAATTAGCTTTATATTGATTACAACTAATATCTCACATTCAGGCCAAATACATCATCTTGATAATGATATGATACACCAGTACACTAATTGAATTAAGTCTCAGCATATATCACTCGGTAAAACCTTTCAGTCCTTTGGTGTGTTTTCAATTATAAAAAAAAAATACAACACAGTGTGTGTGTGTGTGTGTGTGTTGTGTTTGTTTTTTTATAATTATATAAATAAAAAATGCTGTGTTCAATTTAACGGTGATTTTGTTCCCACGCTAACTAACTTTACTAAACTAACACTTCCTTAAATTGTTAAGTTTATCTTTGAATCTTAATCATATTAATTAGTATACACTGTTTTGCATATTGATGCTGGTTCCAGAATTTTATTACCTTAAAACTATCCAAGAGCAAAAAAAATACAGACAAATGAGTACAATGATGCTGATAAGTTGTAGTTACTGGATTAGCCATTTCATTCGCACACACGCATTCTAATTATTACATTCGCTAATCACTCTTTCATTAACACATTGGTCGAATCCTTACTTCCGCTTAACCCCTTCCCTTCAGTCTATGATCAATCACCGCATCGATAACAAGCCTGTGCGCCTGAGTTCCCGCGAATATCTCCAAAGAAGAGAATTTCATCATAATCCTTAATCCCGCATCCATAAACCGCCGCGTTAAAATAATAAGACTCGAAAAGAGCAAGTGATTGCTGTGATAAAAACCGGTAACTGTGGGGCACGTGCCCGCCATTGTTGGACAAAGTGGTGGTGAATGTGGTATCAGCGAACCAGACGCCTCAGTATAGTAAGTCCTACCTTTACCCCACATCTCCTTGTTCCTTCGACCGCGGATGCATTTTAATTCATTACCACATACACAGTAACACATATTCATCAACACAGGCTAATTCCGCTCCGCCGCCATTTTGCAACCGCTTATACAGTTACAAAATAAAACTCAAAATATTTCTTCGCATCGCTTATTTAATAGTAATAGTTAAATAGTAAATAGAACTAACTTTTTACTATAATAGTCGATCGTAGTACTCAATTTCTTCCGTTAAAGTTTTAAATTTAAACCGTTCACCGCATTTTAACAATAATGACTTCTGTTAAAATATTAGAAGCTAAACGTCAATCCTTATTTTCTATTATTCAACGTGCTTACGATTCAATAAAACTTGCTACTTCCCCCGATAGAATTAAATCATTTTTAATCAGTGCAAATAACATTGATAAAATAAGATCCGATTATATGCAGGTAGTAGAACAAATAAACTCTCGAAACGAAGAGTTATGTCCCGACTTCGTACCTTCGTTTAAGGCCATAGAAGCATTCGAAGAACTTTATAATCATATCAAATATTTTGAATCCTCATTAACTAACGACAAAAAAGATACTAGTATTCAAATCGCTGCACCAAAACATAAGCTTCCAACTTTAGATTTAATTTCCTTTTCTGGGGAACCAGAAAAATGGCCGTTATTTTATCAAAACTTTAAAGAAATGATTCACGAAAACAAACATCTTACCGACGCCGATCGCATACAATATCTCGTGTCGAAACTATCGGGATCTGCTTTATCTATCACGGCGGGAATACTACCCGTAGCTTCGAATTATAATATAATATGGCAATTATTAGTAGATCGTTATCAAGATCCTAGAACTTTAGCTACACAATATTTAGAAAAAATGTTTACTTTCAAACCTCTCACGCACGCATCATCTCAAAATTTAGACATGTTTATGGAAAATTATTGCGCCTCAGTTTTAGCTCTAAAGCTATTAAAAATAGACAATTTAGCTGATTTCATGTTTACCCATATCGGTCTTAGTAAACTAGATAAACAAACCGTACAAGTATTCGAACAACAATTTTCTTAATTTAAAATGCCTACATTTGAACTGTTAACTTCTTTTATAAAAGACCAAAGTAAGGTGTTATCCCGCTCGCAATTACATCTAAGTCCGCAACCCGCTAAACGTAACGTCATCGCTAATAATAATAAAAGCTTTACGCAACCCGGCAAACTCAAAACGTTTCATTCATTTGTTGTAAATAAATCGGATTCTACGTGCATTGTCTGCCATAACGACAAACACGCTTTATATTCATGTCCAAAATTTCATGACCTAACTCCCGAAAGCAGATATCAAATAGTGATTAAAAACAACATTTGCAAAAATTGTCTGGGTTTTCATGCCTTAAGCAAATGTCAATCAGTAAGAAATTGTAAACAATGTAACAAACGCCATCATTCTATGATTCATTTAGATAACTTTTATTCTCAACGCAATAATAACTATTTTCGTTCAAAGCATGTTGCATCTCGATCTAACTTTACCGCTCCCGCGAACGCTGCAGTTCGCAGTACGTCGTTCTCGAAAACTGTCGCGACTTCTTGTATCTTGTATTAACTGATGTTTTTGCTTTCAGTCCCGAGACTATTAAAGCTTCATCGGACGCAGAACCGGTGGGCTAGCCAGAACCCACGGGTTTGGACCCTCCGCTATGGGTAGGGTCGCGCATGTGCTCATGCGTGCGTTTAACTACTATGGTGTGTCATCTGAGGGCCGTCGAGGTCGCCGGTTCGGACCGAGACCCGACGGCCGTCGACTGTGCATTTAGCTAATCGGTGGCTGGGAGCGGTGAGAACCGCCCCGGAACGCGGGTGTACCTTGTGTACGCGTTGTGTGGGTCTCGCCGTGCTCGGAGGCGAGGGCGAACTGGTGTGATTGTTGTTACACTAACTGTGGGTGTAGTGTTATCCGGTGGGACCCCCGGCGGTGGGTCCATCGTATCTTTTTTTTTTTTTTTTTTTTTTATGCGAAGAGTTGTCAAACGAGCAGACGGTTCACCTGATGTTAAGTGAATACCGCCGCCCATGGACATCTGCCACACCCAAGGGTTACAGATGCGTTGACAACCTTTTGAAAATTGGGCTCCGGCTACCTCACTCACCAGACGAAACGCGAAAGTATTTGACACACTTCCACTTTACGCTGGTCTTCTGTGAGGTCGTGGTACTTACCCGGACGGGCCTGCCCATTCGTGCAACAGCCGAGGCTGCTGCGTGGCCCTACCACCGTCGACCGGGTCGATGAGGACGTTTCGCGGGCGACGCTTGTTTACGTTCGCGTTTGTGTCCGGTTGGTAGTTTGCTGCGCTTACCACCAGAGGGTTGGGATGATGCTGGGCTCTATCGAAGAACCGTTTTGTCAAATCTTTAAAATGTGCGCGAATCGTCGGGGGTCTGCAATCGCTGTGCAGGTCGACGTTGCGCTGATACCATTGCGCACCGGTTGCGCGGCGGATAAACTTACTTTGAACTACTTGCAATTTGTTAATGCGCGTAGGATTTATATGTGCGAAGATCATGCAAGCGTAGGACATGATTGGCCTTACGCAAGCTTTATATAACAGTAGTTTGTGCCTTAAGGGCATTTTACTATGCTTATTCGTTAAATTGTGTAGCCGGCCGGAGACGAACGCGGCTTTATTTCGGACTTGATTGATGTGCGTAGTGAAAGTCATACGCGAGTCGAAAGTGACTCCTAAATATTTGACCGTTTTCTCCCAGGGGAGAGTTTGGCCATATAGTATATTTGCCCCAACTTTCTGTGAAGTGAATCGCCACACTTTTTTCTGGATTAATATCGATTCTCCATTTGCGGAACCAATCGCCGAGTCGGTCGGCGGCGCTTTGGAGTCGAGTCGTTAATTAACTGAGGTTGCGATCTGTGTAAAAGAGCGCCGTGTCATCCGCGAAAAGCGCTAGATTGACGTGGGGGTCTCTAGGTATGTCGCTCGTGTAGAGCGTAAATAACAAGGGTGAGAGGCAGGAGCCTTGTGGTATGCCGGCCGTGAGGTGGCGGCTTGTGGAGAGGGTGCCCTCGACTCGATATCGAAAAGAGCGGTTCAACAAAAAGGCCCGGATGGTGTGTACGAGCCTATCTGGCACTTTGAGTGTGTACAGCTTGTAAAGCAAGCCGTTGTGCCAGACTTTGTCGAAAGCTTTTGCGACATCGAAGAAAAGAGCCCCTGTACTAATGTGTTTGGGGTGGTTAAGGCCTTTTAGGATGTGCTCCGTTAGGCGGTATAGCTGATCGGGACAAGAGTGTCTAGCTCGAAAGCCGAATTGTTCCGTTGGCAGAAGGCCGTTGGAAAATACGTGCTCTTTGAGCCTGTTTAACAATAGCCGCTCGTAGAGCTTCCCCAGACAACTGAGGAGGCTGATGGGACGATAGCTGGAGGGCTTATTGGCTGGTTTATTCGGCTTGCGAATGCCGATAACCGTGGCTTGCTTCCAGTCGTCCGGAAAGGAGCAACTGGAGAGAAGCGTATTGAAAATTGTCGCCAGTAAACAGATAAGCGGCCCAGGGAGAGCTTTGAGAATCTTATTACTTATATTATCTGGGCCCGGGGCGGATTTTGGTTTTAAATTTTTAATAATATCTTGGACCTCTTCGGGGGTCACTGAATTTAAAGGTTCGCTTTCCGGTGGAAGCGCAGCCCTAGTCTCGATTACGCGGTCCACCTCCGTTAGGTGGACCGAATCGGTGTGTTCGCGCGATGGCGTACATTGCTGCTCTAGGTTGTCCGCAAGGCATTCGGCTTTTTCGGAGTCATCTAGGGCTTCTGAAGCGCTATTAGGTCTAACTAACGGCGGTAGAGATTCGCGGGGGTCTGCTTTCAGACTACGGGCCAACCGCCAGTAGGCGGTGTGCGATGGCTCGATGTCCTCTAGGAGAGTGTCCCACGTTGTGTGTCGGTGTTCCGATACACGATCTTTGACTTCTAGCTGAAGGCGCCGAAGTAGGGTTCGGTTCGATTCCGATCGGTATCGGTCGAAGGCGCGTTTGGCTGCATTTTTCTGTCTAATTAGCAGTCGCAGGTCGGGCGGAAAGTTAAACTGCCGGTCGCCCGACAGTTTCACCGTCCGTTCCGAGTCTGTGACTGCGGAAATGATAGTTTCGCGGAGACTCGCTATCGCTCGATTTGCGTCATCGAACGTAGCTATCGTCTCGGGTAAGTCTACTAAGTCCTGGGGGTCCAAGGCCTTGAGTTTGACCTCAAGACGATGCCAGTCCACTACGGATTTGGTCGGAGGGACCGCGCCGGCGTTCTGGCCCAGTTTACACAGGACGGGCCTGTGGTCTGAGTCTAGTTCGTGGATTGTCTCTATCGACTCGATGTCGAGCGAGACCTCCCTGAATAACATTATGTCTAGGACACTCGGTGACGCGTGCTGGTAGTTGTCCACCGTAGGATACCTAGTGGGAGTCGCGGGAGCGACTATACTGAAATTTAGGTTATCGGATAAGCTAAAGAGATGCTTTCCGTTGTTGTTTGGGATGCTGTTGATGTCCCATGAGCCGTGTTTGCAGTTTAGATCTCCTGCAATTATCACGGAAGGGCCTAAGTTAAGAAGCGTATCTAGGTCGCTTTGAAGGAGGGTTCTATTCCCCGAGAGGTAGGCTGAGACTAGTACAAGCGGCCTGTGGCCGGTGAGCGCTAACCTACACGCGCAACAGTGCAAGGACCGTTTATAATAAATTAGTGTGCCTCCCAGACGGTTTGCTAACCGATCGTGGCGGACAATATTGTAATTTGCGATTCTGGGATCGCGTACACTAGGTTTCAAGAATGTCTCTTGCACTAGGAAAATATCTACGTTATAATCGCGAAGGAATTCCGCGATTTCATCCCTTTGACCCTTTATGCCGTTTGCGTTGAAATACGAAACAACCAGAGCCCGAGGTTTTGTTCTACCTGCGGTTGTACTTCCCATTAAGGTGTTTTTATGAGTCTAATTAACGACGCGGCGGAGCGCGGTTTTATTGCGCGGACTATTGTTTATTACGGTTGGCTCGTAAAAGCCCAAAGGGCTTCCACAAGCGTTTTGTGTTGGCTAATTGCCCTAAGACGCTCTCATACGTTAAGCCAAGAGGAACCCATTTTGAACCAACGTATGGGGTAGAGTCCGACCGGAAGGGCTACTCCGAGTGGGGTCATTAAGTCCACTTAAGGTGCATGCTAGGAGTTAGGGGGAGCAGGTCGAGCGGTGGATCGAGTGTGGTAGAAGAGGAATCGGTCTCCCTGTCATCTGTAATCAAGGTGGTGTTGCAAAGTAAGAGGAGAGATTATATTGCAATAAGCCATTCGAATCTAAGATCCTGAGACTGAGAGGGTTGCTGCTTTTGAGCACTGGCTCTCCAGTTCATATAGGCTCTGGCCAACAGACCCGGGGCGGATTGTTCCTCGTGGCTAAAAGGAGCCGAGTAGGAAGGCGCACTGTATGTTCTAGCGTGCCTTACTTAGAGGACTTAGATGCACTTTAGATGGAACATCGGGGGTTTTAATCGATGCGAATGAAACATAACTCGCGACAATATTGAATTCCCATATCCCCACTTCCTCCATCGGTTAATTACACGTATTTTGAAAAAAAAAAAAGAACATTTTAATACAGGAATTTGAATGGTACAGAGTCTTTCTTGTTCAATAATTAATTAATTCTCAAGATATGTGAAAATAGGATGATTAAAAGTTATAAAAACACTCAAAACTTAAAGTAAGCCTTCGGAAATATAATAAAATAGTTGCTGGCGTTAGTCAAAATCACCGAAGGTTACTGTAAGACGAATTTGATCGATGGTCTTTAACACACGACAAAGTTGCCTAAAAGAACCGTTAACTAATGTCATTGAGCAGTCATGCCCTCTATAATGTATTCCTGATAACAACTCAATACATAATTTATTCCAATCAGAAGGGATATATATATTTGAACGATAAAAATTGGACACACGTTTGATTAGAAAGAAGAATTAGAACCTATAAAAATAAGCAATTGCGATGTTATAGTCTAAATTTCAATGGGCAACGTCATTAGTAAAATTAAAAATAGTGTATTAAAATTTGTATCTAAGCGTCAAAATAAATAAGAAAGGATGTAATTTAAAATGCATTCTTATCATTTATTTAGGCTATCATTAAAATCAATTTCGAAACGACACATACCTAATAGAGCTAGTTTAGCCGTAGCTGTAAACAACGTCAAACAAGGTACACAGTTTCTCTAAAATCCCACGACGATTTGCACAGAATACTTTTTTTGTGGATCTTTCGATTAATCTATATTATATATCTTATTATGACCTGATCCTCATGTGATTATACACCATATTTTTCGTCATTATCACCAAAATACTACTTATTCTCTTACAATTAGTATTGGCTACAAAATTAAAAATAAACATAATTTAGTTTTATCAAACTTTAGGTTATTTAGTATGTTATTTGCGCCCTATAATATAAAGATCATCATTACTTCTATTATGTCACTTCTGAAATTTAATCAAAGATCTAAATCTTTTAGTATACACTAAAGAATGAAATATAATCCTATATTTCTTTTTTCCTTTGAAATTACGTGACTTATACCGTAATTGATTTGATCATTGAATCGTCTTTTCCTTCTACATTCTTAATATCGCGACACGTGTAGGAGTATTATTTTTTTATTAAGATACGTTTCTATTGCTAACCGTTTATCTTAGTCGATATAATACTGATCTCAGATACTGTTAATGATATAATACTCATCGGAAAATGATTAAAAATTTACATAAAAAGTGATTTCCCTGATTTAAATAATGCTTAAATCTACAAAGTAAGAAGTAATACAGTTTTAAAAACCCAGGTGTTCCAGAAAGCATGACCCAAAGCTTAATAGTGGTTTTTATAAGTTTTCTCCACAAGAAACTTCCTATTAACTTCCATTCTGTATTTGGATCTATTGAATTGGTGTGTGGATGGTTCTTGTTACTCTACAGTATAAACCGCTAGCTTGTATGTCGTCAATATATTGAAATAAATTAGTTTCATAATGTGGATTTTTCATTAGTTTTAAACGAAGAAACTTTATATTTTTATAATATACTTACCGCAGCTTAGCCCGCGTTGAAGCTTTAAATAAATATCTTTCTTTAAAAAATATAAGTATTTTTAAAGAAAGATATTTATATATATATTTATATATATTATATATATAGTTTCAAACTTTTACAATAATTTTTCCAATTAAAAAATAAGCCTATGTCCTTTCTCAGGCTCTAGACTATCTGTGTACCAAATTGAATCATTGAATCATTTAAATCAATTCAGTACTTTTGACGTGAAGGCGAGACGGATAGACAGTTCTTTTGCATTTATAATATTAAGTATAAAAGTATGGATTATATTAATAAGTGTATGCTTATTACATTTTTTACATTCTATAACAGTATTTGTATATCATATCATGTTTATGTTTCTTCAAGTCTGATGACTTGGTGGCGCAGTTGCTAAACTAGTAGCTTTATCGCCGGTGTCCCGGGTTCAATTTTCAAACTGGAAAAGTATTTGTGTGTAAATAATTGCTCCAGATTTCGGTATTTATCTTCAAAAATATAAAAATATGAAATATAAAATATAAAAATAGTTTATATCAGGCAAGTGGTAGTCCGTCAAACAATCAATGCCGTTAACAAGATGATTGATGTTCTACCGATGATTTTAAATGGGATAAGGACACTATAAAAAAAAAGACTTAAGCTTCTTTGGTTTTTAAGGAATATTAAAGTCATAATTTGAAATTGAAATCCAAATGGATTTTTTCAAACAGCTCACGAAAGTTTTTAGATATTAGCTTATTTGGAATTTGCTATTTAATATTCATTCCCTAATTACGTCTTTCATCAAAGTTGCAAATTGTAATAAACTTTCTTTATTAAGTCGGCATATCACGACATTACTGTACAGGGTTGGTATGTAGCATACCATTTGCATACTTTTGCATTTTAGTTCATAAATATGTACTAGCGAGGCTTTTGAATATTTACAAATATATAATTCATGAAACAACTATAGAAAACTAAGTTCTAATTTGTGTCTTTCACAACCCGAATATTAATCAAAAGAGTTTGCGTATTTAGTATTGAAATTATGACCTTTATGTAAAATAAATGTTTTTAAATAGCAAAAACAAAATCGACTTTAATTATAAACATTTTCTATTACATATTGAGTAGTTTCCTGTTTTTCCTGTGACTTCCAAGATTCAATGCCAATGAAATTAATTGGAAAGAAAAAAAAAACCAAATCGGTTTATAGATGACGGGGTTTGGGGTAACATACATAAAAAATATAACCGAATTGCGAACCTTTTCCTTTTTGATGTCGGTTGAAAATATCTCATCACCAAAGTTCGGGCAGACGGACATCAGAGTGTGGGACTCACTCATCGCACCAAACGTGCAAACGTGAGTAGGTATATAAATAGTTTTGTTTTTGTGAGGTTGACTTTTCATTTTAGCAGAAAGAGCTAAAAGCTGTTCTAGTTCTACTGTCTAAATGTATCTGATTGCCTACGAGCATAAATAACTGTCACACATTTGTGCGCTGCGTACGGCGAGGGCTTCCAATATGCCACGTTTTGTGAAGCAATAATCTCGTTGTAAGGGGAAAAGTCCAAGCAATCTTTGACTTATTCGTTTGTATTTCTTCTCTATTATTATAATTATTAATAATCTTCAAATTTATATGAAATAGAGTGAAATATAAACTCGGGCCAATGAAAAAAACACAGAAATTAAAGTCAGTGCCTAAGTATAGGTTACTTTAAAACAATGATGTTTTAATGAAGATGACGCATGTCCATATTGCGCGGCGTTCAGAAATTGTTCCGCTTTACATTTATTATATGATATACATAAGTAAGGGTGAAAAATGATAATATAGAACGCGTTATAGCATTCAACAGATTTGCAATCTAATTAAACCAATTGGTGTAATTTCAGTGCATCAGTTTCGGTGCACTAGTGTCAGGCACCTACCTCCTATTTGTATATAATAACATTTTTTTCCTAATGTGAAAAGTTTCCAAGTGAGCAGAAGGTTCACCTGATGTTAAGTGAATGCTGCCGCCCATGGACATCCGCTGCACCCGAGGGTTTAAAATTGGGCTTCGGCCACGTCACTCACCAGACAAAAAGTGAAAGTATTATACTTCCACTTTACGCCGGTCTTCTGTGAGGTCGTGGTACTTACCCGGACGAGCCTGTCCATTTGTGTAACAGCCGAGGCTACTGCGTGGCCCTACACCGTTAAAATATTTTAAAATGGCAACGTTTTATACGGCAGTTTGTATTTGACAGACAATAAGATGGTTCATAATTGAGTAATTAATAATTATAATTCGCATTCGTGAAATACCAGCGCAGATAATAGCCGCGGGTGTTCAGTCCTAAAACCAATACAAAGCCGTTTGGATTGCTCTAAATTAGCTTTATATTGATTACAACTAATATCTCACATTCAGGCGAAATACATCATCTTGATAATGATATGATACACCAGTACACTAATTGAATTAAGTCTCAGCATATATCACTCGGTAAAACCTTTCAGTCCTTTGGTGTGTTTTCAATTATAAAAAAAAATACAACACACTGTGTGTGTGTGTGTGTTGTGTTTGTTTTTTTATAATTATATAAATAAAAAATGCTGTGTTCAATTTAACGGTGATTTTGTTCCCACGCTAACTAACTTTACTAAACTAACACTTCCTTAAATTGTTAAGTTTATACTTTAAGAAAACAAACAGTCTCCGACTTCGTACTTAAGATTTGAATCTTAATCATATTAATTAGTATACACTGTTTTGCATATTGATGCTGGTTCCAGAATTTTATTACCTTAAAACTATCCAAGAGCAAAAAAAATACAGACAAATGGGTACAATGATGCTGATAAGTTGTAGTTACCTTTCAGAATACACAGTTCATATTTCATTTTCGTCCCACCCCTGAATACGCAATAAGCTGAGCACTATGAATACTAACTAGACAATTGTTTACTTTGTTAATCGTGCAAATAGAACTTTGTCGATGCTATTTCCTTATCGTGTTAACACGATGATGGACCTGATGGATACAGAATTTTTTAAAATTATTCGTGCCAAAACTTACGCCAGCAAAGAAAATTCTAGTAGTCTTATTCTTTGTTTCATAAGCCCCTCTCCAACAGAGATGTGTAAGAATCTCTCTGACGGCACTACTATATGGCACTTTGATTTAATTCTATTAGCTATTAAAGGGTTAGCTTAAATTAGTCCGTGGTTTGCTTAAATACGTTGAAAATTAGTTTGTGGTTCGCCATTATTGCAAAATCATGCGGTTTTCGGTTAGCATTCCATTTTACATAATACGATGTGTAATATACGTGTAATATGATTTGAATGCGTGGATATGTTAATATTATATACTAATTTAACATTTGCGCTTCAGACCAACGAGGGCAGTGTCTGGAACCCAAACTGTAGCAATTTATATTAAATTTAATGTTAGCTGAATAAATCGGGCTCGAGTTTCGAAGTTTAAACTATAAGAATTTTTATGAATGTGCATAAGATGTATTGCTAGTACGAAGGACTTCACTTTACTTCGATAGATGATTCTGATCGCTGTCGGTCGAAGGCCCGTTAAGCCACTTATTTTTTGACTAACAAGTGGTCGCAGATCCGCTAAAAAGTAACAACACCGGTGGTAACTCGAGACGCGGCGTTGGTTCGTTGATAACGGTACGAAGGCTTACTGTCCCTTGACTTGACGGAGCGTAACTAATGCCTCGGATAGTACATATGAACAAACATCAATTAAGGATAAATCTGAAAAGAACAGTTTAAACATCTTCATTTTTCGAATATTGTAATCGCTGCAACGTAAGACGAATTTTAAAGCAGGCTTAGTTTACTAAAATATATCATGTTAATATTAGTAATGGAATGTTCCGAGCATCTTCCACAAAACCCGTTACTCACTTACACATTGTCGTTCATTGGCTCAAAGCCAGATTTCTTTCATAACACTAATGTGGTGTTTCTCAATGCTGTTGTCAGATCTGTATAGAAATCAAATGAGAACAGTCACCTTCGTATATCGTCATCATACTTAAAGCTTAGATAATTAGATATTTATTATAATATGAGGCTAAAATAGCACAATAACTACGTTAAAAGTGAGAGGAGAATAAAACTACATTGAAAAAATGTATTAAAAGTATATATCAAATTCTCTAGTACTATATCGTACCTGGAGGTTTTTTGGTTTTTCTGAGGATTTTCTTCATGAAGATGAATCAGGATTTCAGTATATGTTGGGATTATTTTAGTTTAGCTTCTAACTTCTTTATTCATTAACAAGAACCTTTCTTAACCTTTGTTGATAAAATGTTCAAACCTTATCTTGTATCTTGTATTAACTGATGTTTTTGCTTTCAGTCCCGAGACTATTAAAGCTTCATCGGACGCAGAACCGGTGGGCTAGCCAGAACCCACGGGTTTGGACCCTCCGCTATGGGTAGGGTCGCGCATGTGCTCATGCGTGCGTTTAACTACTATGGTGTGTCATCTAAGGGCCGTCGAGGTCGCCGGTTCGGACCGAGACCCCGACGGCCGTCGACTGTGCATTTAGCTAATCGGTGGCTGGGAGCGGTGAGAACCGCCCCGGAACGCGGGTGTACCTTGTGTACGCGTTGTGTGGGTCTCGCCGTGCTCGGAGGCGAGGGCGAACTGGTGTGATTGTTGTTACACTAACTGTGGGTGTAGTGTTATCCGGCGGGACCCCCGGCGGTGGGTCCATCGTATCTAAGTCCTCTTCGTCGACCGGGTCGATGAGGACGTTTCGCGGGCGACGCTTGTTTACGTTCGCGTTTGTGTCCGGTTGGTAGTTTGCTGCGCTTACCACCAGAGGGTTGGGATGATGCTGGGCTCTATCGAAGAACCGTTTTGTCAAATCTTTAAAATGAGCGCGAATCGTCGGGAGTCTGCAATCGCTGTGCAGGTCGACGTTGCGCTGATACCATTGCGCACCGGTTGCGCGGCGGATAAACTTACTTTGAACAACTTGCAATTTGTTAATGCGCGTAGGATTTATATGTGCGAAGATCATGCAAGCGTAGGACATGATTGGCCTTACGCAAGCTTTATATAACAGTAGTTAGTGCCTTAAGGGCATTTTACTATGCTTATTCGTTAAATTGTGTAGCCGGCCGGAGACGAACGCGGCTTTATTTCGGACTTGATTGATGTGCGTAGTGAAAGTCATACGCGAGTCGAAAGTGACTCCTAAATATTTGACCGTTTTCTCCCAGGGGAGAGTTTGGCCATATAGTGATATTTGCCCCAACTTTCTGTACTGGCGAGGACCTTTGTAACGGTGTGGCGGATGGGGGTTGGGGGTGCTACGAGTAAAGTGAATCGCCACATTGTTTTCTGGATTAATATCGATTCTCCATTTGCGGAACCAATCGCCGAGGCGGTCGGCGGCGCTTTGGAGTCGAGTTGTTAATTGACTGAGGTTGCGATCTGAGTTAAAGAGCGCCGTGTCATCCGCGAAAAGCGCGAGATTGACGTGGGGGTCTCTAAGTATGTCGCTCGTGTAGAGCGTAAATAGCAAGGGAGAGAGGCAGGAGCCTTGTGGTACGCCGGCCGTGAGGCGGCGGCTTGTGGAGAGGGTGCCCTCGACTCGATATCGAAAAGAGCGGTTCAACAAAAAGGCCCGGATGGTGTGTACGAGCCTATCTGGCACTTTGAGTGTGTACAGCTTGTAAAGCAAGCCGTTGTGCCAGACTTTGTCGAATGCTTTTGCGACATCGAAGAAGAGAGCCCCTGTACTAATGTGTTTGGGGTGGTTAAGGCCTTTTAGGATGTGCTCCGTTAGGCGGTATAGCTGATCGGGACAAGAGTGTCTAGCTCGAAAGCCGAATTGTTCCGTCGGCAGAAGGCCGTTGGAAAATACGTGCTCTTTGAGCCTGTTTAACAATAGCCGCTCGTAGAGCTTCCCCAGACAGCTGAGAGCTGGAGGGCTTATTGGCTGGTTTATTTGGCTTGCGAATGCCGATAACCGTGGCTTGCTTCCAGTCGTCCGGAAAGGAGCAACTGGAGAGAAGGGTATTGAAAATGGTCGCCAGTAAACAGATAAGCGGCCCAGGGAGAGCTTTGAGAATCTTATTACTTATGTTATCTGGGCCCGGGGCGGATTTTGGTTTTAAATTTTTAATAATATCTTGGACCTCTTCGGGGGTCACTGAATTTAGAGGTTCGCCTTCCGGTGGAAGCGCAGCCCTAGTCTCGATTACGCGGTCCACCTCCGTTAGGTGGACTGAATCGGTGTGTTCGCGCGATGGCGTACATTGCTGCTCTAGGTTGTCCGCAAGGCATTCGGCTTTTTCGGAGTCATCTAGGGCTACTGAAGCGCTATTAGATCTAACTAACGGCGGTAGAGATTCGCGGGGGTCTGCTTTCAGACTGCGGGCCAACCGCCAGTAGGCGGTGTGCGATGGCTCGATGTCCTCTAGGAGAGTGTCCCACGTTGTATGTCGGTGTTCCGATACACGATCTTTGACTTCTAGCTGAAGGCGTCGAAGTAGAGTTCGGTTCGATTCCGATCGGTATCGGTCGAAGGCGCGTTTAGCTGCATTTTTTTGTCTAATTAGCAGTCGTAGGTCGGGCGGAAAGTTAAACCGCCGGTCGCCCGACAGTTTCACCGTCCGTTCCGAGTCTGTGACTGCGGAAGTAATAGTTTCACGGAGACTCGCTATCGCTCGATTTGCGTCATCGAACGTAGCTATCGTCTCGGGTAAGTCTACTAAGTCCTGGGGGTCCAAGGCCTTGAGTTTGACCTCAAGACGATGCCAGTCCACTACGGATTTGGTCGGAGGGACCGCGCCGGCGTTCTGGCCCAGTTTACACAGGACGGGCCTGTGGTCTGAGTCTAGTTCGTGGATTGTCTCTATCGACTCGATGTCGAGCGAGACCTCCCTGAATAACATTATGTCTAGGACACTCGGTGACGCGTGCTGGTAGTTGTCCACCGTAGGATACCTAGTGGGAGTCGCGGGAGCGACTATACTGAAATTAAGGTTATCGGATAAGCTAAAGAGATGCTTTCCGTTGTTGTTTGGGATGCTGTTGATGTCCCATGAGCCGTGCTTGCAGTTTAGATCTCCTGCAATTATCACGGAAGGGCCTAAGTTAAGAAGCGTATCTAGGTCGCTTTGAAGGAGGGTTCTATTCCCCGAGAGGTAGGCTGAGACTAGTACAAGCGGCCTGTAGCCGGTGAGCGCTAACCTACACGCGGATGCCTCTATTTGACTTAGCTCTGGAATGTCGAGCGGGCAACAGTGCAAGGACCGTTTATAATAAATTAGTGTGCCTCCCAGACGGTTTGCTAACCGGTCGTGGCGGACAATATTGTAATTTGAGATTCTGGGATCGCGTACGCTAGGTTTCAAGAATGTCTCTTGCACTAGGAAAATATCTACCGTTATGATCTTGCGTTATTGACCCTTTATGCCGTTTGCGTTGAAATACGAAACAACCAGAGCCCGAGGTTTTGTTCTCCCTGCGGTTGTTCTTCCCATTAAGGTGTTTTTATGGGTCTAATTAACGACGCGAGCGCGGTTTTATTGCGCGGACTATTGTTCTTTACGGTTGGCTCGTAAAAGCCCAAAGGGCTTCCACAAGCGTTTTGTGTTGGCTAATTGCCCTAAGACGCTCGTGGCTAGATGTGGCGGCCTCTATTTTAGCGGACAATACGGCGAGTTCCTGCCTATTAATTCTATCTAATAAGCTGCAGATGTTAGCTATTTGCGCGAAGGGGTCGTCCTTGTTTTCCGCGAAAACTGACGGAATTGGCTGCACCTGCGGGCGCGGCGCCGTTTGAGAGGCGGGCAGCTGTTGCGCGATCGGTCGTGAGGCGACCGGGATTACCGGCGCGGTTACCTGCGCGGCCACCTGGGGTTTCGCCCAGGCGTTAATGACGGGTACGGGCGCGGGAATGTATTTAACGGGCGCGGGTTTGGGCAACGTAGACTTCGCGGGAGATTTTCTCGCGGGAGTTTTCGGGGCCTTAGCGCAGCCTCTATAACTAGCCGGATGGCTGGTAGTGTGGCAATTTACGCAGTCCGGTGGATCTGCGCAATCTTTCGGCCTCGTGCACTCGGTTGTGCCGTGGTCACCGGTGCATTTGACGCACCTTGGGTGAGCGAAGCAGTTATTGGCCGTGTGGCCAAAATGTTGACAGTTGTGGCACTGTGCCACAACACCTGATTTACGTGGGGGCTCGATGACTAAGTCACTGAGCCCACAGACCCTCTTAAGGTTGAAAATGGCCTTACCTTCCGGGGTAGGGTCAAGTTCCACCATGACCATGTCCATAGGGACACGGGTGCGAGGGTGCCTGAGACGACGCACGGCGTGAACAGGGTATCCCTGAGTGCGGATGTCGACCTTAGCCATATCGACATCCGACTCTTTTGGGACGCCCTTAATTACGACCCGAAGTTTACGCTCTTCGGGTAGTGAGTAGGTGTGGAAACCTACTTAGCTTCGCGCAAGTACTTTGTTACGCGGCGGAAATCGTCTGACGAATCGAGGTATACGCGGATACCCATATTTGTATTTTTTGACCGGGGGTCTCGGATGTTGTGGCGTTCAAACCACGAACAAACCTGGTGCCACTTTGCCTTATTTTGTATAATTATTGGCGGCGGTGGCTTGATTTTTCGCTCGGAGGCGAATGTCGGTTCCGACTGGGCAGACGCGGCTGCCTTTTTGGCGGGCGTCGCGGTGGGACGGTTTGACGGGGCGGCCTCGCTTTCGGGGTCGCTGTCTGTAGCGGGGCGTTTCTTGCCCTTTTTTCGCGATTTGACGACGGTGAAGCCGTCGGCGTTCGCGTTGTTAGCGGGGGTCGTTTCGACCTCCATGTCTGAGCCGCCGTCCGATTGTGAGTCGGTAACGACAGCGCGGAAGGGGGCCGAAATTGGTGGCGCGGAAGGCGCATTAATATCGATCGCGGCGGCGGAGGTCGACGCGACGGGCGTTTCGATTGTCGCAGAGGGCGACTCGATGACTGGCGCAGAGGGCACCGGAGATGGCGGCGAGGCGGCAGCCGGTGAAGCCGGACTGTCGCTGGAGAATTCGACGACAAGGCGTCGTTCCCTCGCGAAGCTTAAATATTTAGCCCATACTTCGGGGCATTCCTGTCGAAGGAATTCCTCTAATAGGGAACCCATGGCGACGCTTGTGCCTTTGGGGCTTGCGCCCCGCCGGCGTGTGGTTTCTAAATAGGCCTCCCCACCTTGCGGCAGGGAGGTGTGTGCCTAAAATTAACCTTTAATCGCCTGCGCTTTAGGTGCGCTAGGGTGAGTACCTAGCTGTCGCCTAATGCAACAAGCACACAGATAAAATTACAATGCCGCCTCTGAGACGAGAAATGTGTGTAGAATTCTACTTACGGACGGGAACCTGCCTACGAGCACAACACTACACTAACACTATCCGCTCGGAAGTCGGGCAAAGTTTCTTCGTTCTTCTGTAACGTTTTTCTTCTTTCTTCTATAACTTTTCTTCTCTCTTCTTGCTTGAGACTTCCCTAACCGTAGACCGCGAAACACGACAACGATGAGCAAGCAGTGCACACCAAGAGATAAAAGAAATGATATTAGCAACAACGGTTGCAAGATGGCTTCCGGGTCGGTTGGCATGGGCCCTACTGATGTATAAAGACATTTATAATGTTTCTCTACTTACTTTACGTAGGAGTCATATACGTAGGAATAACGGTAGGTACGTCTTTTTGCGTATTCAGTAATCCCTTGTAAATAACTTAATGAGTTAGTTAACATATTTATGAACTTAAACACGGTATGTAAATGATGTGCGCGCAAATTATCTCTCGTAGAATTTTACACGGAGAATATTAAAAAAAGGATTTTCGGCAAATGTGACAAGGTGGTAAATCGTGCAACAATTTGTTTTTTTAACAACAATTACAGTGTGCGTATCTTAACGGAATTGTTTATTCGCAAACTTCGAACACCACTGGACTTTTCATATGAAATTATACACTCTTATTTCATACCAGCTGCCCGGACAGACATCATTCTTTTTTCATAGCATTAAAACCTTCCGTGGACCTTAAGGAATGTACAAAGAAATAAAGTAGCCGAACTGGTCCAGCCATTCTTGAGTTATGCGTATCATATGTATTAAGATATGGTGTACATTGCGTTATTCTATATATATATTAATATATATACATATATATTAAAATAAAAAAAATGTCCACTGTCCCAACCTTGATTGTTTTAAACTAGACGCATATACGTGAAATTTGAATGGAATAATTTAAATCAATTATTATCAATGAAAAAAAAATACCTTCACTCAGTAACAAAACCTTTTCTTAATTTACACTTTCTAAAACAAACTATTTATTTTTAATCATATTTATTTTAAATTGAATAAAACACTACTTACAATCTTAAATATGATATTGATTTATGTGGTAGGGCCATGCAGCAGCGTCTGCATGAATTCGTCCGCGTAAGTTCTACGGCCTCATATAAGACTAGCGAGAAATATTATACTTTTTTGTTTCGTCAGGTGAGCGAGGTAACTGGAGCCCACTATTTTAAAGTATTAAACTAGTTGTAGATGTCTATAGATGGCTTAACAACATTTCACATTAAAAATGAGATATTTGCAATAAATATAAACACTAAAATAGTAACCACAACCTACTTTAACCAATTTTTTAAACTGAATCAATAATAATTTACAAATAATGTGACAAGACACTGATTTTAGATATCTTAAATGTATTAGAAAAGATTTTAATTAAATAAAATCTTTTCTAATACATTTAGAATAACGAAATTCTGTTGTAACTAAGATAATACCTAAAACATATTTATTATCAGAATATATATAAAAATATTTATTAACAGTTTCGATATTCTCATAAGGTTCTTAAACCTTCTCAGATATTCCGATGGAATAGACGCAGGTATTTGAAGAGTTATTGAGATATTTGAGGTAAGGACCGTCGTAATTAGCTGGAGCTTTTGGAAGCTCTTCTATTATTTGGTCCTCTCTAAGCAGACCTTATTGACATTAGAGTTAATTTAACCATGGCTAAATTTAATTATCAATCAGTCACTAATTTAAAACAATTTTTCGGATTACTGCTATGTTGAATAGACTCTATTTTGAAGAAAGCGAACAACGTTCGAAGCTTGTAAGTTAACTGTTTTAAATAATTACATGATTGATAGCAATTGCCAGTACCCATACTGTTTTTATTATGTGAGTATTAATTAGTACGTATAATCAAAAAGGATATTTGCTTTGCAACTTATGACAAAAGTTAAACAAAACTAAACATTTGTTATTAAAAATAATGAAATTAACCCGAATAATTGACTGGTAGCAAATTAAGTTGTAGCTTAAAACTCTTATTTAAATTTTTAGCTTTAAAGAAATATAGGGTGATTTTTAATACTATTATCAATTGGTTAATATAACACTGCTCAATAAAAATACCATGTTACAAACATGATGGTATATTAAGAATTCTTATTTGTTAGCACTGAAGAAGTAGTCTTAGCTTGCAAAACTTAACCTATTCCAACACTATGTTATTTCTTATCCTTCAGTCCTTGGGATTTTTTTAACTCACAATAGAAACAGAACCTCCAGTTATGACTGTGATGAGATTATGAGATGACCCGTGACTTTTTGCATACATTTATAAACTCTCGAATATTTCTTGTTCATTTCTATAGTCTTATTTTCGAACAGATTAATATAAAAAATAATAACATTTTATGCGTTTATGTAAATCATTTATGCATTTACTTTATTCCTAGTCTAATGCAGATCATTCTAGATAAAGATTTAAATCTTAAAAAATATGAGCCAAAAATTAATTTTGAAAATAATTTTATACTTTACATTTATTAATTTGAGCCGTGATAGCTCAGTGTCCGGGCGCTCGCCTTTAATTCAATATACTCGAGCAACCTGAGTTCGATCCCCGGTGCCGGCACCAATGAAGTTTTTAACTTTAAGTGCTGACTTATCACGTGCTCCACGGTGAAGGAAAACATCGTGAGGAAACTTGCATATTTTAGAAATAATAACAAAAAAAATATATATTTCGAAAATATGTGAAGTCCGCCAATCCGCAGTGGAGCCACGTGGTGGACTATGCCCTGATACCCTCTGTATAGAGGAGGCCTTTGCCCAGCAGTGGGACATGTATTGGCTGTTACTTTACCACTTTACTTTATTAATTTATTGTGAAATCTTAGACCCATAACAGACCTTCAATTTCATTAAATAAAAAACAGGTAAAGCTATATTGTTAATTTTACTTTCGAATTAATAATTTATGCAAAATAGACCTAAGTTGTGATGAATAAATAAATTCCAATGTGAAGGAAAGGAAAAAGGAAAACAAAATACAACAGTTGTCATTATTTATTTAACAAGATTTTGTACAAAGATAAAAAACAAGCTCTTTAAGATGACTGAATTAAAATGATAATAATCGCCGTGACAATAACGATTCCTTTGATCTCTAAGGGTTCAAAGCTACTGCAGGAAATAATTTACGGTTCCAACTAGCTAACATTCGAATTCTCTATTGCTTTCTAGCAAATCGACTTTGGAAAGTGTTGATTGGTTCTTAATAGATTTTAAGTCGCAAACGTCGATATAGAAGTTCGAATATTTACGTAGAGAAAAGAAATTTTATTTTTATTAGTTTCGTGCAACTAATTAGCTAAGACCATTACAAAGTATAAAAATTCTGATTTTGTTAGTCAAATATGTGAGCTTTTAATTTTGATGAGAGTACATTTTATCAAATGGTAAATATTATCCGTTTTATTCGATGTTCACGAGAATATTTCGTTGTCGGGAGGAAAATTTGGCGAGCAGTATGAATTCGAATGGAGACGATAAGATTTCCATATAAAGTTTGTAAGCTGGTACGTTTCAATCAGAAACGGTGAGGTTCGTTTCCGGCTGCCAAATCTGATATCGGTCTCACAAATACGTCTCTACTTTTCATCTTACACACTTACTATCAAATGTTACGGTGTGATAGACGGGTTGACAAGCGAGAAATTTGTTTTGCTGGCCCTTTGCCAAGAAAACACGTGTTTCCACGTGATGCACACGTATAGCTAGTGTTTTTATCTGTCTTATATTTAACTGGGAAATTTTCTCAGACTTTTCACGTTTAATATTATCATATGTGCCTTTAGATAACAGTAATACCCTTACTTAATTTCATTGAATAATTTGCCATTTGCAGCATTATTTAATAGATGATTTTTATCATTGCTGCTTTGAATGACCTTTCCGGAACTGGGAACAAGTGTGTGTAGTAGCACTTCAAGAAATCGAATCGTTTTGTTTACTTTGCAGAAACTCTTTCTCGATCTTGAGGGCCTCAAGGAATTAGTACGCCGCCCCTGTGCTAGGTCGTGCTTTCGACGGGCATTACCCTACGCCGAGAATTATGCCGTGCAGTATGTTTTGACGACGCGGTAACTTTGAAAGATTGCCAGAGAGTGAAAAAAGGCTGATTGTCTGTCTACTGGTACTCAGTTTCCTAAGAAATGTGGTGAAATCGTAATTTTATGATTTTGTTAAATTCCTATTTGGTCACAATATTGAATTAGATAAATCAATCTAGAAAAATAAGCGATGATTCACTATATTCACCAAATTAGTTATGTTCATTTAAAGGACTCGGCTTTTAAATGATAATGAAAATCTCGCACTAGACGCAATCCATAATCGGTACATGTATCGCTATACCGAAGCTATCTTCGGTTTAATGGTAATAAGGCTAGTGGTAGTCACTACATTTAATGTATGTGCCATAAAAATTGCGTAAGTAATAAGGGCATACCAGTAACGAGTGGCGACTGAAATGTCTCTTACCTGTAACAAATAGAAGAAAAAAAACTATATTTAAGTCTGTACTAATTATGAAAGTGTACATATAATATGTGAATGATATCCAAACTATGCATAAATTTATAACTGTGCATACATAATATAAAACAAAGTCGTTCCCAATGTTTGTTCGCTTAGATCTTCTACAATACGCAACGGATTTTAATACGGTTATCAACAATAAATAGATGAAGGTTTATATGTAGTAAATATACATACATATTATAGTAGATAAAAGCCGAGAAATTCAATATCTACCATGCACCCATGCAAAGATGGGGCGGGTCGCTAGTCAAATGAATAAATTACAAAATACATCACCAAAGACTTCGAGAGGGACATATCAATTGTATAAAAAATTTAAACATATCAATTTCTCAGTGAAAACAGCAAAAACTTAAAGTACTTTATCTGATAAGTGGTACGAGGAGCCTCACAAATTATGGTAGCTGCTATTACAAAAGATCTCATCAACAGCATTACACCGCCCACTATCATATACAGGGAGGCTTTTCTAAGTGTATCCATTTTTTAAATTATATTCTAGACATGAATAATGTTATATAAAAAGTGATACATATTTTAAATCACTCGTAAGTAATTAATTACATTCATTTGAACTTATCTCAAAAAGTGCGTAATTTATACGTAACTCATTTATTTTACGCGCGATGAGTTATAAATGAACTAACATGCACACAAGTTCGTTTGTGTGCATGAACAGTAACATTTAGGTATTAATGAATACCGCGTTGTCAACAAGTTCTGTTTTTTAGGGACTAGAATGATAATTTTTTGTTTTTATTTCAATAAACGATCATACTACCGAGTCTGAACCTCCTGTGTAAATTTGGGCACCTTTAAAAAAATCTCCCTGCATAAGCCGAATTCTTCCGGATGGAAGAAACTCGATAATTATTTCAAGCTATAACACACTGCAGATATCGTGATTATTGGTGACTTTAACATCATTCAGCATTTTTTGTCGTAATTACATATATGAATGTGGACATCTATGGTTGGACTCCAGATTTGATTTGTAGGAAAACATATTTCCTCTTGGGTCAGTGTCGAAGTTCCTCTTGGCTTATCGGATTACTGTCAGATCTAAAGCATGGTGCTGTTGACGCGCTTGAGCACGCTTTAAAAGCTTTTGCCAAGTATGATACTACATGACAGCAGAAAGCGCCCGGCACATGTTTCAGTGCCGATGTTTGCTTCAGGGATTGGAACTCCATCCCTTAAATTCATCATTGGCTGCCATGTTTGCTCATGTGTGTGTGAGCTAATTTTTGGCATGATGCCACTTTGTCGGACTAAAGCTACAAAGTGGCTTCATGCCAAAAGTGGAAGCGTTACCCAGAATGAACAGTTGCAGGGACGTGGCATCTTATGATGTAAACACCAGTACTCTGAATTGGTGAGAAATTAGTTCACCTTGATTTTAGAACTCATGCATTTTGATTTTTCGATATATTTAAAGGATATCTGACGAAAACTGACAAAAGTTCACATAAAAACCTCTCTCCCCACAAAATGTGATACGATACGATACAGTCTCTTCATTGTGGTGAGATAACTTTGAGGTTCTAGTGCATAGCTAGTTTTAAAGCATGTCTATCCGTACTCATCATGGGCAGCATTAGAAAAATGTGTCCCTAAAACTCATTATCATATTTGTATTATAGAAGTATCTTTATAAGATCCCCAGGTACCTAGAGATGTATCAGCTGGCCAGCTACTGCTTATATCGTTAAACCTCTAGGTTGCTATTTGAACAATGTTATCAGATTGTAGATCGTTCTGAAACGAAAAAATAGTAACCGTTTTTTATATTTTATATATTTTCATGACATAAAAAAATGTACGAAGATAAAATATTGCTCTTGATAATTTTTTTAGAGAGAAGGGGTCATATTTTTCACAGCTGGAACTATATTTTTAATAAACTGAAACTAGAAGCTACAGGACTGTTAAAAATGACTCTACTATCCAAGACGTTAATATTTCGAGCTTACGCGAGTGACGACACTATATTAAATAATTTTGGTTTATACTTTCTCTGTAAAGCGTTTATAAAAATACTTTGTTGCTGTATACTATTTACCTTATTATTGCTAGGCTTAAAAAATTAAGAAGCAAAAAATTTGACTTATTTTAAGCACCATACAACTCTCATTGTTCTCCTTTGATTGAAAACAACAACTGATCTATTTATACATTATATCAATTACTTTTGACAATTACATAAGTAACGAATGACCATATTATTACTCAACGTAACTAAAAAAAACAATTAGCACAGAGAGTACTATTCAAATTATTTCAATACTTTAAGAGATTAGTCTGGACAAACTAATAGATCCATAATAGGCCTTTTGAACATGGAAAAGTAAGTGAAACCAAGAAATTTCCCAGTGAAACGAAAATGCTCTCTGCTTATGTGTACGAACTGAGTTTATACGCATAAATAAAAAGTTAAAATTTAAAACACATATAACTACTACGGTATTATTATTTCAAATGAGGTGTCAAGTTCCTAAGGAGTGAAGAACAAACAAGGAAAGATTGAGTAATTGATTGAATCGTTATTTACAGTTTGAATATATTCCACTTAATCTGATAGCGATATATAAGAGATATATTAGGAAAACCTAAAGATTTTTGGTAAATTTATAAATATATATAATATATAATATATATATATAATTTATTATATATATAATTTATATTTTATATAATATATATTTACTTATTTTATATAAATCGATCTAGCGTGTCACGATCATTTACACACTTATTTTTTTACTTTCTTTCGATTCCAGATCATTGTTTTCTTAATTTTTTATTTTTTGTCGATCCAGATGATATTTTTATTTTTCCCTTTTTTTTTTAAATTCTTTCTTTTGTGAAAAACACCAGTTCATTACCACGATTTACCAAAAAACACAAAGCGAGCAAAGGTCCTCCAGGTACTCTAAAATCTAAAAGGTCAAAAAATATTTTTTTTATGAACACAAGTAATTTTAACATTTATAATTATAAGAATTTAAATTAAATGTATCATTGTTTACTACCTATACGTGAAGGAAATGTATATAATAGTTATATCGGCAAAATTCCTAAGTTCACTTATGCCTACCATGCTAACCTTATATTTTCAATGAACACATTTGCCACTAGCCCGATATTCAGAATACCAGCATTCAATTAGCACAGTCGACGGTTCTTAAAGACATGGCCCGTTTACCTGGCTCTCGTGAACCTCCGTCAACAATACGTAACAAAGCACGAATGTAAGGGTGCATGTATACATGCGTGATACGGTGTTTTACAGTTTGCCCATAGAAGCTTTCTAAAGATTCTCTGACATATGTATAAAGTGGAAGCATGAAGTCCTAAAGGCTGTAATACTTAACTAACTATAACTCTTGAAAATTATTTAATATCATAAACATGTTGGTATTTTTAGTATTATATTTTGTTTGGTGTTCAATAGCCACAATATGCTGTCCATGAACTAAAAGATCTAGACCTCGGTCAGCTTCAATCAAGTCAATAAATTTATGGCAAAATTTATGGTCAAATAATTTATTTATTTATTTAGGGACATAATAAAAACATAATTTGCCAAGCCAGAAAACACCACTCACAAGTAAACAAACAAAGCTTGATATAAACATAAGCTTGCTTACGATATCCATTGCCTTACATGTCGTGCAATATAGCCCTATTTATACTACAAATAGTCTATTGCGAAGAAACAACTTTTTAATGCGAACCACTAAATTTAATTTTTTCTCTAACGAGACATTCATAGTAACGGATTATTGTATTTTAAAAATGTTATGCACTGAAACTAGAAAAACTGCAGTTTGCAGTTATTCACTATGAATCTACCATTCCAGCTTATAAAGAAATAGAGATGAAAAAAGAGCACTCTATCCAATTCAACTTGTGCAAGATAAACGGGATATAGCGGTCGCCCGGGAAATAGTGATTGCTGAAACTTTTGAAATTTACGATCCCGTTGCGCTCCGATCTAAGTTTCCATTAAATGCATTGTTTCATAATTGTTCTAACAAATCCATCAATTCTACAAGTGCATTCATTAGCCTACTTACTTCTTCTTAAAAGTTTTAAGTCTTCTAATAAATGTAGGAAAGCTCGATTTTAAAATAGATAAATATAGTGTTATTAAAAACGATATACGGCATACTCAAATAAAAAAAAGTAGTTTAATGTCATATTTTTTAAATGGAAAATTTTATGGCGTGCCGATTTTTAATTTCTCGATGACTATCGATGAACTAAAATCTTACGATGTATAAGGACGTGCGTAGAACCGAATGACCGCGCCAGTGTTTCGGTTTGAACTGTTTTTCATATAATATGGCAACTCATTACCTATTCATAAATGTCGAAATGGTTCATAAGTAGTATAATGCATAAACATGGCTTTTCATTTTTATTGACGTAACATTAATAATCGTGAAGACTCGTATATAAGAGAACAAATAGAGAATGTCTGCTGGAAAAGGTTCGAAACATCGGGAATTTAATAAAATCGTCAAAGTGCGAGTCATATTTGCGCACAAAGGGTTCCGTACCATTATCAATAAAAACTTCAAAAAAATTATGTAACTTACTTGGGAGCCCAACTTAAATATTTTTATTCTGTTGTTTAGTATTTGTCGTTATAGCAGCAACTGATATTCATCATCTGTACAAATTTCAACTGTTTTAATTTCACGGTTTATGAGATACAGCCTGATAACAGACAGACAGACAGTGGAGTCTTAGTAATAGGGACACGTTTTACCGGGTACAGAACCCAAAATAATTTATTAAGTATAATGTCGTCGTATTATCATTTATGGTGTAAATTCTTAAACCTTTGTATAAATTGTTATGAGTTATGTAACAATTTATACAAGGGTTAAATTTTTATAGTTGTAAAAACCTAACCTATATTACTTGTACTAACGTATGTTTCATAAGTAATAATTTTAAGGTGCCAGTGTAATTTAAGTTTTTAATATGAACACAAAATTAGCTTGAAAATATAAACTGGAGAATCTTTTATACTCTCGCTCTCTTATACTCTTATGCTTTTAATTAGGGAACTGCATTTCCTTTGTAGAGCATTTGGACTAAGTCACTTGACACTTCTTCATATTTCAACAAAGTTTTCTTTCTATGACTAGAAAGTGACTGTTATTTAAGTTGTACTTTTTCTTTTCATTTTATCATCAGTTTATTACAGGATTTAATATTTGAAATAAGACTAAGGGTCAAGACAAGTAACCTAATATCTAGTGAAACAAATTTTATAAAATAATACATAAAGTTTTTACGAAATAAATACAGAAAACTAAAGATTGTATAAAAATTACTATATATTACTATATATTCATAGTTTTCTTTCGTTTTCAAATTTATAAATATTTTAAAAATTCCAATATATTTTTAATTATGGCATTAAATATTTAATTTATATTATAATTGTATCCTTTGAACGAGCAATTCTTGTATGTATATATAATCGGAATCTCGGAAACGGCTCCAGCGATTTTCATGAAATTTAGTATGTGCGTAGATTCGGTGGCAAAAAATCGATCTTTAGCTAGGTTTCATTTTTAGAAAATGTCCTTTTATCCCTGTTTTCAGGGAATGAAAAATATCATTCGAATATGACAGTTAATTTCGAAAAATGTTATAAAAAATGTTATAATAGCTCGGTCGGTAATCGGGTGGCCCCAAAACAGACACACTTATTTTTTTTATTTTCAAAATACACGATTTACGAAAAAAAAAACACAGGTCCTCCAGGTACTATAACATAATCACATACAATGTTATGAGGAATCTTTTGGATGCATTAAGGTTACGTGATCGATAACCCAACGGGAAATGATAAGCGAACTGAAGTGGCTATGGACAAGGCCTTTTCCCTTTCCTTTTTCTGCAGACTTGCGTAAATAGCCTCTAACCCAAAGTATTAGCAAGCTGAAGTGGCCATGACTGATTCATGTCTTGCCTTTTACGTTGATGTTTGTGGTTTTAGTTTCGTGGAATATTGAAAGCTTCGTTAGCCATAAGGCCTGCGAAATATCACACTTTTACATGTATATCATAAACTTATCCCAGAATAAACCACGCAGAACCAGCATCCAATGGGGGAGAAGTTTTTGAGTTCCAAATACATGTAAGAAGTAAGAATTAGAACTATTAATTAGCATTGTATAGGAATTTGAATTAAAAATATTATGTTTCAGTTAACATTGGTGCGATCAGTTTTACTTATTATAAATATAACAACGATTATAAAGCACAAAAATGTACGATATCGGTATTTGAGAAGTTCACAAGAAGTGTACGGATACGTGCTTTTTCGAAATAAGTATATTATGCAGCTGTTACAACTACATTTGCAATATGGCATGAAAATATATAAATAAATTCTTGAATCTTTTTAATTCACGAAGCACTTCCTAAATATATTTGAATCATGTAAAGAAATGTTTAACTAATGTAACTACTTGTTCAAAAAATCATCAATCGTAATATGTAAATAAATGTTTAAATAACTTTTCCTTTATTTTTGTAACTACATAAAAAAATAATTAAATTTCTTTTCAAACGTCCCAGCCTTAGTCACTTGACACCTCTTTCATATTTCAACAAAGCGGCCTACCCTGCAGGCAGGATATCAAAGTCCTGTGAGATACCATAAAGACAAGACAGACGGAAAGGTAAATTGGACTTGCGTTTCGTGCCTGTACTACATTCCGAATCTGACTATGGAGTGATGTTGTAATAAATTATATATAATAAATTTCAGTAAACAGTTTTAACGTCTTATTCTATAATTCATAATCAATAGTGATGTTTATGTAGTTTATAATAGTTTTAGTATTCTTAATTGTTCTTATGATCAGTGAGAACTATTAATTAATTTTAAGATATGCAACGTTCATAACAGAAAAGCAAAGGCAAAAATATTGGAGAAGTAACCATTTTACTTATTGGCTTCTTGATTTTACACGAATATTATAACTGTTAAATGAAACTAGTAACGCGATAAAATCCGTAAACAAACTTCATTTAACGACCACTTTAATTTTGTAAATATTTTTTTCTTCACATATACAGCGTGTAAATCGCGACAGTAAATGAACACACATATAGAGGATAACTTTTTAAAGTTTTATTAAACATTTACATTCTTTAAACATCAATATTTAACGAGTTATTAAATTTTCCAAAACAAAGAATTTTAGAACATCTTTACGTATAAACCTGTAACGTGAAGTTCATTTGTAAAGGTCACAAAGCATATGAAGAATGGGTTGAATGAATTTAAAAGAGACAAAACATACTGTTAGAAGGAGAGGCTTGTAATGCGACGCTGTGGCAACGAATGAAAAAGTCTCTGAATGTATGAATCAGTCAGTTGTAGCTGTATAGGATATTACAAATTTTGTTTCTTTTTTACTTAATTAGTTTGTTTGAAAAATATTTTTCAAGGAAAACTTCTTTAGGCGCGACTAGGGAGTAACTCAGATTTTTTCTGACGAAATTAACGTCATAAGTATATGTAATATTTTTAAAATATGACATATACTTATGACGTTACTTGACCTCATATTTTTAAAATATGACATACTTATGACGTTACTAAATATTTAATCATTTCAGTGATATATGCCGTCAACGCCAAAGAAGTTTTACTTCAATCGCGCGTAAAGGTTACACGCACACACTTTTTTTTGATATTTTTAATTATGGATGTTTTATAACGTTAATATTTTTGAAGTAAAACTTCTTTAGGTGCAACTAGGGAGAAACTCAGATTTTTTCTGACGGAAGTAACGTCATAAGTATATGTCATATTTTAAAAATAGGACATATACTAATGACGTTACTAAATATTTAATCATTTCAGTGATATATGCCGTCAACGCCAAAGAAGTTTTCCTTCAATCGCGCGTAAAGGTTACACGCACACACTTTTTTTATGATTATTGGCAAGTAGCGTTAGACGTGTGTTCATTTATTGTCGCGGTGGTAACGACACGGTGTATAGTTATGTATGTATGTATGTATGTATGTAAGCAATAAATCCGTGTACTATTCCTGTACATTAGTTAGATATAAATCCCCCTTATTACCTTTCTCTGGCTTTAATAATGACAAAATTACATCGTTAGTGGTTTGTTTTGTACACAAACTTAGTTGCTCCAACAGAACTTATTTCATTTATAGTCGCAATCGGAGCTTAGGGAAATTCAAATTTTAATCATAATAGAAATTCCGTTCCTATTTTATTCCACGAAGTCAACTTACTTCATGAAGTGAAGTACATTTATTTATATTAGAATCTGTTTATGTTAAAAATTTGATTTAAGGACCTATAAAGGTATAAAAAATAAAAAAATTCTTTCACTTTCAGTTTTGCCGTCAATGTTTTGAAAGACAAGAATTATCAGAAGTTATTATTATTTTTTATATTTTTTATGTGCAAAGTTGCCAAATGAGCAGACGGTTCACCTGATGTTAAATGAATCTCGCCGCCCATGGACATCTGCTATACCCAAGGGTTACAGATGCGTTGACAATCTTTTGAAAATTGGGCTCCGGCTACCTCACTCAACAGACGAAACGCGAAAGTATTTTTCATACTTCCACTTTACGCTGGTCTTCTGTGAGGTTGTGGTACATACCCGGACGGGCCTGCCCATTTGTGCAACAGCCGAGGCTGCTGCGTGGCCCTACCACCGTTATATTAATTTTCAGATTATTTATGGCCTGAAATGTAGAAACAATATTGGAAAGTGAAAACCGGGCACGAAACCTTAACTCCTTGAGTACAGAGGCCTGTGCCTCTACATACATTAAAATAGGAACACGTAATTTATTAGGCACGCTATAGCATATGAGTAATAAAAAAAAATACATGCTAGTCATTTTTAATACGTTGTTACTCGTAAATGTTTAAATTGTCTTAGCACAATTATTTTTGTGTAATTTGCTACAAAAATACAATTTAAAACATTTTTGGCGTACACAATACGTCCCACCGCAACGCATACTACCGCAAATAACGAATCAATGAGAGCAACAATCTTACAATCTTGAGATATTCGATATTCATGATAAATATGGTTTATTTTTTTCATGAATATCACATTGTAACTCGCCGTGGAATTAATCTTGAGATCGTTTGATATAACGCTAACAAAATCCTTCTAATGAGTCTCAGTCTATATTCATAATAATACATATTCGATAAATTTCAAAAGGCTTTTTTTTCTTGATTTTAGACACGCCGGTTAACATCGGCGCTTGTTGTCTCGTCCGCTCTCATTGCTTTTGCCGAGGTCACGGGAACGCTATGACACACGGTTCACAGCCCTGTAGTTCCTGGCTCATATCATAGGAATAATAAGTATCTCCTGCCTATCTTAAAAGGCGACTCAAAGGGGACACGGATTGGCAGCAGCACAAAGTGGTCTCGAGCTGCTGCATGATGGCGAGGGAAGGTTTACCCTTCTCCGAGGCGTAATCACGCGCAGTACCGAGGGACCCGGGTTCCGTGGGAGATCCCGGAGTCCCTGCAAACGCACATAAGGCCACCGAGGAAATTTTAGTGGGTAAGTACCCCACTTTAATATGTTATGACAGGGTCATCTTTTTTGAGCTTCCTGCGCCCCGGTCGCTGGCGGTGGATTTCCGCGGCGGAGGCCTCCCTTTCGATTTCCACGGCTTCCGGGTGATTACGTCGTCGCAAAATGGGACGGCACCCCACCATCTCTCGCTGTCCACTAAAGCACGAATCATGGCGGATACGACAGGACGCGCTTCATAACAGTCATAAACTGTCGACGCTGCTCCCTGGCTGGGCAATCCTCAAGCGCGTGTTTGGACGTCTTCTAGGTACATACGACGCAACAATGGCATTTAGCTGTCACGCGCCATGTCCCGAAAACTTGCGTCGGTAGGTGAGAGTGCCGTCATTTTAATTTCTAACCCTGCCGAAGTTTTATCGTGGAATACATGCGAAATCAGATGAAGAGTTGGGGGATATCCCTTTCAAACAATAACTTTCAGGCAATAACTGCACCTACGGGGGCCAGTGTCACGCGGCCTATTGCAGTAGCGAAACACCATTTGTATTTAAAGGGTCACAGTCCAAGAGGCGCACGAACGCTTTAGTTGCTACGTCTTCGGGTGGAGTTTGTTTTCACACTCTAGAAGGCACCTTCTTGACGATCAGAAGGATTCTACTACCCTAAACGCTTTATCTTCGCTTGTCATCGCTGACACTGAAGTTTAAGTAGGTACCAACTTATTTATCAAGTTATTTACCAACTTATGTACCAACTTATTTAACTTAGTTAAATCGGTAAAAGCAATAAATTACTAGTAAAGAAATAAAGTAAGGCAGAATCGCTCAATAATATGCCGAACTCCCTTGAGTAAATGTACCGACGTCTTACATAATAAATTTACGCAGAATATGCGTGTTTGGTAAGGTTTAACAGCCCCTCTAAAATTGGAACATTATACAATATCATTAATGAAATTGATATTATTACCATACTTCGAATCGCTTCACACAGAGAGTATTAGGCGTAGTTGATTTATCAAATTAAGCGTTTGGTAACTGTGAAATTTAATTCAGTGGATACTCTCTGTCTGGTTACTAACTGAAGTTTATTATCGATTTTGTAATGTATCAGGCCTCGTATAATTCGTATTTGTTAATATTCTCATGTTACATTTCATTACATTGAGTTCCAATTTCTCTTTCGTAATTTGTATAAGAATGAATTGGAACGAGTTGTCAGTATAATATTTTCATTTCGACTCAATCGAGGCTAAGGTGAATAGGGTTACCGAGTTAGCCGGTAACCGTTTAAGATTTCAGATGGGATGGTAGTCAGGTACTAACCTGTTATTAGTTATTAAATATATTTTTAATTGTTTCTTGGTTATATCAACAAAATAATATATGAAGAATTCAAACTTCTTTAGCCCTGACTACATAAATATTTTTAGTCATCATCACCTCCTCATTCTCCTGCCCTTATCAACTGCCCATCTAGGTGGGGTCAACACATGTCGTAAGTGGTTTTGGCTGTTTATTACGACTGGGCTCCTGCCCCACGTTAATCCTCCTTGGGAACTAAACACCCAGATCGGGGACAGTTATCTATGGGTCACACAAAACTTGTCCTGTGTGGGAATCGAACCCACGAATTCCGACTTACTTATGGTGATATATAATAAAGCAGTTGTTGTTGCAGTAGAATTTTTATTAACTAAAATAAATTACATATAAAAGTACCAACAATATTATTTTGCCTCGAAGAAAAACTGTGTTTTTGTTTTCATCCGTGTTTCCATTCTATAGGCAAGAGTGTACAGAATTTTATTGAACAATAGTTTTTCATCTAAAATTTGATTAAGCGATTCTTTACTATCAGATGATAATTATACTTGTCAAATACTGTTCAATTCGTAAGTGACTGCAAGAATATTAAGTAAACGCGTGATACACTAAAAGTGAATTTCGGTATTCAAACAATCATGTGAAATAAATTTTGAACATAAAGTATAGCGCTTTATTCTGCTCTATGTGTGAATAAGGCGAATGGTAAATTATACCCGCAGAGAGCAAACGACCTATGTAACTGGAATATAACACAACCACTGTATGATTAAACCGCATCCCTCGGTTAATGTAATAAGTTAAGTTTTAAAGCTACTAATTCTAATAATATTTGCTGAAGGTTTTTCTTTATTAAAAGCTTATGGTCAACACAAGATAAACTCTCGAAATAATTCAGTTCCAAGTCCATATTTTATTAAAGAAAAACAAAACTGACTTCAAATATCTCGCTCTTTATTCATTTTATAATTTATTTTTAGGAGTTCCTGTTCCAATTAATATAGGACCATATGGGAAGCATCAGCTTCCAAATAAAAAAAGAATCTTCAAATCGGTTCACTCAGTTGAAAGTTCTGAGGTAACAAACCAAAAAATACAGTCGAATTGAGAACCTCCTACTTTTTGAAGTCTGTTGATAAAGTGAACAACTATGGATGGAATATCTTGTGCAATTAAAATCTCAGTTACTCATGTTATACACTCTTTATTTGGTTTAAAATAATCACAATTTCAGATAATACATATTTATAATTTTATAGTTGGCAATATTAACGACATAAATGTTAGTACCTTGTAGGACCTTTTTTGGTAAATCGTGTATTTTGGAAATTAGAAAATAAAGAAAGCAATGACCTGGTCTCCGGCGGCGGATTTTCAGGATGGCAGTTGCTTCCCTTTCTCTCTCCGCAGCCTCCTTCCGGGTGATAACGTCCTCGCAATATGCGAGGACAGCACCCCACGCTCTCTCGCTGTCAACCATAGCGCGAACCACGGCTGGTAGCGAAAGGTCATGCCCCACGATAACGCATAGCTTTCGGCACTGCTCCGTCCAGGCTGAGCACTCCTCCAGTGCGTGTTGGGCCGTTTCCTCGGCACATACGTCACAGTGGTGGCATTCCGCTGTGGGCTCCGTCCTCGCCACGCGAAACAGGTACCTCCCGAAACAACCATGTCGCGAGAGGATCTGCGTCGCACGGTAGGTGAGGGTGCCGTGTCGTCTGTCCACCCACTTCCTGAGGACAGGGCGTATGCCCTCTACGGTTCTTAGGCCACTGGGGTGCTCCAGCCTTTGCTCCCACTCCCCAATGGCGTTTGAGCGTAGGCGATCCCTGCGCTCCCCCAACTCCTCCGGGGCCGGCATATGGCCCTGGGCTTTTGCAGACTCGCGCCAGGAGTGCAATGACGCGAGGATCTTAGCTTTCAGATCCCAGGGCAGAACGCCGGCAAACAGGCAAGCCGCCTCACCGGAGATTGTCCGGTAGCCCCGTATGGCCCGAATAGCCAACACCTTCTGTGGTTTGGCCCAAACGGGAGCTCCGTAAAGGGCCATGGACCGCACGACTCCGGCGTATAGGCGACGGCAGGAGTCGTTGGGGCCGACAACGTTCGGGAGCAGCCTACCGAGAGCTGCCGCTGCTTTCGCCACTTTGGGAGCCAGACGCTCGAAGTGGGCCCGGAAATCCCATCGGTGATCTAGAACTAGGCCGAGGTACCTCATCGTAGGTGTTATGTCGACACGTACCCCACACACAATAATGTGAGCCACCGTAGGATACTTTTTTGGAGTCGCAGGAGCGATTATGCTATAGTTTAAATTATCATTTAGTTAAATTATCAATTTTAAGTTGTTATTTGGGATACTATGGATGTCCCATGAGCCGTGTTTGCAGTTTAGATCGCCTGTAACTATCACGGAAGGGCCTAAGTTGAGTAGCGTATCTAGATCGCTTTGTAATAGGGTTTTGTTCCCCGAGAGGTAGGCTGAGACTAGTACAAGCGGCCTATGGCCGATGAGCGCTAACCTACACGGGGATGCCTCTATATGACATAACTCTGGAATGTCGAGCAGGCTACAGTGCAAGAACCGTTTGTAATAAATTAAAGTGCCTCCCAGACGGTTTGCTAACCGGTCGTGGCGGACTATGTTATAGTTTGCGATTCTAGGATTGACTACACTAGGTTTTAAGAAGGTCTCTTGCACTAGAATAATACCTACATTATAATCGCGAAGGAATTCTGCTTTTTCGTCCATTTTACCCTTAATGCCGTTTGCGTTGAAATATTTCGTATTTCAACCAGAGCCCGAGGTTTTCTTCTATTTGCGGTTGTACTTTCCATAAAAGTTTTTTATGATTTCTAACGAACGACGCGGCGGGGTGCGGTTTTATTGCACGGACTATAGAGTTTTCTTTGGTTGGCTTGTAAACGCCCAGGGGACTTCGAAAAGCGTTTTATGGTCGCTAATGGCTTTGAGGCGCTCGGTGGTGCTGCGATTGGGCTAACGTTGGTCGTGAGGCGACCGGGTGCGCGACTAAGAGGGTTCCGCCCAGGCGTTGACGACGGGTTCCGCCCAGGCGTTGACGACGGGTAAGGGAGCTAGAATGTATTTAACGGGCGCGGGTTTGGGCAACGTTGATTTTGCAGGACTTTTCTCGCGGGAGTTTTTGCGCAGTCTCTGTAATTAGCTGGGTGGCCGGTGGCGTGGCAGTTTACGCAGTCCGGTGGATTTGCGCAATCTTTCGACCTCGGCTTGGGGATAATCTCTGGATTTAAGAGATGTTAACATTTCAAGTCACGTCTTGGCGTGTGCGGTTTAATCTAGTATTTAATAGTCAACAAGATTTAACATAATTATTTAAACCTATCTAGATTCATAAATAGTGCTAGCAATTCTTCATCGAGCTTCAAGTAGTTTTAGAACCCATTTTGATGTTTGTGTTTCTCAAAGCTTAATTATTTACTTGATTAAACTTGGCTTAATCTGGATTAGAACTGAATTGCTTCTTTAGTAACGTAACTCTTAGTTATAGAACACCTGTTAACATTTAATAATAATGAAATAAAATAAAGTTTTAATTATAAAACTATTAACTGTATACCTTTACCAGAAGACTCGATACAATTAACACATCGGACGGCACGTCCATTTGGTTCAAAGGTTTAATTTATACACAGAGTACCTCTGTATTATTGACACAATTATATTTATAAAACAAGTATATTTAAATTATTTTAAAAGAAAGAAGAGAAATATAGTAAATGTGATTAAAACATGTTCAGTTTTGCATGACATAATATTGTAATTTTTATGTAGGTGTTAAGCACTGAAAGCAACATACAGTGATAAAATCTATTTCAATAACATGATTGAAATTGTTATGAACAGGGAAGACAACGAATAGTATTAATTTTGACATTACATTATACATTCCAGGAGTTTAAAATAAACTAGTTCGAACCTCGTCTACAAAGTTTAGCAATAAATGGAACTTAGTATTGGAATTCCAAGTTTATAATTAGAAAGTAGGTAATTTAACCTAATAAAGTGTAGTAGTTTATGTCCGAGTAAAATGTACAATTTACATCGCTAGGTAAATTGATAGAATAATAAACCACTAAATTCGATACAAATATTTAATTTAACCAGAAAGACTCGATTCAAACGCAAATATTATGATATGTGCACTTATTGCATTGAGGATAAACACGTTCAATAATTCTTTCATGTTTTTCTTTAATAATTTTATGCACCTTATGATAAAAATATCATTACTTCCTTGATTGTATGGAAGACACTGGAAACCAACACCAGCACGTATAATTACAAACAAGCACTTTCCAACTTTATTTTATTTTATTTATTTATTTAATAATTTATGTACACAGTGTATACAAAAATAATTGTAATTACAAGAAAAGATTGTACCACTGCTTATTTCTTAGGAATTCCAGCAGACCAGTGACTGGAATTTGTTCATAAATGGTAGTAAATCTTATACAAATAATAATTACAATACACGTATATTATGTAATCCTTTTCAACTATGTGCCATAAGGAAAGAGTTTTGGAAAATAATTACAAATATTACTCACCACATACATGATTTATGTCGAATTATCTTAGTAAACACAAGGACCCCGATAATTCTTCGACCGGAATCAGCTGTCAGTTTTATTGGAAAAAGGAGGGTCAGAAAAAACCAAAATCAATGTATAAATCACCGTTTTCCTGAACATGTTTGGTTGAACAAACGGGCAACAAAAAACAAGGCAGCGATATATCATTATGACAGCTTGTTTGTCTGTTCAACGGTCATCAATAATTATTATGGGTTATTAAAATATTTTCTTACATCACCTTTTTTTCAATTGAAACGCTTCCTCTTACAATAGATGCGTGACTACCTATGATTGCGATGGGAAAAACAGCCAAATGATATAATTTTGCTAATTCTTCCCGCGGTTTACATGTTTTGATTTAAAAAGAAATTTAGAACTATAAATACATACATTGATATCTTGTTTTTGTTATATTATACGCATTAAAGACAACTGTTTAATTAAATGGTACTTACATATATTATGGAAGTTTCAATTTAATGTTACTTTATCATGTTCAAGAAATCGCTTTTGATTGTGATTTAGTTAATAATAATACTCTATTTTATAACAAATTGAAATACTACAGTATAAATTTCATTTTTCTCATTACATGTAAACATCTATTTTTCACATTGTGCCTATTTAATAGACGCGTAATTTTTGAAAATATAACCTTCTGGTCCTCTTATATTTTCAATAAATGACGGCCCTTACTTTATCAAGATACCTTATATAATAAATTCCTTCCTTATAAAATACCTTCAATCGCGAATTGGGTAGATTACGGATATCCTAACCTGCGAGAGTAAATTGTATATTTACATTTTTTTTTACCTATGCGAAGTTCAATATAATTATTATTAGCGTAAGAAATAAACCGTTAAAATAACAGCGATATTTGTGAGTCATTTAAAATTTAACGCAACACAAAATAAATACCTCGCTAACGACCAACCAAGGCAATCGCTTTGAAGATCAGGCATAAAAGTAACAAACTCATTTGACGTTCTCTTAATAATGCGGTTCGTTAGAGCAGAAATACTACAGTAAAACAGCCGAAAAGGCTTCTTTGTAAAGCAAACAAATACTGTTTTCACGTGGGAATCTTTAGGACTCTTCAGACAGAAAAAATCTGGAGAACGTTAAGGGAACCCTGTATTAAAATAAAATATTATCACTTCAGTCGTAACATAAAAAGCATATAAGAGTTTGTGAGGTTGTGATTTTGTATTTTTACTCTTCAACTTAACGTGTTAAACGGCATTAACATGTTCATTTTTTCGTTAAATGTTCAACAAATGGTTTTAAAAACGAATATAAGAGGTGACACGACATAATTGAAGGGCATATTGTTGGTAGGTTTATTTGGGCGATCAATAATTAAATTGTGATACAATTAAACAAAATACTGTCACTGGTAAAAAATAAAATTGAAGGAAATTTGAATAAAAAATTTGAAAATTGATCGAAATTTTTGTGATATTAGGAAAGGGGCTATTTGATAATGTACTTTTAATAATACCAGTACCTGGAGGACCGGTTCTTTTGGTAAATTATATATTTTGGAAATAAAAAATATAAAAAATAAAGAAAATGATCTGGCATAGAAAAAAAGTTAAAAATAAGTGCGTAAATGATCGTGATACGAACCGCGGCCGTCTGTTTTGGGGCCGTCCGAATACCGACCGAGCTATTATAACATTTTTGTTGCGGCGAAATTTACTGTCATTTTTGAATGTTATTTTTCATTCCCTGAAAACAGGGATGAAAGGACATTTTCTAAAAATTAAACCTAGCCAGATCGATGTTTCGCCCCCGAATCTACGCACATTCTAAATTTCATGAAAATTGCTGGAGCCGCTTCCGAGATTTCGATTATGTATATATTATTCGATGGTAAAGACACTCTGTATATATATACAAGAATTGCTCGTTTAAAGGATAAGATTTTCTAGTAAATATTATCGACTTTACCTGAACCGTTGTTTGTGCTTTGCGCCTTTTTGTACGATATCACACAGATAAGTTAAAATTGAACACACCCGATGTTCAATAGTTAGTGAGCCTAACCTATTTAAACTGTACATTGTCTCCTTAACTTGCTTTCGCCAAAGGACCAAAGTTGTACACAATCGTTGCCAGCCTATTATCGCGTAATCTAACTTTGTGGGATTTAAAACTTAAAATGGTTTTGATTTAAAGGAATCGTCCGTGAAAAAAAGAAGGGTCCGTCGTTTGTTAGATTTTATTCAAATTTCTACAAATTAATATCTGCTCAATTCACATCTTTTTTGAAATGTGATAAACCTCTTTTTAATTAAAAAAACTAAGTACTGGCTATACGGTTATAAGGTGCAATACAAATGAACAATTAAAATTAATATTTTAAAGGAGCAGAAGGAAAAAGTTCAATAGTAATAATGGACATTGAGTAAGGATTTTTAAATCTAAACGCAATAATCTGGAAGCTTACCACCGCACAAAGCGTACTGAGATATACGAAATTAGAAAGGGATATTGCTTGCACTCCGATTCGAATAAGATGACTTTAGATTGCAAACGAATATCCTTAAGGCATCAGAGCATTATTTAATATTTTATATTTCGCTTTAAGTAATAAAGTCAAGTATATAACTGAACGCAACTATATACCATTAGGTATAACCCTAGGTAATCAAATAAGGTTATATAATAATGAAGAACAAATTTCACGCTAGTATGTTGTCACAAACAGGTGTCAAAAACGTTGTGTACAATGAGCGATTGCAGCATGACATAAACAGTATGTCAATTGTGTCAAATAGAGATAAAATAAGCTGTGCTTTAACTTGTCAAAATTTTTCTTTATGACTTATAGCAAAGCACCGAATCCGGTTTATTATCAGCGCACTATATCTAGCGAGTCTCGGAGATGCAAGACATTCATAACCACGTTATGAAAATATGTAAACAACATGTAGTAATTTGGGTTAACTAGAGAGAAACAAAGGGGAATCACAAATAAATAAATATAAATAAATATTTAGGACAAATTTTCACACGACATTCTCTAGTCCCAAACTAAGCAATGCTTGTACTATGGGTACTAGATAACTGATAAACATACTTAAACATACTTTTCTTTTTCAAATAAATACATATTATACATATATAAACACCCAGACACTAGAAAAACACTATGTTCATCACACAATATTTTTCCAGTAGTGGGGATCGAACCCACACCGTCTGACGCAGGAGGCAGGTCACTACCCACCACGCCATTCAGGTCGTCATCAGGTCAAATCATCGTCATCGTCAAATCAGGAATAAGAATCTTATACGCCATTGTGTATGGAGGTACTTAGATTATAACGGGATACTTTGGGCATCTGATTACTACAAGGCACAAGATGATGTATGAAAGGGTACAGAATGTTGTTATATACAGAGTGCTGCATATTTTACACTATCGCATCAGGTAAGCCTGACATGATGTATGTAATAAATAAATAAATGAGTGTCTGATGATAATTTTCTAATGATTATAACTATTCAACATCCATCCACAATCAATAAATATCTTTTTTTTTTCACAAAAGTACGCCCACAATAAACTTAAAAATGGCTGCGGAACCCTAAATAAAAAGGACTGGGTCGGATTAAAAAAATCCGAAACAAAGTTAAGTATTATGGTTTCTTACCCTCCAGCGGGTTACAAAATATGAGTGTACAAAAACTTTTCTGTTGCTCGAATAAAAACAACAGCTTCGCCATATTTCTTATATCTGTACATAAGCTTTGATAAGTTGAATATACGCCTACAGAATTTTTATCATATATAACTGCGTATCCAGTCACATTGTGTAACGTTTTTCACACTCCATTCAAGACATAAAGAAAGAGCCAATTCTGGCCAAAAGTGTCTTCTTGTTTTTTCTTACTTTTAGGTACATTATATACATATTGAAATTTAATATTTATTTTTTGTTTTTTAGGAAATAAATCTCTAAGTGCTCAGTACTCAAGATGAATTTATAAATTAAAACTTTTTGTAGATATGAATATGAACATATGACATCTTGACATCTATCTATGCATGTTCTATCTATTGCATTTTTAACAATCCTTGGAGCCTTTTAGTGTACAACACCTTACATAGAACATTCAACGATGAACATTATTTTGTAACGAAGATTTTCGCGTCGTTAGGTCTTCGGCCGCTTAACTTAGTTGGTACAGCATCTGGTCGCGAAACCAGAAGAATCAGGTTCGTATCCCGCAGTGCCGAAAGTTTTTGTTTATTTATCGGTTTAAAGGTTCGTCTTGAGTGCAGAGACTAGCATTAAAAATAAAAATTAATCCTAAAAATTTTGGGAGCAATGGCAACATCTCTCGTTACAAATGTTCATTATTGAAAATTCTTTGTAAGGTGGTGTTTGCTGTAAAGGATGCACACTAGGTGGTGCCGAGCATTATTAAAATGCTATAGAAAGAACGTCGTGATTTTCACGCCGTGAGGTCATCAGCGGCATAGCTTAGTAGATAAAGCGTTTGGATTCGAAATCAGAATACGCAGATTCGAATTCCGCAGCGCTGAAAGTTTTGTTCATTTATCTACAAAAATTTATATATTGTAGACTTTTTTTAATTGAAAGTTGGTATCTAGAGCGCCTGAGTGCCATTACCCGAAAAGTACAGGTTAGGTTAGGTTATTCTGACAGCGGCCAAAATTTTTCGACCATTTCGCTACACATTTAAAATTAAAGAATATTGTTTTGTTTAACATTTAACATTTATATCCTGAGTACAGTTAGCGAAATATACTTCAAGTAGCTTACCTATATTATATTAAAATTAATCTACGCACTTTAATTACTTCTTATTTATCAATAATATTAAACAGACCACACTGGTGAGATCAAAAATCTTGCATGATAAACCGATAAATTTCATTTCCTTTTCCATGAAATCTAAAGCTTTAAAAAATTATTTATGAAATTGAGTAAATAATTAACTAGAATTCAACCAGACATAACCGTGGTCATAATCAATTCCGTTGTCTGTTCCCCGCAACTCAGTCGCGGGCAGTGTTTTCCAATCGTAATTAACGTCAATATTTGTGAACGAAAATTTTGCTCTTCGATTTTCATTAATGCGTCTTATATATTGTCGGTGCATTATGCAGTACATACAAGTGCGTAGTAAATTTTACTCAAATACTGAAGCTAGGATTTAATGTTCCTATCATTAGATAGTATTCATTAGAGTGTAATAAGCTGAAAACAGATCGTATGCTAAGATACATACTTGCACAACTACCTAATGTATTTCCCATACAGTTTCTTAATACACCCTACAAATTATTGTTATTAATATCGGCTTTCCTTAAAGCCCTAATTAGTTATCGATTATTGATAACCTACTCGTAGACAAATGATCTGTCTTCTTGATATATTGACAGATTGTGTTCATGAGCAGACTTATAACAGAGTAGATATTTATATAGTAAACGCGTGATTTGCCCTGAGTGAGTGTACTCTGGAAATATGTGATCGATAAAGTAACTGATCAAGTTTTGCAATTTCATTTTTATATCATAATACAATGTTGACATAATGCTGCATACATATAATGACGTATTGTAACTTAAACTTTACGCAGTAGAAGTCAACATAACTTAAAAAACATATATTTGTAAGGAACTACATACATTGATGATTTTGGAAAAGGATTTGTGAGTTTGTTGTAGTGAGATTTTAGGTTGTTGTAGATTTTTATATACCTGGAATTAATTTCAGCAAACAGCTGACTTCATATATTTAGTATGTTTTATATTTTAATTAAAGATATTCAGATTTCTTATGGTGTTCGCATTTCGCTCGTTTAAATATCACATTGATATATAATTTATGTTAAATTAAAATCAATAAAAAATTGATTAAACTAGGAAAAATTTGTACTGACTTATTTATACGTACAGTAGTACGTTTATTAAAACCTATTAAGTTTTTAAATTTTTTGGTGCTAATCTCTGCACTGAAGATTAAACATTAATTTTTTTAGAAAAAAGTACGAAAAGTTTCTCGCCAGCTGTGGGTATCAAACCCACGTCTTCAGAATTCGCGCCCTGATGCTTTAACGCCACTAAGCTAATTGCCCCACGAACGAAAATCACAGCGTCTTTTATCTTCCTTGGTTTTTAGTCTTATTTGTTTCTATTATAATCAAGTTTCGTATTTTCAGTTCTAATTTAAAATCCGTTTTTAATGAATACTCTTTTGTCTATTGATTTCATAATAATTATTTTAAATATTTTTATAAATTCTATAATTGTTTATTCACATCACCTAGTTACATCCATCCTAATAACCACTTCTTTTATTTTTAATAATAATGTGTTACTTGAACAAAGCGTATCCATTTCATGAGAATGACAATTCTTTCTCATCATTCCAAAAGATCAAAATAAATCTAGGATTTCCAATACACATAGAATTAAGAGATCTCCTACCTGTCGGAAAAGGCGACTAAACGGGGACACGGATTGGCAGCAGCGCGAAGTGGCCTCGAGCTGCAAGACGGCGAGGGAATCGGGGAAGGTTTATCCTTCTCCGAGGCGTGCTCACGCGCAGTACTGAGGGACACCAGTGCGTTCCGTAAGAGATCCCGGAGCCCCTCCAAACGTACAGAAGATGGTCACCGAGGGGGTTTTAGTGGGTACGAACCCAACATTACTGAATCTGTCGTCATTATATGACAGGGTATCTCTTGAAGATTTCCCCCCGATACAAAAAAAAAGGATTTGCAAAACAGAAAATCAAAATCTTGCCATGTCTTTATTTATCTTTATAAAAAGTAAAGTATCAGCCTATACATGTCCCATTGCTGGGAAAAGGCATCCTCTGTACAGAGGGTATCAGTACAGAGGGCATAGTCCACCACGCGTATTGGCGGACTTCACGTCTTCGAAATATTTTTTTATGATTATTTCGAAAATATGCACGTTTCCTCACGATGTTTTCTTTCACCGCTGAGCACGTGTTAATTAAGAACTTGAAATTAACAATTTCATTGGTGTCGGCACCGGGGATTGAACTCAGGTTGCTCGAGTATATTGAATTAAACACGAACGCCGGGACACTGAGCTATCACGGCTCTGTACGTGTGTATGTCACTGAACTCCTACTTAACGGCTGGACAGATTTTAATGAAATATTTTGTGTGAGTTCAGGTAGACCCGAGCGTGGTTTACATGACTGTGAATTTTTTTTGTTATAGTGCTTAAAACTATTTTTTTTATTTTTATCGGATTTAAGACAAAAACAGTACAGGTTAATGTCTGTCGGATCCGCTAGTATTATGTAAAATAGTGCTCATAACATACTAAGATCATTTTCTCTAAATGTTATTCAAATCAAATCACATGGGAACAATAATTTTGAACAGTCTGATAGTTTCCAAACCCGGAGGATTACTGAATCTGTCATTTATTGGTCGGGTGATTGATGATGGATTCAGAGATTTGTGCAATGTAAAAGAATTCTTATTGCTATTAGTTAAATAAAAAAAAAACTAAGAAATATATATTTGTATATACCAGATTTTGTATCAGCATTGTTAAATATACCGTATCATTTTAATATTTTGTCTGCATTAATATGTTAATAATGCATTCTCTTTCGCCGTTAAACTAACAAAACAAAAATACGAAGTTTAAACTTTTTTGAAATAACTACTACACGGAATTTATATGAATTAAAACAAGATAATTTTTAACAAAAATTAACCGACTTCAAACCCAAATTAAAAAACATTGTTAATACTTATAACATTTAAGGATTGCCCTCGATTACTCTGGGATGCCATCATCAGACTGGATTTCCTTATTGTACCACCCTTGGGATATATCCTTCCAACAAAAAAAGAATCATTAAAATTGGTTCATAAACGACGAAGTTATCCGCGAACACACATAAAAAAAATATATACGGTCGAATTGAGAAACTTTCTCCTTTTTGAAGTCGGTTAATAAAATGGAGCTTGTTTTATAAAGCCGGTATTTAATTCATTAAGTCACAGGACAAATCACAGGATTGTTTAAGAATTTCATATGAAAAATTCTCTCTACTCCCAGGGTCGACTGGACGAGATGTTTATTAGTATTAAGTTTGCCATTTGCTTGGCCTTAAGTTCGGGTGGGTCTAAACAATAAATTTTTAATAAATAAATAAGACTACATAGGGACATTTATATTGGTTTTTACTGTCATTTTATAGGTACAATACAATATTTGACTCATGTTAAGAGCAACGATTATTAAATTAATAAAGGGTTCGCAACACAGCTTTAAAATACATAGAAATTTGTTGACAAATAGATTTTAATAAATTGTTAATTAAAAATATCTGTAACGTGAACGAAATTACTCCATAAATTCTATCGAATTGGAAGAGTTAACATTTACAACGTTTTAGTGATTTGCAATCTTAATAACATTGTTAGTTAAAAAGCCTATAAAACATTTACACATAAAGTATATTATATTTTAGCGGCGAATTGCACGGCTATATTTCTTGGTTTGCTTCTTAGTTTGCTACTGATATTCATAATGTAATTATTTTTATTAGAGCGCGCGGAATTTGTGCCAATAATCTGGATGCTGGGTAAAGCAAATAGTCCATAGTAAAAAGCTACAAATCCTACGCCAGCGTCGTAGTGATCGAGTGAAGCCAGCTATAGCGAATAACATAATTTGGAGGAAAACTGGTTTCATTTATGTCGTGCCTCGTTCAAACGTTTTAAGCCCCGAAAAAGTTTAATCTCTTGTTTTACTTATCGGTTTAGGGTAGTGACCCTTTTCAAATTCTAAATCCAAAAAGTGTGTGTGTCTTTTTCTATTAAAGCTAAATAAAAGATTTATCAAAGCCTTCAATTAAAAAATACATAATTGGCGTTCGGACCACAGGATAAAGAAATCTTCAGTTTGTGACATAAAAGACCTCCACTTACTGATTTGATAAACCGAACATACTCCTTGAAAAGAACACCGATTGCTCCAAAAATAATACGCAGAGCATATAAATGAAGGAAAATACCGTGTTTTAACTAAGGCGATGGTTAGATGTTAGTAATAGCTGGGATTCTATAATTTATTAAAATTTATTAAATGAAATCTATGCGCAACAATGTTTCAAGACTAAGCTTCATATTTTAAATAATTAGAACTATGTCACTTTTCGCAATGCACCAGTCTTGTTTTTCAGAATTAACAGCCAATCTTCAGCCATAAAAAGAACACACCCCAAGAAAAAGAAGAAGAGGAATTGACAGTGGCTGGGTTTACTATACCATAAGGGATTTATAACTATTCCGACTCCAATGCTAAGTAGCATGCAGGTATCAGTGCAAGGCTGTGTTCACAAGTGAAAACTGTGAAAGATGTTAAAGATTTCTCTCTGTGCTCTTATCAATGTCGCATATATTACTCTCTCATTCTTTATACGCTTCAATACTAATGCAGCGCCATACTCAAACTAGATGTTTCACTGTGTGAAATTATTTACTCACGATTTCAATCACTGTGATCAGATTGAATTTTATACGTGAAACTCTAATTTTATTTTATATGCATCGAGTTACACATTAAAAATATAAAGTTTAACTTATACCTTTGATTGTAATCTCTGTTAGTTCGTATTGATTTTTTGCGATAAAATATAGACTTTCATCGTACAATCTCGGATATTATTCTTAATCTGAACTTGTGGGTACCTTATTTTGACCTTGTATTTGATATTTTATCTTTGAAAATAAGAAAAAAAGAGAAGACAATAGTTCTGTTCTTATAAAAGCTACGTTAAGAACAAAAGATTTCCTATTTCAATTTTGATAATTATAGAACAAAGCACAATTCATCTATGTTACACAAAAGAAATCTCGATGAGGAGACCAATACGTCAAAATGACAGATAGGCGATGGAGGCGGGTATCACATAGTCAATTAGCGGTTTAGTTTAGTACATAGAAACTACACGTCCCTTACTTGTTGGAAACGTGCTTACAAAATCTTTGTTGGAAATATCACCTATAATCCGTGCTTGGAAAAGTATACCAAATTAATTATTATTTATGAATACTTCACTTATTATGTCAGGTTCATTCCGCTTATAAACTTTCCGGTTATTGTTCTTTATAATGGTTTAAATATTAACAAACAATGTAGGAATATTAGAAAAATAGAGAAGACATTTTGATAATGCCATTAAAATTATAACCGTCTTTTATAGGTTTGATGCCCAATAACAATGACAGAGATCAGACAACATAATTCCGTGGGAGCAAGGCTAAGCCAAAGCGGCCTCTTATTACAGGGTGAACAAAATGTTCCTAATAATGTTTAATGATTTATTTATGTACTCGCCGCATATAAATATTTTTTTATTATCTTTTAATATTCACTTTGTGGCTAATAGACCAGCCACAATGATATTATTCCTTTAAACAATGATATTATATAAAAGACAATGGAATTTTTTACATTTATGTTTATGAAATCTGATTGATAAACTTCAAAACTATTTGAATGACGGACAATAAACATATATTTTTTATATATTTAATTGAATGCTTTAAATAATGCTTAAGAAGAACAGATTTGTGCCTAGAGATTGTCTAAATAATATTGCTAAGCACTATGTTAGAAATTTAGTTACTTTACTGTGACTAAATTATTTTGGAGGAGAATGTGCGTGATAAATGCTAGCTGATTAAAGTAAATTTATCTATTTATTATAAAACTAAAGTGTAGGTGGAATTAAAAGAACCAGTATATTCCTTTTACCAGTTCATTATATATATATACATACATACATACGTACGTTTCCAACTGATAACCTCCTTTTTTAAAGTTGGTCTGTAAAAAAATTTATAATAAAATTTGTTAGGAGTTCAGCCGTGTTAGCAATGCATTTATCACGTCAAAACCTCACCTCAATCCGTTGGATTTGTCAGGAAATCCATTGGTTTGGCAACATCATCGACTAAATTCACGATATCTTTAAAAAAACCATTAATGAGTTAAGGATGGCACCAGTAAACACCATCACAACCAATCATAAGTAAAAAAATGGTCACAGACTTGAAAAATGTTTATTGATAAAATGTTACCTTTAAGATGACTACAATATGTAATACGAATAGGGTAAAACTATTGAAGGTGTGAAACTGTGAATTACGTTTCACAGTTTCACATTACCAAAAAAGTGAAGACTAAAAATCAGCCATTGTGGTTTGTATAACGACATTCTATTTAGCCGGTGTATACTCAAGTGGTGAACTTTGGAGTAAAAAATAATAGATTCGGAGATAGGGGTTAGTTATGCCTTAGAATAATTATATGTATGTTGAATAGAGAAAAGTAACGAATGTCAGCTTAAAGACAAACAAATAATGATTTAAAATTACTATTATTAATTAAATTCAATCAGGCGTAGGTTAAGTAAGTTACGTTTTTGAACTACTACAATAAAGTGATTTCTATTAACATCTTACTAGAGCCTTTTTTATTTTTCTATACCGCTTTAAATCTGAAATTCATAATTGAGTTTACATGCATTCGAAATGTATAACGGGAGTGTTAATTTAATTTTTCAACAGCCCATTTAAATAAAGTCCTAAAAGAGTTTACAGAGAATTTAAATATCTGCTTAGTTAATTTTGGACGTCCGCAAATATGGCGTGAAAACGATTGTCTTATATGTTTTTATGTATAAATAAACAATGATGTTTAATCTCTAAGGGATCAACTCTCATCATATTATACAAAAATACCAAATGCTATCTTTGTTTCCGCTCATTCAGGCATAGACGTAATTAAATAATTATCTTTTTGTTTTGAACAGCGAGCACAAAATATGATATTGTCGCGTATAATTTAAATATAGAATTCAGCATCGATGTCACTATGCCACCACTGCCTAATTGTTATCCTTTACATATTTACATTTTTATATTAAGATTGAAATATTTTAATTATATTATTACCTTCCACCTCACTACATTATATCACCAATTTAAAAAAAATACATGTTTGCTTTTTTAAAACCATGCTGTGGGAATATCGCGCATGGTTCGTGTAGCGATAACAAACAGTAAGACATCGTAAATATATGGTAAATATCTGTAATGGCTAAAGATAAATAACCAAGTTCATGCGTATCATGATATCGTGTAGAGCTTATGTAGTACAAATGACCACTCCAGAATGATCCGGGAAAGTACTACGACTTCGCGGAAGACCGGCCTGATCTACAAGTATTATACTTTCACGCTTCGTCTGATTTGTGAGGTAAGCAGGGCCCGACTTTTATCAAACCCGGGCAATGCGTCTGCAACCCTACAGGTTTTATGTGTTGATGATGATGACGCGAGGTGAAAATTAGTTAACATCAGGTGAACCTACTCGCTAATCATCATTACGCCCTAAGAAACTTTTAAATAATTTTCATAACAAGCTTTTTTGACCTTTAATCTGTACAGTCTGCTTTACATGAAATGGATTCATTAAAAAACTTCTAAACTAAACAGTGCATTTCAGTTTATGTAACATTCACAAATAATAAATAAACTTTAGAAAGTCGCTAGAAGACGGAATATTCGAAGGGAAAGCTCCTCGGGCTATGTATGTACATACCATAAGCATCGTAACCTAGAAAAATAAATATTTACTCTAACGTTGCCAGCTCGAGTGTAGTCAATGACGCACCAAAGGGAGCTCCAATTCCCAGTTTGAAAATTAAGTGTGAAAATCTAAAAAAATTCAACGATGTGGAATCGTGGCGTAATTTAATAAAAAAGCTCCATTGCGGCGAAGTTAAGGCTCGTAGTAACGCTTGGAGCTATAAATACCATAGATGCGGCCATGGCTTTATAAAATAAATTGCAGGCGTCAACGATAAAAAGCGATAGCTACGTCGAGTCGCTAGCAAAATTTTTATGATTCTGTTTTTAATATTGCCTGAGCTTAAAAATTTTAGAACGCATTTTTTATAAAAAAAAAATATATGTTTTCACATTTTCGCCGTTATTTCAGTTAAATGTGGGCATTTATTTGGCAGCATATAAGTGACCATTGTTAGATTGTTCTAAGCCATGTACATGCACTTGCCGTATACAGTGCCAGCGACGAGGTTACTTTGTGTTAAACCAATATAAATCTCAAAAATCTCTGTTATTCCCTGTGGCATGCATCATTGACTGTACTTTTTGTTACTATGGTCATACTGAATATTTTAAGACTTTAATAGAGAAACCAGATATTATATGTATGTACTTATCGTTTTTCGATTTATATAAATCCTCACTGTTTATTAATATTTGCGTTCATAGGAATAATTGTGTAAAGTAGCGCGTCCAGTCTTCATAAGGATTACTTCAAAGGTTTTGTGGAACGCACTCACGGCCACATTCGGGCTTTTAAATTGTAAACCTCTTAACTTATATTCAATTCAGAAATAAAAATAAGTCTAAAGGTGTAAGATCCGGGCTGTATTCAGCATATTTATATTGAGGTCTTCTAATACATATTCGTTACTTTAGCAGATTACATGGACGTGTTATTATGGTGAAACACGACATTGCTGTGACGTGATGTTTTAGGTATCAACGTGTAGTCAGGATACTCTTAATATCTCGAATTCATTTGAATGAGTTTGCAACCTTTGTACCCCCCTTTTAATTGGCTAGATCTAAAAGTATTTAAGTGAATACTTTGACGATTACCCATAGGCTACTGTCATAAAATACCAATGGTGATCATCATTCCGCCCAAGCTTTTCATTTGAAAATATGAAAATTAAAGTATATTTGTGGAAAGTTACCAGAGAGATGTCTTACCAGTCGGGAACACACTCAGTTTTGAAGAGCGAACAGAGTTGAAAGTGATAATCCTGCACTGCAGACTGAATCCGATTGGAACGATAGAAATATCAGGCTTAACGCATAAGAAATAGGACCTGCAAGTTCACCGCAGAAAGGCTCTTTGACTTTAGCTTATATACCATTGGAATATATCCTTAACCTTTGACAATAAATTCGAAATGTACAGAAACTCATTAAAGTACCTATATTAACAGCTTATACACATCCCACTGTAGGGCAAAGGCCTCCTCTATGCCGAGGGTATCTATCAGTGAGTGGGGCCACGTGGTGGACACGTGGCCCCACTGCGGATTGGCAGACTTCACATATTTTTGAAATATTTTTTGTTATTTTTTCGAAAATATGCAGGTTTACTCACAATGTTTTCCTTCACTGCGGAGCTCGTGATAGATAAGTCAGAATTTAAAATTAACAATTTCATAAGTGCCGGCACCGGGGTTCGAACACAGGTTGCTCGAGTATATTAAATTCGACGTAAGCGCCAGGACACTGAGCTATCACGGCTTCAATGTCCTTAAAACAGGTAAGTAATTTTTATAACTACAATTTAAGCTAAAATTTGAAATCGAAATTATTTTTAATCGTTTAAAAAAGTTCTAGTGAAATTTATATTTAATTCAAAATGGTTGTATTCATCTATGTGTAGAAAAATAAACCGCACTAAACAGACGATCTAATTTTGACATAAAGTTTACCTTCGTACAAGGAAACAAGATATACACCAAAGAAAGTTATACAAAAGTGTAAGCCATTGTCACATTTACTCACTGACGCCATCGAAAACAACATTACCCCTACATTAGAGCCTATTGTTTTCTCTCTTGAAAAAACCTATTAAATGAAGAAAAAAGCCTCGAATACGCAAAGATGTGAAAAAAGCACTCAGCCATGACGAGCTGAACACACAGTGTGCTTTTATCATATTTCCCTGGCTTCTTTACGATATGTAAAGCACTCGACGCTTGTTTACGGAGAGGGAAATATTTACCTGTTTTATTTTTTTACTGCTCACATCATCGCGATAGCAAAGGATTAGCAAAGCAGTTGTCTTCTGCATCAAGGCGAGCATATCATTTATTTACTAAATGTATAAATGGATACAACAGACGTTTTCAAAAATTATACGGAATTCAATACATGTAAATGTTGATTGGTCAAGAGGTAGAACCTAGTTACTCCATGGAAAGTCCACCGAAGCGCCCTAAGAATTTAGCGGCTTAGCTCTCATACTAGTACTAATAATAATAGCGTGACGGCCTGAGTCGAAGCTCGTTCATTTCGACAGTGAAATGCCACAATATTGTTGCTGTAGTGAAAAGAACCACTTGTCAGGTATCCGCCACTAGCCACTGTACTTGTACTTGCCACTCGCCACTGTCCTTCATCATTATAAATTAGTGGTCAGCTTAACGATGGTAAGATTAACATATATCTGTCTCGCTCCTCAACTTGAGCCGACTTATCCGAATCCGTAGTGCAAGCGTTACTGCTCAGTCGCATTCATTATCGACAAGATAAAGTTCTCATCGATTGTACCAAAGTTATCATATCGATATTTCCTAACACACTGTAATAATAATAATTAATCTATGAAATAAACACGATCTAGTTTCATGATCATTTTTTTTAATACCTGCAAGTAATACGTAATACAATAAGTAGTGGCCAATATTGCCACGATATTATTTTAAGCCACTAAATATTTTGTCGGCTACCGCATACGCTTCACTTCAAATACGTTTATTCGATTTAAAAATATATTAGACTTAATAATTGGACAATTAGATTTTGTCAACCGATGCCTTCGTCGCATACTCGGAATTTACTGGCCCGAGACCATCTCCAACATAGAACTGTTGGAAACATGGCACGAGAGCTCGATTGACCGCCAGATCAAGCGTCGCAAGTGGAAATGGATTGGTCACACGTTCCGGAGAGATTCCGATCACAATCCTAAACAAGCATTGGATTGGAATCCTCAGGGAAAAAGAAAGCGTGGTCGTCCCCGGCAAACCTGGCGTCGCACCGTATTGGCAGAAGCAGCGAGCATCGAACTGACACGGAGCGAGGTGAAGCGTGAAGCGCAAGATCGTTCGCGATGGCGATCGATTGTGACGCCCTCTGCCCCAGCTAGGGGACATAGGATTTTAAGTAAGTAAGTAAGTAATAATTGGACAATTAGTAATGGTGAATTTCCTCACTATACAATTTCATAAAAAAAAGTAAAGTAACAGCCTATACATGTCCCACTGTCTGGGCAAAGGCCTCCTCTATAGAGATATCAGGGCATAGTCCACCACGCGGCCCCACTGCGGATTGGCGGACTTCACATATCTTCGAAATATATTTTTTTTGTTATTATTTCGACAATATGCAGGTTTCCTCACGATGTTTTCCTTCACCGCGGAGCACATGATAAGTCAGCACTTAAAGTTAAAAACTTCATTGGTGCCGGCACCGGGGATCGAACTCAGGTTGCTCGAGTATATTGAATTAAAGGCGAGCGCCCGGATATATATACAATTTCATAATCTTATTATTATTTTTTTCAAAATCTGGGGTTTTTCGCCGAATGTACATATAAGACAAAAATATTATATTTACCTGATAGTGTCAGGCACACAAAGTAGGTCAAACAGTACTGGTCTTAACAATTTGGTTGGCGAATTTATGCTGTTTTTAATAATTTCAACCGAACTTCGCATCACAATGAAATATTTATTTTTGTAAGCTAACTAGGTAAATCTTTGCGTCCACAAAATTTTTTGTTTTTGAAAATTTAAATTCCCACTAAGTAAGGTCTTCGAAGTATCAGTGTTTAAAATAAAGCGGAGTAAGTATGAAGTATACATCATAAAGGAAAGCCTTAAGATTCAACGTTCCGTAAATAAAAGGAACAAGACTGTAGTTTGCGACTCGACACTGCCATTACAGGAAGACATTGGCGCCAGCAATTTATTATATGTGACCCTTCCAGCGTTTTATATTTTTTACAAAATAACGGCAAGTACTCACCTTGTATATTCCTTTGGCGTTGTTAATTAAAATACGGTATTTTTGTTGTATTAGCACCATCACGCATCTGTATAAATTTTGATAGGGCTGTACATTAAATTCTATTTTGTCTCTCCGCAACCCGATGAATTTAAAAGCCAGCTATGAGATATATTTTTTTATAAAAAGTCATCTATTTCCGATGACGCTTCAGTCAGCCAACATAATATTTTGATATAAGATGTATTATTAATGTTGTTTCTAGTTCAATTCGTAATTATGCACCTTGAGTAATATTATTTAATAGCCTATTTGTGAAAAATGTTGCTGCCTCAGGCTATATTAAAACCTTGGATCTGGGGTGATTTAAAGTATAGGTTGTTTAGTCAAAATAATAAGACTGCGGATGCCCTGTTACTTGAAGTAACGAAGTAGGTTGAAGACCGTTATTTGCATTATATATGTAGAAGTCATTCTAGTCTTTTTTAATCCATATATTTACATAGTATAATACAATTACATATTTTTTAATAAATAATACAATTAATAATAAAACGGACAATGGCCCATCGACTATCCCAATGGTTATGTCCAGAGGCTAGAAACTGGCAGGGCTATTATTAACATTTTGAAAAGTGAAAAATACATATAATTTTATGAATGGACATTCTTCACCCGTATTATTAAAGTAAAGAAAAAAGTCCGTTCTTTGGTAAAAATAAGACCTGGCCTTAATACAAATTTATTGGATTATGGTTACATTGACTTAGTTTCCCGCTCTTTCAGGTTGAACATTATAAATCAAAGCACTCGATGAGATATTCTAATTACGTTGCAGAAATTGTGGTATAGTATACAATAGGGCGGTGCCGACCCCTCACCGTAACGCTTTTACGATAAGATCAGTTGAAGGGTTGAATGTAGTGTTAGATACGAAGCAGATCTCGTAACGGACTCTATGGAATCTAATGTAAACTTCTGTGCAGACACCAAATGAAGAAGTAAAATCTATAAGTAAAATAAAAAAATCTGTTTATCTGGCATAAAAAAAAATCAATGTTACAATATCCCCAATAAAGAAGTGAGTCAAATGAGTATTTTATTCTACTAAAAATTTCCACCAAAGCGGCAAACACCCAATGAATTATAGGAAGCACTCAGTGGCGATGAGTTGAAAGAAAATGTCTCCTTCACATTACCATACATTCCACGATTGAATGAATACGTTTTTGAGTTAGAGGCATATGGATATATTTGATTTTTGTTTCGTTGCTACATTGCTGAGGTAAGGTCATAGGGCCAAAGGTTTTTGGTTTCATATCTATAGGTAAGAACTTTTTTTATTTTTGTAGATACCGAATCGTCTATGGGACTTTGTGTTTTCTAGGAAACAATTTTAATATCCAATTTAACATTGATGTAATGTAGTATTTCTTCTTTCTACACTTTAACCCTATAAGTTGGCAAACTGTCACCGCTTAAGCGGTAAAAGGTATGTTATGAATGTTTTATTCGAATAAAAGCTCTCGGAAATGTAATATACACTAGCAGCGGTTTCTATTACCATGTCGTATTGTACATTATATCGGCGTTTCCCTAACATGTTATAATGGCCCAAGAAAATTCAAAAGTAACTAATTAAACAACTAATTAAATTTTGTCTGAGTAATGAATTTAGATACAAAAAATATTTAATTTAGTATAAAATTTGGAAAGGGGGATTTTTGATTATTAACCTAAGTTTTTATTTATAAACATACGTTTATTATAATATTGTTATGAACGCACAAAGGAACGAACGCCATCTAGCGTCAACTATTAAAACCACTAAATCACAAAGACGACATAAAACCCCCTATTCAACACTAGATGGCGTTAGAGGAACTGCTGTGGAACTATAGTCTCGAAAACCGGGTACATTCGCAAACTTTCCGGAATCACGAACATGTTCGTGCGTGTCGGGTACGTTCCAGGAATGATCTTTCTGGATTAGTCCGGAACCGGTCTCGGCCCATATAAAAAGCCGCAGGGAGGCGAGCGATGACAGTTCAGTTTGAGCTACCTTCGAGGCGACTTCGGAGTGAAAACTAGTGATCAAGAGCGATACCAGTGAAACCTACGACTTGGCTACAATCTAGGACATCGTTAGTGCTTAGTGATTGGACCTAGTGCTTTGTGTTGGACCTAGCGCTAGTAAATAAAGTCTTCAAAAGAGTCAGCAGGTCTTTCTCTCCAAATCCTTCGAACCCCGAACACGTAACAACTGGTGTCAGCAACAACTACGGATTAGTGACTGAGCTACTCGATGACTGCAAGAGTAATCTGACTTATTCACAGGGCATGAAAGCTAGGAAGTTTTTACAGCGCTACGCGAATATCTTCTCCAGTCAAGAAGGGGACCTTGGAAGAACTTCGATGGTTCAGCACAGGATAGATACCGGAAGCGAAAGACAAATTCGTCAACGAGCAAGACGGATACCAATTGCAAAGGAAAAAGAAGTTGAAGGCCTTTTGGAGGACATGAGCAGGAATAAGATTATTGAACCGTCTACAAGTCCGTGGTGCTCACCTGTTGTGTTAGTGAAGAAGAAAGATGGTAGCACGAGATTTTGTGTGGATATATATCTCAATGATGTCACTAAGAAGGACAGTTACCCGTTACCTCGAATCGACGACACTTTGGATACCTTAAGTGGCATGAAATGGTTCTCGACCCTAGACCTGAAATCTGGATACTGGCAGGTGGAAATTCATCCAAAAGACAAGGAGAAGACAGCTTTCTCGACCGGTAAAGGTTTATGGCAATTTAACGCCATGCCCTTCGGATTGTGCAACGCACCTGCCACATTTGAGCGACTCATGGAGTGTGTACTTGCAGGCTTATTTGGAGAGGCTTGCTTAGTTTACTTAGATGACATCATCATTGTCGGCCGTGACTTCGAGGACCATTTGCGAAACTTGGAGCGAGTTTTCGCCAAAATAGAGGGAGCCAAATTAAAGTTGAACCCGAAAAAGTGTCGTTTATTCAGGAGCAAGGTCAACTATCTCGGCCATGTTATCTCCAATGATGGAATCAAGACAGACCCGGAGAAACTGGAAGCAGTTTCAAAAATGGCCTACCCCTAAGGACAAAACCGAAGTGCGAGCATTCCTCGGACTATGCTCATACTACAGGCGTTTTGTTAAAGGATTCTCAGAGATAGCCAAGCCATTACATCGACTGACAGAAGATAAACGACAATTTAGTTGGGATGGGACTTGTGAAGATTCTTTTCAGAAATTGAAGAAACATCTATGTGAAACACCAATCCTGGGGTATCCACAATCTGAAGGTCAGTTTATAGTCGTCACGGATGCAAGCAACACGGCCATTGGAGGGGTGTTATCTCAAAAACAGGGTGAAAGAGAAGTTGTTATCGCATATTTCAGCAAATCTTTATCCAAGCCAGAGAGAAACTACTGTGTGACAAGAAGAGAACTCTTGGCTGTTGTAAAGACACTACAACATTTCAACAAATATCTCATCGGCAGACAGTTTTTTACTGCGAACTAATCACGCAGCCTTGAAGTAGCTACTGCAATTCAAGAACCCAGAAGGTCAAGTAGCTCGATGGATTGAACAGCTCCAGGAGTATGACTTCAAGGCGGAACACCGCAAGAGTGAGGTTGCTCCCACTGGCGCCGTCACAAAGGCGTACTGGGCGCAATGGGACAGTCTGATACTTCAAAACGGAATACTCTACCGGAAATGGGAGAAGACTAACGGCAGAGAGTTCCATCTTCAGATAATTGTCCCGAGAACGAGAGTACCAGATGTTCTCCGTGAAATACATGATGGCGTATCAGGAGGTCATCTAGGTGTCATGAGGACGTTAACAAAAGTGCGAGAACGATTCTACTGGTTGCACTGTCGAGATGATGTACAGGATTGGTGCCGCAAATGTACTACTTACGCTGCTGTAAAAGGACCACAGACCAGAAGCCGTGGGAACCTGCGGTTGTATAACGTCGGTGCACCGTGGGAACGAATTGCAGTTGACGTAGCTGGGCCATTTCCTGTAACGGAGTCGGGAAACAAGTATTTTATGGTCGTCATGGACTACTTCACCAAATGGCCCGAAGTGTTCGCCATACTAAACCAAGAAGCTACAACAGTCGCTTCTAAGTTAGTCGAAGAAGTGATATGTCGCTTTGGTGTGCCTCTAGAAATCCATTCCGATCAGGCAGGAACTTCGAATCGCAAGTATTCCAGGAAGTGTGTAGAATTTTGGGCATGCATAAGACGAGGACCACCGCGTGCCACCCACAGTCTGATGGAATGGTTGAGAGATTTAACCAGACCCTTGAGAGGCATCTGGCGAAATTGGTAGACGACAAACAAAAGGATTGGGACAAGTATATACCACTCTTCCTTCTGTCGTACCGAACCGCCGAACATGATAACATAAAAGCTACCCCGGCGTATGTCAATTACGGTAGTGAACTACGATTACCAGTAGACCATTGACAGGAGGGTCACCGGAGGGACCAGAGACCGTACAAGACTATGTCTGCAATTTAAGAAAAAAAATGCGCTATATACACGCCTTGGTTCGGGAAAATGGGTTACAGTCAAGTGAGAACATGAAAACCAGATACGACCGGAAATCGAACACGGACGGCTTCGACAAAGTTTCACTGGTGTGGCTGCATAACCCAACTCGTCGGAAAGGGAAATCCCCAAAGTTGCAGACCAAGTGGGACGGTCCATACAAAGTGGTTACCCGACTGAATGATGTGACTTATAGGATTCAAAAGCAACCAAGAGGGACATTCAAAGTGGTACACATAGACCGTCTGGCGCGTTACCATGGCAGTAACAATGATGCTCTAAGAGGGGAGTAGTGTTATGAACACACAAAGGAACTAACGCCATCTAGCGTCAACTATTAAAACCACTAAAGAACAAAGACGACATAAAACCCCCTATTCAACACTAGATGGCGTTAGAGGAACTGCTGTGGAACTATAGTCTCGAAAACCGGGTACATTCGCAAACTTTCCGGAATCACGAACATTTTCGTGCGTGTCGGGTACGTTCCAGGAACGATCTTTCTGGATTATCCGGAACCGGTCTCGGCCCATATAAAAAGCCGCAGGGAGGCGAGCGATGACAGTTCAGTTTGAGCTACCTTCGAGGCGACTTCGGAGTGAAAACTAGTGATCAAGAGCGATACCAGTGAAACCTACGACTTGGCTACAATCTAGGACATCGTTAGTGCTTAGTGATTGGACCTAGTGCTTTGTGTTGGACCTAGCGCTAGTAAATAAAGTCTTCAAAAGAGTCAGCAGGTCTTTCTCTCCAAATCCTTCGAACCCCGAACACGTAACAACTGGTGTCAGCAACAACTACGGATTAGTGACTGAGCTACTCGATGACTGCAAGAGTAAATCTGACTTATTCACAGGGCATGAAAGCTAGGAAGTTTTTACAGCGCTACGCGAATATCTTCTCCAGTCAAGAAGGGGACCTTGGAAGAACTTCGATGGTTCAGCACAGGATAGATACCGGAAGCGAAAGACAAATTCGTCAACGAGCAAGACGGATACCAATTGCAAAGGAAAAAGAAGTTGAAGGCCTTTTGGAGGACATGAGCAGGAATAAGATTATTGAACCGTCTACAAGTCCGTGGTGCTCACCTGTTGTGTTAGTGAAGAAGAAAGATGGTAGCACGAGATTTTTGTGGATATATATCTCAATGATGTCACTAAGAAGGACAGTTACCCGTTACCTCGAATCGACGACACTTTGGATACCTTAAGTGGCATGAAATGGTTCTCGACCCTAGACCTGAAATCTGGATACTGGCAGGTGGAAATTCATCCAAAAGACAAGGAGAAGACAGCTTTCTCGACCGGTAAAGGTTTATGGCAATTTAACGCCATGCCCTTCGGATTGTGCAACGCACCTGCCACATTTGAGCGACTCATGGAGTGTGTACTTGCAGGCTTATTTGGAGAGGCTTGCTTAGTTTACTTAGATGACATCATCATTGTCGGCCGTGACTTCGAGGACCATTTGCGAAACTTGGAGCGAGTTTTCGCCAAAATAGAGGGAGCCAAATTAAAGTTGAACCCGAAAAAGTGTCGTTTATTCAGGAGCAAGGTCAACTATCTCGGCCATGTTATCTCCAATGATGGAATCAAGACAGACCCGGAGAAACTGGAAGCAGTTCAAAAATGGCCTACCCCTAAGGACAAAACCGAAGTGCGAGCATTCCTCGGACTATGCTCATACTACAGGCGTTTTGTTAAAGGATTCTCAGAGATAGCCAAGCCATTACATCGACTGACAGAAGATAAACGACAATTTAGTTGGGATGGGACTTGTGAAGATTCTTTTCAGAAATTGAAGAAACATCTATGTGAAACACCAATCCTGGGTATCCACAATCTGAAGGTCAGTTTATAGTCGTCACGGATGCAAGCAACACGGCCATTGGAGGGGTGTTATCTCAAAAACAGGGTGAAAGAGAAGTTGTTATCGCATATTTCAGCAAATCTTTATCCAAGCCAGAGAGAAACTACTGTGTGACAAGAAGAGAACTCTTGGCTGTTGTAAAGACACTACAACATTTCAACAAATATCTCATCGGCAGACAGTTTTTACTGCGAACTAATCACGCAGCCTTGAAGTAGCTACTGCAATTCAAGAACCCAGAAGGTCAAGTAGCTCGATGGATTGAACAGCTCCAGGAGTATGACTTCAAGGCGGAACACCGCAGTGGAAAGACGCATGGGAATGCCGACGCACTCTCACGAAGGCCGTGTTCAGAAGACTGCAACCATTGCGTCAAACAGGAATCTAATGAAGTAACATTAAAGCTAACGAGAACAAGTCCTTTGGGTCTCTGGGAGAATGATGCTATGAGGGAGGCTCAAGAAAGAGATGACGACCTTCGGCACATCATCACATGGAAGAAACGGGGTGACGTAAAACCAATCTGGAGTGAGGTTGCTCCCACTGGCGCCGTCACAAAGGCGTACTGGGCGCAATGGGACAGTCTGATACTTCAAAAACGGAATACTCTACCGGAAATGGGAGAAGACTAACGGCAGAGAGTTCCATCTTCAGATAATTGTCCCGAGAACGAGAGTACCAGATGTTCTCCGTGAAATACATGATGGCGTATCAGGAGGTCATCTAGGTGTCATGAGGACGTTAACAAAAGTGCGAGAACGATTCTACTGGTTGCACTGTCGAGATGATGTACAGGATTGGTGCCGCAAATGTACTACTTACGCTGCTGTAAAAGGACCACAGACCAGAAGCCGTGGGAACCTGCGGTTGTATAACGTCGGTGCACCGTGGGAACGAATTGCAGTTGACGTAGCTGGGCCATTTCCTGTAACGGAGTCGGGAAACAAGTATTTTATGGTCGTCATGGACTACTTCACCAAATGGCCCGAAGTGTTCGCCATACTAAACCAAGAAGCTACAACAGTCGCTTCTAAGTTAGTCGAAGAAGTGATATGTCGCTTTGGTGTGCCTCTAGAAATCCATTCCGATCAGGGCAGGAACTTCGAATCGCAAGTATTCCAGGAAGTGTGTAGAATTTTGGGCATGCATAAGACGAGGACCACCGCGTGCCACCCACAGTCTGATGGAATGGTTGAGAGATTTAACCAGACCCTTGAGAGGCATCTGGCGAAATTGGTAGACGACAAACAAAAGGATTGGGACAAGTATATACCACTCTTCCTTCTGTCGTACCGAACCGCCGAACATGATAACATAAAAGCTACCCCGGCGTATGTCAATTACGGTAGAGAACTACGATTACCAGTAGACCAATTGACAGGAGGGTCACCGGAGGGACCAGAGACCGTACAAGACTATGTCTGCAATTTAAGAAAAAAAATGCGCTATATACACGCCTTGGTTCGGGAAAATGGGTTACAGTCAAGTGAGAACATGAAAACCAGATACGACCGGAAATCGAACACGGACGGCTTCGACAAAGTTTCACTGGTGTGGCTGCATAACCCAACTCGTCGGAAAGGGAAATCCCCAAAGTTGCAGACCAAGTGGGACGGTCCATACAAAGTGGTTACCCGACTGAATGATGTGACTTATAGGATTCAAAAGCAACCAAGAGGGACATTCAAAGTGGTACACATAGACCGTCTGGCGCGTTACACACACACAAAGGAACTAAGGCCATCTAGCGTCAACTATTAAAACCACTAAAGAACAAAGACGACATAAAACCCCCTATTCAACACTAGATGGCGTTAGAGGTGATCAAGAGCGATACCAGTGAAACCTACGACTTGGCTACAATCTAGGACATCGTTAGTCCTTAGTGATTGGACCTAGTGCTTTGTGTTGGACCTAGCGCTAGTAAATAAAGTCTTCAAAAGAGTCAGCAGGTCTTTCTCTCCAAATCCTTCGAACCCCGAACACGTAACAATATTTATAGCCTTTGCGTACATTACACACACCTTACTGTGCAGTATCTAAAATACACTACTTTGAGGGCTGAACAAACCAATGCAAGAGCTGCATAGCCTTTTATTAAGAAAAAAAGGAGGCAAACTAGAAAGCGGGTCATCTGATGGCCACAAGCTTGACAATTCAAAATGTAGTGGTAGATAATCCTGGCCTCTTTTATTGTTTTCTCTTCCCCTTGTCTGTGAGCACAACGACCCAGGCTTCGTCAGAAAATGGCAACTCTCTGCTACGCATTTTTTTATTTCTTTTCCACAAGCTTTTTCCACCCTCCTTGGGCAATTACAAAGGCTTCAATGTCCCGCTTGATACGGTTTTTAAAGCGGAGTATTTTTCTCCCAAAATCTCCTTTCGCATCCGATACTGCACGGAGTGGAATACAACGTAGTAATTAGGAGGGATGAATCTTATGCACATGCCATGGCTAACGAAGTTGTCTTTGTTTTAGGAGTGCAGTTAAGTTAGGCATATGTGCAAGGTCTGAAACACGTTTATTGGTAACTTTACCTCGCCATTCTACACTCAAGAAATTGCATGTGGCATCTTATGTGGTAGTAGTTTAAACGAAGCTCTTGTTTTGCATATGAAGGCCATGTCTCTGCTCCATACAAGAGTTCTATTTCTATAAAGTGAGGATATTAGTATCACGCATATCTTTCGAAACTTCTGTGCTCCAATATTAACACAATACATATAGCGAGAGATGTTTTAATCATCAAAGCTGGACAATTCGGTTTGAATGCAAAAAGAAATATACACATGGAAAGGGTTAGTAAAAATAATTAAAATATAATAAAAAGAAATATGCGCAAGGAAAGAAGTTGAACAAATGGACTGTGAATAGGTTTATATGATGCTATTGCTTTGAAGTGGCAATTAACACGAACAGTTGGGGGAGCCGGGCTCGAACAGCTCAATGGGCAGTTGACTACTAAAGTGACCCCTGGATTCTTTAACCCTACACAACCTGGCTATACAAGGCATTAAACAGTCACTACTATATATCCTTGACCCTGGAAGTAGAAAACAAAAACAGAAATATAAATATGTTGACATATTTGAGTGTTACGTAAAACATTAAAAAAATATTTAGAACTCGCGTTTTTATTACCCATACATATAGTGTAGCAATGTTGAATTTTTTACGGTGCGACGAGAAAGGCCAGTGATGCATATAATTATAGTATAATATTTTATAGTATTCATTTTCATATAAACTATCTTTTAGGCATAATACAAAATTATTATTAAATCGCAAAAAGGTATATAGACACAACACGGAAAAATATGATCGACTTCACCATGATTGTAACCTCATGAAAACAGGTGATCTTTCATAATAGTGAAATTTAGTATGAAGTGAACGAATATTCTACCTACGGACGACTGACCACCGTACTTTGGCTGTTTTCCAAATTATTACACACTTAGCACTTAGCAGCCTGACTCATAAATGATATATTTGTCGAAGTAATTATATTGTACACATGTTGCAAACAAGCCTTAGTTCTACGTTTAGTGATTTTCTTTTATTGACACAGAGCTGAATATATTTTAGAGCTTACTTTTTGTTTCTTTGTTTGTCTTTTGTTTTATTCATTAGTCATAATATAATAACTTCGTCAGATTAAACTATGTCGAAGTGTATATTTGTTGTTTTCATATCACTTAAAAACGACCATATATAATTTGTAGAATTTACGAAAAGGTCTTGAAATATTCTTAATTGAACGATTACTTATGATCAATAATAATTAAAGAAACAATTAAAGCATTCCGTGTACTTTAATAGACTACGCTAGACTCATCCCTATTGCTCATATATTTCGCAATTAAGCCCGATCAATTAAAGTAAAGGTCCCAGAGTCATGTGTAATGTAATTAGAGAATAACTGCGTTCATTGAAGCGCCTCTACTTCCCTAGAATATTATTAACCCTCACGATTATACATGTACAAATTCATATATCTTGAAGTCCATAATTTATCAATGACATTGAATCAATGACAATAACACGTATAATAAATAATGGTACAATAGCCTCAAACAATCTCAAATTGTGCTGTTAACATATCCTTTTTTAATCTAAATATTATCGAACTGAACATTTGATGTGTTCATGCATATAATTATAATATAATAATAATAAAAATTGCATAACTGCAGCAGGTACAAGAAATATGTAATCAGTAAGACTTACAACACAATTTGAAAATATTGTAAACTGAAAATCTAGATATTGCAATGTAGTATACTTTAACTGTTAAACCATTAGATGTACTATCATAGAACATCCAAGAATGATCTCTATTGCTCTTATATTATTCGATAAAGCGCGTCATATCGTTCAAAGGTCCCACAGTCATAAGTAATGTAATTAAGGAATAACTAGGCGTTCACTTAAGCGCCTCTACTTCCCTTGAATATTGTTAACCCACACGTTTATTCCATAAATTCATATATCTTATAAGCCAATAATTTTTCTATTATGCTGATAGAAATACAGAGATGTAAGATGTCGGAACGTTTTTAAAATATTTTGAATTATGCAGTCCAATAGAACGGGAAATGTGCATTAATACAAACATCTCAACTCTTTCTTCATCCTTATGTTAGTGTCAAATAACAATGAAATAGAACAGGAAAGGTTTGCTCAGTAAGTAAAACTGTTGTTGCAAAGAGTATTGTCATATTTGAACTATTGTTTTGAAAAGGGCTTAATTTATGAAAAGGTATAGACTTCAAATTAAATAATAATCATTTTAGTAAATATATAGCCAAGCAAATAGTAATACATTAAATAAATGCTTTATTTAATGTAACTATTCACCGAAACAATTCCTTCTATATTCCATATTCAAATGTGTCACAATCTTGACAACAAATAAGAACCTACTTAAAATTCACTCAAACTACTAAAGCCACTACTTTCAGCTATGTTTAATAAACCTACGCAAGCGGCAATGTATGCCTCCTCCATTATTACATCGATAAAGCCACACTGAAATGTGACATGGTTGTAAGGTTAATTGGAAATGCATTTTCATTTCATGCTGCGTGGACTTAAATGAAAATTCCCTTCAATGGACTACTAAGCAATTAGTAAAACACAATATGAGCAATTCGCACATAATGCGTGTGACTTTGAAGAAAGAGCACAGGATTTATCAAGCAATCGCGTTTAAAAGTTTCTGTTGAACGGAACACACCTTTATTCAAGAATTATCCTCAGTTTCCCATTAACTATGGTATTATCAAATAATTTCTATGTTTATTTATTTATTTATTCTTTATTGATAACACCTCAAAAGGGTTACAAAGGGCGGACTTAATGCCTATTGTCATTCTCCGCCAGTCAACCCGGGGCGTGAGGAGAAATCGTGGTAGGAGCAATAAATAAAATTACATAAATGTGACTTTTTTATGTGAAAAGTTTTCAAACGAGCAGACGGTTCACCTGATGTTAAGTGAATACCGCCGGCATAGACATCTGCTACACCCGAGGGTTGCAGATGCGTTGACAACCTTTTGAAAATTGGGCTCCGGCCACCTCACTCACCAGACGGAACGCGAAAGTATTATACTTTCACTTTACGGCGGTCTTCTGTGAGGTCGTGGTACTTACCCGGATATATAAATCCTTCTTTAAATAATAGTCCCGTACCATATGTTTAAATGAGGCCCTGGTAGGCACTCTTCGTACGTCATCAGGCAAGGAATTTCAAAGCAGTGATAGCTCAGTGTCTGGGCGCTCGCCTTTAATTCAATATACTCGAGCAACCTGAGTTCGATCCCCGGTGCCGGCACCAATGAAGTTTTTAACTTTAAGTGCTGACTTATCACGTGCTCCGCGGTGAAGGAAAACATCGTGAGGAAACCTGCATATTTTCGAAGTAATAACAAAAAAAATATATTTCTAAAATATGTGAAGTCCGCCAATCCGCAGTGGGGCTGCGTGGTGGACTATGCCCTGATACCCTCTGTATAGAGGAGGCCTTTGCCCAGCAGTGGGACATGTATAGGCTGTTACTTTACTTTTTTTTAGCCTATACGGTAAAAGAGTTACCGTAAAAAGTAGAAACATGTTGAGGAATTCTAAATATGAATTTCAGATTAGATGAAGATCGGAGGTCCCTTTCATTGTTTAACGAAAGGTATTGAAAATTGTCTTTACGATTTAACGGAGACGTTGGATCGTTTAAAATCGAGAAAAGAACAAGTAAGATTCTACAATTACGCCTTTTTTGAACAGTAAGCCGTTTAAACTGAGTGCGATATTGGGAAATATGATCAAATTTTATAACATTAAAGGTATATCTTATGCAATTATTGTAAAGGCGTTCTAGCTTGCTCTAGAAGATCATCATAGATCAAATAATAGTAATTAACAAAATGTTTAGCGTTTAATTCCCGACGTTTCGGATAATTTACAGACCCCATGGTTACGAGACAAACTGAGCTGTTTTAAATCCTCAGTCGTAGGCTACCGTCAACTTTTTTATATTTTATTTTGTTTGATCTAAACAAGAGGATCTTGGCGGTATTCATCAATATTTTCATTTAACAATGAGCAGTATTCAAATCAACAAATCATTATTTACGGAATAACGCATACTCTAGACTTAAAAAAATCTAATATTATTTATCAATCGTAATAGGAGATCCGATGTCATCTTAATTTTCACAATTTATATAGTCCCAAACGCAAGTAGGAACTGTTACAGCGGAGAACAATCTAATTATTAATAAAATCAAATTATTCTTTAAGCACCGAATATCACGGCGCGAAAATTTCAACATCTTCTATGCAATGCTTGCCACCTAGAAGATGTAGGTTCGAATCCTGACGGCGGCAAAAAAAATCTTTTGACAACACATCTAATAAGTTAAACTCTTTGTGTTGTTTTTTATGCAGAAACATTTTTTTTTTCTAGCAAATAGAAAGTGGCTTCAAAAAGGAAACAATTAAAACTTTTAATTATTATTGAATAATAATTTGGGGTATTAGCACCAAGGATATTAACACAAGAGACTAAGTGAATGATAGTGTAAGTTTTGTCGCCAAATATGACACTGCGCTTTAGAAGTTCGCTCAGTAATCAATCACGAACCTGACTGATATTCTTGTTACAGGAGTGACGAGCGAAATATCGAAGAAATTTCACCGCCTGATTTGTGAGTGGCGTGAGCATGTATTTGCTGATAAATAATGAAGCAGCCACATAGGCTGCTTCATGTGCGAGTGTGCTATTGTGGTACAACAGATAATACTATACAGCACGCAAATGCGTCACAAAAATAATAAGAAAATAGTCCTCCATAATTGCAGTTTTTTTTAATTCCGATCCCGTTGATATAAATAGATATTTATCAGTTAATAAAAAAATGTTTATGTTACGCTCGGTGGTAGTAATTGAATTTAGCAGGCACATTTTATTCTCAAAGTGACTGCTAAATAGTTACTGCAAGAAATCGTCAATTGGCATAATAAAATACAGTTAGTTGAGAATAACCTGCGGTGGACCATTGTGAACTATTGCAGAAAATAAAAGGCGAAATAATGGAATTGAACTAGGCAAACTGTCCAGACCTATTATTTCGAAAAATAGCTTGATAAGGCATCGTACTGGTATAAGACAGAAGTCATTTGGCGATATGGCTTTTCTAAATGGATGCTTCTCTTACGACCAGAGCTATGCACCATTGAATAAGCCTTTATTCTCAATGCACCATACCACTCCTTAGATAATTAGATTATTTTAAAAGAGGAATATATTCTTTTGCAAGCCCATTTTTTGAATTAAAACACAGTATTAACGCTCCAATCTTGGGAAAGGATTTGTTATCTCTTATTAGCAACCGACACTCTTGTTTCATTTGTAGCGAAACAAACTAAAAGTTCTTGTTTGCACGATTAAGTGTTGTCTACTTAGTATTCATGGTACTCGACTCATTTTATATTCAGGAGGCGGATGAAAATGAAATATGGACTGTTCCGTGCGCATTTTGAACGCACAATGATTTCGCCCCATCCACGCCGCTTATTATTGACAATGAGCCCGTTTGTTTCAATTATGGTTATATGTTCGATGATCAGAGCAAACGTGTTTTCATAAACATTATGATAGAAAGATTAATTTTTTAAAAATTAATCTTTTTAACACTTTTTCTGTATCTGCAAGTCTCAGCAATAAATGCAGTTTTCTGTAAGCAAACTGTTTAATTTTATGATAAATTTTTATAATTGGACTTAATAATCATATGTGGAAAGCCTGTGCCTAATAACGACTGTTTGGGCAAATGCTTATGATGAATGAATTCCCTGTTAACTTTAGATATTGTAAACAGAAAAATTTAAATCGAACGCTAATTTAAGTAACGATAATGATATCTATAAAAATTCTCATTAACCATAATAACGCGAAAGTCGACGCTTCACTAAAGCCGTAGCCGTCTTATCGGGGGCGCAAATTATAAAAGTTATAACGCCCATTTGGAAGGCGCCGAACTTTGTGCTCACTTCGAGCGAAATTGTGTTTTGATTTTAAATATTTGACTTTTTCTATTTGTATTTATTCTTTCGGTGAAAATCATGTTAATTAGGAATTCCTTATTTTTATTCCCTAAAGAAAATTATGTATAATATTATAATACATAAATCTGTTACAAAACTTTTAAATTGTACTCAATATAACGATATTGACATTTCCGATTACTGGGAATCACATTAATCCACAACCTAAATAAATAAAAATTGTTCATACTTTTGTTTAGTGTCGGAGTAGAAGTGAAGAAACAAGATTATCAAGTTATATTGGTAGAAAATTGTCTTAGACTTAGTGTAAGAAGTAACACAAGCAAAGAAATCATAAACAGCGTCACGTTACAGAGGAGACGGCCGCCTACTACCATCATAAGGCAGCTGTCACTGTCGCAGCAGGCGCCGGTAATTTATTTAATGTGAATCCTCCCACATTTTACGATACTTTTTTACTCCAGGAATATGATACCGTCTCATCTTATGTCATCGTTAACTTTACTCTCCTCGGAAGATCTTTTATTAAGTGACGACCCTTTGCTCCTGAGAGACCTGTTTCGTATGCATGCATATTTTTGAGTAGAAATACACGCATTTATTCCTCACCAACATTACGCTCAATTTAAGCATTATATTATGACGACTCAATTGGCGTAGTGGATAGTGACTCTGTCTCTTGCGCCAAAGGGTGTGGGTGCGATACCCACTGCTAGAAAAATAATGTGTGATGACCATAGTGTTTTTCTAGTGTCTAGATGTTTATAAATCTTATATGTACAAAAGGAAAGTACATTTAAGTATTTTTATCAGTTACCTCGTATCCGTAGTACAAGCTTTGCTTAGTTTGGGACTAGATAAAGTTGAGTAAAAATATGTCCAAAAATATTTATTTATTTATTACATAAGTGGAAATAAAAAAGTATTTTACAATAAACTCGGATATTTTTTCCAATCACTGACATATTATATTATTTTGGTTTCCTGTAAAACAATTATAACGACATATGAAAAGTTATTAGAAATTAAAACGAAGAATAGAAGAAAAGTTTCTGCTATTATCATGTACGGGTGAATTCAACAACTTCAAATAATTTTGTTTTCGATATTTAAAGTTAAAATGTAATGATGTCACCTCTTCCTTTTATATTTAAGAAAGGTAATATTATCCAGTATTTACAAAAATAGAATCAAAGCGATCAAAGGAAATTAAACCTAACTTTATATAACACTAATTATTTTTCTAATTATTTTATAGATATTTCAGTAGAGTAGCAAAGATCAAAGGATTTATTAGTATTGATAGCTGACGCGGTAGGTGGTTGGCGCCTGCAATTTACTACACCAAACCAACGTCAATGGCATTTTTCTCACAAAGGCGCTTTATTAAAAGGAAAGTTTGCTAGCTGTACAGCTACGAGTACTCGTATATTATACATCTATATTAAAATGAAGTCATCTCCTTTTTACTTATACATTATATATAATAGATTAAGATTAGGTGTAATCAACTTATATTTTAATGTCTTTTTTACTATGTAATGAATTTAAGTATCTTTATTTGTTGTTTTGCAATAATGAATATATACAGTCCATGTTTAGACTAATGATGAAAATGGATTTCGATACTCTTACAAAACATTTGGCTGATTGAAATGGTGACTATTCAAAAGAGATATTGAAAAATTAGTTTCTATAGCTAATGTGTAAAAATGTGTCCAAAATAAAAATATATAAAATATATATAAATATATAGTTCTCGTACAGTGTAAGCTGAATTTCGATTCTATGTGAACGTTGTTATACCCAATGACGTTGTTGCAATAACTCAGAGTCAGAGGCCCCAATTATACTTTTATACCATTTAATTAATATCAAAACTCGCAGGGCTCAAAGGCTATACTGGATTGGGTTTTAATTTTATCTCCGATAACATTAAAAATTTCCAATAAATAAGTAATGTCAAAAAATTGTCAATATATCGTTCTACTTTCTACTATATAACTGTCACAGATTTATGTGTGGAAAGCTGAGAGTATCGTGAATAATTTTGATGATATTGAAATTGTAAATCAAAGTAAAAATTGAATATCGAGTGGAATTCAAAGAGAATTTCGAAACGCGCGCTATGCGTATGCAGTTTTAAACGCTATGTTCTTTTTTGTTTCATATCGGGGCACTGCTGTGATATTTTGATAGCGTATTGTTGCGAATTCTCGAATGTTTTAGCTATGTGCAATGTAATATGTGACGCCGAAGGCACTAAATAGGAAAAAACAACACGTGTGACGTCGACTATTTCAATGTTACTTTTACGTTAGTAACACTCTAACAAGATCACTAAGCAAATGGTAAAATCGGGTACATTATATATGACTTTTTACTCACATAAGTCGTGTATATTCTATCAAAAAGTATTTAGACAGTATAAACCCTCAAAAATGTGTAAATCTGTAAATCTCATTGAGACCCGTACTGATCCCTCTCTTTCAAGTGTTTTGAAAGATAAATCCTACTGAAGGCTCTCTTGACTATGCAATAACCGGCCATAGAGTCCGTTCTTTCTATTGAACTCCGATATCGTGTGCATGTTTTATGTAGGGATTAGTAATGATGAGAAAATGTATTTATAAAAACTTTAACATGCAAGCACACTGAAGTGCTTTGATTTTGATTATGGCTTTTACTTTTCCTTACACATATAATTAAACATCTATATTTATCAGATATATAATATTTGTTACGGTTACGGTTATTTTCTTGCAGGTTTTAATTCGTGTCAGGAAATAAATAAAAATAGAAAAAATCCACTGTGTTGTGTCAATCCGAAAGCTACGTGCACAGTAAAACCACCACTGATAATTCAACGCGTGATGTATTAAAGCTGAAATTATGACCCTCTTAGTCCAGTTATTGCGAGCTTTCATGTATATTAGTCCAACGAAGTAAGTTAGCTAACTTTGTCCATTTTTCACAAAGCCTATTAAGTTCAAAACGTGAGACTGTCACCACCCAATGAACATAATTATATTTATTGGACAGTAATTTAAGGATTTTATATTTATGACTATTGACAGCATTTTTAGATTTTTTTACTAAAAATCGTTATGTATACTGCAATATAAAAACTTAACAAGTGCCACTGTGACTTGAACCTTAGTCAAAGTTACAAAATTGCTTTACGCCTCTGTTCTTAAGAAGTCGTAATTCAAGTGAACACTTTTTATGAGGTATTTAATATTCCCATTTATTTCATGACTTTAACTCCGTGTTTCGGACGAATACAGCGGGTTATTTACGACAGCGGCGATCAATTTAATGCGATGTGACGAATACTCTACCCGCAGTTCGCTTACCAGCGGATGCTGGCTTAGAGCCAAATTACGCGCACTTATCGCTGATTTAAAATTACACACCCGACAACTTCTGATAGACTTTGCTTTAATTCAGGTCGACTGTATTAAAATCAAAAATGAAACAGCGTTGCAACTGAATTAAGCTGACGCGGCTATTGGTCAATAGCTAAGTGAGTCATCTCTGAATTTATATCTTTTATTTCAATAAGTAGTAGTACTCGATCACCAGTTTTAAGAATTTTTTACTTCTATTAAAATCTAGGTGTTTTGGGCTTTTGGGTTCCCATACTCCACATAAGTGAAATTGCCTAAAATTGAATCAGGTCATACAGTCATCTACATCAACGGTCTCTGTCAATCCCATCTGAGTTGTGAGGAACTTTAATTATTGTAGGAATGATAACTGTTCATTTGTTACAATCTTTCAAGATTTAATCTAATAGTCCTTGGCAGTACAACAAATGACAAAGGAGCAGAGCGTACACTGTAATAAATATAGATGAGGTATAAGGTCTCAGGAAGGCAGTGGATGAGCATTTTACGTCACGTCTTATATTGTTATTTACTGCGAAGTCTACTTTCATTCTTTCATATGAACAAATATTCCTGTAACCACTAGGATGTCTGAGAATTTTCCATTAAGATCCGCTTTACTATTATGTGTAATATTAAAGATTATCATATATACGTATCCACGAAAGTTATTTTATTATTTATTTATAACATCGGTTAAAATATCCTTTTTTCTTTAAAGTACAGTATATGTTTTACTAAACATTTATTTCTAAAATTTAGTAACAAAATAAATACTTTTACAGGGTTATGAAGGCCAAATTTAGTAAGCGAACTATTCAGAACACTTGAGAGAAACCATAATAAATGTCAAATGCTTCGATGGTACTAAAATATTTTGCAAGATTATTGCGATTATTAAAAAAAATCGGACCAATCTCAGATTTCCGGAACCAGTGCGTCTCGTAAAAATTCAATATAATTATGAAATAATCTTTGATTTAATATTTCTTTACTTTTCACTTTTAATGTTTCCATGAAATCAACCCACTGATAGAATATAAGTCAGTAAGTATAAAAGCCGGAACCAACAAAAAGCCATCCCATAATATAACCTAAGTTTAATTAAAACGAGAAAGCGACCGGCTTTTCATTTCGTACTATATAATAACTACGGGCAAATTAAATTGTAGAAGGAAGCCAATTTTTACAGAGCCCAGCTTTTTATGTTTCGGGTTCTCTAGATACTGTACGTCTACCTAACGAGGGCTCGTTAAAAGAGTCTAGGTCAGATGTGGGACCCAAGCCGAGAGTAGGGTTGGACGTCTGACGGGAATTGAATAAATGTTTGCACCTTTGTAATTTATCCCAAATTGTAGCGTTTTTTACTAGCCTCTAATAAAATTCAATTTTGTAAATTAATTATTCCCTCTCAACTGTAGGCTTTTATCGTGCTTTATTTAACGTACCAAATTTTTTCATTCAACCTCCACGTATAAGCTCAAATAGATGTGATATTCCTCGTTGAATGATTTGGTAACAGTCTACTCAAAAGTTAAACATAATATGTTATCTTATCTATATATATAAAAATCAATTGCTGTTCGTTAGTGTCGCTAAAACTCGAGAACGATTTGGCTAATTTTGGTTTTAAAATATTTGTGGACCTCCAGGGAACGTTTAAACGATGGGATATTATGGAAAAATTTCATGGAAATTGGAAATAGCAACAATTTTATTTTCCCATACAAACAGTACTTTCAACCCGTCAACTATGTCTGTGTAACCTGACAAACACTTTATGCGTGCGTTCCGATTCCTCTAGAAATCATTTATATGGCAAAACAACGTTTGCCGAGTCGGCTAGTATTAGTATAAAACTTAGAAATAATGGACACAGTAGTTTTATCATAAAACACATAAATGTATATAGGTAAGCAAAATAAATTAATATTCGAAAGGGTAAAAATATTAAGTATCGAACCTTGCACACCCCTCAATGGGGTACAAGTTTGCTTCCATTATAAGAGGGTATTAGAGCGTAGTCCAATGCGCTAGTACTCTCTACTTTTGCGGAATTCACCTCTCTTTGACCATTATTATCTTGGGCATTAAAATTATCCACAAGCTTTGCATACTTACGAGCTTTGTCACAAAAATCTAGCAGTAATCTGTAAAGCGAATGGTTTTAAACGATAAATGGCAAGAGAGCCGATCTGTGCACATTTCTTGATTACGACAAAATTAATGTTCATAATGTAAACCATTTTATTTCATTCGAAATGTCATTATAAATACAATTTAAGTTATTTCTAGAAAAGCAACTCGTCATACTAACTCTAAGCCTATGTTAGATTCTTTCTTCATCTATGTTTATATATTAGTTTTTTTTAGATTAGATTATGATTATAAATTTTACACAGCTTATATTTATAATCTTAATCTCACACTCAACGTTATCACGCCAAATAATTGTTTTTCTATATGCGAATTTCTAATTTCAAATTTAATAACAACTTTCTATAAGCTAAGCCATACGAAAATTGTTTAAAGAAAAAAGGGTGATGATCACATTTACTTCATTGTGCCAGGGTTATAATAAATAAAAATAGTGTTTTTTTTTAAATTCTGAAGTGCTACTTCACGGGGTAAGTAAATATAATATTTGTATTATTTGAAATCTGCCTATCGATTCATATTCAAATTCAAAATCAAATATCCTTATTTGATACAAAATCATTAAAGTTACATATTGTTTGTCAAAATACTACTATCGCTCAACTCTTTCTTTAAAAGAATTCATTAAACAAGCAATAATTTTATTTTTCCCATTAGGGCACATCTTAAATGTGAAAAAAAAAAAACATTGTAAAAATTTTAATTTTTCAGTGTTTATGCTCGTACGTTAAGTAAAAAACATATAACCACTTACGAATAAATGATTGTAAAAATCTGATACGAAACATTTATTCATATCCACTTGTTAAAAATACATCCAAAATACTAACACGTTCGTAGTAAAACCCTATAAAGTTACGCAAATATGTTAGGTAAATACATTGTCAAGTACGGACCGTTAGCCCCTTTGCTTTTTCACTTTATTGGAATATTTGGAATAGCGTTCTGAGTGTGGCCGGTCAGTTGACGCCGAATATGTGATGGGGCGAAGAGTTGTTGCTTTGTTAAAACGAGCATATTTCATTTGTCACTTGACACCCTGAATGCATAATTTGTTTACTATTCACTATTCTAGCTCAAAGCTATAGTTTCTTTTTAAATTTTAAATCTATTGAAGATGTCAATGTAAAATGTCAATATTAAGTTTCTTAAGATTCTTCTGATTTCAATATTAAGTGCAGTTCTGAAATGTAGGATTTAAGTAAATAATTTGTTTTGACCCTATTTTATTGAAGATACCCAAAATTATTAACACTTTAAAAATGTTTCCTTTTTGAATGTTATTGTAATACCTGAACATTAAAAAAAAGGAAAACATATAGGTTTATACATATATAATAAATATGTCTAATATAACTTAAATTCCCTATTATATATAAAACTATAACTTTAATTTACTATTTATGGAACAACAAAGAAATATATTATTCGTAGTTAATTTTCTTTTTTATTGACTTTTATGTTGCGACAAATTGACATAATCTTGAATTTAGTGATTTTTCATATTACTATTTTATCACCACTTACCATATACCAAGAATAAATGTTTTTAACTTTTTAAATTCCTTCAATACTGTTCACAAAGACACGTCCAAACCTTCACTATAACATACTATTCACCGGTTTCTTGCAATAAATTCATTGTTGTCTCTGATCTCAACAAAATACATTTAAACCTCCCGCTACAGTGCGTAGAAGGGCACTACGAAGATACGACACGTGCGTTCCTCGTAGCTGCTTACATACACTGAAATACAGCAGCTACGAAGTAAGGAAACGAATTTTACCGAGCTTACCCGAGCTGCCCCGAGACTCCGTAAGCCGTGATTGATATCAAATGAAATGTGAAGAATGAGTAGTTTCAGAGGGCGCTTTGTTTCTAGGATTACGCTTTTACCTACCGCAAAAAAAATGTTTTCGAATTGCATAACTGATAATATAAACTAGAAAATTGCGCGTTATTTTTAGCGTCTGAAGGGTTTATTTTATATTACTGTAAAAAAATATATATATTTTTTTAAATTCATTATATTTATTTTACTTGGAATTTTTTCATTCGATCGTAATATTTTAGTATAATAATATGCAAAAGTAGTAAAAAAAAAAGATCATTAGTGTTAAGCTCATTAGCTGCTTAATAAGCCAGTCTTATATTTTTGTAATTTACTGAAATAGGTTACACGAAAACTTTCAAATTGTTCAATAGAAAAATGTTTAAATGCAAAAAGTAAGTTAATGAGTATGAGGTCTTTATACAGCGGTCAATACTACTGGAGTGCTATCAGTGATTTAATTATACCTACGTTGCAGATTCTGTGACCGACATTTTATTTGTTGTTTACAAGTTTTCATATCTGTAAATCTGTTAAAACCCACATTCTTATTAAATTAAAAAAAGATTTAATAATACACGAAAGTTTTGTCGAGGATTAAAAGGTTACAATAAGAAATGTACATGCATATCATTGAACTAATATAATTTATAACAATACAAAATAGATTTAAAAATAAAATAAACATATTATATGATCACCGCCATCAGCAAACGCTCAATACCAGAAAAGTTTTTCAATACCAGAAGAATTCGTTACAGGCCTTTGAGGTAGGAATAGGCTTTCTTTATATTCGTTCTTAAGTCATCAGTCTCATAACTGCTGGCGGCTATTGGTTTCATGAACTAGTCGTGTGTGGTATAGAGTTTCGCTTTTGTAAAAAGTACTTAGTTTATTGAACAAACGCAGTGTTGGATTGTCAACCATTTAGGTGATATCAATAACATAAGACAACATTAGACTGAAAATGAGTATTTTCTGCCAACATTTCTTTATTGCTGAATTACTCTACATAAGACTCCGAGCTTTTATAAACGGCGTAGCAAGGCATGAAAAATAATTTGACAGGAGAATAATAAATTTATTTATTCATAAATTTATATATAAATTTATCACAGTTTGCGTAAGGAAGATTTTGTTACATTGATACAGAGATACTTAAAATTTGTGTTGATGATTTACATAATTTTTTTGTTTTATTTTTCATCTGACAGGTTTCATAGACAAAATCGCAGTAAAAGTAATTTGTTTGTTTATTTAAAAAAATAAATTACTTTTGCAACGGGTCATTTAGAAAATTAACATATATAATCTCATGCTTTCATAATTCATAGCGTGTAAGTACTTTTGCCCACATAATTTTTTATCTGACCCTTTTTGAATCCCTCAACGGTTTGGTCAACGGCTGTCTGCCCGGATTGACCCTAGACTAATCCATCATTCACTTTTGCGTATATTCAGGAATCACTTCGTTTCGTAAGTGCGTCGACTACAAATTCGATGTTCAAAACTTATCGCGCCTTCGGAAATTTTTCGTTAGGTGCGGTTTGTGTGAAAATAATAAAAAATGTATTGTTGTGTAGAGAGGACTAATTCGGAGCCCAATTTTCAAAAGGTTGTCAACGCATCTGTAATCCTTGGGTGTGGCAGATGTCCTCGGGCGGCGGTATTCACTTAACATCAGGTGAACCGTCTGCTCGTTTGACAACTTTTCACATAAAAAAAATCAATTGCTTCGAATCAACCGCCTATTTTTTCGTATTCAGATGAAACAAACTCATATTCTAAGAAGTGAAAGGTTTCTTTTTATTTTAAGTCATTATTTAACTTGAAGCCTTAGAAATATTCTCTTTACAAAAAGGTGAGTTGTTACTCGTTCATGATTGAGGGATAGACGCGATAGATACGAGTATATACAGATTATATAGGTATTGGTTTATAACGAATTTATTTATTGTTAATAAATGGAGGAAGTTTAATATGGATTCCATTTTGCATAATTATGTTTCCTGAATCATTCTTAAATATACCTGTATATCTCGTCCACAACTGTTTATGTATTGTTTTATAATCTTCATTTAACAGATTAGTGTTTTATATATAATAAAATTTAGTATATAAAACACAAATTGTTATTCTTGTACTCAAAATATAAATCAATTTAATTTAAAAATTTTAGTCCCGGCTATTAATAAGGAGAATAGACTCGTGTTAATGTCCATTGTCAGGATTTTCTTTATTATACTCATTTAGTCATCTGGCATTTATGGAATAGAACTGCTCGATAAAGGGCATCCGTGTCATTTGTGTTCATTAGATAGTGTCCAATAATGGAAATGGCAATGGGCTATTGGAATAGCTGCCGAAATGGCTACGAGGCTCTTTACTGCGTACTATATAACTAACATTTCAGACTCTATAGCTTTCACTAGTTTAAATTATTGTTATCAGTTAGCCTTCACGATTCGAGTAAAACATGAGGTTTAATTACTATAAGTAATTAATTGCAAGAAGAATAATGCCATCAGAAACATTTTTCTTTAACATAGTTATTATTAAAAATTCTTTATGAAGTAAATGAAAAATAAATATTGCAATAAAGACAAAGTCTGGTATACCTACTTTGAAAAATATGCACTTGTCACATTCGATCCAAAGTGTTATACGATAAAAGTGAAATATGTTAATTAATAATGAATGTTTCTATTAGGTTATGGGGCGTGAGAGTTGATTCATTCATCTCTTAAAAAAAATAAACTGTTATTATGGGTGTTTCTAGGACATATTTGAACTACTTATAAGATAATTATTTTTATACATAATATGTTTATAGTTACGTTAAAATGTATTAAACTACACATCCCCGACTTTTTAAATTTGAAAGAGGTTCGAAAGTTAAATTAGACAAGCGAGACAAAGCTACTGTACATCATAATAATAAAACGATTTATTCCGATTGGACATAACGTAGAAGAGCGCACCTAACAATATAAACCTGGGATCGGGACGGATAATGTCGAAGTCTCTGCGCATCTAACAATTATTGCCCCCGAATACGGCGCGCCACAATCCCACCACCGTTTTATTGCATTCAATTTTATTTTATGCCCATTCCGTTCGCGTATTGATCGAACAAATGGATCTTTTTAATGCGACGAATTCTTTATGGAGACCCATCGAACGGCATTTTATTGCCTAGATATGTGATAGCTGCAGTCGTCAACGAAATATAATGCATTTTGATTTTATAAGTACATAATACTAATACAAGGAATAAATTTACCATCAAAGGGATAGATTATTCTACTATATTTTAAAAAAGAACCGAAGACCGCAAGACCGAAGAATTCCATAGCCATTTTATAAACACGTTTTAATTTGATAAAAGACACCAATGAATATATTTAACGGTTTCACCGTGTTATTTTTTGCATAGCCTATTCACCTTAGTATTCTTCACGTGTTATATATTTTTTTACCTTTCATTTGTTCCTATTATTACTTACGTTATACTAAATCCTTTACCTTAGTTAAAAATTAAGTGGCGAACATTAGACTACTATGACATGTTAAGGAATAGGACAAAAACACAAAGTCTTGATCAGACAGCAGTGACCTTAAACTAAATCAGCGCTCAGCGTCCTAAATTCACAAATTTATGCTCATATCATAATGAAGAATAGTATTAAGTTATTATAATGTGCTGCAAATAGATAAAATAAAAGCGTTATTAAACTTTTGAAGATGCAAGCTATTGTTTGTGCTTTGTGCGGGCGCTGGAGTCGAAATAATATAAATATATTTTACCCAGATGATATTGTTAGACAAAGAATAGACACTATAACACTAGAAATATTTGTTAATCATTCATATCTAGTTCTTAAATTCATATCGCATCCCTAAAACTTCAACTTGGCTTATTATTTAATATTTTGCATCACCACTAATGACATTTGAAATTCTTATACTCTTTCTCTGCAATGTTTACCTTGAACTTTTATCTCAGACGATGCACTCTACAAGAATATACATATGCAGTTACAAAGTTTTCATCGTTTGCACAAACTTGCGTCGCGAGGAAGAAGTAACTAGTATAAATCCCGGCTTGTCCATTAATTCAGTGTAAGGATAAATAAGAATAATATTATGGAGTTAGTGCAATGCCGACCTTTATTACTTATTCTCCGTTTATTTATTTTAAGATTATTTAATTTGTTGGACAATATATAGAAGAGCAGTATTGTTTCTACTTTAATTAATAAAAATGTCAATTATGTTATAAATAATTAAATAATAGTTCATTCCATAAAAACTATGTTCGTTCCAATTTAATTATTATACAACTTATTATTAAAACACGTAAATGTCATATTATAATAATCTATAGAAATTTATGAGATAACGCATGCTTTCGTTTAAATGTATTGTTAACTTATATGAAATATATATTTATGACAACAAAGATTACATTTATCATATACATTTCTTTGTGACACATATTTTTACCAATTTATTAGCCATAGGCTGATGCAAACTGTAAGCTGCATGGTAAACGTAAAAATCTTATTAATACATGACATATAATTATTCATTCAAGGTTTCAAATGAAATATTCGGATACAACAAAATGATATGTTATTAACGTCAAATTGGCCAAGAAGTAAATCCATCACTAACATTCATAGGTTACCTTTGAATATTTTCTTCTTTCTTGCACAGCCAGAGCCATAATTACGAAGTTTCATTGAACTGCTCGTGTGATGAAACATTTTGCACCACGTATTATTAATAGGCCATTAAAATTATTCTCTCACTATTCCAAGGAATTATTACAACTATGTACTATTACAGCAAATTGCAGTCGCTTAAGAAATAAACGCTAGTGAAATGGAAAAACGAATTTTCTTGACTTTTTTTCCCACGTTTTATTTGAATGTGACCGCGATGGAAACGTATAAAACGAATGTGTCAAGAAAATTGTGGCCGGAGCTCGAACTAGCGTTATTTTCGTTTCCGCCACGCTCGCTATGTTTACACAATTTAATAGCAATATTTTGCTATCTAGCTATTGCGCACTTGTATGTTTATTTTAAAAATAAAATGCAAGCCTATGGCTTGCTATGAGAAGCCACGGTAACGTTTCCCGATTCTTTCCATTAACTTCATACTCGTAACTGTAGTGGTTTAAAAAATGTACTGTTTGTTTATCGCTTAGTCAATGTCAGCAATTAATTTTATTGCCTTTTTATTTATCATGTAGTTTATTTATATTTGGATCTAAACATAGTACATTAAAACATTGAATCTGTTTCATATGCTATTTAAATGTTGAATTAATTAATTCTACTTAAATCTAGAAATATATGAAACAATAAATTAAATGTGTTTATGCTAATACAGTGTTGTGAAAAAATAAATGTAAATTTATATCGGTTTAAGTACTTTATTAAGGGCCAAATATTACATTATTGTAGCCATATTTTTCAAATGATTCAATTAAAAACATTCAAAAGTAATTTTACTTCCTAATAATTAAAAAATAAGCAATTTCGTATGACGTAAGACAGCTATGAAAAACTGTGAACACGAAGTCTGTAATTTATTTAATCATGTCTCCGTAAATTTAAAAATTCTTTTATTTTGAATCCCTTCAACTAGTGTATTAGATATATTATCAATAATAACAATATCGTTCTATCTAATTCCTCCTCATTGTTATTTGCGTTGAAAGACATTTGTTTGCCAAGGTATAAATGTTCATTTACATACTATACCCGTCTTCCGAACACGCATATTTATTCTCTTTCGTAATTTGTCACAACTTTAGCTTTGTTTGAGTTCATGTTAAGTCCTACTAATTTGCCTTAATTCTGTAGAGTTTTTATCATTTGTCTAATTCAGTTGCTGTTTCAGCGAAGATGACAATATGGTCAGCAAATCTGAAGTGACTCAATTGTTAGTCTTATACATAACATGAGTACGAGTACTTTTCCCAATTGATTTTTAAAAGATAGTTTCGACAGAGGGTAATTTTGAAGGTAATTTGAGGGCATGTTAGTTACAGTAATCGTTCTGGGGACGAGAATGACCTTACATTAAAAGCGCATTATTTTCAATTCTGGAGGTTTGAATTTGATCTTTTTGAGGACATGTTAGTTACAGTAATCGTTCCGTGAACAAGAATCACCTTACATTAAAATCGCATTATTTTAAATTCATTAATTGATACAGATGAATGCTGTATGTATGGATGGATGTTTGTTACTCTTTCACGGAAAAACTACTGAATAGATTCTAATGAAACTGTACAATAATATAGCTTATACATCATAATAATACATAGGCTATAATTTATAAAGATATTGTGTGAATTGTCCAAAATATAGATAATGATAAGTGTCAACTAAGTAGGAAAAATTCAGCCATCTGCGAGATATTCTGGTGTAAAATAAAAAACTCATTGTTAATTCCCATTGGCCGCGCTAGCGAAGCCGCGGTTAACAGCTGGTAAAAAATAAATACAAAATGAAGAACGCTATAGTAAATGAAAGTTATCATTATGATAAATCCTTTACAAACTTACTGTGACACCCATGCTACTTCCAGGAAACGCGTCAATTTCGTACTTTCACGGATATTATTGGTTATTTTGTCGCTTGTTTGAGATTACTTTCTGATCGCCCTCTGACAAGAGTTCTTAACGTGAAATGAGAGTGGCAGTGAATCAAATGAAAGTAAGCGTATATTATATAGCTTGGTTATTGATTAATGTATTTATCCCTTACTGTTAGAACCTTAAAATAAGAATTGCAAAGGCCGGATGTAATTCAATAAACTATTACTGCGGGTCATAAAACTGACCTCAGTATAAAATACGTTTTCGCGCCATAAAATATTTAAAATAGACGTAGCCAGAACTAAATTTTGACTAAGAACAGAATTAAATTTTATTTTTAGTGCCAGTCTCTGCACTCAAGATGCAACTTTAAACTGTATTTTTTTTTGATAAACGCATCCCTCGTAGATGTTCATAGTAGAATGTTTGAAAAGTGTTGTATGCAGTAAATGATGCACACTAGATGGCGTCAAGCAATGCAAATAATGCAATAAAAATGCAACATGTTCTAGCGTTTTTATAAATGATAGATGTCGAGATTTTCGCATCGTAAGGTCATTAACTACTTACCTTAGTTGGTAAAGCGTCTGGGTGTGGCTAAGAAACCAGAAAACACAGGTTCAAATCCTGCACACACAGGGTCTAACATTTTCACTAAGACCGTACAGCTGCAACTGTACTGTTGCTGGAATGTGTAAGACTGCGTGATTCAATAAAGATCATAGAAGTAGTTTTGACATATCCACTTTAAATTAAGGGGTATAAAATGATTTTATTATTTGAAAGGTATAGATTTCACATAATAAAATCAATTTTAGGGTATTTATCGGCGACAGCATGATTTATTTCAATTATTTTGCCAATACAGATATAATTTACATATTAAATGTTTGTATATAATTTATACAAAAAAGGTATCATGCTCATTCATGGGCTAAATTATGAATTAAATTATATTTGTAACGAATATTATTCGTTACCAAGTAGGGATTTATTTGCGGCATATCTTGCTCCGAAGATACTTGAAATTATAATAAAAGATCGTGAAGTCACAAATTAATCTTATTAGTATTCTTTTATATTTTAATTTGGTTACAACTTAAAGTTTAAAGCACGATCACCATTAACTTTGGCAAAGTGGCAATGTTAAACGGACTACGGGTGATAATAAGACGATAAGTTTTAATTTAATTACGTGTGCAAATCCGGGTGCGGGGTTGGAGGTAAGTTAGTTGGTAAATGTGAGGATGAAATCCAACGCCACCTTAAGACTTTACACTCGCAACTCTGGAGGAGACTTAGTTAATTTTATGCCATTCACGGCTACTTTAATTTCTCGCTCGGCTGATAATTTTCTGGCGCACAGTAGGTACCCATGGAGAAAATCCGGGCGAAAGTTTCACTTGTAACGATGTTTAAATCCCGTATGCTGTTTAATGTAATTTCATATTTCCCTAATAGATCACTTCTTTTAAGGAAAAGTATGATATAACTGTTTATGGTTGGATAAAATACAACAATTTATATTATTAAAACTTCAACGGATAGTTAATAAACTTTCATTTTGATTAAAATGAATCTAACCGGCATTGTGATGAAGTTGTAGGAGTTAGATCGTATGTGCCAGCTAACTAATCTCATTAACAACATGTTATTATTCCATCCAATACTCTAACATTTAAAAATAACATAAAAAACAAGTAAAGTATTGAAACAGCCTATACTAATAGCCCGCTGTTGAGAAATGGCCATCTATTCACAAAAGTTGTAGGCAGTAGCTGTGGTTCGTTCTAGATTTAAGTTCAGAGTACTTAAGCAACACCTGCACGTGTTGTTGAGTACCCTGAACTTAAGTCTAGCCTCTGCAATGAGCTACTAACTCAATCATCGAAAATTGCTAAAAAATTTGCTTTTCTATTCAATTTCACACCGGTTGGCCACAAATCGATGTGTATTATATAATAAAATTTAAAACTTACATATTTAAGAATGATAGTTAATGAGAAAAATATGTATGTTTTTTTATTTCAATTAATCGTTACTGTAGTATATAAGTCTGGAATCAGGAAATTTTAAAATTTAAAGATCCGTAACATTTCTCATTTTAATTTATCATTTATAGATTATCTCTATAATAAAGATATAATAGATTATCTAATAATAATCTATATAATAAGTCTTAAAGCCTTAAAGGGCGCAATACTATTCAGAACAAAAACGAAAAATTGACATTTACCACGAATTTCGTATCACAGAAGTGCTAATTGTATGTACAAAGATTTTTTTATAATACTTACCATATTGTTCCCCTGCTACTGTTTTAGATCTATATCCAGATTGTACTTGAAAGGACGTACTAGTATGACTAAACATGTTCAACCTTTGTACTGTGCTTCAATCGTATCTTCGTACTAAAATTTTATCACACCGCACACGCCATCAAAGAAACTGACTTGCACGACTTTCTCAAAATCTCGACCAGTTTTATACGCATTTCCAGAAATAGTTTTATTGACGATCGCGTCAGAAATCAGTCGCGTGAGATCAGAGCAGATGCGTTATTTTAGTTGCATTACAATTCTTTGGTGATTAAAAATTCATTAGTTAAACCTTAAGCGCTAAAAGTTCCTTATTGGTACTAATTTATTGAAACTAAACTAAACTGTGCCAATGATTTGTTTAACAATATGTACTAATTGTGTAATGTAAAATGAATATCCGAGAGAATAACGATACACATTTTAATTTTATGTAGTTAATGATGTCTACTGACAAACCTATTTCCACCAGTAAAATAAATAGAAAAACTTTTACAAAAGAAAGCTAAAAGTTAGAACAAATAAAACCAATGTTTATCACGACTGTAAAATTTCACCACTGCAAAGCCTTAATCACTGGTTTTATATTTGTAGCCACAATTAACTTTTATTTCAATGTTTCAGCTATTTTATTGATAATAGATTTTGCTATTAGGCTTAAAATACTAGAACAGCTACCATTTGTTCAATCTAAATAAAAAGTAAAAGCACATGTATATCTCACAACAGTGAACACTTGACCGGAGGGTTTTAAGGTACGAGTGCGGATTGGCAGATTTAATATATCTTCGAAATATTTATCTAAAAATTAATTGATTTTAAGTATCCTTTTTGTTTAGAGCTGTATTCACGACTGGATGCTCGCTATCAGTCATCCCACCCCATTCGTTTCGTTTGGTACACTGTAAAAGACATCAATAGCCGGCCGTACGTTTACCTAATCTACAATATTGTGTACTTTTGTTTGTCTATCCTGAGTGTGCGGCCATGCGTTGTAGTGATAAAAGGCAATCAATTGTCCGATTAATTTGAATGTGTTTGTCTCGATTTTGAACACAGTATAATATGCAAATTACTGCTAACTCACCATTTCATTTCCTCTACATAGAATATATAAAAAAAATCCAGTCTATTTTCAATTGCACATATTAGGAACATAATAAAACAACGCGATAGTTGCAACTTAAGTCCAGGACTAACCGTCAGTTGAAAGTGAAAAAGGTAAGTTAACGGAAAAGTAGATCATTAAAGTTGATTTATTATTTGAACGTAAGAAGATTGTGAGTCAAAAGGCACAGACAGCATGGTCGAACGCTCACAATTTTTCATATCATTAACTGCAAGTGGTGCGATAAAGTCCTTGGTTAATTTTAATGAAATTCCACGTCATTAATTATTCAGACACCCATTTATCATTGATTGTTCAATGTAAATATTCAATATTTTTTCTCAAAATATTTTACTAAGTTTATGTCACTAACATCACTTAATGTATTAGGACAAGTGAAAATGTTACAAAAATTCACGGCTTGATTCACATTTATCAAATTTTTTATGTTAAAAAAGTTAAAATGTGTTAAATTATGTTAAAAATAAAAAATAAATATAAAAATTAAAATTTTGTAGGTAGACTTCTAATTATAGATTATATATTTTGACTGTGATAGGACCACGCAACAGTGTTTGCTGTTGCACGGATGGTCAGGTCCGTCCGAGTAAGTATTACGAACTCACAGAAGACCGGCGTGAAGTAGAAGTGTTCACCTCTGCATTTCGTATGGTGAGTGAGGTAGCCGGGGCCCATTTTATTTAAAGGTGACAACGCATCTGCAACCCAACGGGTGTTGCAAATGTCCATGGGTGGCGGTTATCACTTAACATCAGGTGAACCGCCAGCTCGTTTGCCACATTGTCACAAAAAGTACATTATATTTTTCTAATTATACACTTTTACTAATTGGTAAGAGTGTATAATGCAAATAATGTTACCGCTTACTTAGAAAAAAGTTTATTTTTTGAAAGTTCAATCACACTACACATACGAAAATTTTTATAATCCATGAGTATACTTAAGTATATTTTAAACAATGATTATTTTCCTCTACTTTTTAGTAAAACTGTTTATGTATTCTTTAACAATAGATGCTGAAAAATGTTCGAAAGTTCGAGTATTTAATTAAAATTTTCAACGCGAAATATTTAAAATTTAAGATATCTTACGTTGAAGTTAATATTTGAAAAACCGGATGGTTTACCTATCTAAAGCTATTCAAAGGACACCATGCTGTTTACCCATTTAGTATAAAGTGAAGAGAAAGCTACACTAGAAAAGAAAATTCAAAGTCCATTTTTCATTTCATTTAGACTTTTAGGCAACTTGCTTATGTACTACAGGGGACAATTAACACTTGTATCGAAAAACCATCCTAACCATGTCCATAAGCAAAATCATTTTAAAATTATTAAAATCTAGATTAAGAGTTCAATTAATGTTTGACTTAAAGATTTCTTATTATCGGCAAAACAAATACTTTATTCTTTATACTATTCCTCAAAACTATTTAATTGCTAATAAATTACCTCAGGCACTTATATGGTAATCAGCCGTTTAGCTCAGTGGCTAGAGCGTCAGGCCGCGAATGCCGAAGACGTGGGTTCGATTCCCACAGCGGCGACAATCTTTTCGCACTTTTTCTACATATTTTAGTGTTCAATCTTAAGTGCAAAGATTAGCACTATAAACAATTTAATTTCTAAAAAAGCAATGGCGACATCTCTCGTTCGAATTATCGTTGTAAAACGATATTCGAAGTTGTTTGTATGCTGGAAAGGATATAACAAAAGATGGCGCCAAGCATTGCTTCAAATGCTAAGAAAACAATGTGGAAGAATGCGTTAAGATTTTCGTCGGTGTGGTAATCAGCCGTTTAGCTCAGTGGCTAGAGCGTCAGGCCGCGAATGCCGAAGACGTGGGTTCGATTCCCACAGCGGCGACAATCTTTTCGCACTTTTTCTACATTTTTTAAAGTAAATGTTATTTAGTTTATGGTATCACTTTTTTTGTATACTACCTATATACAAATGAAAATATTTTTTGGTTCCAGCCAGTCTGAGACTAGGTACCTCTAGGTACCTCTACGTAATTTAGCACAAAGGAAAGAAATGAATGTTTCGTGTGCACAAAACTTTAATTATCTATTATGAATGGACCGTGAGTTTACAGCATTTTCAACTTTTTCAATTTAGTTTTTATCTTCTTCGTGTTCAGGAACATCTAATAAGACATTTTGAGATTTTTATGGCATAATTTTGTGATTATATTTAATAACCCAGGTTTTCGAGATACTATTCAAAATTATAGATTTATGTAAAGGTATAGTGATGTTCATTATACAACTAAAGATAATGTTTGATTTGAAAATAAAACAGGCTATACAAAAGATTTTGATCTAAAATACCCAAATCTGATATTAAAGTGTAAGTCATGTCCGAATCTCGGCAAAAGTAAAGTCGCCAATATTTACTGATGCTTTTATTCGAAATGCGTAAAATCGCAACCTTCATAGATTATGACAGCTTAACTATTAAAAAGTAACAAATTTAAACACAGATACAAAAAAGTATATCTCGCAAGATATTGTTTCACAAAATAATTAGCTTATCTTATCGTAAGTTTAATCGCAGCAGTAATAATAGGGGGAAGATAATAAAGTGAAGTGAAATCGGCCGAATTAACGATCATCCCTTGTCATAACTACGTAGGAGATTAAATTTTATGCTAGTTTAAGTTACTTTAATTTCACACTCTGATGGATGGAGTTATATTAGGCAGGTCTAAGTTAGACATTCTCAGTGTCTCTTCGACTTATTGCTACTCGCGATGTGTCTTGCTGTCTTAAATTCTTCTCTCTTCTTGAAACCGAATCATGAGATGTAGATTCTATACACATTTTGTGTTTTAAGGTTTACGTAACTCAAAACTCACCTCAATTACCTCACCCCTCTGTCCGAACATATGTCCGTCAGGACGATTTTTTCAGGAAGGCGTGGAGGTATCAAATTGAAATTAATATTAATGTACAGGTATATTTTACACTCGCAAGGGAATACAAAGCTATTGGTTACTTTCGGTTGACTTGGAATCTTTATCATATTTGGTAGGAAGCAAGATCTCACAGCACAATATAAGTAAAAAATCAAAACATTCTAAAATCGTAATTATGTATATCAGTATAAAACTATTTGAAGTCGTTAAACTGACTGCGAACAAAATGGATGAAATCGGTGAGACGACAGTCTTTCAACAGTAAAGATTTTTTCTTAATACATAGTTTGAGTTTTTACTACAATTTTTGGTGCTTTCTTCATAAATTTTAGTATGTTGCCTAATTATTTCGGTGAATGTAGGTGTTATAATAGCCTAGGTGACTACGCTGTTAAAACTGTTAATACGAGTACTATTACTACTTACCTACTTACTACCTATTTTCTGTAGATAGTGAATATTATCCTTGTTTATTAATGAAGTTATAGTGTAATCTTCGAGACTCGATACCCATGAAATTTGAAGGTATATTAACAGATAGTCCATCTATTACCTACAAATTTGTACGGAACCCTTGGTGCGTGAGTTCGACTTGCATTTGGCTGTTTTTTTTTTTAATATTTAATATTAGCCAATATTTTTTTTTGTTTATTTTAAAAACTATCTATCTAGTTACTCAAGTCGCCATCAATATTACGAAGAGCAAAATGCAAAGTACTTAGTAAGTCTTGTTACAATGTGAGTTAACTTTTACTTATAACTTGTTACAGTATACTTATAAGATTGCCTTCAAATCAAATTAAGTTTTGTTGATGATAGAGAATACGACTTTTCACTATCTCTTCTGTCTCTTATTATCGTTAGTTTAATTATAACGGGTCGTCATTTTAAACTAACTTTTAGTTAAATATAACTTAACGTATCAGTTTATATCCGTCACATTTTATACACACTTCATAAAACGCAACGGAAGCTCGAGGGTGCGAAAGGGGTCAGCACAGTTGAACGATCATAATTTCTCAACTCATTTGCTGCGGGTGGTGCCATCGACGCTTACACTCAATGCGCTTTAAGCTTCATTAGTCGTTTTATGGTAAAGCTATAATGTGTATAGCTAAATTTGAAAAAGATAGCAGTTCATAGTATGAAGTTTGAAGTATGTGGTAAAGTAACAGCCTAAATATGGCCCACTACTGGGCAAAGACGTCCTCTGTACGGAGAGTATCAGGGTACCACGCATCATACAATATTCTTTTTTTTTTATATATTTTTATGTATGATATATTATTTTGTTATTATTTTGAAAATGCTGAGCACGTGCTAATTAACAACTTAAAATTAACTAATTTATTGGTGCTAAATCTAAGTAATTTAAATATATTTTAACTATTTGTTTGTGTGTCTTCATTTATTTTTCTTGCCGTAGTATTTTAGTCGTATTACTTTAGTATTTTACTTGTACTTAAATCTTGTCTTGCAATCTACTAAATAAACATTGTATTAAATTTCAAATCAGGTTCTTAAAATAATATAAGTATAAAATTTTTGGACTTCTATCATGTAGGGGGGTTTTGCCATAGTTGCCACGCCTGGCAAGCGGGTTGGCAACCGCAGTTCCTCCAGACTCCTTGCACCTATAACGCTGCTGCCCGTTATTGGCCTGGCTATTTAGGGTCTGGAGAGTCGAGATGGTTATCCCGCCATCTATCGGTGGCCACCAGATGTTTGTGGCTTGTCCCTTAGTCGCCTCTTACGACACCCAAGGGATGAGATGGGGTGGCTTATTCTTACGCCGGGGCCACACGGCTTGACGATGGAGTGACGACCTGTGCAAATGTGCGGGAAGTCGATGGATGCAGGTGGCTCAGGATCGTACTTCATGGCAGTCTATGGGGGAGGCCTATGTTCAGCAGTGGACTCAAACAGGCTGAAATGATGATGATGATGATGATAAAATTTTTGAATACAATTTGCTCATGCATACAATACATATCTTCCGTTTCATAATCGTAATTAAATTATCTTATTTAAATATCTAATACCTTTAAACGAGCAATTCTTGTATATACTATAATCGGAATCTCGGAAACGGCTCCAGCGATTCTCATGAAATTTAGTATGTGCGTAAATTCAGGGGCAAAAAATCGATCTAGCTAGGTTTCAATTTTAGAAAATGTCCTTTTATCCCTGTTTTTTAGGACATGAAAAATATCATTCGAATATGACGGTAAATTTCACCAAAAAAATGTTATAATAGCTTGGTCGGTAATCGGGCGGCCCCGAAACAGAAGGCTGCGGCTCGTGTCACGTTTAATTTCAAAAATACACGATTTACAAAAAAAATCACCGAGCAGGTACTAAACGTATAAGAGAGCAAATATGTTTTATATCATATATTATTTATGCAAATTAATCATTTTCACAAGAATAAACATATAACGATTACTAGGAATAATGTTTAATTTTTAAAAACGTTATAAATTTTTATTATGCATGCATATATTATAATTATATGCAATAATTCATTTTAAAATGAATTTGTTCAAGGTTAAATAATAGCGAAGTGTGATTATAAGCTAATTTACCCAAATTGATATCGAAGGAATTGTTCCTTAAAATTGTTCACATTCCGTAATAAAAGAATTTATTCCTTCCAAAAAGCGGTCTCTGATGCAACCAAATGTTTGGATCTTAGCCAACACCATTGGCGCTCCAATCTTGTAATTTTCTCATTTAAAATGAGATAAAAACCACCTATACGTAAAATATATTAATATAGCACGGTTAGTTATTTGTAGCTAAAACAATTTCAATAAATATTAAATTTTATAGTATACGCAATTTACTCATTTAATGTATCTGATGTAAAATGAGAGACTGTACATTTTGTACATACCTAAATGTATGTAACAAATATAAATACAGCGGCACGGTTTGTAATTGTTGAAAAATAAAATTTTATATACAAGCGTTTTTGGTGTGAATTAGTCTAGTTCTTGTTGTTGTTAGTAATTAATAAAATTGCAATCTTCTAGTATGAAAACGTATAATAATCAAAAAATTAGTTTTCATTATATTTGCATATTGCGTAGCATTTTACATTGTTCTACTGATATTTTTTTTTATATTCCTTTTGTAAAAGTTGACAGGAATGACTGCCACAGGTTCGACGACGATATTCATTCTTATAGAAATCTATTAGGTTTCTTTACTTCTCTTTATTAATTATAGTTAGACTTGTAAGACGATAGGGCTCAAACAAGCGTAAAAAAATGTAACCGGATTTCTCAATGATTTCATTTTTTACTTTAAATTTCTTTAGCACTATGTAAATAAGTGAAATTGAATTTCTCAATTATTTTGATTTTATTAGTATTAAAAATTTTAACCAAATAAATCGCATTTAATTTTCATTCCTTCTGGTGCAGTAAATTAAGTTTGCAATATACAAGTATCAGTGAAAAAGTACAGTTTGGTAATTTGTGTAACCTGTTAAACTTACTGTTACAACTGTCTGCTAATAAAAATACGTCTTCACCCTTGTTCTTGCATCTTACCCGTGATATTTTTGTATAAATCTTACGTCAAATCTAATATTTGAATCTTCAGTCTCATTTTCCGTACCATCAAGTGTGGCGAAATAAGCTGAAATTATATGAAGGTTTAATTACGGTTATAAAAGGGGAGAAATCAGTGTTGTGAGCATATTAATAACACGGTTCGTATCACTCTTACTCAGAGTAGCTACCTTTTTAAGCTTGATTAGTTAGCCAATGCCGTAGCCGCTCATCCGTAAGTAAAATGTCTGTGTATGAAAGAACAGAGGTGTTGAAACCAATACACATAATGCTATTAATCGGTACTAGAAATTTTAAATCGGTCACTTCTGTCATATTTAGTTTACTATTAGCCATAGAGATTAGGTACTATATGTTAAATAACCTTTTTCAAAAATCTTTAATATTGCAGAATTTGAATTTTTTTATTGCAGAATTGAAGGCATGATTGAATAATAAACATGATGAATTCGTAAAATGCTTTCTATAAAAAGAACTATATACTCAATATAAATAAGCTATCCCGTTTTTTACGTTAAGATAAAAAGAGATGGCCAATGCTGGATGGCCCAGGCTTATTTAGTTCAAACGTAAAAGTAGACGAGTCTTGTCGTTCCACGTTTGAGAACAATAAAATGGTAATATATTATTTATTTGTGTGTAATGTGTGAAATACTGATCTCCAACAAATCTCGAACAATAATAATTTCGAACAAATATTATATTAATCATTAATGTGTTTTCCTTAATAAATAGTACAGGGGGTATAATTTAACAATTCATTATCAAATACGTAACCAGACTTTTAGCAAAAATATAAAGAAAAATGTTTCATTAAAAAATCGGGAGACGAAATCGAATTAAAGTGTGGTTCCATTTTTTTTAATGTGAAAAGTTGCCAAGCGAGCAGACGGCTCACCTGATGTTTAAGTGAATACCGCCGCCCATGGACATCTACTACACCCAAGGGTACCAGATGCGTTGACAACCTTTTGAAAATTGGGGTCTGGCCACCTCACTCACCAGACGAAACGCGAAAGTATTGTTACGAACACACAAACAAACTAGCGCCATCTCGCGTCAACCAATAAAACAACTCAAAGAACAAAGACAACATGAAACACCCTACTCAATACTAGATGGCGTTAGAGGAACTACTGTGGAACTACATAGAACTATAGTCACGAAAACCGAGTACATTCGCGAACTTTCCGGAATCACGACCACGTTCGTCTGGTGTCTGGTACGTTCCAGGAAGGAACTTTCTGGAATAGTCTGGGGCTCGTCTCGGCCCATATAAAAAGCCGCAGGGAGGCGAGCTAGTTCAGTTCAGTTTGAGCTATCTTCGAGGCGACTTCGGATTGAAAACTAGTGATCAAGAGCGATACCAGTGAAACCTACGACTTGACTACAACCTAGGACAACGTTAGTGCTTAGTGTTTGGACCTAGTGTTTTGTGTTGGACCTAGGGCTAGTGAACAAAGTCTTCAAAAGAGTCAGCAGGTCTTTCTCTCCAAATCCTCCGAACCCTAACACGTAACAGTATTATATTTCCACTTTACGGCGGTCTTCTGTGAGGTCGTGGTACTTACCCGGAAGAGCCTGCCCATTCGTGCAACAGCCGAGGCTGCTGCGTGGCCCTACCACCGTTTAATTACCATCCACCCATTGCGATATTGTATCCATTTTCGGATCTTTGAAGCTAAAACTAGGTTATAGCGAACGGTCGTGAACGGGACCACCGCTACAGCTTACTATCTTGCGCAAGCCTTTCCCTCTGGACTAGTACACTACACTTCAAAATTCTTGAAGGTCTGACAGGGAAAGCCACATCTAGTACTAAGCTGTTGAGCAACTTCCATTATTTTTTTTTTGTTACCGATAGTGTACGTAATAAACTAATGTATAAACTGTGCCCAACAATTTTTAAAATATGAAGTTTCAACTTTTAACGTAACAGTGTAACTAACCATTCGCCTTTTAACCTAAAAATGTAAGGTACGATCAGCAGTAAGTACAACATGAACGAACTCCTAATTATTCTACATCAAATGTAGATCGCATATATTATTTGAAAGAAATAATCCTTTTGTAATATACAAAATAGTTCCTGTAGTAGGAATGGAAATACTTATAATCAGATATTCACGATGATGACACTATTTTTCGTTTAAAATTCGAGTTCGAGTTACTTATTCACGTTTGAAAACATTTATACATTTTACCATGAACTTCTTATTCTGAAAGTCGATTGGCTATTATACCCACATTAATACTTTTCTTACAACTGTTTTTGCATTAATTCCATCCCTTTGTAATCGGGAATATCAATTTTTGAAAATGAATTAACACAAAAACATATTTCCTCATGTTATGTATAGTATAAAAATATATTTAATCCCAGACACGTAGAAAACAACATTAATATAGCCGACACAGCTGGTTACAATATTCAATCATTGTCGGACACACCAACAAAATTACTTTTGCATTAGTGAAACATTAATCATTGTAGCATATGCTGTAACAAAAAATTCATTAAACTGAGTATTCATTCTACGATTTTAACCTTTTTAAAAAGGAAAAAATTGGAAAATAATTTGGTTTCTATAAGAGTTATTAATTAACAAAAGTATTTGTAAGTTGTTAAATGGATATTCCATTAGTCCTAAGTCCGTTATCATATCAACTGATCTGCCTGTGTAAAGAGATAATATTCCTAAATTTCAGCGTAACAACGATAACAATCCTAACACCATAACAGTGGTAGGGCCACGCACAGAAGACGTGAAGTGGAAGTGGTAAACTTCTGCGTTTCGTCTGGTGAGTGAGGTAGCCGGGGCCCACTTTAACAAAGGTGGCAACGTATCTGCAACCCTACTGGTGTTGCAAATGTCTTGGGCGGCGGTTATCACTTAAGATCGGATAAACCGCCAGCTCGCTTGGCACCTTCTCACAGATATAGTTTCTAACTTGGGTTATTAAAAACTGGAAAAAAAATGCCAGTCACAATCTCCTGGAAATTAGGTTTCGTGGGATAACTTGAGTAAGCGGTGATTCAAGCTAGATTAGTTTAAAAGAACCTTAATGTTAGTAGTAAGTAATTACTTCATATTTATCGATACCTATCGTGCTTTATAATTATTTTCTGTAATAAACAACTCATTTCTCGGTCCTTATAAAAATCATGTTACTTTGCCAATACGTCTAGTAATAATGATTAATTTGTACACAGATCTCGTTTATAGCCAGCGTACGTTTCTTGCCAACAAGTTACGGCAGTAATTGGTTCACTTGGCTATATTCTCGGGAGCTTAAGGAGTCCATGCTTTTACGTGGTCTTTTGTGTGTTCGGAAAGACAGTAAGACTTAAATTACAGTATTGGGGATAAAAAAAATTGTTGAAGGATATTTAGACAAACTGATAAATCCTGATATCGTATTCAAAATTTTTGTGGAGCAAATATAACCAATTTTTTGAACTGGGGAATTAATTATTTGGTTAGGTCATTAGTTTGTTTGGGACAATTTAAGTATTTGGATAATCTACATATAATGATGTAGATTATCCAGTTCCGTTCCTTGTGTGCAATCTGTGTATGTAAAACACCTTCCCCTTCAACACTTTATTATTGTGCTGTGCCAGTGTATTGAATGAATTTGCTCAATAATGCTCGTATTAAATTTGTTATTGATAACTAATATTCGATAATTATGTCATGTAATTATCAGTAATGGAAACCACTCTGTGCTTGTTTTGTATGTTGATTTTAATTGTAGATACTAAATATGTAGCTTTCAAATTAGAGCTATGAGTATAAATTTTTGAGAAAATTTCGAGTAATGACATGTAAATCAATGACAAAATATAAAAAAAGCATTGCATTGCTTAGCTTTACTTAAAATGCGAAAAACAAAAGTAGATAAAACACGTCATTTTTGTCGACGTGGCAATCAGCTACTCATTTACCTCAATAGTGGCCAAGGGCACGACAAAATTTCGGCCAATTTTCTACAAATTTTATCGTTTCATAAAATTATATTTCATTTTGAAAAATTATATTTCAAGTTAAAAATGCGTATGAATATTTGATATTTATAAAAATAACATAAAATAATTGTAATAACATGTTTATAAGATTCAGTTTTTGTTTACAAATTAATTATTGTCGACTTTCGACACGATATAAATTAATGAACAAATAAATCTTCGTGTGTAATCGTGTTATGTACAGCAATACCCCTATGCGACAATAATTGAAGTACAATGACCGCCAAATTCCTTAAGTACCACACATAAAGTCTAGTTTTAACATGCTAGTCATAATACTGACAAAAATTATGAAATATATGACGATGGTGAATGTGTATTACTATTTTTAAGGACGTTTTACAAACATAAATTTCACGCGGACAAACACCCAGATGAGAAACAATTATCTATGGACCACACAAATAGTTTTCCCGTGTTGGAATCGAAGCCACGACACCTCACGCCGAAGCCAAATACCGTGGCAACTGCGCCACGGAATCATCAACTGTAACTTATAACGGCCTTAATTTAATTAGCTAAGAACATAATATTACACACAAGAAGATTTTAAGCTTAAAACTTGCTTGAGGGCGTTAAAGGGACAAGACCAATAAGATAAGTGGATTAGGAAGATAACGTACATTCAACAAACTTTTACTCGAGTTTGAGATTTTGATGTAAAGCTTTTTTTTTTTTTTTCCGTATATTAATGTGCAATTAAATTCCTGTCTGAATAAATGTATGAATCTAATATTTAATATTTATATTAGCAGAGAAAAATGGTTAGCATAAAAAACTTGTTTGTGATTGCTATTTTAATGGAATTGAATTTTAAAATTCAATAGTCAACCTAAGTTTATAACGAAGCAAATTTAGTATTAATAATAATAGTAAATACTTGGTTAAAATCGAATAATTTGTTAGTACTATTAAACTGTTATAATCCGTATTTGACATATTTCGAGCATGATTTTTTTTTATTTGACAACCATAATATTACATTATTAAATTAACATAGGTCGGGAAAAAATCTTTTCGTATTTTGAATAAATCGAATAGTTTTTGAGTAAAAAGATGTAGGAAAATCTCTTAAATTGTACTATTTGTGTCTGGCAGGTTTAAGTACCAATAAATAAATGAAATTTTGCAAAATAAAGATAAAAAATAAAAAAGCAAATTGACGTGTTCAACTGTTTTCTACCCTTAATAATTGAATGTATCGAAATTCAGACATTTTTGATACGAGAGTTTACAGGTGCCCGTAAAGGTGACCTTTCTTCGGGGAGCCATGATAGCGCTGTTCCACACATTTCAATTTAGTATACGTATTCAACCAACCTGAGTTGAAAACTCCAGTACGTACCGTACCATCCGACATTGTTAACTACTTATTGGTATAAGTATTGTCTTTAGCTTAACGGAAGAAAATAAAGTGATGACAAACAAGCTTTATCATCGTATAATAAATCTTATATTAAAGGGAGATAAAGTTTATGAAATTTATTGTAAAAGTTTAATATCGAGCTCTACCAAATTGATTACAATGAATTCTTTTACGGGAAATACGTTGCTAAGTAAAACTGTATTGAAAGATATTCTCCCAATTTTATCCTAAATTTACAAAAAAGTATTAAATATATACCCCATATTTTGTTTGGAGTTGATTAAGGTCTTGTTTTGCAACTTTAATGTTTGTTATTTAATAGGAGATGGAACAATAACCGCTGATTTGGTGTTTTTGTTTTTTGGCTAATGCTTAACAAATACTTTAATATGTCAACAGACAAATCGTCTAACTTTACATTTAAAAGTCTTGAAACGCGATTAAATGTTATTGAGTTTTTTGTTCTAGAACATAACGGACCTAGTGTGAGAGATAAATAATATGATATTGGCATAAGTTTAGACTAGAACAGAAATCCGTCTTTTGAGCGATTAAAGTTACTTTTTTGATTGCACATATGACATAATACGATGTATGTATGCGGTGTATACCTATTTTATTAAAAACTCATTAATTGTATTTGTATTACAACGCTTTACACTTTTATCCCAAAAAGGCAAGTTAAATATTTGTATGAATTGTATGAAAAGAAGGCCCTTGACAACAGCCTGACGAGCATTGCAAGAGGCGAAGAACTTCTCATCAAGCGGAGTACACTTCAAATAGAATTGTATGTGCAAATATTGCAAAACATTCCTCTGACTAAATGAAATATTTCATACTACGTTTTCAATGCTTACATGTATGTTGATTTTATTTAAGTAATAATATATGGTTTTGTTATATTCTATTTTGTTCTAGTTATATTCTACTCTATCATTTATTTTATATATTTAAAGATATTCGAAAAAAGTAAATAAGGAAAAACATTCCTAATTCTCCGACGTCGGCAATGAATGGCAAAAATTTGGCTTGCGATTTTAAAAGAGCAATTTGAATGCAAATAACGAAGCAGCTTCCGCTGTAAGCGCTACAAACGAACAAACTTTCGTGAAAAAGGGGCCTCTGGTACTATATAGACTTATAAAATATGCATTTATGTTCAGTTAGGCCGTGAAATATTTCAAGCCAATTTTATGATATTTATAATATTTAACTCCATCAAACCGAAATATGACATAAAATAACATTCTTGGAATAACCATTATTTTTTAGTATAGTGTATACACATATACCCTACATACAGCTGCTTTCCATTTCAAATTTCATTGGAATCTCTGTGATTTCAAGTGGTAAAATGCACAAACTCTCATATTCACAAGTCCCTTAATGAAAGTAGTCTTTCTAAAAGCCCTTTTTTATTATGAAAACCGTTTAATGCTTTTCAAATTTTTGGGTGGAATCCCAAGAATTTATCGGGCGAGAAATGCGGTAGCTGATGCCACCAGCTATTTGGATCGCGGCCAGCAGCGTTGTTGCCTCGATCTTGTAATTTTCTCATGTGGAATGCGATTAACGCGACATCTGGACTTTATTAGTGAATTTGTTCATGCCACGTTACGATTACTTAAAAATTAAAAACAGGAACGACGACACACTTATTGAGATTCCATTTCTTTTAAACGACATAATATTCTAACGAACAATAATAATTATCTCTCAGATTTATAATGCTTTTCGCAATATGTTATTTTTATTTTATTTCGCAATTAGTTATTTTTATTTCGCAATATATTTTAAATTACTGTAACATTTTATAATGTTGCTCTTAGTTAAAGATTTAAGCATTTATTAAGTTTTTATACATCTAGGGTAAATTAATTTAAAAAAGAAGTAAAGTATCAACCTATACATATCCCACTACTGGGCAAAGGCCTCCTCTGTACAGAGGGTATCAGGGCATAGCCCACCACGCGCCCCACTGCGGATTGGCGGACTTCACATATCTTTGAAATATTTTTTTTATTACTTATAATCCAGCAGCACTTATTATTCTATTTATTATACTTTTATTATTTCGAAAATACGCAGGTTTCCTCACGATTTTTTCCTTCATGCTGAAGCACATGATAATTAAGCACATAAAATTAACAATTTCATTGGTGCCGGTACCGGGAAACGAACTCAGGTTGCTCAAGTATATATAGAATTAGATGCGAGCGCCCGGACACTGAGCTATCACGGGTCATGAAGTGAATTAAAAATTAATTATTATATATAAAATTAATATTACATATTTGTAAATTAATTATTTAGAGAAAATGACAAAAAGAGGTAATCCAACGACAGGAATGTCTTAGTCGGTAGCGTACCTGCCTCCTGCGCCAGAGTGTGTGGGTTCGATCACCACTACCGGAAAAATATTATGTCATGAACATAATGTTTATCTATTGTTTGGGTGTTTATATATGCATAATATGTATTTATATGACAAATGAAAAGTATGTTTATCAGTTATCTAGTACCCATAGTACAAGTGTTGCTTAGTTTGGGACTAGAGAACGTTGCGTAAAACGTTATTTGTTTATTTATTTATCAGCGTGGCAATCAGCCGTTTGGATCAGTGGGTAGAAAGAGTAGCTCGAAGGAAGCAGATTCAAATCCTGGCAGCGGCGAAAAACTTGTCCAATTTTGTACAAACTTAAAATTTCAGCTTAACTACATATTTAAATTATAAACACGTTGTTTGTTTTGAGATAATAAAAAAAATTACATTAATATTGGCAATACTTGTCAGTTGATATAATCCAAGGTATAATTAATGACTTAAAGGGTACACGGACCGATGGGGATTCCCAAGGCACTAAGGGTGGCAATCGAGGTTAACGGGTAAAATATCACATAATTTATAGGCATCTTTTAAAGATTTTCCCATCATCGTAGCGACTCTTCTTAGTAAGAAACACAAATAATTCTTTTTTGAGAATGAAAAGTAACATTCGCGCGCTACCCACCCTATTTATAAGTGACAACATTAATATAATACTAATTAAGTGACAATAATAATTATATGTGAAATATTTAAGGAAAATATATTATATAAATACACACTTAATCAAAAGTAAATTTCGTTCAATAAATATATTGTAGTTAATCTTAAAAGATAGTATGCGAATGGAATGTAAATTATATGAAAATTTTCCCGGAGCATTTCAGTTCGGTAGGAAGAATGCTTTAACTGCGATCTGTAAAGCAATTAGCGTTAAATTGCTTACTCACTATTCAACTAGTATTCCAGTTTTTATCGTCACTGGTAGAGTGTGCGCAGTACAAATGGGTTTTTGTGCCGGCGATGAAATCCATAATGAGGACCTGTTGACGATATGGCCGTTGAGATAAAATAGTTTGTACGCGCTTTAAATAAAAACAAGAAAAATATGCCATTGATGTATTTCAATTTCATATATCATATATACGACTCAATTAAAGTATTTGTTGAATTATTGAGTTAGACTTTTATCATAAATCGTAAATTAATTGTCACAAAGTAAAATAAATTTTTATTGGGCAATTTTGCATTGATAAGAAGGTTCGCGTCACCTACATGGTGGGTTGAAATTGAAAAAGATTTTTAAATTGATGACAATAAAATTTTGACATGCTTTTTAAGGTATTGCATACCTTTTTACATCCAGATTGCGGGCTTTGAGCGCAGCGACCGAATCAAGAAATTCCGTAACGAAAATAAAACCTAACACCTCCCACTCCGCCTACCATGTAAGAGGAAAGATTTGACTGTTTGTATGCATTGAATTGGCTCCGAAACTACCTAACCGATTTGACAATTTCTTATATTGCTGGGAAGCTACATTATCCCCGGATGACATAGCCTATATTATATTTTTAGACAAATAAAATGTAATTTTGAATGACTTTTGTAATTAAATAAGTCGATAAAAAGAAAATATAATTGCTCGATAATAAAATAGTAGAATAATGGTACGTAATTAATATAAGGTTTAACCCATGTTTTTTCTTATGAAGATATCATTGCCGTTTGATTTTTTCAACCTTTCATATTCAAATTTTTTTGGTTGAAAAAATCAAGTAAAAAGTAAAGTAAGTAAACTTTTTACTTTATTTACTTTAATTCATAAAGAGTGTTTGCGAAACATGGTCACGAATTGTTCTCCTGACTCTCCATTTTAATTTTAAATATTAGAATACGATTGAAAAAAGACCCTTTTTTATAATCTTTGATATCTACTAATAACTTTTATAAACATGTATAAGAAATATAAAGTATCAGGGTAGTAGGATCTTATAGAACTAAGTTACCTTGTATACGAAAAATATGTGATAAATATGTTATGTTCAACTTACACTCCCCAGGCTGTAGTTTAGGAGCATCGTTTAACTTAGCCTCCGCATTGTTTTGATCACGTAAGAGTACGTGCAGGGACACTTAATTTAAAAGTTTGTATTAGTAATGGACTATTAATTCACAATTCCGAAGTTATTTATTTTGTACACTCAAACTTATTTTCCGTTTATATTTTTTAAAAATTCTTCTTCTTTATCTAGTTCTTTATCTAATACCTTTAAAAATATGTTTACAAAGTTTCATGATAATCCGTAACGGATTAATTACTCAACGGATTATCCGTTGAGTAATTTTTGCGTGATAGCGCATTTATAATATTAGTAGGGATTATATCAGAAGTATGTTGGTGTATCAAAAGTGGTAAAATGTTTTCATAAAATTTTCTTGTTTCAGAGGATTCCACTATTGTTGAGCAGTGCAATATTGCATTTTTTTTATTACATCTGTAACATTTCTTATGGAATGTTACGTTAACAAAACTTTTGCTCCACTAATCTGTTTATAAAATCTTGTCTATTTTTTTAACAATGCGCTAAACTTGACGGTGCTGCATCTAGTCTCTAGGCGTAAAACAACAAAAGTCTTGACGATTTTTCTGGATGTAAAAAGGCCGAAAATGGTCAAAGAACAATGCCCATTTTTGACCTGATTGTGTATAGAGGTGAAATAAATATTAAAATTTAGCTTATTTTATTTTATAGTAATTACACTAATCACAATGTTAAAAGAAGGTCGGGGAAAAAATATTTTTTGATATTTCTTTACGCTTATTTTACTTCAAGGGTAAACATATTACCATGTTTTGAACGCACCTTAACAATCCTTTGCATAGGACGTTCCATTTCTCACACTACCAACTTGACTGTATTCAACTTTTTCTGAGTTTTGTACGTGATTTTACGTTTTAGAGAAGTGAGTAAGCACGTAATTAACAGTATTTGTATAAAAATTAAGATCAATCTTATTAGTAGTACAGATTTATTAAAAATAAAATAATAAATTATTAATGCAGCATGTAATAAAGTTCGCACGGCTGACGTAAATGGATTTTTTTGACATTTGACAGTTCTGCGAGTGACTCATACTCATCGGTATTCGCCAGTAATTGTGAGTATTTATGTTTATTATTTTTAATCTAAAAATGTCAATCATGTCCTAATCAAACTAACAAAGATCCTATAAATTATACCTGTGACATAACACAAACAACTGTTCAAAAGATCTATATATCCAAAATATGTATTATAAACTCAATGTATGTTTTTTTATTTCAGATTACTGAGGAAGATTACATTTGTAAATCTTGTAATGAACTTTTTATGAGAATAATAAACCAGGAATTAACAAGCTGTGATGTTGCTCAGCTTCAGGATTATCTCAACCAAGTCGAAGAACAAGTTTTTGATAATCCTTCAGAAAAGCAAAGACAGATAAATGCTATTATACAAACAAGTTCACAACATCACATATTCATATTTCTACATTGTTAATCATTTGCCAGTATAAAACTTGATACTATTACTTAGATTATTTCTCTTTTGTATTTTAGATGTAAATTATTATATCTGTTATTAATTGACTGATGCTGTAATAATTTTAACCACAAATAAATACATAATTGATTTTTTTTAAATATATTTTTAAGATGTATAATAATTATTGCTTTATTACTTCTTTTGTAGATATCATCATCTGATAGAATATGCCATTCATGCTGGATGAGTTTTAAGAGTGCTGCCACACATATTAGGCATGTTGCTGAAGTTTGTGGTGTTTCTACTACTGAAGATAATTTATTTTTTATGTTTCTGAGATTAATTTATTAGTGAACTTATACTATTTGCGTTAGGTACCAAATAAGGCAAGCCAAATCCTATTATGGCGAACATATCCGCTTTCATGGATCATATAGAATAGAAATATGTAGGGAGACAGGAGTTTTCTAGGAATAATCTGAGTGGAAGTGATGACATAACACTAATAAGAGGAAAAATTAAGTCCTAGCACATTTAAAGAAAACAATATTATGTCTACATTTTAATAGAAAATAATGTGTCTGGCAGAGCTAGTATAGTCGAATACTGTTGTAATTGTGTAGTTGGTTGGCAAACCATAGGATGTTGCACTCATGTTATGACTAGTGTGGTACTTTCGGATGAACTATCAAGAAAATATCTCTGTTATAGCAGAATTTCTGGATAACATAGTTATAAGACATTTAAGTGAAGATGATGATAATTAATAAAGCATTCCACTGTGACATAGTGTTTTATTTTTTCCCTCGTTTTATTCATCAGGTATTATATTATAGATTATTATGTATTGTAGTGCAGGCCAGTAAAATGTGTAGGGCAGATAAATGATCACTTTTAACTTACGTTTTTTAAGTAGGTACTTATGTGAGTTGTTGAAATAGCGGATAATGCTCTTGACTCAATTTATAGTGACAATAATCGAGTCTAAGCAGTGACGTAAGGGCAGTCGGTTTCTAGGAATTCACAAATAAAAAAGACGTTTTAGACCTTAGATAGGCTAATATTATTATTTTAGAGTAAACTTGAGCGTAAATAGTTAGTTCTAGCACATTTATTTCGTTATATTAGGTAACTGCAAATCCTAACCTAAAAAGTAACATTTTTTAATAATTTTTGGACTTCGTAGACCAGCAATCGTAAAAATGACTATATGGTATTAATTTACTAACTTAAAGGTAATCTTTCTGCTATACCTTGTAACTATACATACACTTTCATTACCAGGTTTTTAAATGTATGGGAAGTGAGCATTGTTCTTTGGTGTACATCGTCTTAATGAAGTTATACGGGCTCGTGGAGGAAATAAAAAGTATGTTAAAACTTATATATGTATTTTTTTTTGTATTAAAATACACACATACTTGTAATATGTGTATTTTTGCCGTCACAAGATAGAAGGTTTTAATTTTGCCATTAATTTTAAATAGTGTGCAAAACATCTACGTATTTTCTTTTTTCGTATTATTAAGTCATCTAAAATACGAAGGAACGACTGCATGAATCTATTTTAAATAATTAATGTTATGTTTTAACTGATGTTAACGCTTTCAGACCTTCATCAAACGCAGAACCTGAGGGCTAGCCAGACCACACGGCTTTGAGGCTCTCCACAATGGGTAGGGACGCGCTCGCGTCCATGCGTGTGTTAACTATCGAGATTCAGTGCGGACCCCGATGACCGCCCTGGGACGCGGGTGTACCTAGTGTACGCGTTGTGTTGGTTTCGCCGTTCTCGAAGGCGGGGACGAACTATGGTGTTTGTGGTTGCACTAACTGTGTGTGTTGTTTTATCTGGCGGGACCAATGAAATTGGGTCCAATGTACTTATGTCCCCTTCCTCAACCGGTTCGATGAGGACATTGCGCGGACGATGCTTGTTAACGTTCGCGTTTTTTTTTTGGGTTGGTAATTTGCTGCGCTTACCACCAGAGGGTTGAGATCACGTTGAGCTTTATGGAAGAACCGTTTGGTGAGATATTTAAAATGTTCGCAAAATGCCGGGAGTCTGCATTCACTGTGCAGATCGACGTTGCGTTGGTAGCCCCGCTCACCGGTTGCGCGGCGGATGAACTTTTTTTGGACTATTTGAACTTTTTTAAGCGAGTAGGGTTTGTGTGACCGAAAGTCATGCATGCGTAGGATTTGTCGCGTTACTTAAGTTATGTAGTCGGCCGGAGGCGAACGCGGCTCTGTTTCTAATGTTGTTAATATGCGATGTGAAAGTCTTACGTGAATCGAATATGACTCCTAGATATTTGACCTTTTTCTCCCAGGGGATCAGTTGGCCAAAGAGAGATATTTGCTCCATCTTTCTGAACTGACGAGGATCATTTGTAACGGTGTGGCGGATGAAGGTTCGGGGTGCTACGCTAGAAGTGAATCGCCACGCTCTTTCGGATTTATATCTATGCTCCATTTGCGGAACCATTCACTGCGGTGGTTGGCAGCTCTTTGGAGGCAAATAGTTCGTTGATCGAGATTTTTATTTGAGTAAAAGAGCTTCATATTATCCGCGAAAGGCGTGAGATTGACGCGCGGGTTGGAATGGAAATATGGAGGAGCCTTCTGGGACACCCGTCGTGAGAGGGTGATTCGTAAAGAAGATCCGGATCGTGTGCACGAGCCTGTCTGGCACGTTGAGTGCCAACCACAGCACCAAAGCCGCTGTGCCAGACTTTGTCGAAAGTCCTTCTTCTGTTATAAATTCATTTTTTTTGTAATGTTTGTGTTGTTACGCTTGATAAAGGTCTTTTTTTTACACAATTTATTTTATGTCAACATAATAGCTGTATTCTATTTTTATTTTTTTTATTTTAATGTTTTTGTTTTAGTTGTATTTTTTTCTCTTTAACATACATTTACTTACAAATACGTGAATCTATCAATGTTGTGTTTGCCTATAATTTGGATGTGCAATTAGTTTTAAGCATTTACATTATTGTTTAGATGACCTAAGTAAGTTTTATTGTCACATCTGCAGGTGAGCTTAATAAATTTAAAAAAAAAAAAAGACGATTGACGACTCCGTGGCGCAGTGGCTTCAGCGTCGGGGGTCGTGGGTTCGATTCCCACACGCTACAACTATTTGTGTGACTCACATATATTTGTTTCGCATCTGAAATTTGTGTTAGTAAAACACAGTATAATGTTATCTTAAAGTAAGGGTAATGTTTTTTAAAATGAAAGAAGAAAAAAAGAAGAAGCTTTAGCGACATCGAAGAAGAGAGCCCCCGTGCTTCAGATATTTAAAGAACTGTAATTGATTTTTAACGATACGTAACGTGGGTATATGTTGCCCATACACTATATGACATCTGCTGAATAATTAAACATAAAGACATTTTAGGCAACAATTTAAACCTTCTATGGTTTTCTAGTATTTAATTGAAAATATACTATAGCCTCTAAACTTTATTCATGTATAATTAAATTATAATACGTTTTGTATATCTTGAAACAATAATAATAATAAATGTGATTTATTGAACACTTGGTTACACTTTTAATGGCGCCTTGACTCCCGAACTAGGATATCCTGTATTTCAGGAGCCATTCCCACCCCCTTATTAACATTCACTTTTGTGCCAATAAACATAAAATAAAAAGCTAATTATGACGAAAGGGGAAAAGAATGATAAAATATGTGTGTGTGTGTGTGTGTGTGTGTGTGTGTGTGTGTGTGTGTGTGTGTGTGCGTGCGTGTGTGTGTGTGTGTGTGTGCGTGCGTGTGTGCGTGCGTGCGTGCGTGCGTGCGTGCGTGCGTGCGTGCGTGCGTGCGTGCGTGCGTGCGTGCGTGCGTGCGTGCGTGCGTGCGTGCGTGCGTGCGTGCGTGCGTGTTCGAGTGTGTGTGAAAATAAATAATATATTCATTCCTCAATTATTAATAAGGTTTTCACATTCATCATAGTTTAGATCTTCTAACCATTTCTTGGTGGCGTGTTTCATTTGGAAGAAATTTAATTTATGTATGTTATATTTTTCATTTATTATGTTGTATAAACGAGGTGCTAGAAAATTATACCGTTTTCTTGCCAATGACCTTTTTACTACTCGTAATTTACATCTGTTCCTTCTTTTATTTGTATCAAATAAATTGCTTGATCTTGAAATAAATTGCTTGATCCAATTAAAAACAAATGTTGCATTAAGATCATATACCATAAACATGTTGTTCGAAATTAAAAAAATATTGAAAAAAACAGGAATAGAAATGAAACAATTAACTTTTTGTTGGGGTTATGGTAAAATAGGACAATATGCATAAATAATGGTGTTACAAACGTCGTACATAAATAATATCAGCAGCTAGCGATATGTAATGCCGTAGAACCAAGTATCCTTTTTTTAGTATCCATAACTGTAGGGACTGTAGACTGGCCATCCCAGGAACAATGCTTTTTAATTATTTTATTTTGATATAAAAGTTTTTATATGAGTAACCCGTAAATAAAACCTATACACAGCAAGGCTACATTAGAGTAAGTATATGAAGCATTTTCTTTTCCGCTAAATCTCTCTGGTTGAACATATCCTTTTAGACCCTTCGAGCTAATCGACTTAGTTGAAAGTGTCTGCTAAGTAGGTTGGCTAAAAGATATCTTACACAATGTGATTACTAAAACCTTCGCCGCCTAACGTTTATTAACTTTGACAAATAAAAGTATTATAACTTGTGGACCTTTTAATAAAGCCTGCTTTAAAATAAAACAACACACAGTCTAGTCCAGCTTTATTTTCATTTTACTAAGGACATTCAGTTAAGATACTTTAGAGCCTAATTAAAGAAACGCAAAGAGAACAATTGTTTCATAACGGCAACCGTCAGAAAATTCCCGATGTGAAATATCATCGCATCCAGGCTTACTCAACATTTAATAAAAAAAATAGTTGGTTTGAGAAAATGAAATGCACATTTCTGCATATACATTAATCAAATGTCATCGTTACTTGCAAAAATTGTGTCACATTTGATCCCAGACGGAGCTGAGGTAAGATTTTTGCAAATTTGGGTCTACGAAGGATCAGTAAAAATGTTGATTACCCTTCCTAAGAGGTACACTTTTATATTATTTATTTGTAAGTTTTATATTTAATAATATCTATTAGCTCAAAACCAGAAATGAAAAGTATATGCAATAAAGTTCCACTAACAATAGAATGAAATAAACCTGTAGGCAATGACGCTATGCGGTAATTTAGCGTTCATGCTTGCGAATCGCCAGCTCAAAGGATTCTGTAAGCAAAGCACGTATGTTGTTGGCAACGTTATCCTCTAAACACACGCCATCATGGTCTTAATTGCTGTAATTACAAAACATTTGTTCGTTTACGAACAAAATTTGTGGTAAACAAGAATACTTTTACATCGATTGCGAGTATTAACGCAATGTCTCCTACTAGAAGAGGTCAACATATATTTAAAAACCGGCCAAGTGCGAGTTGAACTCGCGCACGAAGGGTTCCGTTTAGCTTTAAAAACGCCAAAAAATTCCGTCTGTTGTATGATACTTAAATCTTTTTTATTCTGTTATTTGTTTGTTATCGCGGCAACAGAAATAGACGGACAGGCAGATAGACAGACAAGCAGACAACGGAGCCTTAGGAACCTTAAAAATGGGCCGTGGTGTCCACTCTGACACGTGTCGGCTCCAGCGACCATTAGTACGTCTGAAGACATGGCCAGCCCACTTCCACTTCAGCGTGATAATTCTGCGCATAATGTCGGTAACTTTAGTTAAATATAAGTAAATATTCATAATTAATATAATAATATGTGCGGGAAGTCGATGGATGCAGGTGGCTCAGGATCCTACTTCATGGCAGTCTGTGGGAGAGGCCTATGTTCAGCAGTGGACTCAAACAGGCTGAAATGATGATGATGATGATTTACAAGATATTAACGTAATATATAAATCCAAAATTAAGTTTTAAAGTATAAGATAAATTATTCGATATCACACAACGCAAATTTTTAAAAGGGACTTCCGTTTTTATGGTTCCTCAATTACATTACGGACCCGTCCGGAAATCACTTGCAACTAACCTGTAATCCAATTGCTCTGGGTCCTCTTTCATCCTTACCAGTGGAAATGTTCTATGTTTCTTAAGTATTTCAAAGGAAACACTTAAGAAACATAGTAAAGTTATTATGTCTTTAAATAGATACATAGATATAAACATACTGTATGTACATATTTTTAGTACAATCAGAGCATGAGAGTGTTGTGAATAGGTGATATATTATTTATAGATTTATGAAGTCGTTTACAGCAAACACAACAAAATTATTAAAAAAAAAACAAAGAATACATAAGTGATGTAGTTTTAAACATTATTCTGTTGTACTATATACATCAATATTTTTAGTAAAGTATAAAAAAATGTAACTTCTATCCCACCGTCTACCCCTTACTTATTTTGCCCATTTAGTTTTATAGTAAGATGTCTGTACAATCTTAATAAAAACGTGTATTGCGCTCCAATCAAATGACATATCATAGAAGAAATGTACTCTTTATTGAAATCGAACGCCTGTTCGAATTTATTTCTAATTTGAAAGAAAACTAAACAAGCCTTTTTTCAAATTGTTTAGTATTATAATATGGCCATATATTTTTCTAGGGTTTTAACACAATTATAAGAAGCAATATTTAGTCTCGCTTAAACAAGGTTGATTCGATACGTCAGATTAATTGCTTGGATTTCTTTACCGCTATCCATATCAAATAAAGTAAAGTTATATAATTTATTTATTTATACTTTATTGTACACCAAAAATAAAAATGTATAAAAAGCAAATTACAAATGAATATAAAAGGAAGTAGAATAGGCAGTCTTATCGCTCAGAAAGCGATTTCTTCCAGACAACCATTGTGAAAAGAATATTTGCTAATGGGACATAAAGAAGAGAGCAGAGGGAGGTGTACATGAATCACTTATGAACATCGGATGAAGGCATTTATACATCAATGAGATAGTCAAAGATTTCGGGAAAAATAGGAAAGGAAAAAGGAAAGCGTGAGTTCACAGTTCCAAGTGACTTAGCTTGTTGAATGTGAAGGGGCAAAAAATTCTACAAACGCACAGCTGTCACTGTAAAAGATTTTTTTGAAGAAGGAATGAGGAATGTACAGGAGTTTGGAGGGGGAGATTGGCAGAATTAAGGGACCTTTCATGGGACAAGGAAAGATACTCGAAGCGATCTTTTAAGTATTTCGGAGAAGAGGGATTAAACAACACACAGTACAAAGCAGAGAGAATATGGGTATTCCTGCGAAGGCGGATTGGAAACCACTTGAGCTGTGTACGAAAATCGGAAATATGATCATATTTACGAAGCCTAAACATGAATAGAAGACACAAATTTTGAATCCGCTCAAGTTTATTAAGCTGTACTTCGGTAATGTCAAGATAGCAAATATCAGCATAGTCAAGGATGGGCTGAAGTAGTGAATGATCGAGCGCAACTTTAGTAGTAGTAGGAAGAAGATTACGCAGTCTTCGTAAGGAGCCTATAGCAGAGAACATTTTCTTACTAGTCTCATTTATCTGCGGTGTCCATGTCAGACAGGCGTCAAAAATTATTCCCAGATTCTTTACCTTTTTAATGTACGGGATGTGAGTACCGTTAAGAATAATTGGGGGTAAAGTAGGCCAGTCGATTTTAGCGCCCAACTTAGAACTAACGATGATGATGGCTTGAGTTTTCGTAGGATTGATAGTCTAACCATATGCCTTACTCCAATTAGAAATACAAGCCAAATCACCGTTAGTGCTTTCAATCGATATAGGCAAGTTTTCCAGAGACGATTGAGTATAAATCTAGAGATCATCAGCGTACAAGTGGTAGGAAGAAGATAGGTGAGAGCTTATCGTATTAATGGAGATTGCAAACAGAAGAGGAGACAGCACGCCGCCTTGTGGAACGCCGGCAACATTGTTATTCCAGGAAGAGAAAACATCCTGCACCTGAACACGTTGTCGGCGACCAAACAAGTCACTATGAAACCAGTCAACCACAATCGGAGATATGTTGAGAGAATGCAGAATAGCAAGCAATATGTCATAATCTACAGTATTGAATGCATTGCTGAAGTCAAGCAAAGTCAGTACAGTAAGCCTTTGACTATCCATGCCATAACGAATGTCGTCGGTAATTTGTAGGAGTGCTGTAATCGTGCTGTGGCCGGGACGAAAACCGGATTGAAATGGATTGAGCAGATTGTTTTGCATGAGGTAGGAATTTAATAGCTTTTGGACAAGGCGTTCAAGAACTTTAGATAAGAATGGAAGTAGGGAAATAGGCCGGTAATCGGAGAAACAAGCGGGATTAATTTTTTTCGGGAGAAGAATAACATTGGCAAAAGAAGCAGTTTTCAGGGAGTTATTGAGGATAGAAGTAATTACAGGGGTAAGGAAATTCAGGAGAGGAAATACCATTTTACGGCTAACGCAATCAATACCGACAGAGTTCGAACGGATGGACGATATAGCTCTCTTAACATCACGATCGTCGATTTGACTAAAATTAAAAGCGGGAGTATTAGGATAATATTATCTATTAACGACGAATTAATAAATAACATATTTAATAATTTTCAGAATAATACATTCAAAATAATAATAATAATAATAATATGCTTTATTGTACACCAAAAAAAGAAAAAAGTACAGAACTAAACAAAATATTTATCAAATATTGGTCATCAAAAGGCGACCTTATTGCTACACAGCAATTTCTTCCAGGCAACCTCAGAAATTAATCAAAAGAAATTGTTATTAGGTAGGATGTACATGAAATTAAGTAAAAAGAAAGTTACAACAAAAATTAAAGTAATAAGAAAAACATACCTCTTGTGTGTGATCATCAAAGTAAGAGTGAAATAAAAAGGGAAGGAGAGAGAAATCGAGAGATAGAAAGGAGCTAGATAGAGAGATAATGCTTCTTAACCTGTCTTTTAAAATGTGACGTTTAGTAAATACAGTGTTATTTTTCTTTAACTGCTAAAAGAGAGTAATATTTTTGAGTGCATATATGTTTTTTTAAACACATTTATGTCTAATTTTGATACTCTCTATAGTGTCTGTCATGAGGTGTTATTACATTCGTTCAGATGTGAAAGTGTCACAGGGTATATTATTTCGATATGGTGTCACTGATCGTGATTGCAATCGAATTTTTGTTTCCGGATAATTGACTTATACTTGTTAATTTTATTAAATGAAGCTATTTTGATCTGAGTTGTCCGGAATTTTATCATATTTAATAAAACAGTTTAAGTTAGATAATTTAGGAGAAAACGAATATACTCGATGTTACTCTGAGAGCAAACAATAATCATACGGAACAATAATCTCTATGTATGATATTTCTCAAAAGTGTTTTTGTCGGAACACCATAACTTTAAAAATTCCTAATCGAATTCAAGCACCATTTCAAAGCTTATTTTTAGCGCTATTGACGAAAAATAATCAAGTCGAATAAAGTTAATTTTTAATTAAGTTTCGTATAAATATAAAATTCTGATAATTCCATGTATTGACAATTTGTTAAAATGAATAATAACGAATAACTCTTCACAATATAACACCCTTACGTTGATAAATACTCATTTGCACCTTATGTTGTTACCATTCAGTGACTGATCGCGGTAATTAAAGTAAAAATATCACACTGGTGTTCGAGTAAAACAAATTTTACACTTCATGTTCCTTATTTTACTTTATAATTATTGCTACTTTATATTTAATAAATTTATTAAGTATACTCTGTATACAAGGCCCGTTAGGGGTGAACAGATAGTTCAATGGCAAATTTACATATATACGATACGAAAACTGGTGCCTAAATAACCACACGCCTAGTAATATGAGTCTTTGAACGTGCGGTGTATTTATAACGCGGGCAACGGCAAACATCGCAGTTACTTTCTTATACACTAGTACTACATCCGTCTAAATAAAATACTTTTACGTATTTTATTGGTATGAATTCGCTTTTAAAAGCTCACTGTTTGACCCAGTTCAGAGAATTTAAAGAGAAAGAAAAAGGTGATAGTTTATTAATTTATTTTCTTAAAAAAGTATTATATACAAAAAAAATGAAAAATCAAACGGAAACGGAGCTGTTATTTTACTTAAAAGCGCATATTGTCACAATTAAACTGTTACAAGTTCAATGGTATCTGCTCGGAGTAGGTTGGATAGTATCTTACTTAATGGTATGAAGAGATTTTCAACTGAAAATAATGAAGACGAAGGAAGTTTTCCAGCTACTTAAAAGGTCCGCTATAAACCCAAGAAATTGTCAAGAACTTTTGATAAAATTTAATTTAAGAACCGAGTGCTAATTTAAGATTCTTGAATCTTTGTAAGTTAGTTTAATGTCTGTCAACCCAAGCCCTATGCAAAATAATTGTATTGGTAGCAGAACAAAGCTGAACAAAATGAAAGAAAAAGTATTTAAACAAAATAATATTCAGTAGCTATTATTCATGTCTTGATCACTATCAATTTCGATAGTTGTACAACGGTCCTTTGGGATGATACCGAGAAATATTGGGATGTAAAAGCAAAGTTTTTACCATCCCTAGCACTAATTACTGTTTATGCACGCAAATTTAAAAATAACTAAATGTCATATTTAAATTTTTACAATGGTAATCTTTGACCTTTGGATGGGAATATTAAAATTTGTAGAAAAAAGATGTCCATTTTTTATACAAATTTCATTATATTAAATATTTCACGTATTTCATCTTTTATTTCTTCAATTTATTTTTGTGAAAGTTTTTGGAAATATTTCGAAATAATTTTTAACAAAAAAACCGACTTCAAGCAGAAAACTAAGAACATTGTTAATACCTTTAACATTTAAGGATTGCCTTCGATTTCTCTGGAATGCCATCATCAGACCCGGATGGTACCACCCTCGAGATATGTCCTTTCCAATTATCAAAATCGGTTATATATATATATCGGTTTCATATGTACACGGTCTTCTCAATTCGACCGTATATATACAGCGTGTCGTTACCAGCGCGACAATAATGTTTATTTACCTACAAAAAATCACATTTTCGTAAATATAAGATATATTTTATATTTATGTAACTAACTGCCGATAACTATGCTCAGCTTGTGAAAATGTCGCTTAGCTCAGCTGGCTAGAGCGTCTGCGCTACCTATTTATTATTGAGAAGACAGGTTTGAAACCTGACAAGATGAAGTCGATTATTCGTTTTATATGTATAATTTCATTAATTTTTTTTGTCAAAATAATACATTTATACAATTCATACATTAAAAACCTCCAACTATATTATTACTTTATTTTTTTTTTGTGTTTAAAGGGGAAATATTTAACATAACATATCATCTTCATTCGTTTATTACATCTTATCCACATCATCATACACAAATCAAATGTCTCACTGTCTGTTCCCTTGGTATTAGGTCGATTTGATGCTACGGTACCATATTATTGTACCATTATGGTACCACATAGCTTAGAAATCTGATATTTGAAATCGAAATCTGATTCAGATACGGTTCTCAGAAAAAACGATACGACCCATCTCTTATTGTATGTGACATATTGTACTTAACAACAAGTGATCTACGGAGTGTTCACAGGTCGCCGACAAAACTAAAGCCATCCTTGAATGTCACTTACAGAATTCAGTTAACAAGGCGAGCTATCAAAGTCCGTTGGGAAAATGAGTGAGACGTCCGTAAAATAGGTACAGATGAAAAAAAATACAATACCTACATTACAGAAACAATAACGGACAAGACTTGTTATTTGATATTTTAATTTATTTTTAACTTCCTACTTGTATTTAATTAGTTAACGTTATGCCCAAAATATTTAGTTATCATGACTGATACTCAATTGTTTTGTGTTTACTATTTTCATTTTTTAAACTTTTGATAACTGGAAAAATCATTGATAACACTTACGTTTCAAACGTATAAATAATTAACAAATTTGATTTAACATTTGGATCATCATCATCTCCAAATTTGTATAAAGGATTCGGATATATATGTATATACAAAATAATAACTATCAACAACGTATTGAATTTACGAACGTCTTTTAACTCATCAAATATTTATTTATGTCACATAAAATGATTGCTATGTTCTTAATAGAATTACATGTCATAATGCATTAAGCACTAGACATTTTTGATTTAGGTCGACGTTGTATGTTGACGGTATTACCCTACCCTTTTATTTTAACAGTATCATTTACCACATTAACTTACTTATGTATAAGTTTTGCCTAATGATTTTGTATCAAACAATTTTTCGTCTCTTAATCTTCTTTTTTCTTATTGTTGTATACAGTATCTAGCCACAAATCGAAAACTGACAATAGAATCGCTACGATCTATTTTACCTGTATTTAAGTTATAATTATTGAGATATATATTAGCGTACGTATATACATATAGAACACGCGTACTTATAAGAATATACATTAATCAAGTTATACATATATATTTATAACTGTTAAGTTTGTGATTAATGTTTAGCAAAAGCCTAACAAAATTTTCGAAAGTTTATGATTTTGTATTCAGTTAAGTCACTAAGTATAGTAGGTATGTTTCAAGATTTAAATTCTATCTATTATTATTAATGATTTAGCACCTCCCGATGCCTCAGGTTTGCTAAAGCACTTCGAATATAGAGGAACTGGTTATTAGCTGTAAAGGAAACATACTAGATTACGCCAAACATTGCTTAAAAATTTATCAAGGAATAAAGTAGATAAAATATGTTGAGATTTTCGTCGTTATGAACATAAGCCGTCTAGCTCAGTAGCTAGGGCGCGTATGCCATAGGTCGCAGTTTCAAGGCGAAAGACTTTTGGCTCCTTTCCTTTATCTACAAAGGTTTAAGTTTTATTTTGAGTGCAGAAAATAGCACTATAGAAAATAATATATTTTAAAAATAATTCATAAAGTAAATTAATATTTAAACGCAGTTTTTAAAAATAGTATAAAGTAAAATAAAAAGAAGTTATTTTAATATGAATTTCGGGCGTCCCAGTGCTCTCGCTTTTCAATATCATACGGACACAAATCACTGAGACCTACATACATTGTCAGCGCCCTCTATTTGAACTAGATCAAAATAAATAATCAAAAGTATAACCTAAGGGCGTACAAAGTTTTTTGTTATCACGGATTAGCTATCTAATATACTGTTTGTGGTAAGTGCGGATGCAGTCATTGGTTGTAATTGTAAACAGACAGAGTCAGTAGAAATCAATAAAGTGTGTCAAGTGATTCTGGAATTTAAAAAATTCATAGCGTTAAAAGTCACCTAGGCTACCTCTTTTCAATTTAATCACAATAAATTATTCAATGATTTAAACCGCAATTACATTAATAACTAGGTAAAATTAATAACTAGGTAAATATTGATGTTTAAAGAATGTAAATGCTTAGTACAATTTTAAAAAGTTATATATATATACATATTTCATAACTTCTTTTTGATAACAATTAACAAAAAACATACAACACAAACATAAGGAAGTATTGTTTCAGAACTGAAATACATATCAATTCAATAAATACGAAATAGCTTACAGTTTTTCGTTATAATATGTAAACGCATGTTTCTCGCCTTAACACCGAATGGATCCATTTAAACTCAGGCCACGTTTTCTACAGCAGAATGCTTCCTGTTAATCTGACACCACAGTAAAAGGAACCCTACGCTATTATGTTTCAGCCAGATACGTTCCTTAATGAAACGAGGTAATTTGTAATACAAAACAGCAAGAACAATGCAATTTAGGATATACTGTTAACGTAATTTCAGCTTATTTAACCCTGAATCAAGGTTTCTAACACGCATCAGGGTATTTGAAAATGCGTACACTTTGTCACAATTTAATGGGACTTTACCTCTTCAACTTATGTAGCTGTCATATTAAAAATAATGCTTCGATTGTATTGTGAGCCAGCTTCTCCCATTTCGTTAGAAATAGTTCTTGGATCTTCTTCTAGTAAGTTCTTGGGCGTAAATTACCCATATTCATACTTCGCTTGTTAAGCGGTTTTTTTTAAATATTATTGTCTCTTATATTGTTTAGATTCTAAGTAATAACTAAGACTTTATTTTTCTACTGCTGAACTGTCTGTGGGCCCTCTTTTTTTCTTTTTTTTTAAAACGTTGCCTTTACTTTAGGATAACATAATCCTGTGTTATAAGGACGTTTTACAAACATAAATTTCCAGATGCGAAACAACTGTTTGCGGTTTACACAAATAGTTGTACCGTGTGAGAATCGAACCCACGACTCCCGACGCCCAAGCCAATTCTTTGGCAACTGCGCCACGGAGTCTCTTATATAGGACAAACTAAATAATCTACTAAGTCCACATTTTTTTGGCTGGATCAACCACTGTTGGCCTTGGGAGGCCTTTACAGATCCATCGGACTTGGGGTGGCCGGGCGCCGGGCACTTAGCCTGAACCTCGGTTACTGGGGACTAAGCTCGAGGGCTCCCGAGGGATCCTCGTTTAGGGCCGTCAAGCTATTACTATTAAATTTATCGATTTGAAAGGCCGCCAAGCTCCAAAGTCGTTTTGGCGGACGCTCCATGGATAGACTAGGCTCAAGAGTCCCTGAGAGGGGACCTCAGCTTGTTTTGTCAAGAAATCGTTACGGCGGAACGTACCTAGTGACGAGGGCCTGTAAGTGACGGTACTTACGATTGAAGATAGACTAAAGTTAACCAACTATTTGTTTTATTTTTTATTTTATGAAAATACTCGCCATATTTAATGCAAAGTAATATAAATGATTCTACCTTCCTTGGTGGCCAAAACTCTCAACTTTAGCGTTTACACACAACAACTGTTTACAAAAGCGACATAAAATAACAACAAATTCAAAAATAATTTAATAGTAATTATTTCAATTGTATTTCTTCTATTCATTAGTTAAATTGGGATTAATTTGCTTGGGACCTTGCACCTATTTTGGGAATGCAAAAGCATCAAATACAGTATTAAAGCGTTTAAATAAATCAATCATTTACAACTTAAAGAAAATTATACATAAAATATGCAATTAAATTCTAAATAAGGCTAAATCTCCGAATTTCACGACTGCGGAGTCATTTATCAGGGAATTCTACCGTGTTGATAATATATCATTCTATAACGACTTATTTACAGTGGTTGTTAACCTAGATACATTTATGTAGTTAGAAACGCTGTGGTCAAATTATTAAAGTGATTAGTGCCATTCTAAGACATTCATAAGGATTATATATTATGTATTATATTATATAGATTTCCCTTTGATAAACGAAGTAATATTAAAATGATAATTAAAAAAACTGTCATAAAAATTATTACCGTGTGTTAGAAAAACTACGCGAGCACTCAAAAAGCTCAGCTTTTTGCTAGTTTTAAGGAAGCAGATATTTCTTATTAAGTACAACTTATCTTTATACTATAAGCTTAATTATTCTAATTAACATATAATAATTACTTTAACTTAATTGAGTGCGCGGGGCTATCACTGGTTGTACAAGTGGTAGCGCCGACACAGAACTATTTTCTGTTGCACGAATGGTCAAATACCAAGATACTTTAGGTAAGTCAGGACCTATAATCGCCCTTGGGTTTATGATTAGATCCTATTTAGTGATAATTTTTTCCTGAAGATAATTTTTCCTTAAGATAGATTTTATCTATGTCAGTGTTGATCTTGTATCTTGTATTAACTGATGTTTTTGCTTTCAGTCCCGAGACTATTAAAGCTTCATCGGACGCAGAACCGGTGGGCTAGCCAGAACCCACGGGTTTGGACCCTCCGCTATGGGTAGGGTCGCGCATGTGCTCATGCGTGCGTTTAACTACTATGGTGTGTCATCTAAGGGCCGTCGAGGTCACCGGTTCGGACCGAGACCCCGACGGCCGTCGACTGTGCATTTAGCTAATCGGTGGCTGGGAGCGGTGAGAACCGCCCCGGACCGCGGGTGTACCTTGTGTACGCGTTGTGTGGGTCTCGCCGTGCTCGGAGGCGAGGGCGAACTGGTGTGATTGTTGTTACACTAACTGTGGGTGTAGTGTTATCCAGCGGGACCCCCGGCGGTGGGTCCATCGTATCTAAGTCCTCTTCGTCGACCGGGTCGATGAGGACGTTTCGCGGGCGACGTTTGTTTACGTTCGCGTTTGTGTCCAGTTGGTAGTTTGCTGCGCTTACCACCAGAGGGTTGGGATGATGCTGGGCTCTATCGAAGAACCGTTTTGTCAAATCTTTAAAATGTGCGCGAATCGTCGGGAGTCTGCAATCGCTGTGCAGGTCGACGTTACGCTGATACCATTGCGCACCGGTTGCGCGGTGGATAAACTTACTTTGAACTACTTGCAATTTGTTAATGTGCGTAGGATTTATATGTGCGAAGATCATGCAAGCGTAGGACATGATTGGCCTTACGCAAGCTTTATATAACAGTAGTTTGTGCCTTAAGGGCATTTTACTTTGCTTATTCGTTAAATTGTGTAGCCGGCCGGAGACGAACGCGGCTTTATTTCGGACTTGATTGATGTGCGTAGTGAAAGTCATACGCGAGTCGAAAGTGACTCCTAAATATTTGACCGTTTTCTCCCAGGGGAGAGTTTGGCCATATAGTGATAATTGCCCCAACTTTCTGTACTGGCGAGGACCTTTGTAATGGTGTGGCGGATGGGGGTTGGGGGTGCTACGAGTAAAGTGAATCGCCACACTTTTTTCTGGATTAATATCGATTCTCCATTTGCGGAACCAATCGCTGAGGCGGTCGGCGGCGCTTTGGAGTCGAGTTGATAATTGACTGAGGTTGCGATCTGAGTAAAAGAGCGCCGTGTCATCCGCGAAAAGCGCGAGATTGACGTGGGGGTCTCTAGGTATGTCGCTCGTGTAGAGCGTAAATAGCAAGGGTGATGCCTCTCAGAGGAGCCTTGTGGTACGCCGGCCGTGAGGCGGCGGCTTGTGGAGAGGGTGCCCTCGACTCGATATCGAAAAGAGCGGTTCAACAAGAAGGCCCGGATGGTGTGTACGAGCCTATCTGGCACTTTGAGTGTGTACAGCTTGTAAAGCAAGCCGTTGTGCCAGACTTTGTCGAATGCTTTTGCGACATCGAAGAAGAGAGCCCCTGTACTGATGTGTTTGGGGTGGTTGAGGCCTTTTAGGATGTGCTCCGTTAGGCGGTATAACTGATCGGGACAAGAGTGTCTAGCTCGAAAGCCGAATTGTTCCGTCGGCAGAAGGCCGTTGGAAAATACGTGCTCTTTGAGCCTGTTTAACAATAGCCGCTCGTAGAGCTTCCCCAGACAACTGAGGAGGCTGATGGGACGATAGCTGGAGGGCTTATTGGCTGGTTTAGTCGAAGTAGGGTTCGGTTCGATTCCGATCGGTATCGGTCGAAGGCGCGTTTGGCTGCATTTTTCTGTCTAATTAGCAGTCGCAGGTCGGGCGGAAAGTTAAACCGTCGGTCGCCCGACAGTTTCACCGTTCGCTCCGAGTCTGCGACTGCGGAAGTAATAGTTTCGCGGAGACTCGCTATCGCTCGATTTGCGTCATCGAAAGTAGCTATCGTCTCGGGTAAGTCTACTAAGTCCTGGGGGTCCAAGGCCTTGAGTTTGACCTCAAGACGATGCCAGTCCACTACGGATTTGGTCGGAGGGACCGCGCCGGCGTTCTGGCCCAGTTTACACAGGACGGGCCTGTGGTCTGAGTCTAGTTCATGGATTGTCTCTATCGACTCGATGTCGAGCGAGACCTCCCTCAATAACATTATGTCTAGGACACTCGGTGACGCGTGCTGGTAGTTGTCCACCGTAGGATACCTAGTGGGAGTCGCGGGAGCGACTATACTGAAATTTAGGTTATCGGATAAGCTAAAGAGATGCTTTCCGTTGTTGTTTGGGATGCTGTCTATGTCCCATGAGCCGTGTTTGCAGTTTAGATCTCCTGCAATTATCACGGAAGGGTCTAAGTTAAAAAGCGTATCTAGGTCGCTTTGAAGGAGGGTTCTATTCCCCGAGAGGTAGGCTGAGACTAGTACAAGCGGCCTGTGGCCGGTGAGCGCTAACCTACACGCGGATGCGTCTATTTGACTTAGCTCTGGAATGTCGAGCGGGCAACAAGTGCAAGGACCGTTTATAATAAATAAGTGTGCCTCACAGACGGTGTGCTAACCGGTCGTGGCGGACAATATTGTAATTTGCGATTCTGGGATCGCGTACACTAGGTTTCAAAAATGTCTCTTGCACTAGGAAAATATCTACGTTATAATCGCGAAGGAATTCCGCGATTTCATCCCTTTGACCCTTTATGCCGTTTGCGTTGAAATACGAAACAACCAGAGCCCGAGGTTTTGTTCTACCTGCGGTTGTACTTCCCATTAAGGTGTTTATATGGATCTAATTAACGACGCGGCGGAGCGCGGTTTTATTGCGCGGACTATTGTTTTTTTTACGGTTGGCTCGTAAAAGCCCAAAGAGCGTCCACAAGCGTTTTGTGTTGGCTAATTGCCCTAAGACGCTCGTGGCCAGATGTGGCGGCCGCTATTTTAGCGGACAATACAGCGAGTCTATTGATTCTATCTAATAAGCTGCAGATGTTAGCTATTTGGCGAATGGGTCGTCCTTGTTTTCCGCGAAAACTGACGGAATTGGCTGCACCTGCGGCCGCGGCGCCGTTTGAGAGGCGGGCAGCTGTTGCGCGATCGGTCGTGAGGCGACCGGGATTACCGGCGCGGTTACCTGCGCGGCCACATGGGGTTTCGCCCAGGCGTTTACGACGGGTACGGGCGCGGGAATGAATCTAACGGGCGCGGGTTTGGGCAACGTCGATTTCGCGGGAGATTTCCTCGCGGGAGTTTTCGGGGCCTTAGCGCAGCCTCTGTAGCTAGCCGGGTGGCCGGTGGCGTTACAGTTTACGCTGTTATTGGCCGTGTGGCCAAAATGTTGACAGTTGTGGCACTGTGCCACAACACCTGATTTACGTGGGGGCTCGATGACTAAGTCACTGAGCCCACAGACCCTCTTAAGGTTGAAAATGGCCTTACCTTCCAGGGTAGGGTCAAGTTCCACCATGACCATGTCCATAGGGACACGGGTGCGAGGGTGCCTGAGACGACGCACGGCGTAAACAGGGTATCCCTGAGTGCGGATGTCGACCTTAGCCATATCGACATCCGACTCTTTTGGGACGCCCTTAATTACAACCCGAAGTTTACGCTCTTCGGGTAGTGAGTAGGTGTGGAAACCTACCTTAGCTTCGCGCAAGTACTTAGTTACGCGACGGAAATCGTCCGAAGAATCGAGGTATACGCGGATACCTATATGCGTATTCTTGGACCGGGGGTCTCGGATGTTGTGGCGTTCAAACCCCGAACAAACCTGGTGCCACTTTGCCTTATCTTGTATAATTATTGGCGGCGGTGGCTTGATTTTTCGCTCGGAGGCGAATGTCGGTTCCGACTGGGCAGACGCGGCTGCCTTTTTGGCGGGCGTCGCGGTGGGACGGTTTGACGGGGTGGCCTCGCTTTCGGGGTCGTTGTCGGTAGCGGGGCGTTTCTTGCCCTTTTTGTGCGATTTGACAACGGTGAAGCCGTCGGCGTTCGCGTTGTTAGCGGGGGTCGTTTCGACCTCCATGTCTGAGCCGCCGTCCGATTGTGAGTCGGGAACGACAGCGCGGAAGGGGGCCGAAATTGATTGCGCGGAAGGCGCGTTAGGATCGATCGCGGCGGCGGAGGACGACGCGACAGGCGTTTCGATTGTCGCAGAGGGCGACACAATAACTGGTGCAGAGGGCACCGGAGATGGCGGCGAGGCGGCAGCCGGTGAAGCCGGACTGTCGCTAGAAAATTCGACGACGATTCGTCGTTCCCTCGCGAAGTTCAAATATTTTACCCATAATTCAGGGCATTCTTGATGCAGGAATTCCTGTATGACCCATGTCGACGCTTGAGCCTTTGGGGCTTGCGCCCCGCCGGCGTGTGGTTTCTAATTAGGCTTCCCCACCTTGCGGCAGGGAGGTGTGTGCCTAAAATTAACGTTTAATCGCCTGCGCTTTAGGTGCGCTAGGGTGAGTACCTAGCTGTCGCCTAATGCAACAAGCACACAGATAAAAATTACAATGCCGCATCTGAGACGAGAAATGTGTGTAGATTCTACTTACGGACAGGAACCTGCCTACGAGCACAACACTACACACTAACACTATCCGCTCGGAAGTCGGGCAAAGTTTCTTCTTTCTTCTGTAATGTTTTTTCTTTCTTCTATAATTTTTCTTCTATCTTCTTGCTTGAGACTTCCCTAACCGTAGACCGCGAAAGACGACAACGATGAGGAGAACAGTGCACACCAAGAAAGATAATAAATATGTCAGCAACAACGGTTGCAAGATGGCTTCCGGGTCGGCTGGCATGGGCCCTCCGGCTCAGATTTACGTCCGTTCCGTGTGGAAGCACGAAGCGGAATGTAAAAAGTAAAAAAGGGTCAGTGTTGATCGAAGTGACACCGAAGGAATTCATTTGGAAGCAGGTGTTGGACGCTTGTATCGATGTGTATCGATGAAAGTATTAAGTGTCGGTAATTTAAGGTGCTCTCAGTGGTAGTAATTTTTTCATTTATGTTTTTCAATAGTTCTTCGCGTTGCACAATTCGTCGAGTGATTTTTTTTTTCATTGATCTTTTTGTTTTCGTGATTGAGCATTAATAAAATATAAATCAAATCAACTTTTTATTAAGAATTGGACTCTTAATACTCTTACATACATATATAAACTAACATAAATACACAGATTTCGATTTATACTCAGTTATTCTATCACTTTTATTACTTTTATTTCGCTGTTTGATTTATTCACTCACTTCACTTTATTGATAAGAACCTAACGTTCCAACCCACGATGGATTTTGCTTTAAATACCAACGGTCAGCCCAACCACAAAATTAAACATTCGAATGGTCTAAAGCATTCCAGAACATTCGGGAGTGTTCTGAAATCATCATCATCCTCCTGCCCTTATCCCACCTAGGTGGGGTCGGCACATCATGTGAATCATGTTGTAAGTGGTTTTGGCTATTTTTCTAAATATTTCACGCAATGTTCTTAAATGTTCATTTATTTATTTACTTAAACTTAGGGCACATACTTATAAAAAGGCTGACTTACCGCCAACAGCATTTTCTATGAGTCAACATAAGGGTGGTTTAGAGAAAGTGAGGTAGGTGCAGAGACATAACGTGTATCATATGTAATAATATCTCTGCTGATAATAAAAACCTATACAATATAAAATTATACAAAAGTTGTCATAAGCAATACAATACAAAATACAACTCACAGGACAATAAATAATTAGTAGTATAATATATTAACAAAAATATAAATTCGAAAACACATTTTTCGAATCGTGCCATATGGTACAAGAAAAACATTAAATATTGCGTTTTTATATCGAAAATGTAGCAAAAAAACATTGCATAAAGATCGTTGTTAAAAGAAATAAATCTATCTAATTAACTCAAATTATCAAAGTTTTTTTAGCAACTTAGAGTCACATCGAAGATAGACTTAACTGCCCTTAAGTTTAATCGGTAAGCGTATTAGACGGCAAGGATTAAGTACGCTAAAAGCTTAAAGGACTTTTAGTTACTACTTTAGACCTTCTTTACTTGAAAACTTGCGATACTGTTATGTACTATATAGTTAGGACCTTTTATAATAAATAAAATTTTTAAAAAACTATATTCTATAGCAGATAAAATTCAATATAAAATAACTTATATTTCAAAAATTGTAATTGTTATCTTAAATATTGTATATTCATTACTATTGTATATTCAACAAGAAAAATTTTAAGGTTATTTACTTTTTCTCTATTTTATATAGTCATATTATATATAGTCTCTTTTTAATTTTTCACTAACTTAACAGACAATACACAAAATCGTAAAGTATTTTTACATTGTAAAGTTTATTTTACTGACCAAGTGCATTATTACTGCTTTGGTCATTGGCCGCGTGGCCTTTTGCGCATTACGCGCTTTTGGGCATCTGGCCTTTATTAAGGCATTCGTCAGCTAAGTGTTCCCTTGCACATCCAGAGTGCCCGAAACTCTGGCACCAATGGTATTTTACCTGGCCTTTTCGAATATGCCAGGCTTCGATGGTAATACCTGGCATCTTCAGCACTTCGCTGATAGCGTACAACTTTCCAAGATCTCCTTTGCCGAGGTGATCTATCTTTAGATGAAACAGGATTGCCAGGGTATCAATATCACATGAAGGTGGATTCCTTTCTGCTCTCATGCTGATGGAGGCTCCAACGATACCTCATTGAGGAGACCTGGCCTCCTGGAGGAGGATTCGAAATTCCGACGCTGAATTGGGTCTGACCCTCACATCACCCTATGACCGGTCGTTCTGGCTCTTTCCCAGCTGTTTCATCAGCTCCTGCTTTTAATAAAGAATATATCTATATTTCTTTTTTTTTTTCAAATGTTGTGTTTCATATAAAAATTATGTATGAATTGATTGATGCAAATCAGCAACTTATTGGATTTTGGAGGAAATAGGTATTTTACCGCGGTAAAAAGATCTATTTTCCTAACTACCTTGATATCAATTAGTGTATCTAGCCGCAGTATCGTTTTGGCCTAAAATTCGGTCAATTTTTTGAATGTTTGTTTGTTTGATTTCTTTATTGTACACACAATATAAAATATACAATTTGGATTAAATGACAAAACATGTACAAAGGCGAGCTTAATCCTAAAGAGGGTTCTCTTCCAGCAGACCCTTGAAAACAGGAATCTATAGTAGTGTTAGGTAACTAGGTGAAGGTGTGTACATCATTAAAAATTTTACTAAAGTAATCATAATAATAAATAAATATCAATGTATAAATCAATAAACATAAAATATAAATACAAATACATCCATACATACAAAGTTTAAATAATGCATTATAAATAAATACAAACATTTGTTGTCAAGTAGATGAATAATGTCTCTTGATCCTTTTACTAAAACTGCCAACGGAAGAGCAGGCACGAATGTCACGTGGTAGTAATTTCCATAACATCACCACCTTAACAGTAAATGACGCATCATACCTCTTAGTAAAGTGTGTAGGCGATTTAAGAAGGAGGGATTTCTCAGTCCGACACTAAGTTCCGGGAGGTACCAGATATTCACACCTCTGGCGGAGATAGGAAGGAGCTAAAGGATTAGATATTAAGAAATAAAGGATAGATAGTACATGTAGGTCTCGACGTCTACGGATAGGAAGCCACTATAATTGTGCCCTGTAATCAGAAACGTGATCGAATTTACGCAGGCCGAAAACGAATCGAATGCACAAATCGTGAAGTAATTCTAGCTCGCTCAGTAGTTCTTCTGTAGCGTCCAAGAAACATACGTCAGCATAGTCAATAAAAGGCTAGAATCCCATATAAAAATGACAAACCTCCACTATTATATTTTTACAAAAGTATGTTTTCGTGTTACGTCCAGATATTGTGAAATGAAAGCAGCAAAAATCAATCTACAGCTTTGCGAGGCTTTATTAGTTTTAGCAACGTTTGAGTAACGTGAGAATGGGATTGGAACGTAGCATCAAATTCGGCGCTTGGAAACGGCAAACAAACTTTAAAAAAACTAGGCACGACCTTATTTTTGAACAAATTGTTTTTTCTTTTTATTTGTGTACAAATTGAAAAATGAAGTCTGGTTTCACAAAAATATATTTATGTAGTGCTTTGTAAATTTAAAGTCGACGTTATGGTTTTATAATAGTTTTTTTTTTATAATACTATGAAATTGCCGTTCTTTAGTAATGGCCATTTCAAACAAAAAAAGTTTTGATTGGCTGTGAATTCTAAATTATTTTTTTAATATGAAATTGTATTTATAAAGTCAGTCTTTTGTTTATTAATTAACATTTTTTTGAACATGTTTATGTTTTTGTTTGAACATTTTTCGTCATAATGGATACTATAAAAATTCGTGCAATTATGGAATATGTGCTCCGTCGTAGCACCAATGTGGTACAAACGGCACGTACTCGTATGATCAGCAACGTTTATGGGGAGAATATTAAAATCGAACGCACAACCCTTTATTGGTTTGCCCGATTCCCTTCTGGAAATTTTGACTGGAAAACTTAACCTCCTGGTCTTCCAGACATTTTGGTCAACAATGACGAAGTAAGGCGATTGTGGAAGCTGATGATACACAATCTACAGCTGAGGTAGCAGCAGCTTATGATGTTAGCAACAAAACTAAAAATAATAAAGAGCCACGAACTTAACAATCGTCAGCGCAAAGTACGCGTCGAGACATGCCTCGCGCTGCTCAACAGGCACAGAAATGAAGGAATTTTGAACCGAATTGTTACGCGCGCAGATAAATGCATTCTGTTCGACAATCGAAAGCGCTCAGCAAATTGGTTACATCCTGGTTGAGTACCAAATCAATGCCCTAAACGAAAAAATTACCTATAAGATGTTGATGGGCACTGTTTGGGGGTATAGTTTCTCGTGATTCATTACAACTTTTTACAAAACTGCATGAGCATTACTGCATATGTGTACTGTGAAGAACTGAAGACAAAAGACAAAAGATCGTACATCTGCAACCACGTTCATTCACGGTGGTAGGGCCATGCAGCAGCCTCGGTTTTTGCAGGAATGGACAGGCTCGTCCGGGTAAGTACAACGACCTCATAGAAGACCGGCGTAAAGTGGGAGTATAATAATTAATAACAGGCATCTGGAACCCTCGGGTGTAGCAGATGTCCATGGGCAGCGGTATTTACTTTTCACATAAAAAAAGCTTAGGTCGATCAGTCGTTCCCACTGACGCGCGCCCCATACTGTACAACAGACAGTCTCCAAACTCTTGCAGCAGTTGGGGTTGGAGTTTCTCCCTCATCCGCCTTAATCAACAAACCTTGCTTGTGCCGACTATTACTTTTTCATTTAGAAAACTTTTGAACAAAATACATTTAAAGAGTTTGTTGTCTCCCATCCAGCTGATTTTTACAAGAAGTCTAATTAATACACAGCCAATGCATTGGAAAAGATGCACCATTGCATGGGTGATTGATAACTTTTAATAACAGAAACAAAAAAGTTTGAAAAAAAAAACACTAACTTAAACGGCAAAACGGCATTTTCATAGGTAAAGAGATAATATTTAAAATACAATTGATGAAAAGCCGGCATTTAAAAAATATTTTTTTTTTTTAGATTTTGTTTTTCATAAAATGTATTAACAGTGCAATTTTGTTACAAAACTTTATGTACCAAAGGATGTTCAACGAAATTAGCTTAAAGTTTTTGCTAGAAAACTATCCGGTGCATCCACGAGGTTCTAATTACATTCCGGGCTAACTCACCAAATGTGACATAGTGTAGTTACGCAACTCAATTAAACTGCTGTTAAGAGGAAGCTATGCCCAGACATGAATTTGTTTATACCCTTTCTTTGATATCGCCTGCCTTTGTCTTGTAAACAATGTATAATTGAAAATTATACGTGAGAGCTCAATTTTCAAAAGGTTGTCAACGCATCTGGAACTCTCGGGTGTAGCAGATGTCCATGGGCGGCGGTATTCACTTAACATCAGGTGAACCGTCTGCTCACTTGGCAACTTTTCACATAAAAAAAAATAGACGTACAGCCTATAAAAAAGTGTATTAACATCGCCCATCATTGACTGGTAGTTCTTTCATTGTTCATTAAGAGTACAGCAAAGGAAATATTTTCCGGCATCTGTCTTTAGATCCAAATATAACGCGGTTTTATATTATTGACGCTAGTTTTTACGTATTTTAATAAATTAAATCAATTAATGTATTCTTAGGAAATACTACTATTATAAATAAACAGCAGAAAGCTGCAGCACTACCCCCAGTGAATAAAAAGAGTAATTTTCCCCTTCATAAAAATTGCCGGAGAGTTATTTATGTTTGTGATCCCATTTATGTAAGGGTTTTCGCCTGCGGCAAAGTATTAACGAGCGATTGAGTTTCGCTTATATACTAATATTACTTTGAACCGAATTTCTTGTAATCGCATAAAACGTTTTGTGGGTAATGTTATGTATTTAATGTTATTTTGATATTATGTAATTAAATTATGTGATCATAACACTATAAAACTTTATTGTAAAGAGAGTAAATTAATTATAAAACTATTCTGTTCACTTAAACTACGATAAAATTAAAAACTTGTAAAAATGCCGTGATAACTCATTGTCCGAGCGCTCGGTTCTAATTCAATAATCAAAATACTCAAGTAACCTGAGTTCAATTGGCACAAATTAAATTGTTAATTTAAGTGCTGTCTTATCACGTTCGTGGGGTGACGTTTCCGTCACATCGTGAGGAAAGCTGCATATTTCGAAATAATAACAAATAGAATATTTCTAAAATATGTGAAGTCCGCATGTGTAGTGGGATCGAAAGGCCTAGGAGAGAGACACTCACAGGCTGTTACTATATTTCATTTCAGTGTTAATTCATTCATTAATAATCTGATTTTTTAGCTGAGTTATTTAATTAAATGAATAATAGGTATATTTCTAAATATTAATGTAAAAAAAATAAAACTACAACTACAACATACAAAATTATTTACAAAACATATATTTAATCTGGAAACATTTTAGTTCGATTTGAATAAATGAAAAGCTGCTTGTTTTTCATTATTTGTTATCCAATCCACCAATTTTTACGCACGAATCTACAGGTGCGACGGCGACACACGTCACTGCACCATTCCTCAGCGTGCTCCTTTACTTTACACCACTTGTCACTTCACTTACTTTTCACTTCACTTACCACTTTTCTACTCTTCTTCCTTTCATTTCAGTTCCTCTACTAAACTAACTGCCCATCTAGCACGCTCCGGACCACTTTTACACTCCAGATCGTTTTTACGGCTCAAATATTCTAGAAACAATTTTAATTTCGTTCATCATTTTAATCGAATTCTCTGGAACCAGGACCGAATTACGATATTCTCCTTAATAGAAAGTTCCGAAATAAGAAGGTTCTTTTACACTACACTACTAATTTAAAATAAAATCAAATACGTCATTCGAGAAAATTGCCAAGACCGAATGTTGACATGTCAATGTCAATGCAAGACATTTAAGACGTCAATACACCCCATGATTAACGATCTGGGGGTTCTTCGTTATTGATTCCCAGGTGGTCGTTACCATCACCCCAGATCTCAAGAATCGGCTCTTCAATTTCCTCACAAAAGCGATATTTTTATAGTCCCTCACCATGCTCATGAGCAAGATTTAGTACTTAATCTTGAAGTAGATCAGCCAATTTTGTTGCAGTCGAAAGCTACGAAATTGTAGGATTTCGTAACATTTGACTGCAGTAAAATTTCAAAAATGTTTACGTTTTTCGTAAAATTTGTGTGTAGACCGTGAATACTGCCGCCCATGGACATCTGCTACCCGAGGGTTGCTGATGCGTTGACAACCTTTTGAAAATTGGGCTCCTCCACATATGTATATATCTCGAAGTCGTTGTTTACGTTTCGGCTGTCACTGTTGTCCAATTCAGCCTCAATCTTTCTGTTATCGTATCCTAGCTAATTAGTGACTCGAGGAAGACGGCTTTGATTTAGGCTTAGGTATGGCTTCTTCTCGACCTGCTTGCTCGCCACGATTCCGCCATCGGTATTTTCTGGAAAGTATTGCGACCGAAAGGCCGTAAGACGGTAAGAGGGCTCTCTGACTCTAACAGGTACCTTGGACGTAACTCCGGGTGTTGCAGTTCCACATCGCCCCTGCCCTTTTCCATATGTTCTACTACCACAGAATTGTGATTAAGCGTTCGCAAATTCTTTGCACTATGTCGTGCTTATTCCTTGTGGCGTCGTGTTTATTCTTCCCGAAAGACACAGTTCCTATTGAAAAAAATTAAATTGTTTTTAGAATGTTGGAACCGCAAAAGCGATCGAAATTCGGAGTATACACGCGGCCCGGAGCGAGGGGGCTTAATCCTTTCCAGGAGAAGGTAAGGACGGAAGTCGTCGGTTCGGTTTCGGCAGGATGATGATCTTGCCAATTTTCCACTCTGAGGATAGTGTGCCTTATGCAGAACACCATTGTACAGGCGACAGTGCGAAACTAAGCCTCTTCGCGGTACCTGTATTATATAGTGTCGTGAGGTCGCGGGACTTCCTCGGACGAGCCTGCTCATTCGTGCAACAGCAGAAGCTGTTGCGTGGCCTTATCAAAGTTAAGTTTCGGAATATGTGCCTTCTTTCTCTCTTGACTACTAATTAAGGCTTTGACATATCAACCTGCTCAGCATTGATGGAAACTTGTTGTTCATAATATTGTTGTGCATATTTTTGAAATTATAACAATAATATTTTGAAGATATGTGAAGTCTACCAATCCGCCATGGTATCACGTGGTGGTCTATGCCTACATCGATTACGTTTTATATATACATTTTATTAGTATTTAAAATATAATCTCTAGTATTGCAAATTCAAATTAAATTATGGTGTTGCGTTTTGATTGCTCACAGACATTGGAATAAAAAGACAAAAATTTACAAGATTGTAACAAGGTGGTTTTGATCCATATTATAAGATTCATACTCCTTATTACTCAAACTGAACTAACTACTAATAGATTTATTCTTTACTCGCTCTTTCCTTTCAATATTTCCAAAGATGTCTTGTAATAATTCAATATTGATATGGAAACAAGCATAAAATTCTTTATAACCCTAGCCTAGATTTACTTTCTTATGTTAATATTTTGTTTAATTGTTCACTATATTATAGTGTCTTGTACTCAGAAGTGAATGTAATGTTATAAATATTGTTTCGTAACATAAATATCACGCAATCACTAAGTGGCACAATTTTCTGTAGGAGCTTTCGTATCTTTTCAATGATATTACGGATCCGTCCGAACATCACTCCCAACTAACGTGTAATCCAATTGACCAGCTCCTCCTTCCACCCTACCAAAGGTTTTGTAATGAAACAGTTGAGGGGAAAAAAAAAGTCTTAATAAAATATTATCTCCGTAAATAGAAAAAATAACAATGTTTAAATATAATTTTTGTAGCATAATTGGCCATAAATTTGATGTTGTATTAATGTAATACATTTTTGTAGTCTCATGTAATCCATTTATATTACTACTATATGACACGCCCACATCGCAGAAAGTAACATTATTAACATTTTTATTTATATATTTCCACGGCTTCTAGTATTAATGGGAAAAAGACAGGGTACAGTATTTTGGGTTAATATTTTCATAAGTACCTTTTCCGAACTTAATACTATATATAAAACAATTTGCCTTTTTGGTCTAGCCATTCTGGAGCTTTAACACTTACCAACACAATTAGCGATTAATTTTGATTTATAAAGATTTATATAAAACTTTCGTCATACAAGCGTCATGAACGTTTTGTAAGTAAAACGTCAGAGAAGTTTTTCTTGACGATTTTTCATGGTCGTGTCTTGAAATTATTCTCAAAGAAATTGCGCATAAAATATGGCTTTAATATAATTAAATGAATTCTTCCAATTCTATTTATTTTACCTAGCAATTCGGGTTTAGAATATTTTTATATTTTTGAGAGTTATACAAAAGAACAAAACTACTACGATAAGAAACAACAGACAGCGCCCGATTTCTGTAACACTGATCATCGTGGAAATTAAAAAATCAACCGTCAAAAGACTTTAAAAACGTTATTTCTGTTTCCAAAAGAACGGTTAAACTATTTTAATTGATCATTCTGATCATTAAGAAGATTTTTACGGTGGTAGGGCCACGCAGCAGCCATGGCTGTTGTACGTATGGGCAGGCCCGTCCGGGTAAGTACCACGACCTCACAGAAGACCAGCGTAAAGTGGAAGTATGACAAATACTTTCGCGTTTCGTCTGGTGAGTGAGGTAGACGGAGCCCAATTTTCAAAAGGTTGTCAACGCATCTGTAACCCTCGGGTTGGCAGATGTCCGTGGGCGGCGGTATTCACTTAACATCAGGTGAACCGCCTGCTCGTTTGACAACTGTTCGCATAAAAAAAGAAGAGATAAAAAAAAGAAGATCATTCTGAACAATGCAGAATTTAATTATCCTTTTGGCGACTAAAATAATTTTTGTAAAGCCATTTGACAACTGATTAGTTAATTTCTACAATGATCAATGTTTCAGATGCGTGCCGTGCGAATTAATTTAAAAACGTTCAGAGTCACACTTGTTCAGTTAATAAGTTCGGAGTAAGTTGAAATGTATCTAGCTCATTGCTATGCAGAGATGTTCAACTCAAAATAATGTCGATGAAGAAAGTTTACGAGTTACGTTAAGGGTCCGCCATAAACCCAAGAAATTGTAAAGAACTTTTGATAAAATTTAATTTTGAGACTCAGCCCTTACTTAAGACTCATAAATCTTGGTAAGTTACTCTAATGTCTGTGAGCGTAAGATTTATGCAAAATTAATGTTTTGCGTAATGAGAAGTAGCTAATTATTTACAATACTTCAAACCAAATAATGAATTGTAACCGTAAACAGAACAATCCCGAGCTTTAAACTTCACTTTTGATCGTTGTAAAACGATATACTGTGAAAAGGCGACGCAACAATCTTCGTTGTTGCACGAATAGGCAGGTCTGTCCGGGTAAGCACCACAACCTTACAAAAGACTAGCGTGAAGTGAGGAAGCCTGAGGAGTGAGGCCCGCTTTATTTAAAGGTGACAATACATCAGCAACTACAGGGTTGCTAATGTCAATCGTTGGTGATTATTAATACACATCAGGTGAACCGCCAGGTCATTTGCAACCTTGTTACATAATAAAATGGTTCCTTGGGATGACAATTCTAATTCAAATCTCTTTATTCGATATATAATCTGTTGGCGCTTTTTTGACAATGCAAATATTCATATTGTGTATAGTACAAAGAACGCTAAATAAAAACATAAAAACAATAACTACTAATAGAGTTGACACAGGCAGTTGTCTTACCTTCTTTGTAATGTTAATAAAATATGATCATAAATATTTATTATTCATGTCAATTATAATTTCCGTTTTTTAATTCAATTTATTTTTTCATTAAAAAGCCAACTGATCTGAGAAAAATGAGTTAACTACTGCCTAAAAACATCATCACTTCTAAAGTTTAATTGTAATAATTCAAGTGCGTATACATTTTTTGACAGTTGATTAATTTTTCTAATACATAAGGGAATATTCTAAGGTTAACTCTAAGTAAGACACCAGGAAAAAAAAATATTTTACAATAAGTCATATCACATCACATCTTTTTACAATAAGTTCGTACATAAGGAATAAAACACATTCCTTATGTACGAACGAGTAACTGAACGAGCCGTTCAGTGGTTTTGACCGAATACCAAATAATAGCACAAAATAATAATGTTGAAACACATTAATACTTTGTCTGTTATAACTACTTTCAAAAGGAAAACTTTTAAAAACAATTTAAGCGATCGCTTAAATTTGCTGATACTTAATAGTATATAGAGATAATATTAGAGAGACTATTGATACTATTAATATTAAGTATTATTTATATTAGTTTTTTATACGGAGATAAAGTGTATTTTCTATAACTGATATATTATTAAACTGATTAATTTGGTAAATTTTTTTTTTCACCAAGATAATAGTAACCCTAAACTATATTGTCAATGAATAAATTGAGGTGCGGTGACAAACTGATATTCCAGCAAATACACGTTCCAACCGTATATTTTGTTTCGATTTTAGTTGTTTACCGAATAACGGAGGCAATGGTAAATTTAAAAATGCGTAGATGTCGCGATAAAATGACTCGGTGGCGCCGTTGCCAAAATTTGGCATCGGCGTAGGGTATAGTGGATTCGATTCCCACACGGGACAAGTATTTGTGTGATTCACAGATATTTGTTCCGCAACTGGATTATTTGTATCCCAAGGAGGATTGACGTCAGGCAGTCGAAACATTCTAGCCAAAACCGCTTACAACATGATTCACATGTTCTGCCGACCCCACCAGGTGGGATAACAGCACGAGGATGATAATTAAAAAAATGATAATACTGATACTTTTTTTGTTACTGCTAAATTTTAAATCGGATCTACACTTTTCTATAATATTGCCTTACTTAAGCTGCGTTAATATAAATTAAAGAATCTCGATGTTAAAAACCATTTTAGTACAAAAATGCAGACAGTTTACAAACTTTTACTGAATGCATTTTTCCTTATAGGGTAAAATAGTATGAATATTTTCTTTTCGTTTAAATTACGTGAGTAAACCTGAGACTTCAAGATATGCGGAAACGTCATGAATAAAATATACGGGCTAAATCGTGAAAGATCATACCTTGCTTAGTAGATCACTGAAGCTGAGTACAATGTCAACAACTTTCGAAAATTGAATTACGCTGCTTGAATTTTTTCAAATTTTATTAAATATTTATCTAAAAGCAACTCTTGTCTAGGTTGTGTTTGTTTCCGTAAGTAGCGTAAGAAAAAAATAAGGTAAGTATCTTGTATCTTGTATTAACTGATGTTTTTGCTTTCAGTCCCGAGACTATTAAAGCTTCATCTGACGCAGAACCGGTGGGCTAGCCAGAACCCACGGGTTTGGGCCCTCCGCTGTGAGTAGGGCCGCGCATGTGCTCATGCGTGCGTTTAACTACGACATGTCATCTAAGGGCCATCGAAGTTGCGGTGCGGACCGAGACCCCGATGGCCGTCGACTGTGTTTTTAGCTAATCGGTGGCTGGGGGCGGTGAGAACCGCCCTGGAACGCGGGTGTACCTTGTGTACGCGTTGTGTTGGTCTCGCCGTGCTCGGAGGCGAGGGCGTACTAGTGTGTTTGTTGTTGCACTAACTGTGGGTGTAGTGTTGTCCGGCGGGACTCCCGGCGGTGGGTCCGACGTATCTAAGTCCCCTTCCTCGACCGGGTCGATGAGGTCGTTTTGCGGGCGACGCTTGTTGACGTTCGCGTTTGTGTCGGGTTGGTAATTTGCTGCGCTAACCACCAGAGGGTTGGGATGATGTTCGGCTCTATCGAAGAACCGTTTGGCAAGGTCTTTAAAATATTCGCGAATCGTCGGGAGTCTGCAATCGCTGTGCAGATCCACGTTGCGTTGATACCACACGCGAATACGTTGCGCACCAGTTGCACGGCGGATGAATTTATTTTGTACTATTTGCAGCTTGTACAAGCGAGTAGGGTGCGTGTGGGCGAAGATCATGCATGCGTAGGACATAATAGGTCGTACGCAGGTCTTATATAATAATAATTTGTGCCTTAAGGGCATTTTACTTTTAGCGTTAGTTAAATTGTGTAGCCGGCCGGAGACGAACGCGGCTCTATTACGAACGTTATTAATGTGCGTAGTAAATGACATACGCGAGTCGAAAGTGACTCCTAAGTATTTGACCTTTTTCTCCCAGGGGAGGGGTTGGCCATAAAGGGATATTTGCCCCAACTTTCTGCATTGGCGAGGACCATTATAAAGAATATATCGAAAAGAGCGGTTTGACAGGAAGGCCCGGATGATGTAGAGCGTAAAGAGCAAAGGTGAGAGGCAGGAGCCATGTGGTACGCGAGCCTATGTGGCACTTTGACTAACACTTGTGAGGCGGCGGATTGTGGAGAGGGTGCCTTCAAAAGCAAGCCGTTGTGCCAGACCTTGTCGAATGCTTTTGCGACATCGAAGAAAAGAGCCCCTGTACAAATATGTTTAGGGTGATTTAGGCCTTTTAGGATATGTTCCGTTAGGCGGAATAGTTGATCGGGACAGGAATGTCTAGCTCGAAAGCCGAATTGTTCCGCCGGCAGAAGGCCGTTGGTAAACACGTGTTCATTGAGCCTGTTTAATAAAAGCCGCTCGTAGAGCTTCCCCAGGCAACTGAGGAGCTGATGGGACGATAACTAGAGGGCTGGTTGGCTGGTTTATTGGGCTTGGGAATGCCGATAACCGTGGCTTCTATCCAGTCGTCGGGAAAGGAGCAACTGGAGAGTAAAGTGTTGTAAATGGTCGCCAGTAAACAGATAAGCGGCCCAGGAAGAGCTTTAAGAATTTTGTTACTGATATTATCTGGGCCCGGGGCGGATTTCGGTTTTAGATTTTTAATAATATCTTAGACCTCTTCGGGGGTCACTGAATTTAAAGGTTCGCCTTCCGGTGGAAGCGCAGCCCTAGTCTCGATTACGCGGTCCACTTCCGTTAGGTGGACTGTATCGGTGTGTTCGCGCGATGGCGTACATTGCTGCTCTAGGTTGTCCGCAAGGCATTCGGCTTTTTCGGAGTCATCTAGGGCTACTGAAGCGCTATTAGGTCTAACTAACGGCGGTAGAGATTCGCGGGGGTCTGCTTTCAGACTGCGGGCCAACCGCCAGTAGGCGGTGTGCGATGGCTCGATGTCCTCTAGGAGATTGTCCCACGTTGTATGTCGGTGTTCCGATACACGATCTTTGACTTCTAGCTGAAGGCGTCGAAGTAGGGTTCGGTTCGATTCCGATCGGTATCGGTCGAAGGCGCGTTTGGCTGCATTTTTCGGTCTAATTAGCAGTCTTAGGTCGGGCGGAAAGTTAAACCGTCGGTCGCCCGACAGGTTCACCGTCCGTTCCGAGTCTGTGACTGCGGAAGTAATAGTTTCTCGGAGACTCGCTATCGCTCGATTTGCGTCATCGAACGTACCTATCGTCTCGGGTAGGTCTACTAAGTCCTGGGGGTCCAAGGCCTTGAGTTTGACCTCAAGACGATGTCAGTCCACTACGGATTTGGTCGGAGGGACCCCGCCGGCGTTCTGGCCCAGTTTACACAGGACGGGCCTGTGATCTGAGTCTAGTTCATGGATTGTCTCTATCGACTCGATGTCGAGCGAAACCTCCCTGAATAACATGATGTCTAGGACACTCGGTGATTCGTGTTGGTAGTTGTCCACCGTAGGATACCTAGAGGGTGTCGCGGGAGCGACTATGCTAAAGTTTAGGTTATCGGATAAGCGAAAGAGATGCTTTCCGTTGTTATTTGGGATGCTTTGTTGATGTTATGTTGATGTCCCATGATGTTATGTTGGTGTCCCATGAGCCGTGTTTGCAGGTTAGATCTCCTGCAATTATCACGGAAGGGCCTAAGTTAAGTAGCGTATCTAGGTCGCTTTGAAGTAAGGTTCTATTCCCCGAGAGGTAGGCTGAGACTAGTACAAGCGGCCTGTGGCCGGTGAGCGCTAACCTACACGCGGATGCCTCTATTTGACTTAGCTCTGGAATGTCGAGCGGACAACAGTGCAAGGACCGTTTATAATAAATTAATGTGCCTCCCAGACGGTTTGCTAACCGGTCGTGGCGGACAATGTTGTAATTTGCGATTCTGGGATCGCGTACACTAGGTTTCAAGAATGTCTCTTGCACTAGAAAAATATCTACGTTGTAGTCGCGAAGGAATTCCGCGATTTCATCCCTTTGACCCTTTATGCCGTTTGCAATGAAATACGAAACAACCAGAGCCCGAGGTTTTGTTCTACCTGCGGTTGTACTTCCCATTAAGGTGTTTTTATGGGTCTTATTAACGACGCGGCGGAGCGCGGTTTTATTGCGCGGACTATTGTCTTTTACGGTTGGCTCGTAAAAGCCCAAAGGGCTTCCACAAGCGTTTTATGTTGGCTAGTTGCCCTAAGACGCTCGTTGCCAGATGTGACGGCCGCTATTTTAGCGGACAATACGGCGAGTTCCTGCCTATTGATCGTGTCTAATAGGCTGCAGATGTTTGCGATTTGCGCGAATGGGTCGTCTTTATATTCCGCGAAAACCGACGGAGTTGGCTGCACCTGCGGCCGCGGCGCCGTTTGACAGGCGGGCAGCGATTGTGCGATCGGTCGTGAGGCGACCGGGATTACCGGCGTGGTTACCTGCGCGGCCACCTGGGGTTTCGCCCAGGCGTTTATGACGGGTACGGGCGCGGGAATTAATTTAATGGGCGCGGGTTTGGGCAACGTAGATTTCGCGGGAGATTTTCTCGCGGGAGTTTTCGGGGCCTTGGCGCAGCCTCTATAACTAGCCGGGTGGCCGGTAGCGTGACAGTTTACGCAGTCCGGTGGATCTGCGCAATCTTTAGGCCTCGTGCACTCGGATGTGCCGTGGTCACCGGTGCATTTGACGCACCTAGGGTGAGCGAGGCAGTTGTTTGCCGTGTGGCCAAAATGTTGACAGTTGTGGCACTGTGCCACAACTCCTGATTTATGCGGGGGCTCGATGACTTAGTCGCTGAGCCCACAGACCCTCTTTAGGTTGAAGATGGCCTTAGCTTCCGGGGTAGGGTCAAGTTCAACCATTATCATGTCCATAGGGACACGGGTGCGAGGGTGTCTGAGCCGACGTACGGCGTGCACAGGGTATCCCTGTGTGCGGATGTCGACCTTAGCCCTATCGACATCCGATTCTTTCGGGACGCCCTTGATAACGACCCGAAGTTTACGCTCTTGGGGTAGTGAGTAGGTGTGGAAACCTACCTTGGCTTCGCGCAAGTATTTTGTTACGCGGCGGAAATCGTCCGTGGAGTCTAGGTATACGGTATTTTTGGACCGGGGGTCTCGGATGTTGTGGCGTTCAAACCACGAACACACCTGGTGCCACTTTGCCTTTTCTTGAATTGTTATTGGCGGCGGTGGCTTGATTTTTCGCTCGGAGGCGAATGTCGGTTCCGACTGGGCAGTCGCGGCTGCCTTTTTGGCGGGCGTCGCGGTGGGACGGTTTGACGGGGCGGCCTCGCTTTCGGGGTCGCTGTCAGTATCGGGGCGTTTCTTGCCCTTTTTGCGCGATTTGACGACGGTGAAGCCGTCGGCGTTCGCGTTGTTCGCGGGGGTCGTTTCGACCTCCATGTCTGAGCCGCCGTCCGATTGTGAGTCGGGTACGACGGAGCGAAAAGAGGTCGGGTTCGGTTGCACGGAAGGCGCTACGGGCGAGTAGGCGTTAGCGCATGCCGACGCGACGGGGGCTTCTAAGGTCGCGGAGGGCGACGGGGTAACGGGCGCAGACGGCGCGGGCAATGGCGGCGACGCGAGGTCAGCTACTTGCCTATGCTCGGCTTTATAGGCAAGAAAACGTTCCCATATAGCGGGGCATTCCTTGCGTACGAACTCCTCGAAAAGGGAGCCCATCGTTGCGTAAGTGCCTTTGGGGCTTGTAGCCCCGCCGGCGTGTGTGAGCTAAATAAGCCTCCCCACCTTGCGGCAGGGAGGTGTGTGCCTAAAAATAACAACTAATTTCCCTGCGCTTTAGGTGCGCTAGGGTGGGTACCTAGCTGTCGCCCATTGCAACAAGCACACAGTTAATAAATGAAACAATGCCGCCTCTGAGGCGAGAAGTGTGTGTAGGATTCTACTTACAAAACAGGAACCTGCCTACGAGCCCAACACTACACTAACACTAAACTACTGCACTATTTGCACAAGATTTAAATTGCAACCGAGGTTGCGAGTGGGGTCTAATTCGGGTGGCATGTGCCCTCCGTCTTAGAGAGACGTCCGTTCCGTACGAGAGCACGAAGCGGAATCATAAGGTAAGTATTTCATTGTTTAATACACAATGAACAAATTTCAAAATACGTTTCAAAACAATAACTTTTTTCAGAAACTGTTTTTAATTTTCCAACTATGTAAATCACTACATAGTATAAAACAAAGTGGTCCCGCTGTCTGTCTAACCCTGTGTATGCTTAGATCTTTAAAATATATTTAAAGTATATTTTATTGTACTTAGATCTTTAAAGTATATTTTTCATTTATGTAAGCAAATTGTATCTCGTATTTTTGTTTAAAAATAAAAATATAAGATCACAATATTTCTATACACAAAATCATTAACGCGAATACTTGGTCTCTATTAATAAAGAAATTTTGCCCGAAGCTATTCATTAACAAATTCCGTTTATCGTATCTAAAAGGAATAAAACTTTAATAAATGAGCCAACTCTTTGTAACCTCTTTATTAAAAATAATTGGACAGTAACTAACTTAGTTACCTTAAAGGTAAACTCGATTTTTATAAAACAAACAAGTGACCAACAGTTATTACGCTAAGCAGTTTCATGTAGAAATATTTGAAATTGTATTTTAACATTTAAATATTTGTAGGCTCCGAACATACCGCTGTATCATTCATAAAATAGATTGTACTATAATATTACAGGTCGAGTATATTCAAGTCTACATCACAAGTAACATTCGTATTCAATATGAGTGCTTGTGTAAGTATACGCTCTATATTTATATAAACGATTAAGATTTACTAGAAGATCAAGAGACTACCGCCGCCCATGGACATTTGCAACACCCGTAGAGTTGCAGATGCGTTGCCACCATTTAATAATGTGGGCCCCGGTTACGTGACTCACAAGACGAAAACTAAGTGTTTTTTTTTTTTTTTTTTTTTTTTTTTTTTTTTTTTCACTTCACGCCGGTCTTCTGTTGGGTCATGATACTTCCCTGGATGGACCTGCCCATTCGTGCAACAGTGACCTGTTGCGTGGCCCTACCACAGGTAAAATGTTTATTACTCTATTATTACATGTAACTATAGCGTTTATTCTTTACTTTACTGCCCTAGTCATTCTCTTTCTGTTTTACCTTGGGTTAGCTGGTGGAGAATGCAGATTAGCATTAAGCTGGGCTTTGTACAATGTTTAGGGCAATAAAGATTAAATAAACAAAAAATAAAACCAAATTCATTCCGAGGCTCATAAGTTTTATATAATAACTTTAATTGTTTATAATTGTATAACAAATTCAAGTAAAATTAATTCTAGAAAATTGTATGTACTTTAATATAATATTATACATAAAGATCTATTTATTGTTGATTACATGAATAAGAAATTCATTTAATAGTTATGTTTGGACTCTGTAAATCTTATCGAGCATGTTTTTAATATTACATCTTCTTCTACTTCGTGGTCTTCGTTACTGAAGGTCGTGTCCGTCCCGAAAAATTTAAGAGAATCGGCGACGAGCTGCTTCCACATCACTCTGTCTTCGGCCTTCTACAAGGCAGTGGAAACAGGAAGCCCGGTTATAAGTTTCACTTGATCTGACCAACGGGTAGGTGATCGCCCAGGTGGTCTTTTGCCATCCACTTTCCCAACAACAACTAGTTTTTCAAAATTATCCGGCTGCCTACGGGCGATGTGATTTCGTCACATCGCCCATAATTTATAATTCGTCGATAGCAAATCGTGGAGATCCTAGTCTTAATATTTAAATGGTCAAGAATGGATTTGTTGGTACGTTTCGCTGTCCACAACATTCTTCTCCAACACCATATTTCAAACGCTTCGATTTTTTCCGGTCCACGTACAGAAATATCGCATCATAGTAGTAACTCTTAGTGATGGTGAAATCATAAAACTTAATTTATCGTAGACTTATAGTGCTAACACGTTGCCGCCGTCATAAGTGTAATAAAATTGGAAGGACATGGAGTTATTACAATCATAACATGTATTTTTTATTTTCATAATATAAATTTTATACATAGATCTAATTTATATTTATAGATTCTGAACTTATTGTTGTACGAAAAGCTCCATAGCATTTATACGATTATAAATCAAGAGGTGGATAAATAATCTACCAAAATAGAAGCAATAGTAAATATGATAATTTAAGACTCGAACAATACTTAAAACCAAGAAATGTTCAGCAAACATACCAAAGGAAATGTGATATTGAACTCATTTTTGTATTATACAGCAACGAAAACCAAACATGAGTGAACAATGTTTAGTTCAAACATCCTGTAATTATCACATATTCCTTAAATCCCTCTCATCCATCCATAAAGTATATCTGCAAGGAGACTTCGAAATAGACATTTAGGCTATTTTAACGTGCAGGTTCGATGAAAAACTAATACATGTAGTTTATATAACATTCATACATCCTCCAAAATAAGTGAATTTTTTTTTCTTTCTCTTTATATAGGTTCACCAACGATTGATTACACTGAAACAAAAACATTAAACAAAGTTTAGTCTACTGTAAGATTCACTCAAAGGTACACGCAACTTGAATAAAATAAAATACCATAAAATATAACTAGTTTTTAATAACTGCTAATCCATACTAATATTATGTATTTGAAAGTAAGTCTGTCGGTCCGTCTCGCTTTAACGCTAAAACTACTGAACCGATTTAAATGAAATTTGGTACACATATAGTCTAGAGCCTGCGAAAGGACATAGGCTATTACTTGGAATTGGAAAAAAAGTGAGTTAAAGAAAGATGTTTATTTAAGGGCTTCAACGCGAGCGAAGCCGCGGGCGAAAAGCTAGTTATAGTTAAATTGAAATTATAGTTAATTTCACTTATTAATTTACAACTTATAACAACTACCTACATATTTGAAGTCTAAACGCCGACGTAATCTCTGATACCATTTAAAGGTTTATACAACTTTGAAGTAGTAAGTAAGTATTTTAAGTTAGATTAAAAAAGATACTTTTAATGGGTAAAATACATCAGTTGGTGGTCAAAATATTATTTTGCATTAATTTTTCAAAGAGCTGCAATCTATGGTGTGATTTTTTTAAAAGTCTATCCAGTTTCGTTCATTGATGATGGTCACATAATGGCTGGAGCTACGGGTATATTTAATAATACCATACTAAAATCGCCGAAAAAATGTCATTTTTTCTTGAGTATTAAAGTATTATTATTATTATATTCATTGATTAGTATTATTATGGGGGATATTTATTTGTTAACCAAAACAAAGCTTAGTTCATCTGACTGAAAACATAAGTGCTATAAGATTTTTATACGCGGCTAAATGCCAATTTCGCCGTATAAAAATTATTTTACTGTAAAACGGGCAATGTTTCAATGGACTTACATTATCTCAACTGCAGTATTTACGATTTTAGGTTATTACGATTTACATGAACGTCACCTATTCTTGTATCTTGTCTTGTACTAAGTGATGTTTGTGCTTTCAGTCCCGAAACTATTAAAGCTTCATCTGACGCAGAGCTGGTGGGCTAGCCAGACCCCACGGGTTTGGGCCCTCGAGGTTGCCGCGCGGACCGAGACTCCAATAGCCGTCGACTGTCTTTTTAGCTAATCGGTGGCTGGGGGCGGTGAGAACCGCCCTGGAACGCGGGTGTAACTCGTGTACGCGTTGTGTTGGTCTCGCCGTGCTCGGAGGCGAGGGCGAACTATTGTGTTTATTGTTACACTAGCTGTGGGTGTAGTGTTATCCGGCGGGACCACCGACGGTGCGTCGGACGTATCTAAGTCCCCTTCCTCGACCGAGTCGATGAGGACGTTTCGCGGGCGACGCTTGTTGACGTTCGCGTTCGTGTCGGGTTGGTGCGCTTACCACCAGAGAGTTTGGAATCATGAACGTCTAATGACGTATACCAAAGTCTGGTAATTCTTTATTGGAAGATTTACTATGTTTTCCCGTAATAATAGGGTGCGATAACACCCAAGCTCTTTTCGGAAAGGTAAACTAAAGCCAGTGAAAAATGTGTTAAGTGCCAATTAGCATGTTAAGTACATGCGTAAACATAGTTTCATTTAGTTGTGTGTAATCGTGTAAAAACAAGAAATTATTACGGCTTGTATATTAATATGTTTGATCTTTCAATATATTCATTATTAATTTTTATTTGTATAAATAAACACATAAATTCCTTTACCGGTCAATCAACAAAATTCAAATAATTGTCTCATTCTGTAAAGAATAACTACTGCGCAAAATAAAATTATAAAACAACGTTACATTGGATATATAAGCCCGGGAAAATCAATTTATAGCTTCACGAGGGTTTATTGGTTTGAGCAACGGGTGAGTAACATGAGAGTCGGATTGGAACGCAACTTTAAATTCAGAGCCTGAACCCGAGAGACAAGTTTACAATAAACGACATTCTTCTATAACAGTACACAAATTATTAAGTAACGCATTAAGTAGTAAAATATATTGCGAAATCATCACAATAATGTTATTAGGCAATGCTTTGTCAATTTTACAAGGATTTTCGTATTATTATATCGAATAAATGTGGAACAAACTAATTATATTTAAAACTTCTTAAACAAAGGGGGTTATTAAAATTTGTTTACCCCCGTCACAATTCGATGTAAAAATCCTTTCAACTCTGCATTTGAATGTTGTTTAAAAGTGGAAAAAAATGGCGTTTAATGTCCCAAACTCAATTCAAGGAGTTTGGTCGGAACCCAATTTTCTTGTGTTTACACCATACCCATGGTCTTGATATATTTTGAAATTGCTTTTTAGTCACTTGCAAGATTTTAGGGAGCTTCTCTTGAGTTTGGCATCGCATTTAACCTTTATAAACCTTCTTCGCATTCTTCACTTCATATACAAATTTTTAGAGGAAAGTGATGACGGTTTAACTTGAGAATATTGTCACAATATGATTCGATGCGATTAACTACTAGTAACGCTTTAATTTGCGTTTACGGTTTAATTAAATTTTAGCTTTAAGTAGAATAAATGAAATTTCAAGTGTATACGAAACGAGGCCATATATTTTAATGTGTACATGTACTGCGCATTATTATTTATGGTCTTCCATGGAACATGAACACAGTGCAGCAGCAAAATAGGGTAGAATCTGTTCAATTAACATAGTGGTAGGTTAAAACATAAAACAGCATATAATAATGTTAAAGCTTTTAGAAAAGATAATCACTAAGATACACACATATCTAAACATTGTTTTTAAAGTTATAAAGAAGTCTTAAGAGGCGTGCTTGAATTCTTTATTAAAGCTTTATTTCTTTGTTATAGGATAAATTCGAAATTGGGAAATCGTTAATGAATAGCTTCGGGCTATCGGCTCTATTGATTGGCCAAGAAACCGTGTTAATGATGCCGTGGTTAGAAATACTTTTGTATGATGCACAAAATGTAAGGAACTTAACGTGAATAATATGAATATTTAGTTATTTTGCATTAAAAATTAGTACCTCGAGCTGAGCAATTATTAAAATTAAAGTAAAGTAACTGCCTATACATGTCCCACTTCTGGGAAAGGGCCTATTCTGTACAGAGGGTATCAGGGCATAATCCACCACGCGGCCTCACTGCGTATTGGCGGACTTTACATATCTTACAAATATTTCTTTTTGTTATTATTTCAAAAATATGCAGTATTACCTTCAAAATTACCACCCCTGGTACCGGCAATGAACTTGTTAATCGAACTCAGGATGCTCGAGTAAATGGAATACAAGGCCCGTATACTGACCTAAGGCAGTAAGCAATGTAAAGTACAAAAACTGTGTATAAAGTTCATGAAAGAAAATGAGTTTTATGCCTTTTTGATGTTGACACAGAAAAGTTTACACAGTTTATTTAACCATATCTCAATTCCCTTTATATATATCGGCGCAAAAACTTAACTTAACGTCAGAAACGATTATTATTATTATTTAGGGTTTAGTTTAATGGTGCTATGATTTAAATTACAAGCGAATTAATTGAGTACTCATTTTGTTAACAGACTTTAACAATTAAGTTTGATGATATAGTTGATCAATTGACTTGATTCACCTACTATAAATTACTGTACGAGAGCCGAGCTAGACACTACTGTTTCAGTCGTTGAACTGTACGGGTCCATTTAAGTGACATTGTTACTTTGTGCTAGAATTAATTTTGTGAAAAGTGTTACTTGGAGTTTTAATTAGTGATACTATGAGTGATCGTCAGGATAGTGTGCAAAGTGACGTCATGCTTTTTGAAAAGCGTACTGGAGAACTCGTTTCGTTATCAGAAGTCGGGATTAAGGAACCAGAAACGTTTCCGACCCAAACCAGTACGTTCTCATCAGCTCGTATTCAACCTGATGGGCAACGAGAAAGTGAAGTCAACCGACACCATTTGGAAACATCACCAAGGGATACCGGAACAATGCAGGAACCCATATCATTACCAGCCTTAGCTACAGAACAAAGAAAGATGACCACAGGTATGTCAAATGTATCAATGGGTGGCATGCCTCCTCAACTCTTTATGTAAATGATGGAAATGATGCAAAAAATGTCGGAACGTTTGTGTAATTCACATACCGACACAAAAGTTCGTATCAAGGATATTTATCTACCGTCGTTTGACCCTGACACCAATGTGGGTGTAAGAGAATGGTGTCAGCTTATAGATAAAGCTGTCGAGACATACAACCTAAACGATTTTGATGTCCGTATGAAGGTAGGCAGCCTATTGAAGGGAAGAGCTAAGATGTGGGTCGACGATTGGATGGTTACTACATCGTCCTGGCAGGAACTAAGTAATAATCTAATTACGACGTTCGAACCTGAAAACAGGTATTCCCGTGATATTGTTCGATTTAAGGAGCATATACTATGACTCGTCCAAGGATATTGCTGAATTTCTGTCTCGTGCCTGGGTTCTATGGGAGAGAGTTACTAAGGACAAACTGAGTAACGAAGATGCTGTTGAAGCAGTGATAGGTTGCGTAAATGATGAGTGTTTACGTATTGAATTATTAAATGCGAGGGCAACAACAGTTCCTGAACTTATTTCAATTGCATTGTCGATACGAAAGAAGCGCCTGCAATCAAATCCTTACACCGCGGTACCTAACAAACGTCCACGGATGTCTGAAAACATACCATCTATGTCTAGCTGTCGCATCTGCAAGAAAACAAACCATGCAACTGAGGAATGCAGATTTAAATCTCAAGAGACAAAGCAAAATCAAGTTCCTAAAGAACCAAAGACAGCTGTCACCACCAACTGCACATACTGCAAGAGACCGGGTCACACATATGAAACGTGCTTTAAGCGAGAGCGTTCATTGACATCTAACGTTAACTATGTCTCAGGAATAAAGCTAGCCCCAGTTACTCTTCAAATTGGTACAAAAATTATACAAGCTGTCTTTGATAGTGGAGCAGTGCTCTATTATGCGAGAATCCATCGCTGCATCTCTACCTGAAAAACGGAACCAAGTAGTTAACTGTTTAAAAGGGATTGGTCATTTTCCGGTTTTATCTCTGACAAAACTGACAAATATTTGTATCATCGACGATATTCGTGTCGAGTTGCAGTTCTTTGTGTTACCGGACTATGATATGTCAACTGATATCTTAGTTGGCATGAACTTGATTCATAATACAAACTTAAGCATGCTGATCACGTCAAATGGAACAAAGCTGGTTCATCAACAATCTGTAAATCATCTCCAGCGCTCACTCTGTTTCAAAAAGCAGCACCAATACAGCTTTACACCGATGCTAGTAGCCTGGGTTTTGGTGCAGTGCTAGTTCAGGTAATCGATGGACGTCAACATGCTGTTGCTTTCATGAGCATGAGAACCACAGTTGCGGAGAGTCGCTATCACTCATACGAACTCGAAACTTTAGCCGTTGTAAGTGCAATAAAACATTTTCGGCAGTATCTCTATGGACGCAAGGTCACGGTGATAATGGACTGCAATTCTTTAAAGCCATCGAAACATAAAAAGGATCTGCTACCAAGAATCCATCGCTGGTGGTCATTTCTACAGAATTATGAATTCGAAGTAGAATATCGCAAAGGAGAACGCCTTCAACATGCGGATTTCTTCAGCAGAAACCCAAGCGAACTGATGGTCAACGTAATGACAAAAGCCCTTGATTTGTTAAAGGTTGAACAACGAAGAGATGAAACGCTTCGTATAGTGATGGATAGTCTGTCAAATAATAACGTGGTGGAAGGTTATATTCTTGAAAACGATGTTCTGAAGAAAACTGTACAGGATGAATTATTTGGTAAGCAGCTCTGTATTGTTGTTCCAAAGGCTTTTCAGTGGAGTATAATAAACTCTTATCATACTGCACTAAAACACCCTGGCTGGGAAAAGACTCTGCAAATGATCAAGGAAAGCTATTGTTTCGACAAAATGAGTACAGCTGTCCGTAGTACAAAGTGAGGTCAGCCCACCTGACGTCACGCTTTTTGAAAAGCATACTGGAGAACTCGTTTGGTTATATATATTTATATATCTTTAGTATTTTACGTCTTAAACATAAGTACTTTAAGAAAATAACAGATTTTTACTCCTACTGTATGAGGAAAAAATGCAAGTTTCTTAGGGTAAATATAACGGCCGGCTGTAACCTTTACGGTACTGTGAACATTAGCTTAAACTTTTGAAATTGAATTATATAATAGGTATACAAGTTTTCATCATAAGAAAGAAACATTATCAGCGTGACACGTGCCATATAATCGTCATATTTCTGCTTATTGCGAGTATTTAATTGTATACTAACTAAGGTGGAGTTATAAAAAAACAGGAAAATAATAATCCTACCAGAAATTATTATAATATTATAACGTTTATACAGTTTATTTAAAACTAACCCTGTACTTCACCTACATGCTTCTTATTAAAATAAGCGGAGGAAGATAAATCATAATATGATAAAAAACTTTGGCTTTAAATAAAATTCTAAACCTTTATAAACAATATTCAAATCAAAGAACCATCTTAAAGGGATCGCGTTTCATTTGTTTTAAAATAACTGCCAGACATACCCATGCAGAAAAAGGGATAATGGCAGAATTCTTCCAGAAGGGTGTCCCGGATAAAAATTGCTCGGTTGATAGAAAAAAGGTGCTGTTGCTTATATCATTTATATTATACGTCCTACCAAATGGATACAAGTTAAGATTAACAATTTTAACTTAGATAATTTTCAGAAAATTTCCATAATTTTCATGTTTAAATAAACACATTTTTTTCATGTGAGAAAGTGGTAAACGATTTGACGAAGTTGAATGATAACCGCCAACTATTGACATTTTCAACACCTGTAGGGCAGCATGTATATAAGTATGCCGTTAATAAAGTGGGCCCCGGGTACCCTACCAGACTACAGTGAGGTCGAGTTACTTACCCGGATGGTAAGTAACTCGAACCCCTTCGTGCAACAGCGATCACTCAGATAATTAATCCATCATCCTTTATTTTTTGGGTAAAAAGGAGAGACAGAAATTATTTTTATTAATTATAATTAATGTAATTAAAATAATTTAAAAAAATATTATTAAAAAGAAACATTTAAATTTAATATTTGATGATTGAAAGAAGACAAATTTGAAGACAAGATTTTATTATTAAATTATATTTGCAGTCAAAGCCATATTTTTTGTTTTCTATATCAAGTAGGTATAGTGAGATAATGAGGCCAACATAAACGATTACCTAATGCTTCACTGATTGATACCTGCAGCTCCTTTCTCTATTAGTAAGTATTACTTTATGCATGAAAATATCTTTGTACAAACTATTATTGGAATTGCGGTGGTAGGGCCGCGCAGCAGCCTCGGCTGTTACACGAATGGGCAGGCCCGTCCGGGTATGTACCACGACCTCACAGAAGACTAGCGTAAAGTGGGAGTATGACAAATACTTTCGCGTTTCGTCTGGTGAGTGAAATAGCCGGAGCCCAATTTTCAAAAGGTTGTCAACGCATCTGTAACCCTCGGGTGTAGCAGATGTCCATGGGCGGCGGTATTCACTTAACATCAGGTGCTCATTTGTCAAATTTTCACATAAAAATAATAATGCCAAAAGCATTTTATGCTAGTCAAACATACCGGTGGTCTAGATAAGTTGAGATAGGTGCACATTAAACAATAATTAACCTGAGACATGACTATGAGACTACGTTGTACATAGTACATATATATCTTATCTTACCGTACAAGACATCAAGTTACAAAATAACACTAACATATAATCAAACTTACAAAAATATAAAAATACAAAAATACTACTAGTATGTACAAAAAGATGTAAAAACTACTCTTTGTTTGCTAAAACATATTAAATGAAATTGATAAAGATTTCACCAAATAATTTTGAATTATAGTTAAATGCCAAATGTTATTGGTATCCGTGGCGTTTCTCGACGATTCGGTTAAGACAGAAATATTATTACACTATTTTTCGCTTAGCCCCCATCCGCTAAATCCATACCGTGCGATATGGAACTTCGTTCCAAAAATAAAACCTTTCTCCGGACTAATAAACCCAAAAACTTGCCACAAATATAAAGTATATGAATACCTACGTATACCAATATTATGTCATACAATCAGCCCCTTTTACGGTAGATACACGAAGTAACTCGAGCATTACCTAACGAAACTATTGTGAATAGAATGCGTGAACAATACGCGAACAGAGCTATTGTTACAGGAAAACGGTTGTACATTTGAAGACACAATTGTACATATGAATATAACATGAACAGAAAAAACTATTTACTAACTATTATTTTAAATAGACTGCTGACTTGAATAGTCAACCCAAGTTTATGAAGGCCTGCAAGGTAATTGCAAGCTTTTAGGTCCATTAACTAGCTACTACTATCCTCTGGTACGGCAGTAGAGCAGCTACGGGTAATTTACACGACTTCACAGGAGATCAGCATGAAGTAGATTTTTTTTAATATTGACAACAATAATGCTTAAATGAATATGACGCATCTCCAAACTATGCGGCACTTAAAAATTGGGACGTTTGACATTATAATATGGCATATATAATTGAATGTGACAAACGATGTGACAGCCTATGTCGAATAAAGAAATTTTAACTTTGACTTTGATATAGAACGTATGATACGGAAAGAGATAGCAAATATATATAGTCTATATAAAAATAAATATATATATAAAAAATATATAGTCTATATAGTTGCAAAGTAATTATACCACTTGGAGTAATTTCAGTACCTCGGTTTCCGTGCGCATGTGTCATACCTACCTCTTATTTGTATACAATATTATCATTGATTGGTAAATCTGCAACCCGTCTGAGGTTGTAGATTTCCATGGTCGGTATTGACTTAGCATCAGATGAATCGCCTACTTGTTTGCCAACTTTGTACATAAAGAAAACTATTAAATTTACAATTTTTGCAACATAATGGAAGCTTTTATAAGCACAAATCACAGTTGTCAGCAATAACGAATGTACATACATATTAATCCCTATGTTATTTTCCTAATAATAAATTCACGAGAAGACATTTATTTATGCGTAAAAAAAGTTATTTCTCTCCAACTGTTGCATAGTGCGGACTTACAGCAGCAGAATCGATCTATTTATTAGCTTGCCTAGTCAAAATTCTCTTTACTATATTTTTTATATATCAAATCTTCTTATTCCAATTACGTATAATTATCCTGGATCACTGTTACTTTCGTAATGAAGTGTTGCGACAAAGCTGATTAAGGAATTATTTAAACCTTCCCAAGCTTTTTTTTATATATAAATCAGTGAGTGTTTTATCAATAAATTTTCTCCAGTTTTCGATCTCTGATAAGGGCCCACCAACTATTTTACCTTTTCAAACGAATTAAATTATAAATAATTATCCTAAAGGATAGCATAAGGGCTAAAGCCACACCATAAGTATTAATTAGTGTAGTTAGTACATTTATACGTAGGTAATAATACATTTAATTTTCCTAAACCACTAGAAACTATATATACTATTATACGGTGGTAGGGCCACGCAGCAGCCTCGGCTGTTGCACGAATGGGCAGGCCCGTCCAGTTAAGTACCACGGCCTCACAGAAGACCAGCGTAAAGTGGAAGTATTACAAATACTTTCGCGTTTCGTCTGGTGAGTGAGGTAGCTGGAGCCCAATTTTCAAAAGGTTGTCGAAACATCCGTAGCCCTCTGGAGTGGCAGATGTCCATGGGCGGCGGTATTCACTTAACATCAGGCAAACCGTCTGCTCGTTTGACTTTTCGCATAAAAAAAAAACTACAAACATTTTGTTTGTGTATTATGGCTATAAACAATGATGTTTAATAATATAGATGATGCATGCTGTTTGGCGTTCAATAATTGTTCCGCTTTACATTATATGACGACATACATAAGTGAATGTGACAGATGATATAGAATGTATAATACGGAAAGAGATGACAGTCTATAGAATTACACCAGTTGGCGCAATTTGAGTGACTCAGTTTCAGTGCGCTAGTGTTATGTATATTGAATATAATAATATTGGCTGTACATGCTTTTTCAAAACTTTCACTTTGTAAACTAAATAAACTATAATTAATTATCCTAAAGAATAGCGCTATAGTCACACCATTAGGTTAGGATTAATTAATTTAATTTATAGTATAACTTTTATTTTCCTAGACCACTAGAATCTCTCTTCTTTTTGTTTGCGAAAAACAAATATACAGGCCTTTTCAAAGTAGTTCCACATATGTATTACATCGTTTAACATAACATACACCTTTTACCTTGTGACCCTAACGTTGTCAACTGCCCCTAAACAATAAAAGGGTTTGATTTATAAGCCAAGTTCGGATATTCTCACCATCTGTTGCAAGAGTAACACGTTCTAAATCATGTATTATGTAACTCGAGTGGACGCTTGTCGTAAGGTTTTCTTATTGAAACAATACTTGCTTGTTATTTCAGCCAATGATTGTCTTTGAATCAATAAACGTCAATAAAGAGGTCAAAAATCTTGGCGATGCATTTTAATATTCAATATAGAATTAGAAATTATATAGATATATAGGCATAATATTAGAGTTACAAAATGATGTTACCGAAACTAACTTCCATCCCCTGTGCTTTTACTGTTTGTTTGTGAAAATTAAATGCAATGGATAACGTTTTAATTAAAAAACTTAGAATTATGGATACATTTCAAAAAGTTGTTTTGGTAATATCGTGAATTTGGTCGAAGTAAGTTCCTTTGAAACCAACTTCATCATGTAGTTTTTTAGCTGTCGGTGTGCCTGCATCGGAAGAAGTTTAGTCTTCTAATTTTTACCTAGTGCACCAAAATAATTAAAACTTAAATAAGTTATAATGTCTATAAGTTTATGAACACCGAGGTACATTTTCTTAACTTTCATTAAATTATGAAAATGAAGGGTCATCCCTGTTATCATGATTGTAACATACATATCAATACAGAGTCATTCTATTTCGTATATTTCGTATATATTCTAGTCCGTATATATTTTTATTTATTTGTATGTGTGTTCGCGGATAACTTCGTAGTTTGTGAACGGATTTTAATGATTCTTTTTTTGTTGGATAGGAGATACCCCAAGGGTAGTCGGATCTGAAGATAGCATCCCAGAGATATCGAGGACAATCCCAAATGTTATAGGTAATAACAATGTTTTTTAGTTTCCGGTTTGAAGTCGTTTTTGTTTTTGGTTATTTTTTTGTTAAAAATTATAATTATTGAACAAAAAAATTATTTAAGGATGCCATGAGAGGGAAAAAAGAATTGGCATGAGGTAAGGTATGGTAGGATATTTTCAGTTTATTATACTTCGGTTATAATAATAGGTATAATGATAGGTAATAATGATAGATGACAGTCGTACTTAGAATTTTTTATTTGTAAAAAGGAAAAGGTGTTAAATTTAAATTATTCTAGTTAATGGTGATAATTATTTTAATTAAAATTTTGAAAATTTTGATCATCTATTTAAAGTCTTAATTGAAGATAAATGAAAAACTTGAAAAGTAAATATTAATTTCAAATAATAATATGTGTTACTTTTAACATAGATATTCATAGAACAATTCTCATTTTTTCAACCGAGCTATCAAATCCTCATATCGAATGAATATTGTTAAAAATTATTTGCTCGTTATTATAATTTAGAAATTATAAAATATTAATTTGAGGACTCCGTGGCATAGTTTCTAAGGTATTGGCATCGGCGTAGGAAGTCGTGGTTTTGATCCCCACACGGGACAACTATTTGCGTGATCCACAGAGAAGTTGTTACGCATCAGGGTGTTTTTCCACGTGAAATTTATGTTTATTAAATGTCCTTAGAACACAAGATGATATTATGCCTGAAGTAAGGGCAATGTTTTTAAAAAAATAAAAAAATGAAATACTCGTAATTTTCTTAAAAAAATATATTTATCCTTTATTTCAGTGTCTCGCCTTAAGTAATCCTCTGAATAATCTCTCCTTAATTATTTAAAACATAAATTGAGTTTCATAAACAGTAAGTTTCTCGTTCTTTGAGCTTTGGGCGATTCATTGAACATGTACCTTTATAATCACATCTTATCTGTTGATCGGCTTGAAGCAGGTTTTTAAGAATGTACCACTTATTTTGTCTAAGAACATCATAAAGAATCTCTAAATCCCTGGAATATTCTTATGCCATGCATATGTTTAACATTTAAATTCAGAATTTATGTCCACTTTAAAAAATTTTCCCCAAACACAATGAATATTATCCATAATAATTCAAATATACAAATACAGTTTAAAAAAAACATACATATTATATTCACAGAACATGGCGGCATACATATCTGTAAAGGATGTCTGAGATCTCAGGAAGAAGGACATAATAAATAAAGCGGTAATAGGTGTTAGCTGTTTTATACAGATCAAAACAGGAGACAACATAAATAACTTCGTTTGAATACCCTTTATTGTTGTGTCATAAATAATAGCGATAGTTCTGTTAAATCATTATCCTAACAGAAGCATTTACGTCATGTTAACTGATTGTAATAGGCAAGAAGTTTTAATACGGTAGGTCCATTACTTGAGCAAACATTAACGATCCTATAAATTCCTATCGTGAGGAATCAAGGCATTATTCAAACTAAGAGCACACTTAATACCTTTGTATTGAATTAAATTGAAATTAATATGTATGTGTAAAGAAAGTTACTGAATGGTTACAGGGTCTGAATTACGATGAAACATAAAAACTCCTATCGATTCTAATATAATATTATAATATATTTCCTTTTAGGCAAATAAAACAACAGTTAAATAAGACACGCATAATATATATATATATACAGCGTGTCTTTACAATCGCGACAATAAATGAACACACATATAGGGGATAACTTTTTAAAATTGTATTAAACATTTATATTCTTTAAACATCAGTATTTACAGAGTTATTAAATTTTACAAAACAAAGAATTTTAGAACACCCTTACGTACGTTACGTATAAAACTGTAACGTAAAGTTCATTTGTAAAGGTCACAAATCATATGAATGGGTTGAATGAATTTAAAAGAGACAAAACATACTGTTAGAGGGAGAGGCTTGCAATGCGACGCTGTGGCGCGAGTTGTATAGGATGTTACAATGTTAATTTTGTTTCTTTTTTACTTAATTAGTTTGTTTGAAAAATATTTTTTTTAATTATGGATTTTGTTTAACGTTAATTTTTTTAATGGTTATTGGCAAGTAGCGTTAAACGTGTACTCATTTATTGTCGCAATGGTGACGACACGCTGTATATATATATGTCGCAGATAGGTGGATCACATAGGACAACTCGTTGTCAGATCCCTCATTGTAATTTACTTGTTCGATTAAAATCAACAATAACGAAAATAATTATTAACCACACTGAATGGAAACGTAGCAAGTTGGATACAGGAAGATGATCGTTCGCACCGCCGTCCCTTTTCTAAGTGGCGTGCCCGAGCACGTCCAGAACACACCCCCGTGTCCGATGTCAATTGACTTCCACAACTCATAACCGTCAAGTCCGCTCTCTCACTTCCTGTATCGACGTTACTCAAGCGCACTACTTGACGTTTCCCTTCCACAATAGAAAGAGTCTTCCACAATATGAAAACTTAATTTGTGCATCCACCTTTTGAAATACTATTGTGATACATACTGTGGTGAGAAAATAAAGAATTATTCAAGTCGCGAAGAACATTCTTCCGAAATCATTTTCTGCGACAGAGGTTCGCTATTATATATGTCAGATTATGTTAGCGTGATCCGCATTTTACCCATCTTTTTACCTGTGTGTGTGTGACGGCATCTTTGTCTGGCCGCTATCCAAAACATGCGGCTGGGTAAACAACATCTGTGAAGGGCAGGTGGCACAGTTCTCAGTGGTCGGTAGTGGTTGGTAAAACTACGGATTTCGAAAATACCCTACATACTAGGACTACGAACGACGTTGACGACGAACAGGCACATCCAGATACAGGATTTTCTTGTCGGCTAAAAGCCGTAGAACCCGACGGTGGCCTCACGCTATTTTTTTCAGGGTCTCGGATTTAAGTGGGGTCTACCCCTATGCTTATTTATAAGTTCTGCACTGCTGTTCCTGATATTCTCAGAGCTCAGTTTCTCCTGGATCTCAGTCGAAGTTTGTTTTTACAAAACGTGAAACGTCGAGTATTATAGATGGATTACCAATAGTGTTTGTTTATATGTGCGTGCAAGTGTTATACACGAGGTTAAAAACTGTCTTCAGCAACTGAGGTGGAATTGCGGAGAGTGTCGTTATAACGTCAAGTTATCCGGTAAGCATTCGGCTTTTTCAGAGTGATTTAAAGCAAGTGAAGCGCGATTCGGTGGTTAGAGTCGTGGAAAAGTTGTTTAGTAGGGGTGGCTCGGTCGCCCACGGTGGAAGCGTGAGGAGTCCACCCTGGGCTGGCATGTAGTGTAAGGCCCGCCCGAAAGATCTGCTCCAAGTGGACTCAGTGAGCCCATTAGGGATGCGAGCGAGTAGAGTGTGGAGGACAGGTTGAGGGTGTGAGAGGTACAGCCACTCTCTTCGCTTTCCCTGCAACCGAATTGAAGTCGCGAAGAAGTGTTGGTATTGCTTTGTCTACTAGCCCTATCTTCCGCAACTCAAAAATAAGGATCACAGAAGTATGCCAAATGCGTACTCGCATCCCTATCGGTATGCACCCAAAGTGCAACATCGTGGGGGTTTTAGTCAGTGAGAGTCCGACATAACCAGTTTTTACAAGTGCGACATAACAAGTGGGGTATGCATAGACATTTCCCCCACTTAAAAATGGTCGGTCTTCAATGAGGTCGTGGTACTTCCCCAGATGGAACTGTTCGTTCATCAGTGGGAGTCCTTCTTTAGTCGAGGCGTTTCCACAGCTTTTTGCTTAACACATTTTACTCTCTATTTATAAATAAATAAAATGATAAAAATAATAAAGTGGTAGAACCACTTTATTATTTTTATAATCACGTTGTGCCACAAATTTCTCATTACTCCTGAAAAAAAAATATTTTTACTCTACATAAAATATATATTAAGTTGCAATAAATAACTGTAACTGTACGAAATGAAGAAAATGTCGCCTTAGACTAATACCACGAAAATCTGAATATATAAGTTAAATTACGGCACGTAATGAGGCCTTTTACGCTAGATATAAGATGTAACTCGAGCATTACGCTTAAAAAATTGTTGTGAATAAAATGCGAATGAATAATATACAAGCTTAATCTTGTAGTATTACTGAAAGGCGATCGTATTAACCATCCATATGGAAACTACAGTCATCAAAAATGTCTTAAGCAACACCAATTAATATTTTGACGTGATCACGACAGTATTTTTAGGCTATCAGACATAATATAATATATAATGTATAATATTAAATAATATATAAAAGACTGTCAAAATTAATTAAATACAGTTTCGGGCACATAAAAATATTTAAATGAAAAAAAAACATAAAAAATTAAAATTAGAATTTAAAGATTTTTTTTTAATTTTGGTTTAGTGCTACTGTCTGCACTCAAGGTGATTTATCTATAAGACATACAAATGTAAAACATACAAAATTAAACTTTGAATTACAAAATCCAAAGTTTAATTTTGGGGGCAGAGACTAGCACTAAAAAAAATCCTAAAATTTTATAAGGGGATGTCGCCATTATCTCTCGTTACAAATATTTATCTTTGAAAGATGTTTTATGCTACAAAAGATACATGTCGAGTTTTATCACGCTATGAGATCATCGACCGTTTAGTTTAGTTGAAAAAGCGTCTGGACCCTAAACCAGACGACACAGATTAGAATTCCGCAAAGCCGAAAGATTTTGTTCATTTATCTAAAAAAAATACAGTTTGAAGAGAGATAAATCTACCAATATTTTTTTTAAAAGAAAGAATGACCACGGCTTTTATTTAGAACTTGACGATATCAGTGGTTCATCGATTTTAAGAGGTAATAGAACTCACCCTGCGGTAGGTAATCATTTCCAATGGAATTTCAATAGATCTTGCAAGGTGGTGGAAACATTGTACAATCTTTCAAAATCTTCCTTTAGGGCATCCCAGGCGTACTCAATATGTTTTGAGTCTAGCGATTAAGCAGGGCTTGACAGAACTTGAGAGTTCGGCTGCCTTATCAAAATATTAATTCTTTTCGAATTTCTACAACATTTTTTTTTATTTTTGGAGCCGATATATAATTTTTATTTTATGTTTTCTCACTAAAAGTAGAACGATTCACGCCAATGACATACAAAAGCAAGTGAATTCCATTGCTTTTACTTTATCTCGCTAAGAATGTACAAATATCACCACGAAAGTGCATTACAATTCTCTGTATATAAAAAAGGTTTTTGTTATTCTTTTGCTGTAATTTAATCACTGTTAGAAGCAGCTACATTATTTGCATTTAAATAGCTCCTACAAATTTGCCAATTTTGCCCTCAGTTCATTCCGCCATTTCCTCTTGCCTTTTAAAGAAATTTACTATTACTGTTACATGTTTAATTATTTGCTATTACATCTTTGGAACTTTGAAAACTCTTTTGTTATATAGATTTTGAAATATACAGTACTATAATGAGTGCCGGCTTTGGACGATGTAAATGTACAACATAGGTATACAATAACATATAGATGATATTGATTTCAGGAATTGTTTAACATGTTATGAAGGAGTATCTACTTTTTATGGTTTTTGATGTGAAACATCTATTGGCGCATGCCAATAAAGGCGGCTGATTTGCCATCGGTAAAACGGCAAGAAGTTCTGAGTGCCCACTCTACGCCGCTGCTTAAGACTCCCTTGTATTTGTGTGCCCGGCATATACAACACGCATCGTGGCTCCTCTGTATAAACTGTGTACTATTTTATATGACTGTAGTATACTGAACACGTTTACTATTCATATAAACGTATTGTGTTTTCTTTCTTGAGCTCTCATTATTGCGTTTAAAGTAATATATATATATATACATATGTTCTGTAGTTATTATTATAATCGAAGTAATAAGAAAAATATGTTTATTTTAGTAAAGTTTTAGGATGTAAAAAAAGGATCCCTTATAACATCACTTTCTTGTCGTCTGTCTGTGTATCACCACCGATTATGTCGTAAAATCAAAGCATTCATTTTACAACAGTCTTAACATCCTTTGAAATTTGATTTCGGTCATACCGAATCAAATAATGCATTCTCAGTATTTTTTTTAAGCAGTACACACAGTTATTATTAAAAACACTATATACAGAGAACGAAATACCTTTACCAACTTTTACGGATAAAATGACACAAAGCGGGGGGGAATCTCCTTTAAATATACAGCAAGAATATAACGTATTTGTAAAAGGAGTAAGTACTAGGCGTGGCAAGGATAAGCCTTACTACCAAAAGCCTGTAGTAACAGGCGATATTAGTGAAAATACTTGTCATGTCCAGATTGAATTCCGAGGCCCAAAGGTATTAAGGACATAAAACGCCCTTCGCAAGTACCTGAAGACCAGAGGTCGTCGCCTGGAGCTCTTAAATAAAGGCGAGCTAGCATAAGTAACGATAAGTGGTCTATAATTAAAGCGTCAGGTTTAAGTTCAATTAAATATACAAAAATACTTAATGTTCAACAATAGTCAATAACTAAAAAAATATTTATTCCACACTTAAGCAAAAAAAAAATGCAAACCAAATACCTATGGCATTAAATTATTGTGTAGAAAATTTTAATCAGCTGGCCGCAGCGATAGCAATTAAACGCGGAATTCTAAACCCTCTAGCCTTTATTATTAAGAATATTAATGGTAATTATTTATATTATAGCGACAAATGCACTCGTAATGGTTTATTTTTTTTTAAAACGCAATTCCATGTGACAACGAGGAAAATTAGAATCAGGGCGAAGTTCACAGAGTTGCTTTCATTTTATATCACCATTGTAAAAGTTGTTGAAACTGGACCATTAACATTTACGTCGGCAATTTCAAATAATAATAAAGTTTATTTACGGACCGTTGTTAAATTCAAATTGTATCCAATTTAACTCTAAAACGTAATTATTTCGGTATCATAAATGTGCTATTGCTACTGTGCTCAACAGTAGGTTTATTTTTCAATATTTGACGAATGTAGCGTATTGCAGTCAATTTCATTCATTTTATAATAATAATGATAATAATTAAACAATATATAAAAACAATTCGAAAAGAAAAATCCTAAAATAAATGAAATATTGGCAATTTCTTTCTAGTAAATGTTCATTATATTGTGTACAATATCGTAAAACTATAACTTGCTACATCCTCTAACAAATTTTCTTTTCAATGTATTTTATAGTACAACCTTTAATGTTTATTATTTAAAAGATTAACGGTGTAAGTTACTGCCATAATCATAACAAATAATAGCTCTGATGTTGTAGATGACCATGGACGGCTGTTTTCACTTGCCAACAGGTGAACCGCCTGCTCGCGAGCCTACTATTCACAATAAAGAAAATAAAACTGTATAAAACCAAACACCTTCGTAATGTAAATCGTCTAAACAAAGGGGAATAATATAGGTGGGGGGAGGAAGAACTTAAAGAAAAAATAATTAGCAAATGAATTACTGCAGCCTCGGTATTGAGAATATGTATTCTTATAATTTTCTCTGTACCACTCCAAGGTTGACTGGGAGATAATGCCTTTAGCATTAAGTCCGCCATTGTACTATTGGGCCATAAAGGGTAAATAAATAAAATAAATAATAATAATAAAATAAAAAAAGAGAAAAGAACCTACTGATACATAGACTCCTGGAAGATACAGAGTTGTCCGAAGGGAAATTCGATACACTAGGGAATGCTGTTATATGACGTAATTAGATTATATAAATTTTTATTTTTGATGCTTGTCTCGGCACTCAAGATGAAAGCTTAAATTATGAATTCTATTGATCAATACAATTTTATGAAGAAAAAATTTTGTACATTTATCAAAAAATGTAAATAAGATTTTAAATATAAGGCGCGGTGGGATTCGAACCTGCGTCTTTCGGTTTCGCGCCGAGACGCTTTTCTATCTATATTCATCTTCCTATATTCTATCTATTACATTTTTAACAATGCTTGGCACTATCTAGTGTGCTTCTTTTACAGCATACAACACCTAACAAAAAACATTTAACGATGAACATTTGTAACAAGATATGTCGCCTATGCTCATTGTACAAAAACTTTCATAAAGAAGCCAAAATGATCGCTGGAAATGAAACATGATTTCAATAGTAGCCTAGAACATTGATTTTGCCAATTTTGAAGAAAAACACCGCATGGAAGCAATATATTGCTTTTTTGTTTCATCATCATCATCATCATTTCAGCCTGTTTGAGTCCACTGCTGAACATAGGCCTCCCCCACTTTTTTGTTTACAAGTGATGAAACTGAAAGATTGCGAAACCTTTACTAAAAAAGAAAAGGTTGGATCACATAACATTTATTTGTCCAAAATCATAATAGCGACGGCCAAATAGCTGATGACTGGCTGAATTAAAACTTTTGTAACCCTTTAAAAAAGAAAGAAAATGAATGTGAGAAATTTCGTACAATCAGCCCTGTCAAATTTTGTGTTCTCTATGTATGCAAAAAAGAGTAATAGGAAAATGTGGTTAACAGCTTAGTGACGGGTAATTTTGATCTGAACTAGGTTTGGCACAAGAGGAGCTTTGTTTGCGGCAGGTTATGATAAAAAACGTAGAAAGGATATGTAGCAAGTAGCTAAGCCTATGTTTCATAGATTATACAAAGGCTTTTGAATACAAACTAAGTAAACTACATTTGAGTACTGCTTAAGACTAGATTGAAGGTATATCCACATAGTGCAAATCTTGTACTGGATGGTATAAACCAGCGAAGATCAGAATAGTGAGCAATCCAATGAAGTTGAGATATGAAGCTTTAAAACTTTAATATATACCCGGAAGCGATAAAATAAGATACTCTTGATGTCCTGGCATTCATTGATGGGCGTCTAATCAATAACTTGAGTTACGTATATGATATAGTCTTCATAGGACCGTCTGAATATAAACTGAAAAAACTTGTGTATTGAGCAAACTTACGAAACAAAAATAATGATTAATTGAAGGAACGAGCCATTCTAGCTAGCAGTCAGATATAACAATAGCTGGTCAAAGATTGAAAATTGTAAAAAGTACATGAACTATGTACCTGGTTTACGGAAGAGTGGGACAGCGACAGTTAAAATTCAAACACATATTGAAATAAAAAGTTTCCGGAATGGCAGAAAGAATAGGAAATAAAACTCAAAATATCTTCTCCCTTAACTCTGTTTCATTTGTTACAGCTGTCAGTTAATTTATTTGTACCTTGTACCAAAAATTAGCTATTATCACTATAGACCACTGCAAAATAATTATTTCTGAATAAATACAACAGCAGCTCTAAGTTAATAGTAATATCGTCATTAATTATGTTATAATTTAGTGTAAAAAAGAAAACATATTATTAAATTCGACAAAATAATTACGCTTAAAATTAAAAAAGTAAAGTAGTAGCCTATAAACGTCCTACTGCTGGGCGACCAAAGACCTCCTCTGTACAGGCGTCTTTTTGATATTCGCTACGAGCTTAAAAGCAGGTGCTAACGTGCCAGAAACTAGGTGTAACTATTATTTGACAATACTGCATCGCCATTCTAAAAAGTTTTGTTAAAAGTAGTGATGCAAAGTGGAATTTTTCCTACTAGTTGAACTCTATTAATTTTTAATTGCATGATTTAAACATGTGACACTGACGCCCGGTTTCTGAAACACTGATCATCGTAGCGATCAGATTCAGAGAGTTTAACAATCCTTTTGGCAACTCAAATACCATTTGAAAAGCCATTTGACATCTGATTAGTTCACTTCACTAGTAGACTTAGTAAATATCTCTAACTTATTAAAATTTGTAGAAAAAGTACGAAAAGACCGGCTGTGGGAAACGAACCCACGTCTTCGGCATTCGCGACCTGACGCTCTAGCCACTAAGCTAAACGGCTGATTGCCACACCGACGAAAATCTTAACGCCTTTACCTACATTGTTTCTTAGCATTTGAAGCAATGCTTGGCGCATCCAAAAAACTCTAACGTACTTAATTAAGTGCACTTCACGCAATGTAATGTATGTATACACTTATGAATAGTCTTTTATTTTTGAAACATGCAATTTCCTTTTCGGGTAAATAAAATTACTCTAAAGGAAACTATGTAATGCTGAAAAAGTAAACCACGAAAGAGTAGTCCCTTTTAAACTTTATGGCTACATGATTAATAACGTTTTAAACTCTCATAAAATCATTTCTCGCCTATTTAGAGGTTTCGCTCAGCAGGAGCAACAAAATTAGCGTAAGGTAAGATAAAAAATTTAACACGTGTTAACTCTGACTTCCACGCTTTTCGATGATTCAACCAGTACCGATATTGTGGTTGTATTTCATTTTTTGAAGAAAACATTAAAATATGTCAAGCATTGGTTCATTTTAGAAAAGAAAACCTTTCCATTATTAAATTTAGATTTCTGAAAGAAAGTAATAGACACAAGAGTACATAGCAAAACGCTAGATAGACTTTTAAAATCATGATAGTAATTTAATTCTGATTCCCGAAAAATAACTTATTGTACAAATCGTTACAATCGCGACAATAAATGAACACACGTCTAACGCTACTTGCCAATAATCATAAAAAATATAAAAATTTAAAAAATCCATAGGTAAAAATATTACATTTTGCAAACAAACTAATTAAATAAAAAAGAAACAAAATTTGTAACATCCTATGCAACTACAACTGACTGATTCATACATTCAGAGATGTTTTCATTCGTTGCCACAACGTCGCATTACAAGTCTCTTGTATCTTGTATCTTGTATTAACTGATGTTTTTGCTTTCAGTCCCGAGACTATTAAAGCTTCATCGGACGCAGAACCGGTGGGCTAGCCAGAACCCACGGGTTTGGACCCTCCGCTATGGGTAGGGTCGCGCATGTGCTCATGCGTGCGTTTAACTACTATGGTGTGTCATCTAAGGGCCGTCGAGGTCGCCGGTTCGGACCGAGACCCCGACGGCCGTCGACTGTGCATTTAACTAATCGGTGGCTGGGAGCGGTGAGAACCGCCCCGGAACGCGGGTGTACCTTGTGTACGCGTTGTGTGGGTCTCGCCGTGCTCGGAGGCGAGTGCGAACTGGTGTGATTGTTGTTACACTAACTGTGGGTGTAGTGTTATCCGGCGGGACCCCCGGCGGTGGGTCCATCGTGTCTAAGTCCTCTTCGTCGACCGGGTCGATGAGGACGTTGCGCGGGCGACGCTTGTTTACGTTCGCGTTAGTGTCCGGTAGGTAGTTTGCTGCGCTTAACACCAGAGGGTTGGGATGATGCTGGGCTCTATCGAAGAACCGTTTTGTCAAATCTTTAAAATGTGCGCGAATCGTCGGGAGTCTGCAATCGCTGTGCAGGTCGACGTTGCGCTGATACCATTGCGCACCGGTTGCGCGGCGGATAAACTTACTTTGAACTACTTGCAATTCGTCAATGCGCGTAGGATTTATATGTGCGAAGATCATGCATGCGTAGGACATGATTGGCCTTACGCAAGCTTTATATAACAGTAATTTGTGCCTTAAGGGCATTTTACTATGCTTATTCGTTAAATTGCGTAGCCGGCCGGAGACGAACGCGGCTTTATTTCGGACTTGATTGATGTGCGTAGTGAAAGTCATACGCGAGTCGAAAGTGACTCCTAGATATTTGACCGTTTTCTCCCAGGGGAGAGTTTGGCCGTATAGTGATATTTGCCCCAACTTTCTGTACTGGCGAGGACCTTTGTAACGGTGTGGCGGATGGGGGTTGGGGGTGCTACGGGTGAAGTGAATCGCCACACTTTTTTCTGGGTTAATATCGATTCTCCATTTGCGGAACCAATCGCCGAGGCGGTCGGCGGCGCTTTGGAGTCGAGTCGTTAATTGGCTGAGAAATGCCTTTGCGACATCGAAGAAGAGAGCCCCTGTACTGATATGTTTCGAGTGGTTTAGGCCTTTTAGGACGTGCTCCGTTAGGCGGTATAACTGATCGGGGCAAGAGTGTCTAGCTCGAAAGCCGAATTGTTCCGTCGGCAGAAGGCCGTTGGAAAATACGTGCTCTTTGAGCCTGTTTAACAATAGCCGCTCGTAGAGCTTCCCCAGACAACTGAGGAGGCTGATGGGACGATAGCTAGAGGGCTTATTGGCTGGTTTATTCGGCTTGCGAATGCCGATAACCGTGGCATTACAAGTCTCTCCTTCGAACAGTATGTTTTATCACTCAAATTCATTCAACCCATTCATATGATTTGTGACCTTTACAAATGAACTTTACTTAACAGTTTTATACGTAAGGGTGTTCTAAAAATGTTTGTTTTGTAAAAAATGAATAACTCGGTAAATATTGATGTTTAAGGAATGTAAATGCTTCATACAATTTTAAAAAGCTATCCTCTATATGTGAGTTCATTTATTGTCGCGGTTGTAACGACACGCTGTATGTTGAGGTCTTGCAGTATTAATTAGCCTAGAATTAATTTTATAAATAACAGGATCCCAAGCTGTTGAAATGAATGCGTGATCTTATCTTCTCTTTCAAAGTAAGGAAGTTTTTTTTTTATTTTAATTTCCTTGCTGATCATAATTCACGTCAATCAAACAAAACAAACAACACAACACAAGTCAACAAAATCAAATAGTTAATTGTTTTTTAAAAATTAACTTTAAAGCTGAAACAAATACATTTAACAAAGAGAAATGAAAGATCTTTGATCTCGTAGTCTGGCACTTGAGAATCAATGAGAGCATTCCGATGGAATAATAGACTTTGCAATTTGAATTGTTAACAGAATTCAATTTCGTGCTACTCTCTACTACAACTTTAGCAACTTTACTACATTAGTATTGTAAACTTTATTAAGTATTATTAACAACGAAGTGGGAAACACTATAACATATGGCCCATATATAGACAACAACTTGTTTTTAGTCTTATTTATTTTATTCAATTAATAATGATAATAATAATAATCGTTTATTTGTCTAAATATACATACACTGCACAAAATATTTAAAGAGTAACATAAATAGAAAAAAAAATAACAATTATTTAGACAAAATGGTCAAGGACTCAAAGTTGTAGCACGGAAGGTACACCAACTTTGATATTCTGTCCTAGCCAGACATAATTTACATAAAGAACACGCTTTATAATAAGTACTTACTAAAATATTGTACATTAACTATTTATATTAATATAACTATCCAATTAATAACTATTAACTATTATATTTAAAAGACTGGGTACTCGAAGCCAATAATTGCTGCATCAAAAGCCATTTTCGACATTTTATTTTGAAGACACTTAAGAAGTAGATGTTACGAAGTGGAGGGGGCAAGTCATTCCAACATTTAGACGCAGCAAACTTAAAACTGCCCCGAATTAGCACAAGAGTGTGTTTTGGTAGGATAAGCGGAGGGGCTTTCAGCCTTGGATTGAACCGCGAGAAGTCTTTTGACCAGCTCAATTTATTGTATAAATAAGCTGGTGCTTTGAATTTTAATAATGAATGCAGAAAGCAAGCCAGTCTCAAGCGTCTCCTGTTATCCATTTTTAACAAACCCCTCTGATTTATATATGGTAACACATGGTGTCGTTTAGGTATCGAGCAACAATAACGCATGCAAGCATTCTGAACCCGTTGTATAGCTATTATAGTTTTTTGGAATAGACAAGGACCATATACAATATCACAGTAGCACAAGTTTGATAAGACTAAAGTATTACATAACTGTAAACGTAATTCTTCATCAATGAAATTTCTAATTTTATAAAGTGATCTAAGTGATGCAAAACATATCCTAATTTTACACAAAACATGTTCATGGAACCGTAGGTTTTCATCAATCAGAAGACCGAAATTACGTACACAATTCTGTCGGGGTACCAAGGAACCCATAATTTTAACATAAGCGTTGTTCTGCTTTAGAAAGTCTGTTTGATGCTTTGTTCCGCATATGATCGAAGTGCTTTTTTTTCGGATTAAGGATTAAGTCATGTCGTTCCGCCCAGGCTACAATTGCTTCGAGATCTTTATTTAAGTTAGATACAGCTGTTAACATGCCATCAGTAGTTAAGGGTGAATGTATATATAATTGGGTGTCGTCAGCGTAAAGTAAATTACCATCTATCTTAAGTTCATGTTTAAGTTTTTCCATGAAATTGTCATTTGCATTGAATATTTAGTCATTATTTATGGAGATCTGATACGCTGACACATCCAAACTATAAAAGCATTCCAGTAAGCGCAAATGTTTTTATATTTAAATGGTTTAATAGCCCAGTGATAGTGATTTAAACTTTTGGTAGGTATAAATATTTCAGTTTTAAATCATTTTTCAATTTACAATCTCTCAATACAAGAAGAAGCTCTTTGTGCAGGAAGTACTAAATATCGCTGCGCAAGAAGTACACTTTTTTAAATTCCTGTTGTAAAAAATGTACATTTATATGTGGCCTCTTTTCATAGGCCACATATAAAGGTACATTTTTACGTGCGATCTGTCGTGGATAGTACTAAATATTCTAAATATAACAGATCCCATCGAACAACATTGTATATATGTTCTTAAGTCCTTTAAAGATTTAATCCTAAATTCAAGCATAAAATCGGAGCACTGGAGATTGGAGATTAGAGCAGAGGAAACATGAGCTGAGTGTCCTCTATTGATAATATCTGAAGAGAGAGCTGACACTTGCTACAAATTAATGAATCAATTGTTATCTGGTTAATTCTAATATTATTGTCTACCTAAAGTAGAGACGGGTCCACCTTTTTGGCGTCGTGTGTTAAAAAATGTGTCTACCTTCTATATATATCTAATATATATAAAAATGAATTGCTGTTCGTTAGTCTCACTAAAACTCGAGAACAAGAGCTAGACAGACCTATTTATATAATCCCTGTCTTCAAAATTAGTGATAAAAATGATCCAGACAACTATAGACCTATTTTCATTATTCATATTCCTATTGCCAACTTTAAGTAAAGTTTTTGAAAAACTAATTCTAAATCAACTTTTAGTACATTTTAAGTACATTTTATTATGAACAAAATATTTGACGATGAGCAATATGGATTCACTAAAGGTAGATCGACAACATTTGCGGGCCTCGCATTTGTCAAACATATTTGTAACCCCTGGAAAAGGTAACAAGATGCAATAGGTGCCTTTTATGACCTTTCAAAAGCTACGTAGACCACAAAACTCTCCTTCAAAATCTAGATTATTATGGCATTCGTGGCAACGCCCTCAATCTCATTGCCTCCACCTTAGAAATATAATTCAAAAAGTATCTATAAAGGTTGTTAATTCCGCTGGGTCGCCGATGAAAATGGGTGTCCCACAATGATCAATCTTGGGCCCGTTATTATTTTTAGTATATATTAATGATCTCCCCTTTTATGCCCATGGGTTGTGTGATGTTGTACTGTTTGCTGACGATACATCGCCGATCTTTAAGGTTGACCGAAATGTATTAAATTATGACGACGATACACTTTCACACACCCTCCACTGGTTTACTATTAATAATATGGTATTAAATGCCAAAAAAACTAGATGTATTCTTTTTTCCCCTCCCAGTTTAAGAAGACAAAGTCTTAGTTTAATATTAAATAACTTACTCATTAATCCAGTTAAGTCTGCTGTATTACAGTAGATTCAAAGCTCCAGTGGATATTTTTTTGATTTGATTTGATTCGTAAAAAATGATAGGGTTTAATAAAACTAACGCGAGATATATACATTATAACGGAATCACCTCTTTCATTTCTTAGAGTGGTGCTTGTTTCACCACTAATCCATTAGCATTTCTTGTTGATGTAGTAAACATTGAAACCGCAATTTCATATGATCTACGAGAAAATTCATTTGCAGAGAAGATTGACCTAAAAGTACGGGCTGAAGGTGCCCCTTTCTAATTTTATGCAAAACTCATGATTATAGATTAAAAATTCATACTTTATTTTCTGATTTTAGCTATCAATTTAACAATTGCTCAGTTCGAGAGATTTCCTAAGTGATAGAACTAGTCTGCACCTTAAAACATGTGGAAAAAGTACGAAAAGATTGTCGCCGCTGTGGGAATCGAACCCACGTCTTCGACATTCGCAGCCTGACGCTCTAGCCACTGAGCTAAACGGCTGATAGCCACAGCGACGAAAATCTTAAAGCCTTCTTTCTACATTGTTAGTCTGCACCTGTTTCATCTGCATCACCACGCTTCTTCTGCTGATTCAAACGGGGATGTACAGAACACCGAAACAGTTATTAGAAATTTTAATTGTTGATATGGATGATGAATAAATGAGTTAAAATTATAATTTGTAGTCATAAGTTTGTATATTAACTAGAAATAATTTTTATCTCACAGGGATAAATAAAATAAACCATTGGTTTTTGAAAAATAAATACCTACCTACCATATGCTTAAAAAACTTTTAGAAAATGCAAATAAACTCAAAATAAACAGCTGCTATATACGACTGAAGATTTTGCTAATTGTCCGTAGACTATTAGACGAATTCAATTTCGATCGTCTTTTATTGTTATATTTTTTTTTTTTAAATAATGGGCGAAATTTATTAACATTCTCTTTTTTCTTTATTCTAATTGAAATTTTGGAATATTGCGATGAGTTATGTGGTCGGCAAGCAGGTAGGTGGTTCTAAGGCTTGAAGGTGAGTTGCAAACCTTGAAAAAAGACCATGTTACTTCCCGAAACAAGCCAGCAGAAGCTGCTTTGTGGCCCTTGAACAGCCTTGGTGAGAGAGCAAAGTATTTGCGCCCCCAGAGGAAGGTGAACTAATCTCTTTCCGATTCTAACAATATGCACTGACCTTGCTTATTCAACGGCTCTTTTTTCGACCGACTTCAAAAAAGGAGGAGGTTCTCAATTCGACTGTATTTTTTATGTTTGTTACCTCAGAACTTTTGACTGAGTGAACCGATATTGATAATTCTTTTTTTTATTTGAAATCTGGTGCTTCCCTTGTGATTTCATGTTAATTTCATTGGTATCGTGTCGTGGGCTCCAAAGATACTTAGGGAAACCCTGAAAATCTATATTTATATTTGATATTTGTTGTCAGTTTTATTTTTCGTTACTAAAAAATGGACTTGTTGAAGGACCTAGAGGCTAAGTTGTATTCTTTTTTTAAGGTCAATAGTATTTGTATTCCACCAGGCACAGCCCGAAAACATTCCACTTACGTGCCACCTTTTAGGTACGTGATACAAGTTTGTAAATATAATTTAATTATAACATAATTGTAGATTGACTTTTTACTTTTTTGTACATTGTCTAGATTTTCAAAAGTAATGAATTTAAATGAAAAGATTTAGTCTGAATGTAAACTTTTACACTAATTAATAACTTTGTCAACAAGACTTCTACTTGTTAGTAATGCTATTTTATGTCTATTATTATTATGTCTATTTTCAATTATACAGCGGAAATTATTTAACAAAGTATTCTTAATTTTCTCAGTGTAGTTATCACAATTTGAGATTTACAAAAACATAAATCTCCTCATGTATTAAACTGCAAGATATTACGTTTTTTCATCCAAAGTTAATCTTTAAATGAGAAATAAATTTATTCGCTACACCGATCCGTACTTAAATTTCCAGGAAACCATTAACTTTATTTAAGAACATCATAAACCTTTTAAACGACATCAGAACCTTCATATGCATAGTATTAATATACAGACATACACATCAATATTCTCTTCCTTATAAGAAAGATGGACGCATCGAAAAGCATTCCTATTTGCCAATATCAAAATATGACGTTGATTAATCAACAAATATACGTCTAAAAATTTTCCGTTACTTTTAGCGTTTATAAACAAAGGTTCCAGTTACTTTTAGCGTATCAGTAAATATAATATGAATGTTTAAACGCGATTGCAACATTAGTATACATAGTTTTGCTTCGATCAACTCCCATTGCCCAACGTTATATGAGAAGATTGAAGAAATTGATGTTACAGCGCACGCTATAGAACACTAATAAACATCACTCACTACCTGATTATTTATTATATACAACAAGATATTATAAAAAAAAATATTGGAGCAAACTTCGTTTACTACTTGAAATTAAAGCTTTAACGAGAACAATCATATAAAGTCCTAACCTAAGAAAATAAGACATTATTTAATGCCTTTGGTATAGGAAAATTTTAAACAACATATTAAAGATAATAGACGTAAAAATAAGCGGCAATATACGCTTTGAAATGAATTTATTTTAAAGGAGTATTTCTTTTAATTTTTTGCAGCATTCATGGACTCAAGAAGGACAGAGATTTAAGACCGAATGTCACTGTTAATCCGAGCTACCGTCAGTTTTTACTTATAGATTCAATAAGTACTGTCTACTTGCCAAAATACATGCCAATTGCATTGAAATGAAAGTCAAAACTTACTAGTATTACTTATATATTTATACTCAAATTTAATATTCCTGCCATAAATTTAACTTTAACAAAAAAACTGTTAATCCACGCTGAAGAGGTCAATGAAAACGTTTAATATTCAATGATTAAAATTCCTTTAAAAAACTTAACCCTCTTGGAGCAGGTTTTCACTTTTGTTCACCGGGACTCTTATATGTTCTTTATAAATAGAATCCATGTCCTTAATGCCTACTCAAGTTTTGATGGCTCATACGTTATCCAAACAATAATACAAGTGACTTTAAGACGTCCATCCGCGCATTAAAGCGTCTTATAAATTTAGCCTTGATTATTAAATTCTTTCCTAAGCAATTATTTTTTTAAAATGACCGTTAACTGAAGTCTTCCAGATTGAATAAAATACGAGATAAGAGTTTTGTACACTTTCAACAAAATGTTTAAGATCTGTGTGACGCGCTCGGGCACGACATTATCCTACTCTTCTTGTTATCTTGTGTCAAATAAATATATTCAATAAATATATAAATAGCTTGTTATTTTAATTTAATTCTTTTTTGTGAAACTTGCTCTTTGTAGCCTCTACGTATATGAATTGCATGAGAAGAAATAACAAAATCCAGACCATTGTTTGTACGAATTGTCTCGGATATCTTTCAAATTTTCCCACCTAACCACCCGAAACCCGTCATGACCCAGTCAGGTCAGTAAAGTAAAGTGGTAAAGTAACCGCTTGTTGGTTAAAAAAAGTATGTTTTCCTAACGTGTTTGGATTAAATAACTTTAGCTTTTGTACTCCAAGTTTAGTATATATCACAAGTCTTTTAAATGATCGCAAAAGTTAACGAGCTCCTTGATACAATATATAAGAGCTTGTTAACTTTTCTAACCGTTTGGTATACTTTCAAATTCAACTTCATCTAGAAACTCATTTTTACAGGACTCATTCTAAGTTTCGTACCCACATCGTTCTCGTTAACACAATATACACGTTTTACCTTGTGACCCTATCGTTGTCAAACAGCCTTTAAACAACAAAGGGTTTGATTTATACGCCGACTTCGCACATTTTCACCATCCGTTGTACGAGTAAAACGTTCTAAATCATGTACTATATAGCCCAAACGGACGAAATGCGTTCTCCAGTCTGCTAGAGTTCCTTGTAAAATAACCCGGGATTTTAATTTATGATTTAAGTGTATAGTGTTCAAATTCAAAATTTATACAGTTTTTTACTATTAAAATTTGTAAAAAAAATGCAAGGAAAGTTTTTCGCCGCTGTGGGAATCGAACGCTCTTTTTTTTTGGACGGGGGGGAGGATGTGTGGATTTAATCAAAATTCAGTATGACCAATTATTATAGCTTCTCTTAAACTTATCTTCATATCGAGAATAGGAGAATGATTTCATGAAAAAATTGTGGGCTATAACGAAAATAAATAAAAATAATTATGATACTTGAATTAAAATAAAAATAAAAAAATTTTTTCGACATTTAACTGTCTAGCGCTTAATAAAAAAAGTCTGGTACATTTTTACATCACATTTCGCGCTTTTTTGGCTATACACTATTTTTGGCTATATATATTCTATATATATATATAGAAAAGAATAGATGTATAAAAAAAGAATCTGTTTACACGTAGAGAACGGAATAATTTATAATTTTGCTAATTATCATTTAAGAAGAAATAAATAAAATAAAAATAATCAGGTCTTATCGAGCAAATGACATTAGGACTTAGTCACATATTAATTGACACCTATTGCAAAGTATGTTACCTATTTCATACAGGTATCTCATCAATCTTTGAGTATATGAACTCAAAGATTGATGAGATTTAATGAAATAATACATTTATTGACACTAAAATTGAGGAAATTAATGATAACAAAACATTTTTTCGACATTTAACTGTCTAGCGCTTAATAAAAAAAGTCTGGTACATTTTTACATCACATTTCGCACTTTTTTGGCTATACCATTATAGTAAAACCATAACATTACTTGTCATTATATAATGTCATTATATATACCGTCTTTATATCTATATCATAAACTGCTTACCAGTATTCACCGAAACTTCTGTGTGAAATTCTACAATCAAAGCAATACTTCATTATTTACATTCGATTTATAACGTGATTAATTTACATAGCGTTGCTGAAACCGCTAAACGCGATGCATCAACGGAAGCGAAGACGTGCCTTCGGCGTGCATGAGTGGATTTTGTGACATTGTATTCTACACAAAACCGTAAATTTCATTCAAAACTTCAACCTGTTTAATATATTCTACTATATCACAGACGAATGTTTAAAATAGTATCGATGAGTTATAACGGCATCGAATAACAAAAGTAGACAGTTTTAATATTTCTGGTATTCGAAATATTTATGTTTCATAAATACAGACGTGATGTTTGTGCAGCATAGTTTTATATTATTGAAGCCGTCTGTGCTAATTTTATATTACATACCTTTGGTTTATTTAAGGATCAGACTTAATAATTTTAATTATTTTCTATTAGGACTCTATAATCCTTTTTCTTTCCATAATACAATGATGTTCAATTATATAGATAACGCATGTCCATACTGCGAGGAGTTTAAGAATTGTTTCGCTGTACATTATATGATACATAAGTGAATGTGACAGATGATATAGAACGTATGACACAGAGATAGCAGTCTCTTGAATTGCAATTTAATTAGACCAATTGGTTTAAATTAAGTGCCTCACGTTCGGTGCGCTAATGTCATATTTACCGTATGTATCGTATTTGTATGTAATATCACTGTCATAATATATTTCATCATAAGTTTCATAGATCGGATAATCTATAAATGAAGGCTCTATTGACAGACAGACCCTAAAAACAACTTATAATAAAGGGTAATTAACTTATATTGGTAGTGCAACTCAACAGCTTTCGCTATCTATGAATGGGCAAGCTATTACAAAGCCTCACAAAAGCAGCGTGAAAGAGGAAATTTACTGTAACGTTTCGTCTCGTGAATGAGTTACCAAGGTCCTACTGTTTTTTCAAGTAAAGTTTTCTGTACCATGATTTTCATTCAGCTTTTCCTTCGTTTTCGTAACATAACAAACGTTTTCTGCAATTTATCTTTGCAATCTTTTTTCTATTATATTGTTTTAGATGTCAATTTACTTATAATTAATTGATGTAAGAAGATGCAAACGTACGTAAACGTTACGTATCTTGGATCCATTTTTAGAATAAATCACTCTAAAATAAATGTTTTCCCTTTTTCTTTAAAAAAATAAACATTTTACAAATTTTATTATATTGTGAAGCAAATCTTTTTTTGTACTCGCTTTTTCATGGGTTTGAAGTTGAAATTTACTTTTCCGAGCCTTACTTTCATCTCTTTGTGACACTCGGCGAAAATAATAGTACTCTAGTGCTGAATTTCTGAAATTAAAAATAAATGCACACTATTAAATACATAACATTTAGTATATACAGGTTAGCTTCTGATAAATCTCTCTAGCGATAAATTTTGACTTTCGCCAGAGTGTATATTTTTGTATCGACTTCCGTTCTGAAACGACGTTGTAAAACTTGTTCAACGCTTAAACTTTGTGGTTACTTTCGTAAACTTTTCGCTAACAAAGTCAAAAAATACTTTTAAACGAGCCAAGTGCACTGACTATTGTGAATTTCTTCTCGCTTTATTTTGAACAATGTAGAAAGTCGAACTACCTTAGTATGTACTTGTAAACTATGTGCTAGAAGATACTATGATGGCAGTCATGATTTTTTGTTTTGTTTTAATAATGTAAAAATTACAAGTATAGGATCTTAAAAGAACTTATACAATATGACGGTAATCGGATTGATAATGGATTATCACAATCCTAACCGAAAGGATCAAGTGACAAAGTAAAGTATTACTACTTTATATAAATTCCTCTATGAAATGATATTTAAAAAATTATCGATAAAATTCCTTATATCGATAAACGACAACAAGTATAACTAGAATAGAAATTTTGTCACCAACCACAGACATCGTGTAGCCTATTGGGCCGAGCGTCATGGTAGGTGAACAATTAGGGTGGTCCCAAGTTCAAACCTCATAGAGTGGTATATCATTTCCAATTTTAATTTGTTAATCAATTAAGTATATTGTTTTTTTTTTTCATAAAATGTGGAAAATAAACAAAGTAATGAAAAAATTATAAAACAATCATTTTTCGTGTTCATAAAAGATTAATTTTCGTTTTAGGGTGAAAAATTAAATATTTTAACAAAAAAAAATAAAAACAATATATACTATAAGACTTGTCAAAAAATTTAAAAAATGAAAAGTTGGTTTATTATCTGATAGATTATTCTCCAACTGTTGCGTTCTACGTTGAAAAAATACAATAATATTTCGTTGTGATTATTTATAAAAATAAAAAATTCAACAAAAATAACGCTTTAGTTGTTAATACATACAAATAATTAAAAATACGAAATATGTGAATATCCCTTTTTTTAGTTTCGTGTTTTCGAAAGATCTAATAAAATTAAATAAATAAGGAACATATTTCGTAACGGTGAGCGGAGGACGAGCGGCATAAGTCCATCCAGTAACGCTTCAGCGCTCTCTGTTTAACGTAGGCATGGGAAAAATATATCGATGTGTAAAAATATCGAAAAATATCGTCGATATTTTTATTCCCGATATATCGATATTCGATATTTATTTTAGACTATCGAATTCGTATCAATTTCGATTGCACATGTTGTAATTTAAAAACTCTAAGTACAATTTGTATATATTTTCTTTTATGATTTATCGTTGGAAAAAGTTTCAAATATTATTAGACGTTGGTTAACTTCAGTATCATGAGAAGTTGATGAACTAATTAAATCTTCAACTATTTAGCGTGATACCATATCAGATGGTTGATGCTTTTGGTTCGATTAAATTGTATTTGATTCGATCGATCATTAATAAATATTACTTTTTTACGAATTTTGAATGGTTTCGAAATATAAATAATTAAAAAAAAAATAAAAAAATATATAGATATATCGATTGATTTTTCACTCGATTATTATCGATAGTTTTTAAAAATGGCGATACGATAAATATCGATATATTTTTTTTACTTCCCCAGGGATTAGTTCTACGTGTGGAATTGGAAGAGATCCGAAACAACGCCATGGTGGCAAAGTGTTTTGGTCGTCGCGTTCGAATTAATTTTAATGAATTAAATTAATATTTACAAATATCTTACTTCAATCAACAAATTAAGACAACAATCCTTGATATTAAAATATTCTACACCACTGATATTAATTTCATTACGATTTGTTCATGTATTACGTTCATTTTTGGATTTGAATTTCTCTTTTAGAGGTTGATTTTTTTTCTATCTATTTTTACTGCATACAGCGCATTAAACAAATTGTAAAAAAATGGCAGTATTGGCAATTCATTCTTCATAATAAATTTTTAAATGAAAGTTTTTTTTATAAAAAAAATTGTCAAAAGAGGGAAACATAAGATTTTACAAAATGGTGTTCTAATTATTAAATTCTAAGAAGACTTAAGGAATTACATATATCAACAAAATAACATTTGTCAAATAATATATTTATAGTAATAATGAAATAAAATTTCATTACTTAATGTCCTGTTGTTATAAAGGTCAAGAATTCAAAGTGACTATTAACCGCGATAAAGCTAGTTACATTGACGCGAGTATAGAAGAATCATTAAATAACAATAACATATGTTTTTACAGTTCGTGAAAACTTACCATTTCCACAGGACATATTTATGTATTAATAATAATTATGTGAAATAGGTTGCGTTCTCTGTAAAAATAATAATATAACAATAAATATTCAAATCAGATTTTTTTTAATTTAATTAAAAAGTAAAGTATCAACCTATATATGTCCCACTGCTGGGCAAAGGCCTCCTTTGTACAGAGGGTATCAGGGCATAGCCCCACTGCGGATTGGCGGACTTCACATATCTTCGAATATTTTTTTTTAATTATTATTTCGAAAATATGCAGGTTTCCCCACGATGTTTTCCTTCTGAGCACGTGATAATTCAGCACTTGAACTTAACAATTTCATTGCTCCAGGGATTGGACTCAGGTTGCTCGGGTACATAGAATTAAAGCCGAATGCCCGGACACTGAGTTATCACGGCTCATTTCTATTTTATTAATCGCTCCATAATACAATATAATTAAAAATAAAATAGACAATCCACTGACACAATATTTTCGGAATATCATATATAAAAAGACCCTTTGGTACAGAAAATGTTTTATGGATAAAATAATCCAATCTTGTTTATTTCGCAACGACTACAGATAAATTGATCTGTCTCTAGCAATTTTACACATGACCATTTTCAGCGAATACCTACGAATACCGAATTTGTTGAGTTTTGACAAAATATATGTTGTAATTATATTTCTTGGTTTTATTTATTTATTAAGTCTTTCTGCATATACTTTAATACGGAACACAATAGGCCAAAAGAGTAATAAATACTTTATATACTTACAAAACATATATAAAATAAACTACTTATAAATAAAATATAAGCATAATATAGTATGTATACATATTTTCAAATTAAAATATATGTATATACTAGCTGTCCCGGAAAACGTTGTTTTGCCATATCAATTATTTGTAGGTAACTTTAATGACGTTTTATATTAACAGTTTGATTTTAGCGACAGTTTAAACTACATACAGTGTAGGCAAAAGTAATGTGGCGAGGCGGGCACTATACTACCGTGGCGTTTGCGACGCGACAACGAATCCCGACGAACTTAGCCGAAGCGCGCGTAAATTTGAAAAACTACGGAGTAGGTGTCGGTGCATTGAAGGAGAATAACTTTACTTGTGATAGCGTACTCAACTCGTTACAATATGTAATAATCATGTTAGCAAATAAAATACAAAAAACTGAAAAGAAAAGAAAAAAAGGATTATTCAAAGCAGGTAGCAGTCTTTAGCAGCAGTCTAAAGGAGCGCGTATTTAAGTATGGCGAAAAAAGGGCGCGTTTCGTACGTCCTTCGACTTGACTACATAAGAGTTACTCAAAAACCCGGTGAGTTGTGGAGGAATAGGTTATCTTGTTATTAGTAGATGAGCGAAGAACTTTAGACAAGGAGAGATACTGAAGCTTATGCCTTAAATATGTAGGCGATAAGGAATTGTTTGTTATAATTATTTCAACCTCTTAACGTGCATAATTGATTATACAGGGATATATAACGTTACTTAAATAAAATAAGTTGCCGTATTTTAAACTAGATACGTAGATCCAGTTTGGAACTTTAAGTTTAAAAGTTACATATTACTTTTCTTACTTAACTCGACTCAGAAACGAGTTCCGAAATTCAGTTTAAAAAGAGAATTCTGGTACGAGTATGTACGCTTTATATCAGACGAAATAAATGTCTTGAAGAAATTTTGCTTGCGGATAACATTTATGAACATAAAAAAAACATTAATTACATTACATCTTATATGCATGTCGAAAGAATAGTAAATGAAGTTCAAGAATTGATAATTGACTTGTATAAGACGACTGCACTGATAATAATTTAGTCTATCATTATAAAGTACGAGTGCTCACAAATAAAATAATTAATAACAATAAATGCGAAGACTTGTGGAGAGCTCATGAGCCAACCACTTTGGTTGTCTTGTAAGTACTCTAAGTTATCGTCACGAGACGTCTTCGCATGATTTTAAGTAAGGCGCCCACGTGGGTTAAGATCAAAGCAAGTGAAAAGCTATTACATCTGCCTATACCTAAGGTGTGCACGTGTTCTTATGTGAAAATAGTATGACAGTTATCTTAAAATTGATCAATTTCTTAGTTTATGAATTTTATAAACTTTCGGACTAAAAATTTTATAAAATAAATATGGCAGAATTTTTTTCTTCTTATAATGATTTTATTCACAACTTAAGCTACTTCCATAGGATAGCAACAGCTTTATAGATCAGTGTCTGAATTACAATGATCTCAATTAAATTGAAAAAACATAAAATATTAAAAAAGTGAAAAATCGGTTGTTTTAAATGGCATGTCAATAAAATGTGTTCTGCAAGCATCTGGGTCACTAGAACTCTGATTACGGAGTATGTAAAACTTAAATTGACGAAGGACAGTGATGATATTAAGCAGGTTAATAGATTAACGTCTAGTAGCGCATTGTTTCGCATTAAAAAGTTACAATTGTTACTTTTAAAATTTAAGAAACAAATTATAGATATGTTATATTTATAGTAATTAATATTAGCATGGTACACATACGTTTTATGTATACGTCTATCAACAACAATATACATTCTAAGTTTTAAATTGACTTACTAGTTTGAGCCATATAAGAGTACATAGATTAAATATATGGCCTGGCTCACGAGAAATAATGAACTACTACAACTTACAACATGAGTCACCCTTTAAACATCATTTTTTTCATTCCAATATAGACAAACACATTATATTTTTTTATTCTATATTCTATATAATTTTCGCTAATTTTCAAGTTATTTACAATTTATGAAATACGTTTTTGTCTGCTAGATATTCATTACTCGCCCGCTGTTGGAATTTCAATTATTTTCAGGTCAAATGTCAAAGTCGACTTCGTCGGGAATGTGGGACTTATTGTTTTTTCCTTAATGAAATACCCGATTGGAAATAAAAGTTGTAAGCACAACATGGTTTTTGTAAGAAAGTGTGAAATAAGAATAAAAAGGGAAGAAGGTATGGAAGTGTAAATGAATAATTTTTGTAGCGGTAGCACAAATACATCATCTATGATTTCAACTGTCTATCACGGTTCATGAGATATACGGCCTGGTGACAGATAGACAACGAAGTCTTAGTAATAGGGTTTCGTTTTACCCTTTGGGTACGTTCTTTGGATACCAGGTGCATGAGAGCTAATCTGATGGTGTTAGTAATGGCTTAGTAATGGTCATCTGGGACTAGATAGCTTAATATTTTAGGTGGAACTGCAATATTTTTTTTCTACTACAATAAAGTTCTGTATGTACGACAATTAAATACAACAGTTTAAGCAATTCAGTTTTATTATTAATTACCATTTAGAAATCTTCACAATTGTTATGTAAGAGTTTTCATGTATTATTGTATCAATAAATGACCATTTTGTATTGAAAGAGGCAAACGTCATAATGCAACAAATTAAACTATATACGTTATTAGGCCTTATCGGTTTGCATCTAATTCTCGGAACCACATTGCAGTTTACTGTGCATTGGCAATTGCAAAGTGATACACCTTGGCCCAGTGCCAAACGGGAACAATGATTAATAGAAAACAATGCAAATAATATTGCGGTTCATTCTTGGTTCAACCGGTACCTGACATTGGTTCCTATTTCATGGATTGATCTTTACGTCATCTGTAATCACTTTAATTTTAATACTCATACTTAAAACATTCTTGTGATGAATTGATAACTGATAATATTGTATTGTTAGAAATAAATAGAAATATCAAATGGCAACATTGCAATGGGCTATAAAACGAGCAGCGCTCATCATCTTCGTTACTCTGTTGTAATAATAATACGCCGAGGTTCAGGCTAGGCGCCCCGAGCGCGCCGACGACCTCAAGTCCGGCGAAACTGTAAAGGCCCCTATAGCCAACACTGGCTCATCAAGCCAAAAAAATTTGCAAAAAAGAATACGCTGGAGGACCTTGGTCCCCCACGATTGGTGTTAAAGGATTAACTTGAACTTAACATAAAACCATACTGTTTACAGGCACGTTACGAAAAAAGTTAAATAACACCCTTTTATCAAAATCTCAATCACCTAACTTAAAACGTTATTTTATACGAGATGATGTAATCACATTGTTGAGCGTACGTAAAAGATTGCCTACGGTATTTTAATGGAGTTAGAAACTGTCTGCCACTGAAATGAAAAGAAAATTTCTTATCCATTAACTTTCTTATCCATGAACATTAGGCTACGATAATTTCGTGTTAACTTTTTTTTCGTAAATTTCGATGCTAGTAAAGGACAAAGTATTTTAGTCATATTTAGGCATTTGTAAAATAACCAAAAAGTGATCAATCCATCACAAGTCTAAAATCAATTAAAAAAAGACATTTCATCGAAATTCACTTTTTCTGTTTCTAAACCTTAAAGTCATCTGTTTCTCGTGAAGGTAAAACCTTGCAGCCTTCATTCGATTATTATTATATTTCTTGGGTTTAATTTTCGATTAATCAAAATTTTGTAATGTTGCCATTATTCCATATCGTTACTATTTTTTTTTACATTGACATTAAATTAAGAACTGGAGTAAAAAAGTATACATTTAAAACCTATGCTGAAACTATATACTTAAGAAACTTTCCAATGGTATTGACTGGCTTTCTATAAAGTAATTAAACCGATAATTAAGGATATAGAAGGAAAAGGAAAAAAATTAAAACTTAGTAAAGTTATTTGGTTATAAGCGAAAATAGTACAAAATCAAAAAAGCATAATAAATAAAAAAGCAGTATGTACAGTCGCCTGTACTCGCGGTGTCCCACCCTTAGGGCGATAATCGTTTGGACGAATTGCAGGCGGCCATCTGATAACACGGATACAATAACCAATAGGTAGACACTTTAAAATGTGTGTGTGCGCACGAAAGGTTCGCTTCATTCAAATATTTATAGTCGTGATTACCTTTGCTCGCCATTATAACTGTAGTAAAAACAGGGTATTAGACAAATTTGTGTAGGCTTCATTTTGTGTGAGTGCTATTTAGTGACTGATAATAATTTATAAAATAGTCATTTTCTCTGACCAATGAAGAAATTTTCGCAGGTCAAGTTCCGTCATAAATGTTAAATATTTTATTTTGGTATGATTTGATCTTTCTATGGCATGCTCGTAAACTGTAGACCTAGTCGCTCGACGGTGCTTGACTTCAGCTATATGCCAGTGTGACAACTTTTAATACCAAAAGTGCAGTAATTACAATAGGCTACGCCTCTTTATCATAAGATCGCCACTTTATGACCTACTGATGATGATTTTGCCTTTGTTTTGTCGGCGTTGGATAAAAGCCAAAAGCGGCTTCGTATTTGGCACATCTGTTGATAGTATGAAGATTCTCGTTCTAGGCGTGTTAGTCAAGGGTAGAGTCAAATAAGAAGGCATAATTTTTTTCATAGGCGTATATTTAGACACTTAAGTTATCATTAATCTCAAATCAGTTGTTTTTACAAATATAAATTGAATGATAATGAAAAACTACAAATGAGTATAAACAAAATAGTGGATTTCGGTTATAACGACGTTGGAGTAACCATACGCTGTAAGATGTATTCCATTTTCATAATTTCTTCAATATTCAAATGATTGTTGCCTTCACCAGTACAGTACTTTTTAGCGTTGTCATAGCGCATATCTGATTCATAAGTTCAACTTTTTACACGTGCTAAGTCCTATCTACAAACAAAGCAAGCACATCTGGCATTATGTAAATGTAAACAAAGGATAAAAAAGGTTAATAGTTTTATGAATGAGTATTTGTGCCTTTACCAACTCAGTAGCAATATGCGCATGGAATTTCTAGGAATCTGTCATAAATGGTTCATAACAAGTTCATAATCATTCATTATAACGAAATGCTATTAGCTATGCCGAATGAATTTCCAATGAAAGTATGCTTTAAATTCAAGGGACGTAAGTCTGACGTCGCTATAACCGAAAAGTCTTTACAACCCAGGTCGTTATTAATAAAATCCACTGTATTTAGTACACATATAATTCATGCAAAATCAAGAACTAACCAATAAAATTATTTTATATTACTGCACTTTTTAAGACAAACTGTTACTAAATGGAAACACAGTAGAAAATAGACCTCATTTTTGCAATATAATTTAAGGTCGCTTTGAGAACATGACAATGGATATATTTATTTATACATTGGATTTAATTTATTTATTTTAACATAACTTAATTTCTTTTTTAGTAATAAAACTGTTAAAATAATTATGACTTTTAATTTTTATAAGAACTCTCCATAAAATTTTATTAATTTGTGATTAATTACTGTAAAATGTTTTATTCTAATCCAAAAAGTGAGATCCTTTTCCACTTTTTACTTACTTTACTATTATTTTTATATACACTTCTGTCTAAAATAAATTTTTGTTTAGTAACGGTTTGTCTTTAAAGGTGCATTATGTCTAATATTTTGTCGGTCCCCCGTCTGCTTCAAAAATGGCATCGCAACGGGCTTTCATCATCTTTACTACATTTTTTACCGAAGCGTTAGCACACTAAGATAATAATTCCCAATGCATCCTAATTGGCTACCTGCTAAAGGGGGGAGTTCCGCTCGGTTACAAGAATTAAGGCAAGCTTTTCTTAAATGGAACACCGCGAACGCAGGTGACTACGTATTGTTGTCAAATTTTATTCAATTTAATAAAATTATTAAAAGTCTAACTGGGGTCCATAAACCTAAAATAAATATATTCGTGGACGTTTGTAATGATTCTGAATAGAGGAAGGTCAAGGGTTCCATTGGAAATTTCTGGGAAACTATTAACGGATCCTTATGAATTTAAAAGGTTCGGTGCTCGAATATTGAAATGTTAGAGTAAAGTAAGAAACAATTTATATATTTTGTACTTATTTACTGACTGGTTTATTTTACAAGATTTTAAAATCTGACCAAGTAACTGACTGGTTTATTTTACAAGCTTTTAAGTTCCTTGTTTTCCGTACAAAAGAATCACGTACAATTCCATATAAAAAGTTAATACTACTAGTAGCTAGTTAAGCAACATAATATCATTAGTCAAATTTGCCAAATAAGTCCTCCAACTCCTTTTATCCAGTGAGATACCCGATCTCAGATAGTGGAAGTTATCATAGTTTTCGCGTAACACATCTGTTTAATTCTTTGCTCATAAATATAGACTTTACAAAGTTATTTTGAAAGAACGTAAAATAAGTTTGTAAAGTATTCCCGAATCACGAAATTCAATAGTAAATTATCCTAGCTTTTTGAATAAGCCTGCTCTGTCTCTCTATAAACCCCACTCATAAGCCAAAGACTGTTTCATTAGGCTGAACTTTTCCCTTCATCTTAGTCTAATTTGCAAGTCAAACGCAGTGACATAAAACTGATAGCAATAGAACGATTACATTACCCTTTATTGCAAAACGACTTGAGATATTCTTAACCCGTACAAAGTAGGAACCAACTTAAAGACTACATTTCTTTAAAGCATAAAATTGCTTAAATTTGTTTCGTTCACTTAATTACTGTCGATTAAATATTTATTAACAATAAAAGTAGAAACATAATGTCGCCATAAAAATATTACATTCTTTACCAACTTTTCTTGTATACGACTTTTAGTCGACAGATATAAGGAATTAGAACATGCACAGGACTTCACAAAACAAAGTTTTTATAACGCAATTTAGTATAAGTCATATCATAACTATTTACACAAATATATAAATCCCTTTTTATGTTAAAAGTTGTCAAGCGATGGTTATGGCGTATCACCTTATATGAAGTGATTACCGCCGCCCATGGGCATCTACAACGCCTGAGGATTTGAAGGTGCATTGACATCCATTAAAGCAATGGGCTCCATATACCTCAGTCGCCAGGTGAAAAGCAAAATAACAATTCTTCCACTTCAAGTCAGTCTTTGTGAGGCCGTGGTATTTTCCAGTTAAAATTAATCTGCTCCTTTTGTCGATTTTCACATAAGATATTATGTATCCATAAGACAACATCTTTGAAGTTCGTTATTACAGTATAAATTGGTATTATCTTGAAAGACATCCCCATAAAAGTACGGGGGAGTGTGAGAATTATAGTACAATAAGTTACAGATCCCGTTCCCGATGTAATATAAATTCATAACATTATGAAAAAATACACTGTCTCTTTTTTGGTGTTGTATACGGGGCGTTTTATGATTATTGTTTATGTTTTAAGAGATTCGATTCCGAAGTAGTTTAAGAACCCATTTCAACTACATTTATCTGAAGTACAATAGATAGGCTGTGTTATCCAAAACTTGGGATTCTATAATTAATTGGTGATTATTGGTACCTTACGACCCTCTATGTATAATTTTTTATGTAAAATTTGACGATTCATAAGAACGCGAAAGCGTCTATTTGAATAAAGATTTTTGATTGATTGATTGAATTAATATAATAGGCAAGCACATTGGCTTTACTCGAACACAAAAAAAATCTAAAATTGACGGCAGCCCAGGTTGAAAATGACTGCTGCAAACTAATCGAAACGTCCGCGTCGGGAATTAAACTTCTAGGACTATAAAGTTATTCAAACTAGTTTAATTTTATAAATGTTCTCAGTTCGTGTAAAATAATGAGTTAATCGGTCTATTAATTAATAATAGGGTGTGGACTTGCAAGTGGTTATAATTGAGGAAAAGTTGAAGTTGATTTTAATGTAACGTTCACAATTTTTTATGATCTAACGTAAACGTAGGTAAAAAAGAGATCTATAGGAATAAAAGAAGCACTAAAAATTTCGCGATTTCATGGCAATATGATGAAAAAGTTAAGCACAGTTTTTAGCAACGATACTTTACAAATATGTTATTCTGTATATCATAGTTAATAAGTAGTATTTTATAAACGAAAATAATAAATTATTAAATGCCCTGATATACATAAAATTATAAAATTATATAAAATTTTATAAAAATATAAAATAATATAAAATTATATACATTGTTCAAATCCCAAACAAAAGCAAAATAACTGAAAGCAGAAAATGAAAAGAGCAATTTTCCCCTTCATAAAAGTTACGGGAGAGTTATTTATGTTTGTGATCCCATCTATATATGGGTTTTCGCCTGTGGCAAAGTATTAACGAGCGATCGAATTTTACACATACATATTACTTAGATGCAGTTTTTTATAAATTATTGTTTACACGGGACTACTACTTGTGTGACCCACAGATAGTTGTTTCGCATCTGGGTGTTTGTCCACGTGAAACTTTTGTTTGTAAAACGTCCTTACAACACAGGATAATGTTATCCTAAAGTATGGGCATTTTTTTTTATTTTTTTTTTTAAATATTAAATTGATATAATTTATCTATATCGAGTATTCATGGACAAAACGGCAATTTTTACTAATTTCGTATTACGAGCTGTTACACAGTTAGGGCGTTTATCTCAGGCTTAGGACTTGATACTAGTTTTCTTCCGTTGCGAGAAACCTTGTATAATGTGGTATATTAAAATGCTTAACGATATTTGCTGGCAAAGAGCTACAGTACTGTGTAAAACTAAAATATGAAGAAGATAATAAAGAGTTTCATAGTTAATGTTATTGGTATTGAATCACAATTAATTTCAAGCTCCTTCATTACGACTTTGTCACTAAAGGTGGAAAGGACAATGGCGGACGCCCATACAAATTTTTGTTAAACTTAAGACGAAAAATATGTAAAATATAGAATTTAATGTTCTGAATATGTTATACATACTTATTGTTATTAAAGGAAATGTGGAATAAAAGATATTTCGATCTAAGGTTTTTGAGGTTATGTCATACACTAGTGCTTTTTAAATAATAATAAAAACAATCTATAATAAAATAGACTGCGCTCTATGTAAAAAAGATTATAATAAACCAAATGACGCGATAGAAGTTTCCAGCACCTACAGGGTAGCATATTACAACTCTAATATTCTATTCAAATCGATCTGACAGAGTATTAATTCTAAACGGCCATTATATTTTATTGTGATGAAGTTAAAAAAATCGTTTACCAAATTAGGTAACACATTTTCCATAACGATACTATCAATATATTTTGTCTTTTACAGCATTTAGAAATAAGCCTCGATCTGAAAAATAGCTAGAAAAATGAGCAGATTTTTTTATATTTACGTAGGTACCGATAAGCTGTTATCTTCGAAGAAAAACATTTGTAATATTAGATATTCCATAAATAAAAAACGTTGTCTTTTGAATAATTTATTCCTCATTATCTCTTATGACAATACCACAAGAAAACCTGTTGGTCCTAAAATACTTTGGTAATTCTGGCCCGTCAAAGGTACCAAACTATAGTAATTGAGATTTCTCTCAACAATTTTTTCGCCATTGTCCTTTGTAATTGGCTTATATGTGTTATAATATTATTTTAAAATAAATACTTTATAGTTGTAAGTTTTCATAATAAAATAAAATATGGTAAGGCTTTTAACGCATAATATACTTTATGGAGAATAGTGTATACTCGAATAGTTTAATATACTCTAGTATAATATATCTTACGTCTCAAGAGCATAATTTACTCTTGATACATAAGACGAAACTACGCATAAACGAATTTAATGCGGGTTAAGTGCCAATCGAAGTCTTCGACTGAAGAGTTAACAAAACGGTACATCGAAAGTTTTGGTAGTTTCTTTTTGTCAACCATGAACTTATCACAAAAATAAGGAATTTATTTGAATCATGTCATTAGAATAAGTAAATCACTTCACAGTCATGTTACAGATGTACTCCATAAAAAGTGGCATGAAGATGTTTTTAGCTAAATGTTTTTCGGTCTTTTTCGCTCTCTTTCATTTAAATAAACAAATAAATAAGCAAATATTATATTCTTTATATTTTATACCCTATTAAAATAAAAAAACAATTCAGGAAGGCTTCGGAAATCATTTGCAATCTTCAGTGTATTTACACTTTATTATGAATTTGTGAGTGCGTGATAATTATTATTTATTAGTTGCGGTTTTCATCAGGACTATTTCATACATCTACGGCTCATTCTAAATAAGTATCCAAGGGCTTGAGAGTGCACATTGCTCGAAATAAATTATATATGGAAGTTAATATAAAAGACTGCAAATCTACATCTATCCAAAACTTTAGCATTTTTACTTAGTTTGCCTATGCCATTATATAAAGTTGTTTATACCTAGCTGTTACCAGATTTTTTTATAATATGTTCACATTTAGATTAAAAAAGCAAAAGAAACCATACAAAAAAGATAGGATTCTTTTATTTATTATACTTTTTCTATTATTAAACTTAATTTTGTGAAATTAGTGGCAAATACATACTGGATATTATCTTTAGTACAACATATAAACTTTGTACGGCAGCTCAATCCAACAATGGAATATTCGAGCACCGATCGCAAGTTTATGAGGATCTTAAATAAAGTTAATAGTTTCCCGGAAATTTTCCTTCGACCCCTATTCTAAATCATTACAAAAGCGAGATAGTGTGTTCACTTCACCTTAATAGACCCCGGGTTATTTGAATTTTTATCTTGTTCAGTTTTATATAGTCTATTGTAATTATTTTTACAATGTATCTCCATAATAAATTGACACTAGACCAGAGTTCTTTTCGATGTTCTCCTGAAAATGAACGGCAAATAAATTGACATATGGACATTGTTCATAGACAATAATTAACGAAAGACTATGATACTACGATACCCTTTTCACAAAATTCAAAAAATTAAGTATACTTACTAACAGAAACGAACTTAATCCAGCTATTTCGGTTTAATATTTAAAATTTGCGGTTTCAAATAAAAGAACTTATAACTTGTTGAGTTTACTTTGCAAGAATATGAATACAGACCATATATTGTCGTCATATTAGTATTTTCATCGCTTAAATGCTAAACTCTCTATTGAAGCTAGCCCCGCAATAGTAATCGCCCAAAAAAAATATATAGACACATAGGTACTGAACGGAACCCTACAAGATTTTTGATATAGTATGGATGTTATGTTTATATATATAACCATTATACATATCACCGATATATAAAACCCGCAAGCGCAAAATATGTACATGTTAATGCCAAGCGGAGTTGCACAATATAGTGAGAAAGACGGCGAAAAAGAAAGAGCACCCTATTATAATGACCCATATTGGGCTTTTTTATCTAATTATAGAAAAAGTTCTATGTAGTTAAATTAAAGAGTTACTTCAATGACGTGAGCAGGGGTTACCAATAAGTAATCGTACATACTGTTGCCTGCAAAAAAGTAATTAACATGGTTAATTTTAATAAATGATCCTGTACGCAATATGTACATACTATTCATTGTTTGCTATATACATTGTTGCACATTCAGCACAGACGACGACTTCACCAACAATACAAGCAATAATACAATCGAGCGCCAAGCAATTGATAATAAAAAGGCAATGCCATTACAGCTTCTTCTTCAGTCCAACCATTTGCTTGACCCGCTATTTCGATTGAAGTTTGTAAGGCGTCTATCAATAACTTACGTCCAATTTGGTCACTTTAAAATTATTACCAATACCGTAGCTTATCGTTGGGACACACTTTGGCCACACCGATAACTTTTAACTCAATAAATAACCTCTAGTACTATTCTAATTCCATTTTCGTGATTGTCCATCTCACTTTATACTTTCGCTTTTAACGGTGGTAGAGCCACACAGCAGCCTCGGCTGTTGCACGAATGGGCAGGCCCGACCGGATAAGTACCAGGACTCTTGGAAGGCGCGCAGTTATGCCTCCCAGCCCCGTTCTTCCTGCGCAATTATGCCAGAAGAACGTCGAGAATACCAACTTAAAAGATTCATAATACTTGAATTTGTGTCTTAATTTGGACATTCCTCAACTTCCCAAAAAGTTCTAGAATATGGAGGCAATAATAAAGAGGACAAAACACTAACCATTATGTTCACAACAGACTGAATTCATCCAGAAGTAAACCATAAATTATCTTTTTGGCTCCGTATAATAATCACCTTATATATTATAAGACTCTGGCAAGAAACGGTTTAATACGGTCTTTACGGCAACATTTACAATTTTTAGTGCAGCATTATTCAAAAACAATGTGCATGGCTAAGTATATATTTTATAATTTTTTGGAAAAAATTGTGGTTAAACTAACGTAAAATATTGCAGCCGCTATTTCACATTTATTTTGAAGCAGGAAAGGCGGAGGAGTATTCTACCGTTTTAAAAAGCACTACTCATATATATCTGTCTAAATAAAATTGGGATAAAGATACCTATGTCAACTATAATACTTTCATACTCATGAATTGCGATCTTAATCACTTGATAAGTATTTCAGTAATTTTCAATTATTTTAATTTTTTTTTTATTAATAAATTGTGATAGTTCAGTGTCCACTGGACATGTTTGCTGTTAAGCTGTTTTTGGGTTCACTACCTTAAAATGTAAAAATGGCGCCCTTACAAGACATTCTGTCGTCCGTGTGTCTGTGTCACCACCGATTGTGTCAGGAATTTGTGGACATAGGAAGTTAAAATTTATACCTGATACCGAGGTCTATAATAGGGACTCTATTAGGTGTATAAAAAGCCCCGAGTCAACAAGATAAAAATACATGGGCAAATCTCTAATTTTGCGAAAACTTGTGAGTACCAAAATTTACTTTAATTTTCAACTTTTTTATTTTTCAGAACTTTCCCTTTACTTGTACTGTAACACCTTGCTTTTAACCGAAATTAACAATTCTAGGTCAACCGGAAGAATGGTATAGGTTTTGGGTCGAGAATCTATATGGTAGTTCCCGTTGACCTATAATCACAAAATTCCAACGAAAACTACTAACATACTATACTACAAATATACTATATATTACATAGTACATTATTACATACAAATAAGTCTTAGAACTAAGGGTGCTTAGGTCAGCAGCGCTCACCACGTTGTTTCGCTAACGTCGTAACTGGTAGTGCTGATGATAGTATAAAGATATGGATATTAACTTTTTTCTCAACTTTAAGTTTCCAACTCTTACAATTTATGCATTTTAACACTTTTGTCTTTAATTTTCACTTCACTTTCACAAAGTTTAAAAATATGTTGTCCAAGTTGATGGAATTTCCCTGAAAGTAAGATGAGACTTGATGGCTTGATCTTTTTTTTTTTTCTTTTTTTATGAGAAAAGTTGCCAAACGAACAGTTGATTCACCTGATGTTAAGTGAATACCGCCGCCCATGGACATCTGCTACACCCGAGGGTTGCAGATGCCTTGACAACCTTTTGGGAAATTGGGCTCCGGCCACCTCACTCACCAGACGAAACGCGAAAGTATTATACTTCCACTTTACGCCGGTCTTCTGTGAGTGGTACTTACCCGGACGAGCATGCCCATTCGTGCAACAGCCGAGGCTGCTGCGTGGCCCTACCATCGTGATCTCAGCGAAATTGTTAATTGGCCGTTTTGGAACGTTCAAATAGCTTTTGGTATGATAATTACTTTTCAGGGTTTGTTCGCCCATCCCGATCAATTATCATCCAACGCCAAAAGTAGGTATATGTCATGAATGTGATCATGTGTGAGTCGTCTCGCTTCCACAGATTTTATAAAATACGTGTTTAGCTCTACTATAGAGCGGGCTGGGTCTAGATTTTTTTCTTTGAAATCAAGCTTCGGCTTTAAAAATAAGCTTCGGCTGTTTATTTTTGAACATAATTTAAGTAACGTGACTACGGTTAATTTATGCAAAGAGTGGGAAAAACGGAAGTTTGGTTGTATGTGTGTGGTGCGTGAATGTCTTACAAGCGACGGCAGGTAAATAAGTAACGCGGTTTGATGGCTATAATTTTCATTCCACTACACACGAACCAATTTATTTTATTAGAAGGAGAAAATTACAGAAGCGGAAAGATTATGTGGCACAGAATAAACGAAAAAACAGAAGAGATGGAAAAATAAGCTAAGCACATACTGTGCTTAGCTTATTTTTCGTTATTTTTCCATCTGCTCTTCTTTCTATTACAGAACTGTACAGTCTAGGATAGCAACATAAACAATCAAATATAACAATCAATGCAATATAAACAATGCAATATAAACAATCAGCACTCGAATCAACTCAATGTATGCAGTCGTTAGCTTAGGCAGCGTGCGCTTCGCGTGGAGTAGTTTCGCAACTGGCTCGAACGTCCGCGGGTAGGCTGCGCGAACGCATCGCGATACATGCAGGTCGATGATTGCATTCAGTCTCTTTTCATAGATTGTATTTTCGATACTTTAGTAAAATTGATATATAACATATGCTATAAATGTTTACAATAACAAATGTAAATAATGTAAATGTTATTAATATATTATGTGATGAATTCTTTGTAAATTTTCAATTGATTTGTAAGAGACTATTCAATTTCAAACAAATTTAAGAATTCTTTGGAGTTTATAAGGGAATGGTGTAACATGCCTAGTTTGGCTAATGTAATTGAGTATTCAATAGGATCCTTTCGGGTAAACAACGATTGAATGTTGTAGACATATAGTGTATTAAGGAAATTATTTACTGTGAAAAATATTTTTTGATGTATTAACTTTTAAATTTCCCATAATTCTTCCCATAATATATTTTATTAGGGTTCCGTACCCAAAGGATACCCTATTACTGAAACTCCGCTATCTGTCAGTCTATCTGACCGTCTGTCACCAGACTGTATCTCTTGAACCGCGATAGTAGACATTTTTACAAATGATGTATTTTCGTTGCTGCCATAACAAGAAATACTAAAAATGGAATATTTTTTTTGAAGTGGGCTCCCATACAACAGACATGATTTTTTTGCCGTTTATATAGATAATAGAGAGGAACCCTGCGCGTGTTCGACTCGCACTTGGCCGATTTTTAAAGTTATTCATGGTGAAATTTGTTGTATTAATCCATATATTTATGAAATAACAGTCACCCTGATTGTTGACCTATCTTTATGAGTTAATATTTCCTAAACAATTTTTCATATCTGATAGTTTCTTAGCTTGCAGTTGATCTAAGTTAGCACTAACAATCTTAATGATAGAGTCTAGTGAGCTTAGAACTTAGCGCTTAATTCTTTTAGCTGAGCCCAGCTGATATGCTATTTTTAATTTTGTATCCATTACGTGCATACTGAATATTTTATTACCAAAGAATGAACCGAATCTATCATTGAAAATATTTTTGTATATTTAATTCTAAATATGCACGCATTCATTTTAAATCTTACACTATAACTATAGAACACTCATGCTACGACTAAAATTTGCTCCGCTTCCTTGTATTAACTGATGTTTTTGCTTTCAGTCCCGAGACTATTAAAGCTTCATCTGACGCAGAACCGGTGGGCTAGCCAGAACCCACGGGTTTGGGCCCTCCGCTGTGGGTAGGGCCGCGCATGTGCTCATGCGAGGTCCGTTTGCTCTTATGTTATTGCCATATATTGAAGGAACATTCTCCGCCACGTTTTTATCTAACATGGTGCGGTTTCGTATCGACTACTTCGTTTAATATAGGAATACCAGCGAAATGTAGTGAGTGTGAAGGCCGTGATTGTGCTGGATGAGGGAGAGCGGACAAGGTAAAAGCTAAGTGAAAAGTTGTTGTTTCAGAGAAGTCAGAGATAATTATCGTTTTATCGTTTGGCTTACATTGCATGGAATCTATGTCATTATTGTTAGTAAGTGCAAAACTGTTAGTGCGTTATGCGTAAAAAACGCGAAAATCTAATAATTTTACTAAATGCTGGTCTTCTATGAGGTTGGATGATCTGCCCATCGTGCACCACCAGAAGCATGCGTGGCCCTGACATAGTAAAAATTATTGTTTAGGCGTTAGTATATATATGGTGCTATATTAAATTTATATTGTTGATTTGGTGTCCTACCTCGAAAATTGCTATTACGATATTGCGGACGGTGTACTTTGTTATTATTTCTTTTAATCTGTGCGTTCTAGCCTTGTTGCGGACAATTAGACACATCGGTATTCCAAATTTATTAATATTATATTACATAGTGCTATGGTTTAAAGATTTGGGATACTTTATTGTTTTTGAACTTGTGTTGGAAGTTCACCTTTTCCATAACGATACTATGGGCATTTTGAAATAAATTCAAATTTCGTAAGTAATACAAATCTTATTAAACAGTTTTATTTAGCTCGACCCGTACGGAATTTATTTGGGTCAAAATTAGAAATTGAAATTTAAGCACCTTCCCGTTGTCAGATTGATCTGAAATTTGGTACACATATTTAATTTAGATGACAATACAATATTGTAGTTTTCAGTGCACATAAAATAAAACCGTTTAACTTAAAAGTTTTTAAACGGTTTTATTAAATCTTCTTGTCGGTTATACAGAAACAAGCTAAATGACAGGTTATCGTTTTATCGACATTTGGCGGTAAGCAAATTAACTTTAGAGTGAACACTCGGTCAATCCGCACTCTTTTGATCTTAGGGAGGTTTAAAAAAATACACTACACGTCTTGAGTCTACAGCCTGAAAGAAACGGCTGTACAATTTTATTGTGTTCCAACAGAAACTAATATTACAATAGTATTACAAAATTGCAAAACAAGTTTTTAGTACTTATGGTGCAAAGCTCAGCGGCACCAATAAAAGTATTGAATTTATACTTAATGAATATAATTTATGCATACGGTGCTACGCTAAAATTAAACGCATTACGCAAAATCATTTTTCCTCGACATAAGAAACATATATTCCGTCTATCGATAGTCATAATTTTTTTGATCTTTCACCGTTTCGTAATGAGGTTCCTCTAAAGGAGAAGAAACAGGCGAAATAAATTCCACAGGTATTCTCTTTTTTGTCATTTTTTTTTCTTAACAACAAATTGAAATATTATACAACTGTTTTTTTTTTCTTTCTTTTAGAAATAGCTTGGGAGCGATCAACTCATTCCAGGGGTTATTGTCATTAATTTATTCATTTACATTATAATAACCGTATACAGGGAGATTTTTTGAGAAGTTCCCAAATTTATATTGGAGGTTCAGACTCGGTAGAATAATCGTTTATTGAAATAAAAAACAAAGTTTTTTTTTCCCAAATAAAATTCCATTCTATTCCCTAAAAAACAGAACGTGTTGACAATGCGGTCATTCATAAATACCTAAATTTTACTGTGCACGAACTTGTGTGCGTGTTAGTTATAAATGATCGCGCGTAAAATAAGTGAGTTGCGTGTACTTCACGCATATCTTGAGATAAGTTCAAATGAATGTTATTAATTACTTGAGAGTGAATCTTAAAGTTTTTTAGAGTGCAGAGCACTTAAGATTGAACATTAAAACATGTAGAAAGAGTACGAAAAGATTGTCGCCGCTGTGGGAATCAACACACACGACACAGCGGCAACATTCTTTTCGTACTTTTTCTATATATTTTAATACTTGAGAATGATTTTAAATATTTATCATTTTTATATTACATTATTTATGACTAGAATTTAATAAAAAAAATGGTTACACTTAGAAAAGCCACCCTGTATATAAAGGTTCTTTAATACTTAAACCTGTTAATAGGTAGGCTTTGCGCATTTTGTAGAAGAGTATACACCGTCCCATGAACGTGTTACTTATACTATGGGGTCTAGTAACTGGTCTAACATATCGTAATTGATATAGAAGCTTGTAGTTCAGGATTCATAATATATAATAGTCTTATATAATTTTGATAACAGCGGCGAGGCTCACAAAAATGATTAACAATATATTATGATAATAATAATGATAATTCGGGGCTAATATATCCCCACCTCTATGGCGATAATAAACTGAAAGTATTTAATTAATTTTCATTTAATTTTCAAAAGTTCACATCGTTTTAAATCTCGTGTTTTTTAATAATTACATGTAGTTAATATTAATATGCGCTCGTCACAAGGTCCAAATGTTTAAATAACATTATTGAATTGTAGCGCAAGCACCGTATAAGAAGTAAACAGGATAACGCACGTCGGTAGTAAACTCATGTCTATGTTTAACGAATGGAAGGCTTTTATTTTCATATGATCAGTGGAAACGAGTCCAAGTAGGTTCTTCGTAGCCCGATAACAGTTATCATCTGGAAGTGACAAAATGTATTCATTAAATGTGGCAGCATTCAATAAGTGGCAGATTTTTAAAACGTGTATTAACATCGTTCGAAATATAATTGGACATGCTAGCATGCTATTTTTTGTATTTTTACCCAAATATCAGGAATACTTAGATATTTCGATAAGAAATGTGTTTTTTACAAAAAAAAAAAGAAGAAATTAAGGTTCAAACTCGGAAATGTGGTCCGAGTACAAATCTAATTTGCTGTGTAAAAGTCTACAGTATTTTTTTTTTCATCAAGCCCTTTGATTTTAAGAGATAACCGCCAACAAAGGACATTTATAACACCCGTGGAGTTGCAGACCTTTTAATAAATTGCCCCGGTTACCTCACTCACCAGATGAAACGCAGAACTATATGACTTCTATTTCACACCGGTATTCTGTAAGCTCATGGTACTTTCCTGGATGGAACTGCCAATTCCTGTAACAGCGATATTTGTTGCGTGGCCTCACATTTTGATATTTTCAGCTACATTCTTCATTTGAGCCTAGAGCATACATTAGTACTTCTTTGGTCTTTGAGCCCTCAATATTCTTCTTAATGAAGCATTTACAATTTTTTGTAAATTTATTTTTTGTCTATACGATAACTTTTATAAAAGGTAATAAAAATTTAAATAATAATATTTTTAAGACCTACTTGCTATTGATAGAATCAAGAGTCTTCCAAGACGGCGTCGTAATTGTACTACGTTATTTTGAATTCTTTGAGCCGCTGTAGACAATATAAAAATCTGTATAAAGAGTGTCACTGTTCTCCAACCAAATTTCGCCAGGGTTGCAGTGTCGTAAAACCCCTGAAACCAATGTGATAAATTTATGAGACCTAACTACTCGTATACCGCTTTGCGCATACAATGCTACGTTTCTTAGGCAGATTCCCCTCCACTTTGCCATGGTCCCCCTTTCACGCGGTTGCACGCGGTGCCATTTAAAGAATCTTCTCCAAAGAAGTTATTAATTTATTTATTTATTCGGGAAAACAACAGCATATCATATAATAGTGTGTGTGTGTGTGTGTGTGTGTGTGTGTGCGTGTGTGTGTGTGTGTGTGTGTGTGCGTGCGTGCGTGCGTGCGTGCGTGTGTGTGTGTGTGTGTGTGTGTGTGTGTGTGTGTGTGTGTGTGTGCGTGCGTGCGTGTGTGTGTGTGTGTGTGTGTGTGTGTGTGTGTGTGTGTGTGTGTGTGTGTGTGTGTGTGTGTGTGTGTGTGTGTGTGTGTGTGTGTGTGTGTGTGTGTGTGTGTATGTATGTGTGTGTGTGTGTGTGTATGTTTGTGTGTGTGTGTGTGTTTGTTATGTGAAGATCTTCCTATATTGACTTTTTAAATGCATTTATGGCAGAAAAAATAGGTCTAAATGTGAATGAATATTTGAAACAAACGGTAGCTTTTATGATGAGTGCGCTTGATAGGCAAACTAAGCGAAAGCTCAGCTAACAGATATGGGGTATCGAAACAACTGGAGAGTAGGGAATGTAAAAACATCATACCTATTAATTTGCGTCTTTGCTTGAGTTGTGGTACTTTATAGTATCTGCAGCCCTCTTCGTAGCTATCCGAAATAGGACAATTTTTAAAATTAAGATGTTTTATAAATTTATTTTGGATGTTTTCTATGTCATTAATGTAGGTGTCATATTGCGGGGACCAAATACTACTTCAATATTCTAAGGCACTATGTACGAAACTGTAGTATAAAACCTTCAAGCAATATGTTGACTTAAACGTTTGACCTGTTCTTATAACGAATCCTAACATTTTGTAAGATTTGTTTACAATGTAATTAATGTGATCAGACATTATAAATTTTAAATCTAATACAACCCCTAAATCCCGAACTGATTGTGATTTAGTTATAGGTTTATTAAGTTAAGTTAAAGTTAAATTTAATTGGGTTTATTTTCATTGAAAAAGTTATTTGGGTGCACTTTTCTACATTAACACTTATTGTATTGAAATTATAATATTCGCATAACCTATCTAAATCCTCCTGAAACTTTTGACAATCATCTAAACAACTAATTTAAGTAAAAATTTTGGTATCGTCTGCAAACACTTGGCACCTAGCATGTTTAAAACATTTTTTAATGTCGTAAAGATATGCATTATACAGAATAGGCCCCAAATGCGAACCTTGTTGGACTCCTGATGTTATTATAGTTACGTCAGATTTATTCCCACCTATCTTGACTATTTGAGTTCTGTTCGTAATGTACGATTCTATCCATCGATAAAGATCACCACGAATACCCAGCCCATACAGTTTGCGAAGTAAGATGACGTGGTTTATGCGATCAATGCCTTTTCAATATCTGTGTAAACGACATCTGCCTGCCCTCCCTTATCCATAAAAGATAAAACATTCTGTGTGAAAATTCCAAGATTAGTAGGTGTTGACCCTTTTCGCATAAAACCGTGCTGGTTGATAGGAATGGCGGGAGCTATTATCGTGTATAGGTTTTCTTGTATTATTTCTTCTAATAGTTTACCTAACGTGCTTAAGATGAATACATGGCGATAATTGGTTATTTCAGTTTTTGTACCTTTTTATGAATAGGTACAATATGTGCTTCCTTCCACTTCGACGGAGATACACCTTCAGTCAACGATCTATTAAATATTATAAACAGAGGATGAATTAAACTTTTAGCACATCTTCTAAGAAATAAAGGTGGAATATTGTCGCTTCCGGATCCCTTAGATACATCCAGTTCTAACAACATCTTTAAGTTTTGTTTTTGAAACTCTTACTGAATGTAAAATATTGTCAGAAGGTGATGAAAAATCAGAAGCGTGCGAATATGATGGTGTAGCATTAGTAAAAACGCTGTCAAAAAACTTTTTTAAACCGGAGCAAATATCTTTTTCATTTGTGAAGGCTTCATTGTTCCAGTACAATATACATAGTATTAGGATACTAATACAAAGTATTAGGATAGGAATTAGACCGAAAATTGCGTTTTAATTTTCTGTAATTCCATAATAATTTCGGCGTCTTAATAATGGATTCTTCAGTTCCAGTAATGTAAGTTTTAAAACATTCACTTTGAATTTATTATTGATATAAGACACCTTGAATCTCATTTATTATTGATATAAGACACCTTGAATACCAAAAATAATACTTTTGTCTATCTGTGAAATATTTTGGCACATGCCGATCAATTACGCTGTAAAGTGTTTTATAAAAAGTGTCAACAGTTTCTTCTATACGTTTGTCATTAAAATGAAGAGTGCAATTGATTTTATTCAACTCCTCTAAAATTAAGGCATAATTTTCACTGCGATAATTGTATTTTAAGTAAGGTGACTGCTTACATATCGATATTAAAACATCTGGACATAATATTTCTAAAGATGGATGAAATTTATCTTCGGGTAGCAAGGGCGCCGTACAAACATTTACGCTTAAAGGTGTGTTGCTAATTAAAATATCCAAAATGTGGTTACAACAGTTAGGCTTAAAGTTGTATTGTTTAAGATTACCAAATTGCATAGTTTGTAAAAATTCATTGGCTGTCGTTTGCTGTTCCAAAGAACCGTGACGTAAAACTGACTGGGAATTATTTGACCATACTATATTTGGCATGTTAAGGTCGCCTGCGAAAATAATGTAATCATCTGGGTTAGTAGACGTAACGGCTGTAATTGAGTCTCGAACTAAGGATATATTATAGGATTGATCTGAGTCACCAGGAACGTATGCCACACCAATGTGAATGGGGTTCCGTGCTGGTTTTTATGAATATGCCTAGTTCCTTACGTTATCCATTTTAGTTCTACGCCCTCCCGTGAGAACTCAGATCTTTCTTGCGGTCGATAAACACTCCTGGTGCACATATCTCTTCTGAGAGGAAGCAGGTGTTAAGCCACGATTCAGTCATTAAGATTATGTCATAATCTTCTCAGAGGACATTATGCGAAAATTCATTTGTCTTTGTTCTGTACCCTCGGACATTTTGATAATATATTCGAACTTTTTCAACTATTAAGTGCTAGTTAACATTCACTACACAAGTTTACTGTGTTAAATCTATGGAGCAACTTCTGTTTTTACATGAGTGAACCGGCTCTAACAAGAAAGTGTCTCGGTCAGTTGGACACCAGTAGTAAAGTAGAAAGCATACATACGTTTTTATATCATAATATATAGCCAGTGTATTAAGCGGCGCCAGTGTATTAAGGAGTGTCCTTCTCTGTTTAAAAAATTAAAAATCAACTGTTGTGGAATGGATAATAGCATAGTTAGCTGAATATAAGGATAAATGATTTCTAAACTGCTGAAAGCTAAGATCAATTGCTTAAATAAAACGTGCAAACAGCAATTATATTTAATAAAATTAAAAATAAACGCTATAAATCCGTAAATATAATTTAATTTTGTAATGTGTAATCGCGTAAATACAAAAAGTTATCATGAAACTTACATAAACACTTACGAAGGCTATTCGGTATAGGAATACACACATGTATGATACCGTCGATATTAACATTAATGTCATCTGTAATCAAAATTCACAAGTTAATATTAATTAAAACTAGATTACGAATTTTAGCGTGGTTTAATTTCCATTTTAAATTCCCGACGTTCGAACCCTTTCCAGCGTAAAAATCAGTAAATTAGTTTTTATTTAATAATTATGTTTAATATTAGTGTAAAAGCAATGAATTAACAAGTAAAATTTTTGTTGGAAACAAAAAAATTTCTAATCCAATTTACTGGAATTAGAAATCGAAAAGTTTGATATCGTACCTGTACGCCGAAAATCTTGTTGAAGAGACATGAGCCTTCAGCGAGATAGGTATAAGCAAGCGACCACTGTGCAATGTCTTTTATATGATTTCTAGCTAGGAATATAGATGATGTAACATCAGATGTTTTATTAGCATCTGTGGTTTCGTTCTCGGCGAATATGCTTTCTTTATCTATGTCCCTAATAATACACTCCAGTTGTTCTGACATGAGGTATAACAACGTGTACAGCAAGAAGAATTCGTGGACAATGCGCAAGTCCATAATCTTAGCGCTAGTTAGGAAGAGAACTGTCAATATTGTGGGTAGTCCACATAAATGTTGATATTGGTAACTCCAATGAAGCACCGTGAACACAAATTTCATGCTGATATATAAAATATAGAAGAATTTCAGTGTTTTGGCCTTCCGTTCAAAGTATTTCAAATACAAGACATCTTTCATGAGATAATCGCTATTAGCGTTGAGAAATTTTAGATATGAATGGAAACGCTTCGAGTGATAAAGGGAGATAATGATATAAACAATAGAATTAACGTAGGCAATACAGATATATAGAAAATCACTCAAGTCATGAAATTGACAAAATTTACCGAGACACACCACAGTACCCGTACTTAGTATTATTTCGGTTACTACAGCACAGTACATTAAAATTTGAAGTTTGTTGTTGCTGAACGACAGATTTCTGAACAAGAATAAAACGTCTCCAAAAATCAGTATGAATTGTAAGGATTTTAAAATTTTCATGGCTCCCGTTTATTGTAGTAGAGAATTTAGTAAATTTTATTGAAATAATTCACCGAGAGATGTATAAGCACTGAACTAATAGCGTAATACAGTAATGGATATAGTAACTATGGCAACGAATACGTAAACAAGCTGTTTCCATGAAATAACGAAGTTAACGTGTACATTAATGGAGTAATAGTATAAAACTATATAAAAAATGGGAGATCAAGGCATCATTATTTTGATAACTAATGGTATTGGTCTTATGATATTAATGATCAAATATCAATAAAAGATCAAGATCATATATTATATATTAAATGTTTTACATCATTTTGTCACATTAACTTACCTTTTTTAGGTTCCGTACCCGTACCCATCACCTAAGACCGCTAACTTCTGTTTAATATAAATATCATTTTACTATTTATTCGTTAAATATTTTTCTACTTGTCGTATACACAATTCCTTCTTGTATTCTTGTATTAACTGGTTTGCTTTCAGTCCCGAGACTATAAAAGCATTATCTGACGCAAAACCGGGTGGGTTAGCCATAACCCTCGTAAACCGAACCTTAAAAATACATGTTAAGGTTAAATAAATTAATAAAGGCAAATGACATTTCATACAACAAAACAATAAATAAACGAATAATTATTTATTTTGATTTAAAGTAATAGCTCATAAAAACTTTAAGCAATTTCATAGTCTCCACGGCAGAAATTACGAATACGACTTTTTTGTTACATATTTTTGTAAACTTTACATCTTTATTATATTATTATTATTTATACTTTATTGTACACCACAAAAAGTTTTATACAGTTCATATAAAATAAATCTTAAAAGCTAGGTACAGTAAGGCGGTCATATCGCTAAAGAGCGATCTCTTCCAGACAACCTTAGGACAAGGAAAATATACTTATGAATAGTGGGAGGTGGTGTGATTAATAAACTTACTTAATAATAATAAAATAAATTATAACAAACATACATAAACAAAAATAAATATATAATATATATAATTAACATAAATAAATATATGAAAGTATAATAGATTAATATTGTCAATGTATTACAGAGACCTTATTACCTATGGATTACAGAGGGAAAGATAGTGATTCTTTACGTCATTTTTAAATTTGTCTAGCGTCTTTGCACGACGAATTTGCTGAGGCAGTTCATTCCACAAGCGGATAGCCTTGACTGTAAAGGAATTTTTGTAATATTTGCTTTTATACGCGTGTGGTTCTAAAATTAGTTCTCCAGCGGATCGCAGAACTCTTTCTGGCCGGTTATGGCCGAGAAACTTGAAGTGCTCCTTTAAATAACTTGGAGTCCTAGGGTTAATAATCTTTAATTTATCCTTTAAATGAGAAAGACTTACTACGTTATATAAATTCCTCAGTTAAATTTTATTTAAAAAATTATCGATAAAATTCCTTATCGATCGATAAACGACAACAATCATAACTAGAATCGGAATTTTGTTACCTTCCGCAGACATCGTGTAGCCTATTGGTCCGAGCGTCATAGTAGGTGAACAATTACGGTGGTCCCAAGTTCAAACCTTATTGAGTGGTATATCTTTTTCCAATTTTAATTTGTTAAACATGTAATTATTTTGTGTTTATTTCATAAAATGTGGAAAATAAACAAATTATTGAAAATGTGGTGTTCATAAAAGGTTAAATTTCGTTTAAGGGTGAATAATTACATATTTTAATAAAAAAAATTAAAACAATATACAAAATAAGAAACAAAAATTTGAAATTATGAAAAGTTTGTTTATTATAAGATCAGATTCTGATAGATTGTTCTCCAACTGTTGCATTCTACGTTCAAAAAAACAATAATATTCTTTTGTAATTATTTATAAAAAAAAAACTTCTTTGGCGTTGAGCGCATATATCACTGAAATGATTAAATATTTAGTAACGTCATAAGTATATGTCATATTTTAAAAATTTGACATATACTTATGACGTTACTTCCGCCAGAAAAAGCGTTACTTCCGTCAGAAAAAATCTGAGTTACTCCCTAGTCGCGCCTAAAGACCGGCGCCATCTGTGTTCTGCCCAAAAGAACTAGTGAGCAAATGCTAGGGCGGCAATTTCAAACTAGTAATTTTAAAGGTACTTGGCGTTGCATTTTATGCACAAGTACAATGCGTTTGTAACACACAATATACTTGTGCATAAATTGCTATATTTATTCACCTTTAGAGAGCAGTAAAAAACGAATGAATTGGTACTTCACCTTTTTTATTTAGCATGATAATAAATACAATATATGAGATATTCATTTATGCAACATATATTATAACAGACATAAATTTACACGAATTCATACATGAGTTGTATTCATTTCCAGAAATTTGGTACAAAAATCACAAGTAAGTGGGTGTAATGATAATGACGTCAGCAAATTTTAAACACGAATAAAAATAATATTTTTAAAATACAATATAAATTCCACATGGATTAGATTTAAAAATTAATATGTAATTTTAGATAGATTTAATCTTGTAAATATTACATCAATAAAGAATATAAATGACATTATGCAGAAATTGAAAATTGAAATTACAGAAAGTTATTCAGTTTAAGTATTTCAGATATCTTCACTCAAAATAAAAAATACAGTTTATCTTTCATAGTGTAAGCTTGTAGTCAAAAAGATTGTTCTGTAATCACTCGGCGCTCGCACGCAACATTATATATATATATATATATATATATATATATATATATATATATATATATATATATATATATATATATATATATATTTGTGGGCGAGGTAGGTCGCTGGTGTCGTCAGGTGGCAAATCAGAAAGCAGAAATTCGGTGAGCGCGTATACATCCGCGAGGAGAGTGACATATGAGCGTCCCCGTATGATGTCTAAGTGCAACTGACTAGGCTCGCGTCAACGGTCAAATTCAACGGCTGTGCAACAAAGTACAGCTACCTTCCACTTATTTTTAAAATATAATAAACCCTAAGCGCGCGAAATACAAATCACCGTCCTCGTATGTATACGCCATTTTATTAATTTAAATTCAAGAACAAATACATAAAGGTGACAAAAGGTAAGTAGTTAACTTAAAAGTAAGTAATTATATATGACAATAGTAATTTTGATGCTAAATAAAATCAAATGTTTACACAAACTAATTATAATTATTTTATATTCCAGGTGAAGCAGCGTGGCCGTCATCAACATCCTCCCCCCCCCAGTGTCGGTTTGTCGACACGAATCAATAACGCGGAGTAAGGCCACGTGTGCAGCTGATCGCTTTATCACTCCTGACCTAGTTCTAACATCTACTACTCTAACCCTGCCGTCCGAGCCTGGGTAAACCCTTTCAACAATACCTATTGGCCAGTAATTACGAAACAATGACGGATCTACCACAACAACGAGATCTCCTACCTTAATTTGTTGACCTTCCCTATTCCATTTTCGGCGAAGAATGAGCTCGGGCAAGAATTTTCTGACCCATCTGCTCCTAAATAAATCCGTTAGCCGTTGAGCTATGCGCCATTGACGTCTGAGGTATAAGTCACCATCATCGAAAACTCCAGGTCGAGGTAAATTCGATGACGATCCTAACAAAAAATGATTCGGAGTTAACGCTTCTTGACTCCGAGGGTCCACCGAAACATGTGTGAGGGGGCGGCTATTAATTATGTTCTCCACTTCAGTAAGGAGTGTGGCTAAAACTTCCTCTTGTGGGGATCTTTCTTTAAGTATTACTTTTAGAGTTGCTTTCACACTTCTGATAAGGCGCTCCCATGCTCCACCCATATGAGGGCTTGCTGGAGGTATAAATTGCCAAGTTACTCCTCTGTTCAACGCCTCAGCAATAACCAGCTGCTGATCGATCTCATCAAAAGATTTTTGGAGCTCAGAATCCGCTCCACGCATGTTGGTTCCATTATCTGACAAAACTGTGTGAGGCCAACCCCGGCGCGCAGCCATCCTCCTTAGCGCCATTATAAGAGAGTCAGCTGTTAACGTAGATACTATTTCAATATGTATGGCTCGTATGGTTAGACACGTAAAAAGCACACCATATCTTTTGGGTCTCTGCCGGCCCACCGTGACATTCATAGGTCCAAACAAATCTACTCCACAAATTGTGAAAGGTCTTTGATGATGTACCAATCTTTCAGCAGGTAAGTCACCTAGGCGGGGTGGTTTCGGCCTTGCTTTTCTTATTCGACAAATGAGGCACTGAGATGCTACGGAACGAACAGTAGGCCTTAAATTCACAAGCCAGTATTTTTGGCGCAACTCGTTTATTACAAGTTCGTTATAGGAATGCGCAGCGCGTACATGATAGTCTTTTACTATTAGCCTGGCTATGCGTAGCCGACCATCCAAAATCACGGGGCATTTCATACTTTCATTAACATATTTTACAGCATTTATCCGACCACCGACTCGTAACAGCCCGTCGCTGTCTAAAAACGGAGGTAACAAACGTCAGCGGCTATCCCTATTTATTTCTTTTTTCTGTTTCAACAAATCGATTTCAGTCTGAAATGATTGTGACTGAGAGTATCGCAGCAAAAGAACTTCGGCCTTTTTCATTAACGATTCATTAATGCACCGAGTATTACTCCGTCTACATTTTTCTATAAACAATAGCACAGCAGCGGTGCTGCGAACTAACCGAAGCCACACCGAGAAGTGGTCTGGATCAGGGACAGGTAACTTACAAATATATATATTATCCTTTGACGGCATTGTTATTGTAAATATTTTTTCTAAAATTTCCTTATTAATTTTTTCTTCTTTTTCAGGTTCTCGTGGCCAGTATGTTTCCGCTTTAGACAGAAAAGACGGACCCGTAAACCAAGATAAGTCCTTTTGGAAATCGTAAGTATTATTTTTTGTAGCTAAGTCGGCTATGTTTAAATTAAGTAGTCGGCACGTAATGCCATTCATTAATTTTACTTAATTCATCGATTTCACCTAGCCTGTTAGAAATAAAAACTTTATATTTTCTATACTCATTTCTAATCCAATGCAGAACAATCATAGAATCCGTCCAATAAAATACTGATGAAGGTTTAATTCGATGTTCCTTTTTGTATAGTCTCTGCTAACCTACAAGCTAATAACGCACCTTGAAGCTCCAGTTTAGGGAAGGTTATCGGTTTAAGCGGCGCGACACGATTTTTACTCGCTATAAAAGATACTTGTACCTTGTCTCCGTGTTGTTTACGCCAGTAGGCAACAGATGCGTAAGCGCACGAAGATGCGTCGCAGAAAACCATGTAATTGTAACGTTGTCTCACTTTTGCTTACAGCCGGCGTATCATTTTGCTCGGTCCCGCCTGCAACGTCGTGTTGAAAATACCAGCGTTGAATACGAACACTAGAGATTGTTTTCAACTGCGCTATCCATTTTTTAAATAACAAAAATAAATCATCAGTAATTTCTTGATCCCATTTCATCCCTATTTTCCATATATCACGTAATAAAATTTTTGATTTTATCATAAAAGGTCCTAAAAAGCCATGTATATCATAAATAGACATTACGATACGAAGAACTTCACGTTTGGTTGGTTTTCGTATTAGGTTTAACACATCACTTGGTATGCGGTTCAATGACAGATCGAATCCAAAAGAGTCCTCAGCAGGAAACCATAAGAGCCCTAGTGTACGCTCGCATTGAGACTCGATATTAAATCTTATTGCCATATCGCTTAAAGTCTCTTTTGGCATATTGTTAAGGACTTCCGATTTGTTACTTAACCAATTACGCATTACGAACCCACCCTGGAGGTTAATATAAGAAACTTCTCTTATCATTTTTGAGGCGGTGGCGATGTCCGGTAAACTGTCAATGAAATCGTCCATATACTGATTTTTTCGTATAGCATTAACTGCATCAGACATTACTGTTTCGAACCGCAAAGTATTTTTATTTTGATTTATGTATTGCGCAATAAATGGTGAACAATTTGCACCAAAAATTAACGAAGTCATAACATACTTTTTAATTGGATAAACAATATGCGAGGAAGACATTTTGGGATCACTGGTAAAATTAGATTGATTTTCGTCTAATAAGTAAATATCTTTCCATAAAAAACGTAAAGAATTAATATCCTGCTCTCGTATTTTTATTCTCAAAAACATGTCTTGTATATCACCAATAATACCGACAGGGTTTTCTCTAAATCTTAACATTATTCCTAACAATGACTGCAACAAATCAGGTCCTTGCAGAAGAAAATCATTTAATGAATATCCTTCAGACTTCGCTGCCGCATCATAACCAAACGCAACTTCTTTTTGTTTGGGTTATCAACACCAAAGTGCGGCAAATACCATACATGTTCATTATGGAACTCATCACTATCTAGTAGCTCCCTAGCGTATCCATTTGAAAATAAATATTTCATCCTCTCACGATATCGTGACGCGTACTCCTTATTGTTCAACATTTTTCTTTCGATTGACCTTAATCGGTAAAAGGCGTTAGGATAGGAATCAGGCATTTTAAAATTATCGTTCCACGGCAAACCGACATACCACTGACCATTAATTAATTCCGCAGTATTATCTAAAATGTTAATAGCTCTTATATCATCGGGATTACGCCGCGGCTTCGAACCTACACCAATAGACTCTAACGCAAATGACCTACGCACCGCATCGTGCAACTGCGCACAGGTACGGTCACCACTAGTGTTCTCGAGACAAGGACGGCAAGATATTGTTTCTACCGTGTGTAAATGAAACACCGACTGCGTAGATCCTACGTAATCATTATCAGTGCAATCAGGAGAAAAAGAGACAAAGCGATCAGTGCAAGTAGTATCACTTACCATGTTTCCGTGTATACACCATCCGAGCGCCGTTTGTGTTATGTACGGCTCACGCCGCTTACCTCGGAAGTAGCGGACAGGAGTAATTAAATGATGATTATCTTGACCAATTAACAATTTTGGCTGCGTATTACAATTGCAAAACTTAAAATCTACACTTAGCTGTCCGTAAGCACTTAAATCTATGTTTGGCACCTTTTGCACGGGCAAATTTAATTCATTTATTTTACGCGCACGGAAACTAAACTTTTCGTTATAGCAATTAGAGACACTAACACTTATTACTTGTGACTCACACACTAGCTCGCCTGAGTCCCATGCACTGCGAGCGCGCATAATAACGTTCTCGCCCTGCAATCCTAGCTCGTCTGCGATGTCAGCTGATATCAAGGTCACGGTCGCTCCATCGTCCAGTATGGCATGCGTATGCAAACTTCCGTTGGGCCCGTGAAGAGTGAGCGGCACCGCTTTCAAAAGCACCTTGTGACAGTGGGATGCCACCATATGAGTCACTGTTTCAGGGTTGGGATACTCATCCTCCTCTTCATTCTCAGTTTCGGGTTTTTCATTTTGTGGCTTACTCCAGTGCAGCAAACGATGATGGGGTTGATTACAGCCCTCTATCTCACAAATAGTGCCACGGCAAGCTGCTAAATTCGTATGTCGCGGTTCAAGGCACTTGTAACACAGTTTATTTGTGCGTGCGAATCGCCACCGGTCTTTGCGTAGGGCGCGTTATCTTAGTGGCTTCTTCATATAAAAATGTACTCAATAATTCCAATTTCGGTAGATTACTCTCTCGGCGTTCATAAATATAATCCGTCCACTTCGTGACAAGTAAAGTTGGAAACTTTGAGACCACAATAGACACCAATTCTGGGCTACGAAGATAATCGTTCTGCTGTATAGCTTTTGCAGCTGTCACATAATTTTTTATTTTAATTGAAAAATTTAATATTTCATTGTGGTAAGATAATGGTAACGGGTATAACTTTTTTAGCTGTAGAACTATTTTACTCATGATAGTTTCAGGTTTGCCAAATCGAAGTTCCAAAGTGTCAATTATCAAATCAGGTGACGTTTGACCAATCAAAAGGGATGTCACTGCTTCTTTGGCTTCGCCACGAAGACACTTGCGTAATCGCCATACATTTTCTGTATCACTGTATTTACACAACTTTGTAGATTCTATGTATGCCTGTTTAAAATGTAACCACTCCATTGGATCGCCAAAAAATGAAGGTAAGTCTTTAGAGGTTGCTAGCCTGGTTAAAAGCTCTTGGTTCTGCGCTTTATATGATGAGGTGGTCACTGCATCACGTAGGGCATTTGCCAGCTTTTCAATGCTGGATCTGTCACGACAGCAATCTTCTTGATGCTCCACTTGCTGGCCCACTGTATTATCGAGCCAGTCTTCTACTTTGCTGTTAGTAGATTGAGAAGCAGACTTACTGGAACGGTGTGATGTAGACTCTAACTCTGCCATCTCGGCTGCTAGCTTTTTGTTGAGCAGCTCGGACTTAATATTTGCCTTAATCTTCGCGCAGCATTAATCTTGGCTTCCGCTTCAGCTTCAGCTAGTTCCATATCAACAGCGGCCTTAGCTTTAGCAGCCTCCAACTCCAACTGCCGTTTACGTGCGGTTGACGACGTACATGAGGTTTTCAGACACTTTTTGCTTATGCTACAAGCACTTGGGTCTTTTACAGTCCTTTCAGGCTCATCATCCTTCAAACTACATGAAGGAAAAACATCCTGCTCGTTCCTTTTACACTCCGATCTCGTAACGCCGCCACGTGTTCGCTTCTTCTTGCGTGGCGTAATAGGCGTATGAAACATTTCTTTTACCGGTTTGCTTGTCGACGACGTGATGATTCGGCCGAAGGACCACGATGTGGGCGAGGTAGTTCGGTGGTGTCGTCAGGTGGCAAATCAGAAAGCAGAAATTCGGTGAGCGCGTATACATCCGCGAGGAGAGTGACATATGAGCGTCCCCGTATGATGTCTAAGTGCAACTGACTAGGCTCGCGTCAACGGTCAAATTCAACGGCTGTGCAACAAAGTACAGCTACCTTCCACTTATTTTTAAAATATAATAAACCCTAAGCGCGCGAAATACAAATTCACCGTCCTCGTATGTATACGCCATTTTATTAATTTAAATTCAAGAACAAATACATAAAGGTGACAAAAGGTAAGTAGTTAACTTAAAGGTAAGTAATTATATATGACAATAGTAATTTTGATGCTAAATAAAATCAAATGTTTACACAAACTAATTATAATTATTTTATATTCCAGGTGAAGCAGCGTGGCCGTCATCAACAATATTGTTTTGATGGCTTTTATTTATGCATAATTCATTTTTCTTTGTAGTGCAGATTTACACGGGTCTTCAGAATACATTCTGTTTTTTTAATATGCAGTGTTTCTTAATGCTAATATGGAAGACACTGTTTATTATGTAACTTATTATATTTAAGTCTTTGTGCAAAATGCAATGTTCAAGGAAGTCATAATTTATAGAGGTCTTTAACATCTCTCTCTAAGAATATATTTATTATATTTGCACTTTTTTCTACACAATCTAATAAATTCTTTGAGGCGATGCAAGAGATTTTTTTACAGACCTGTAAAAAATCTCTTACGTGCATTATTACATTCACGTCTGTGGCTGGCGTCAGAAATGTTTTAAAATTAGTAATTATGGCACTGTTGCTCACAAACTTTAACTGTTTTAATGTTACAAGTAAAATTTTGAAAAAGCTTCATTTTTTAAAAGATTTACAATTTTTTGTAATCAATATTCCTTGTTCATACTCCTTTTCAGTTTCTTTATCAATAATTTGCTTTCACAAAAGCCACTTATTGGTTTGAGGAGTCACGCACAAACATTTATGAACTTGTTGGAGTGATGATATTGGCATTATGTTCTCTTAAAGGGTAAATTCTGGATGGACAGGCAACTGGTTCAAACACTGCAGATTATTCAGGCAGATTAGTCTTGTATCCTAAAAGAAAATAAGAACAACTTTAGCACATCGTTGTTAATATAAAAAGTCAACTAGTACTCACAGTACAGTTTTGGCATGAAAAAGAATTAATTGTTTTTAAAAGTTTTACTTTTTCTTACTAATATTTTGCATGCCAAAGTGAGTTTTTTTCACACGACAGCCTAAAAAATAGAGTGTTATGTTTTAGCGTCCATGTATGTATATGAATTTATTTATTCCATGATAAGTTTCAAATGCCTAAAGAGATGTGGATTTATGGGATATCATACATAGACAAAAGTAACAAAGGGTATAAATTTAAAATAATTGTATAGTGCCCCTTATTTACAACATAATGTCAGTATTTCTCTGTAATAAAGGTGTTTTAAATAAATTTTTAAGTGTTTATTGTACCAACCTTATGGGATTGAAAATCAGGTTCAGCTGATCTGTATAACTTCTTCTCAAAATATTTCTCTTCAATTTCTCTTCAAATAAGAGAATATGTTTTGAAAACAATGCTCCATTAGAATGTAAGATCAAGATTAACATAATTATATTTTTTTGCTGTTAGAAAGTGTATAGATTGTGCTAAAAAATTTTTTGAAAAACCTATTTTTACTGGATACAGCGCCTTAATTTTCAACTTTTTTATTTTTTTAACTTTTTCTTTACCTTTGCTGTAAGAACTTTCTTTTAACCAAAATTGACAACTATAGGTCAACCGGAACCCTATAAGTTTTGGGTCGAAAAGCTATATGGTAGTTTCCGTTGAGTTAAAGAAAAAGTCAGAATATCCTTTTTTAGTATACCGAAAACAGTGATAATAAAATATAAACGTGCTACAAATAAAACAAGAAAAGACTAAACAATTAAAATGTTATATATTCATGTAGCATCCCAAACGCGACCTATAACTTACTATGCTATAATTCTCACTTTCGTATACTTTATGAGGATGCCTTATACGATAATATCAATTTATTAACAACTAGCTGTGCCCGGCAACTTTCGCGTGGAATTTAAAATAAAAAAATATTTCTAAAATAAAAGTAGCCTAAGTTACTGCTTATTACCTCGGCTATCTGTTAGAAGTCCCGTCCAAATCGATCCAGTCGTTTTAGAGATTACCCGGAACAAACAGACAGACAGACAGACAAAAATTGTGAAAAATGTTATTTTGGTATATGTACCGTGTATACATCCATAAGCATTTAGTAAAAAGCGGTTATTTTAATATTACAAACAGACACTCCAATTTATTTGTATAGATATGGAACACCAAAATATATAGCTTGCTTATTTTCCTTTCTCCATTTCTGACATATGTATGACGTCAACATTTATTATACAACTAACTGCCTATACAAGAAGAATAAATGTAAAAGATATTGTATACCGAATATGTACAATAGAAAATGTGCCTTTCTTAACGTTCCGGTAACTGTGACAGTAGACAACGGAACGTTAAAAAAGGCAGAGTATAGAAATAATAACAAATAATAATCAGAAATGAAGTAAGAAACTAATAAAATCTTTTAACATCGACTTTAGAAAGAAGTTTTTGACGAAATTATATCAAAAAGAAAGAAAAAAGCATTTTTCGCTAATGTTTTGTGAGAACACAAACAATGTTGTCAATTAAAGATTACTTACGAACATTTTAACATTAAATAATTGAAAAACTAATAAGGTGTGTTATCCACCCGTGCTCTTACTAAGTGATCGCGGGCTCAGAGTGCTCGCATAGCATGCGAGCAAGCTGAGCATTATCCTGCATATGAATGAAGCCGTCATCATTGTATGCGGCAAATTGCACAACTTCTTCTACTAAAATATGCCTGATGTACAGCAGTCATATTCCCGCCATCGACCATCAATATCTCCGTACGGGCTCTGAAACTTATCTCTCCCTACACCATAACTAAGCTATCCCCATATGCTACCATATTTTCAAAATTATTCAAAATTCTTTACGTCTCCATATTCTCATCAGTGAAAAATATCCGCCTCTATTGGTTTATGTTCCAATAAACGCACGACTTCAAGCTCAATACGAGGCCTGCACAGCAGTTACACGCGTATTTCTGAGAACTCTTCAAAGTTGTAGAAATCGCCGCACCTCCTCACAAGAGAAGCAGTTAACAAGTACCCTCGAACACTGTCATGAAAAGTAATTGCTGCATTCTAGTGGGAATAGATCTGTAGGTATGAACATTTCTTCGCCTTTCATCTGCAGCTTCGCAATAATCTCCTGGTGGTGCTAAGTCGAGCATTTTTAATTTATTTCAACTAAGTGCCTACTATTGAAGCGAAAAATCACTTTTAATGAAAAAATTGAGAATAAGTCGAATTTATAAGCCGGGAAACAGAAACATATCGGATCATTTTGAGATATGATACGATATCATTATACTCTCTGTCACTACCACGAATACGAATGATACCAATCTAATGATTCCTCACGTGTCAAAATCCTGTAGGCCGCAAAGCGTGCCAAATAATTAGGCATACATACGCTTGAAAAATATTCCAAGCCTTCGGCTCTTCGGTAAAAATGTCAATAATAGATTAATTTACTTACCTGAAGATATAACGTTTAATTCATAACACGTCCTCAGGATACAGTCTAGAGCTAGTGCGAGGACTACAAAATGCATCTTTTTTTTTTCTTGTGCTGTAGTCCAAATGTATATATAATTTGATTATTGGAAATATGCAACTGCTTTTTATAATTACCTTATTTTAGAAAATTCAAACAGGGAGTTTTTTTGCACAGTTCTTTAACCATATTTTTATGTATTCTTTATGAGGAAATGCCGAGTTAAAGAATAAAGGGCAAATCGGCAAAAGTCACGGCAGCCATTTGAAATAAACGGTTTTCTTATGTGACCGTATAACCAAAAGAATAAGTGAAAAAGCTTCTTTAGTAAAAAGAATATGCTTTTTCTAATACTTTAAGGATTTCTTTAAGTGTGCATGAAACGCGTAATAACACCCTTTGAAATACACAAGAGAATCGTTTAAATTATGGGTGAGAGGAGCCCTTTATTCCCTTACGTTAATATTTTCGCAGCTCAAGTGATAAAATTTCTTACTTACAAAAAACAGTCCATAATACAATACGTTCATATCGTACATAATATAATACAAATACGTTCTACCAAAATAGACTTCTAGTTTGTAATATTTAACTGATATTAAAATAATTGATAACTCTTTAAACATCTTGACTTGCAATATTAGTATCACTACGAAAATAAATTTAAGTATAAGTTACTTTTATATAACAAGCAAACATCACTATAGTATTTTTTCAACATCATTATAGTATTTTTTATAAGGTTATGATAATAGTGAACTTTGTATATTAGTTATCACTTAACATCAGGTGAACTGTCAACTCGCTTGCCACCTTCTCACGTTATAAAAATATTTTGTACAATTAAATAAAATTGACCTAATAGTTAAAAATACGAAGAAATGATATTCATAAGCATTCATCTTTCGAAATCAGGATGAAATCAATAATCACCGTTTTTATAAAAATCATTGATCTCCACACACGTTTACTAAATTCTTACAATAATTTGATTAAACAAAAAACTAAAGATTTAAAAATATTATCTAGATTATTAAAATCATCATTATATGACTTATGATAAAAGATCTGATTGATTTCTATGGAAAAAAAGGATATACGTGCATTTTAGTTTATATATAGTTTATATATCATTTTAGATGCAGATAAATATGAAAAAAAAACACCAGGTACCACGTGAAACAAGAATAGGCCACATTTTATTCACATTGTTTTCTATTAAGCATGCTCCCGCTTGGCACTGTGCCAAGGTGTAACATGTTGCAATTGCCAATGCTCAGTAAACGGCGACGCGGTCCCAAGCAATAGATACATAGGAATAAAAATGTATTGTTTAGTTTATTGCCCAAGTCGCTTAAATGTTAACTTTTCACTGATTCATATAGTCTAAGTAATAAATAAAATTATCAACTCATTCACATACATTACAATTTATATTTCAACTTTAATCTAGAGAAAAGCGCTAAAAATAAAAACAGCTATGTATTATTATGTTGTTACTAAATGAGATGATGATGAATCATGTTTGGAAATCATTCATAATCATAATCATAATCATCTTTATTTGCAGAAATATGGTAGATAAAGATTTTCAGTATAGACTAAAGTACAGACATATTTCGCCTCATTGGCATGCAAATATTTCACAAATAAATAATATAATTAATACAAACACAATCTAAGTCAATCAAATACTATTAATTACATAAATTAAAACAAAATGAACAAAAAATGTCGAAATTTTAAGCAATAACAAATGATATCAATCACAAAAATAAATAGAATATAATGTCATAATTCAATATAATCATAATTACAGTTATTGAGAAAAAAAAATTAATATGTAGTATTTTATGTGTTTTATATAATAATAACATAATTCAATGTCCCATTATAAATATAGCAGATACAAAGTAATTTTAAAAACACACAACACATTATATCACTCGTTTGTTCTATAATCAAAGAATTCTTGCAGGGTATAAAAACATTTATGTATAAGCCAACGTCTGAGGGCATTTCGAAAAAAATTAAATTTTAGTTCTCGAAATTCTCTTGGTATTTTGTTATATATTTTAATACACATGAAATGACTATTTTTTTTAAACAGTGTTGTTCTACATTTAGGTATTCTTAAGAGTGTTTTATCTCTTAGACAAAGTCTTTTGTCATTGTCATTATCAAATAATGTTTCAAACAGGTGAGGATGTTTTCTTACAAATTAACCGATTTCATATATATACAAGCAACACAATGTCATGATTTTTAATTTTTTGAATAAAGGTCTACATGAGTCTAGAGGTCCACACCCACAAACTGCTCTAATACATTTTTTTTTTTGCACTAGGAATGCTTTTTTGGCGGCGACCGAGTTTTCCCATAACAAAAGTCCATATCTCAATACAGATACCATGTAAACATGGTAGGCAATCATCGCTGTTTCTTTACTTATAAAACTGCTAAGTCTTCTAAGGCGTAGACATATTTGTTTAATTTTCTGCATATAATATCTATGTGATTTTACCAACAACAGTGTTGATCTAGTACTAATCCTAAGAATTTAATGTCATTAACATTTTCTATTTCTTGATTATTATTAATAACTTTAATTACAGGTGTTCGTGTGTGATAAGTACCAAAGGACATGTATTTTGTTTTAAATAAGTTAGGGCATAGGCCATTACCTTCCAACCAATTTACAACGGATTCCACAGCATTGTTAACAAGTATTTCATATTCTGATAACTCAGTCTTTTCTGTTACAATTATAGAAATATCATCAGCATATAGAATGCATTGGTGATCAACGGCAGATGGTAAATCATTAATATAAAGGATAAATAGTAATGGGCCAAGTATACTACCCTGTGGAACTCCTTTTGGATTCGACACAAAATTGGAAGAATATACATGGTGTTCGTTGTTCCGATTATTATTTAATATATGTACACTTTGAAGTCTACCGCTTAAATAAATTTTAATCCAATCATATGCAGCGCCTCTAATACCATATTTTTCAATTTTACTTAATAACAAATTATGTTCTACGTAGTCAAATGCCCTAGTCATGTCAAAAAATACGCTAATGACGTCCATACCTTTGTCTATAGATTCTGTTATTTTTTTTTATTAACATAAAATTAGCTAATGTCGTGGATTTGTCCCTTTGAAAGCCATTTTGCTCCATCTTAATGATTTTATGTTTGGTTAGAAAACTGTAAATTCTATTGTACATAGCCATTTCAAATATTTTTGCTAATACTGGTATAAGAGCTATAGGCCTATAATTTTTTACGTCATTTTTATCTCCCTTTTTGTGCACTGGTTTTATGACAGATAATTTTAGTTTGTCTGGAAAAATACCCTGCGAGAGAAATAGATTTAAAATATGACATAAAACGGGTACTATTAAATCATTGCATGCTTTTAAAATATGTGTTGAAATTCCATCATATCCAACGGCCTTAGTGTTTTTCAATTGTCGAATTATTAAGTCTCATCAATACTAACCGGATCAAGAAAAATAGTATAATTTAGAATGTCGATGTGTTTGATGTCTTGTCTTATGGGCCTAATATTATTATTATTGTATGATAAATTTATAAAATAATTATTAAATATATTAGCTATTTCAGTTGGATCATTGATATGTTTATTGTCAAGGGTAATTGATTCTATATTTATATAATTTGATGAAGTGTTGGATTTGTCTTTGATTAGATCCCAAGTTGCCTTACCTTTATTTTTAGCTTTGTTAATTAAATTACTACTTGATATAGTTTTTGCTTTCGCTATGCAATGTTTTAAGATTTTATTGTATTTCTGTAATTGTGCCTTTGTATCGTCATTTCGAACCTTGTAATATGTTGACAATAGATTTCTTTTTGTTTGGCACGATTTTTTTATTCCTTTTGTTATCCATTTAGGTTTAGAATAATTATTACTTGTAATTTTTATCTTAAGAGTCGGAAAACAAATATTATAGAATGAAGTTAGTACGTCATGAAATTTGTTAAATGCAGTATTAGTATCGTTTTCATCAAATATATGACTCCATGTTAGGTTAGACAGACATTCTTTGAATTTATTAATATTTTCATTACTATAACTCCTGACAAAAATGGAGAACCTGGTTTGGTCTTTTATATTAATTCTAGTTGTAAATTCTAGAGTTTGGGCAGTATTATGATCTGATAAACAGAGCTCATGCGTATGACCTATAGCCCCAGGGATATTACTGATAATGAGGTCTATACAGGTAGCTTTTCTGGTAGGTTTAGTAATATGTGAAGTTAAGTTATAATTAACCAGACAATCATTAAGTTGAGAACTAGTTTTACATGCGGATAACATGTTTATGTTGAAATCTCCCATTAGTATAATTTTTTTATTTTTTGAAAGAGTCAATTTAGTTAGTAATATGTCTAACTTGTTTATGAATATGTCTACACTTGAATTTGGTGTCCTATATATACAACAGATTATACAATTTAAATCTGGCAATTCCACGCCACAACATTCAAAGCATTTTTCTACTGATAGGTCATTACAAATAGACAAAACGTTGTAATAACATGGTGTTCTTAAAAGAATGCAAACTCCACCACGTTTTTCATTTAACCTACTATAAAAACTAGCTATTTGAAAATTTTTTATTTTAATATTATCTTCATTGCCTGATTTTATAAAGGTTTCTGTGAAACAAAGGATATTCAAAGAATTATTACCTTCATCGAACTCATTTAAACATATTTCAATTGACGGTATTTTATTTAGAAGACCTGCTATATTTTGGTGAAAAACTGTTACTTTATTTTTATCACAATTTTTCCCCTTTTTGTTAGATGGCACGAAAGGAATCACCATTTTTGCTTACTTTAGACGAATTCGTATCTTTCGTACGTTTGATTGACATCTTTTTAAAATAATAGGGTATAGTTCCTTTCTTTTTTTCTGTATTTATTGTTTCACGAGTACTAGGAGGAGTTATTGATAAATCTCTGTAATTTGATAGCTTTTGAGAATTTTTCATTTTCTGAAAGTAATAGGGGATAGTTCCTTTTTTGTAAGTTTGTTGTAATGTAGTACTTGCTTTCCTCTGTCTTAAAAATGTTTTTGAATAGTCATTACAGTCGATTACAAAATTAATATTATCACAAAGATCATTCAAATATCGTTTTCTACTTAATATTGTATTTCTTACATCTATAAAGTGACAGTTATCCATATTATTGCACAAACATTTTAATTTATAATTTAATTTCTTTGTATTAAGATAATTATTGCGATTTACATTCATTAATAAAATGTTAAATTTCGCATATGTTTAATGGCAGCGGAGAGTTCAAACATAAGCCTAGTGGGATTCGAGTCATTTTCACCGACACATAATATAACATAATTTTTTTCATTGCATTCAAGTTTATAACATGTTTTAAGAATTTCTTCTGACCTAGCGTATGGTTTTGATATCGCTGAAACTTGATATTTGTTATATCTTGAATTTTGTCTTGAATATATTAAGTGTGAGGATAGGCCGCTGCATTGTTGACTTCCAATTATTATTATTTTTCGTTCAGATACACCTTTCAGATCAGTTTTTTTTAATGATTTTAGCTCATTTTCTGTTCCTACTCTGCAAGTGTCTTCGGTTTCAATTCCCTTAACAATTTTATTATCTGTCGAAAATAAAAACTTTTCAGCAGCTTTTGGTATTGTTACAGTTTTAGTTTCATTTAGCCCTTTGTCTAACTTGTCACTTGGAAACTCTTGATAGCTTAAGTTATTTACTTCTAATGAGGCATCTTTAATGATCTGGCGTGACTGCCTTCTTAATGTTTTTTTAGCAGATACACATGTGTTCATATAGCTTTCAGGCCCGGTTACCAGTTTTTTGAGATTCTCTATTATCTTTTGTTGTTCTATATTTCGTTTACGTAAAATATTAATTTCAGAGCATAAACTATCTATTTCACCATTAGCACTGTCAAGTTTATCCTGCAATTTTTTTTTGATTTCTTCTTTTAATGCTTCTCCTTCACTGTCGTATCCGAGTGATAAATCAGGTAAACTATGCCCTCTAAAATCAGATCTTGTAGATGTAAAAGAATTATCAAAAAAGTCATAGGTTCTAAGTTTCCTTTTTGTGACATTTTCCTCATCCATTTCAATCATAATTCTTGTCTTTTAATGTTTAATATAAATTTAATAAGAAAATAATATTTAATTTGTTATTTCTTCGTCATTTATTCGTAAAAAAAATAGTAGAAGATTAGTTTTATTTCAGACAAAAATTAAAACAAAAAGAGTGTGAGATTTACTGGGATCGAACGCACGAACGCAAGTTTAAACATTGAGATAGTCGTCACATAATCCACGACGCTAGGTGTTGTTTTCTTCTCATATACAAAATTAATAGTTGTATTGCGATTCGATATCAATCGTAGTAGTCGTTCTGACCGAAGAGTCCAAAGTCTAATTTTGAAGCACCCACTTATGAATTTACGACAATGTTTGGGTTAGATGCACTCAACATAAGTTTTATTTTTAATACCATAATTATGTCCTCATAGATCATGATTGTACATGAAAATGTTGTAAAATATTAACACCAACACAGAAGTTCTTATCCAATTGTTTTCTGTAGGAAACAAGATTTAGATGCACTGTTCACATGAGTAACTTAACGGAAATTATTTTATTTTGCTTATTTTTACTGTACTTGTTATTATTATTGCCTGAAAACGATATCACTTTCACTTTATGTCTCAAACTTCACACTAATGTAATTTCTTTATAGAAATACGAGGGATTATTTTTTTTTAGAACTTTCTGTTACGTGCGCGCGGTGCGATTGCATTGCATTTTTAATGTTATGCAAAGATTTGTTACAAAGTTAACATTACAGGAATTGCGGTTAACGTTAGAGAACGGAAGATTTATCATATACTTCAACACACAGCTAAGAAAATCCACTGTGCTATTGGGGACACTGAAGGTAAAAGGACGAAACTCACAGTTATAAAGTATTTATTTTCTTTTAATCCTTTTACCGTATTATATGTTTTTATTGAAAATTGTGGTGTGAAAAATAGCCCTCAAAAATAAATAGCTATACTAAGTTTAAAAATATTTTCTATACATTCAATTTTAAATTTTTATAAATATTTCATTGGCTTCCTTCGCAGTCGACTACGAAATGGCATACTGCTCATTCCAGCGCAATGCGGACACACGAGCATCTTTTGGCGATGCTATCAAAGGTAGCCGTTTGTGCTGCCTTTAGGAAATATTTCTGTTTTATTTGAGGAAAATAAAAAGCTATTTTCCTTATTGAATGCAACAACTACATTTTACGAATCAGTCGTGTTTTTGCAAATTTTTCAAAAAAAATTACAAGAAAACGCATGACACATTGATAATAGATATTTTTAACTTAGTATGTATTTTTTTTTCTATGTGAGAAAGTGGCAAACGAGCTGGCGGTTCACCTGATGTTAAGTGATAACCGCCTGCCCATGGACATTTGCAACACCAGTAGGGTTGCAGATGCGTTGCCACCTCTTAATAATGTAGGCCCCGGCTACCTCACTCACCAGACGAAACGCAGTATGTATGTATGTTCATATTTGTTTTGTACGTTCATATTTGTTTAGTACGGAAATCAAGTCCTTACTCGGATACCAGTTTTATAATTAAAAATTGGTAACTTTTGTCTGCTTGAATAATGTATACAGCGTGTCGTTATAACCGCGACAATAAATGAACACACATAGAGGATAACTTTTTAAAATTGTATTAAGCATTTACACTTTAAACATCAATATTTACCGAGTTATTAAATTTTACAAAACAAACATTTTTTGAACTCCCTTACGTATAAAACTGTAACGTAAAGTTCATTTGTAAAGGTCACAAAGCATATAGACCATTGTAAAGGTCATTTGTAAAGGTCACAAAGCATATACACTTTAAACATCAATATTTACCGAGTTATTAAATTTTACAAAACAAACATTTTTTGAACTCCCTTACGTATAAAACTGCAACGTAAAGTTCATTTGTAAAGGTCACAAAGCATATAGACCAATTTTTATTTTGTAAGAATTTGTAATTGTAGTGAGGGTACGGAACCCTTTGTGCGTGAGTCTGACTCGGCCTCACGCACGCTCTGCTTTAAGCCTAAATTATAAAGCGTTTTATTCTGTTTTTTGAATCAATTTTCACTTTTAAGTTGAGAAACTCGTTTCAGCGACGAGCTATGGGAAGTAGCAAAAATGAGTTTTAAACACACTTTTAATTCGTAGAACATTTGTTTAGAACTACGCATAGGTATTTACGATTACATATGCATAACTAATAAAAAAAGTAATACAATACTGTTTAAGGATGCATAATACTATAGTGTATTTGACCTAATTTTAAAATGGAAGTAATTATGGCACTGATATATTTTAACGGTGTTGCTGATTAACATATGTTTATTAAAAAGGAGTTTGGTGAATTAAGGGCTTAGCTTAACTAAGAACCTCACTCAGAAACAGAAGAGGAACAAAAATAATAAGTGCATTTATAGATTTTATCACTATTTTGTTCAATACAATTAAGAACCTGTATTTTCGACGTATTATATCTCGTCTGAACATATAAAATGAGCGATTCACTGAATATGGTCCTGTGTAAAATCGCTAGAGACAGATCAATCTATCCGCACTTATTGAGGGAGAAATACGTTTGGCTGATTTTATCCACAAAATATTTTCTTTATAAAATTTATTCGTTACATATCTGGTGTGTGTATACCTTAATGTTTTTCCTCTAAAAATACCAAATCCCTTACATATTGAAATAAATATCAATATAAAGCCACATTTAGTAACTTATAAAGGGACCCTGGTAGTATTGTAGACACTGTAATAGGTAATTTCTTAGAGAATTATGTACCTATTTGGTTATAGATACCAAGAAAAATAGTCTTCTATAACTTTTCCATTTCACTCATTGAAACCTTGTGTGCTTTTTTTGCTTTCAGATTTCATTTATACGTGTACTATTACGATAAAGGTATAATGTCTTACAATTTTTTTTACTTTTAAGTTATAACGCTAACAGGAATTTTTTCTTACAGCAAGAAACGACTTCATATTATCTGCCAGGCAAAATAACATGTGTCCGTATGTAGTAAAATTCAATTGGTGGCACAAAGGTTTCTCTGTTCATATGTAGATCCTAGTTTGTTGAAATGAAAGTTTCTTTTAAAAACGCTTACGCTACGAATGTTAATTGTTTCTTTTTTATTATTATGTGACTTATTTTAATATAATAACCGCTAACAATAATTGCGTTATTTTCTTCATAATATAAATTTATAAAAAAATTACTATATTACTTTAATAGATATTTTTGCTTTCAGTCCGTAGACTATTAAAGCTTCATCGAAAGCTGCACTCGATACGCTAGGCGTCACATGAGCGGAGACGGTAAAGAAGCGTCGTCGTTTGCGTTATTAATAATTATAATTATGATGCGAGAATTCATTTTTTTGATTTTGATCTGATTAAGAAGAATTTTTAAGGACCGATCTAATCGGTCGGTAAAAATTCTTTTTTTTAAATGTTTCTTTTTATTTGTTGATCATTACTATTTTTATCTTTTCAATCAACTCTTTGTACGTAAGTGATTTTCACATATCTGTTAAATTCAATGACCAAATATCTGCGTAAAAACTATGTAACTTAATTTACTTCTGCTTTATTTGTAAATTACTGGTAAGTTAGCACCATGGTTTAGCATTAACGTTCCAAAGAGTTCCATAAAATGCGATTTCTGAACACGAATGAAAAGAATGTAACAAAAAGTGATGTGAAAACTGAACTCAATTACTTCAAAGCGAGCAGCGAAATTGTGAATCAGGATTTAGAACCGCCATTTGAATGCAAATAATCAAGCGGTTTACGCAAGTGACGGAATAACACCAAAAGAATTATTCACAAAAGGCTTTTCTGAGTGAAAGAACTCAGATGCGTTCTTTAGTAATAGTTTTTAAAAGGTTTAATTCAAATTCGAGCAATAAAGAGCTTCGAAATGACATTGGAAATTATTCTTATTCTCTCTATTTCCATACAATATAAAGTAGCAGCATATTCATGTATGTCGTGCATTTTTTTGTTAAAACATTTTATTAAGTAGAATTTTACAACGATTGTAGGGAAAAAGTTTAAGGGTTTACTGTCTGTTATAATGCGTTACACCTTTGCTTTTCGTAAAAGCGATAATCCAACAATCACACTTCTGTATTTATAATATTAATGCATAATTAATTATTGTTGATATTTTAGCATATGGGTTTTATGCCTCTCGTTAGCCTCTCATTCACTGTTATTAATGACTTATCATATTTATTACAGTACATGGTTATATTGCCTAAAGGGAAGGAGAAATATGGAACTGTTTGTATTTTTTTAATTTGTGGCATAATTAATTTAAGGTAAAGAGGATTATAGAGATAAGACGAAAGTAAGTTGGATGATTTAAAGTTAGGTTCGGTTCAATTAAGGCAGGCTTTTTCCAGCAGTGCAAAATATGTAGACTATTAATCAAGGTAGATTTACTTTTCACTTACGTAAAGAAAGAAATACTGCAGTATATGTTTAGATTCGAAAGCAACAATGTTAAGCATGGCAAGATTCTAATATCGTTTAAAAGGTTTATGATGTTCTTAAATAAAGTTAATGGCTCCCTGGAAGTTTCACTACGAACCCTAACTTTACCTTCAACCCATTACACAGTGTAACGATTGGATTTATTCCTCATTTAAAGACTTACTGTTAGGGTGGAAAAACTTCTCATTTTATCTCCAAATATAAACAATTTCAGTCTGTTATTAAAACTTATAATTCAAATTCGTGGCATATTTTAACATTCAAGTATACTTTCACATTGTACAACAAATACACAGATACCAACGAGACTGTATGTATGACATTACAATGACATAACAACTTAAACCTAGCTATATTCTTATGCTACTTATAATAGACCCGAACTACAGTTGACTGCAGTACAAATGGACTTTTCCATTATTAATAAATTTTAAACGTTGCTACATGGCTATTTTCATTGTAATTTAAGTGCTAGCCTTACTGCACTACACGTGCACTATATAAAACTTACAAATGTATAGATAAAAATGTCGAAATAATATTTCTCGACGCCTGTTAGGATTCGAACCAGCGCCATCAGAAAAAAAAATTGTAATATTTTCAAAACCTATTAAACTATTAACTTTAAAAGTTATTTAATTCTTTTTTACATTAGAAATTAATTGATCTACAATAGACTTTCTACGACATTTTACGACAACTGTGATAACTTTGGCGAGAAATAAAAAAAAATCGAAAAATGATACGAGATTTTTCATATATTGTTCATTCTCATTCTGTCATTTATCGTTGACGAACTACAAAATCCAAAGTTAATGCTATTAAAATCCATGTTCTTAAAAGAAAATTGCGATAATCAACATATTAAGACAAATATTAATATTAAGAGGTCATCTTTTGTCACATATCTATTTCATTTCCAGCAGTTTTTTTAAGGGTGTTGAAAAATTAATAGTCGACCTTTTTAATCACTCTTGTGCTGACATTTTTATTGAACAAAATATGACACTCAATGATAAAAAAAATTATGAAATTGGTGTCATTGTTTCCTTTACAATCTATACCGTATACAATAACGGTGTGGTTCCATATCGATGTAAAGAAAACGTATACTTTCTTCGAATCAAATTAAGAAATATCGGACCCAAGCACATTTTTACCGAAATAAAATGTCTGTCTGTCGGCTTCGCGAGGGTCTAAGCGATAGTAAAGGAATGTTTCACAGAAGGGTACCGTTGATGGAAATGGTTCTGTTAATACGAAGTTTAGTATTTTATTTTGATTGCATAGTGAATTTGATTGCAAAGTAAAATTTAAACATTTAATTTTAACTTCGTACACATTTTTTAGTACTCACCTTGTGCTATCATTAGCCGTTATTAGTATTTAAAATTTTAAGCATTTTCATTTATAAGCAGAAGAAATTTATTGCGCGATGATGAAATCACTTTATTTATAAAGAAATAAAGATTGAATCGAAAACTAGTAATAAACATATACTATTTTTTAACCGGTGTAATTAAACCTTTAACAAATCTCTGTCTTCACTGTATTTAGAAACTATCAGGCATTTTACGCATTTAGCGTATAACATTGTTTTGAATTTGTTTAATCGTAAAATTCAACATCTTTTTTATCTTTATTTAATTTGCAAACACTGTTGTGTGCCGTTCGCAATCAGCGTGTCAATACACTTCTTCGCTTAATTGAATCTCCTTTTTCAATGTAATCCAAATTATTTTAAAAGTTATGATTCGAAACGGTTACTAGTATTACAACTCTCTGTAGTTACTAGATTAATTTATGTAGTGGTGGTAATAACGTATAACAGCCTAAATATCGTTTCGTGGCAGAAATTACTAATAACAGTCTTTTTTTAAAAGCAAAGGGTTCATCTGCCAGTAATCTAAATGGCTTTAATATATGCTACATCAATAGATGTAACGTAACAGTTTTCGTTTAGACAGTCCTAATAATGATGACCTAATATTAATTCGTAACAGTTTACGTAGCGTTTTTATTACGTCATTTTATAATTCTTAATTCCATTGCCGTTTTCTGAAATTGCCGTTTCGAATGCATGTAACATCCGTAGTTTCACTATGTTCCTATATAAGTACGTTAGATTTAGGAGTATATGTTTATCTACGGCTGTATTAATCGTATACGGCCTAAATTATTAGTATAATGAATTCATTGCAATCAGGCTGTGGACCAGAGGGTATTAATATTCACAGATAGCATACCAAAATCTCCATAATGGCAAAACAACGTTCTGGGAAACGTGAATGTATCTCCTGAATTTACTCCGATAAATATTATAGCTGGTTGTATTGAATTGACTCTGGCGTAGGCTTGTTGCATATGAATAATGCTTCTGCGTTAAATGAAGCGGCGTTTTGAAATACCATCGCAGTGTTTGACCCCGGATTATATTTTGGATTTTAGTAACGTAAGGAGAAAACGAGCTCCAGATCATTTTTATCTTGTGTTTATCGATTTTTTCAGATAAATTGTCAACTACTTCATCCTAATCATGTCGTGCGCTAACGACGAATCTGCTTAAGCTTAATTAAGTGCAGATTCGCAAGGGAAGAAACACTAACATTCTTCTCGCCCTATTTTCCATCCTCTTTGATCCCGTCACTAGCTATAACAAAATTTTCTGTTCAATCTCGTAATCAGTCTCGAAACCTCAGATCTTATTTTAAAGTCTCCCTTCAAATTTATCTTAATTATTCGTGTTTTATGTCCAACTATTTTCTAGGTCAGGCTTTGGAGCTCACTAACCACTCCTATCAGAAATGTGTACAATCGTAATATGTTGATAAAAGAATTTCTATGAAATAATACTTCCTAATAAGATTTCTGGCCCCAGCTACCTCACTCACCAGGTGAAACGCAGTGTAACATTTCCACTTCCCCCGGTAGTGGTACTTCCCCAAAGGGACCTGCCCATTCGTACACCTCAATATATACATATTGAGATTTCCACCGATAATCTCTGGAACCATAAGGCGTGTGACTTGAAATTTGGTAGGTTTTTTATTCCTTTCGCCCAGTAGAGGTCAGCTAAGAACGGATTTTCAATCTAAAATTCCACAAAACAACGTTTGCCAGATCAGCTAGTAAATAATACGAATTGTTTTCTTGTATGTATGCAAATGTAAGTTGTCTTGATGGTAAAGTGTGATATACATCCAAATATGCAATATTTTATGTTATTATTCAAACATGTTACCAACACGTGTCAATGTAAACACATTTTTCCCTTTATATACAGAAACTGTGTTGTATCGCTCACAAAAAACTTATATTCACATATTTCATATTTTATAAAAATGTATATTCTGCTACGTATTTTAAAATAACTTCTCTAAAAATACACAAAAGTAAAAAGGGTTACATTTGTGGTATCATCTCGTTAAATTCAATACCATCATGAAAAAAACCTTTTAGAATTCACCATTTTCATTAAATAGTAATGGAAGTTTCGCCAGCGGGAGTAAGTTCATGCTTTTAAGCTCGTGGCGAATATCGAATCAGACGCCATTTTTCAACGACGTCATCCGTAAAAGCATGTAGTTCATGCTCTAGACTAAGAATGGAGGCAAATTTTGTTGTAAATAATATTAATAAAGTACAATAACGGTGCTTATGAAACCACGAATTATGTAATTTGTTGGCAAATTAGAAGTAATGGGGCTAAGGGAACTTTAAGTATAATTAATATTTAAAAAAAAATAATTTATTTAAAATAAGTTGACTTTGGATTTATCATAAACCGTACTTCTTTTAAGTGAATTTGTGTTATAAAATGTACATGGAAACATTTAATTTGTTACATGAACTAATGCGTTCCATTTAAAATAATAGAAGCAACGCTTATGAAAGCATTGGTTTATAACTTACAGCTGCATCTCTTTCAAAATAACGACTCTACTCACTACTATATCACGTTCGGTTACATTAAAGCTGGTTGTACCTACAGGAGAATTTAAAAAGCTTTTTACTTTTTACGTAAAGAGCGGCAATCCATTTTTGCTGCGTTAGGGAGAGCCTTACAAACCCTATTTAGAAAATTGCTTTCTTTATCGCGTTCGCTGCTAAACGGTTAGCTCTAACCTTGATTCATAAGTGCACTATTTGCTTAAAAATAAAGTTGTGAAATTAGAATATGATACAATGATACATTTTACGATACATAGTAAAGCAATATACACTATATTTTTTGGCGATTTTATTTTATTCGTAATTAACTTATTTCTTACTTAAACCCCTACATCGTTCTCGCCTTCTTAATCATAAATTTGATCCTACTTCTCTAAATAATACATCTGGTTTATAATATACCTGTAAAAAAAGTATTGAACTGTCTCCTTGGTAAACATTCATCGTTGCTAATAAGTCTATACAATATAATATAGACAATATATATTTAGCTGCGGTAGGGCTACGCAAAAGGCGCACCGTGCGTAGAATAACGTTCTGTGGTCACATAGAACGAATTTGATTTTATTGTCGGGTAGTCTTAATTATTGTCTACACTTTCAGATAACATTTTAATTTTTTTCTTCTGACTTATAGATGTTGAGATTCAGAATAGAGCAACGTTCTATCTGATTTGTACTCCGCAATACAAGGACATATGTATGTTTAGACACAATTTTTTGTACTGACTAGACTAACCTTACTAATGTAATAGACGAGTGTGATATACTCTATTAGAGTCAATTGATAATTATTGCACAGTTACCCACTTTTTTATGGATATTTCATTGGAAACAGTGCTACATGCGTTTAAGTCATACATATTTTCTGAGTTTTTAGTAGAACAACGTTATTAATGATTGTCTGACTTATTATTTTTTGGAATGTTCCGTTGAACAACGTTATATAAACGTGTATATGTGATCTTGTGACCCATTAGTTATGCCATTTTCCGTAGGAAAATGTCACTATTACACATGAAACCTCTTATTTCCTAAATTTATATAATTATTTATTTAAAAAGTATACTGTTTGTTTATATACCTAATCATATTACAAACGTCAAAAATTGTAATAACAACTGCTATGTATAAGAAAATTATAACCAATATAAAAAATATAATTTGAATCGGCCGTCCTGAACAATTACTTTTTTGCAGATGTTACGTTGTTCTACGCAGGGTGCGAAGTGTTCGCTTTTTTATGAATGGGCAGGTCCGTACCACCACGACCTCACAGAAGATCGGCGTGAAGTGGAAGTGGTGTTACACTTCTGCGTGTGGTCTGGTGAATGAGGTAAGCGAAGCCCACTTTATTATAAGGTGGCAAATGTTTATGAGCGGTGGTTACCACTTAACATCAGGTGAACCGCCTGCTCGCTTGCCACCTTCTCGCATACAGAAAAGAAAACTTGGAAACGGTATTTATATTAAAATTTAATTACAAAAAATGTTAATGTTATGAATAATTATTTTGACGCAGACTTGAAAGCACCACATTATGAGCATTATAAAGTAAAATTCATCAAGACTGAGAAACAAATTTTGATGTATGCAGTTAATTTGTCCACTTTTTTAACTAAAGTTGTGCATACGTTTAATAATTGGTAAGCTTCTAAGCAATGCTTTTTTTAGTTTCTATTAATCCATATTCATTTTATATGCGTTTTGCTGTTGATATACCTAATAAAGAAAATATAATTAACATTGGTGCCCGCACCAGGAATTGAACTCGGGTTTCTTGAAAAAATTTTTTTATGTAGAACGATGATCATAAATCGAACGAAAAGTATTGAAATTGAATTTTAAAATAAAACGCTACGCTATTAATATCAAGAAAAGAACAAATAGTTAAGTCATTTAAGCCAAATGCGACATTGGGATTTTAAATTTCTATTAATATGAACTAAGTAGTTTTTCCTTTGTTAACTGAAATGCAATTCTATGGCAATCATCTATATAACAACTAAGATCTCGCGTCGCCATCTTATCATTGTATATGTTTCCGTGTATAATAATTATGTTTTAAGTTTATTAGAAAAATAAAGAAAATTTATACATTTCAATTCTAAACGCATATTCATTCCATTCATTCCCTTTTTAAAACATAAATTCAGCTACTGTCAGACATAGACAGGAGTGCCGTAAAAGAGTCGCTTCCTGGAATATATATCGATGAAAATCTCCAGTGTATTCCCAATTCGTGTAGTAGAAACGCGATAATGGATATAAATTTTTCAGGAGTGAATGTTCAACGGTTTCCAATTGAGAACGTTCAACAATCTACTTCGTAACAAAGCTGCGGTGCTTGTTTCAAGTTCCACGGAAACCTTAAAGAATTCTATCTTTTATTTTTCTACCAAACTTGTCAACAAGCAACAGACATGCCATTTCAGCAGTTCCCTGTCATTTACTTTTTTAAAAGTACAAATTTTAAGATGTTCAGGGCCAAGTGGCTTCTTTTTAACTGACTTCAAAAGTGAGGAGTTTCTAAATTCATATTACTTTTTTTGTTACCTTAGAATTTCGTCTTTTATGAACTAGTTTTATAAACTTATTTATGCATTGGGTTTGATTTGGCTCCCATGTAGTACTATATCAATTTCATCGATTGACTGCCTTCAATTCAATATAACTATAAGAAAAAATTATATTAATATCATTGTAATACAAAATAATGTAAAATTAATAAAAAAATATTGTATAATTAATCGTTAAATGTGTTGGTAGGAGCCAAACATAAGAATTTTTTTAATCTTTGAATTCCGAGGAACATTATTAAGAGAAAAACTGTAAAAAAATACCGGAAAAACGTAAAAATTCGGAAAAAGAAAAAGATTGTGATTTTAACAATTCAAACATTTCAATCAAAAACTGAAGTAAAACACATCAACCAAAATTAAAATGATGGAATTAAATAAGGTAAAAATTAAAAATACTGTGCGTGTTATTTGATTGATTGATTTTAAATCTTCTCTTCACAACCAATAAACAATTGCATCGGTTCATCATTGATGGAATAGTTTTTTTGTTTGTTGATTTGTTTTTTACTCATTTCAAGACTCGTGCAGCTTTATAAGATGAGGGCGGAGAAATTTAGCTCAAAGAACTCGTAATACATAGTACAAACCAAGCTAATTTTCAGTCTTATAGGACTGAACAGCAACATGAGTTAAGAAATAGAATTAAAAGGATTCGGATATCACAAATTCAAGCAGTTGTTATTGGATCTATAGAACCATCTTGCCACCATACTAAGTAAAAAAATATAAAAATGTTGCCACTGTATTGTATTGAAATTGCAAAGTGAAATAACAACCATAGGTGCCACCTCCAGAGTGATTTGCCCATTAATTTCCATTATGATATGTATGGATTCCATACATTTTCTTACAAATACCCAAAAGTTAACATCTGCTTTCAAATTACTTTATTTGTGGCAAGGGATGTACTTCTAATATGATAATAATAAACAAACCAAACATGTCTTAATTAACGGCATGCAATTCTTAAAACTTTTTAGATGGTTTTGTTATTCGAAATATTAATAAAACCTAAGCCACACTGCGTGTAGAAAAGAGAACCTTGCAGAAAAACGTAAATGGTGTTTGTTCCATCCTTCGCAGTTAGAAACTGTGGATAAAGGTTTGATTTTTATTTGGTATCGGGGGGAAATTTTCGTAAGATACCCTGTCATTCTGTGACAGGGTTATGTGTGGTTCTTACCCACTAAAACCGCTTCGGTGGCCACCTTATGTACGTTTGGAGGGACACCGTGATCTCCAACGGAACGCACCGGTGTCCCTCGGTACTGGGCGTGAGCTCGCCTCAAAAAGGGATAAACCTTCCCCGATTCCCTCGCCATCTTGCAGCAGCTCGAAGCCACTTCCTTCTGCCTTTTACGACAGGCAAGAGATACCTTAGTCCTATTCTAGAGCCCGGGACTACAGGGCTGAAAGGTTTGATATAGAAAGCCAAAAATAATGTATCGGTGGCGTGGCAGGGCCATGTCTTCCACATACCGGTAAAAAACGGGTCCCCAGTAAAAGCCCAAGTTGCCTTCGTGTCTCTGTGGCATCTGCCGGGGACACGGGCAGAAAAAGACGCACGAACAACTAATGAGCCTCATATTAAGCGGCTGACAGCCCCATGCCTGCCACCCAGGGTTTCACAATTAGGGGGAAGGTTGCACAAGTATGTCTCCTGTGCCCTAGCCTTCGTTATCCGACATTCAAGGCGGCAGTTGCCTCCCTGAATTTCTCCACGGCCTCCTTCCGAGTGATAACGTCCACGCAATATGCGAGGACTTCACCCCATATCATGTCGCTGTACCTGTAGCGCTAACCACGCATACGATACAGTGGTGGTATTTCGCTGAGAGCTCCCTCTTCTAAACGGATACCTCTCTAAACAACCATGTCCCGAAAGGGCCTGCGTGGCACAGTAGATAAGTGGGCCGTATCGCCTGTCCTCCTGGGGACAGGAAGTAAGAACATGGTTTTTAGGCCGACACAGCGATGCACTACCTCGACTCATTTGGAGCTGGCATATGGCTCCGGTCCTTTACCTCTTCACGCCAGGAGTATAATGATGCGAAGATCTCTGCTTATAAATCCCGAAGCATAACACCGGCCAACAGGTAAGTCGCCCACTGTAGATTAGGTTAAAATTAATCAGTTGCTCCGTATGACCTGTATTGCCAATACTTTCAGTGCCTTGTGCAAAAGTCCACATTAGAGCCCCATACAGAGCCTACATATGGATTACACTAATCTGGCCTGTAGGCGACCGAAGGAATCATTAGGGTCGCCACCGTTCGAGAGCAGCCAACTGAGAGCTGCCAATGCTTTCATTGCTTTGGGAGCGAGACACTAGAATATTATAGTTGAAATACCATCGGCGATCTAGAGCTAGATCGAGATTCGTAATCGTATGTTTTAAGTTATCAATTAAGAAATCATTATTTTAAGTTCTACAACTTACTTAGCGGTAAAATAACAAGGAATTAATCAGTTTTATAATTAATACCTGATTAAATCCGAAACGCAAGTCAATAATTTCATGTTAACTAAAACATAAAATATTGTAGTGCACGTGGAGTTGTATTGTAGTTCTAAATGACATTTCAAATAAACAGCACTAATGCTCGTTTTCGAGGCCAGCACAGTAGAGTAAATAAACAAATGACATCCAAGGTTCGAATTAACAAAGCCAAGTCATATTTAACATACAATGCCACCACGACTGCACGCGAAAACATATATATTCAATATAATTAATGCATCTGCAAGCAAATTTTGTACCGTTGGTTTACAATTTTGTCATTGTATTGTTTTATTCATATTGAAAAACATATATTTCTTTAATAAAATCGCTTTATTACTATTTGTCTCTTTTCGCGGAAACAACATAAAATAGACGAAACACAGAAAAAGGCAATTTTCTATCAACAGCTATTTTTAACCCCGACACCCCTTTGGAAGAATTATTTTATTATCCTTTTCCTACTTGTTTCTTTCTGAAAGTTATTTTTATTTAAATAAAAAAATCTCGTATTGAAATGATTCTGTGTTTCTGTTTAGAGTTTTGCTTAAAGCAAAGGCGTATTTTAAATTTACTTTTGCTGAATTTTTGTGTTGATATTAATTTATAAGAATATCGATGATTGATATAACTCTAAAAACTTCTTAAACAACTATTCGATTTTTATTTTAATAACGAATTAAATTCATTCTTAGCTAATTGTTAGTTTCCGGTATATTAAAAATAACGCATCTAATCGTATTTTACAAGCCAGAAAATTAATAACTAAAACACTTACACCCGGTTTCTGAAACACTGATCATCGTAGATGTCAACTAATTAGCCGTCAAATGGCTTTTCAAATTTCATGAGAATTCATTACCAGAATGATCTTCTAATGATCAGAACGATCAATCCAAAGAGTTTAATCATCCTTATGGCAACTAAAATGAAATTTGAAAACCATTTGACAGCTGATTAGTTGACATCTACGATGATCAGTGTTTCAGAAACCGGCCGTTAGATTTGCAGTCTTTGTTAATTATTTTTTAATTTGTTACAATTATAACGTCAAGGTAATAGCCGCACCAACAAAAACTTTGCGTCGTATCGCCTTGACTGAAATTATGTTGTACATATTCATTACTGTTTTGAGTAATTATTAGAACTTATTTAGCCAAAGCCAAAGAACTAATCCAATGAATAAACAATTTTTCTACCACCTCTCTCAAAATTTTATGAAATCTTTCATACTCTAGACGTAATGTTTTTTACACAATATCATCTACTTGATATATTACAATATGTTTCTCTTATTAAATTGGTAAGAAATGAAAAGGATATTATGAATCCTTCTACGTAAATACATCTGCCAATCTTTTTACGGGAAAAACATATCTAGTTAATACTAAGTTAGGTAAGCTATATTAAATCCTACTCAATAATTTGAGTAGGATTTAATATAGCTTACAACCTGTCTAATTAAAATTTCAATAAGATGTGTGTCATCGTAAAGAAGAAAGAAAAGTCAAGCCTACTTATCTATATTAAATACTTTTAGTCCGAAACTTAATGTATTTGTTAACCGTAAATCATTTAAAAAATGTGGGTTCAATTTTTATCACCAAAATGCATTGTAGCGAACACCACGACACATTCTTGATACGCCTCATGTACCGTAATACAATTAAATAATAATATTCTTAATGGCACAATATATATACTCATCATCATCATCATTTCAGCCAGTTTGAGTCCACTGCTGAACATAGGCCTCCCCCATAGACTGCCACGAAGTACGATGCTAATTCGACTCAAGCCTTCAAATTTATATAATTATGCATTACCTGCAAACCTCATCTTTCAGATCAAAATTATAGTTATAGATCAAAGTCTATCCAGATTTTTAAATTAATTGGGATCGTTTGAAAGTGCATTAAGAGTGAAGTTAAAACCAATAAATTATAGTTACAATAAAAATAAAGACGAAAAAAATATGTTAATTTAAATAAATTTATTTCATCAATGCTTGGTGTTGGCCTCCCCTAGACTTGATAACGGCTCGGAAGTGGTTTCTCATTGACCTTTTAAGCTTTTTTAAGTCTTGAGGAAGATTTTCCCATTCCTCTTTCAACACCGTCTTCAGCTCTGTGATGTTTGCAGGTGCATTGGTTTGAGGTCAGAATTTAGTACTGACCAGTACAACACGAAATTCAATCATGAACGGACGAGTGGTTCTAACATACAGTCAGCGGACATTGTCATGCATTTTAATGCACATGCATAAGTGCATTTAAGCTAATTATTCCTTTTAAGGAAGTCATGGGGATGACTTCATTTTAAGGCAGTTATCTCCAATGAAGCCTTCGTACGGCAAGACATGGCCTAAGAGAATGTCATCCATATATTAGACCGCCTGCTTGGCCTCAGTAGACACAATAAAACGGTCAACTCTTTCTTTCTTTTCGGCACCGACTGATATTTGACCTTCTACAGATGTCTTCTGAAATCTCCTGTATACTCTCGATGCAAGAGATTGGCTCAGGTTTAGTCGGCGAACGACCCCCCTCTGGCTGAGTCCGTCTTGCAGCAAAGCATCAAGCTTGAGTGACTTCTTCTGGTAACGTATCCATTTTGCTTGATATTCGGCGAACTTACGGAAGTGTTATCGGATCATCGTTTGATAAACGACTAATAGGTAAGTGCACCCTTATGTTTCTGGAGGGTTTTATAGGTTGCGATGCGTAACTTGTGACTGTCCCTCATAGTGAATGTTCAATTTTTACACGGATCTGATGATATTTTAAAAATTACGAGTCGAGTAAGTGTGTAAATTTAAAGCTTAAAGAATAGGTTTTTAGTAAATATGAATAAGTATTTACTTCAATGGACCCGTTTTAACAAAAAAAAACACTGTACATTTTGTAGGCTTGAGCCAATTTAGTTGTACGCGAGTGTATTACGTATTTCACAAATATTTATTTTAAATATTATTTTTTTACTGAATTATTTCACATGTATAGCCAATCATACTATTGCCAATTAACTTGTTAGAAACTTAAGAGTGATAATTAAATTTAAAATAAAATATACGAATCTATTACTGGTACAATTTTTTTCATTACATTTGGATTCCTCATCTCGGGAGTCAATTCTGTGAACGATCTGTAGCAAAATATGAGTTATTTTGTAACAGATGTTTGCAACCGTCGTTTAAGTAAAAGGCATTCCGTTTCATGAAGCGTACGTACGTATTCCAAGAAGATATGTTATAATATCCAGATTAACGCCTACCTTTACTTTGCAAAGAAAATTGATTTATACATGGTCATCTTTACAAATACAAAAGGTGTCATTTTCAGTAATGAAATGATATGTTTTATTTTTTCTTTTAAAATAATTAATTATGGCACTTATGTACGACATGTTTAAAAATCTATGAAAACTTTTTAAGAAAATTAAATTTCCACGCAGATATCTTCTGGCCAATGATTTTTCTGTTCATTGTATTTACGTACAAGTATTAATGTAATTATTAAAGTTTTCTTTAAGAACCATGTACAGTTCTGGAAAGTATGAGCAATGTGTGTCAGTTGTGAGTATTAATTAAATAAATATAATTAATGCAGACACAATCACAAACAGTTTGTTCATTAAGCAACATTTGTTAAATATCCTTCGAAGTTCAGTAGCATTTATGTACAAACTAATATTTTAAATGAAATATCCACAAAATTACAAGATTTCTATTGTTCATGTATTTACAAATTCAAAACAATAAAGTATTTTATTTTTAATTATTTACATAAGGTTGAAGTCTAAGAATTATGAAACATATAGTAGAATAATAAAGTTTCTCATTTTTAAGTACAGCAAATATTACTGGGCCTTTTTCACTAGTTTTTAATGTTTTGATGGATTGAAATATTAAGCATAAACATTTTTCACCAACTTATATAGAAAAATTCATATTTCATGTTCATCTTGAGTGCATACCGGCACTAAAAATAAAAGTAATCACATTATTTCAAAATATTGTTTTTTTTATTCGAAGCTATATTTTCTCAGTTTTCCATGCTGTTGCTGACTGTTCAAATATTATTTATGGAGCTTAAAAGTAAATATATATCTTAATAATATAATCACATAAAAAAATCTTACATCAATAACCAAACAAAATCTCTCTCTCCAATTTTACGAACTTAACTACATAGTATAAAACAAAGTAGTCGCGCTGTCTGTCTGTTCCTATGTATGCTTAGATCTTTAAAACTACGCAACGGATCTTGATGCGGTTTTTTTATTAGATAGACTGATTCAAGAGGAAGGTTTATGTGTATAATATGGATATGTTGTAAAAAGGAAAACAGTTGTAGGAATGCTTGAAAGCAAATAGATCTGCTATTTGTATATCGCATAAAATTATTTTATTTTATTTTTGTTAAATTATGTCATAAATGTAAGTAAAAAAAGGTTTCCCGGAAGAAAGGCCGCCCTTTGTACAATAAGTTTTAATTTTTGTTTGTTTTATTTTTGGTGTGCAATAAAGTATATATTCATTCATTTAAAAAAAAGTATATCGTATGTCCAATACATGAATTAGAGCAGCTCAAAGTATTGGTGCTAATGGAGTAAGCTGTCGTGATGCTCTTAACATGCATAGTCAATACCGACAACGGCTAGTGCATAAAACGAGACATGAGGCTTTGCATATGGATGGAATTCAGTAAACATTAAAAAAACTGAGGAATGAATGTGGAATAACTTACACTCATTAATCTAGTTGACGTGTTAACAATAAATTCACTTTAGTACATACAATCAATCACACAATCAAAAATTTACTTACTAGGTACACAACGTTGATATTTTTTTAAATCATTTGTTTAGTGTGTTTATCTAGTTTTAACAGAGTATAACGTTAAAACCCTCGTTTTACCTTCAATGTATTTATGTCTTAACATTCGGTTTTTGTTAATTAAACATTAAACATCGAATTTACTACCAGCATCATATATATTCTACCATTTAGCAAATTATGTATCCTTCATTGTCTCAATGAGCCACTAGAGTCTATTCGATCCCAAATCGCATTATCAGACTTCATAACTTCGTAACATTATTTCATTATGTAGTGATTCAATTACATTATTTTCTATTACAATCGAGAACTGAAATTTTCCTGACCCGCACCTACTTACTTTAAATGAGATCAGACTTTTTCGTTTAATTCCATTATTTTCCTGCAGCATCAACAATTAACCATTTCACTTAATCACAAATATTATTTATAATGCTCTTCCATAGTTATGTATCTATATATTAATAATGCTCTTCTTTAGTTACGTATCTATTGGCATAAGGTATGCCTCACGCATGTACTTTCAGAGAGCAAATAAGGTGTCCATTTACAGATCCTTCTCTTATTTCCTTAATAAATAAATTGTCTAATGTAATAATTGCAAACGGTCTGATGATATACACAACGAGTGAATGTAACTTTTCCAAAATTAAAACTAACAAAAAATTGTCATCGTTCATTAATGTCTCGGAAGTGTTTTATTTCACTGTCGATAACGGCCATTGGCCAAACGATCTATTGGAAAAGTCTACGAAATATTTTGAACTACCTATATTAAAAAAAATATTAAAAAAGTTAATATTTGTAGTTGACAATTGTTCTTGTAATATGTAGTACCTGGAGGACCAAGCTTTGTTCGGTTTGTTTTTTTTTTTGGTAAATCGTGTGAAATATGCATAATATTTTTCGATCTTACTGACGTAATACTAAGAAAATATGAACTGGTGTTATTCACAAAAGAAAGAACTTTAAAAAAGGAAAAAAAGAACAAAATGATCTATAATCGAAAAAAAGTAAAAAAAGTGTGTAAATGATCGTGACACGAACCACGGCCTTCTATTTTGGGGCCGCCCGATTACCAACGGAGCTATTACAACATTTTATAAAAATGAAACCAAGCCAGATCGATGTTTCGATCGATATACATATAGTACCTGGAGGACTGACCGGCGTTGCTCGTTTTTTTTTTTTGGTAAATCATGAAAATATAAAAAATCTAAACAATATAGATACATATTGCATATATAAAATAAATAATATGAATAAAAATAAACATATAGATACAAATATTGTATATAATACACATGTAAATATCGATTTATTATCTACTTCTTTTTTAGGTAGATGACGTACAGACGTTTTTGTATTTATTTTAAATATTTTGTTTTTTGTAACAATTCGAAAACATAGGTAAATACATCAGTATATATATATATATATATATATATATATATGATATTTGATAATGTTCAATAAAAACGATAATATTTGGTTACAATCTAATCAAACGAAAACTCACGACTCCTATTGGTTGCACCTCATAACTTAGTTACACGTAGAAATTACAACAATACTAGTGACTACAAAAAAGTATTAATTTTCCTTTTTTTATACCTAAAATGCAATCAAAAATACCAGACATCGCAAACAGCTATTTTCTATTACCCAAGCAAATTTTATCTTTGACACTCTTCCGGGAGAGCCCCTTCATTATCGCTTATTTTTGCATTCAGCCATTTGACAGTTGTTTTATTTAAATAAAACGCGTTCGCCACAAGCTTCACTTCCCTCGCTTTGCATAGCGTCTACATACATGGAAATTTATTCATATTCCTTACTTTTTCTAGTTTTAAAAGTGGAGCCATGTACTGTGGAAAAATTGTATATCGAAAATAGTTATTTTCTAGTTTTTTCTTACTGTTTAAACATGGTGTTTGAATTTATAAAAACAAAAACAACACTTTTTACTAAGTATATTTATCATTTATATGGCACCCACAGTACAAGCTTTGTCTACTACTAAAGGTTATGGAGAATGTATCTTAAAATTAAATCGAAAGTAAATTATAAGTATTGATTATAAGAACTTAAGCCTACACCTAATTTTAAAATTCGACTTCAGGTCAAAATGATTTTCACAAGACGAAAGGCAAGATAAGTAACATAAAACAATAAATATATATTTATACAATAGAAATAAATGTTAGTATCGTTACCTAATTTAACGAGAAAATATTTTGTTCCATGTCGAGTAAGAGAACAAGATTATTATCAAAAATTATACTCATATCTCATGTATATGTAGTATCAATAGATCACTAATTAAAAGAAAGAATTAAAACGTGACTCGCAATTCCTAATAAGCTTTAGTAATCAACGACGGTCTGACGCCGGAGGTTAGCCAAGTTTTCTGCCTCTGTATTTAACTTCTCCGAGTAACTATTATTCTATTGAGTAATAGAAATATGAATAAGATCTGTAATAATTAATAAAAATGGACCCTAACTAATGAGTAATAAACTGTTTCGCTTTCGCTTGCATGGGGAACCTTTAATGGTTTATTTATTTATTTATTTATTTATACTTTATTGCAACCTTTAAAAAAAAGGATTACAAAGGGCGATTAAAAAGGCATTACCTTTTGGCATTCTCTCCCAGTCAACCCGGGGCATAGTGAGAAATCGTCGTATATATATATATATATATATATATATATATATAGTATATATATATATATATATATATATATATATACTATATTATATATATATATATATATATATATATATATATATATATATATCAAACGATAGTCGCACAACGATAACATCAACATTGTAGGCAATAAGGGGTCATTTAGAAATAAATCCTGTAATCAGGCTACACTATCAGGAGTGTAGACTGAACAGTAAAAGAATTACCGAAAAAACTGGTATTATGTGTAGCTGAGTAACGGAGATCTGATCATTGTTCAGCGAGAGATATTTTATTTTAAAGATAACAATGAGAAACAGGATCGGTTAAAATAAAGAAAAGAGTAAGGAGAATTCTATAGATACGCCTTTGTTTGACTGTTAGCCATTTGAGGCGATAGGGACTAATATGGTCATATTTTCGAAGGTCAAAAATGTTTGTCACACTTTTATATTTCACCGTCATCATATTATGAATAATAGTCCCGATATCAAATAATAATATTTCTTATCGTAAAAAGTGACTCATTGAGACAATGAAAGAAAGCCTAGCATAATGTAGGTACTTAATGATAGGGCATGTACTTGCTCGTACTAAATTGTTTTTTTTTATTTTTTATTTGCGTATAATGAAAGTATTTTATCAGAAAATATCTACTTTGTTAATATCGATTTAAGCCTTAATAAAGATTTGAACTCACACTCGGACGCTTTATAATCTAACTAAGCTAAACTGCTAATAGCTACTGACCAGAATTAAGAAACAGCTACTTTAGTGTGTGCAGAGGATAGAGAAGCCAGCCCGAGATCAAATTATTACTGCATTTCCAAATGAAACTATTTTTTTATAGATTTATCATCTTTATTTTCAATTTTATTAAATCCGAATGTTCCCAACGATACCAATCATTTTCAGCGTCCATGGTCACAGGACACACTGAGGCGTTGGACTTCTGAATGTCACAGTTAATGCGGTTTCAGTCAGTTTTTAAATACAATTCTATGCAGAAGGTGCTCATTGTACCTTGTCAACCAGTAGTGGTTCATTTGGGCCTAGATTGAATTTTAATGATGACTAGCTGTGCCCCCGACCATTTCTGCGTGGAATATCAAAATAAATAAAAATCTAAAATAAAAGTAGCCTAAGTTACTCCTTATTACATCAGATATCTGTCAGTGTTTCGGTGGTAGGGCCACGCAGCAGCCTCGACTGTTGCACGAATGGGCAGTCTCGTCCGGGTTAGTACCACGACCTCACAGAATACCGGCGTAAAGTGGAAGTATAATACTTTCGCGTTTCGTCTGGTGAGTGAGGTGGCCGGAGCCCAATATTCAAAAGGTTCAGACATCTGCAACCCTCGGGTGTAGCAGAAGTCCATGGGCGGCGGTATTTACTTAACATCAGGTGAACCGCCTGCTCGCTTGGCAACTTTTCACATAAAAAAAAGTGAAAGTCTCGTCCAAATCGGTCCAGCCGTTTCAGAGATTAGCCGGAATAAACAGACAGACAGACAAAAATTGTAAAAAATGTTATTTTGGTATGTGTACCGTGTATACATCCATATGCATTTAGTAAAAAGCGGTTATTTTAATATTACAAACAGATACTCCAATTTTATTTCTCTATATAGATGTATAGCATCCCCATCTGATGAGCAACCCTCTTCTCTATTGAATTTAGGGTGTTTTTTGATTACATTAGCTTCGCGTATCGGAGGAATCGGTGTTCTTTTGCAAGGATATGCCTGATGACGCCGTGGCACAGTTGCCAAGGTATAGGCTTCGACGTCGAGGGTAGTATGTTCGATTCCCACTTGGATAAGTGTTCGTGTGACCCACAAATAGTTGTTTCACATCAATGATTCCGTCTTTTTCCACCTCCGTTGTAAAACATATCTTAAGATCGAACTCTCCTATGTTACATGTACTAGTGTATTCAGTCACTTGTGTATGCAGGAAACCGACGCATACGGATCGGTATTTAAAAGCAGATTTCCACCACCATCCGCCACACCAGTCTTCTGTGCCACGCACTCTCATTATTCGTGCATTTCGCCTATGCGATTCTAAATTCCTGCGCGCGGCACACGTGCGGCAGTTGTTAGATGATGATGTACGAAGCTGGCGCGAGGCCTGCTTTAAACGAGTCTCGGGGGCCCTGTCCCCATTACTCGGGTATGTATCTCGACCAGCGAATGGCTGGTCGGTGGTGAGGATGGCCATCGGCCATCCCTATCCCTGACCGCGGTAGCGGCACTTGCGGGTGTACGGCGTTACACGCGGTGTGTAACGCAAGGACGACATCGTCTTCGACACAGCGGCGGAAGTGCGGTCGGGTCCGGCCCCCCAATGGCCTGTTCCGACCGCAGTGGCTCTCGTGGGAGCGGACGTCCGTCAGGAGGACGGCCGTGGAGTGGAGCAATATTCTCCAGGTGTGGGTGTGGTCCGTTGTCAGCCCTGTCGTACATGCGACGGGCCAACCGGACCTCAAACTCCTCGATGGACACGATCTTCAGGTCTCTGGCGATTACGTCGTTCCTGACGTAACGCCCGGCTCCCACGATTGCTCGAAGGGCGAGGTTCTGCTGCGCCTGGAGCCTGCGCCTCTGCGAGGCGGAAACCAGTGCATACCACGCCGGAGCGACGTAGGTCAAGCGCGAACGGATGTAGGTTTTATAGACGCCCAGTTTCGTCTTAACAGGTAGCTTGGATGCCAGGATTGGGTAAAGGACCGCTCGAGCTGCCCTGGCTTGTCGAACAGAGTGTTCAACTTGGGGCGCCATACTCAGCGAGCGGTCTATCCGGCACCCAAGATACCTGATGGTGTCCTGGTTCGTTATCGCTTGACCTCGCAGCTCAAGCGTGGGTTGGTGTTTGATGTGGCGGATGTAGATGGCGGACGTTTTGTCAACATTGACAGACATCCGCCACTTATCCAACCACTCGGGCAGCAGGTCCAATTGGCGCTGCATCTTCCTCGCCGCAAACGCCGCGTTGTGTGAAGACGTGAAGAACGCACTGTCGTCCGAGTACAGGGCCAACAGTACGTCTTCATCCCAGTCAGAGGCGTTTTGCTCCAAGGTAGTTGTTAGAGTGCAATTGCAAAAAAAAACTGGCGACAGATTTACCGTATGGAAAACACAACCTGTAAACAACGGTCTCAGAATGTAGGTATATTTAACATACATCGGAGGGGTAACGGATCAACTGATACTGATATAACATCAGGACAATTTTTCGCCCCATGAAACAGATTAGATGCCTCTTACTATCGCACCCTCTAGACTTGTATGGAATTTTGTAGGCTACGAAATTCCATGCAACTGTGGCAAAAGTTATTTTTAATATATGGGCTCTAACACACGATCCATGGCGTCAAGGCACTAAAAGTCACTAAAAAGGCAACTGCGCCACGAAGTTATCATCATTAATCTTAACAGTTGAATGTGGACTCTCTTACAAAGGCCAAATAAAAGAGCAATAAAACATCTTTAAAAGAGCATATAGCTGACTTAAAATATAACAGATTAAACAAATGCCCAAGCGATTATATAAGGTTTGATAGACTACAGATCCTCAAAGGAACCCCGACTCCTCCCAAGTATGATCGAGTGAGGCTATTGAAATTAAAAAAGCCCTAATTTCAATAGAGAAGAGGGTAGGGTACTACTCCTGCAGTTTGGGATCCTATTGTTAATAAAAATAAATCTAGGCCCAAATAAACCACTACTGCAAGACAATTCAGTACAAATTAGAACGTTCTGCCTAGATCAACTTAAAATTATTAATTTAAAAAGATCTCAGCCTGCTCCGTAAATGCTGTACAGCGTTTTAAACGCCAGAAAATAAAATTGAAACAAACGCGATAAAACCGTAAATATAGTTTCATTTAGTAAAGTTTTTCTTAATTAAATTTCTCAAATAATTCTAGAAATTGTTTTGTAGATATTCTTTTTACCCCCACTTACTATAATTGCAAACGTAAAAGGTGCGGAAAATGAGTTTAGTTAATGGACTATTTATGGCTTCCTTTCCTTGGAAAAAGAATTCTGCATAGTTTAAGCCATTCCTCCTTCTCGCCCTTTCGTTTATTTAGTATTGTACTGGCTATTATTTTTAATTAACATCCTAATATATGAATAATAAATATACTTTTTCAGATTTTAACAAATGTAAAATTTTTCTTTTCAGTCATGTAATTTTTTTCTCTCTGTATTTTTATTTTTATAATTTTAGTGTTTAAATTTTGCATCATTGTTATAAGATGACCGAATCTTTACCGAGTCTTTAATGTCTTTAATACTACTAATATAATTCACCTCTTACTTTTACCACAAAATCAATGTAAGCACATTTGCTTTCATGAAAGCACTATATATACCTTTCTCCATCTTTGAAAAATGTAATATTTAAAACCATGCGTATATTTCTCATATCAGCTTTTAAGATTTTCTAAATATTTAAATAATACAAAGTAGATAAATATATTTAAATTTTCATCGGTTGGGGAAAAAAGGCGTTTAGTTCAGTGGCTAGAATGTCGGACGCATATCTCGGAAGACAGCGGTTCAAATCCTCGTCCCGGCGAAATATTATTTTTCTGTTTTTCTAAATTTTCATCTCTCAATCTTCTTATTATAGAGCTTCATCATTACAGTTAGCTCATTCAAATTGTTACCTTATTACGCCAAGTAAATTTCTTTTTTGCAAGTTACACATTAGAGTCGTATATAATTCAATCATGTGACAATATATTTTCCGATATAATAATACCTGTCCTTTGCTTTGCAGACGATACGAGTAAAGTAAGTTCCAGTTCCAGACGAAAAATAAAAAAAACAATTACTGAGTTCGAAAATGGAACTTTCTGGGAACATGTTACTTTTTAATTTGCGAATCTGTAATGACTGTGCCAGATCATTATGGCGTAAAAGTTATAAAAATTAAGAGTAAAGGTTGTCAAGGATATCCTCGTTGACCTTATTGTGACCTCGCATCATTTGGGCGACTGGTAGGACTAAAAATAGGGCTTGTTATTTTCTCACTCTAGCTTCCAATACCTAAAACACAATAGGTTTTTTTCAAGTTGCGGGTAATATTTTAATGTTAATAAAGCAACTGTGTATTAAATGAATGACATAGATTAAGATTTTTATTGGTACTCCACAAAAATTTACAAAATAGTGATGCATCAACTTCAATGTTAACCACATGAATTATAAATTCGGAGCATTTTTACACAACCTTATCTTAGTGCCTACGGGTACTAGATTACGGATAAACATACACAAAATAGAATATTATAGATATATAAACAGCCAGACAGGCCAAGAATGGGGGTCCAACCCACACTCTGGCGCAAGAGATAGATTGCATGTAAAGAGTAAAATAAATTTTGAGTAACTGTCACTTTGAGTCCAGTAAATAGAACTGTCATTGAAAATCCTTAGTGTTATTTAGAGATAACCTCCTAAATAATATCGCAAACAAGATTAAGGTATTCCACATAGTTGTTGTTAATCCATCATTTGGAAAGTAAGTTCTGCCCTCAAGGCACAATACTTAAGGCTATTTTGCCTTAAGTATTGTGCCTTTTAAATTAATTACAAAATGATAATTGATTCATTCTTATTCCATGTTATTATTCAAAGTGGCTCATTCATATCCTCAGATTTGGAAGAGAAAGGGATGGCAAAAGAGCTGGTATTACGAATGCGAGGTGCCCTCGCATTCGTAATACCAGGTTTTAACGCCAGGTTTTTGCTTCTTATATATTTTTTTTTATGTGAAAAGTTGCCAAACGAGCAGACGGTTCACCTGATGGTAAGTGAATGCCGCCGCCCATGGACATTGTTTTATTGTAAATGAGTAAAGAAGACTTGTTTAGTTGTATAAACTTTATTTGATCACTTACATGATATGCACGTTGGGCGTTGACAAGAATAAGAAGGAAGTAATATCTATGAACGACCCAATATATAGTAATAATCATAGACAATAATGTTACATGCCCCTTTTTTACAAATGAAAATAATTATCGTTGACATTTGACAATGACAATTTATAGTAGAGTAATTTGTTTATGTTTGTTAACAATTTTTAAAAACAATTAAATTAACAATCAAAGCTTAAGACTAATGAAATGAGGGAAATATCTTTTATTGACAAACATATAGTTTTAATTTTTAAATACATTTCCCTAAAAGTGAAATGAATGTGACAATCTTATACAATGAAATACAATGAAGTGTTAACAAACTTATTCTTATAACTTTGAACTAAAATACAAATTATAAATATTACACATTTCTTTTCTTTATTAATCTTCCTCGACTACTATACTTAGGTGACTGAGTATTACTATGATTTACATTTTCTTTTGACTTAAAATAACTTGTTACAATCATACTATCATCCTCTTTATCTAACAAAGAATTATTTGACATATTAATATTACTAGGCTTAGTGTGATTGTCTGACTCTGATGGTATGTATGCTGATTGTGATGATTGTTTGTTGTATCTTTGACGGATGTGTTGTGAATTCCTTCTGTAAGTAGTGCCATATTCATCTTTGACAATATATGAACGAGGAAAGTTGGACTTTGAGACAATAGTACCTCTTGACCAAGAAATACCTTTAGGATTCTTTTTGAAATATACTAAATCTTTATCATTAAAATCTGAATACTGATGAGAATTTTTATCATAATAGAACTTTGATTTATCTATGTTTTTGTGTTTGTTTTGTGAATGTATTGAAAATTTTACAACTTTAGGTTTTAAATTAGCTATTTTAGAAGGTAATTTGGTTCTTAGCTGACGCGACATTAACAGTTGTGAAATATTAATACAAATACAAGAAGAAATAAAATGGCAGATCAGTCGAACATTATAATTTCAAACACGCTACGACCTCTCATTGTCGACGGACAAATATGTGAAAGATGGCGGACATGGAAGCAAAAGTTCGAAATTTTTATGGAAGCAAATGAGCTTGACAACCGATCACCAACCATACAAGTCGCAATCCTTTTAAACGCAATCGGCGACGAAGGATTAAAGGTATTTAATTCATTCAATATTAACAGAGCAGATCCTTCATTAACCTTAAAACACGTGTTTGACAAATTCGACGCAAAATTTAATCCATGCAAAAAACGTGACCGTCGAAAGATTTAATTTTTTCACAAGAACACAAAAGGAAGGTGAAACAATCGATGAATATGTCACAAGTCAGACCAACCTAGAAATGTCACAAAATAGGTCAGAAAATAGCAAAAAGCATAGAAAAGTTACAAAATAGTCAACAATTAAATATAAATATCGCAAAATATCAGCCAAAAAGGATTTCAAGTAGCATAGGGAGAAGGGATAATCGTTCAGAGTCATCAGCATCAAGAAACATTTCAAGTAGTCGCAGCCAGACAAGTTAATATAAGAAACAATGTTCCCGATGTGGTCAAATTCATAGATTTAAATGTCCAGCAATGGGAAAAGTTTGTATAACATGTAAAAACCCAAATCATTTTGCCAATTGCTGTTTTTTCAAACCTAAACTTAATAAAGTAAGTACTGTCTGTAACAATTCACCCTTTGAAAATAATAACTTTATAATTAGCGCTATCAATAAATCACATCAGGATTGGCAAATTGATGTGGACTGTTATGGATATATATTAAAATGTCGGATAGATACAGGTGCTGATACAAATGTAATGTCTAAACAAACTTTTGAAACACTTTGTTCAGCCACAAACACAAAAATACCTATTTTTAACACACATAATAACATATATTCTTATTCAGGCGAACTAATTCCAAATATCGGTATTTGTAATTTAGAATGTAAATTCACTAACGGTTTGATAAATAACTTACAATTTACTATTGCGGATTGCAATTGCCAGACAATTTTAGGATGGAAAAGTTGTGAGAAAATGGGTATAGTACAAAGATTATTTATTTTAACAGAAAATAAGCAACAACAGTCAAGGTCAGTACAAAACATTCTTAATGAGTATTCGTCAATGTTCACAGGTTTAGGATTTTTAGTCAAAGAAGCACATTTAGATGTTGATCCTAGTATTCCTCCAAAAATCTGCCCAGTTCGTAGGATTCCCTATTCTCTTAGAGATAGATTAAAACAAGAGTTAGATGAAATGGAAAAATTACATGTTATTGAAAAAGTGACAAAACCAACTAAATGGGTGAGTTCTATTGTCCTAGTACAAAAACCTAATGGTAAATTACGTATATGCCTAGATCCGAGAAATTTAAATTTAGCAATTCAATGACCTCATTATCCTTATCCTACATTTGATGACTTACGTTCTAAAATAGCCGGTGCTACAATATTTTCTAAATTAGATGCTAACTCAGGATACTGGATTATAAAATTAGATGATGAAAGTAGTGACCTGTGCACATTTAACACACCTTATGGAAGGTACAAATTTCTTCGTCTTCCATATGGTATTAATTCTAGCGGAGAAATATTTCATAGAATAATGTCTGAAATATTTGAAGGTCTTCCCGGTGTAATAACATTCATTGATGATATCCTTGTATTTGCTTCTTCAGAGTCTGAACATAATCAACGTCTTGAAGCTGTTTTTAAAAGGGCCCAAGAAGCAAACATAAAATTTAATAAAACAAAATGTTCTTTTGGAGTCCCTGAAGTGTGCTATGTAGGACATATTTTTAATAATAATTAATATGAAAAGTCCAACAAATGTCAAAGAGCTTCAACGCTTCTTAGGAATGATAAATTATCTAGGTAGCTTTATTTCTAATTTAGCAGAAAAAACTAATTTACTTCGAGCTTTACTTAAGAAACAAAATATATGGCAATGGACAGAGTCACATGAGCAAGAATTTATAAAATTAAAATCATTAATATGTCAGGCTCCAGTATTAGTTCATTATAATATAAATAAGCCTATAAGAATGTCAGCAGACGCTTCAAAAAATGCTGTAGGAGCAGTAATATTTCATGATAAAAATCCTATTGCATATGCCTCAAAGTCATTAACTTCTTGTCAAGAGCAATATGCTTTGATTGAAAAAGAATTATATGCTATAGTTTTTTGATGCAAAAAGTTCCACCAATATATATTTGGTAAACCTATCTTCGTAGAAACTGATCATCAGCCATTAGTTACTCTTTTTAAAAAGCCTCTGTCAGATGTTCCTACTAGATTGCAAAGAATGATGATTACATTACAAGCATACCATTTAATTGTTACTTAAAAAAGGCACAAAAATGTATATTGCAGATACACTTTCACGTTCCCCAGTAGACAATTCAATTAAAGACTTAACAAGTTTAGAAGAACTAGAGGACAATATAGAAATTCATGTCAATTTACTTACCTCAAATTTAGCTATAACTAAAGAAAAACTAGATAAAATATTGTTTCATACGAATAATGACATAATTTTACAAAAAATAAAAGAATATTGTAAAAATGGTTGGCCTAATAGCAAACAAAATTGTGATCCAAAAGTTCTTTCTTATTGGAATATAAAAGAAGATTTACATATTATTCAAGATATAATTTTTAAGTCTCAGTCAGTAGTAATTCCAACATCAATGAGACGAGAAATTCTTTCTATTTTACATGAAGGTCATCAGGGCATGGAAAAAAACAAAAAACTTAGCCCGAGGAACAGTTTATTGGCCAAACATGAATCATGAAATCGATGACTTAATAAAGCAATGTGATGTATGCCTTATGTATAGTCCTAATAAAATAAAAGAACCACCCTTGTCACATGAACAACCTTTATATCCATGGCAAAAAGTAGCAACTGATTTGTTTGATTATAAAGGAAAGAAATACTTATTAGTTGTAGACTACTATTCAAATTACATTGAAATAGCTTATTTGAACAATGATAGTAGAAGTTCAATAGTAATTACACAATTAAAATCAATATTTGCTCGACATGGAATTCCTTTACAATTAGTCAGTGATGGTGGTCCTCCTTATAATTCAGCTGATTTTAAAAATTTCCTATATGATTGGGATATTCAACACATAATGTCAAGTCCTAATTTCCCCAGATCAAACGGTCTAGCAGAAGTTTCTGTTAAAACTATAAAAAATATTTTTAGAAAATGTGATGAGTCAAATACAGATTATTTTACTTAGGACTTTTACAACACAGAACAACACCTAGAGGAAATATAAAATCCCACTTCTGACACCATGTTTTATTGTAAATGAGTAAAGAAGACTTGTTTAGTTGTATAAACTTTATTTGATCACTTACATGATATGCACGTTGGGCGTTGACAAGAATAAGAAGGAAGTAATATCTATAAACGACCCAATATATAGTAATAATCATAGACAATAATGTTACATACATCTTATACACCCGAGGGTTACAGATGCGTTGACAACCTTTTGAAAATTGGGTTCCGGCTACCTCACGCACCAGACGAAACGCGAAAGTATTTGTCATACTTCCACTTTACGCCGGTCTTCTGTGAGGTCGTGGTACTTACCCGGACGAGCCTGCCCATTCGTGCAACAGCAGAGGCTGGTGCGTGGCCCTACCACCGTAAAATATCCACAAATTCTTTAAAAATCATCTTTTTAATTAATAATTATTTTAAGCAAGAACGTTTTTTGGAACGATTGGGAACTACGATTTTTTCAAATTTCCTATAACATTTAATGAAAAATCTACATTAATTAAAAATTATGATTTCGAAAATTCGTCAAAACAATATAATACTACAAAAATTACCCAAGAAACATGAGATAGCGCAAAGTAATTAACAATTCATGGTGATTCAACTCCTACCAGTAACGTTTAGTATTTTGTAATGACATTATTCATTACAATAAGTCAGTCTCATGATTATTTATCGTCTACAACCACGTATCCTTGCGCAAATTTATTCTGTCATAAATTATTATATTGTAACATATTGAGGTTATATTGTGCCAGTAGAACATTGTATGTAGAGCTATGGTAATACTCGCTATGTGATGTACTTTTTTACCTAATCCTTTTAGGTTATTATTCTCTGATGTGCTAATAATATAAAATTATTTCTATACAAGTCCGAATAAGGTTTGATGGGAAAGAAATCAATACAAACCCGTGAATGCTAATATCAAATCAACGTCAGAGTTGCATACTGTCCCCTACAACGTTTCTTCAGCGTATTAATGACTCGTTGCGATAAAATGCAATAAGCCATAGCTAATGCATCATTAATTGCTTTGTCTATGACTAAAGATGACGCTTTACATGCCGGTCGGGCAAATATTTCTCAATAATACGCCGATGAGCGTCGGAAAACACTTATGTAAGTAGAGGTTTTGTGAAATAAAATCTCGGATTGGGTTTGAATAAATTTAATACAATTGAATTTGGCCTTGCCATATCGGACAACGTTAAATTTCGCAGTTAGTACTTGGTAAAGGCAGCCAAGATGGCTTTTAGAAAGCTCGGTATCTTAAGCAGAGCAGTGCAGTATATCCTGCAGACTCATGGCCTGCAGCTCTTTAAAGAGCAAACTCTTCATCTAAATCACCCTAAAAATAGTGCTTTGTAGCAGAAATTATCTTAATATAAATATTATATACAGATAAAAAGTTACCTCACGTTGTTTTCGCTAAGTACAGAGTAATTTAGCACTTAAAATTCCACGCAACAATTAGATTGATGCACATAATAACACCGTTTACGGAAGTCCGGTTACACGATTTGCATGACCTGGATGTGGGGTATATAGGTCTTGAATTTGGTTAAATCAGAATGAGTTCTCCAAAATAAAAGTAACATGCAAAGAGGTCAAAGACATATGTTCCATTTTCATAAATATAGACGTTTAAGAAACTTGAACAGACCGCAAACCTAATACCGAATAACTATTTATGAGTATCTCGTTCCAAATATTCAACCTTGAATGTTATTTGTAACGTGTTGCTATAATACAATAACGAACGAATGTAGATGATGTCGAGATGTCGAGATTTTCGCGCTGTGATCTCACAGCCTTAAGTTATAACTTTTATGTTATTACTTTTTTACTATTTTTATCAACTTTAGCATTTTTATCAACTAAGCAAGTGGCGGATGATCACACCCGCTTAACTTAGTTGGTAAAGCGTCTGGGCACGAAACTAGAAACGAAGGTTCGAATCCCGCAGCACCGAAAGTTTTTGTTCATTTAACTACGAAAATTTTTGATTATTTTAATTGTTCGTTCGTTGCCTTCGTAGGAATCAAGCCCGTGAGCAGCAACTTATAGTGTAAAACTGGCCTAAACAAATGCAACAAATATTCTAATGTAAGGGTTGGAAATGCGTCTTGAATTTTTTCCTTGAAATTTTCCACGTGCTTGGCTTGTTACACACTTCCGTTCCTTGGCATGATATATCACAATGTAACAAAAACACACAATTTGGCAAATAGATGATTACCTAGACAGAACCCACGGGTTTGGGCCCTCCGTTGTGGGTAGGGCCGCGCATGTGCCCATGCGTGCGTTTAACTATGATATGTTGTTCACTCTTGCGTAACTGGCCCGTTGAGGTAAGTATGCACCGGGAACTTTGGCTGGACCGGTGAGAGGAGTTACACCTGGAGAGGAGGCCTGAGAAGGCCACAGTCGCGCCGGGGTTCGCAGAAGATTTCGTCTTCTTGTTCCCAAAAGTGACAGCGCATGTGCCCATGGGTTTTTGGTACCTCTTAACTCCCACATATCCCTGCTGCCTACCAACAAATCGGAGTAGATATGTCTAAAGTATAAAGGAGGATGTGTATAAAGGAGTTTTCCCACGTAAAAAAAACACTGTGAATGCAAGGTAGATCGCAGAGGACAGCTCGAGAGTAGTAGAGGAGCCACAGTAACCCGTCCTTTATATCGTGCGTAACCCGCGTAAATAATAACTGAATTATAAGTGAGTGACGGCTTCCGTTGCTGAAAGTCTAAGTATCTAAACCCAAAATCGCTAATAAAAAGTTACGACTCTTAAGAAATATCAATAAATGTTATTTGAATAACATTTTCCGCAGTAGAAAATGTAAGCACAAGGACTTTATTTTATTGTTTTCACGCCAATATTTAACGTTTGAATTGAATTTTTAACGAATGTTTTTTTAATACTTCTTTTACTATTTTTTTTTACTATTTTTAGGTATTTTTTTACTATTTTTAGGAAGGTTTTTTTTACTATTTTTAGGCACTACCAGACCGGCGTAAAGTGGAAGTATAACACTTTCGCGTTTCGTCTGGTGAGTAAGGTTGCCGGACCTCAATTTACAAAAGGTTGTCAACGTATCTGCAAACCCTCGGGTGTAGCAGATGTCCATGGGCGACGGTACTCACTTAACATCAGGTGAATCACCTGCTCGCTTGGCAACTTTTCACCAACTTTTTTAATAATTTTTAATACCCATACAAAAATGCTCTTAAATTCGATAGATAACGGTTCTATTCAATTTTTTAGAATAAAATGCGCTAAATATTCATTAATTAAAAATATTTATTATATTAAATTGGTGCAGCTTTTTAAATAAATAGAAATACAAAAAAAATATTTTTTAACATTGAATAGTTAGAGTATTACTTACTATGGAATTTATTTTACGAACACTCTGGCTGTCAATGATTAATACAGTGTTTCCATTACTGTCTTATAGTCTTAGATCCTTGCCTCGAAGAAAATATGAAGCGCTTTACATACTAGCGAAATTCTTTTACCTTTGGAACGTTTAAGTGATGTTTAAAATAACATTTCAACCAACACATAATCAAAATCCTAAATGTTTTCGGTCTATGTTTTATTCTGTTAACGCCCGATGTTACTGTGTCTTTAAATCCAATTTGCCATGCTATGGATCAATTCTTATACTTCTGCAATATTTAATGTTATTTTAAAATGTTCCAAAAAATTCCTAAAATCATTTAGGAATTTTTTAAATTAAATTCAATTAAAATTCCTATTTATAACTTTCGGTGTCAGCACCGCAATTGGAACTCAGGTCCCTTGGGTACTGAGATATTAAAAAGGGGATTTGTAACTGTATAAAGCAAGTTCGGTGAATTTCAATAAGTTCAAGTTTAGATCGGTCTGATAATTGCTAACAGATTATATTTCTTACACAAGGTGTAAGTCAATCTATTGACTTACTTAGCTATAATGTATACTAACTAAATTTTAATTGCCTTATTATTAGTCAATAAGTACGATATATTTTAGCGCACAGCTTCCTTCTCCACCTCTTTTCGATGGCTATTCATGCTGTCACCAGCAGGGTAAATAGGCGGAGATGCATATTTTTGGGTCATATAATTATTATAGTTGTTTTTTACTCTTGTCATATATAAGTATCTCTGATTAAAGGAATTTGAAAACTTCAAATCAATAGACTTTTATGAGTCAGTATAAAGTTTAATTTAACAGATTTAAAATAACTTAACTTGCGTTTGTATACAATTTATGTCATACCAATAAAAAAATTTAAGAAGTCCAATTTTTTGCTTTATAAATTTAATGTTTTTCTTCATTTTAATATAACTTCTGGTAATGAAAAATGAAATCTGTATTTGTGGATATCACAAGGTAAAAAGGCAACATGGAGTATTGCATAACATATTTGAACTGGAAAAAATTGAGTCATATTTTTCGCAAATCAACATAAACTAATTTAAAAAGTAAAAAAAAAATCAAGCCATCTCTCAAAGCCTACAAAGCTAGAAAAGAGATATATATCAAAACAAAAAACTTTCCTGTGCTTTAATTAACTCATGTCGACTGCTCGTCAAATTCAAAGCATTTCATTTCAATCCCGGAAAAGAGCTTCGTATATGTCCTCCCGACACTCTTTATTTGAACGGAACTAGATAGGGACATTAAAAAAAAGAAGATTAATATTGAACAGACCAAAAATTTTGTAATAAAATAGCTTGTTCGCTTCCTTTCATCTAAAAAAATATACCATTTTAACACGTAAATCACAAACATTTTTACTGTTTTTTTTATACTAATGCGCATACAATATTTTTGGTTTTGCCATCTTCAGCAAAAACAAATAAACTTGTCGATTAACACCGCGGGAACACGCGACATTTTACATTACATAGTGAGATTCAAATGAATTAGATTGTATTCGTTGGTAGCTAACAAGTCACCTTAATTTTATATGTTCGACTTTTAAGCTTACTTCAAAAGCGGTAGTGCATAAACAAAAAACGTTATATCAGCAAATTTTCGTCACTTTTTAGGGTCTTCAAATAATGCATTTAACTTGATTTTCTATCGTAAAAAGCAATCTCAAAGGTGAGCAAAAATTAAGGAGGAAAAATCAAAAAAAAAGCTCTGGAGGGAAACCGTTCCGTGAAGTGAAGTAAATTCAATAATTCTTCTTACTTTCGACGTCGACGTTAACAGAGTGTTGAAAATAAAATTGAGAAAAATGTCACTTATTCAGTCTGAAAGGTTTATTTGGTATCTTTTAGGTGGTCATAATATTAATATATCTTAGTATATAGCCACACTACGAAATAGTTTTGTACTTTTGCTTGCATGTCGAGTCTATAGAAATACGTGAAACAGAAACCTATCAGTTACTAAAATCCTTTAACATCATTTAGGCCTCAGGCCCTGATTATAATCCACCCTTCTTTTATATTATTAATACGTGTATCTTAAGTAAATAAAAACTGTACGCTGTTCATGACACAGCGTACAGTTTTTATTACATACACGTTATTAATGAACATCAGTATGGATTTGTTAAGGGGAGATCTACCATGTCGATTATTGTCAATTATTAATACTCTGACTTTGTGTCGTAGACAGCTCATGAGCATGTACTTTTCTACAACGCAAATTACAAGCAATAGGTATGAGGAGAAATTTAATCAGATGATTTACCTCTTACATCAAAAATAGACGTCAACAATGGTTCTGAATGGGATTAAATTTTCGAAATGCTATATTTTTTTTTCTTTTACCCTGAAACCAATTTCAAAGGTTTAGAAAAGAAAAGTTTAAATATTATTAGCAGTAATAAATTAAATTTTCTCGTTCAAATTTTTGTGACAAATTAAACGTTTACATTAATATTTATATTTATTGTAATACATCTAATGTTCCAAAATGTAAAGCCATATCCAGAAATAATTTTTACACAGACAATTGACCATTGTTAAACTTCAATAAAACGTCACAATGATCAAAATTTAAGGTTACCGCTTCATCCTTAAACGCAGAATAAAGCAAATCCTATAAATCTTCCTTCACTTAATCTTTGCCGCTTACGGAGTGTGAAAAGTGAAATGCCTTTAATTCAGTTTGCAGGCGTTAAAAGGTTTGTGTAATATCTTCTTAGGCGAAAGTTGCATGATGAATTATTTTTCCTACGTTATATCAGAAACGTGACATTTATTTCATGTTGAATGTTATGGCTCATTTGATCTGACATGTTAACATTAATACAATTTAGTTATTTTTTGAGGAAAATTATTGGCAGGTTACATATAAAATTGTAGTTTTGTCGAACTGACCACTTTGATCCGAATATCTGACTTTTGACTAGGAATTCAATATTCAATTTTAGTTCTAGTATCTTGTATTAACCGTTTTTGCTTTCAGTCCCAAGACTATTAAAGCTTCATCGGACGCAGAACCGGTGGGCTAGCCAGAACCCACGGGTTTGGACCCTCCGCTATGGGTAGGGTCGCGCATGTGCTCATGCGTGCGTTTAATTATGGCGTATCTAAGGGCCGTCGAGGTCGCGGTTCGGACCGAAACCCTGACGGCCGTCGACTGTGCAATTAGCTAATCGGTTGCTGGGAGCGGTGAGAACCGCCCCGGAACGCGAGTGTACCTTGTGTACGCGTTGTGTTGGTCTCGCCGTGCTCGGAGGCGAGGGCGAACTACTGTGTTTGTTGCCACACTAACTGTGGGTGTAGTGTTATCCGGCGGGACCCCCGGCGGTGGGTCCAACGTATCTAAGTCCCCTTCCTCGACCGGGTCGATGAGGACGTTTCGAGGGCGACGCTTGTTGACGTTCGTGTTCGTGTCGGGTTGGTAATTTGTTGCGCTTACTACCAGAGGGTTGGGATGATGCTGGGCTCTGTCGAAGAACCGTTTGGTCAAATGTTTAAAATGTGAGCGAGTCTGCAATCGCTGTGCAGATCGACGTTGCGCTGATACCATTGCGCAACGGTTGCGCGGCGGATGAACTTACTTTGAACAACTTGCAATTTGTTAATGCGAGTAGGGTATGAATGAGTGAAGATCATGTATGAGTAGAACATGATGAGCCGTACGCAAGCATTATATAATAGTAATTTGTGCCTTAAGGGCATTTTAATTTTGTCATTTGTTAAATAGAGTAGCCGGCTGGAGACGAACGCGGTTCTATTTCGGACGTGATTAATGTGCGTAGTAAAAGACATAAGTACGCGAGTCGAAAGTGACTCCTAAATATTTGACTGTTTTCTCCCAGGGGAGCGTTTGCCCATAAAGTAATATTTGCCCCAACTTTCTGTACTGGCGAGGGCCTTTGTAACGGTGTGGCGGATGGGGGTTGGGGGTGCTACGAGTGAAGTGAACCGCCACACTTTTTTCTGGATTTATGTCTATTCTCCATTTGCGGAACCAATCACCGAGGCGGTCGGCGGTCCTTTGGAGTCGAGTTGTTAATTGACTAAGGTTGCGGTCTGAATAAAATAACGCCGTGTCGTCCGCGAAAAGCGCGAGATTGACGTGGGGGTCTTTCGGTATGTCGCTCGTGTAGAGCGTAAAGAGCAAAGGTGAGAGGCAGGAGCTTTACGGTACGCCGCCGTGAGGCGGCGGCTTGTGGAGAGAGTGCCCTGAACTCAATATTGGAAAGAGCGGTTCGACTGGAAGGCCCGAATAGTGTACGAGCCTATCTGGCACTTTGAGTGTGTACAGCTTGTAAAGGAAGCTATTGTGCCAGACTTTGTCGAATGCTTTTGCAACATCGAAGAAAAGAGCCCCTATACTAATATGTTTAGGGTGATTTAGTACTTTTAAGATATGAGGCGGAATAGTTGATCGGGACAGGAATGTCTAGCTCGAAAGCCGAATTGTTCCGCCGACAGAAGGCTGTTGGAAAACACTTGTGCTCTTTGAGCCTGTTTAATAAGAGCCGCTCGTAAAGCTTCCTCAGGTAACTGAGGAGGCTGATGAGACGATAACTAGAGGGCTGGTTGGCTGGTTTATTCGGCTTGAGAATACCGATAACCGTGGCTTCTTTCCAGTCGTCCGGAAAGGAGCAACTGGAGAGTAAAGTATTGTAAATGGTCGCCAGTAAACAGATAAGCGGCCCAGGGAGAGCTTTAAGAATTTTGTTACTAATATTATCTGGGCCCGGGGCGGATTTGGGTTTTAAGTTTTTAATAATAACTTGGACTTCTTCGGGGTCACTGAACTCAAAGGATCGCCTTCCGGTGGAAGCGCAGCCCTAATCTCGATTGCACGGTCCACCTCCGTTAGGTGGGCTGTATCGATGTGTTCGCGCGATGGCGTACATTGCTGCTCTAGGTTGTCCGCAAGGCATTCGGTTTTTTCGGAGTCATCTAGGGCTACTGAAGCGCTATTAGGTCTAACTAACGGCGGTAGTGATTCGCGGGGGTCTGCTTTCAGACTGCGGGCCAGCCGCCAGTAGGCGGTGTGCGATGGCTCGATGATTGAGGAGATCATCTAGGAGATTGCCCCACGTGGTATGTCGGTGTTCCAATACACGATCTTTGACTTCTAGCTGAAGGCGTCGAAGTATCATCAATCATAATGACATTAAGAATTACATAAGAATTACAATACGTAAGAATTACATAATAATTAGAATCATTATCCGTTCAAATCTTGTTGTCCAATAAACGAGATGTTAACGAGCTTGTTATTTGCACGTTTCGCTTAGAAAATATTATAAATTACTCCATGAAATCATAATATATAAAAAACTGTTCAGATGATGTCAAATCTGATAAATAACATACTGAATGTCACGTTCTTTTACCCCTACGGGTTTCAGACATCGCGTGTGTTATCCAAATTTCACGAAGCTTATTATGTTTAAAAATCTAAAGAAAGATGAGCCCGTCCCAGAACACCGAGAATAAGAGCGCTAGGAAATACCGTCTCCAGGTGTGACACAATTTTTTCGTTATTTTATATTTGTGCGTAGGTTTGTCAATTGTACTATCATATAAAGTTTTATATTATATTTCGTGTACGCGTACCCCATATTGTTAAAAAAATATAGAAAATAAAAAATAGTAGATTTTTTGAAATTTTTCTCAAAATTAATTCTTATATAGCGGAAAAAATATCGGAGCCTCAAAACAATAAATGAACTATATATTTAGTATATTTTATATGATGAATCTAAAGGAAATCTTTGCATCCATTATTTAATTATAAAAACAAACTTTGGTAAAACCCGTACCTAATGCCTTAGATAGACGTGCTGTGCGCGGTACCTCTCACGATGCAATTTTCAGTGATATCGCGGTTAATTTCTCATGGGGAGGAAGTTTTGTATTAACGCGAAAACTGTTGAGTTTTATGAAGCTTATTCGATTAAACGTCAATATTGAGATAATAGTGTGCTACACAGTTTTTACTTTACGTTTTAGTGCAACATACCTGCTGTCTTTGCATTTATGGTAATTTGATTTTAATTACTATCATAACAATTATACAGTTATTGTTAATTTATTAATTTAAGACAAAGTTAATTTATTGACTAATTTAATTTATACTTAATTAATTACAATCAAAAATTAATGTCAAAGTCTAATAATAATTTGCATAACCACCGCCACTTTTGATGTAGTCTTTGTGTCATAGAAATCAAGAAAAATACCAACGAGAATTGAATGTGTTTAATGCGTATTCGGTGACCTCTCGTTCTGTATTAAATTAAGCCACGCTTTCATTCTGGAGACTATGTAGCATTATCTAAAACCGAACACGTGGAAAACAAATTTTTATGAGTTAGATGAAAGCTGATTTTGTGATGAGATTGCCGATTAAGGTTGTTTTAGTTTGGTATGCGGACGACTTCTGTCACCTGTAGTAACACTCACTGGCTGAAACCGGTGACAACCGTCGCAGAACGCGGGGCATTTTCGTTAAACTTAGTATAACAGTTATTACATAATATTTTACAAAAAAAAAGTTTACACACTTTGGAAATACAATTTAATGTTTATCTTTTTAAGTATCTCGACGCTGATTGCAACGCTGATAAAATGATAAGCTATACACTCATTTTTAATTATAATAAACGAAAAACAGGATAGGCTGAAATGTGCTATTTACTAATTTTTTTTTAATTATTCAGCTACTACTTCTCACCTTATCTGTTACCAGAATTATTAATGGTCTTAATTAATTATTAGATATTTTAATAGTCATCACAGTTGCTCAAACCCAATAGAGACCATTTCCATTTAAAATTCGATTCATAAGTACATAAAGAAAACAGAAGCGCCTTTCGCGTTGTCCGAAAAGAGAGAACAGTTCGTCGTATCTCCTCTCTCTGAGGGCACTCCTTAAATGGAAATTCTGCATTTTCACAACAACTACTACGTTAATCGTACAAGGTTAATCTACACTCTTCAGACAAAGATGATGATCCGTTATCATGAGGAATGCTCTGAGAATTTTTTAATACCTGCGGAATCAGTTGTAGCCAGCGGTATTTCCAAAACAACATTACTATCTATAGGTTTTCCTATCGTATTCTTAACTAACGGAATAACCACCATGCAACAGATAGAGAGAATTTTTACTGCACAAAAATTGTTCAAAAACATTTTGAGTAGAATGCCAAATTGAATAGCCGCCCGAATTTAGTTTCTCTCGTTACGTCTGGAGCTAACTTTGCTACTTACCAAGACAGCAATTTTCTCAGCATGCTTCCGCAAATGTGATTACGCATCTTATGCATAAACTAAAGAAATTGATGACATTATAGAAAGGGATGCGGTTTAACAATATTTAATAGAAATATTTATTTTTTCAGAAAATTATGTAATATTAGTATGATTAAATAATATTTTAATTAATGGCGTGTCCCTTTTCACGAGAAACATTTTAATAAAATCATTTTGGTATTTCGGAGATCTTCAAATAGAATTTTAATCATTAAAATGCATTTGACGGAAGGGAAGGAAATTTATTTATATTAAATAGTTTTTATAAACAGAATGGAATATTTTATCTATGAAATATATATGAGAATAAATAATGTAATAATGCCACGTATGAAAAAGCATTTACATTTCCACCAGACAATTTTACACCTGTCAGTTAACTAAGTAATTCAATTTGAGGCACAAAGGCTTTTCCATCGCGTACAGTCTAGTAAGTTGTAACATACACGTGTCACGTAAACTTTGCTGAAACGAAACATTAATGTATTATCCACCATTAAAAGTTTTAGTCCTAACATTATGAATTGAACATGTAAGATAAGTAAAGTAACAGTCAATATATCATGTCCCACTGCTGGACAAAGGGCTCCTATGTACCGAGGTTATTAGGGCATCGTCCAAAACGCGACCCCACTGCGGACTTTACGTAACGTCTTAGAAATATTTTTTTCGTTATTATTTCGAAAATATCCAGGTTTCCTTACAGAACAATTTCATTGATAGCAGCACCGTGTATTATACCCAGATTGGTCGAGAATATTAAATTAAATGCGAGCGCCTGGACACTGAGCCACCACGGCTAGTCCTGGTACAGTGTGGCCCTCGTTGTATGGACGTCCACGTTAAAGCTGGCATTTACTCGTACATATTTCACATTGCTTCGGCTAGGCACAAGCATACTAAGGAGAAGCGGAGAGGGCTAGGGGAGAGAACCAGCAGTCAAAAGTCTCCGTGTCCCGAAAAATGTATAAAAGTTATTCTCTTTTTTCTTTGTACGTGAAATAGTCGCAAACGAACTGGCGGTTCACCTGATTTTATGTGATAACCGCCGCCCACAGACATTTGCAATACCAGTTGAATATGTGTTGCCACCTTTTAATAAGGTATGCCCCGGCTACCTCACTCAACAGACGAAACGCAGAAGTGTAACACTTCTACTTAACGCCAGTCTTCTGTGAGTTCGTGGTACTAGCCCGGATGGACCTGCCCATTCGTGCAACAGCGAATACTGTTGCGTGGTCCTACCACTGTACTAACGAGTGATTCCTAAAGATACATGTTATAGCTTTGATTAATATTAGTTCGTTGCTAATGTAGCAAAATTCTCAAATACGCCAAGTTTTATGTTAAAACACCGTACATTTTGTAGCCGTTTTTATTTTGAAAGAAGTAAGATAAAATAATACACGCGAGACATATTTGTACCATCACAATATAAAAAAATAAAATAACACCATCTTTCTAGGGTGTTTTTATATGGTGACTGATGAAGGCCGGAAACTCAATTTGTAATAAAGAGGCATTCAAAGTTGTCTATGCGAAATAACATCGCATCCATTACAATATTTTATTTCCATCACATGTCTGCTACTTATTCAGACCCAATGAAACGATGATACATAACTGGTAAAGTAAAATATATACATAAACAAAAATATCTCGATTTTTTTACTGTTTTGTTTCTAATAATGTGTATATGTGTGGGTAAAATGCGACCCTATTACGAAGACTCCGCTCTCTGTCTGTCTGACCGTCTGCGAACCAGGCTATATCTCATGAACCATGATTGATAGACCGTTGAAATTGTCACAGATGATGTATTTCTGTTGCCGCTATAACAACAAATACTAAAAAACATAATTAAAATAAAATATTTAAGTGGGGCTCCCCTACAATGGATATGATTTTTTTTTGCTGTTTTTAAAGATAATGGTACGGAACCCTTCGTGCGCTAGTACGACTTGCGCTTGGCGGGTTTTTATTTACGTTATATTTTTTTTAAATAAGTAGAACTTTTCTTTAAATAATTAGGTTTTTATTTCACCAATAAAATTTTCATAGGGATGTTTACAGTTACGATGAGTTTTCAAATGTAAAACAAACGTAAAATTGTTAAATAATAATAAAAAAATTTATCCATTTTTTTTATTATTATTTAACAATTTATTATAACATCAGAATAGAGTCGTCCCTTTTCACATTTATATCAGTTGCTTGCTAAATTTAAAGGCAACATTGAAAGGATAGAGTTACTAAGCGGTTCGAGATCTCAGAACTTGAGTAATCGTTTCATAGACCAAACGCAGACACGTCTTTTGCGGGATGAATGGACCATCTCCGGTGCATTCGAATCGGGCCGGATGGACATGCTAGGGTAGAAAGCTTTCCAAATTGTAATAAATCTTTTGGGCAATCAAGATTCCGTTTTATTCGTCCATTTGACGTGTTAAAAAGTGTGTGGCGCATTAATTTATTGGTTCTCTAAAAATTTATATAAAATATTCTATTCTCATACATTTTCTACTAGTCTAATACTTTTGTCACTTACTATAAGCAGAGATGATAGCCAATATTTTGTAGTATTCTATTAACCTTTGTAAACTTTACAAAAATCTTTCTCTGTTCCCACATTCAATGAGGAGAGTTAACTCAAAAAGAAGGAATACAACGAAAGGTATTCTATTCGTAAATCTGTATCTTTCTGTGGTTAGATTGGATTAAGTTTAGCAGCCCTAAATTTTAGCCAACTAGTAAACCGAACTCTTGTCCGCAAAACTATTTGCTTGACAAGTAAATCGTTATAATTATTATAATGAACATTATTATTTTACTCAATTTCCGATAGAACGGCGAGTTTTTAAGCAAATGGCAGAAGTTTCTTTAGTATTACCGTAAGATCCTCATTTTCTTAAGCAGCAGTTTATATACTTCCGTTGTAGGTTCATGGCAAACATTACATTGAAGATCTTATTGTTAATTCTTTTTTGGCCTGAGCTTCTTTTTTAAAATATCAGTGAAGAAACTTAAATGTAAACTATAACAAAAAAAATTGAAACAATGATTAAGATCTATTTTAGGAATACATAATATCCCTCCAATTTTTTAACAGATTAGATGACTATCATGTTTTATAATAGTTGTGAACTTACAACGATACCGATAGATATATATTGTATATTCCAGTTTCATAAATAACTACCAACGTATTTACACACTGTCTCATAACAGCTGATAGATATTAAAGAGCAAGGTGGAGGTCGTTCCAGAGGATTGCAGGATTCGTAGCTTACTTCCGAGAAACATTTGTAATTTTTTTTATTTGCAGGGTGATCCTCTCGTATAAATTGTGAAATTTTAAAGCAACATTCATTAAAAAAAATTAACTCTAAAGTTTATTGTCATTAATCTTCAGTTAGCTCGTTGTTGATTATCATTCATCTAAATATGTGATGAGTAAACATTTCTATTTCCTAGTGCCTTGATCTTTTGATACCGCTTGATGTTCACCTTAAATTGATGATTTGATGAGATTTCGACGCCTAGTATTCCGATACTAGCTGTGGCAGATAGGGGAGTTAACGGATAGGGATAGTTAACGGAGGTTACTACTTTAAGCATGTTTTACCTGAAAAAAAAGGACGTCACATTCAGGACAACACAAACATGGAACGGATAAAGCTGTGGAGATATAAAGTTATAGTTTTAATTTGTTATAGGAAATAAATTTAGATTAAAGCTTGACGATTTGATAATCTCTTATGCTTAACAAGGTTTTCATGCATATGGGTCGAGGAACACTAGGTAGGACATCATAAAGGGAGATATTTAGTTTGGGACAGTTAAGGAATAGATGGTCCACTATACCATCCTCGGTTCCACAATTACATATAGGGCTATCACGTATTTTGAGTTTAGTCAGGTGAACTGGGGTAGTAGCATGGCCTATTCTTAATCTACAAATAGTAGAAACCAGTATTTTATTAACATTCTTCACTTTGAAGAACCGTGGTGTAGATGGAATAGTTTGTTGTATGTCATAATAATATCTTCCAGTATGGTTCTTAGTCTGGAGTCAGTGAGTTTCCCAAGATTTAAACAGAAGTTCACGAGCTAATGAGTATAAGTCCTGATGGAACACCCTGGAATGCTTAGGAACACCAGAAGAAATGGCAAGTTTAGCATAAGCATCCGCAGTTTCATTGCTTGGTATGCCATTATGACTAGGAATCCAAGCTAAGACGACATTATAAAAGACAATCGCCAAAAACTGAGAAATACGACTGAAGCGGTACCTCTGTCCCTTCGCCACATCTCCGACTACACCGTACATGGACCGATCGTCCCATGGGGCTTTATATGCGACTAATTTGTGCACATACGCCTATTTTCCTAAATTTTTTTTTTGGTTTTGTCAAGAAAAAAATTTGTTTTTTGTTTTTTACTTTCATAGAATAGGGCAAAATAAACTTATTACGCTAATAATTGGAAAAAGAAATAGACCTATATTTTTGTTAAATTATACTTAATATTTTATCGTTATAATATGAAATTTGTGTAGCTTATGTTTAAATACCCTAGCGATAATAAGAATCATCGTGCGCTTTTACTATTCGGTCAAATTAAAACGCTTTTATCTATGATGCTTTAAAATTTCATTTTATTTGCTCCATAGCAAAACGTTAAAATAAATCTATTAATCCTTTATATTTTAAAATATACTTTAATGATCATAAAGATATTAATTAACCGAATAAACAACACGAATTATTGCTCACGTAATATGTATCATGTTTACGCAACATCGAAACTTTAGTAATATGAATTTCAATTTTTTACATCTCACAGAGCATACGTACACACCAACAATTGTGATGAGGAAATCATCCATGTTCATAAATCTGGTGGAAAAATATTACTTGTTTTGGAGAAATATATTAAAGGGAAATCTGACCAGCGTTTTGAAATTAAATTCCATGTTCCTGACCTGACCTGCCTGAACGTACTTAAATATTTTATTTAAATGTATAGCTGATTGCTTTATACATGACGAAACTAACTAATGCAATTATGTTTAGGCCTTGCGGGGCTGTGGCTCTTAGCCCTGATATTAAGTGAGGAAGTAGTGCTGTGCACTTAAGCCTTGAGATATATTGAAAAGTAGACTAATGGCAAGGGTCACACCATTAAAATCAACTTTAGAAAACTTGGTAATGGTGAAATTCTTAGGGACACTAAAGCTTTGCAACGGCAAATACTCCAGAATAGAAAACAAGAAATGGTATACTAGTCTTTCTTGAATTTATTGAAAGCTTACAAAGGAACAGAGGAATAAAAATACTGTCGCTCTTGCATCATCATGCATAGTCTCTACACTACTTAACTAACTTGCACTGCGCATCAAATGCTAGAATTTGCATTGAGATTTGCGCAGGAATAATTTTCCATTTGCAAATCTAGCCAAGCAGTTCTTGAAGTAAGATGCTACTTCAATGCAATTTGAGATGAATGTGTAAATAGAAAAGATATGGGGATACTTAACCGAACCTTAAAGTATGGGTTTATTTTAGAGGAATGGTAGTTTTATTGGGTGGCGATTTCTGGCGCAAACAAAATGTATGCAAAGAGTTTATCCATCCTTTTGGCAACTCAAATGATATTTGACAAGCCATTTAACACCTGATTAGTTAATTTTTACGATGATCAGTATTTCAGAAACCGGGCTTTAGTCTCCAAACATTGACAAACATTTGACGAGAAGATGTGCCGACATTTCCTGAACGCTGCTGGATGAGCAGATTCGCCGATTGATCTCTATATCGAAGTTGGACTTACCTAACCAAACTAACTGTCCTAGGTAAACATACTAACAACATTGCTATTCAGTGTGACATGGATATTAGACATGATCTTCATCTTGTCCACTTTCACCTTAAGGTCCATACGTTGGGAGACGCTGTTGACGTTATTGAGCATAGTACCAAGGTTTTAATATATTATTCCAATAGTACTAAGAGTTCTGTGAGAACAAAAGTCATAAAAAATTTAAGACCAACAAATATATTTACGCTGTTAAAATATGGATAGATATTGAGAGTAGTGTGGTCATCGATTAAAATAAAAAATATTTTTGCTTACGATTTACAGTAAATATTTGATCAATATCAATTCATAACAATAAAATACATTGTAATGATGCCAAATTATTCGTTCTGTATAACTGTGAAAATATTATTGTATAATTTGTATAAAACAATATACAGATACATTAGAGGCATTTTAAACCGTAATATCAACATTGATACACAAAAAAATATAAAGATAAAAAACAATTAAGGTGAACAATTTATATTTTTCCAAACAACGTCGTTTCGTTAAATAAAGCAAATCCAATAAGTTTTCCTCCACTTTATCTTCACCGTTTACGGAGCGTGAAAAGTAAAATGACTTTTATTCTGTTTGCTGGCGTTAAAAGGTTTATTTAGTATATTTTAGTCCAAATTTAAGTCGCATGGTAAATTGTTTCCCAATCTATACAGATAAATAAAATTGGAGTGTCTGTTTGTAATATTAAAATAACCGCTTTTTACTAAATGCATGTGGATGTATACACGGTAAATATTCCAAAATATTTTTTTTTTACAATTTTTGTCTCTCTGTCTGTCTGTTTGTTCCGGCTAATCTCTGAAACGGCTGGACCGATTTGTCCCGGCCAAACTCACTTCACTGACAGATAGCTGATGTAATAAGGAGTAACTTAGGCTACTTTTATTTTAGAATTTTTATTTTAAATTCTACGCGGACGAAGTCGCGGGCACAGCTAGTAATAATATAATTTTAAATGATAAATAAGGTTATATTACTTTATGTTTTTAGAAGCACTAATATTTCAGTAACACATGAAATATTTTTGTATGAATGTGGTATAAAGAAACTTATTCAGTCGCAATAAATTCGCTTAATATAATACAAAATAAAATAATTTCCGGGTCGTGGCTAAAGGAGCTTAAATTAAAGTGACACCTGGATGACCGAGCTCTATTTTTTTTTTGGACTTGATGAACCACTGTTGGCCTTAGGGGCCTTTACAGTTTGGCCGGACTTTGGGCGCTCGGGGCACCTAGCCTGAACCTCGGCGTATCATTATTACGCGTTATGGTGACTAAGCTCATGGGCTCCCGAGGGAGCCTCGGCTTGGGCTGTCGCTCAATACCCGTTTAGCATCCCGATTCGAGGGTGCCCGAGAGGGCCGGACCTCGGCTTGATCGGTAACTATTATCTGACTGGAAGAATTTCTAGATCTATCATTACTACCACTTCGGAAAGCGTTGGCGCTGGGAGAAGAAGGGGCGGAAGAAACTCCAGCAACGCTTCTATCATTAACGGGGGAAAACCAGGTACGTGGCCCAACCTAGTGTATGTTTGCCGCACTCGCCGGCGAGTGCGGTGTGATCTGGTGTTGCGTAATTGTTTTATTTTGTCGATGGCTATAGTCGTCTCATCGTCAGTGAAATCGAGCACATGTCGTGGTCTGCGCCATTGGCGACGGAACGAACCTAGCGGTAGGGGTTTGTAGGTGACGGCACCTACAACTAACGGATTGGGATGCGCGGCGGCGGATTCAAAATAGCGGCGCGACGCCGACTTCAGGAATTGAGCAATGGTTGGAAGCTCTAAATCTACATGTAAGTCGATGTTCCGCGTGAACCACGGGGCTTCCGTAGCTCTACGCAAAAATCGATTCTGGTTGACCTGAAGCCGACGTATTTGCCTCGGGCAATGTGCGCAAAGACTGGACTCGCATATGTCATGATGGGGCGAACTACTGCCTTATATAAAGTCACCGTATTGTCCGATCCGTCCACACCGGAAGGTCCGATCACATAGGAAGTCTCGTATTATGCATACGAGACGATCTGGCATTCCGTATTCGTATAACTTGTATATGAGCCCGTTGTGCCAGACTTTATCGAAAGCCTTCGCTACGTCCAGGAAAAGAGCTCCGGTGTTGAGGCCGTGTTGGCGTTTAGCTAATATATGTTCCGTGATGCGGTGCACTTGATGATTACATGAGTGGTTGGTTCTGAAGCCAAACTGTTCGGGAATAGGGAGCCCTCTAGAGTCCATGAAGGATCGTAAGCGGGCTAATATTAACCGTTCAAAGATCTTCCCAAACTTTTTGAGAAGACTTATTGGGCGATATGAGGTTGGGATTGTGGCGGGTTTCGAGGTTTTGAGGAACCCTATTACTTCAGCTTCCTTCCATTCGTGACTGGAAGAAGCCTTCTGTCATTGCTGCGTTGTAGATTATTACTAGTATCTAAAGGAACCGAGCTCTAGTTTAAATCTGTGTTTTATAGGAAACGGTTGGTATAAACTTTGAAACTATTTTAACTATTCAAATAAGAACACTTGAAGTTAAAATTTTCATAAAAAGTATGAATATATTAAAAGTATAGAAATGCATACATAATTATCACCCCTATGATTAAAAATCAAAATGTTCAGCACCCAGTCCTAGATGGTTCTCCACCGAAGACTAGATGCGGAATTAGTAGGAACTAATCCTGGATATAGTAGCTTTCATGGTAACAGCAGGGCAGAGCATACATAGAATCGGCTAGGATTCGGCTTCCAACGACGGCAATTGAACAACTTAAGAAGATTGAAGAAAGGATAACAGAACTGGAAGAAGGGGTAGAGCCATAGGGTTATCTGGAGTCCGAAAACAGAGGGAGGACACAATAATCCTCGAATCCAAGGATTATCGAGTCCTCCCCTCTGGTCATGTCATCGAGGGTTACGTACCTTTTACTCAGAAAATAAAAACGGTATTCGCTGCAGGTCATACAGGTCTATGATGAAGTGGCAATGTATACATCAAGCGTCATACATTCATCCAAACCTGAGTACATGGTGTCAATGGGAGAATTCAAACCGAAACTAGACAGAAGGATATAAGATGACCTGAGAGAGGCTAATTTTGCAATAGGGCAAAGAAACCAACGAAAGGGGGGCAGCAGCTGGCTGACTTCATGAAAATTTAGAGACTCTTAATGAAGAACTTTTTCTTCACAAAACAGCCCCAGAGAAACTGGACTTGGATTAGCCCGAATAGATCTGTTAAAAACGAGATTGACTTCATTACGACGAACAAACGGTAAATATTCAATAATATCTCTGTAAGGATGAAGAGATTCGTCATTCTAATCTAACTTGCATCGTCATTCAATATGTAACATATTACTTATTATTAAACTATAGATTATCAAATAATAAGATTAATTATGACTTTATGTTTCATGTACATAAACATATCAAATACACATAAATTATGTGTTTTCCACGGAAGTAATACAGAATCAATTGATTATTATTTACAGAAAACGAATTCTTAGAAATCCTTCTAAATCATTTCTAAAAGGAAGTAACCCGTTTCAAATGAGATACAAGTTAATATTATTTCCTATTTCTCTATATTACGTAGTAAGTAAAAAAAAATAGAGACCATTTTAAATAAATTACATTTATACTTCGAACGAAAACGGTTATAAATTTAATCTCTTATGTGACAACTTATTATTGTGATTATTGAATACCAATTCAGCCTCAAGAGCAGTACTTTGTGAATTCTGTGTGTTTAAGATAAATTTTGACGTTCTTTTATTATTATTCTTATTAATAACACACATTCGTATCAATTACTGAGTCTTTGGAGTATTGAAAAGGCTCACAGTTACATAGCAGACAGCAGTCATTATACTGTAACATTATATTTATAAGACTCAAAACAAAGTCGTGTTTTTATGACTGCTTCGTTATTTCCTTTTTAGAGAGATAATTGAATGGTTATACGGAATTTTGTCCTTGGTTAATTTCAAAAATAAATTCCTTGTAATTGATGCCGTTTTTAATAAAGTTATATCAAAATGTATTCTGTCACCATCAAAATGACATCAAAATTTCTTTATTCGAAGTAAGATTTGTTCAAACTGTTTTAGTGTTTTACAACGTGATAAAAATATTATGGTATTCGTCTGCATTAAAAATAAATTTAATTTAGTAAAATAAGCCTTATACGTAAGAATAGTGTAAGGTATTATTAGAACTAGAAGCTAAAATAACACTCCTTTTATTAAATGGCAAAAAGAGCAGCACCACAAAGAGAATGCGGAACAAATAAGTAATATGATGTCATATCACATCACTCCTCTATCCAAACCCCTACATAAAGCCACCACCCCGAAACTCAATAAAAGAACCGTATAAGATACGCTATTGGCACAATCAACAAATTATTCAGACGAGAAAATTAGAAGAAACTCCACAAGATTTGCATCTTTAGCCATTCCACTACATATATTTCTTAATGTGAATAGATGGTAATTGTTTCGGGTGAAACGGTTCACCTGCAATGAAGTGGCAGACCGCATGTCAATGGGCTGCGCCCATTGACATTTGAACCGCATCTGCAATTACATTCGATCGTAGGGTTGCAGATGCGTTACCACCTCACACTCACTCACCGGACGAAACACAAAAATGTAACACTCCTGCTTCACGCCGGTCTTATGAGGTCGTGGTCACGTGGATGGACCTGCCTGCGAAGACTATTGCCTGGGCTTATCATAGTAAAACTGAACAACCACAAATCGAACAGCGGACGTTAAAGCAACAGTAAGACCATTTTCATTGTAGACGGCGTGAATTGGGGCGCATAAGAGTTATTCGCCTATTATTTGGAAGAATTTCCCATGAATTTACTCTATACACTCTGAATGAAACCGAATATTTAAAAAATCTTTTAGCGCTACTAAAAATTAGTGATATTTTCTCCTCACTCTGTAAACGGCGACTTTGATAAATAAGAAGATTTATTAAATTTTCTTCACAAAGCGAATTTTTAGTTTTCCCACCTAACCTTAGTTTACCTTTAAAATTGGTTGCTATAATAAAAATGATTGAAATAAATTATAAGACTTATAAGCCTCTTTTTTTCATCTAATAAAAATAAATATTTACGCTGTCCTAGTGTCAGAGTTATAACGATAAATAAATGATAAAATATTTTACGGTAGCCCGGTTTAACTCTTGACATTTATTTAAAACTGATTTGATTTAATTAAATCCATGTGCTTGGATTGTAGAAACCACTGGTAGACTTCAATATACCATAATGTATTTTGCGTAGATCGGAATATAATAAAATTATTGACTGGGTTAACTGGTAGCCCGTGAAAAACTCAGTCTATTCCGTGACCATGAGGACGAAAAATTAAACCTTATAATGAATAATAATAAATGATTTATTTAATACCACGACTAAAATATACAATCAAAATAAAACGCCATAAAATTCGTTATTTATATAATAAAAATCTTTTATTATATAAATAAATATTTTCATTTAACCATATATAATATTCGCATAAATCCAAAAAATAAAAACAAAGTGATGTTTTTTTACAAGATTATATGTATATCTTGTCTTATTAATTACTAGTGACGCTGTAACCGTCCTCTTGATCTATCTCCATCTAATAAAAAAAACCGGATCCGTTGCGTAGTTTTAAAGATCTAAGCATGTTTGTTGTTTTTGTTACCTTTGTTTTATATTATATAGTGATTAGCAAGTTTTATTTTTTATATGACTTTCAGCGAAATCTTGACATGTTTACGAGCACTTCAAAAATATTTTTTCTCCGCCTTTACTCAAGCTTAATGTCGGACAGTTTCAGTACTGCACTTACCGTTCAGGACGCTAGTGCTATTATTTCAAAGACGGAACAAAGATGACTCTTTTGCCTTCGTTTAAAATGTTTCGTTAAAAATTCTTAGATTGCACATATTTTGATAACTTTTAATTTAAATTTTATATTTGAAAAACCAATGTAGATAGAGAATGTTGAGATTTTCGTCACTATGGCATTCAGTCGTTTAGTTTTTTTTTTTTTTTGGAACTGGCCAGCATTTGACTACCATCCCATCTGATGATAGGTTTGTGGCAAAAACGTCTGGGCGCGGTTCCACAAAATGCGGGTTTGGTGGCGTTGGTTCCCACGGCGATGAAAATTTTAACATTTTTAAAGTAACACTCTTTCATATTTTGTTAGCCGATTCCGATCCGACATCATTCAGTTTTCAACTATCTTATAGACAATTAATTATTTTGAGCAGCAGTAGTCAATTGACTAAAAACTATTGTTCAGTGTGAACCATCCTGATGGGATATTTGGATTATTCATGACTGAGTTATAATGTAATCGGGACCAATGAATAATGAAAGTAAACAGAATTATTGTGTTAAGGCTTTTCATTATTTATTTGGCCGAGAACGACCCACTTAACTCGCCTTTTACTATAACATCTCATAACTGATAATAACTGCCTCATGTATTAGTAGGTGTTAATGTTGACCTGATTTTTTTGGGAAAAGGTTTACAAGCAAACATGTGGATCACCTGATGTTAAGTGATTACCGCCGCCTGACGAGATGCAGAGATGACTTTTTAATATTTCTTATTACTTTAAAATTTATATTTCTCTAGTGTTTTTTCCTACACTACAATATTATTGGGGGAAGGGGAGCGACGTAACTATAGCAGTAAAAGTGATATTGAAAAAGATTTTTAAGTCGTGTAGCGTGTCGTTATAGGTAAATTCTATAGCTTAGAATTACTTCATCATGATTCTTAAATTTGCACAATTTTTATTACTCTGGAAATAAATTTATAACTTAATACACAAAGAAAATTAAAATGTAGCTATATAAAAGCAAAATATGAAGCAGTTACCAAGCAAAGACGTTTATCTCAAAGGACTCGCGTGACTTTAAACAGATTGTACATTTAATTTATCTTGAGAATTCATTTTCAGTGACTTGCGTGACAGTTTCTCGTGCTTTTTCTTTTCTCGTGTATTGTGAAAGTGACCTTAAGGTTTTATCAAATTTGGCTTTAACTAATTGAAATACCTTATTCGTACTAGAGAGTATTTTCAATGCTCTTATCTCCAGCCGCTCCCTTCCAGGTGCTTGGAAAGAGCCTACAGTTATCAGCATTCGCAAGCCGAACAAACCGCCCCACCAAGCCACCAGCTTCACCTGCGGAGCCATCTCAATTTCTTGAGGATGATGTACGAACGCTTTATAGTTTACAGATTGAAGAACTAGGTTTTTCCTAACGACCTTTTTCTTCCCAACTTCAACAATGCCACTTTCGATCAAATTCCTCCTATTCCAAACAGATCTTTCAAGAGAGAGAGCACATCGTGAGACATCAATTACCCAAAACACAATAACGATTGCATTCGTCCTCGGTGTCGCTAAGGTATTCTGGCACAACTAAATTCATTCAACCTCTTCAATTCACCAATTTTTCAGTGAATAGAAATACTAAACGTAAGTTACATCAAACATTAGATGCTGTTTTATACACTTGCTAACCCTATAGTTTAATTAAATGTTCTAACTTTATGATTATGGGGTTTTAAAAAAGTAGATAATAAATGAAAAAAATAATTAGAATAGTAACTGGCGTCAATCGACGGCTCTTTCTTAAATAGTACAGGATATTTCGAGTTCATGAAATAGTATGATGTAGAATCAATTAGATTTATAACTCCGTAGTTTTGTTTCTTCTGTTACCTTCATTTACCATTGGCTGATATTAAATTGATTTGATTATTATTATTATTTATCATTTATTTATTGATATTCTAAAATATAACAAGAATTTCATGTTATATTTTAGTTTAAAGTTTTCGGTTTAGTATATTTCAGTTTTAAGTTTATTGAACTTACGTTAGTTTAAGCCATTGATAAAAAAGTAAATTCTAGGAAAATTAATAAATTTTATTAATTTAATAAGTAAATTTTTCATATATTCTTTTCGACAAATTATCTACAAGAATTCACAGTTTTAACTTGAGTGCATAACAGCAGTAAAAATAAAAATAATGATATTTTTTATTAGTTATTTGTTCTGAAGCGAGTATTTCTACTTTTTCCATGTTGCTGATGTCTAAGTTAAAAGAAAATGTTAGACGAACAACCAATCAAATCTCTGCCTTGATAAACAATCATTAAGAAAAACAATAAAAAAATCTATGTTAGGAATCCTCTATTCAAGAGCAAATAGCTCTTTATAAACCACTTAAAATACCTCGTACGTGATAAATCACGAAAATATATAGAAAAAAATATTTGGAACTCCCATACCCGGATTAGAGCAGTTCAAAGTATAATTGCTAATGGATTTAGTTGTCGTAATGCTCTTATCACGCGAGAGGCACATGTGGCTTTACATATAGATTAAATTCATTCAGAATTTAAAATACTGAGGAATTAACATTTTAGAACTTATACTGAATAAACTTATTATTGTAACAACGAAACGTACAAAATTCTTTACGTGTCTAGGTAATCAGCATTAGATTTTTTAAATCTAATTTAATTGATTGTGACATTCGAAACTTTAATACATTCATTAAAAACACCTTGTTTTACCTTCAACGTATTTAGTTGGGTACTTTCAGTTTATGCAAGTTAATACACTGGACCGCAAAGAAAAAGGATCAGTTATAAATATGTTCAATATGTTCAAAAGTATTTGACCTAGATTCATGAAATAAAGAGTAAATTAAAGAATATTTAATGCGACATAAAATATTATATAAAACCTTTTTTATAATTGTATAAAAATACTAAAAATTATAAATGAAACTAATTATACGGATTTATCGCGTTTATTTTTAATTTTAGTTCCCGACGTTTCGAACCCTTTACAGCGTTCATGGTCACGGGACAGACTATGAGGCGACCATGAACGCTGTAAAGGGTTTGAAACGTCGGGAACTAAAATTAAAAATAAACGCGATAAATCCGTAAAATTAGTTTCATTTATAATGTGTAATCGCGTAAATACAAGAAATTATTAACACTAAAAATGTAAAACAATGGTCGTTTTTGAATTTATTCCAAAAAAAATTAAGTAAATTATTTGGCTTTTGTTTTAGTTTTGCAATTATATAAATATGTATGCCTTATAAGTGTTATTATTCTGAAGTTATCATGAAAACATTTGTTAACCCCTAATTAAATTACTTCGTTATTCTTGCTAGATGAAACTTATGCATTTAATTGCATTATTTTCTAGCAACATCAATGCTTAATTCACTTAATGACTTGCTATATGGTGCGTTTCCATAATAATGTATCATTCGGCATAAGAGAAGACATAACACCCAGATTTTCAGGGGGAAAATTAGGTTCCCATTTGAAACCCTTCTTTTTTTGTTATCTTGCAATAAGTATAATAAAATTACAGCATGATATTAAAATATGAAGACGTTAAAGTGAAACAAAACCTTTCCTTGTCATTCGAAGCGAACGAATCTTTAATATTAGAAGTAATAGTATAATAATCAATAGAAACTCAAAAGACTTTTTTTCACATTTGCCTCTATTTTACACAGCGAACAAATTGACAAGCTTTTGTAGATGATCAGAATTACTTTTTCGAGACTTGCTTTCCGCTTAAAAGCGCCCTGTCAATAGCGCTGCTGCCCATTTCCATTTAATGAATATATTGTTAAACGAATTTTGAAAGCCTTCATATATTTTCTGACAAAATAGCAAAAAAAATATTACATTTTTACAGAATTATTCAGAATGCTCGTCCACGTTTTTATTTTATTCTCATTTATTAGGCTCCGTTCTTAGATCTTTTAGTCTGTTATATGTCCTAATTATAAAACAGTTTTTCGGTGAAGATCAACACTGACGCAGAAAAGTTGGCTAGCCACCGGCGTTAGACCATCGTTAATTACAAATGCTTAATTATACTTGCGAGTCACGTTTTAATTCTTCCCTTTTCATTAATGATTTATTCTACCAAATGTAATAAGTATAATTTTGATAATGAAGATTTTGTTTTCATACTCATCATACAACTCTATAACAAAAGTAGTGATGCTAACAAAATTTTAAAATTATAAAAAAAATATATTAGTACATATTATTGATTTTTTGTTATTTTATTTATTTTAGTACTTCCAATATGCAAAAATGTTTTTTGATGACAAACTTGGGTATTGTCATTTCAATTAATATTTATAATTAGCTTCTGATTAATATTCACCTCATTGTTACATCTGGTAACTAGAACGCACCTCAAATATCGTTTCATTTACTAATGAACGATTCGTGGTAAAATAAAATTTAAATTTGAATTGGTAATGTTATTTAAATTTCTTTCAACTTTGAACTTTATATTCAGTTACTCTCAGGAAACGAATACTTATTAAACTTCCAGATACGTTTCACCTGTATAAATTATGATACCTTTATTATTACGGGTACTTTCACAACAACTTTTAAAATAGAGATTAGAATTTCTTTTTGTAGGGAAAAGCTCAATCACATAAGTTCATCATATTTCAATCACAGGTAATTATTGTAACATCTAGTTTACATATACAACACATATATCTGCAAAGCTTTTGCAACTTCTCTGGTGTTGAGAGTTCATATTGATGGGTCGCAGACACGTTTGCCACCTACTCCTTAAAAAAGTAAGCACGTCCACGTGATAGAAGTGAAACATCCCAAGAATTAAAATTTTTCGTTTCGCGGAGTGCGCTGAAGCGATGTGAATGTGTTATTATTATTTATTAATTACACAACTCTTAGTGAATGCATCAGCTATTTATATCTATTATAAATAAGGTCCAACGCGTACACCTACAACACTTTGTATATTCGCTCTCTTGCTGCACGTTATATCTTTCTTCTCTTTCGTGTAATAAAATTTATGGATGCTATGTCATTATTTATTTGTTATACAAATGTAAACCTTACGCGCATCACACGAAGGGATAAGATAGACTTACCGAGAATTTTTTTGTGGAATTGTACATATTTTTGGCCTCTTCTTCGTCTATATTTTACATGCATAAACATCGGTTAAGCTTACGTTTTACGTCGTTTTCTCTCAGTATATCACATAGTCGGTATATGTTCGTCTAGGGTATCTTGAAGCATTTTTTCAACTCCCATTCGCCCCATATATTTCTTTCGTCAATGTCGCTTTCCTTTTTCCGTGTCTTAAGAGAAATCGAATCACGCCTTCACTTAAATAATTTATAAAAAAAACCAAAGTAAGTAAAGATGACATACAAACATTTTCGTAATAAATTTACATTCACTGACTTACAAATTATAACATTACAACTTCAAGTATATAGTGCTGATCTCTGCACTTAAAATTAAATATTGAAATTTTTAGAAAAAAAGTAGGAAGTTTTTCGCCGCTGTAGGAATCAAACCATCGGCTTATCTTTGGGATTCGCGCCCGGGCGCTTAGGCACTGTACGCAGTGAATTTTTAACTATTTGGGTGATGAAGTATGAGGAAGCGGAGGAGTGGTAAACCCGCTTAGCCGAGCGCAGCTCGCGAGTTTCGTCGACGCGCTGTGTGACCAAGTCTTTCATTACCTAGTGTGTGTGTAGTGATGGGCCGTAGTATACTATCGATAGTATCATGTGTAACGCCCTATTAATAATAATAAACATTATTATAATGAACATTATTATTAATTAATCATACTAAAGATCAATAAAGATGAAAATAAAACGTTTAAGAACATTGAATCCTAGTAAAAGTTAATAATATATACTTAAATTAAAGAAATATAAGTGTTGGTATTGGAAAATTGTATTTTTTGATTCGAAACTGTCTTTCGGTTTCGCCCAGACACTTCGCCAACTAAGCTAAATGACGTCACGGTTCGAAAATCTTGGCATTTATGTACGATTTTAGGATTTTATTTATCCGGTAATTCGGACACGGATTCACAGAAACCATTCGTAATGGACAAGTATAAAATATATATACAAAATACTATTATAACACATTGCCTTTTTAATATTACGTAGCTTAGATAAGTAACGTAGATAACGTACCTAACGTAATCGCATTGTTCAAGAAGCGCGCAGAGAAAATTGCCTTCGGTGCTATAATCAACTTAGCTACTTGGTTCCAGAAGTAAAATGTGAAAATTTCTTTTTCACGTTACATTTCAAGAAGCCAAACATTAGATCACTATGACCGGTCTTACTTATTTGTTTATTTAAATTGCTATAATATTATTCTAAGCTTTTTAAATTTGGAACAAAATCAGTTTTTAAAAATAGACCGTTTTAGAAACTGTGTGTTTAGAGAGAGACTACTAGCCTCTGCCGGCATGAATAAAATCGTTTTAATTATTTAATGCATTTAATTATGTACAATTATCAATCCGATAAAAACGGCAAAGGGCAAATCGCAGAGAATCATACATAATTACAGCAGCTTCTACTATTGTATGAATGTTGGTAACTCTAAATAATGTAATTGACCTATTAATTACATTACGAGTGTATATATACTATACTTGTATATTAGGTTAGGGAACCACTATTTTCGCAAATATTATGTATAGACTTATAGTCTCTTTAGCTGTACCATTTTTATCTAGCTGGTTTTAGTATTATTAAAAAGTTTATATTTTATAAAAGATAATTCCAAATTCAAATTAGGAAAATGTGTGATTTTCATTTGTTTTTCTTACTGTCAAGATTCTAATGAAGAAATTCGATACATTTTAAAATTTTACTATAAAAAGGTAAAAATGCAACGCCAGCCGCTAAAATAAATTTGTGATTTTTATGGACCTAGTGTCTGTGAGATTAGCACAAATTTGTATTAAGCGTTGTCAATCCGGGAATTTTAATGTCAAAGATGCACCTCGCTCTGGGCGCCCATTTATGGATAAAATGGATGCCATTTTTGAAAAAAGTGGAGCAAAATCGGCATATCAGTAGTTGCGATGTAGCTGAAGAACTGGGAATTTACCACAAAAGAGTTTGGACGCATTTGAAAAAAGCTGGGTACACAAAAAACGTCGATATTTGGGTGACTCATGAGCTCACTGAAAGAAACCTAATGAACCGTGTACTCATTTGTGATTTTTTGATACGACATAATGAAACTGAATCATTTTTGAAAAACATGATAACTGGTGATGAAAAGTGGATCACGTACGACAAGAACGTGCGAAAAAGGTCGTGGTTAAAGGCTGGTCAGGCTCCACAGACTTTGGCGAAACCCGGGTTATCTCGCTTACCTTGTTGCGTGTATAGTGGGATTGGAAGGGCATTATTCATTATGAGCTGTTACCGCCAGGCAGGACCATTGATTTTGAAATCTACTGCGAACAACTGATGAGATTAAAGCAAGAAGTTGAGAGAAAGCGGACGGAATTGATCAACAGAAGGGGTGTGGTTTTTCATCATGATAACGCTAGTACCTCACACATGTTTAGCCCCTCAGCAAAAATTAAGAGAGATTGGCTGGGAGGTGTTAATGCATCCGCCGTATAGTCATGACCCGGTGTGTGACCTCCTCGTGTCTATGACCTCCAGATTTCCACTTGTTTCGGTCTCTTCAGAATTCTTTAGGCAGTGTCAGGTTAACATCACGGGAGGACTGCCAAAACCACTTGTCGCGGTTTTTTTATCAGAAGCCCCAGAATTTCTATAGCAATGGGTAGAGACCCATTGCTATAGAAAAACCAATAGATACCTACAAGATGGCAGAAAGTTATCGAAAAAAATGGCACCTACATAATTTAGTTAAATGTAAAGAAACTTTATTAAAAAAATTTTCATATAAAATGGGAAGAAACTTTTTCCCCAACCTATTATTACGCCTTTTTTATTTAAATTGGTTTTTTTTCCGTAATATTACTCAGTGAATTTAGTTTAATTTTATTATGGTGGTATATGAAAAAGCTATCAATTTGTAATGATTTTTGAAGTTTCTTACTACTTCTTTGGTCGCGTTTAGAAAATATTATGAGATTAAAATTTTAAAGAGAAAGACATTTAATCAGAATTATTTAAATCTTACCAGCGAGTATAAACATAAGATGAATTAAGCACCGTCATGTGAAAAAAAATCTGAGAAAGAAATACTTTTCATTTAATTTTAAGCCATTCAGATGTTCTGAAATCTGTTAAGAGTTTCTCATAAACATTTTCCTGAAGAAATTTTAAATCGAGGCAATTTAGTATTTTATGGAACAGCCGCCAGTCAATAAATTAGTTTATTTTATATTGAAATAAAACACGAATGTTATCAAATTATTTAACGTAGAAAACGTTGAAATCTTATTATATGTAATAATATATACATTGTTAAATCTAATGTAACAATGATGCATAGCGGAAAGCACTTACAGTCTCATCAGAGTGTTTTACACCCGTCAGTTAACTAAATAATTCAATTTGAGGCACAAAGGCTTTTCAGTAAGCGAACAGTCTAGTTAGTCGGAGCATACACGTGTCGTGTAAATTAACTTTGGTAACTAAAATACATTATATTTATTGTATATGCATATTGATTGTGCAATCATTGAAAACTGAAGCCTTTGGTGTGTGTGGCCATATGTCATTTATCTGTAGATAAATTCCTTAATAAGTAAGCAGTGATTTCAAATTTAGAGGTTTCGCAACCGTATTCTATTTGTAATATACCTACTATTTATAATCTATAAAAGCAAAGTAGATAAATACGTTATTAAAGTAGATAATAATTATGTTACGCGCAGGTTCAAATCGTTTGCAGCGGCAAAAACCTTTTCACCTACCATATTGAGCCGCGTTGTGTCTAATTATGAATCTATTTCTTTGTCCTTCAATACTCCACACTATAGGTAGTATTCCACCACTAATATACAAAGAACGTTCAAGTAGGCGAAATTCGCGTGGTGCGCCCAGCAACCAACACGACCACCCATCGGGCTCCCCCTACTTTAGCCCCTGAAATACCTAAAGTTAGTATACATACGGTGCCTTAAATAAAACAAGAGAAAATTTCTTCTGAGAGACTGATGAGAGCCGATAATGAATTTCCTGGGAACGAGAAGTTCTACGCTGTCTTTTCGAAGTGACATCGCATCCGTTATTGTATGTGGCCTATGATTTTACTTGTCGCCAGAGAAATATATACAAATTGTCTATCTGTTTCTCTACGTGAGTTACAATGAAAGTTTATGAAATAAGTCACTTACAAAAACAATTACGGCATTCAAAAACGGGACGAATTGCAAAAGTGTTACTTTTTAATTTGCTAGACTATCCTTTTGATACGTTCTCTATGGTGTCCTTCCTTCGATATAGATAGATAATAAATAAAATTTGGTTATATTATACAACATTATGTAATGACATGGATCAATCTAATTTAGAATAAAGCACAGGAGTATGATTCAGGAATGATTCAAATTTAAAAGAAATGTGAAGCGAAACACCATGAAAGCGTTTGCGAAATCTACATATATTCCAAATAATAAGAAAATATTTTTATATAATATATTTTCAAAGATATTATCTTATTCGCGAAGTCTGCCTATCTATTTGCTCTGTAGAGGAACATAATATTATGTATACAGGCTGAAAGTTAACTTTTACTTTACTTTTTACATAGGCGATACTGCATTTTGAGTGAATATTCCACCAATACTCAGTTTTCAAAAACGTTGTTAATATGGGGCCCCAGAACGTATAATAATGTTTTGTGTTATTATTGTTTCTATCTAGACTAATGCGAAATATTTATCAAAGGCCTAGGGTATAATAACATTAAAGGTAATATTAACAAGAAATTAACAATCATAAACTTACATTGTTGTTAAAACTGTTCAAACCTCTACGCGATCATGACCGCGTAATACGATCGTTATTAATTTGATGAATTATACTTACCACCAAGCCTTGATAACTCAATTATTACCTTTAAATTTATAGTATTTTGAGTAAGAGTGGGTTCTATCCGGCAACCAGCAGGTGTATTGTAACGAAAATGAGAAATGGTTAATCGTTATTATAAATTAATTTACATTTTCTGCTGTACAGGGAACAAACAACGCCAAATATCATGAGGTTCGTGCTTATGAGAAAAGATATACAAAAAAGGCTTTAAAACAAAAAGAGCTACTTCGACCAATTCAAAATACGACGCTTTACATCTCTGCTTTTGTCATAATTCGACAAACAACAGCTATTATACATTTATAATGGTAATAAATATAATAATAATAATAAAGCCTCTTTATTCCTTAGCTTACAGAGATTTTGATTAAATTTATGAAACATTTTAATTTATATATACTGCAGTAGTTATATATTTTTTATTTTTTTTATAATATATATAGGTAATAAATATATTTGATGTGAAATTCAAACGAAAAATATCTGCATTTTACTTTCCGTTACATCGCCCTCTCATCTTATATTGCAACATATTTTTTTTCATTAGAAATGTGTAATCTCAACTAGTTTTCTTAATTCCGATTTAAAATTGTAATAATTTAATTTTGGAATTAATTTATGCAAAAATAATAACTAAGCCGTGTCAAGACAGTTATATGAATTTAAATAAAATTTCACGATAGATCAAATAGCTGGCATAAAACATAACATGACTAGAAACTCTTGACTCTACGAACACACACATTTTACTACATCAGATTTGATTCCTTGCTTTTACGCGAATTTAACTTCCGAAATCTTCGAACCCTTTCCAACGTTCATTTTTCAAATCAAAACGCGTTAAAGGCCTAAAATAGGTTCATTTAACAACATATCAGATTTTGTAAACCACAAATCCTGGCAAAAGTACCTACAGCGCTTCCTACCAATATTGAGGCTATTGAAATAAGTAATAATCCGAGTTTCAATAGCGAAAACGGTTGAGGTCTACCATCGACTGGGGGGAGGGGTACATTATCAATAAAATTAATTCCTAAATAAAATGGCTCGGATTAAAATTAATTATTTTGTAGTAAATTGTACCTCGTGTTAACAGTTTTACAGGGCAATTTTATTAAAACAATATTCGCATAAATAAAAGAAGTTACAATGATTTAAATGGTTAATTAAATAAAATTTCTTTATTAATCAATTAAAATATTAAGAACATAGGTAAAAATCTGAATTGGAAAAGCAAATAGAGAAAACCGTTACTCACCAACGATGTTTATCATACAGGATTCTTGTGACTTTAAACAGATGGCACAGTTAATTTCTCCTGAGGATAAATTTACTACGACTTGTGCGACATTTTCTGGCGGTATTATAATGTATGTACGTCGTATATACGTTTCGACACAAAAATCAATAAATTTTTTTTTCAAATTGTTGAGATCAAGAGTAATATTAAAACTTGTAGAAAAAGTACGATTGTCGCCGCTGTGGAAATCGAACCCACGTCTTCGGCATTCGCGGCCTGACGCTTTAGCTACTAAACGGCTGACATACCAGGTTTTATATCTAGTTCATTTGACAATCTGAAGAAATGTTTTTAATGATGATCGGTGGGACATGTAGACAGATGTACGCGTTGTATCATTACAGCTAGCCATTTCAATTTTATATGTATAGGTTTTACTCCTAGTTTTGCTACAAAGCATATAATTTTATTTATGTTATTTAATTCGTATAAGTTTTCATTCTATTTGAACATTTAATCTCGGTTATCACTATATGAACGACCTGAGGGACAACTTGTATTGTTTTGTAACAGATGTTTGCAACCCTCGTTTACGTAAAGGGTCCTCTGCTACATAAAACGTACGTACTTATTCTCAGATGATATTTTGTTATGTTATCAAAGATTTACACCCACGTATTACTGACTCTAATGACTGGTTCTAATTACTGACAATACTGACTCTAATGACACACATAGATATATCATTAGAGTCTCGCTTAATTGAAATAAATATACCAGACATACTAGTCAAATACGCAAATGATCCAATCCAAAATTCTTACTTATTATTGTATCCTCTGTATCGTGGTTGCCTGGAAGAAATAGCTCCTAAGCTATAAAGCCGCCAATTGCACCTTTAAGAAATTTTTGTTACTCTTTTGTTATTCTTAGCATTATTTCATCAAAGCATATCTCATTCTTTTATTTCATAATTGATTTATTTTAAATAAGGGAAATTGTATGGGTAAACCGATTCAAAGGTTTTCATAAACCAATTCTTATGGGTTTATGTGAAGAGATAAAATTAAATATAAGTTTAATAAATAAATTTTCCGTGCTCAATATAATGAGGAAATTAAGTGATTTTGTTTGCAAGCACATAATACAAAATGATTTTCTTAAATTGATTAACTTTCCTTACGGATTAACCCGAAGATTATTTGACATTCGCTTCTGATGATAATTTACTTTTTCTTTTAAAGAAGTGTTAAAAATATTTAAATTACATAAAGTATGTTAATAATTATTAGTACAACGTAATTGAATAACTCGTAGGCAAGGTTGGTAGGTAGTACGTTCTCCAGATTTAGTCTCCGATGACTATTTCTTGTTTCGAAATCTAAATTCTTCAAAAGAAATGACTGAAGTAACAAACTGATACAAACGCTTATATTGGAAAGCTATATTTTGAAGATATTAAAATTTTAAAAACAGTGAACTAAATGTATTGAGCGAAAAGGGGACTCCGTTAAGTAATAAAACGCTTTACCAAGTATTTTTTTTACAAAAAATCATGTCTTTATTTGAGTACGGAACCGTGCAAAACAATATTTCACAAAAATATTTTATTACAAATATGTACTAGGGTTAATGAACGTTTCGAATTCTAAGTAGAGTATGCACGTGGAGTACAGTCGGTCAAAATCTTTACCGAAATCCTGTAGTAGCTAACTCAACAACAATTTATTACGCACAAGGTTTAGGCTGTGATTAACGATGCTTTTGTTTGGAGGTTATAAGTTTCAGGCATCATAATGACCCAAAGTCATTTAGTTGTGGTCCTTTTCAACTAACTTAGTTGCACATTTACATCTAAACTTTGAGATGGGTGTAGAATTTAGCAGCGGTTTTCAATAGAACATTATAACGGTCTTAAAATGCTTTTTTTGTATTATGTATTAAAATCTCTGTATTATACCCGTTCTTAACGTGGCAACTAATCACGCGCCCACGCTAATTGTAATTGAGCATTGCCCCTTATTCTTATGCGATTGACGAAATTGTAGACTGGTCTTTGATACATTAAAAATAATTCAAATTTGTGCCACATACCAACTTGTACCATTCCTAGGCCACCTTGATCGGGTTTAAGTCATTTTGAGATAAGAGACCACGAATGCGTCTATGCAAATAAATCTACATAAAAATATACAATGAAATGAAACCAAAACAACCTTTATTTTCTTTCTCCCAAGAAAGAAACGTCACAAAAAACGGGTTGAAATCGAAAAAATTAGCAGCAGTCATCAATCAGCACTTCACCATCAGCCTTTATCTATCTTCTGCTCGTTTTGGGCCTTTTAAAGTGCATTCCACTCTATGAAGTCCCCCGCTTTAACCAATTCATTAATCTAGCCATTTTTAGCCATTTCATAATGTTGTCAGTTCATCTTGACGGTGGGTGGCCTACACTCCTTTCCAAATCCTCTCATACTTTTCTTACCTTTTGCCATCGCTAAGTTAGTTAGTCGAACTCATTGTGGATATGTGGTCGACTAACTAACTCTTCCGTTTGCTTATTTTTTCTACATGAAGCCTCTCAAACCTTTCTTTTTTTTTGAGATGGCAGAAGAGCTGGTCCTTTACGTGATGTTACGTGGTAACCGCCTTCCGTTGACATTAAAGAACTAAGCGAATTTTAACTTATGAACTTAGCCACCGCTAAGAGTCCAAGTCTAAGGAACATAAACCACAGCGGGGACAACGCACTGATCAAATATTTTCGTTTTTAGAGTTTCGGGTATTTCTATCAAGAGGATGGATTGTAGTTTTCCGAATACAACAGATTCAGAATACATCCAGTCAAATTACCAACATGGTGACACAATCGTTGGTCACGATTTTGATGCCCAAATTACATTTATCCTAAAATTGTTAAATTTTGTTACAGGTTAGGTAGGTTAGGTTATATAGGTTAGATTTTCAAGATATGTTTATATTAGAAATATGAAAATATTATTATAAATTTTAAGTGCTAACCGTTTTTTGAACTCGCTTCTTTTTTTTGTTAAAAACATTTTGAGAATATTTTATACCAGTCGCTGAATGCGTAGATCATATGCGTATAATGCGTAAATCAGTCGTAGTCGCAGACAGCAGATGTAGTGGTGGTCAAATTGTCATTGCTGTAAGGATTTTGAGCTTTAGCTATTTAACTAGGCTTAACCCTTAATGGCTTCCCAAACAGTTTCCACCCAGTTAGAAGACAGTACAATATTAATGACAGTTAAACGTTTATTAATGCTTCTTCAAGTGTGGTGATAAAACTACCACTTTTGGAGTTTTAGTTTTATTTGAAATAATACGATAAGAAACTCTTCCGGTCATATTCACAATTTGATACTATTCACTTTTGAAATCTTACATTGAGGGTTAATTAACCTTAAATTATTTTAATACTGTTTATTAAAGCAATGGAAAGTGTTCACTACGGATAAGGACCACCTGTAATAAACCCGCGTTCCAATGAAAACAGACAACGGTCATCGGGATCACGGTCCGTACTGAATATATAGCATTCCTTCCCATTAAAAAACCCATGCCACATGAACACAAGGGCAACCCTACCCAACGCGGAAGGCCTTATGAAAGCGCGGCTTTCGATGAAGTTTTTATAGTGTACGGACTAAAAGCAAAAAGTAAAGTATAATCTGTAATAAATACGCGGTAAAGTTAATATGGCAGTGAAGTTTGCTTTAAATACATCAGTGTTTAGGTGTAATTTTGTTTATTTATTATCATTCCGAATGTAATGCATTAAACTAAATGGAAATAATAAGCTTGACTTTGAAATATTAAAAGATTAATTCCATCTTTTGATGTAAGTATAAGAAATCCTTTAAAATCATTTCTCAAAGTTATCAACTGATTCATAGAGTTACAAGATGGTGGTGAATAAAGAAAATTCAATTGAACATGTTCCGATAATCGACATAAAATAAAATATTATCTGGGTGTGAACTGCTAACACCGTCAAAGAAAATATCTTAAACCAAAGATGTTTTGCGATGTCTGCGCGGCATTTAAAAATTGTTCTGTTTTAAGTTATCTTGTGTCATATAGTAAATATCACCGATGAAATAGCATGCACGATACGGAAAGACATAAGATATTGAATGTAACTAATTATATAAACTAACACTAATTGTGATAAATTTCTTGCGGCTTGAACAAAAGTTTCTCATGCTATTGTATTACAAGTCGACGCATTTTATTATGGAAATCAAATAAGTGTTTGGATGATTTCATTTTGGTTAAGTAAACTTTAAGTCGACTCTCTGATTTAGGTAAGCAACATGTGTAGTAGTAATAAGAAGAAAATTGTAATACACAATAGCATAATTTTTAGCATGATATTTTGTCATAGAACAAAATTTGGGGTCTAAAGCAACTAAAACTTTAAATATATATCGGAATTTGGAAAAAATTGCATACCTTATACATATATCCCTTGATTGTTATTTTTATTATTAATCTTAAGCGTATAGTTGGTCGCAAGGCGTTAAAAAGCGGCCAATTTCATCATATCGCTTTTTGGCTATCGTGTGCGTCCGCATCCTAAAAATTTTACTCTCATATTTTTTTCCAACCGCGCCAAAAGATGTATAACTTCCACAAAATTAACAAAATAACTTCAAATAATATCTGTTAAGCGTAAGACGTATTCAAAACTGGGTCCACTTACTAACCAAAACCAACAATTTATGTAAATAATGCTTTCACGCCCCTGGAGAATTCACCAAAATTATTTTAATTATAGCAATTATGAAAGTCTTTGCTCTCCAACAAGAGTAATTTTCTGCTAGCGACTGCCAATTAACGACAGAAATTAGTATTGTTAAACATTGTTAGTATCTTAATGTCCAGATGGTAGGTAAAAATATAATAAATGCCAGTGTATTAAATTAATATTTTGGTTACAAATATGTAGGTTTTTTTTTTTACGTTTTGAAAGTTTTGTACGGTTTGAATTATATTTCCTTTCAAATAACCTCTTTCATTAAAAATATTTAAGTAGATAAAAGATCTTGGAAATTATATGCTTTAAATAAAAAAAAAATATTATCAAACAACTATCGAAGCAGCTTCCAAAATAATAATGAAATCATTCATAAAAAACTTTAATATTTATTGTGCACTACTGTTATATAGGTACCGGTTGTTAACAGCTGTTATATAGGTACCTAATATAAATAAGGGTATATGTGTAGGAAATGTAATTATTTACTGGATAATCATTTTCACAGTATTCTATACAGTAAATTGCAGACCTATATGAAGACGTAATTTTGCTGCTTTCAATTTACCTTTTGTTTTTGTTCCTTTTAGTTTTGTTTTCCAACACTAACATTTTTCTAACTTTCATTATTAAAAAGAAGTACGTTTCTCTCTAGATAGCTCAAAACAATATCACGGGATTATTACGAGAGCAAGGAATTAAGCTCAGAATCAAAACAAAACGAGCCCCAGACCCCAGAGTCCTACTTGCAGATTATAACACGGCGTAAATGATTGGCGCAGTTGTAAATATATTTTATATGCGTCGTTGTATGGCGTCTTCGTTCCATTTTCAATCGGACTCTACAAACCAAAACATAATTAATTTGAGTCTAAGTATATGCAGAATTTTTAAATATACTAAAACTCCTCTACAAAACAATATTTGTATTCTACATAAAGGCTAATTTATTTTTTAAATTTTAAATCAATTAAAAACAAAAAATATGCACAAAAAACTCATACACACGATGGCTCCGTGGCGCAGTTGTCAAATTATTGGCTTCGGCACCGCCGGGTTGTAGGTTCGATTCCCACCCGGGACAGGTATTTGTGTGACCCACAGATAATTGTTTCGAATCTGGTTGTTACCCACGTGAAATTTATGTTTGTAAAACACAGTATAACGTTATCCGAAAGTAAAGGCAATGTTTTTTTTTTAAATAAAAAAAACATTACCCTCCCTCAGCAGTCGGGTAAGTGATAATAACTTGTAAGATTAAATTAGTTACTAAGTTAAATGAAAGTAAGTAATTAATTGTGCTTAACGTCTATAAATCTATTATTTACATACAGGTTAATTAACAGCGAATCAAGATTGACGATAATAAAATAGATTTTCATTTAACTTTCACGATAAATCTTAATAGCGATTTGATTACGAACTGATTGTGTTAATTGAAAGGTAATATTTTTGTAACTAAACTCGTAGAAAGGTTTGCCCATTCTTTCTTTAACTAATATAATCAATTATAAGTTATAAATCCTTAACTTCATAAAACTAAAAAAGACCTAACTTAACTTAGAAGGTATAATAAGTATAATTTAAAGCACTAAACAAAAAAACGAAGCCACTAAATTATATTTACGAAACGTAATATACGGGAATAAGAATTTGTAACAAAGTTATGTTTTGCTTATTAACAAACCTCGTTCTTGTATCCAAATTGCACGGCCCCTTTCCTGAGCCGTATTACCGCTTGCTGAGCAAGCCGCCGAGCATCCTCCACCTCACAAGTTGTTTGAAATAACCTAAAAGTATATACTAAAACTTTGCGAAATTATTATGGTGTACTGACGAACTGATATTGTTTAATTTACAGATATTTTCCTTTTATTTTTTATTGCTTAATATAAAACTGGTCGTAGCCAAAAATTTTAAATCGGGGTAATTCGATGTTTCCAAATTCGAGGCAGTTGCAAAGAAGTTGGGTATTCTAGCAAAAAATCGTCTATACATCACATTAGAATAACTTCAGACTCAATACAGAGGTTCCAAGAGGCTCATCAGTTTCGGTCAAAAATCAATTAAACTAGCCTCGAGTACAGGCGCAAGTAGCTTTCATTTTTCAACAGATTGCATCCGCTTTCCATCAACAATTAGACGGTTGACGAATTTCCATCATTTTTTATTATAATATTATCATGTGCATTACTCACACTTGAATCAAGCGTGATGGGTAAATTAAAATTATTATTTATTGTTTATTTATCAATAATTATTTAACTTTATATAGCGTGTTTTCTTGTTGCGTTGCGCTCTCCGCCCTCTTTCTCTAAAACGATTCAACGTATTATATAAAAAAATATATTATATATAAAAAAATTGTAACAAAAGTTATAGGAAATTTAATTCTCTAGAATATTGACAACAAATACAAATAGCGAAAAACCCATAGGAAATGAGATATTTGCAAAAAATATGCAATAAATAATTTAGCTGGGCATCTCAAATTCGAGATTCTTACCTAATTTTGAAAGAGATGACTGGACTAAATACCCTACGTAAAGAAAAGGTCTTAACCCAGCAGTGGGACGTGTATAGGCTATTTTACTTTACATTCCTATTTTTTTATATTAATAAGTGAAACGATTTTCTCAGACAGCTTCAGCTGTCGCACGAATGGGTAGGCTCGTCCAAGGAAGTACCCCGACCTGACGGAAGATCGGAATTTAAAGTAGTTATTATACTTTTGCGGTTCGTCTGTTAAGTGAGGTAACCGGCACACAATTTTTCAAAGGTTGGCATCTATAACATCCGTGGGTTGCATCTGCAAACCCACGGATGTAATAGATGTCCATGGGCGGCGATAATCACTTAACATCAGATGAATCCAATTTTTTTGGTTTGCCAATTTTTCACAAAAAAAAAGTATATGTAAATAAAATTGAAATGCTGTAGGTCAACTGCATCACTTTACGACGGGTGATGGATGAGTTTTTTTTTTTTTTGTTAAATAATGAGCCACATTTTAAGAAAAAAAAAATTGGATATTAGAATTGGACTTAATAACTAAATATTTGAGACGGTTCTCCTAAAACTTTTCTCCTCATTATTACCCGCAGAAAAGTTACTAATAAATAACAGCCACAAGTGCGAGCAACATGTTTCATTGAGCTGGGCAAAATGTATTGACCTCTCGATAACATATCCTTGTATTTATAGTACCGCTATTTCTTAGGATTCGAAAAACATTATAAGAAAATGGAGAGGTGTATGAATAGCTCTCATCGGAATTTTGAAAATCTCATTTACAGTAAAGTATTAATATATAATAGCTTAATTTATAAAAGAAACTAAGTAGTCCACAGCTTCAAAAACCTTTTATATATTTACTAGTTGATCCGGCAAAAGTTGCTACACTTTTTTATTGGTCCCAGGTTCTTATCTTGCCCAACCAAGGTACCAAGCTATAGTAATTGTATGAGCACAGTAACGTTTCCATTCATGCGATTTTCGTTAGGTTTAAGGATTCGTTGTAAATCCATTTCATTTAATTTTTTATTTTATATTTGTAAACTCATTCCTAGCACAGAAATATAACATTTTGAAATCTACAGTATAATTTCTGTTACGCAAATTCGGTTTGAAACATTTTCAAGGTATATGTAATTACATAGTAGTAGGCAAGTTATAATATTATTATAACCTAGGAGTTCATTTTATAATAAACAGCAACACAAATTCCAGGGAGATATTATTAAACATGCCCAACATGAAGAAAAAAGTACTGAATTAAAAGACACAACACACAATTATACTTTTCTCTTAGACTTGAATTGGCATTTAATATAATTTGAAAATGGTTAAGATATGAAATATTTCTATTTTTAATAATGCTATTTGCAGTTTGTAGATCACTTAACAAAAAGTTAGATAAAAGTTATATATTTTCATTCAATGAAAATATATAACGATTGATGATTCGACCGCACCCCTATGTCCAACATGGAGCCATAACAGTTATTTATAATCCCGAAATATATGTTGAGAGAATTTATCCGAGCAAAATAGTAAAATGAAAAAAATTATTATCTTTTCAAATATAATTACATTACACAAATTCATTGTTAATTCTTTTTCAAATTATTAATGAATATCTGACAAAATGTTTGTTATAAAACACGGGAGAAGCCTAAAAACATTTAAATGTCTTTACAAGTTGATCGCTACAGCAAACAAACTCAAGATTATCTTAAAGTATAACATCTCACGTAATGAAGTGAACCACAAACGCTGTGTAAATTAAAAATAATGGTGACGTTAATTTCTCAAGAGAATAAGGTTTGCACAGACTGAATTTATCGCGCCCTGGAATTTTTCTCTTCTTAATACGGTTAATATCTATATCATGGAGATAAATTTAGTAAGTATGTTCACAGACGAAATTCATATTGAAAGTATAAAAACTTTACGTGTAAAATGTTTTCATATTCAAAAATTATTAGGTCTACTTTTTAGACTAAAGGATATTCTCTAAAAAGCCGTGTTTATTTAATCTTTTAGCTCTTGTTTAAGAAACATTTCTTACAAAAAAACAAGTATAATACAAATTTCGTTGTTTACACATGTAAACAACGAAATTTTTATTATAGTTGCGCATTTCGTCCAGTGAGTAAGGTAACATTTAACCTTCTTAATGGTTGGCAAAGCGTCAGGTGTTGTAGATGTTCATGGGCGGTGGTAATAATTTAACAAAAGGTGAACCGCCTGCTCACTAGCCATCTTTTCACCTTATATTTAATAGAAACTGTTTAATTAAATAAAGTTCACGGAAAATAAAACTAAATCGCAAACAGATATTGAAATCGAGGTATTTTACATTGGATTTGTACGCGCTGTAAACTTTTAAAGCTCCTCGGAGCTCGCAATCCTCGCTTTAATGTGTTGATAGTTACAAACGTGGAGCATTCACAGAAGTTCGGACTTCCAAAAAGCTTACCATATTTGCAGAAAATTAATATTTAATACAGTTTACTTCACTAATTTCACAGCTTCGTAGACTCCACGTTTCGGCTTCGTACATGAGATACATAAAACTGAAAGCACCAAAACTCGAATCTAACGTTAGCGCATGCTGTGCGTGAAATATCCCGGATTTCTTTTCAGGTTACCACCAACTTCTAGACACACTCGACATAAAACGAATTTCAGGGCTATAACCGCCATCAATAGTTATCGGATAACAAATATGCACCAACTCTTTATCATTTTCATTGCTGATATGATCACTGATTATTTTCGAATAAGTACTCTTATTAAGGATTATTTGTTTGTAAATTTATTACTTTGCTTAATCCCTGAAGTACTCTCAACTATTTAAGACGGTATTTAAGCCGGTAATCTATCTAATCTTGATAGTGACGCTTTAAAAAGACCCGTAAGATTAAAAATATTTTAACTAAATATTCTACAAAAACGGTAACCAAAATTTATTTCTTAAAACATTGCTACGATAAATTTTCGTAAGAATAGTTGGTTGATAACGATAAATTATCTTGAGACAAAGAGATTGTTATGGATAATGTAAAAAATGCCATGACAAAACCCTAAAAGGAACCGGTAAGAGTTACTGAATCATGACTTATTCATTTTTTGGCTCAGTTTCATTTCATACAGTCGTTGTCTGTACTACATTTATTGGAAATGTTACAGTAATATTGAAAATAATCGTATTCCTCATTTTGATTAATGGTTTTGTCGGGAATGCGATGTAAAATGTTAATAACTTACATATCTCGACAAGGGCAAGGGATCGAGGAGGGATATTCATTTGATTTCTCGTCTGATTGGGTTTATAAATAAAAAATAAACATATAGATACAAATTATATATGTAAAATAAATATTATGCATAAAAATAAACATATACATATAAAAATATACTACATATAATACACATATAAGTAGGACCCAACCAGACGGAAGCCCTCGGCAGGGGAGATCAAACGGCCGAGGGTTAGGGTGAAAGGGAGAGAAACCGGCGGACGATGCGGGCAGTATCGAGGAGCACCGCTTTCTGCATTAGAGATGGAGCGTTCCGTCCCGGAGTCCCAGTCGCCTCAGATGTCCAGAGAGGCTGGCTGGGATCAACCCATTCGCATATACGACTATTGGGATAATTTCGGTCGGCACACCACCCCACATGTCGGTCACCTCGTGAGCCAGGTCCAGATACTTCGTCTTCTTATCTGTTTCGGCTTTCACGAGGTTCTCGTCATATGGAATGGTAATGTCGACCAAAAATACCCGCGACTGTGCCCGGTCCATCAACACGATATTAGGTTTGTTCGCGACAATCGTCCTGTCCGTGATGATGGACCGATCCCAATAGAGCCTGGCGCGGTCATTTTCGAGCACGGCCTCCGGAGAGTTCTTATAGTACGAGGAGGGATTATTATTGTTATTAATGCACATATCATTGCAATTTGCACTTTTCACAAGATAGAATTTGAGTGGTCACAAACGGGTCTTCGATACGCCTATGAATACTACGACGCTATACCATTTATGTAACAAACAATTTTGCGGATGAAGATCCTCAAAATCGATAGTGATAAAAGAAGGAACCAATAGGGTCATTAAATTAATGTAAATGGTGATTAAATCAATGAACCGATGCTTCCGATACATAATCATTATATGTTGATATTATTATTTAATAACTTTAGAATGAAACTAATATAAGGCTAATTGGCTTTGAGTAGAAGAACTCAGTGCCCATGCAGTATTGGTCAAGTGACCCACATAAATACACAAGTAATTTTATTTAAAGTTTAATATAAGTATATTACACAAACATAATGGCCGGTGTGTGAATTTGATAAAGTCTTTTTGGTCTGTCTAGCACAATTTCGTAGATGTGAAATGGTTTCTGCAAAATTGTTTCAAAGATTTTCTTTACATTTTCTGCCTCCACTTACAATAATTGCAAACGTAAAAGGGAGGAAAAATGAGTTTAGTTAATGGGGTGTTTGTGGTTTCTTTCCCTTATGAAAAGAATTTTACATAGTTTAACTTACTATGTACATACTTTTATTATTATTAAACTTTAAGAGGTGAATAATGTAATTAAGTTAGATTGTGTATATGTACTAACATACATATAAATCTTTCTTAAAAGGTTTGATGGAACGTATTAAGTGAGTCTATGAACCCGAAACAAAAAGACTATTTCTGAAAAAGTAAGATAAAAACAATGGAACGTATTATTAAAAGTATATTTCTACGAACCCAAAACCAAAAGAAAATCTGCTCAGTGGGTGTTACCTTTATAGGATCGGCTACCTAAAGAAAGGAAGAAGTCAAGTAAAAAATATGATTGCCTCGTTCTTTCGATGGAAAGGTCAGTTCGCGACAGTTGTGCTGGAAGATGGAAGGACTTTTACTGTGGACTGGTTTTCCTGTTCAACGCTTCAGCGCACTACGCGAAGTAGAGATAACGAGTCATTCACTATATAGTCCCGACATGGCGCCCTGAGACTTTCATTTATTCCCGGCGAAGGTTGATTCGAAGTATTCACTTAACCAGCCATGGAGATGCGGTGGGTGCGTCAGAAAACGCCGTAAAATAGACCCCTAAGTATCAGGGCCCACTGCTTTTCTCAGTGGTTCCAACGAATGCTAAGATGTTTAAGAGAGATACGTAGACTACTTCGAACAAAAATAAAAGTATTGGCAACTTTCTTCCTTGTACTATAATTTTTTAAGAAGTTTCGGAAGTTTTGTTTTCAGTGTAACCAGAGTATAAGGTAGATGTACAAACACAATATTTTACGATATATACTTAGGACAAATTTTTACACAACGTTCTCTAGTCGAAATATATACTAGATAACTGATAAACATACTTAAACATACTATTATTTTGTAAATAAACACATATTATACATATATAAACACCCAGACACCAGAATAACACTATCCTCATCACACAATATTTTTTCAGCAGTAGGGATCGAACCCACTCCTTTTGCAGGAGGCAGGTGCACTACCCACTACGTCATTCGGGTCATCGTATATACGTGATGTACTTAATTTTAGAAATTATTTTGGTAAATTAAGATCCAGAGTCAGTAGGGCGAAAAGTTTCTCTTAACATTATATGTATAATCCCTTGTAATCATGAGTAAAAAGAAATGTATACATTTCATATTTGTGTTAATAAATCTCATCTCTGCTGCTCTTAATTTTCGTCCCAAATTACAGTCCACGTAAGTTTGCAGTTGCTGTGATTTATACAGGCAGGGTGCTGTGTTGGAATTTGATTTATTACACTGAATGGAGGAAATAATTTACTTTACCTACCTTATTTGGTAGTTGTATTCTTATATATTTAGTTACGTAAACATATTTAAATTAATGATTTAATGTCAAAACGAACGTAACTTTTTGAAATAAAGCATTTAAGATAAATAAATTGAGTAGTTTTTAAATAAACAATACAGAACTAACCATGTCAGCTCACAACTTAATTATAATTTTATTTTACAAAAGTACGATCTATTGTAATAGGCAATCCTTCTTGAGTGTTTTGGTAGAAGATTTCGCTTGGAGTTGTATTCTTATTAATGTCCACCTTTATTTAAAGTAGTAGTCCCAGATTTGTGTGGATTTTCCCAAAGTACCGTGATCAGTCACCGAACGTTATTATTATAATTGAGTATTTATCAATGAAAGTAACTTTGAAACAATAGTTGATATCAGTTTAATTGGTAAAGTTTGAACGTGATGTAACTTCACTATATTTCATCTAGAAAAGATATCAAAATATGGAAGTATCACACATTCAATATAAAAAGTTATTTAAAAGTTATCATAAACATACTCTTATTAGGTATTTTGTCAATAGCGATGAATATAAGCTTGACAATTGCGGTTGAATGATGGACAATTAAAAATATATAGGTACGATACACTTTAAATGTTATCATCAAGATTTTATTGTTAAAACGGATTAAGCTCGTTACACATGCAGGCACATTATCACATTTAAGCACTTTGAAGCGCACAGAATCGTTAAAAATTTTCACTGCACGTGAGATAACGCCGACAAGGGGCCACTTAGATGTTCATTTATCACTCTGGACCAAAACGTTCGTGTAATGGTCACGCTGTCAATCTTCTGCCACTCAACTGCGATGGTGTTAAAATTTTGATCGCAAAACGCGTAAAAGAAACTCTTGCACATATCAAATTCCTTTTTATGTTAAGATTCACGGTTTTTACCTATTTAATTAATATTAGTTGCATTATATCTCGCATTTTATAAATAAGAATGAAATGATATCTTTTCCATTATCAAACGACCATCATGAAGTTAGACAACAACAAAACGTCATTATTAAAAAAAATCAGTAATGGAATAACAAGCCTATAGCGACATAACCTATATCTTCCTCCGCCGTTAAAATAGTTTACAAGGCTTAATGGGGTCATAAATTTAGGAAACGACGATATCGCTAATATGGATATCATTTCCTTAAGTTATTAGCGCATAACACACAATAAATATAATAAATGTACTTATCCTGCAAAAAGATTACATCAATTGGTTACCCTTATCAAGTAAAATATTTTTTTTTAATTTGGGAAGTTCGGCCTTCTTGATATTTATAAAACTTCGCTTGATAAGTAAAGGAATCTGAAGCTGGTTAAATGCTGATGTAGTTTGTCCGATATAGTTACACAAACACCCGCGAATTTGGATGTTTATAATCTTAATATAACTATATTAATTACATCATTCATAACACACGTAACAGTAGAACTGAGAATGTGGACCCATCAGTATAGAATATACTACTTATATAAATTTAAAAGGTTTTATGTGGCCTTGTGAGTTCGACTTGTTTTTTAATGCGTGTGTGGATACAAAAGCCATGGAAAGTATTTATAATTTTATACGGTCGTTATTGGTATCGGGAGATATTCGAAAGATAACCTGTCTCCTGAAAGGAAATAGGGTTATGACAGATTTTTACTTACGAAAGCTCTGCCGGTAAGATGGGAGAGACTACAGAATCTCCTACAGAACGCTCCGGTACCCTTCTGTACTGCAAGTCGAGAACACTTCTTGTTTCCGCCAGTATCCGCCGGTTCCCCTAAATTGAAAGACCAGTGTTCAATTGAGAGTATAGCACAGAGATACAGAGCTCAATAATACTACACATACAATTTTAAATATGATTTTTGTATGAGGAAAATGTTCAAAAACTGCATTACTGCGGAATTCAAACCTGCGTCTTCCGAGTGATGCGCCCAGACGCTTCACCAACTATACTAAGCAAGCGATAACCTCACGAGGCAAAAATCTTGACATCTATCCACTTTTTTTATTGCATTTTAGCAATGCTTGGCGCATCTAGTGTGCATACTTTACAGTTTGTATCACCGTTCTTATAACATTTAACGAATATTTGTAGCGACAGATGTCCAATTTAGGCCACTGTATTGATAATTTGTCAAACCTGGTGTTGACGGCAAGTTGGCCACCAAACGACAAATAGAACAGGCCATCCTTAAATAAAAATAAAAATCATATTATGCCGTTTTACGAAGGATTCTTCCTTAGGTATGAAGAACTGAATTTTATAATCGATTCGATATTTAACTGCAACCAACCCTTACTAATTTTATATTTGTAAGCCCCGAATTAATCAATACGTTTACTATAGTAGGGCCAATCGCTTCTGCTTTTGCACGAATGGGGAAGCTTGTCCGGGGAAGTACCGTGGCTTCACAGATGACCGGCGTGAATACTTTCGCGTTCCTCTGGTGAATGAGGTAACCCACTTCAGGTTTTGATGATGTTCATGGACGGCGGAAATCACTTAATATTTGGTGAAGTGTGAAACGAGCGCCTGCTCGTTTGACAACTTTCAAATAAATAATTACTTTAAAAAACTTTTAAGTTAAACGGTTTTATTTTATGTTTTTTTTTGTTAAATTTTTTTTTGTTAATATTGTATTGTCATCTAAATTAAATGTGTGTACCAAATTTCAGATCAATCTGACAACGGCAAGGTGCTTAAATTTCAATTTCTAATTTTGACCCAAATAAATAAACAAACAAATTCCGTACGGGTCGAGCTAAATAAAACCGTTTAATAAATATAATAACATCGTATGTAACAACATCTTGATCTTCATACATTTTTATTATCTAAGCCCCTAAATAATATAGACAACATTTAACGAAATGAATAAAGAATTAGTAAGAAGAAAATATAGAAATAGTTAGTACCCATTTAGTTCCCGTAAATGGAGGTAGTAAATGAAGTCTCTTAATTAAGGTGACGTTTTAAATAGTAATACCACGTTATTTTAAATCTTTATGCTTTCAGTTTAATTTCAAATTGGAAATTACAAATCCTACGTTTGGTCACGTTTTATTGTACGCTCCTATCGTTTTGAACATAAGAAGTTGTGTCAGTATAATATTTAGCAAGGTGTTAGTTTGTGATAAGTTAACAAACGCACAATAAAAGTGTACCTCTATTTTACTGCGAGTTCCAATCCACTGTTTATCGCATATCTTACGTGCCCCACGCGACTATGTGGATTGGCGGACTTCACAAATCTTCGAAATATTTTTTTGTTAGTTTCACAATGTTTTTTCCTTGACCGCTGGGCACGTCAAAAGTCAGCACTTAAAATTAACAATTTTATTGTTGCTGACACTGGGGATCGAACTCGAACACATTGAATTAAAAGGAACACGGTTGTAAAGCAACATATGGGATAAAGCATCATATAGACTGGATAAGATATAGGTAACTTTAGACAAGTGGCCGCTTGTGATTTTTCAATCTTGTGTCATTACTTCTTCGTATATGAAATTTGATACTAATACGAATAATAACCTAATAAGTTACAATAACTTTCATATACATATTTACTCAAACATGTTACCTATCCCTATGCTCTGTCCCTAGTTTGTGAGTAAAAATATACCAACTTAGGGAAAGTTTTGTAACAAAGAGATTATTTATACTAACCTCTTTGTTACCAAACTTTCACCTTACAAAATTATTCACTTAATTACGCATAATATAAAATGGCTAAAACGAACCAACACACGCACATGCTCGCACACCGAGTCAAAACGTTGTACCGAAAATAATATGTGGCGACAGTAAGCAAAATGCAGCTCCATGCATTAGTCATTAGGTCATTTCATAACATTGCTAATCATCCCCACGCAGTACCCCTCAATGTCCTTTAGTACTTGTTAAAGAAAGTGAGGCAAACGTTGCCGCTCAGATTTATTCTTCTGTCTTCTGGAAGGCAATAAATTTAAAAGCATTTCAACTCTTACAACCTTTTAGTTCCTAAATGAATTCATCGTCTTATTCTTATGTTAAAACTACTTACATAAATGCGTTAATAAATAATTTCACTAATACCTATTTACATCTCATATTTATTACATCTTACACTTCCAAAGGCAGTCATGGTATGAGTTAGGTATATTTATATGAAACTAAAACGACTAACGAAATAATTAAATGATAAATAATTCGTCTGTGTAAATGTGTGTACAAAATGCTGTAGGGAGAAACAATAAAAGTAATAACTAAAAATCTTTTCTGGTGAATAAATTGTCATCATGCGGAAATTAATCGCGTGGAATTAAAGGCTAGGGCAACCATTAGGAGGATCGCTTGCGGATTTTATCAATTGGGTTACGTGACATGAAATGGAAATGGGATAAAGATATGAATGATATACTTGCGCATTTTAACCTACGTAAATTGTTTATATCTGATACTTTGTTCTGGTAGCAGAGTTGAATCTGAATTTTAAATAAACTTATAGCAGATAGATCGATTTTTCGCCCCCGAATCTAAACACACACTAAATTTCATGAAAATCGAGCAGTTTCCGAGATTCCGATTATATATATATACAAGAATTGCGTGCGAAAGGTATTAGATTACTATGGACTTTAAGTTTATTTCTGCATGTCTAGTGGTATTTAAAAGAACACGGTTACGTTTCTTTAAATAAGAAAATGAAGAAAAATGAAATTTACTTTTTAATCAGATTTTTTCACGACACAAATCCTTCTTACTACGTAACTTTGCAATAGAAACACTGAAAAAGTCCTCTTCGTCGACCGGGTCGATGAGGACGTTTCGCGGGCGACGCTTGTTTACGTTCGCGTTTTGTGTCCGGTTGGTAGTTTGCTGCGCTTACCACCAGAGGGTTGGGATGATGCTGGGCTCTATCGAAGAACCGTTTTGTCAAATCTTTAAAATGTGCGCGAATCGTCGGGAGTCTGCAATCGCTGTGCAGGTCGACGTTGCGCTGATACCATTGCGCACCGGTTGCGCGGCGGATAAACTTACTTTGAAATACTTGCAATTTGTTAATGCGCGTAGGATTTATATGTGCGAAGATCATGCAAGCGTAGGACATGATTGGCCTTACGCAAACTTTATATAACAGTAGTTTGTGCCTTAAGGGCATTTTACTTATGCTTATTCGTTAAATTGTGTAGCCGGCCGGAGACGAACGCGACTTTATTTCGGACTTGATTGATGTGCGTAGTGAAAGTCATACGCGAGTCGAAAGTGACTCCTAAATATTTGACCGTTTTCTCCCAGGGGAGAGTTTGGCCATATAGTGATATTTGCCCCAACTTTCTGTACTGGCGAGGACCTTTGTAACGGTGTGGCGGATGGGGGTTGGGGGTGCTACGAGTGAAGTGAATCGCCACACTTTTTTCTGGATTAATATCGATTCTCCATTTGCGGAACCAATCGCCGAGGCGGTTGGCGGCGCTTTGGAGTCGAGTTGTTAATTGACTGAGGTTGCGATCTGAGTAAAAGAGCACCGTGTCATCCGCGAAAAGCGCGAGATTGACGTGGGGGTCTCTAGGTATGTCGCTCGTGTAGAGCGTAAATAGCAAGGGTGAGAGGCAGGAGCCTTGTGGTACGCCGGCCGTGAGGCGGCGGCTTGTGGAGAGGGTGCCCTCGACTCGATATCGAAAAGAGCGGTTCAACAAGAAGGCCCAGATGGGTGTGTACGAGCCTATCTGGCACTTTGAGTGTGTATAGCTTGTAAAGCAAGCCGTTGTGCCAGACTTTGTCGAATGCTTTTGCGACATCGAAGAAGAGAGCCCCTGTACTGATGTGTTTGGGGTGGTTGAGACCTTTTAGGATGTGCTCCGTTAGGCGGTATAACTGATCGGGACAAGAGTGTCTAGCTCGAAAGCCGAATTGTTCCGTCGGCAGAAGGCCGTAGGAAAATACATGCTCTTTGAGCCTGTTTAACAATAGCCGCTCGTAGAGCTTCCCCAGACAACTGAGGAGGCTGATGGGACGATAGCTGGAGGGCTTATTGGCTGGTTTATTCGGCTTGCGAATGCCGATAACCGTCCGCTTCCAGTCGTCCGGAAAGGAGCAACTGGAGAGAAGGGTATTGAAAATTGTCGCCAGTAAACAGATAAGCGGCCCAGGGAGAGCTTTGAGAATCTTATTACTTATATTATCTGGGCCCGGGGTGGATTTTGGTTTTAAATTTTTAATAATATCTTGGACCTCTTCGGGGGTCACTGAATTTAAAGATTCGCCTTCCGGTGGAAGCGCAGCCCTAGTTTCGATTACGCGGTCCACCTCCGTTAGGTGGGCCGAATCGGTGTGTTCGCGCGATGGCGTACATTGCTGCACCAGGTTGTCCGCAAGGCATTCGGCTTTTTCGGAGTCATCTAGGGCTACTGAAGCGCTATTAGGTCTAACTAACGGCGGTAGAGATTCGCGGGGGTCTGCTTTCAAACTGCGGACCAACCGCCAGTAGGCGGTGTGCGATGGCTCGATGTCCTCTAGGAGAGTGTCCCACGTTGTGTGTCGGTGTTCCGATACACGATTTTTGACTTCTAGCTGAAGGCGTCGAAGTAGGGTTCGGTTCGATTCCGATCGGTATCGGTCGAAGGCGCGTTTGGCTGCATTTTTCTGTCTAATTAGCAGTCGCAGGTCGGGCGGAAAGTTAAGTCGCCGTCGGTCGCCCGACAGTTTCACCGTCCGTTCCGAGTCTGCGACTGCGGAAGTAATAGTTTCGCGGAGACTCGCTATCGCTCGATTTGCGTCATCGAACGTAGCTATCGTCTCGGGTAAGTCTACTAAGTCCTGGGGGTCCAAGGCCTTGAGTTTGACCTCAAGACGATGCCAGTCCACTGCGGATTTGGTCGGAGGGACCGTGTCGGCGTTCTGGCCCAGTTTACACAGGACGGGCCTGTGGTCTGAGTCTAGTTCATGGATTGTCTCTATCGACTCGATGTCGAGCGAGACCTCCCTGAATAACATTATGTCTAGGACACTCGGTGACGCGTGCTGGAAGTTGTCCACCGTAGGATACCTAGTGGGAGTCGCGGGAGCGACTATACTGAAATTTAGGTTATCGGATAAGCTAAAGAGATGCTTTCCGTTGTTGTTTGGGATGCTGTTGATGTCCCATGAGCCGTGTTTGCAGTTTAGATCTCCTGCAATTATCACGGAAGGGCCTAAGTTAAGAAGCGTATCTAGGTCGCTTTGAAGGAGGGTTCTATTCCCCGAGAGGTAGGCTGAGACTAGTACAAGCGGCCTGTGGCCGGTGAGCGCTAACCTACACGCGGATGCCTCTATTTGACTTAGCTCTGGAATGTCGAGCGAGCAACAGTGCAAGGACCGTTTATAATAAATAAGTGTGCCTCCCAGACGGTTTCAAGAATGTCTCTTGTACTAGGAAAATATCTACGTTATAATCGCGAAGGAATTCCGCGATTTCATCCCTTTGACCCTTAATGCCGTTTGCGTTGAAATACGAAATAACCAGAGCCCGGAGTTTTGTTCTACCTGCGGTTGTGCTTCCCATTAAGGTGTTTTTATGGGTCTAATTAACGACGCGGCGGAGCGCGGTTTTATTGCGCGGACTATTGTTTTTTTTACGGTTGGCTCGTAAAAGCCCAAAGGGCTTCCACAAGCGTTTTGTGTTGGCTAATTGCCCTAAGACGCTCGTGGCCAGATGTGGCGGCCGCTATTTTAGCGGACAATACGGCGAGTTCCTGCCTATTGATTCTATCTAATAAGCTGCAGATGTTAGCTATTTGCGCGAATGGGTCGTCCTTGTTTTCCGCGAAAACTGACGGAATTGGCTGCACCTGCGGCCGCGGCGCCGTTTGAGAGGCGGGCAGCTGTTGCGCGATCGGTCGTGAGGCGACCGGGATTACCGGCGCGGTTACCTGCGTGGCCACCTGGGGTTTCGCCCAGGCGTTTACGACGGGTACGGGCGCGGGAATGAATCAAACGGGCGCGGGTTTGGGCAACGTCGATTTAGCGGGAGATTTCCTCGCGGGAGTTTTCGGGGCCTTAGCGCAGCCTCTGTACCTAGCCGGGTGGCCGGTGGCGTTACAGTTTACGCAGTCCTCGTCAAGTGGAAGTATGATAAATACTTTCGCGTTTCGTCTGGTGAGTGAGGTAGCCGGAGCCCAAACTTTAAAAGGTTGTCCACACATCTGTAACCCTCGGGTGTGGCAGATGTCCATTGGCGGCGGTATTCACTTAACATCAGGTGAACCGTCGGCTCGTTTGACAACTTTTGCATAAAAAAAAGAAAAAAACAATAGCCAATAGGATGCAGCTTTTAAATGTGTTTGTACAAGAAAAGGGTCGTTCAGTGTGATAACAATAGAGTTTTAAAAGTAATGATTTTTTTCGGGACGAGGAAGGTACGAAATTATTAGCAGAGCGTATCGCATCTGTGGCTAATATTTTTTTAACAATTTTTTTGAACGATATAAACCATCAAACAAATACAATTAAACCAAGAAATCTACGAATAAAATTGAATATAGCCCATAACCATTCGCTGTTTGGCTTAGAAGTAATAAGTAGTAAATAATACATAATTATTGTTCTTTATACATTTTCCCTCACAGAAGATTTTAACTTTTTTCTTTACGTACTTTAGGGAGAGATGGTTCCCGAAGTCGTAACTTTAGCGTTTACCTAGTTATATCTTCGTTGAGGTATAGTTTTATTAAGGTATTAATATAGTATTACGGGACGCATGGGAATGATAATGCGTTTATCATCAGCCTATGTATGTTTGTTCCTTGTGGCGCTCTAGGGAACAAACGCATAGTTTGTTTTTGACTATTACGTAAATCAAAATGTCCTTATCTGACAATTATCATTAAAAACAGGACGTTAATAAAAAAATATTATAACGAAATCCAAACGCCATTTTGTGGAAGGTTACAGCACAGCGAATAGAAAAATGATCTATTCAAATAAAAAAGCATATTGGCATTTTTTCAATTTTTTTTTATTCTATTAAATTATGTGGTTATTAGACAGAAGTACGAATTAAATAGTTGCGAAATGTAAAGCTATTTAGCTCATCTTATGTCTGTGTTAACAGTTAACATAGTTACAATTCAATTTTAATCCCACACGTAACAGTATAATCCTTTAATAACTCATTATCAAACTATTATCCCTCTTTCACTTGTCTGTATATACGATTTTGAGGGTTTTCAATTAATTTGAAATCCCATTTAATATTAACGATAATTTCATGTTTAAGCAAGTTCTGTGAAAATCTACTTATTCACAATCACATATTTAACTGATACTATCACATTCACCAGTCTTTCTTATAAGGACCCAATTCCCATACAAACCGCCCATATCGCAGTCTTGCCATCCGACGCTGTAGGTCTAAGTTGTCCAGAGACGGTTCGCTTTCCACCTCTGGACAAACTGGCGGAATTGGATGAGGGTGTACCAAATTCACGCCCTTCGTCAGAGCGTTGGTAGAGAAAGAGAAGAGGCACTCGAGACGATCAAATGGCAGATTTAGCTTAAACGCTTCAATGACACTTTTACTGCCTGCTGCTATCCTACCGGTCTTCAAAATGTGGATGCAGCGATGGGAAAGTAGACTCACCTAAAGACTTACACAGATAATCATCAAAGCATGCGTGCGCAGTGTCAGTCAAATCGGAAGTGAGGTGACGGTGAATTGCTTCCACTATGATAGGAGCTACTAGGACTCCATGAAGAAACATGGGAGTGGAGTGTCCTGGCAAGCTACACTGGGTGAAAATAATCCTCCAACTAACATCAATCCTGTCAGCGATTATGGATGAGCGAAAATGAGACGAAGACTTTACAAATATAGATCGAATTATTTTCGCCAATCCGCTGTGGGGCCGCGTGGTAGACTATAGCCTGATAACCTCTGTACAGAGGAGGCCTTTTCCCAGCAGTGGGATATGTATTCACTGTTTTTTATTTTTATTTGAATCAAATTCACTTAGTAAATATTGAGAAATTCCTAAATTTCTTTAACTTTCTGTCATTCTGTAATCACGGCGTGATTATTTTTCATTTAAACAACAAAATAAGTTTGTTTTAACCAAATATTATATTGGGTAAAATTCTATTTAAGGATTTTAAATAACACTTAATTTTCAGTTTCCGCAATTTGGTTGTTCTTTCATTATTAAAAGATAGAAAAAATTGCATACTTATTAGAAATTGCTATTTATTTATATTTAGTTTTACATTATATTTTATTTACAAACATATGATATAGTACAAATTTATTTTAATATATTATCTTTCTTTTCAATCTTGAACCCCATTCAGACATCTGAATAATTTGGAAATTCCAATAATGATAACAAATTGCGAATCCATATCAATAGACAATATCGTATTCACCTGATGTGTTCAATAGAAATGAATACTCTTAGCCTAAATATAGAATTAATATACATATATTGTCACATCTTTGCCAGTAATTTACTCTCCATTACTGGAAATTATATTTATTGCTAAATCTGATAAAAACTTTTAAACTTATCCCCACTCACGTTGTCAAATTGGACTGTAGAAAAGCTTAACAATAAATATCTTTCAAGAGTCGAATGTTCAACATATAACTGAACACTGAGCAGAATGTATCGACAATTCCATACGATATCCCCATATTAACGTTATTGACATACGCTATTACAATGAGTGTGCAGTAGAAATATTATTTATTTGTTACACATAAATAATTCAAACACAATTCAAATTTTCGTTTCTATGTTCCTTTGTAGCTTGAAATTTTAAAGATAAAAGGCAATTTAATCTACGAAAATGCGTATGCTTCATCATCATCATCGCCAGTCTTTTGTTCACCACTGAACGCGGGCCACTCTTTGTAAACGCCAAGAACCTAAGAAACGCCTCAGGTGTGGTGACAATTTGCGTAAGATTGTTAGCAGCAATTGGATTAAGATATGCTTAGCAACTAATAATGTGATGATAGTGGAAAGGTGGCAACGCATTTGCAACCGTACGGGTGATGCAAATTTATATGGGCGACGGTCATTACATAACATTAGGTGAATCGCCAGCTCGTTTGCCACTTTTTCACATAAAAAAAACACAACTAGATGACAGGTTCTTAACACCTTCTTTCCATCTAACTATGAGCTTTAGACAATTCTATTATTTTCACAAATTCGAACTTTTCTATTTATGGACTGTTTCTTATATATGTAAAAAAAAATCATACATTCATGCACGATGTCATCACCAATATCAAGAAGTGAGATGTGAGTGGAGTCCAACACAAGGATTGTTCTCAATGAAACAATACATAAATTCTACATCGTCTGTGGTTTTTCCAATTTACCGCTTGACACACATAATTATGCTTTAGAACTAGTGAATAATACCTAGCCATTACATAGACACACTAAAGAATGTTCTCCGATGAATAAGTTCTCATTACACCGAAAATTGATGCCTGGTATACGCGAGGGTTAAAATTGCAAGGATCGCTTGCGGATATAACAATCGGGTTGTGTAACATGAAACGGAAATTGGATAGAGATAGGAATAAAATATTTGCGAAGTAGAAAGCTATGCAACGCTACACATTCGGCTTAGGTGGCCTTTACTGCTAACAAAGTTATGATTTTGATTTTATACTCATACTTTTTTATATTTACACTTTATATTTAACTCAAAATATGAATTTTTGTAGATAAATAGACATAAAAATATTCTTTATTCATTCAGCGCAGGGCACATTGTAAGTCAGTAATTAAAATTAACAATTTCATTGGTGCCGGTACCGGGGACCGAATTCAGATTGCTCGAGTTAATTAAATTAACAGCGCCCGGCACTAAATTTGCACTATGTTATTAAGTAAATACTATTAGAAAAGTAAAATAATATTAACATACTTTTTCTCTCCTTTTAACAACTCTATAGAATGTCAAAAATGCATAATCACCTAGTGTCATCATATAAAATTTACACCTGTATATATGCATATGTAATTTGGTGATCATATGATCGAATTTCGCTACCTGATTTTATTTCACCGTTGATAATGGAAATGGTTAAAAAATATTAAGACATTTATTATTCATCCTAGTATCTCCACCAAAATCATCTTAACTAATATCAAAAATAGATGTTTTGTATGTGTAATTTCAAAAAAAGATTTATAAATGATAATAATAATGAAAAAATATTTTTGTTTATACTAATATTATCTACAATTCCTAAATTAATAAAGGTACACTCACTTAAAGCCTTAAAAAGTAATAAAGTTCTGCATTTCACCTGTGAATTTGATAAGGACAATTTATAAGTAACAAATTTTGTATAATTTAAATTTTACAGAAATATCTTTCCCTCGAAAACTAAAACAAATATATGTGGGAGATAGGTGGATCACATAGGACAACCCGTTGTTAGATCCCTCATTGTAATTTACTTGTTCGTTTAAAATCAACAATAACGAAAATAATTATTAACCACACTGATCTAATTGAATGGAAACGTAGCAAGTTGGATACAGGAAGATGACCGTTCGCACCGCCGTCCCTTTTCTAAGTGGCGTGCCCGAGCACATCCAGAACACACCCCCGTGTCCAATGTCAATTGACTTCCACAACTCATAACCGTCAATTCCGCTCTCTCACTTCCTGTATCGACCTTACTCAAGCGCACTACTTGACGTTTCCGAGAGCTACCAATAGATGGTGTTGTAATCAAATTATAGCACCACATCGTGATCCTGCGACATATATAATTCCGTCGGAATGTGGATTCCACGTATAAGACCATTGAGCAAAATATATCGACGTATCGATATCATAAGTATGTACGATGCATGCGCACCAAAAATATTATTCGTTACACCCAAATAAGTTAACTTCATAGAAATACATGTTTCCATGTCGATTGTATATTTACTCCACACCAAAAAACCACCCCAATAATTATATTTGTAAGCAATTATTGTTATTCATTAATGATGATTTCAATTTCGAATTCAAAGATTTTATGTTTTAATTTATGCTATTATTGAAAATTTTTATTCTTATGAGAATATTTAAATCTTCCTACTAATACTTACTAATTCTACTCTAATCAAACCATGACCAACGTGACACTGAAAGTTTTTAGAACTAGCATTAGAAACATTGCCAATGAAAACTTCTTTTATGTATTTAATATAGAACTCAAAATCAAAATCAAAATCAAATGTATTTATTCAACATAGGAGCATTACACTCACTTACTGATAGTCAAAACACTACCACCGGTTCGGAAAAGAAAGCCACTGTACTGAGAAGAAACGGCGAAAGAAACTCAGCGGGCTTTTTTTTTTTTTTAAATAAGCAGTTTGACATAAATTCGTTAAAATACAATATAAGAACTCCGATTGAAAGAGCCTGGAGCGATCAGTTCATTACCAGAGTGTGTTATCATTTAAATAATCATTAATATTATAGTAGCCTTTAACACACAAACGTTCTTTTACTATTTTTTTAAATTTAGCTATGCATTTTGAACGTTTTCTGGAATTTTGTTGTAATAACGTATACATTGTCCCATAAAAGATTTACTTATTTTACACAGTCTACTTGTGGGTAGGATCAATTTATTTTTGTTCCTAGTATTTATATCATGAACATTATTATGTCTTAAAAATTTATCCTTATTTTTATGGACATACAAAACATTTTCAAAAATGTATTGAGCAGCAACAGTCAATACCTTTATCTCTTTAAACAAGTTTCTTAACGATTCTTTGGGGCCCAGATTGTAAACTGCACGAATAGCTCTCTTTTGTAAGATAAAGATTGTATTAATGTCGGCCGCGTTACCCCAAAGCAGAATGCCATAAGACATTATACTGTGAAAATAACTAAAATATACCAAGCGAGCCGTATCTACATCAGTTAACTGTCTTATTTTTTTGACCGCGAAAGCTGCTGAGCTAAGTCTACTCGCCAGTCTATTAATATGGGGGCCCCATTGCAGTTTGGCATCAATAGTTATGCCAAGGAATACAGTTGAGTCAATAGGGTCCAACGCTTCCCCATATAAAAGTACATCAGTTTTTACATGTTTAACATTGGAAGTTGTAAATTTAATATATTTAGTTTTTTTATTATTCAACAGTAAATTATTAGCACTAAACCAATGTACTACAGTAGATAGAGTATTGTTTACATTGTCATAACTTAAAGAACGTCGGTTTACTTTAAAGATTAAAGAGGTATCATCCGCAAACAATACTATCTCATGATTATTATTAACAAGATAAGGTAGATCATTTATGTAAATGAGGAAGAGAAAAGGCCCAAGAATAGATCCCTGCGGGACCCCATATTTACCAGGGCCCCGGGAGATCTCTTTCCATTCACGTCAACTCTCTGAATTCGATGGCTCAAGTACGATTTCAGAAGATAGAGTGCGGCATCTCTTATACCATAGTGGCGTAGTTTCCTGACCAAGGTCTCATGCTGTACACAATCGAAAGCTTTGGTTAAGTCACAGAATATTCCTAAGGCATCCTGAGACTTTTCCCAGGGTTCAAAAATATTCATAACAAGCTGAACACCCGCATCAGTTGTTGAGCGACCCCTAGTAAACCCATATTGCTTGTTATGTAATAAATTATGAGAGCTAAAATGCTGTAACATTTGATTCAACATGATTTTTTCAAATATTTTACTAAGAGTTGGCAGTACAGAGATAGGTCTAAAATTATTGGGGTCGGAAATACTACCAGATTTAAACACCGGAATGATTTTACTATGTTTCATAAGGTCAGGAAATTCGCCACGATTGATACAAATATTAAAAATAGTTGCTAGGTAGGTTGCAAGTAGTAAAAATAGTAACTCTTAGGTAACCTCAAGTAACGTAAGTAGGCTTACAAAAAATATTTTTTTTATTTTTCATTATAATAATATTGGTAATTTCGTTTATAATATTGGTAAATAGTTAAATAGTCTTCTTATATAATATAACAAGACTTTCGTTGTTTTCTTACTCAACAGCAAAGCTATGATAGACTTCTATTGGCGCCTAATGATGAAGCCCCATCCCGTATCATTGTTTATAATGAAACGGGTTAGTTTAATGATATTAAGCGTGGGTGTATAAATCTCAGTGATGATCTCAGCGTGAGGAAAATCTTTCAACAGCGACATCTGACAGCCACCAAAGTTGCTCTTGCTCAAAGTCTACTTCTCCCCATTCTCGACTATGCCGACGTCAGCTATCTGGATTTAACCGAGGAGCAACTTGATAAGCTTGAACGTATCCAAAATCTCTGTATAAGATTCATATTTGGCTTACGTAAATATGATCATGTTTCACATTTCCGTTCTAAGCTCAAGTGGTTACCCATTCGAATCAAAATCAAAACTTCGCCGGAATGCTCATATACTCTCCCTTCTTTACAACGTTCTGTTTAATCCTTCGTATCCCTTTTATTTAAAGAAACGTTTCGAGTTTTTACACGAATCTCATCCACATCTTCTGAGATCATCAGAGAATTTGAAATTAAAAATACCTGCTCACAAAACAAAATTTATGGCTAAGTCTTTTATGGTTCAAGGTGCGAAATTATGGAATGCCCTACCTCTGGAGGTGAGACGTGCTCAGTCACTTTCCACTTTTTTATTTATTTTTACAACAAAGAATGTATTTATCTTATAAAATTTATAGAATTTTACCCACACCCCTAAAATATTCTTTTCATATTATGTCCATCCAAAGGTTGCCTGGAAGAAATTGCTTTAAGTAATAAGGCCGCCCATTGTACAACCCTTACATAATTGTTATTTTTAATGTATTCTTTTTAACCATGGTGTGTGCAATAAAGAATATTCATCTGAAGATAACGTCAGTGGTGTGCGATTCTTGATAGAGGGAGATAAGAGACTAACCTACCAGCAGATTCAGGCAAACTTAGGCAGCGGTATGATTCTAGTACAAAAAATATTACACTACCGTTTAGGTCGTCCGGAAGGCTTATACTAGATGGATTCCCCATACATTAACCGAATACCAGAAGCGCTTTCGGATGGATTGGTAGTGAAATGTTAGAAAAGTTCAACGGACGTGACTAAGGCTGTATTTGACATCGAAAAAGATGATTAAATCTAGATATGTTGCATCGAACCCGAAACCAAAAGATAATCTGCTTAGTGAGTGTTTCCTTTTGAGGATCAGCAAACTAAACTAAAGAACTGTGGCTCTTTTTACGGGCCCTGAAGATGCGGTGAGTGCGTTCGAAAATGCTTGTAAAAATTGGAAAATAAACTGAAAAAGGGAAAAAATTTCCGTTCATACTGGCTAGAAAAAATAGGAAAATAAAAATTGGTATTTACGATGATTCAAACATAACAATCAATAAACAGTCTAATATTTATGCATTCCGCACAGCGAGTTGAGGAGTGAAATGAATCGTGCAGCGCCTCATGGGGCTCATAATTAAGCTGCTTTTAATAATGTTCAAATGACCATAGTTACTAGCAATTTGTATTTCTGTTGGATCGATGAAATTAGTGTCAGTTGATCTTCTACGTGGTGGCAGATTCGCCAATTAACTGATCCCTCTCCTGCATTGATAGGTTGTGAGTAATGAAATACCTACATTCTTCTTGACTATCAAGTCTTGTATCTTGTATGAACTGATATTTTTGCTTTCAGTCCCGAGACTATTAAAGCTTCATCGGACGCAGAACCGGTGGGCTAGCCAGAACCCACGGGTTTGGACACTCCGCTATGGGTAGGGTCGCGCGTTTAACTATGGTGTGTCATCTAAGGGCCGTCGAAGTCGAGGTTCGGACCGAGACCCCCGATGGCCATCGACTGTGCATTTAGCTAATCGGTGGCTGGGAGCGGTGAGAACCGCCCCGGAACGCGGGTGTACCTTATGCACGCGTTGTGTGGGTCTCGCCGTGCTCGGAGGCGAGGGCGAACTGGTGTGATTGTTATTACACTAACTGTGGGTGTAGTGTTATCCGGCGGGTCCATGGACCCCCGGCGGTGGGTCCATAACTGACTATCAAGATTCAATCCAAATGTAATAATTTAATGGCGTAAGCGGACCCGTCCGCTCATGTAGTACATGCATATATTTTTATTTTTACAATACACGTAAATTTGTATTCTTTTGTTATGAAAAAGATACAATAAAAAATTCATTGCTACAGAAATTTATATTCATCATAATATTCGAAGGATTAAAACTCAACTACTGTCAATAAGTTCGTCGTCCGGAAAATGGCTTACAGGGCTTAATGTGGTCGTAAATTTCGAAAAGGGCGTAATCGCTTATAATAACATGACTTCCTTAAATTAATGGCTCATAAAACAAAAGATAAATATAAAGTATGCACCCATAAAAAGCTATAATAACGACAGTTTAGAAACTTACACGTATTCAATAACTCAACATTTGGCTGTTCGTATGAATTGATTACACATAAAAACATTTTTTTTTCAATCGTTACGATTTATACAAATTCCTTTTAATTGTAATTTTTAGTTGAGATATTATTATTCCGATTTTATAATAATGCTCTTTAATAAGCGCTTACATAATGAGAGAAAATTTTAAAAGCTATCAATTGTTTTGAAAGGAACGAGAAATTAACGCTACATTAAACCTTCACAATTTGTGCGATCGTTAAATATAAGATAATGCTGATGGCATTATGTCTGCTGTTGGACCTTTTTCTGCGCATAAAGATTTAATAAAGAATAAACAAACCAATCTAGCTATATGAATCTATTGGTCCTGCAGTTAAATCGGTCCTCGTAACTTTTTTTTTACTTATGACAACAAAACTGGTAACGATTCGTGTTATCATTGGGTTAGAGACGGGTGAACGGAAGAGAATACTTTGGATTATAAAACCATAGTTAAAATAAAAATAACATAATTTAACATTATAAATGTTCTATTTCTTCTGTTACTTTTTACTTGACTTCGAAATAAATAAATAATATTTCTGTCTTCTATTAAATACATATTAAATTAAATAGTATTTTTCGATAATAAATCCATTCTTTTCGAAATGCCTTTGTGTAACACATTGATTGTACAGAATTACAGTAAAGTCAAATAGTAAGAGTGGTCGTAAAGTGTTCATTCACTCATCATAACATCGTGGCTACAATTTTCTTATTTGTAGTCGTAAATTAAATCTGCTTACCAAAGGACTTTATAGACACTGCAAAAATAATGTTAAATATAAATCATACATAATCTTTTCTGTAATTTCAGATCAAACCTTCTACAAGATTGATTAAAAACACTGATTAAAATGTATTCACTACAAACTCAAATCTTCATCGGAATATAGAGAGACAACGTCGAAAAACATTAAAATGTTTATAGAAAATAGGAACGAACAAGTTTTTGCCGCTGTGGAAATCGAACCCGAAATCTTCTGGATTCGCGCCCTGACGCTCTAGACACTAAGCTAAACAGCTGATTGTCACTACGACGAAATTCACAACATCCTTTATCTATATTGTTTTATTTAGCATTTGAAGCAATGCTTGGCGCATCCATTGTTATATCCTTTCCAACAAACAAACAAACAATTTCGAATATCATTTTATAACGATAATTCGATCGAGACATGTCACCATTGCTTTCTAGAAATGTTAATTTTTTAAAGTGCTAATCTCTGCACCTAAGATTAAACATTAAAATTTTTGTAGAAAAAACGAACGAAAAGTTTTACGCTCTAGCCTAGCCTAAGACGTTTAGCTTAGTGGCCAGAGCGTCAGGGCGCGAATCCCGAAGACGTGGGTTCGATTCCCACAATGCAGCGGCGAAAAACTTTTCGTTCCTTTTTTCTACAAAAATTTTAATAGAGTCAGCGTCGGTTCTTTTATTCTTTCATTTTCTTTTACTATGTATAAATTTTTATATAGACACATTATTAAAGCCACCACCTGATATCTATCTACCTTTCGTTGTTTCTTCTTTTTTTTTTGCATTTTGAGAAATACTAGGCGCTATCTTGTACACCTTGCGAAGAACATTTAACGAAGCGCCGAAGGTTTTAGTTGTACCACCTTTAGTTATAAGATATCTAGAACGAGAGATGGGTCTAAGCCGGTAGCCAGGTATTGCAGGTCGCCTTCATCGTCCGATCACTACCATAATTATGTCGTTAACATCTAAATAATGAACACGTACTCTTTACCCAAATACCGCGAGTTACGAAGTCCTAATTGAAAAGAAAAGAGTAAGAAGAGAGTACAGGGGATAAAATTTTGAGTTATTTTTCTTTTGTTACGATTAAGAACTATAACTACCCACGTGCGTAGGTACATAAGTACACACATATTTTTATTGTTTTTTAATAACAGTACTTAAAGGACTTTATCATGCTTATATTTTATATAGTATAAAATTTAAGAATTCATATGACAATGGGGACATCAATATCCCCTACGTAATATTTCTTCGTGGTAAGTCATAAGGCGGGCAGAGTTAGATAGTTCAAAGTTTATGACGACATTCACACCGCATTTTCGTAGAAATTTCCTCTGAAAGAGTCCCGTATTACCATAACTTAAATATGGCAATATTTTTAAAACGTTAAATATTCGTCTATGTCACCCCGATCTTTTAAATATATTTAGATGAGTTATTATGCAGTTATATTTGAGTTCTTTTTTTTAAATGTTTGCTTTATTTCAAGACTGGTCCTGCACGTTATCAACTACATCATACGACCTACAGTAATATGAATAATTCTTGCGCTTGAGATATGCAAAATTTCTTGCTGGAATGTGTCCAGATGGAAGTGTTTTTACAATTGATTTTCTACAAAATTTTAGATTTTAATACAAGGTAAGGTTACCAGCTGGATATGCCATAATCCCTTTTCTTGTGAATTTCTATAGAAAACATTATACCAATTTTTTCTACATGTATTAAAGTAAACAATTTACATGAATTTCTAATATTATTTTTATTTCAAACTTTTTAATACACCTAATTTCTCATTCTTTTAAATATCAAAATGGGGGGGAGGGGAATCCACTCCAATATAATGCTTTCCTTATTTTTAATTTCGTGAATTTTGTGTACAATAGCAAAGGCTATCGATGTATGCCATATTCTTTAAAAAAAACTCTTACAACCTGTCAAAATTTCAAAGTTTTCACTAAATACATTTATATCATTTATGTACTCGTAAATAGCTTCAAAAACTGCATTAAATTCGGGAGTCATAATAGATACCGGATTGTTAACTTAAAACATGGCTGATTTGTTTAATCTCGGTAAATAAAAAGCAGCACCGTGGCCATTAAACTTCTTTGAACCTGTCTACAATTTTATCCAAAAAAAATTTATTCGATTTTATCCAATAATTAAATTTTACATGTTTTCAATTTGTTTAGTTTCGCATGTCAGTGCTGTAATTCATATTTGTTCTTTTGAGATTCTAAAGTGCAAAGGCAATCTAAGTTATTTATAATTACTTAATTAATATCTATATCCATCATTCATTTGTCTAATTTATATATGTCTAAAGGAGAAGATTACTTTCTCCATAAATAGATACAATGTATCTATCTACAAGCCTACGGGGGTTGTAAATGTCCCATGGGCGGCAGTTATCACTTAACAGGTGAACCTCGCTTGCCACCTTCTCACATGAAAAAGAAAGATCATCATTATTAGCATCTTCATATTCAAGTACAATTAAAAAGTAAAAAAAATAGTAAGTAACAGTACATACAAGTCCCACTCCTGGGCAAAGGCCTCCTCTGTACAGAGAGTACTAAGGGTACTGTAGAGTGCACTACGAGACCCCACTGTGAATTGGCAGACTTAACATATCTTCGAATTATTTTTATTCGCTTGTTATAATATTATTCCGAAAACATGCAAACAGGTTTTCTCAAGATGTTTTCCTTCACCGTTGATCACGCGATAATTCAGTACTTACAAGGGTGCTCGTGCTCCTTCTTCGGCAGAGTCTCTCCATTCGTGCAACAACAAAAGCCGATACGTGGCGCTACCACACGGAAAACATAACATTATTATTAAAAAATAGGGGTGTGCAGGCTATTAAAAATAGGTTTCATATAAGCATACATTTCAAACATCATAATTGTATCTAGGTATTTCAATGTCATATTTCTTCTATTCGTAAAAGCATTTTAATACTTCAAAACAGGAAACAAACAATTACATAAATAACGTGCCCTGTTATCGATGTGTCAACACATTTTGGCGCGCTTCAACGTTTGCTTGCTGTCACAATGCAATTTCCATTGTTAACGTTTCAGCATAAAATCAACAATGTGAATAAACGACGAAAACTAAATTCTGACCACTGAAGAAATGGAAATTTATAAATTTTGCAAAAAATGCAGCAATCCGTATACAACAAGATTTATAAACATTTTGTTTTGTGAACAATGATCGAAAAAAATTAGATTAAACTTTGTATAATTGGCTATAACTCAGTAAGCAATAGGAAAAATTGCTGATAGAGCTTACAAGATTTCCGATGAATAAACAGATGATTTTTAGGCCCGAAGTTATTTCAGGTTTTGAATATCTTAACATAGTAATATTTAAATTATTACAAACTGTTTTATCATAAACATATTCGAGAAAATAAAAATTAAAAATGACTGTTTACCCCCTGGTAAATAAAAGTATTGGCTTAGCTATCCAATATTTTTGACTATAATACGATTGTATATCAATTACTAGCTATAAAGAGCATCAAGTCCCTTTCTTCAACTTATTATAAGTCTTATTCAATATGAGACTTAAAGTTTTCTCATTTAACTTTTGTAATGGAATCTACCTTAATCTGTAAGAAGTGATATTACAACTGAAAATGTTCTTTAAACATTCTCTTAGGAACTGATATTTATGGCTTCTAAAGTGACCGGCAACCTCAGTTTCTGTTTATATAATCTCATTATCTTTTGAAACGATGATAAGGTGATATGTTGGAGATGAGTACCATTATACCAGTCCCCAACATATTCAAATTGTGCCATTAATGTTCATAATGACAGTTTTTGTAAAATACATAATGACGATGTTTATAAATATTTGAAAAAGAGGAAGCAACAGGTTTCTTTATAAATTATATTCGTTCAGCCAAGTTTTATACCTACATAATAATATAACAGCTTCTGACACCCACAGCACCAGAAATTATACCAGAAGTTACAGGTTTCAGATGCTCTCAGTTCCCGAAACGCAAAAATACATATAAATAAGTCAACTTTACACTCGTAACTTTTCTCTTCAGGGTAGAGCCCTTTAATACTTTACTATTAAAGTACTTTTACAAAGTACTTTAATAGTACCTAAACGTAATAACTAAATCACGTCAAATCTCCAAAAAATTTAACGTTGTCAATTAAACCCTTAGGCTGTCGACGTCCCCAGAACAAGAAACAAGCGATTTGCTTCATCATTTATGATCCGTACAGCTAAGGAATGGAACAACCTGCCGGCGTCCGTCTTTCCGTCCGATTACAACGAAGTCGTCTTCAAGGCAAGATTGAATAGGTTTTTACTGAGCTAGCGCGCTTACCATCAAAGGCTGCATCGCCACTTACCATCAGGTGGGATGGCAGTCAAGTGCTGGCCAGAGGCAAATAAAAAAAAACTTGTACATACTTCTTTAAACATTTTTACATCGCTGATCTATACAACAATTAGTATTTCATACGTGATCATTATCTACTTGTATATCACTCATCCGATTACGATGAAACTTTTGTAAGTTGTAACTTTTTTGACAACATTTTGAATCGAATCTATTGTCAATAAGCACTTTGTTTATTGTGTTAAGCTCTTTTTTAATAACTTATAAGAGAATATCTTTATGAGAAGAACTCATAAGAGAATATCTAAGATAAATATCTTTTAGTTCAATTCGTTAACTACATTTTTGCAAAATACAAAAAAGTCGCTGCGACGTGAATTCGCAAAGACAGTACTTACAAATAAAAATTTTAAACGAATCGCTTGAAAGTCTTGAAAGCAAAACAGTTGAAATATTACAAAATATTACTCCTTTTCAAAAACTTTATTTTATTCATAATTCCTTCTCGTAATGACAAAAAGGTACATAATCAAAAACTGATGATAAAGGTTTATTTTAGCTCAAAATATGATTGTGGTTTTGTTTCTACTTTTTGTCTTTTCTTAATATTAATATTAACTTTATATTTATTTAAAACTACAATACTTGAAGTCTTTAAAATAAATAAATATAAGATCATCTCGTACCTAAGAACTAAATCAAACAGAAAAAAAAATATGACATAAAAACCTTTTTCAAGAAGATTCTCAAGCGATGTAAAAATGTATGTATAGTTTATATGTTATTAATTAATGGATAACATAGTTAAACACAAAACTGTTTTTGGTCTTCCATTGTATGTATGTACTTTTTTTTAATGTACGTACTGTTTTTTACCGAAATTATCAACTGAGAAATAAAATCTAAATATAATAAAATTTTATGTTCATTGTTGCTAGGTAGCTGTTAACTCGCAGTGACATTAAAATAATAGTGTGACAAATTGTTTCATTTTTTATTATTTTCTTTAATAATTTCATACTTAATTACAGGATAACAGTGTTGAATACGAATTTTAAGAACAAATATAAATTTAATTTCCGTTTTCAATTCTCGTTCCCATATCGGGCATTGTAAAAGCTCACTAATACATAACTTGCGAGGATCTAACTTCGTTCACATAATATATCTATGCAACATGTTTTTACGGTAACACATTGGGCACAATATAATTATCAACGTAGTGATAACATTTCTTGATGTTTATAATGATAATTATAATGATTATTATAATTCGCTACTGTAATTGCTCTTTACATGCAAATTATTATACTTTATTATTAAATAAAGCAATAAAAATGAGTTAGTTATAAATTAGTTATTTTTGACTATCACACTGATATTCTCACACTCAATATGGTAAATCTATAGGATCTAATCGGAAGGGCTTAGGTTCCATTTCTATGTTGAAAGTTTTATGCAAAAAATATGGAATATACGACCTACGTGCCGAGGCTAGATGAACGTAGGGCTAAGCGGGTTAGTAATACTACCATAAGTTAGATGAACAGTGGAAAAGGGGATCTAAGGACTACAAAAACTGAGATGACAATAGCCCTTAAAAAAAAAAGTTAAATTAACATCAAAAATAAGTTCCCGGTTTGTTTTTGAAGTTACTTTATTTAGTGCGTTTGGAAAAAGTAATGAGAGTAAAAAATAAATCCATTTTATCAAGGTTGTATACAATCCATTATGTAGGAATTCAAACTGTACTCAGGGTTGCAATTGTCTGATCATTCCACCAATAATCTTATAAGTTAATTATTATTGAAAAAGAGATAGTATCAGAGAAAATATTATCATTATGCCAATTATTCGAGGTTGGCGCATCATGGATATGGATATAACCCAATTCAATGTCCATCTTGAATTGGGTAATATCCATATTTCCTGTACGGAAAATGAAACTGTGATAGGGCCACGCAAAAGTCTTCGCTATTGTACAAATGGGCAAGCACGTCCGGGTCAGTAACGCGGCTTCACAGGAGACCGACGTGAAATGAAAGGGTAAAATTTCAGCAGCCCACTACTTTTATATAGCAAATAAAAGAAAAATTTAAACGATAGAGAACTATAGAGACATATCGCTTACGAATTAATCAACAAGTAGAATTCGGTAGTCACCTCTAGTTTTCGAGAAAAAACATTTACATCTTGTTATTTCTACTAAGACAATCCACCATTTTACTATTGTCAACATTTTCACATTTAAAAACCTTCCGTAAAACACTGCCTTATCCACACTTAAAACATTCAAATTTTTTATAAGAATTCATGATAACACAAAAAATTTAAAGTACTGAACGATTTCATTCCAATTGAAATAAATTTTTATTAAAAAATAAGACTAATACAATAATGTAGGTATATACATATTTGTTTAATACAAATGAGCGGGAAATTCTTTTGGTTTTAAATTTGACATACAAATAGGCATCAAAAATAATGATACAGCCAATATGCTAATATCGATTTCGAAACTCGATTACAAATTTTATTAAAAGCCCTTAACGTCACCATGGTGAAATATAAACTGATACAAATTGAATTTGACTTTACTTAACTCAAGCTGATAGGTTTTATCCGTAATTTTTATGTAAATTAAGTTAGGTTCAAAGTGAGTCACAGATGCGACACAGAGCATCACGACTCCATGAGGTCCTGACTCTTCCACGTGCTTCGCCAGAACACTCGCTATGTTGCCCCTGAGTGTCGCTTCACCCACCTGCGACCACCTGCTACGCGTAGTTCTGGCTCTCATTTTATGTTCACTCTAGGGGTAGGAACCACAAGACCACATGGATTCGGGGTGCTCTGTGTCGGATCTGTGACTCATTTTGAATGTAACTTAGTCCATTATTATCAGCTTGAGTTACGTAAAGACGAATTTAATTTAAATCAGTTTATAATACACCATGGTTACATTAAGGGCTTTTAACAAAAAGATTTTATAAAATTTGCTAAGTTATTGATATTACTTAGTTAGTGATATGTCTCTATAGTTATATGTCGTTTAAATTTTTCTTTTGTTTGCTATATCAAAGTAGTGGGCTGCTGAAATTTTACCTTGGTAACATATGGATACAACATCCGATGGCTTGCAGATAACCAACAAAATTAAGTGTCAAAAAAATAAAATTATTAAAACATTTATCCAAAACATAACTCATTGCAATTCTCCGTAAATCTCGTATGATTAATTTGTTTACCTACCTATTCGTACACAGAGGAATGCTGTTTACATTTTAATACGTCATAATCGATGTTTCAGAATACACTCTTATTACAAATAAACAGCTATATTGAGAATTTGAGATATAACCTCTAAAACTATTACTAATAGTGGATATGACACTAGCCACTACGTTCGCAATCAGAGATGTTCTACCTCACCACAGCGTTACCATTTTACCGTTTATTTTTATTATGTATATTGAGTCAAAAGTATTTAAAGATGCAATCTTTTGTTACCAGCTTTTCGTTAATAACCTTTTCCAAGCGCCTTTGTGTAAACCATTGACTGTACAGAATGATCATTCAATTGATAATAACAACCTGAATACAATGTCCTCTTTTGTTCCTACAACATTAATCAGATTAATAATAATTTAAAATAATTGTATTTCTAAAAAGTATCTAGTAAAATATATGTTTTATATGAATACTTAGATCTTTAAGTCAAAATATTTAACAGATATATCACGTTGTACTACTAAATATGCTCGAAATAAAATGTTATATGGTTTTATTAAGGAAATTTAGCTTGGAGACAATAAGTTTAGAGATATTCATTAACTTAATATTATTATTTTTTTTATTTTTACTTAAATCCACAGAAATGATAATTTCGATACGTAGCTGATCAAACTTTTTTAAACATAATAATAGTTAATGCCTTGAAAGACCTTGCATTTGGAAGTGATAAGGGCGAACGGATTCACTGTATACTAAAAGGTTAAGAATTCCGTATTTCCTATTCCGTCACTGAAAATTCGTCACGTCCTAAAATGAATTAGAGCGATACAATTTTCTCGATAGAAATGAATACTTTAAAGCTTTCGACACTTCAAAGAAGGGAAAACAATTCTCAATTCAATTGATTTTTGATAAAATTAAAACAAAATTTGCAATTTAGTTTTAGCTATTTTTTAATGCAAAGGATGGTGAGGGACTAGATCACATGTAGGTAAACCCTCACCGCTGACAGTCACAAATCCAGAGAAATTAAAAACGTATTGCCTTTAATGTAGAAATAAGGTCTCTTTTTGTAATTCTTTAAGTCGTATCAGAGCTGATTTACCGTCGACGACCAGTAATTTCACAAAAATTGACAGAACATTCCATGAAAAATAGTTCTACTCTGTGGAGCACAACGAGATTTTTAGACACCGACTTGGCCATCCGTTCCAAGTAATCCAAAAATTTACCTAGCCTCCTATATCTTCATTAATTCATTATATATTTTCTATTCAATTACATTTTACATTCATATGGTTAACCTTCAAAAAGAACTGTAAAATACAATAAGACTCGAAGAAGTTCTAAGTTGGTCTAGGTCTAGGTCTTGACCAAGTTCGAAATATTTACATTTATGAAAACAGACCACGCAAAGGAGGGATGATTGTTACAATTTTAACAGTAACAGGGGTAGGCAGATCCGTCCGGGTTAGTACCACGACCTCACAGAAGACCGCCGTAAAGTAGAAGTATTACACTACTGCGTTTCGTCTGGTGAGTGAGGTAGCCGGGGCCCACTTTATTAAGAGGTGACAACGCATCTGCAACCCTACAGGTGTTGCAAATGTCCATGGGCGGCGGTTATCACTTAACATCAGGTGATCAGCCAGCTCGTTTACCACTTTGTCACATAAAACAAAAAAAAGATTTCGCGATGCCTTAGACACGTAAGCTCTATATAATCCAGTACTATTCCGAATTTCTAATTTATATTTCAACGCGTCTGACATACTATATTAAAAAACTAAAGAATGATAAATATATGACATAAAATGAAAACCATAAACAATATCACCATTCGGGGAATTTAAAGTTGCACTGAAGTAGCACGTTGAAGCTGTATTTTTCTGAGCGGCAGGGAGCTTTTCAGCAATTCGCAAGCGTAGCACGTACGTCGTAGGTTTTCCGAAAACAAAAGCCTTCGTCGCTTTTAATTGCATTCATCATGCGACAGTTCAGCAAAGCGTCAGAATTTTCAAACATATAAACTTACTACAAAAATCTAAATCATTCATGGCCGTTAAGTTAAAATATTTGGCTTTTATTGCGTCATGGTTTTGGCCAAAAAGATTTTTTGTAGCTGTCTTTTTTTAATAATTGAAGAGGATAACAGAACTATTTTATGCGTGGTATATTTTTTATTCAAACTTCAACTTTTGTTAATAAGTTAACTTTTAAAGTTCTTCAAAAATTACTTCGCAAACTTTTCCGCTGCTGCTCAGATTCAAACCTGCGCATTTCGAATTACGCGTCAAAAGCGATCGCGAAATCGCAACTGCGTGAAAATCTTGTCGACTTTTTTATCTGTTTTGTTTGAAAACTAGAAATGTCGTCTTTGCTATTGAAATATAATTTTTAATATTTAGTGCTAGTCGCACTCAAAACGCCCAGGGCTATCATAACGTTTGCATCGAAGGAGTTAGGGGAGCGCAGGGCTGCACTCAAACAAGGAGTAGAGAACCATAAAGGCCATTCTTTCCATCCTCAGGAGGTAGCTAGGCAAGCGACACGGCATCTTTACCTACCGTGTGTCACAAGTCCTCTCGGAACACGGTTATTTCAAGAACTATCCTTTTTGCAGGGTGTTAATGCCCACAGGGGAATAAGACCACTGTGGCGAATATACCGACGAAACAGCCAGTTGTAGGAGTGTTCAGCCTTAACGGAGCAGCGCCAAGAGGTGAGCACTATCGTGGGGTATGACCTCTTTCTGACTGCTGCGGTTCGCAATATGGTCAGCAACGACTGCCGCGTGGGGTGCTGTCCTCACATATTGCGAGGACGCTATCACCAGATAGAAGATCCTGAAGAGACTCAGGAACTACTACTATTCAGACAACTTCTACCCTGAAAAACCGCCGCTGGAGACCAGGGCGCAGATAGCTGCGCTACCCTCTCTCCTGATAATTCAGACCCTGTTGCAGTAATTATTGCAATGGAATTACGTGTATGTTAGTGTTAGTTCATTTAATGAAAGCTGATGGCGATATATTAAGGTTTGCGTCCATTTATCATTATAATCAATTAATAATATCAATGAATCTGTTTGAATGCTAATATCACCTTGTTACTTCTTCAGATCTACGTTAGAAAATAAATTATCCAATGTACGTGACGAAAGGTATATGTAATAACAGTAAAAAAGCAGCAAATTTGCCGCGGCAGCGATACAATGTCATTTCCAATCGGGACCTAGCTATAAGCAATCGGTAATGAGTACAACAATGACCTCCTCCTCGACCACAGGTGCGCAGGTGGTGAATTATCGATAACAATCATGTTCGGGCGCACTGCACATTCCTATTGACGTTGTCCTCAGATGATACCGCGCCGTCAATGCATTGATGAACTGAACACTGACGCTCGGTTTCTGAAGCACTGATCATCGTAGATGTGTGGCTTTTCAAATAGCATTTAAGTTGCTAAAAGGTTGGTTAAACTCTCTCAATTGACCAGAATCTTCTTAATGATGAGAATGATCAATTCAAAGACAATGCTCTAGGCAAAAAAGCGATTTGACAGCTGATCAATTGACTTCTACGATGATTAGTGTTACAGAAACCGGGCGTTAGTTTCTATTAAGCCTATTCTGTAATTTTCACTATGCCCTAAATAAGATTATTTCGTTAGCTATAATAATGATAGGCAAGAATGATTACTTTTAATATGTCAAATAATCGTTTGGTTTGAAAAGTGTGTATTTGACGGATTCGTCGCAAAAACATGTAAAAAAATAGTAACAAGAATAGCAACATACTAGCTCCCATTTCACTCACTTTGTTCGTTATATTCTTTTTTTACAAAATTTCTTTTACAAAACCTTTACTCCAAACTAAACAACAATACAATCTTCTGTTACGAGCTTTCCGTTAACAACCTTTTCGGAATGCCTTTGTGCAACCCATTGACTGTAGACAATTACAGTTAAGTCAATTAGTGAGAGTGGTCTAAAAGTGTTCATTCATTCGATAACAATATCGTGGATACAAAGCGCTCTTTTGTTTTTGATACATAAGTCTTAACTTACCAAAGGGCTTTACAGATGTTGATTATCATTTCCAGAATTGTTTGAATCTTAAACAAACGTGACATTCTCTTTAAATGATTTTTGTAACATCATCAAATTTGAAATGACAAATTAGCAAAATTTTTACAAACAAAATAGAAATAACCAACGATTAGCTATAAGGATATTGGTTTTAATCTTGTTTCCTCAACGAGCTACACGAGTAAAACTCCTTTCTCACAGATGTTCAGGTTCCATATATGGTTATCAAATCATCATAGTTGATTAGATAAACCTATCGACTTTATTAATATAAATATGGGACAGAATTTTCTTAAAGTCATTGAAGCACCCAACTGTGATTGAAGTTCATATCGTTGTATTCTACGCTTGTCATTGATATTTGTATTTGGGATGAGAACAATTCCAATATATTCTAAGTTATTGTGTTACTTTATTCAATTATTTAGACCGGTTATACATTGTGTATTATTTATATTTAGATACATTTATAGTGTATTGATGGTTTTAGCCTAAATAATGTTATATAAAAATAAAACCTAAAGATAACTTCCTAATAAACGGTTATTTTATATGTAAGACATTTTCAAGGATTACAAAACTCATGCACTTGTACCAAAGTAATCAAATAAAACTAAATCTTCTAATTTTACTAGATAATAGAAGTTTTGTGCTAATAGAAGTTTTAACTTCAAAAATACAGTCGAATTGAGAACCTCCACTATTTTTGAAGTCTGGTGGGAGAAAACTTCCAACACCTCTTGGTATGAGAAATCTAGGTTCCTGTTCTAATGTCATTATTAAAAAAACATTATGGTTTTAAAGGTCATTAACCTTTTCCGCAATATTTATCTCTTTCAACGCCACATTTCTTCTATTTGAATTCGTATTTTAACACTCCAAAACAGAAAACAACAATAACATAAATATCAGGTCACGTTATCGATACGCCAATACATTTTAGCGCAATTCGACGTACGTTCGGTGTCGCAGTGCAAATTACATTATTTACGATGCCAAACAAAATTGAAATTTTATTTTTTGAACGTCATTGAGGGAAAACTTATGATCAATTAATTGACGAGTTAAAAAGTTTGTTACTTTTTTGAAATTCTAATAATTAGAAGATTACAAATCTAATACCTTTAAACTGGCAAGACTTGTATATATAGAGGTATATAATCGGAATCTCGGAAAGAGCTCCAGCGATTTTCATGAAATTTAGTATGTGCGTAGATTCGGGGACGAAAAATCGATCTAGCTAGGTTTCATTTTCATAAAATGTCCTTTTATCCCTGTTTTCAGGGAATGAAAAATATCATTCGAATATTACAGAAAATTTCGCCGCAAAAAAATGTTATAATAGCTCGGTCGGTCCGGTCGCGGCTCCGAAACAGAAGGCCTCGGTTCGTGTCAAGATCATTTACACACTTACTTTTTTACTTTTTTTCTATACCAGATCACTGCTTTCTTTATTTTTTTAATTTCTATAGTACACGATTTACCAAAAAAACCGAGCAAAGCTCGGTCCTCCAGGTACTATCTATACAGATAAATAAAATTGTAGTGTCTGCTTGTGATATTAAAATAACCGATTTTAACTAAATGCATATGAATGTATACACGGTATACAGCGTGTCGTTACCAACGCGACATTAATGAACACACATATAGAGGATAAATTTTTAAAATTGTATCAAAAATTCTCATTCTTTAAACATCAATATTTACAGAGTTATTAAATTTTCCAAAACAAAGAATTTTAGAACACCCTTACCTATAAAAGCGTAACGTAAAGTTCATTTGTAAAGGTCACAAAGCATATGAATGGGTTGAATGAATTTAAAATAGACAAAACATACTGTTAGAAGGAGAGGCTACCAAAATAACATTTTTGAAGTGAAACTTCTTTATCGGGGTTGGAAAAAAATTTAGTGTAACATTTTTGCGTTACGCGCCATCTTGTTGTTGTGGTTTTAATAGTTGACGCTAGATGGCGTTAGTTCCTTTGTGTGTTCATAACAATATATATATATGTTATATTAAAGTGATCAGCAAAATCAAAGGGTTTATTTTAATTCTAATTCTAAAATGAAAACAATATATTTCGTATTTCAGTTACCATAAGCCATTAATAACACAAATATATAATAACGACATCAATGATAGTAATAATTTTGTTACAATTAATGAAATTCAATAATAATATTTGTAGTAATGACAGTGCTAGCTCTAATACTTCAGAGCACGACACTGTGGAGACTTCACTTCCTCTTCTCCAAAGGCAAGCACCGCCCACCGTGACCTGACTGCGCCTTCCACCGAAGACACAATCTGAAAGCTGACCGATGATGCTCTTCGAAGCCTCGATCGGCTCCTAGAACTTGCGGTTGCGACGACGATCCAACGTCCGCAAGTTCGGTTTTCCAAAAAACAACTAACAAAACTCGCGCGCGAGTCGAATGTCTGCCTTCTACTCACTGGCTGACTATTCGGCAACGAAGGACGCAAGTTGCAAGTTTTTTAATCAACAATTTTTGCGGACCCTCATACTAATTACAACGGTCAAACCATAGTGTGTTTTTAATTTACTACTAACGCCACCTATGTATTACAAATAAGAAACTAAATATTATACAAAGCTAAAATGAAATAATTGTAGAATTTGTATTTATGTCTATGATAATAAAAGCCTTTTATTAAACTTTATCTAATTTAACTTTCTTTAACCAATTTCTGTAAAGTTGCGTATAGTAAATAATTTTTTGAAAAATAACGTCATAAAAAAGTTTCACTTCTTACGAGTGTACGCTAGTACACGCACACATTTTTATTTTACAGTTTTTCTCTGTCTGTCTGTCTGTTTGTTCCTGATAATCTCTGAAACGGCTGGACCGATTTGGACGAGACTTTCACCGGCATATATGTGATGTAATAAGGAGTAACTTAGGCTACTTTTATTTTAGATTTTTTTTTTATTTTCGCGAACGAAGTTGCGGGCACAGCTAGTACATAAAATAACACGAGGCATGTGAACCGTAAACAATTTTATTAATGCACCACGACAAATTATTACTTAATCAATCTCAAAGTAACTGTTAAATCGGCCTCCATAATCAACTAAATGTGGGATAATCTCTTGAAATTAGCAATTAATTACAAAACCCTCTAATTTTTTTTCACCAACCGGATTTCCCTCAAGCTATTCATTAAATTAATGAACACCGCCGCCCACAACCTAAAAGGTATGATTGTTAAAATAAAATTCTCGCGATGTCTTAACTTTGTTCGATCGCACTCAGAACAGTCTTTATTAATAAATATACTTTATTTGTAGATAATTGATACCCTCCATATAAACAAGTGCAAGCACACTGCGCTCGCGAAATCTTTATGTCTACTCTATTATCAATGAAGTAGCAGAACCTTTACGTAAAGTTGATTATATAATTTGTGTTATTATAAATGAATAAATTCGATTCGGGAGTTTGCCAAAACTAGATAGTCTAATGAATTTATGTCCTTAATTTTACAATTTATTTATCTTGGTACTAGCTTTTCGCCCGCGGCTTCGCTCGCGTTGAAGCCCATAAATAAATATCTCTTTTTATTTTATATTTTAATAAAATAAACCTATCTTCTTTTTAATACCTCTAAGAATATGTGTACAAAGTTTCATTTTTTTATGTGAAAAGATGTCAAACGAGCATACAGTTCACCTGATGTTAAGTGAATACCGCTGCCCTTCATCTGCCGCACCCGAGGGTTACAGATGCGTTGACAACTTTTTGAAAATTGGGCTCCGGCTACCTCACTCACCAGACGAAACGCGAAAGTATTTGTCATACTTTCAAGTATTTGTCTTACTACCCGGACGGACCTGCCCATTCGTGCAACAGACAAGTCTGCTGCGTGGCCCTACCACCGTAATGTCAATCCGTGATAATCAATTAATTATTTAGTAGTTTTATTGAAAGCGTAACAAACAAACTTACATTCATATTTATAAGGGATATCATAATCACAATAATTGTGATTCTAGGAACTCTAAGGGCTCGTCACAGTGATGTGACGCAGGTGTGAGATTTGTAGCTTATTGCCACGCAGGTCTTGCTTGAAATTCTAAAGCACAGAAGCCAGGGGTTTCTTGCACTCATGATTTCTCATTCTCTGTGTAACAAACACAACCCACAGTAGCTAACTGGGAAGGATGTTGGTGAAACTCACCATTACAATATTTAATAGTATGGGTCTCAAAAAAATCACAAATTATTAACAGGGCTAGTAAATGTTAGGGCGCAGGATGCATATTGTCAATAAAAAAAAAAAGTAGAGTAACAGCCTATACATGTCCCACTGCTGGGCAAAGGCCTCCTCTATACAGAGGGTATCAGGGCATAGTCCACCACGCGGCCCCACTGCGGATTGGCGGACTTCACATATATTCGAAATATATTTTTTTGTTATTATTTCGAAAATATGCAGGTTTCCTCACGATATTTTCCTTCACCGCGGAGCACGTGATAAGTCAGCACTTAAAGTTAAAAACTTCATTGGTGCCGGCAATTGATATTGGATATTGTCAATACTACGAGGAAACAGAACCGACATTTTGCATCTTCTAACTCGAAATAAAATTAATAGGATTTTTTTAAACAAATAATAGCGAAAATTATAAACTGTCCCTCTGGAATGTTGAGTACATTAAAAATAATGGAGCGGTTAATTTCTCAAGGGAATCAAGCTTTACACTGACTGTGATTTGAATCAAACAGATTTTATTGCGGTCCGTTTTTTTGCATTTTTACTCTTTCTTTTGGTGTGTAACAAATTATTGTTGTCTATTCCAAAGTGGGAAAAATAATAGGTTAACTATTAAACGAACATTGATCATGAAAAAAACATGGAAGAGCAAGGAATAACCATGAAAATGCTGTTATAAAATTTGAATTCAATATTTCATTGTTCAGAAACGTCAAAACTGAATATGAGATGTTCTGAAAGTTCGATGAAGCTGCACAAAATCGAAATGACTGACAATGGAAGCATTATTTGCATGCATTATTTTAATGCAGTGATATTATAGAAATACTCTTTTTAATATTTCATTTTGGAAAACTCTGAAATTTTACTTAATTTATATCCGTTTTTGCAATCACTGCTAAACTGTAAATAATATTTAACAATTGGGTCCTTCATTATTCAAAAGGTCTAAACAATCTCATGTCCGAAACCACCTCGGGATTAGATAGCAACCGGCCAAAATCACTGATTAATGTAACGTTCCATTTCTACCTAAATCGAGGACTGGCTTACGATAATGGAAAAAAGTCTTTTCGGCAATTCTCATTGAATTAGAAATTTTGAAAATTTCATTTTTTTTTTTGACAAAATAATTAATATATTAAAATAGACTCAAATAATGTATAATAAGAGAAGTGGCACCTCACTTAACATGCTTTCTTTTAAGAGCAATCACGTTACTGGAGTTAATTTGCCAGTACAGACACAAAATAATGTAACAAATATGTCCCATAAAATTTATGCCCACATTATTGTGGCTGAATTTTTACTTTAACTTAAAACGAAATTAAAGAAAATGAAAAAATGAACGAAATGTTCTTCACTGCTGCGACGAGGATTCATCTTCATTCTGCGATTCATCTTAAGTGCAGAAATAGCACTGTTAAAACTAATACCTTCATTCCTACTCTATTACTAATTGTTTCCTGCGGCGTCGCAAACGTGGCACCTCTTTCCTCTCTTACCCGGGGAACAAAGTGGAATATTCCTTTATAACATGGGCTGGGGTGTGCGTGTACGTCACAGAAGAGATCTTCTCTTCACCTCAGCAACCTTGAAGGGTGGGACCTATCCATCATCTATCTACGCGTAAACTGCGACGAATATTCCCTTATCTACGCGCCTGTATAAGTCCCATAGCGGTAATGTCGAAACTGGCCGACTCATCGACCACATGCAAATGGCTACAGATTCCGTGCTTCAACAGACCCCACCCGCGGAGATCGTGATTCTCGGTAACTTTAATGCCCACCACGCTGTATTATCGATCACGTACCACGAATCAAGCTGTGTAGATCTGTTCACGATTTCGCATTAGCATACGATGTGACACATCTGTTGATCTCTCATCCGGACGGCTGCCTAAATTCCGTCGATCCTCCTCTTGATTCCTCGGACCACTGTTTTATCTCTTTGTCACTGGGCATTATATATCAGCAGGTTGGGACGGGATATGGCCATTCTTTGTGTCTTACCCATGGGAGCAGATTTGCTTTGCTCCGATGATCATGACTTTCTGAGCTGGATGACCAAAGAAAGTCACCACCAACAATCTAGCAAAATTTATTTTCAAATAGCAATGATGAAATCACACGTTCAAATTATCGTTGTAAAAAGAACTTTAAACTTATTTGTGTGCTGTAAAGGACGTAACAATAGGTGCAACAAGTAGTGTTTAAAATTCGAAAAAACGTAAATAAAATACTTGTAAATACTAAAATACTGATTTTTGACTGTGTCTTATAAGGTAGAACATATCTATATGGGTATTCGATTGGCAACAATTAATTTCAAAAATTAGTCAAACTGCCAAGGTTTTGTCTACGGCAATTAGCTAGGTATTTCACGATCGGAAAAATTCAGAACACTATTGCGGTAGACACGTTAAAACTGTTAAAATGGGACGCAACATCTCTCCGCAATATTTAACAAATTGCAGAACGGTTTATCAATACTAAACCTGAAGCGTACAGATTTTTTTCACATTTTACCGCACGTGAGATAACATCAGCATGGGGCCACTTAGCACTCCATATATCACTCGGGACCACAACGGTCATTTAATGGTCACGCTGTCAACCTAACGCCGCTCGAGAGAGGTAGTGGTTTTATGTTGATCGCGAAAAGAACAGGGGCTGGTATCAAATTCACTATTGGTAAAAATTTTATCTTATTTACATATTTTTATTAATAATTATAACAATAACTTTGTTAAAGAATCGATCACAATAAAAGGAGTCGATTTTTTACCGTATATGATATATGTAGGTACTTAGATTTAATAATTGGAAATATTACAACTACTATAATTATTAATACAATACATAAATGCAATTTCAAAATGTACTGACGTCAATTCTCTTTGGGAAGCAATCACCCAGATCTGAAACAATGATCTGTGGGTCAAACAAATACTTGTTCCATGTGGGAATCGAACATACGACCCTCGACGCCGCAGCCAATAACTTAACAACGGTGCCACCGAGTCATCGACATCTTATCAAGCTTAATATGATCATTAATTTCGAAAATTAGTGCCATTTTACTTAAATTTAAGTACGATTATTAAATATAATGTCCTATAAAATTTATAAAAAAAACAGTAGAAAGACATTGGGAATTATTTCCCAATTTTTATCTAGAACGAAGGAAAGAATGAAAATTTTAAAATAGGCTTAGAACAGAAAATCGAGAGGCATTAAAGTGATATTATGTCCTTTATATATATTTTTGTCTGAGAGTTATTATTAATTTTGTTCCTATAGCTATAAATATTTTTATGTTTTACAAATTTCTTAAGGTCATATTATAAAGTGTAATGGTTAATTACAAAAATTATAACTTGATACTCAAAGTAATAAAAAAACGATGACATAAAGTGCAACAACCTAGCTATCATTGTAATCTCCTTGTTTATTATATTTCCTTGTTTTTTTTATTCGCTGTTAACAAAGTTAACTAACAAATACAATCTTCTGTTATGAGGTTTTCGTTAATAACTTTTCCGAAACCCCGTTGTGCAACCGACTGACTGCACACAATTAAAGTTAAGGAAATTAGTGACAGTGAGAGACACCATAACAGTATCATGGATACAATGTCCCTATGTTTTATAACTTAAGGACGCGTTTACGATTGACGCGCTTCATTTTTAGGTATTGAATCGGACTACTACACGTGCACGGCTCACTAAACAGCGACAAGCACGAAACATTGAATTTTGGCGTAAACTGACACAACCTTGATACTTTTATTATTTAATTTTTTTTTTGGCTTATATTCATTTTTTTAACATGAAATGTTAGAAAAAGCAGATACCATTTACTTAATTTCATTGGACAGTTCGCGTTGTGTCCGCACGGTTCAAGTTGTGCGAAAGCGTTCACTGTACAGAATGTATCAGGACATAGTCCACCACGCGGCCCCACTGCGGATTGGCGGACTTTACATAATCCAATCCATTCCAATCCAATCAGCCTTTTGCAGTCCACTGCTGCACATAGGCCTCCCCAAGAGTACGCCACGGAGTACGACCTTCCGCTTTCCTCATCCAGCCATTACCAGCAACTTTTCTCAGGTCATCGGTCCATCTGCCAGGGGGACGTCCCACACTACGTTTTCCGAGACGTGGTCTCCATTCGAGATAATATCTTCGAAATATTTTTTTATTTTTGTTATTCTTTCGAAAATATGCATGTTTCCTCACGATGTTTTCTTTTACATGATAAGGCAGCACTTAAAATTAACAGCTTTATTGATGTCGGCCCCGATGATCGAACTCAGATTGCTCGAGTATACGAGTATTAAATAAACGACGATACTGAGCTATCACGGCTCGCGATAGTTTTCGTGAGGAAACCTAAATATTCTCGAAATAATAACTCAAAAAAGAATCGAAAACATGTGAAATCTGCCAATCCGGAAAAGGATCGCGTGGTGGGCGCCCGATTAACCTTTGTACAGAGGAGGCCTTCGCACAACAGTGAGACGAATATAGGTTACTTTAGTTCCCCACGCAATCGAGAAAACTAATTGAACGATAAATAGAAATTTAAATTTTTAAAGTGCTTATCTCTGCAAATTTTCTACAAATTTTAATGAACGATAAATAGTTGGGAGATTGAAAATTGTAAAATTAACTATTATAAATTACCTCGACTGGCATCGCCTCTCCCCCGCCTTTTTATTTATTTTCATATCATGAAGCTGAGTACAGATAAAATGACTGCAAAGCAAATATTACCTTCTATACACGAAAAGGGAATTTACATTTGGTTTTAAGTTTATTATTAGATAATTACTAGAGGTAATAGTATAGTAATATTCACTCTCTTGCGTCAGTGCAGTTTAGGTAGTTGTAGGGCCACGCACAGTCCGCTGATGAATGAATGGACAAGTCCGTCCGGGAAAGTACCACGACCTCACAGAAGACCAGCGTAAAGTGGAAGTATGACAAGATGTAGAAGTATTATGCTTCTGCTTTTCGTCTGATGAGCCGGGGCCCACTTTATTAAAAGGTGGCAACGCCTTTGCAACCTTATGGGTGATGCAAATGTCCATGGGCGGCGGTTATCACTTACCATCGTTTGCCACTTTATCACATAAAAAAAATTAAAAAATCTTTAACAGATGTAACAGTCAATGTATTCAGGCCACTTTGGCCAGACTTCTTGACTCTAAAAACCAGCCAAAGCTAGAATTTGAAAAGATCTCAATTCATTTTAATGCGGTCGTTAGAATATGACGGTACAAGAAAAGTAGGAGTCGAGGTGAGCGGTCATCTTTTTGCAGTGAAAAGACACGCCTGGGTTTTGTTGACATTAAATCCCATATGATTCGCAACCTGAAAACTCGGTTAGTAACTGTTCACAACTGAAATGTCATTCGCGTACCCATTTTACGTCGGGCATCAGCAGGTTATTAACATGTACCAAGAATACAGATGCAGAGAGGATGACCACTTCTGACTCCAAGGATACGTCTCGGGAGTACTGCCATCAACGATGCCTTTTTAGTTGTACATAAGCCAACTTTTAGGCTTTAGGCCCTACACTAGTCTTGAAAGAACAGTCCTGACAGCATAGGAGATAGATAAAGCGCAGCCTTTAAACCTATTGCTGGTTCAATCCACTAACTTTGTTCATGTCCAGAACTCTTTTAAAAAACTCAGAAGTTTTTAAAAAACTCGCTTTTTGTAACGTTTATGTGTGTTGTATTAACTGATGTTTTTGCTTTCAGTCCCGAGACTATTAAAGCTTCATCTTCCACGCATACCGGTGGGCTAGCCAGAACCCACAGGTTTGGACCCTCCGCTATGGGTACGGTCGCGCATGTGCTCATGCGTGCGTTTAACTACTATGGTGTGTCATCTAACGGCCGTCGAGGTCGCGGTTCGGACCGAGACCTCGACGGCCGTCGACTGTGCATTTAGCTAATCGGTGGCTGGGAGCGGTGAGAACCGCCCCGGAACGCGGGTGTACCTTATGTACGCGTTGTGTTGGTCTCGCCATGCTTGGAGGCGAGGGCGAACTGGTGTGATTGTTGTTACACTAACTGTGGGTGTAGTGTTATCCGGCGGGACCTCCGGCAGTGGGTCCATTGTATCTAAGTCCTCTTCGTCGACCGGGTCGATGAGGACGTTTCGCGGGCGACGCTTGTTAACGCTCGCGTTAGTGTCCGGTTGGTAGTTTGCTGCGCTTAACACCAGAGGGTTGGGATGATGCTGGGCTCTATCTAAGAACCGTTTTGTCAAATCTTTAAAATGTGCGCGAATCGTAGGGAGTCTGCAATCGCTGTGCAGGTCGACGTTGCGCTGATACCATTGCGCACCGGTTGCGCGGCGGATAAACTTACTTTGGACTACTTGCAATTTGTTAATGCGCGTAGGGTTTATATTAGCGAAGATCATGCATGCGTAGGACATGATGCCTTACGCAAGCTTTATATAACAGTAATTTGTGCCTTAAGGGCATTTTACTTTTCTTATTCGTTAAATTGTGTAGCCGGCCGGAGACGAACGCGGCTTTATTACGGACTTGATTAATATGCGTAGTGAAAGTCATGCGCGAGTCGAAAGTGACTCCTAAATATTTAACCGTTTTCTCCCAGGGGAGCGTTTGGCCATAGAGTGATATTTGCCCCAACTTTCTGTACTGGCGAGGACCTTTGTAACTGTGTGGCGGATGGGGGTTGGGGGTGCTACGAGTGAAGTGAATCGCCACACTTTTTTCTGGATTAATATCGATTTTACATTTGCGGAACCAATCGCCGAGGCGGTCGGCGGCGCTTTGGAGTCGAGTCGTTAATTGACTGAGGTTGCGATCTGAGTAAAAGAGCGCCGTGTCATCCGCGAAAAGCGCGAGATTGACGTGGGGGTCTCTAGGTATGTCGCTCGTGTAGAGCGTAAATAGCAAGGGTGAGAGGCAGGAGCCTTGTGGTACGCCGGCCGTGAGGCGGCGGCTTGTGGAGAGGGTGCCCTCGACTTGATATCGAAAAGAGCGGTTCAACAAAAAGGCCCGGATGGTGTGTACGAGCCTACCTGGCACTTTGAAAGTGTACAGCTTGTAAAGCAAGCCGTTGTGCCAGACTTTGTCGTTATGTGTGTTACAGAGATGCCACAATGAGGTCGAAATGTTGGGGTGGTATTGCCGGAGTCCAGACACAAATTGCATGCAAATATAGATTCAAGTATACTTCCCTTTTTCTTGGCGTATTGTGCCCATCCAAGTTTAACAGCGAAGTCAGAGAAGACCGGCTGAAGCTATATTTGACTGAGTTGGCCAGAAACCAAAAAGCTCTGCTACTATATGGTTTTGTAAAATACTTTGCGCCAATATATTGAAATAGGGTCGATCAGTATGAATGTTATTTCTTTTCAATAATCACTAGATGCTAACATTTGTTAAGTGCAAATATTTGGTCTCGGTTTGGCCGTGCTCAGCGACTTTCCGTTGCTTCACTCGCCCGTGATTTGTATTTTAAATCCAAATTTATCTCTTCATTCCCTAATTTGTATGGACAGTTCATCCATAAATCTCACGATAGTAGACTGTAAACAATCATGGCTAAATACAAAAATTATGCAACGCTCACGCTGTCAACCATATGCCACTCGAGAGCGATAGCAGTTATTTTCTTTCTCTGCCAAACTCATTATTAATAAACATGTATGTTAAATTAGCAATGAAATTAATAGGGTCAGGATTAAATAATCAGGTTAGATGAACATTTTAAAAAGTGTGCTAAGTAGACTATACTATTAAATTAACAATAACATAATAATCCGTGTAATAAAATAAAGATCCGTGATAGCTCAGTGTCCGGGCCCTCGCCTTTAATTTAGTATACTCGAGCAATCTGAGTTCTATCCCCGGTGCCGGCACCAATGAAGTTTTTAACTTTAGGTGCCGACTTATCACGTGCTCCGCGGTGAAAGAAAACATCGTGAGGAAACCTGCATATTTTAACCTGCAAAAAAATATATTTCGAAAATATATGAAGTCCGCCAATCCGCAGTGGGGCTGCGTGGTGGACTATGCCCTGATACCCTCTGTATAGAGGAAGAGTTTGCCCAGCAGTGGGACATGTATAGGCTGTTACTTTAATTTACTTTTAGTATAATAATCGGTTGGGCCGCGTGCCACAATCATCTGTACCTTTGTCTTCTAGTAAAATGGCTTACACAGTTTAATACGATCATAAATTTCAAATATGGCTTTATCACTTATAATAACTACGTTTCCTTAAATTAATGCCGCGAAAAAGATAAATATATTATTACTTTTTTCTAAAAATAAATGTAATAATTAATATTTCATATAGTATAAGTCGGATATTATTATAGTTATTAAATGTTCATGATATTATTTTCTGAATTATATATCAACAATTATGTTTAGCAACGAACAAAACAAAAGAAAAATTGTTCGGCGAAATTTACCCTCATATTCGAGTGAAATTTTTCATTCCCTAAAAACAGGGATAAAAGGACATTTTCTAAAAATGAAACCTAGCTAGATCGATGTTTCGCCCCCGAATCTACGCACATACTAAATTTCATGAAAATCGCTGGAGCCGTTTCCGAGATTCCGATTATATATATATATATATATATATATATATATATATATATATATATATATATATATATATATATATATATATATATATATATATATATATATACAAGAATTGCTCGTTTAAAGGTATTAGTACCTGGAGGACAGAGCTTTGCTCGTTATTTTTGGTAAATCATGTATTTTGGAAATAAAAAAATAAAGAAAAAGATGTGGTATAGAAAAAAAATACAAAAAATAAGTGTGTAAATGATCGTGATACGAACCGCGGCCGTCTGTTTTGGCGCCGCCCGATTACTGACCGAGCTATTATAACATTTATTTGCGGCGAAATTTACCGTCATATTCGAGTGATATTTTTCATTCCCTGAAAACAGGGATATATATATATATATATATATATATCCAGCAGGCAGGAGCTCCCTGTTACCAGCTTCTTCCATTTGATCACATCCAACGTAGGGCAGCTAGGCTCAAGGTGTTTCCGATCGGCTTGATCCTTTGGCTGTGCGTAGAGATGTTGGATCCCTCTGCATCTTCTACCGCATCTATCACGGGGAGTGTTCCGAGGAATTGTATGGATTGATCGTTTGCTGCCTTTTTCCCATAAAAAAGATGCTTTTTGATCTCGATTGCTAACACGCAGAGTAGCAGAGCACCAAAGAGCATCAAGATCTTATCCTTAAACGTGCCTACCTTTATTTATATTCCAACCCACCTATGACTGCGTAGCAAGATGTGGACTATTAAGCTTAAACTAAATGCTCCGGCGTCATTAATATGATCCGATCCGCCATAATTGTTGCATTGTTGATAAATTTGAATATCCAATAATGATTCTAAGTTTTTATTTCTTTTCAATTTATATATACCCTATAAAATTATGAGATGAATTTTGCCTTTAAATTCTCCTTCAGTTAACATTCGAGGGCCAATGTTTAGCCGTATAATACACAGAGAGAACAGACAACAAGAGGAACGCAGACGAGTGGCGGCGAGTTTTGACTGCATAGTGAGAATAGCTATGTATGCATGTGTAATTTCGTGACGCCCTTTTACACGCTTTTATGAGTTATAGTTTGTACCAGGGAACAAATAACATTATCAAGTGTGTAAAGCTTTTCTTAATACTTAGCTTGTGTGGCAACTTGTACTTATGTTTAACACCTATACTATGTAGCCTTAGGTTGCAGTAATTTTTAAATTTTCTGAACGTTCTAAATCCGAAAGCCTTCGCTTACTGGACAACGTCATGAATAATCATTTCATCAGTACTCCTCGTGACACAAGTGAATGATTACATACTTTGCATTAAACATTTCATTACGTACCATAAACTAACACGTTATATTATTACACAATTTCAAAACGTTCACGACTTTGAAATAACCATCCCGTTCCAAATATAGGAGCGCACAATAAAATGCGACCGAGCGTCACATTTGTAATTTCCAATTCGATATCAAATGTTGGAAAATTGCATTTGGATTTAAAATAGTGTTGGATTAGAAATTTTACCACCCGCGTGGGACAATACTTGGCGTTTTAAGTTTTAAGTACCTGGAGGACCGAGCTTTGCTCGGTTTTTTTTTTTTAAATCGTGTATTTTGTAAATTACATTTCGATATAAATTACTGAGTAACGAAATATGCATAATATTTTTCGATCTTACCGACCTAATAATAAGAAAATATGAAGTGGTGTTTTTCACGAAAGAAACAAATTTAAAAAAAAGGGAAAAAAATAACAAAGTCATGTGGATCAACAAAAAATAAAAAATAAAGAAAGCAATAATCTGGAAACGAAAAAAAAAGTAAAAAAAAAGAGAGTGTAAATGATCGTGACACGAACCACGGCCGTCTGTTTTGGGGGCCGCCCGATTACCGACCGAGCCTATATAACATTTTTTTTGCGGCGAAATTTACCGTCATATTCGAATGATTTTTTTCATTCCCTGAAAACAGGGATAAAAGGACATTTTCCAAAAATGAAACCTAGCTAGATCGATTTTTCGCCCCCGAATCTACGCACATACCAAATTTCATCTATCCCGATCTCCTTAAATCAAAAATTAACCTTAATATTAATCGCATTATTGCTAACTCTATTTTAGTTATTTTATAACTTTTTATAAAAGATGACGAAAACTATCTAAAAATGTTTTGTGCCAATATATAAAGGTATTTGATTTGTATCGTTCTTTCAATATACTATCATTATTTTTAAGGTAAATATAAACATTAATTAAGTTCAAGTCTGTGCAATCAAGACATGAAACTTGATATGTGAATTTTTATTGATAAATGAAGAAAGCACTTTAGACATCGAGCTGCGCCTTCAGAGTAGATCCAGACGTGTGACAATCCTTCTGTATGCCGTTTCCATTAACAATGTCCCAATACATCTTGTGTTTTCATTTAATATACGTACACCGTAATAAAATTATATACAAACATAAGAAAAATACATTAAATAAAGTTAAACATGTAGACTTCTTATACATTATACCAAACGGAAAAAACGAGTTATCAAATTTTCCAAAACAAAGAATTTTAGAACAACCTTACAGCATATGAAAGGGTTGTATGAATTTAAAAGAGACAAAACATACTGTTAGGAGAGGCTTGTAATGCGGCGCTGTGGCAACGAATCAAAAAGTCTATGAATATATAAGATGTTATAAATTTTGTTTCTTTTTTACTTAATTAGTTTGTTTGAAAAATATTTTTTTAATTATAGATTTTTTTAACGTTAATATTTTTTTATGATTATCGGCAAGTAGCGTTAGACTTGTGTTCATTTATTGTCGCGGTGGTAAAGACACGCTGTATAATGTTTATCTAATTATCCAACCTGCAGAAATGTTACCTTTTATTCCATTCTATAAAACTGACAACATTGTATATCCTACCTACGGCTTTGAAAAAATCATAATTATTAGGATTTAAACCACCTCTCCATCTAGTAGTACTAATTCTAGATTCCTACGCCATTAATAATATTAATCTATTGCTATATAAGCCCCTAAACTTTTACTCGTCATTTTTCTTTTTTAGAGCCACATAGCCTAAACAGAAAACAATAACATAAATATCAGGTTCTGTTATCGATACGCCAACACATTTTGGCGCGCTTGGACGTACGCACGCTGTCACAGACCCAGTGCAAATTGCATTATTTACGATACCGTACAAAATTGACAATTCTGTTGCGACAAATGATCAAACATTTGACATAAAATAACGTAAATCATTCCTTTCACTATAATATAATGAAAGGATTGATGATTTATTAAAATATTCAGATATATTTTTTGGCAACAGAAAATCGCCTTAAAACAATTAATTGACGAAGTTAATATAACAAATAAGTCGCTTTATAACAAAACTAGTTACTTTAATTAAGCGTCTTGTAATGGCCTTTTTAAGATTTCGACAATAATGAAATTCCATTATACAAACTATTCTTACAAAACTTTTTAGTTTACTAAAAATGGTTACCAATGAATTCCCCTTAATACGGAATAGATTGTCTGAAATTAAAGGCTAGGGGCCAAATTTACGGGGAACGCTTGCGGATATTAACAATTGGGTTATTTAACAAGAAACGGAAATTGGTTCGAGATAGAAAAGAAACATTTTTGCGCTTTAAAACTGTTTTAACAGTATTATTTTAAAGATTTTAAACGCACATGCACATACAGATAAATCCTTTATAAATACACGATTAACTTTCTCACTATTGCGTGTACATTTAAACATATTGAATTTTCACAAAACATTAATGATAACTAGACAATAACATTACTATCTATAAAACTATTTATAATTATCCATTATTTAATCCATCTCAACAGCAATCATAAACAGATCTTAGCTTTTTTTTAACATCTTTATATGAAACAACCTGTAACTTTACCTATAGAAATACGGGCGGTAAGGTACCGTTCGCTTAGTTTAACTGTGGATAAAAATCTTGCGGTAGTTTCATCGACACTTTTTAATATGCAATCTGTCGTAGCCCTTAAAGTAAATAGGTGAAGCTTTTTTGCACAACCCTGGTAGTATCACATGGTTTAGGTTAGTATACACTGAGTGCGTATCCAATTTTAAACACAGCTTTAATCATGAGTATAGATGCAAAATAAAGATAACTAGAATTTTATCTACTTTAAAAAACCTTTATAAGACTCGAAAACGACATAAAAAAATCCTATAGCAATTCAATTGATCAAAATTATATTTACTTACTTACTTACTTGGCTGGCTCAGCGACCCAAAGAGGATCTTGGCCTCCGACACGAAAAGACGCCACAGCTCTCTATTCTGGGCTGTTTCTTGCCAATTGGCTGATTGGAGATCTCTCAGATCTTTATGGACTTCGTCTTTCTAGCGATATCTGGGACGACCAACAGGACGCTTTTGGTTGCCCCATATATGCTCTCTTGACTGCACGATTTTCCCCAATCCTCTCCAATTGGCCGAGCCAACGCAAAAATTATAATCAATTAAAATTATTTCTGCACAATTGATAGTTTTCTAAACTACCAAGCCAATTTATATATTATCTTAATAGTGGAAATACAACATTAACCATTTATAACAAAAATTACACTTTATGATAAAGAAAAATATTAACGTTTATAAATCTCCATGTTTGCAGTCGGAAAAAAATACTGTCAAATATAACAATTGGCTCGACGTAATCTAACACTTTTGAGGAAATATTTGCATTCGGCTAGATTGTAATGTTGATAAATATAAGTGTATCTTTGGCTTGTCTACACGGGCAGGCCACAGTAAACCAGCTAGTGATAAACGTTAGCACAAAAGATGGACAGGGCCGACAATTCGCTTCTTCCAACTTATTATCCCCCAAAATACGACCGGGCGGCGTAACAATGAGACCGAATTTCTTTCTACGTTTGAATAGCGAAAATAATATACTGTGCCGCAGGCACATTGAGTACATTAAAACTAATGGGGCGGTTAATTTCTCAAGAGGATAAAGCTCCGCACTGACTGTGAATTGTATCAAACAGATTTTATCGCGGTTCGGCTCTTTTTTGCCTTTTTAGTATTCTTTCTTCTCTATACAAAATGAAAATATTATAATATATATATATATATATATATATATATATATATATATAATAGAAATACGTTTATTTTTTTTTTCGCTACTTTGTCCGCGTGCACTTAGTTTATGAACACCGTCTTTACCTTCTTAGGATACATCATCCCTATGCTTTTGATAATAAATATGCGAGGGTGTATCCGGAGGCAATGAAAATACGTACGAGTTTTCTGATTTTATATTTCAGACTGGTAATGGTGTATATCCGCAGGAACAAGGAACAAGGATGACTTTTTGATTCATGCGTAACCCCACGCATCAGTTAGGGCTTTTAGTTTCAATAGCAAATGACACAAATACATTATTTGAACAAAAAGTTTTTTATTTAAATTTAGTTTAAAACACATCTTTGTAACTTGCGCTTCTTGACAAACGATCATAATATGACAAATGATAATATATGATAATATGACAATTCATCAAATGATAATATATGATAATAGCAATTCGGACATATAGTAATGACCTGATTCAACTAAAAGCGATGCTTAACCACATGGTAGGTGCTGTAAGAATTTGAACCTGCATCTTATAAACAATAAGGAAAGAAAGGGGGAAAAACACCCACATATAATATATGTCAAGTCTTCAAATCCCAGTCACCATTGGCTATGTCCAACTGTCCTATGTAATTAAGGAGGTTCAGTGCGACATTTATGTATCGGGTGTTTAGATTACCCAAATTTATAATAACTGCTTAGGCACAAACATATACTTACCAAAGAACTGTGGAAAATTTTTATTTTATTTTTCAGATTGTATGCAATTAAAGTATTAACACTAATCACTAGAAATGAGAATTAGGTAAGATCGAATGTACTTCCTGGCGAAACGGCCTTGTTCACCGACTTCCTTTGCCCCGCCCCGGTCATGAATCGTATTTTAAATCCCCCTTATCTTTGCGCTCCAAGTCGAGTAACAGTTGTCGCTATAGAGCCACTTGGTACGCTCTAATAATTGTTTCACCAAGTCTAGTTTTATAGAACCCTTTAATTTTGAATAAATGTAATATCATATTTGTAAAGTTCGTCCGTAGTAAGTAGTAGTTAAAAATAGTCATCGCAGTTAAATTAAACGAAAGCATCGAGGTTGCAACACGCGGTGTGAGAAGCATATACGATAAAAAAAATGTAATTGACAATAAAACATCAAAATTTCTTTAGGAAGAGGGTGTACTCATCAACTAGGAAATTATAGCAATTATTTATAGTTGCTATATTCTATGCGAATTCCCTTAAAATGGTTAGACTTTTTTTTTTTCTTCATAATTTCAATGTTATGATATACAGTTAGTTCCATAGTTGTGTTTCTCTGTCGTTTAAAAATATTTGTGAAAAAGTGGAAAAAGAAAATGTCAGTTCTAGAACTTCACGGTACAACATTCTGTCGGTGGTACGGTGCTAGGAATGTCATGGGGCGATTATATGCGCTTATTATGGCCTGCGCCATAGCCTTCTGTATTGTCGCAATGGAGAAGGCTGTGCCTGCGCATTTGCTGTCTTCTGGCGTAAAAAGAGAATCGATATAAATATCGTTCTGTATTTCATTATCAAAGGTTTTTTATTTGTGGGCGACATTTCAATTAGTTCGGACGTCTGGAATTGGATTAAAATCTAATAACAATATTTTATTTATTTCTTAATTAAAATTTATTGTTTCTCAAGGTCAACGCAGCTTTGCATTCGCGAATATTTTCAACCGATTGCAAAAAGGTTATATGTACTGATTAATTTTTTTTTTGCATTGGGTTCGGTATATCTCACATGTGGTTCCATACCAATTTGATAGATACATTAAGGAACTCCTCAAAATCGAATAGAAAATATATAGTGAGTGAATTAAAATTAAAATTCAAATATCTTTATTCAACATAGCACTCACCTTAAACTCAATTATAGATTATTAAAACACTACACTGCACTGCTGGAAAAGAAAAGCCACTGACTTGAGAAGAGCCGGTGAAGAGTGGTGGAAGAGTGAGATATAAAATATCTAAAATAAAATACAGATTATCGATGCAAAGTAACTCAAAAAATAGGGGTCGACTCCAATATTCGCGTTTTAGTAACTCGCGGGAAAATTATTCTTCTTTGAAAATATACTTTGCAGTTTAGCGAAACAGTAATGCTTAAATGCATTTTACACAGAAAGCGGCAAAAATAATGAACCGTACTGCACGAGCGTTGAGTAAATTAAAACTAATGGAGCACTTAATTTCTCAAGAGGATAAAGCTTCGCACCAACTCTGAATTTTATCCTACAGATTTCATTGCATTGCATTTTAGGGGAGACATAAAGTAAAAATATATAAAATGAACCATGTGTAAACTTTAATTACATTCAGGCTTAATTGTAAGGTACGATAATAATAAAATTCAATGGCCTTTTAATTTGACAAAACCCAAAACCGAATTCTCATTAAATACACATTGTTGCATACAGTCTTCCGTCTTTTAAATTTTCACCCAACTCGAATTGTTAAGTGGATTCTGTTCGACAATCGAAAACGCTCAGGAAGATGGTTAGATCCTAGTTCAGTCCTAAACGAAAATTAACTCTAGAAAGGTGGTGGTCACTGTTTGGTGATCTAGTGCCGTTGTGATTCATCACATCTTATTACAAAACGGCATGAGTATTGCTTCAAATGTGTACTATGAAGAAATGAAGACAATGACTAAGAAGCTCTCATAACTGCAACCAGCTTTGGTCAATCAGTCGTCCCCGTTGCTCCTTTGCGACAATGCGTGACGATACTGCACAACAGATAATTCAGACAGTCTGCAAATTGCAAGAGTTGGGATTTAAAGCTTTCCCTCACCCGCCATACTCACTAGACCTTAAAAAATTTGACAAGTTTTTAGCGGCAAAAAGAAATAAATTCCCGAGAAAGAGCAGTACAAAATGCCTTTGAAGAGTTTGTTGCCTCCCGTCCAGCTGATTTTTACAAGAAGGGCTTCAACAAACTACCACTGCGTTGGCAAAGATACATCGATAGCATGGGTGATTAATTTGAATAACAGAAATAAAAAAGTATAAAAAAAAAATATTTTTACTTATTTCATACTAAACGGCAATTTCATATCTTTACAAGATGGACATTGCTTGGCCGTGTCACTTATTAATAGCCATTGCGATGTTTAGCGAAAAGAGTCTGAAATATGATTATTTAAATAACTGAAATATCATCATCTTGAAGATCCAGATGATTCTGGATCTTCAAGATGAAGATAAAAAAAACTATTATCATAATATGGCAATTAACGGCGTCAACAGATTTAAGGGGGTTTTACGGCTTCTGATTCTTTCTGTATTTCGAGGTAACATTCTGTTTTATGGACTGCATCGCTACAGATACCTCAATCAAAATTACTTTAGACTGAGTTGTTTTCCTCATCTACAGAATTTTTCATGTATCGCTAACTCAACAGACAACGGAACCATGGAAAGATTGGACCAGCAGCATCACCGTTAGGATTGCAGTAAAACCTGACAATTTTAAAAAGTTACTAGGGGGCATGCATCACTGCACAATGTAGTACTTAGTACCTTAAGGATCGAGCTTTGCCCGGTTTTTTTTTGGTAAATCATGTATTTTGGAAAGAAAAAAATAAAGAAAGCAATGATCTGGTATAGAAAAAAAGTAAAAACAAGTGTGTACATTATCGTGATACGAACCGCGGCCGTCTGTTTTGGGGCCGCCCAAGTACCAACCGAGCTATTATAAAAAAAAAAATTTGCGGCGAAATTTACCATCATATTATAAATCGTATATTATATATATATATATATATATATATATATATATATATATATATACACAATATAATATATGTCTTTACAATCGCGACAATAAATGAACACACGTATAGAGGATAACTCTTTAAAATTGTATTAATTGTATTAAAGTAAATATTGATGTTTAAAAAATGTAAATTTCTTTAAACATCAATATTTACCGTGTTATGAAATTTTACAAAAAAAAAACATTTTTAGAACACCCTTACGTATAAAACTGTAACGTAAAGTTCATTTGTAAAGGTCACAAAGCATATGAATGGGTTGAATGAATTTAAAACGACACGCTATCCATTTTTTTTATTAAATTCTAGACATAAATATTGCTATATACAAAATGATAAATATTTAAAATTACTCTTAAGTAATTAATTACATTCATGTGAACTTATCACAAAAAGTACGTGATTTATATGCAACTCATTTATTTTACGCGCGATCATTCATAACTAACACGCACACAAGTTCGTGCACAGTTAAATTTAGGTATTTATGAATGACTACCGCATTGTCAACACGTTCTGTTTTTTAAGGAATAGAATGTCTTTTTTTTTTGGAAAAAAAACCTTTGTTTTTTTATTTAAAAAAATCTCCCTGTATATACAAGAATTTCTCGTTTAAAGGATAAGATTTTATATAACAATGCGGCATTTACATCATGTATAATTAGAAACAGTTAATATCCAGTCAGAATATAAAAAGTTTGCTTTGCGTCTATCTCTTAACATTTTTATAATTTTTAATATATCTCTGAAGACTTTACGGTGGTTGGGCCAAGCAACATCCTCGGCTGTTGCACGAATGGGCAGGCCCGTCCGGGTAAGTACCACGACCTCGCAGAAGACCAGCGTAAAGTGGAAGTATGTCAAATACTTTCGCGTTTCGTCTGGTGAGTGAGGTGGCCGGAGCCCAATTTTCAAAAGGTTGTCAACGCATCTGTAACCCTCGAGTGTGGCAGATGTCCATGGGAGGCGGTATTCACTTAACATCAGGTGGACCGTCTGCTCGTTTGACAACGTTTCGCATAAAAAAAAAAAAAGACTATTACCACTGAGCATTTAACTTTTTTAATGAATAAACGAGTAATATTCCACGCGACTGTCGCTGCATCGAAATACAACCAGCAGGGAAAAATGACTTATGCTGCATTTCCGAGAGTTTTCTATTTCATTGAACAAGCAATATGTTACAACAGTACACAAAAGATAAAATTTTGTTAAATTCCCCAAATAGATTCTAGAGTTAAATTCAATTTTGGGCTTTTTCTGAAATTCTTACACTAAAGATAAATAAATATGAAATGTAGTAAGTACTTACACCTAGTGTACATAATTTTTGTAGGTACACTTAAAATCTTTAATAGGAAATAAAATAGTAACTCATACTTTTGATCCACAAATCTATAGGAAAATGGATTAATATAAAACTACTAACTAAAAATGTTGTTGCTTAGAGTTTATAGAATTTTTCTGAAGCATTTTATTAATTCATTCCAATTTAATTCCAAGAGCAATTCATTCCAAATTTTTGAGTTAAAGACTCTCCCATTCATAACTAAACCTCCCCGTAAATTCGATTTAAGGAGAACTGTAGACACTAAAGTTATGGATGGTGATTTAAAAAATGCATCGCGCCTTTTATTTTCAGACGACATCCTTGCTTCTTATAATGATGAGACTCTAGAAAACCTCCGTCAAAAGCATCCCTCGATCAATCTTCCGCCGTTCCTACCGCAGCCTCCCGATTCTTCATATCAGTCTTTGCAAATTAGCGATAAAGACACTTTCGAGGCAATTATGTCATTTTCACGTGGCTCTGCTGGCGGCATTGACGGTATAACGTCACAACATCTGAAAGAACTTGTAAGCGTTTCCGCCGGTGATGCAGGCAGAACACTTATTAATGATATTACAAAATTATGCAACTTAACGCTTTCCGGAAAAGTAAATTCTAAATTTTAAAGTAAATTCTTAATTTCTTATACGGGGCAAAATTATGTGCCTTTAAAAAAATAAGATAATGCGTCCTATAGCTATTGGTTCTACCTTTTAACGCTTAACTTCAAAATTAGCATGTATGCACATAATCTCCGGTCTTAAAACAAAATTCCAGCCTGTTCAACTAGGCTTTGGAAGCAAAGGCGGCTGTGAATTGGCTGTTCATTCCGTTCGAACTTCTTTAAATATTAGTGATTTGAATGTGCTTCTGAAGGTTGACCTAAGAATGCTTTTAACTCCATTGATAGAACAACTCTGCTGAACGAAGTGGCTAACCATACACCAGAATATATCATTATGTTTGGCAATGTTACAGTGAAATGGGTAATTTATTTTATGAAGACAATATTATTGATTCTGCTGTCGGCGTTCAGCAGGGAGATCCGCTAGGACCACCATTATTTAGTTTGGGAATTCGTCCAATTATCTCAAAATTGAAATCTAAACTTAATGTTTGGTAGCTAGACGATGGTACGCTGGGCGGTAAAGTTGACCATTTACAAAGGGATCTATCGAAATTATAAGACATTTTAAAAATGTCGGTCTCGATTTAAATGGAATTATTTAAATCGAGACCGAGATGTGATCTTTTCTTTCCCGAATAGATTTCTTTTTCCTACCTTTTTCTTTTTGACCCAAAATCTTAACTCTATCATACCAGGAATTAACGTAGTCCGTTCAGATTCACTTTACCTCTTAGGTGCTCCTTTTTTGATACCAAGTTTGGAACCTCATTTAAAATTAAAGTTAAATCAATTTTTAGGTTAACAAATAGTTTTTACTATATTCGCATATTGCGCTTACCATTACGTACCTCCTTCGCTCGAGTCCAGTTTGGAAATGCAGTGACTTTTTGAACGAAATTGGTTTCCATCTTAAATCAGCTCTAAAAAGAAATTCTAAATTTATCTCTTAATGACATAAGCTGGGAAAATTTTCACCCCTCTACGCAGACTTAGTCGTGGGCAGCAGCTAGTTTATGTACTAATATCCTTAATCACAATTCAGAACTTTCCTATGCCGAGGAGACCAGGATGTCTTGGCTGTCTATCTGCTCCAACGAAAATATCCCACTGGAAGTAAACTTACAAAAACAGTGGGATGTTCCTTTGGTGCGAAGAGTATAAAAAGATACGTTTCAATCTTTAGAAAGTAATTTAGAGCGTGCCCGTTTCCTAGGCGCCTCATCTAAAGAATCGAGTTATTGGATTCACGCTTTACCATCAAGTAACTTGGGCACATTGAAATAACGTGCTACTACCATCAAGTAACTTGCTGGCAGCTTTTCCCGCTACAGTTCCCTGAACGACATCATCCGTAGGGCTCTTGTTTCCATCAATGTTCCATCTATTTTAGAGCCCTGTGGTATTTTTCGCCACGATGGTAAAAGACCCGACGGTTTAACTTTGATCCCTTGGGAGAGAGGCAAAGCCCTTGGCTGCCTCTCATCTAAGGGGTACTTCGGTCAGGGCCGGGGTGGCATCCGAGGCAGCTGAAGTAAGTAAATGACGCAGATATGAGTATTTATGTTTAGATTAAGTATTTGTGCCATTTGCTGTTGAAACTTTAGGTCCGTGGGGTAAAGTTTATGTCCTAGGCTTAACGCCGCGGCTGGTGACAAGAGAGCTACTTATTTTCTTGCTCAATGCTATTGGTTATGCATAAATATTCAGCGAGGACACGCAGCTAGCGTTCTTGGCACCATGACGCGTGGATTAGGTTTATTAGATAATACGTAATTTTAGATAGATTAAATCTTGTAAATATTACATCAATAAGCTGTGTGATGATTGGAAAAAAGCATTTTATTACATTTAAAATACATGAATTGTAGAGGAAGACGTGGGTTCGATTCCCACAGCGGCGACAATCTTTTCGCACTTTTTCTACATATTTTAATATTCAATCTTAAGTGCAAAGATTAGCACTATAAACAATTTAAATTTCTAAAAAAAAAAGCAATGGCGACATCTCTCGTTCGAATTATCGTTGTAAAACGATATTCGAAGTTGTTTGTATGCTGGAAAGGATATAACAATAGATGGCGCCAAGCATTGCTTCAAATGCTAAGAAAACAATGTAGAAGAATGCGTTAAGATTTTCGTCGGTGTGGTAATCAGTCGTTTAGCTCAGTGGCTAGAGCGTCAGGCCGCGAATGCCGAAGACGTGGGTTCGATTCCCACAGCGGCGACAATCTTTTCGCACTTTTTCTACATATTTTAATATGAGGCTCTGTCGACTCGAAATTTAAATCGACGGTATAAATAAAAAAAATAGTGTGTATTATTTCGATGAGCGTATCTGGACACTCCTAACAACTGTACATAATATATTTAGCACCTATTCTTACTTTAAAATGAAATCTAGTCCAACAATAGTTGAAAACACAATGTTGAATTACCTATTTTAATAATAAAAGGTTACATAATAGGAACCTATTTAAAATAATGTATCTTTTTTAAAACAGTAGGCGAGTGAATAATGTTCATCTTGTCTTGCAGATTTTTGAACATAATATTTATGACATATTTTTATGTCAATGTCAAAAAACGTCATGTATTCCGTATAAACTGACCAACATCAGTAGAATATGAAATAGAGAACAGTCGTATTGCTCTTAACTATTATCATTGACCTTGTCGGAGGCGTCTAGGCCAGGTAGTCAAGTTTGTAGTTATTGTATAGATATTCTGACGTAGGGAATAACAACACTCACATTCCCTTCCTTACTTGTGAAGAAGTTCCAGTACCTATAACTTTAAGGTAAGTAAATGTTTTATTTGTTAAATTTACTCCCTACAATGCATTCATTAATTATTTTGTCATTAGTCTACTATTTTCCTTTAGTGACGCATTAATGTTAAACATTTGTTTTTCTGTTTTAACCATTTCCTTTATCATACCAATTAATATGAGACATACTATTGGTAATATAAATATCACCCATGAAGTAAAAGTATTTCTGTATTTATGCCAGCTGATATAAACAATTTATAAATTTATGGGTTAACTTCCAACCAAAACTTTAGATATATATTTATATGTATTCCATGTACCTGTTTTAGAAAGATTTCTTCTGTTTTTGAGATTCTTTTTTTATGTTTGGCATTAACAATTCTCATTCTAAACACCTTGTTTCATCCATAGATAATATTAATTTCCAGAGAGGTCATTTTATCTTTTCAATTATTTCTATATATAGCAAGCTGAAGTGGTACATCCTGTTGTTTGGTTTCTTACAATAACAACTGGATTTGATTGCAGGAAGACATGATTTACTAAACTAAGTATGCAGATTTTATACAAATGTCCGCAATGTAAAGTTTCCAGAACAAAACATTATTGTCCGTAAAACTTTTAAGAGCTAAAATAACTTTTATAATATTGTTAATCTAACAATCTAAGTGTTTTACTCTAATTATTGAGAAAGAAAAAGTTGTAAACAATTTGAACCGACATTTATATTAGACAACAATTTTGAACTTGAACTTCCTTGTTCCATATTCCATAATTATTCTACTAGTCATTGCTAATGATCTGTTTTAATGATAATACACAATAAGTAACTATGCACACGAAAGTTGTAATATTTTTTAAATATTTAATACGGACTTTAATTAACTTTGTCTTAGTTTTCTTGTAGTTGTTTTCTAGCAAATCCAAAAAAGTAAAAACAAAATACCAGATGCTTGGAATTATGTACCGGGATTAATTTTTTGAAACAAAGTTCCTACTCGCATGGTATGGACTTGGCAGATATAGGTTAGGCAAAAATTAAACTGTTTATCAATTGCATTTATTATATTTTGTATAACAAAGAGGACTGGCACAGGGGATAAAATTTTTAGTTATTGGAAATATAATATAATGCTCAATAATAATACCAAAAAGAACTTCGTTCTAACCAAATGTTCCATGATACTCATGCATTTCTTTTTTACAGAATTTAACATCATTAATTGTAAATCATAGAATCTATATTTGATATTCAAAAACTGTTGTATTTCTCTCTGGCAAGTTCATGGTGTTGATATTCCAAGGGTATGCAAGTATCAAAAATTAAATTAAATATAGGATTTCACTATTCTCAAATTTTAATCACTTATTTCATTCTATGTGTTTATTTATTTTCAAATAAAATAACTTAAAAATTATCATGGCTACATGAGAGCCACAATCACAGGGACATAGTTCTATATTTGTCATTATTTACATAAATATTAAAACTGAGACCCTGCCCATTAATGCTTGCTATCATTAAGCATTTTATCATTAAGTTAGAATTAAGCATTTCTCATATTATTATAAATTCCGTGATAGCTCATTGTCCAGGCAGTCGCCTTCAATTCAAAATATGAGTACTCTAGCAACTTGAGTTTGATCCCCAGTACCCACACCCATGAAATTGCTGACTTATCATATGCTCTGCAGTGAAGGAAAACATCATGAGGAAACCTGCATTTTCTTCGATATAATAACAAAAAAAATATTTCGAAGATATGTGAAGTCTGCCAATCCGCAGTGTGGCCTATTCTCTGATACCCTCTGTATACAGGAGGCCTTTGCCCAGCAGTGGGACATGTACAGGCTGTTAGTTGCTTTACTTTACTATAAGAAGTATTATTATAAGAAGTAATATATGCACATTTTGGTTTAAGTGTACTCAACATTTTTTATTTCCTTTTTGCTACTGATTGCTAACTTACGAGCACTTTGCAAGCTACAGTAATTGTAATCTTACCCTACATGGACCAAGGTTTCTAAGTGGCCATAATATCACATCATAACTTATTCCTTTCAAACAGGCGCAAAAACCATTTGCGACTGTTACGAGCATTTGTTGCGTAAACTTCGAATAGATATTCGTATATTAACTCAAATATGGGCTTTGTAATGCAACCCACATTAACTTGATATACTCCCGAAAGGCCCATCCATTCAAAAAAGTTTCTCATGCGTGAACAGTTCGCCATAAAGACGTCTAGCTCTGTGAGGAATAACTTCCTTTCGAGTAATCTGGGGGCCCAGTGGGCAACCGAGAAGCTATTATGGCATTCCGCCAGCCGCATTCCCTATCGGCGATGATTTGAACGCGCAATACGTTACTTTAAAATGCACTATCAACAGCACTAACGATCTTCAATTTTGACCCCATCGGGACATGGCAGCATTTTAGTTTTATGTTTTTGCGATTCCAGTAAATCGCATATCTCTTAGATCTTAGCGAACAAGTTTTATCTCCGACGATAAAACTTGTTTGCGATTATGTTTAGTCTGTTCTTATAATTAAGACTTATCTATACATTTGAAACAAGTTGCATTTAAAATGTATGTAAATCCCTCTTGTCACCCCAAATTCTCTATCTTAACGGATAACTAAAAGCCATTAACATCAGTTGAGTTGAAACTTTAGACTGCGAACTTTATAGATAAGGATATATGGGTGAGACTAAAACAGTTGTAAAGCTGCTTAAACGTAATGTTTGTCGCGGCAATCTTTGTTACCGTTCGATTGATAGACTACATTATATAAACTCAAGCGATAAAGGCTTAGTAGTTATTATACGTTGAGTGACGAAATCAATTACGAGAATGTTTAGTAATCACGCATGGAAAGGTGTAGATCATGGAATTTTCTAGGGCTTCTTAGTAATGCAATTATTCTACTTCCTTTTAAGGCAATGGACGCGTCTTATACAATGGGTCTTTATTTCGTTCGTAAGGAGTGACCCATGTCCGAAGGTCTTACAAAAAGCAAACTTAAACAACCGGTTCTTTCTCACGGTGGCCGGTATCGATAATTCTAACCTACCGTATATGACAAAAAAATCTTTTAATCAAGTGTTTTAGCACTTGCAAAAGTCCGATGCGTACAAAAATTCCGTGCTCCATATGGAAACCAATGTCACCTTCTGGAACCGAAGATCTAATGAAATTCAGAAGTTTAAATAAAAGTTGAGGTCAATTTTTTTTTCTTTTTTTTCTTGTATTTTTGAAAAGCATTGCCCTTACTGTCGGATAACATAATCCTGTGTTGTAAGGACATTTTAAAAACATAAACTCCACGTGGACAAACACCCCGATTCGGAAATAATTATCTTATGGCCGACCAAATCATAGTCCCGTGTGGGAGCCGAACGCACGACCCGCGGCGCCGCAGCCCAAATGGCAAATGCGCCACAGAGTCATATCGTCACTAATGAAATTTTGATCTACCTGCGATAAGCTATTTAACTCCGGTCCAGAGAAGAACCGGCAAGTAACAATGCAGTCCAATATGTTCTTGTTTTCTTTTAAATGTATTCGTCAACATTGGTTGCGAGTGCAGAGCAAGAGTCATCTCAATACGTTTGTAAGCCTAGCTTAGTTCCTGTTTTATTAGTAATGTGTACAAATTGTTAGGGAGATTTTTTTATGTGAAAAGGTAGCAAAGGACTCCTATTGTGAAATCTTTGGGGCTGCAGTTGCATTGCCTCCCTTATAAAAGAGAGCATCCCCGCTACCTCACCCACCAAATGAAACGCAAAAGTATCACAGACCGCTGTGGCATTTCCCCAGACGAACGTGCTCATTCGTGCAACAGCCGTACCTGCGCAATCCCAGTATCTGCGATTCACAGACAAGCGTTTCAGATTAAGGTGTTGGTTCATATGAAATAAGTGCATCAAAAACTTCCTTACTAAGCAGGATAATGTTATTTTAGCAAGAGCGATGTTAAAAAAAATATTCAAATTGGTTTATCTTAACGGCTCTCCCGATGCCTCTCCTTAAACGACAGTTTTAACTCAATGATGGTATTCCCTATTAGTGGGCCTTGAACCTTGAACTTTATATAGTTCCTGGAAGACGAAGCTTCTCTTGGTATTTTTTAGAGTAAAAAGTCTTTTTATTAAGAATGACACATATACAGGTGTCCCAGAAGTCGACGTCGACCTGGTATCGAGTTATAGGTCAAGTTAACAGAAAACTTATAAAAATACTAGCTCTCCCGGCAAACGTTGTTTTGCTATATAAATTATTTGTAGGGTAGAAAAATATGATTGTGGTGGACCACCCTTAAAATTTAGGGGGATGAAAAATAGATGTTGTCCGATTCTCAACCCTGGCCGATATGCACACAAAATTTCACGAAAATCGGTCGAGCCGTTTGATTGCAAACACCGTGACACGAGAATTTTATATATTAGATAGATGAACTAAAATCTTATCTAAATTAAAAAAATAATCCAAATCATAGGCATTTCTAAGGTACATGATACTTATACAATATACAAGAATTGCTCGTCCAAAGTTAAAAAGTATAGCTATCGCGCGCCTATAACCTATTGGAACTTTATTACTGTGTCATTGTGTGTAACAGATAATATAAAAATGTTTGCTTCGCTCTATATTCCCGATTATGTTTTGGCACGGGGCCAAACCTTGGGCAGAGCGGCACTTTATCGCATTAGGACAAATTCAATCAGTTCACGCTTCGCTTAATCCGTTCGTTTAGTTTAGACGCCCCCAGAGATTTACTCCTGCGCCATTATTACGCTAGATTATTGATTCAGATATTGAAGCCGTCTGCGTGTTTGAATGACTTCTTTACCTATACTATCAATTCTATAATCTATATCTATACAATGACTTCTATAATCTATACCTAAATAAAACGATTGTTTGTGTGTGTCGTCTATGCGTTCCTCAGAACTTCGTATTCGTTGAACTGTGAGTATTGAGAAGAATGCTCGTAGTTTATTCCGAGTGAGTGATTTATTACTGAATCGCTCGTATGGTCTAACTTTGACTGGCACCTTTTAATTGAAATGCAAGCGAAGTTTACTTTAGCACTTAGGCGGGTGGGTGACCGCCATATGCTCACAACCGAGGACTTTCGTACATTGGTTCTTGAGTGCACGCCAAACTAACCGGAGCTCAGTTGTGTATAACAGACATTAGTTCACTGTAACAGTTCGAAGTTTTATAATATTCCAATGAATTATTAGAACCTATATAAATATCTGCGATGATATACAAATTTAAAGCGTATATTTGTTTTATGTAAAGCTGGCGAGCGAGCAATCGTTTCGCCTGATGTTGAGTGATTTCCGTCAGGTGTTGCGGATGCGTTGCCGTTGTTGATCTTTAAAAAAGTTGACCCCGGTTACCTCACTCACTAGACGAAATACGAAAGTATGATAGTTTTTCCACATCACGCTGGCCGTAATTTACCGGAGAACCTGCTCATTCATGCAACAATAAAAGCTGATATGAGTGTATATTGTACAAATGAGTAGTGTTTAATACCACACAGCGATAAAATATTAAACCTTGATGAACATAGTATAAAAAAGACTTCACAATAACTATAAATGTATATACGTAAATACGGCTATACAAAAGGCAAACGGCAAACCCCTATTTATAGTGAGTATCCCGTACAAGCGACGACTACGTTTAATTATAAAATTAAAAGTATCACCTAGACAACAACAGCATGAAATTGTTGGAGATAGCTTGGATTAACTATGACAATACGACGTAAAGCGTCTCAATCCGCCTCGTGTACATGTACTCATAAAAGTGTTCAAAACGTCGAGAAATAAAAGCAAAATAAAACGCGAAAAATTATTCTGAATCCGTTAATTACTTTTATATAGTATTCGCGTAAACACATGAACTCATGACCGGTGATCTACAAAATCGGATTTATTGGACGCAGACTGCAGAACTGTTAGGCCTTTCATGTTTTATATCAGCTATATGTTCCAGCACGCGGGATATCATCACTATTTTTGTTTCTTCTGTATAAGAATCTTGTAGAGGGATTTTTAATAATACACTCGACGGATGCTGAATAATAATTAAATAATGTATATCCCCCCACTAGATGGAACGACGACCTGTGCAAATATACGCCAAGTCAATGGATCTGCATCCAGGCTCATCTGGATTGTGCTTCGAGGCAATCTGCGGGAAGCTTATGTTAAGCAGTGTACTCAAATAGGCAGAAATGATGATGATGAATGTTTATCATCGAAGTTGACAAACTGATCCGAGATTTTTATTGATCCTCAATGATAATTAATGATTTTTTTAAGATCCCTTCTCGTTTTGGACTCACTTCTATCATTAAAACTTTATATAGCATCTCTTACCTTACTAACTCACAAAGCATATGTTTTATTTGGTTACTTTCGCTCAAAATTCTCGCCATGTGGTCGGACCAATCACTAGATTTTATAATGCAGTAAATCACGAAACGCGCGACAAATGTCCTATTCAACTAAAATTTAATCAACCGCTAAACATGTCACTATGGATCATTTCAGTTATGAAAGCTCGCAGAGTTACTATAAACAAAACTGTGGTAGGGCGCAATGATGTTTTAGTACAGGGGCTCTCTTCTTCGACGTCGCAAAAGCATTCGACAAAGTCTGGCACAACGGCTTGCTTTACAAGCTGTACATACTCAAAGTGCCAGATAGGCTCGTACACACCATCCGGGCCTTTTTGTTGAACCGCTCTTTTCGATATCGAGTCGAGGGCACCCTCTCCACAAGCCGCCGCCTCACGGCCGGCGTACCACAAGACTCCTGCCTCTCACCCTTGTTATTTACGCTCTACACGAGCGACATACCTAGAGACCCCCACGTCAATCTCGCGCTTTTCGCGGATGACACGGCGCTCTTTTACTCAGATCGCAACCTCAGTCAATTAACGACTCGACTCCAAAGCGCCGCCGACCGCCTCGGCGATTGGTTCCGCAAATTTAGAATCGATATTAATCCAGAAAAAAGTGTGGCGATTCACTTCACTCGTAGCACCCCCAACCCCCATCCGCCACACCGTTACAAAGGTCCTCGCCAGTACAGAAAGTTGGGGCAAATATCACTATATGGTCAAACTCTCCTGGGAGAAAACGGTCAAATATTTTGGAGTCACTTTCGACTCGCGTATGATTTTCACTACGCACATCAATCAAGTCCGAAATAAAGCCGCGTTCGTCTCCAGCCGGCTACACAATTTAACGAATAAGAAAAGTAAAATGCCCTTAAGGCACAAATTACTGTTATATAAAGCTTGCGTAAGGCCAATCATGTCCTACGCATGCATGATCTTCGCACATATAAATCCTACGCGCATTAACGAATTGCAAGTAGTTCAAAGTAAGTTTATCCGCCGCGCAACCGGTGCGCAATGGTATCAGCGCAACGTCGACCTGCACAGCGATTGCAGACTCCCGACGATTCGCGCACATTTTAAAGATTTGACAAAACGGTTCTTCGATAGAGCCCAGCATCATCCCAACCCTCTGGTGGTAAGCGCAGCAAACTACCTACCGGACACTAACGCAAACGTAAACAAGCGTCGCCCGCGAAACGTCCTCATCGACCCGGTCGACGAAGAGGACTTAGACACGATGGACCCACCGCCGGGGGTCCCGCCGGATAACACTACACCCACAGTTAGTGTAACAACAATCACACCAGTTCGCCCTCGCCTCCGAGCACGGCGAGACCCACACAACGCGTACACAAGGTACACCCGCGTTCCGGGGCGGTTCTCACCGCTCCCAGCCACCGATTAGCTAAATGCACAGTCGACGGCCGTCGGGGTCTCGGTCCGAACCGGCGACCTCGACGGCCCTTAGATGACACACCATAGTAGTTAAACGCACGCATGAGCACATGCGCGACCCTACCCATAGCGGAGGGTCCAAACCCGTGGGTTCTGGCTAGCCCACCGGTTCTGCGTCCGATGAAGCTTTAATAGTCTCGGGACTGAAAGCAAAAACATCAGTTAATACAAGATACAAGATGATGTTTTAATAACGATGACGAATGTCCGTACTACACGGCGTTTAAAAATTGTTCTGCTTTACATTATTATATGACATAATGTATAAGTGAATGTGACAGATGATATAGGACGTATGATACGAAAAGAGATAGCAGTCTTATAGAGTTGCCATAGATAGCATCGAACAGTAGAGAAATTACACCACGTGGATTCGACTGTTGCACAATGGCAGGACTGTTGCATCCTCCGGGTACCACAGCCTCACAGAAGTCCGGCGTAAAGTGAAAGTAGTATTGTTTCGCGTTTCGTCTGGTGAATGAAGTAACTTAAATGTCAACGTCTTGAATGTTGTCGATGACGTACTTAGTTTTAAATTATTAGTATACAAAAAGATTCCGGAACTTTCCAGTTAAAAGACGATAAAAAGTTGGGCTCTTATTCCAAAAAAAGACTTGATAGTGGAAATTCGGTCTATAAAAGGAAATTTGTACAATGCTGTAGCAGTGTCCTAAGTGGAAGGAAGAAGAATAATTAAAGGAAAAGTGCAATGCAATCAATGTAAATAAAAGAAGAAAAGTACGCGAATTGGTCCGCATCGAGAGAGCAGGTCCCCCACCTGTAGTTTTGAAAATGAAGGATGTGTGTGACATGAAAATGGCCACAGTGCACGTTTTTTGTGGACAAAATTAACTTTAGAGACGCTGGTGTTTATCACCAATCCCGCAGCCCCTAGTCCGTACGATTATTTACAAATCGCCAATCAATTTAATACACTAACAAATTGTTTTAATTAACCTTTCAAATATTTAATAAACAAAAATCGGTGTAAATAGTTTATTGCTTTAAAGTAGAATCCTTTACATATATAGAATCTATGAAAAATGTTGTAATAAATAACTAGGAATTGTTTATGGACAATAGGTTTGAGATTTAATATGTTATTAAATAATTATCCTGTATCATCGCTTCTCAATCGAAGAAAACATATTTGTTAATCCATAACGTTGATTTACGATTTGTAAATGATTACCATATTTTATTATTATTAAAATATGAATGATAATTTTAGTTTGGGTTTTACACGAGATAACGTTCAAAACATTTAGCCATTATGTAGCCACTTGACCGGCCGATATGATCTCATTTACAAATTACCCAGTCTTATCTCGCGTACCGTGAACAAACAGCTTCCACAGTTCTCGTCATCAAGCCATAAAATAGAGCGATAACTGAAAACAAGTTTCTGCGCAATTCGGCAAAAATTTTGTGTGTTTAGGTGATTTAAAAAAGTCTCAAAAATTATAAGTGTTTCGTGAATAAAATTCTACAAAAAAAAAGCGTAAGTTCGTACCAGAAAATAATAGTGTGTAATTAAAAACAATACATCAATGTTTATTCAAATATTGAAAATATTTTCATATCTTGTAGTATACAAGCATTTAGACTCGCTTAAATGTGTCACTTTTGCACTTGAAGTTGTTCTACAATGTGACATATATTTATTGTCGGAATTCGTGAATCTAACCAATTTGGTGTGAGAATTCCGACAGCGTTTGAGTCCATAAAGAATCTCGCTGGAATTTTAAAATTGCAAAGAAAAATAAAATCGCGTATAGTGGCTGGATATGGCTGCAAATCTGTGGAAATGTGTAGGATTCTTGACTTTGGAATATTTTTCCTTGTGTCTCAGTGCTACAGTTGACTAGGGTTGTTAGGTAATATATTTTTCGTATAATTGATGACTTGAGATAGTTTTGTATTCTGGGACTTTTTGCAAATAAAGTAAGAAATTTTCGACTTAAAATAGAAATAAAATAATCACTATTTTAAGTTAATAATTAAAATACAATTTGGAAATTTGGTCCTCATCTGGATACTTTCAATTTATTAGATTCCTCTACCACCTTCACTGACTGAGGCCTTGATTATCAATAATAGTTAAAAAGGAGTCTTTCTTCTCTAGCTAAATACGCCACTAAATCCATTTAATATGATAACCTTTCCACCCCCTGACAGCAATCGTAAACATAGGCGATTCAGTGGGTATACTTTATGTATTATATATAAGTTATTTCCCTTTATATAATACTAGATATTCCCGCGGCTTCTTTTTTAATAATAAAAAGAATCCTTTGTTCTTTTTAATACCTCTAAGAATATGTGTACAAGGCGTGAAAACGTTACAAACAAACTTACATTCACATTTATGATATTATGAGTAAGGATAACTGCGAAAACACTAAGAAACTATTCAACGCGGTAATTTCTGAATACGCTTGTTGTAATGCACTGGGTCTGCTATATTATTACACGAGGATAAATTCTTCTATCCATATCATTAAAAATCGCGATAAGTCCGGCAAATCCGGGATAACGTGCAGCCCTAACCCGGCTCGAGGATACGGCGGGGATTGCCGTCGTTATAAATCCCGGCACGCGACATCCTCACTTTACACGCGCCACATCCCGGCAAACTGGGAATTTCTGCACTGAAAACCCGACTGTGATACACGATTCCCGGTGTTTTAAAGTACCGTAACATTACAACCGACTGTTTGCGACGTCACCGGCATTAGTTTCGTTGTATACGGTGCAATGTATAGTATAGTCTTAGTTGCATTAAGTTTTGACTGCCCTCGATCCGCAGATATTGCTAAAACTCGAAAATCAATTTGCAAAGTATATTGATTTCCATCAGAGAGTGAACATTTGATTGATGACTCTTAAAACTGGTACGCCTCACGCCACTGTTAACGTGAAAAATGTTCTGACTATGCTAGTTTGAATTTAGTCTTAGCGAATTAAAGTAAACAATAAATATTCATCACTATCCATGGCTCTAAAACGGGATCATCAATAAAATAAAGTGGATATTCAAGCATGTATATGTATGTAAGGGGTATTTTATTTCATTATCAAAGATCTTTGATCATATACATATTAATATAATGATAAATAAATCAAAGATATGATTATATAATATAATCATATCTTTGATTCAATATTGTTTGAGACATATATGTGTATTACATTTTCATAATTCATTAATTCTATTTTACGTCGTAGGTGGTCGCATGAGAAAGCGGTTGTTGTGCGCTACTATTGCTTCAACGTTTCAGTTTTAACTGAGGTAACAATGACGTTTTAGTGACGTCACTGTTACCAGATCACAGCAAGTTTGGTTAGCCAAAGAACATATCCTTTTAGTATGGTTGTTTTTAAGCAAATGTATAATTGGAATATGTAAATTGCTTGAATCCAAATTATAAAAAATTATAAAAAAATCAAAAAATATATATTTTATCAATTTCATTATATGTATACGTTTAAATATCGAGTTAAAATAATAAGAAATAACAATCCTATGTGTTCGAATTAAATCGCCCACAGCCGAAAACGCTTCTCAGAGTCGATTTACCGCTATCGAAAACCGATAGACAATGAACGTCGTCATCGAGGGCCATAGTCGTTTACAACTGAACTATGGCAGTGACAGTGTAACCGTTAAAGCGGCCGTTACGTAGTTGGGTGATATACGAGCCACTAAGTGTCCCCGCGCCGCTGTCACTTCACGTGGGGCAAAAAGATAAAAGGCGTCCCGATATACGATTCACAAGTGGCCGCGGAACGGTCGCGAGATCGCCGAGCGAGGCTTTACGGAGGGCAATATATCTCTCGTATCTCTATCCAATTTCTGCTCTATGGCGTGTAATATCCCGCAGCGGTCCTTTTAATTTTTGCCTCGGCCTTTAATTTCGGACCATTAATTCCGGCCTTATATCCATATATTCGCTGGAAAAGATTTTTTTGTAATCCGCTGGGATAAGGAAGTGTCTTTGCGATGCAGCGTTCGTACCATCTAATTACTTGCTTGAATAGGGTTCCCGACCTATTCGCTCGATGGAATTTCATTTGTCGGTAGCACTGTGTAATATCCGCCCTACTGGCATCAATGTCTCCGTGATTGCTACTAATTAAAAAGAAGATAGTTTAATAAAAAAGAAGAGGACTGAAAAAGGGGGCAACAAAACATTGTGAGTCTGCTATTTGTCCAGTCGAGCGTCGCACAACAAAACGACGTAATAATGTGCGGCAGCTTAACTTGCCAACATTTTGCCAAGAGACCGATTTAAAACTTGACCGTTCACGATGTCGCTAGTTTGCCCGGGAAGCTTCAAATTAATCTAACACGCCCCGCTTCGAACGGGCCTGACTTTTATTTTGGCTCGCGCCACTCAACTTTGTAAAGCGTCAAACTCGGAAATCTACTCACATGGTTGCGATGCACCAATTTTGCGAACGATTATTTATCTAATTTTATCATCTGAATTGATAACATAGTAGCGGTTAAATCTTATACTTTAATGCATGTAATTTGAATATTGCACCATTTGCTATTTAATAAGTTGCATTAGAAAACTTAGATATCTGTAATGAAGATGTAAATTTTAATAGATTCGCTTGGAGCCAAATCTCAACCCTACAATTTATAAATGAGGGTTGTCATAATGAGGCATTAAATGGCGGCCTAATTGCGAATGATCGTGTGCTGAATTCCCTTTCACTGGGTGGTTCTAATGGCGAATCGCCAATGGCCTCGACCCCAAGTTCCACTGACCTTTGCCTTTATGACGTCGGCCCTACCTCCCACCCTCACTAGCCTCGCCTTCATAATTCTATTTACTGTGATTCTGAAGTGTTAGAACTAATTTGACTTTGACTCTGACAGATAAATTAATTTTATACGCATCAAAAATATTTACATAATTACAACCCTATTCCTTTAGTTCTCTTTTATAATATTAGATAGGTTTTTTGCATTACTTTTAAACGTTAATTCCTTTTTTTAACTTTGAATAATATAAATACATCTTTGTACATACGTACAGAACCTAAGCTGTCGATATAGGCATAGCGATATCGGCAGTTTGCTTAAACGTAATGTTAACTCTATGCCGCTGTTTCGGCATTTAGCTTTGTGGCTGCGTTCAGAGATAGTTCATCGTGTTAGCTTTGTTTTCACCCTAATTAGGACTCACCGCGGAGCGCACTCCTCTTTGTTAACTTTACAAGCGAGAACATTCAATGTTAGCGCTCGGGATAGTCTGTTCACATCACAACAAGTCTCATAACTTGTGCTTGAGCAACTCCTGATACCTACCACACCGCAGCGTGCTGCATTTCGGTTTTCAATAAAGCTCGGGAACGACACGCCTCGGTCCAGGGGTTTGCTCACCTGTCGGCCGCCCGTAACGAGGTTATATGAAACAGTTTCGGGGCGAGATTGCTCGGGGAATGTTCTCGGCTGTCATAAAGTTTGGACGGAGCGGGCGGGCAAGCAGCACCTGCTCGGCTTCCTATTATATTACGTGCCGGCGAGTTATTAAGTACGCGGCAACTTTGTCTGGCGTCCGCTGCGTCGCAGTAGATTTCCCGCTCCTTAATCGCACTGATTTTGTGAAGGCGGGTTTGTGTTTGTGTCCGTTCTTTACACGGCGAAAACTGAATGGATTCGAATATTTGGAATAGAACTAAAGCTACAGTTTAAATTTGCGTTTTTGATCGTTAGCAAACTATTTTGTCGAAAGGAATCACGCAGATCTGAAATTTTTTATGATTATAATCAAAATGGCAGACAATATAATCTACATTAGGAAATCCCAATTAGCTTTCTCTATCCTTATTGGCAAATAACGATAGAATATTGCAATTGCTACCTTAAAAACGATATCAAAGAATAGATTTACATTAACTTAAAAGTAGAATTGGTATAGGAGATTCACAAATGAAGAATCATATTATCTAGGTGGTGTTGATGCATTTTTCTGACTTGTTGTTTTGTTAGCAAGGTACGCAAAAGTTAATAATATAAATATATTTACGCCCCTAACCTCACTATGTAATTATACATTACCGATGTCATATATATTTTATAGGCAGTTATAGGCAAAATTACTGGGATGTCAGTGGAGACATAGTTAAGGTAAATCCAATTCTCTTCATGAGATTAATATAGATTAGCAAATCTATCTCATTAACTTTTACCTACCTACGTAGCTTAAGGAATTAATTCACCAGAGATTGCTCTGAAGGAGAAACTAAACCTTGAACCCGAATGAAATTTATGTTTACAGATTAACGATGGACTGGAGGATAGGTTTCGCCACCCTCCTCATGGCGTTATACGCGGATGCCTTTTCGAGTGAGTATAAAAGTGTTTATTATCCGACCTCGCACTTTTTACACTTGTCATAAAACAACACGAGGTTCATCTTCGAAACACGACAACCCATCTGCGGCTTTATTTCGCCAAAACCTATTTAAAGAAATCTCCCGCACCGCAACCTGACTGCCTTTCGGTCCGACCGTAAATTTTACTAATATTGAATAGACTACGCAGTCTATTCAGTATTAGTAAAATTTCGTCTTGTTCATAAAGAACTTTTAAAACATTAACTGTTATATCATTAGCAAAGTGAAATTTACGCAAATACGTAGTTGATATAAAACTACTTTACATATTTCAACAGCCATTAAATTTATTTCCAAATTCACATACGAGAATGCGGTACGGCCACGCTTCCAACAACTTCCTCTGTTGCACAAATGGGTAGGCTTGTCCGAGGAAGTTTTGCCTCACAGGAGAGCAGTATATTGTACCTATGCATTTCGTCTAGCGAGGAAGTTAACCGGGACCCACTATTTTGAAGGGATGACAACACAAATGCAACCTCGGTTTTGTATACTTTAATGGGTGGCGGAAATATCATAAGTAGAACCGTCTACTCGCTTGCCAAATTGTAACAAAGAAAAATGACTATCTTTCAAAGAATTCCCTATGAAGCTACTGAAATAAAGACATTCTAAAATCTAGTGATGATTGTTGTTAAAACTCTCGTACGCCAAAACTGCAAGGCGTCGAGATATTGTAAGGTCGATCTGCGTCGTGCGGTATACAATAATCAAAAAGCTAACCATAGCCTGGGTTAACGCTAGACTCAAATAAATCTATTGATTACTTCACACGTGAAATCATATCAATGTAACTTTCCGAGCAAGATTATATTGAACGCCAGTTAGATGCTTATTTACGTCCCTAAGTGAGGCTGAAAATAATTACGTCTTTGCCGGAACTAAAGTTACTGTAAATTATTCGGAAACGGCGGGAATTACGACAAAATTAAATTCGCTAAAACCCATAAAATAATATTACAATCCTGTCAAGAATATGATCCTTTAATTAAACGCTTTAATCAAATTATTAGTCTGCATATACATTTCGTTTTTGATATTTTGTAAGTTTAATTTTTAGGACATGTTATATACGACATATAGAATCAAGTGATTTAATCCTTGGCCCAAATATCAAACGAAGCATTAAAAGTGTTAAAAATTATCCCATAAGGTCACATAGCCACGTGATATGAGAGCTCGGTAGCACTAGTCTCTGTGGTATCACAAAAATAAAAGATCGTAGTAGACGTCTCCCGCATCTGCGCCTTGCCACGAAGACTGCACACTTAAGTTACCACCCGAATCCATTACCTAATGCACACATAAAGCTCGCTCACTGCTCTCCGGCGAAGTGTAACAAAACAATGCGTTATGATCGGACCTTATGCCGCGCTTTTTACTTGTTTTTATTGCGTATAAAGTCGCAAGTGTCATAAATTCCATCATACATCGTGAGTAACAGCTCGGAACAACGAGAAGCTATGACGTAGTAGTGAGTTACATCACTGTTTGCAATGTGTACTTGTGAAGTCTGTGAATTCAACACGGTTCGGTCAAAAACCTCATCCTTATTATACAGTTATGTAATATACTCAACCATTTTTTAATGCTGTCTGTGTTGGCGATCTTAGTTGGCGCTGTTTGATATTCGACGAGCCTTTTAGATCGGTAATAGACTTTTTAAATATGGGACAAACATTCTTACAATATGCACCCAATCTGCTGTGGAGTCACAGCCAGCCATTTTGTGAAAATGTTAAAATGTATAAGTAGGAAAATTTCTTCATTATCAAAACGTAGGTGTATATCGTATTGTAATTTACTAGCTTATACCCGCAACTTTGACCACGGATCTAGCAACGGAATATAAATTAAAGTATTCATCAGATTCCTTCCCTCTTTTATAAATAAAAATTAAGGTTTGTTTATTTTCCTCCCAATAATTGTTCAATATTGCGCTTCCAAATATTTTAATCGATAGAGAAACATTATTTTCATTAATAAGCAAAAATCGGTGGACAAAACCATATTACGAGAAAAAAAATCTTAATAATTAAATTCGCCATTTTATTGACATCAAAACGTAAAGATAATTCGTAACAATCGTAAGTACTGATTAGGCAATGACAATATTTAAACACGGCCAATATCGCTATTATCGATTTCCGAAATCGAGTAAAAATTTTAGGGAATCTTTCTGTTTTGGGATTTTTTTAATAGTTTACATTACATTTTTTTTCCTTCAAATTGATTGATCAGATTCGTTAAGTGTACATTTTTCTACGTCAAGGAGAATCAACTGGTAAACAAAGCGAAGTTATTAAAATCGTTCCTATCAAGTTGTAATTTGTGACTACAATGTACACAAGGCAATCTTGTACTTTATCGCTAGAAGCGTTTGGATAGTGACATTCCTTGGGTTGTTTTAACACACGATAAATAAAATGAATCGAGTAAATTTTTTCTTTTTAAGATCGAAATCTTGAATTTTATATAGATATCAAACCGAGAAGAGGCTAATTCAGTCGACTTAAGATCTAAATCAGTTGGCTTACGAACTTTGTGGTTACACTTTGAAGTCAATAAATGACGAACTTTCTTACTTAAAAATAACAAGATTTAATATTAATATATCTACAAATATGTTGTTGTCCGCCGATTATTGCATATTAAATATATAAATTGTTATTTCACTATCAATTAATCAAAAATAATTAAAGCTCATTACTGATAGCCTAAGGCTCCTGCGCAATTACCCTTTTAATTATTACAAGAATTCGTGTAACGAACAATATAATATAACATGTTTAATTGTTGCTTTAAGTTTCTACGTACCTACATTCCGCGTTACACTTTTTTTCCGTGTTCTAATTTGAAGTTGAAAGCGTTTGCAACAAGAAAAGGGCGAATAACATACTTAAACTTGTTTCTATGCCCATTCTTCATTTCCATTTCGGCCTTTCCTTTTCCTTTCATACTATTATTTTTTTTTTCTTTTCACAAGTTTGTTTGCGATTATAATACTCGAGCGCGTAACCATAAACCGGGGGTGGCTAACGCGTGTTACAACTTCGGCGCGAAAAGGCCGGAACATTTCGGCTCGGGGAAGTTTCTCTGTTCTGGCTTATATCGGGCGCTATTGACTCTTGGGTCGCGGTGGGCCAAACGCTAGTACATAGGCTGTTATATGCAAATGGGCCTTTCACCCTCGCGGCCGAATTCTTCGCCCGGTCGCGATTACGAGCCACAGGATAGGCACAATTCCCGAACTTACACGAATGAAATTTATTCATAGAATGTGCGCACTTACATTTCGAACACCTTATTATATCAATAACTGGTCCCTTCCGCCTCGGCATGTCATATTTGGCACTATTTGTTCGAGGGATTCGTGCGTAGTGAACTATTCTCGAGACTCTTTTTACGACCGCTGTTATTGGGTAGTTTAGTTGAGTGATCGAATATTTTATCTTTTTAAAAGTGAACTTTTTATGTAAATAACGTGAGTTTTTGTCCTGGATTATTTAACGCCACGTTTTCTTATTCACAACTAGGATAAGAACTTATTACTTTTTACATTATGATTTGCCGGTTTTAATTTTTTCAGAAAACGCCAATTTAGTTTAAAATCCATAGTTTCGTTTTATAATCTGCTAAGTTTCGTCGGTGAATTAATGAAAGTAAATTGTGGTTTCGGTAATGATGTGCAATAAGATGAACATAATATTGGTATTACTTTATTTTGATTACTATCATAGGTCGTGTAGTGGTGATTCCCAAAAAGTAATGCCTATTCTAGATCTGAACAGTATGATCGAGAATGATATAAATATTCCAAGTTACATATAGAATGAAACCTAATATTAATTACGTATTTTATTCATGTCAATTTTCCATTAGAGATAGATAACCTTTGATGAAAATATCTCGTATTGTTGATGTCTTTTGAATTGTTCATCCAAAATTTTGTTATTTATGACTTAATGCAATACCATTTCTTATTTTTATTTAATGTGAAGCGGATTAGGTTTATTCTGAAGTGATGCCATCATCTTAGTCCTTAATTGCATTCTTGTGGGGGTTTACAATGCAAGTAGCCGTTAATGATAATATTTATAAATAGTAGGTATTTTCGCTAATGGGCAATTGAACCTTGTGTTATTCCAAAAGCTATATGTTTTTGTATTGTTGTATTTGAATCGTGCACATTATTTTTTCGGAACTGAGTTTGTTTGTGACTTTAACTAGCATAGCAAGTTTCGGCGAGTTTTTTTTTTTTAAAATAATTACATAAAAAAATTAAATATAGCCTACTTTGTCAAACGCCTTTCGATGATCTATATATCAATCACATCTAATAGGAGCATATGTATTTTCTATTTTTTATAGAATATGGACGAACGTGTAAAGACATCGGATGCTTGAACAGCGAAGTATGCGTTCTCGCTGAGGACCCATGCACATACGGAAGCTCAAATTGCGGCACATATCCCACATGCAAGAAGAAGTCCAAAGTAGAAGGTATATTTAATCGTTTTTAATTATTATGGCCTGTCCAAAAACATTCAATACACAAACATAATATATCCCACTAGTCAACAGCATTTGACAATGATATTATCGTCTTTGCTTCTCATAGAAAATATTTTTAGCCATTTAGTAGTTTCACCTTTTGTAAAAAATAAAAAATATCATAACAACGAACATAATATAATACATACAATCATCCGACTACCTTTATACGTGTCTTAACAATCGCGAAAATAAATGAAAGCACATATAGAGGATAACTTTTTAAAATTCTATTAAAAATTTACATTCATTTCTTTAAACAAAAATATTTACCGAGTTATTAAATTTTCCAAAACAAACAACTTTAGAACACCCTTAAGTATAAAACTGTAACGTAAAGTTCATTTGTAAAGGTCACAAAGCATATGAATGGGTTGAATGAATTTAAAAGAGACAAAACATGCTGTTAGAAGGAGAGGCTTGTAATGCGACGCTGTGGCAACGAATGAAAAAGTCTCTGAATGTTTGAATCAGTCAATTATAGTTGTATAGATGTTACAATTTTTTTTCTTTTTTACTTAATTAGTTTGTTTGAAAAATATATTTTTTTAATTATGTAAGTATTTTATTTTAACGTTAATATTTTCTTATGATTATTGGCAAGTAGCGTTAGACGTGTGTTCATTTATTATCGCCGTTGTATCGACACGCTGTATACATAAATTTATTACTCTACAATAAATATTGCACGCCGGTTTTTGAAAAGAGGCAATCGGATAGTTCGTAGAGCGTCTAAAACACTGACAAACATGGGACAGCCGATTGTCTCTTTCCAAAGATCAACGTGCAATATTTATCCCCGAGTACTGTATTAGTTTATCATATGATAAACAACGCGCGTTAACCGCATTACAAACGTTACCGCTTCAGGATCACACTCGGAGCCAGCTCAACCATCAATTCCGAAACCGGTGCCGCAGACACCGACGAGAGACTCGGACTCCGCGCCGAGCTATCCCGCACCAGCGCCTCCCCCTGGCCCCTCGACGAACTTTGGCGGCAGCACTCACGGGGGCGGCTCGCCATACGGTGGGAATTCGCCCTACGGTGGAAACTCGCCCTACGGCGGAAGCTCGCCCTACGGCGGGAATTCCCCATACGGTGGAAGCTCCCCCAACGGCGGGAATTCCCCATACGGTGGGAGTTCCCCGTACGGCGGGAATTCCCCCTACGGCGGAAACTCGCCGTACGGGGGCAGCTCAAACCGCGGCGGGAATAACCCGTACGGCGGCGGCTCCCCCTACGGCGGTTCAAACCCGACCGCCACTAAGGGCCCGTTAGACAGCATATTCAACACGCTCAACAACTTCGGCGGCGGGGGCGCGGGTGGCGGCTCGGGCGCCGGCCTATCCAACATATTCGGCAACATCCTCGGCAACCTCTCGAAGAGCGGCGGTCTGAACGGGCTGTTCAACACGAGACCGATAATGGAGAACCCCAGCTACCCCTCGTACAGCTCCAACTCGAGGAGCTCTAACAGCCAGCAGTACCCGTCGGGGCAGCCCGCGTACCAAGCGCCGAGCCAGAACGTGAACTACGCGCAAAGCCACGCGCGCCACAACGCCGCCACCACGCGCAAGCCGGCCTCCTACGGCTGGAACCTCGGGTAAATTGGCCATCGCTCGCGACTAACGGTGTGGCTTTAGCTGTATTTAGTATGAAACACCCTCGCATGAACACACACAATTTCGCTTCTCCGAAGCAGACGCAGATTAACATTAAAGTATTTCGAATAGATGTCACCGATGTGCCTCGCATATATTGTACACGACTTCCTAAGATAACGCTTTTGCGGCTATGGACAAACTTGTTCACTTCTTTTTTTTTGCATCACTAGTTTTTTTCTTCTTCAGTCTTGATGAAAAGTCGAACTGTTGTAGTTTAGTAAGTGAAAGTAGAATCTCCAGATACTCACTCACCGGTGATTTATTTTTAATAAATCGATTATTGAACCGTAAAAGCGCTTGTAACAGAACTTATAATAAATTGTTATACTGTAAATGTATTATAACCACCATGTTACCATGTTTTAAACATATGAAGTTGCACGCTTTTAAGTAGTTACTGGTGATACAACTGCATCCACTTAGTGACTGCTGCTTTTCCCGTTAAATCACAAAGTTATACTCGGTAAGTTTTTTTTTTTTTAATTACTGATCTATGAACAATAAAAAGTTTTAATTTTAACACATCGCTATGAGAACGGCATTACTTGTTCAATTTAACCTATGAGGCGGACACTAGCGACTGATTTAGACATGGAACAATTAGAATATTATTATTCGTTAAAAAAGTTGTTATTCTAGCATTGTTATTGCATAAAACAAAGTATCTTAAATGGAATGTATGAAGACTGGTACATGCGATGCTATTCTTCACGTAACCCGAAAAAAGCTAGATGATTTCCTGTTATGTATTGAAACCATATTTACTCTTATAAAATCTAACGGTCTGTCCATATACACCGGTATATGGACAGACCGTTAGATTTTGTATTAAAAATATGTGTATTGATATTGCATGCTTGATGTTTATAGTACAACATTAATTTACTATTTTACACATATGCTGTGACAAAGATAAAAGTATGGAAAAGCCAACTTACTTATAATAATCTACATATCTAAATGTATAATTAAATATGAATAAACTAGTGATTCATACAAAGCATGTCAATAATAAAACTAATTTTCTTAATATCATTTTAACAAGCTTAAAATTTAATACTCTATTTCTTCCATTCTTATGACTAACATATTTATTTTTTATTCTCCCTTTTCATGCAAAGAAAAGAGAGATTCAAAAGTAAATGATAAAAAACAAAAAGCAATTTACAATTATTTTGCAGACCTTACAATCACTATTTTAATCAACATAATTAAATCGTTACAAAATAATTATCTGAAAAATTCAGTTTACATTATTTTTTTATTTGAAATTTCTCGAGTATACTCATTGTAAATCAAAGATATCATTAATTTAATATAGATATATTTTTGTTGTTATTTCTTCATCATTTTTGTAAATACTCAGTCCTTATATAGAATAATCACCAGTGCCATTCTAATTCCTTCGTATTGTCTTTTTATTTCAGTGTGACCATAATGTTGACTTACCTGCTACAACAATATATCCACAGTGTGATACGCCAGTGATTTTTATTTATGTTTTAATTTATCCTTTTTTTTCATAAGAGCTAATCATTTTGGTGCCTTGTAATTAACTGTTACATTTTTGTATATGTATGTATATATCGTTCAAATATTAACATAAAATTTTTATTTAGTTGTAATTAGTTTTATTATTAGTATTTAAGAGATCCGTTTAAATGTTTTAGTCAATACGCGTATTTAGACTGCATTAATTAGTAAATACTAAAAAATGTACACAACAATAAACTCAAAACAAAATTAAGGTTTAAAATAAGAGTATAGAGGCGACCTAACCTTAACAGGAGTTGTAGCTTCGTCTTAAATCCTTCTCACTAACTCACCCGCCAACTTGATGACTATGAACAAATTGCTGGATTCAGGAGGATATTCCACTATCGATTACATCCATACAATGAAACATTAATTGATGAAAAAACGACGTAATGAATATAAACGGATGTTTCGGCTTTCGATAGCGTACGCGTAAGGCTTTCGAACACAGCCGTGTTCCGTTCACTCCATCGCTGTAAAATCGTTTCACAGTACTTTGATGTCCTCCGCGATATCTACTGGTCAGCAACAATGCAAGTCAGGGTTAATGCTCATAGTATCAATAACGTCCCCATTAAGCGAGGTGGCAGAAAGACACTATTTCACCTAAGATTTGTGCCTCCATCTTAGAAGACGTGGTAAAGATGCTTCATTGAGATAGTTAAGGCACATCAATGGCGTTATACGTCACACCTTCGTATATATGTTCAGTGAGAAGATGTAATAAAGGAATGAACATCAACGGCGTTTTAGGTCACACCTCCGCTTTGCATACTTGATAATGTTCAGTGAGCGGATGCAAGATCTTCAAGACACGCTGCAGCAACATAAGGTACGATACTTCTCTAAGAGGACCTCAAGATGAATATGTCCATGAAATGAATATGAGCTATTGACCGTTCCATGCTGGGATTGCTGGGCATAGATTAAATGCCGATCACATCCACAATACCGATTATCCGTCGTAGAACAAAGGTCTACGAAGTGGGTAAACATAATGTATATGGTGAAAGCTGTGTAGAGTATAGATAGGCGGAGTAGAACCCTAACCGAATGAAGGCGTGGTATCGGACGACCACTTTTTTTACGAGGCAAAATCCTTTATGGATCCCCTGCTACTGATTCGGAGAAGTGGCAGGGGTATATAACATAATCTAATTTTCTAGGAACACTATTAATATCTCTTTTTGGCATCTTATTTTAACTGTGGTAGGGCGACGCAATAGTGTTCGCTGTTACTCGAATGGGCAGGTCCGCCCGGGTAAGTACCGCGACTTCAGAAGACCGGCATAAGGTGAAAGTGTTCTACTTCCGCGTTTCGTTTGATGAGTGAGCCGGGGCCCATTTTTTTAAAAGGTGGCAACGCCCATGTGCGGCGTGTGCAAAGGCAGCTCGTTTACTACACGTTTTCGTTTCTCACATAAAAAACTTAATTTAATAAATTTAATTCACTTAATTTAATAAAAGTTATCAAAGTTGATTATGTGGTTTCATTCACGTAGTACAATGAAGGTAAGACAATAAAAATATTTCTGCACATAAGGTTTGCTTTTAAAGATGTATATATTTTATTGCCTTATTATAATATTTCAATATATATAAACCATATATTATACACAAACTCTTTAAACGTTTATCCATAACTTAAAGCTAAAAATGAAAGCCATAACAACTTAAGACTTTAATTTTATTGCATTTTTTTAGAATAATCTTAGATAGTGAACCAATAGTGTGTGAGACCGCAGGTTACTGTGCATGAAAAAATTAAACATTACTGTCCTATGCCCAGCAGTTTTAAAGATATTCTCTTACTGTATGTATACTTAAAAATATGATTTATTTATTCATTTTAAATATATATTATTATACATTATATACATTATAAAGATATATTAAAAAAAATATTATTTAAATCGATCGATGCGATTTTTAAATTACGTAATTGGAAACCTGATATTTGAATGAAGCTAGTTTAAAAAAAAATATTTTAAAATAAAAAAAAAACGCTTTCATTTTTTTCATTTAAATTATGAATAGTGTGATTAACAAAAAAAACTTCTTTTTCATTGTAGAAAAGCGCAGGGTGGTTGGAGTTAATTGTTGCAAAATTTCAATGATAGTATACACAGTAGCTGGTAAAAGTAGCTTGGGTGTTTTTTAAGATATTTCTATTATGAATAGAAATATCTTAAAATGCACCCAAGCTTTTCTGCAATAAAGAAAATTTTTTTTTACTAATTTAAATTTATTGAAAATTATTTTCTACTTTTTACTTCGGTTATCTACGAAATCGGTTTTTAGGTTTTTTTTATTATTTATTACTTATTTTCTAAGTATAAAAGCGTGTTTTTTTATTTCTTCGTATTTGGCACAAGGAGTCTACCGGGTATCGAATTTCGAAAATAGCCAATCTTGAAGGTCTTGATCAGGATAATGGGAAAAAGTACTTCAATGATTGCATTATCATGGTCTTTGACGAGTGTACAACATTTGATTCAAATCTGATCGTTCAAAGTGGGGCGAAATCACGTTTAAAGATTCCGATACATTCAGGCGAAACTAATTTAAGCTTGTTAAAAAAGTATGACAGCCTTTCAAGTCAGTCAATAAAGTTTAAATTTTTTCGTGCATAATAAGTAGCTGTATCATCCACATCCTGTTGGTCCACTACTTACGGAACATCATGTAAATTCGAATTTTAATAAGATCTTTAATTCCATTATACAGACTACACTCCGAAATAGAACAGAATCCATATAGAACCTTCTCAATATTGACTAAAATTTATATGCTAGAACGTATTGAACTTTATTGCGTTATATTTTCCACTTATGGCTTCGTCACTTCCCCATCCGTAACAGTCTTTTTTGGTCTACTAAGCCCATGCACTTGATTTAGTATTATACCCAAAATTAAAAAGGTAAACCATACGCCATACCAGTAATGATACACTGACGAATAATAGATCCAAATGCGGTCGAATGTTAAGAGCAGAAATGCAGCAGCTTGGTAAGATTCGGAGTGAGATCTAAGGAACCACATAATGAAGCCTATAACTTTTCTTTTCTGTAATCAAGCGAAAAATAACACTGTGATCATCTGTAATAAATAAGTAAATAACATAACTCTAATAGTCATTTTATTTTTTATTATTAGTTTGTCATGCTTACCATCCCAGTGGCGTTCTTGTAATACAGTTTATAATATATATCCTCTGCCATTAAGTAAAATGGACAGAAGTATATGCAAAAGAAATAACCAGCATGGAAACCATGCCATATCACAGATACAAATAAAGCTGCATGTATCCTGAAAGACATAAAACTAAAATAAGTCCCTAACATAATTTTTAATTTCAAGCAGATGATGCTAATGTTGAGTGTTAGTTGTAACTTGTGAACATATCATTATAACTGTACATTACAAGACAATTGCTTACTTTAGTGGTTTCACAGGAAACCTCTTATACACAACCATAGCAACCCAGTACTGCACAGCTTTATTCCAAACTTTCATTGAGTCACGTAATGTTACAACTGTCTCACAACCCCATACTTCCATTGATTCCACGGTATTAAAATCGTACAGAGACACTTTTGCCTCCTCTTCAGACCTATGAAAATAAAAGAAGATTAAGAAAAATTGACAGAACAAAATCATTTACTGTAAAAACTAAAAACTACTGAATTGATTAAAAAATTTACTATGACCAATTCTTAATTTTCAATGTTAAAAGTTTGAATTAAAATTAATTGACTATAATCATATTTCATGGGAGCCTATGGAAGCAGCCCACTGTAACTGAGGTAGGAAAATAAAAAAAATCACCTACATTTGTTTCAATTTCAAATATCTTACTGTTGGACCGTGGCCAGTTCTGTTCCTTCCTTCTACAGGATAAGCGCCAAGCCCCGTCGAAGTACAAACACTCTCAGCCAATGTCATACCGGAATAAATGCGTTGCCTAAATGCAGCAAAGAGAGCCCAAGGATATAACATTCTGTAGAGGAAGCTTCTATTATTATGATCTTCAGAAAGGATGTACTGTAATTAAAAAAAATGTTTTGTAATCTAAATTAAAAACCTAATAATGTAAATTTCATGAGTTTATGTATATATGGAGGGTAATTTCTGTTACACAACAAAGATTTCTTTCACCATTTTGAAACATTAGTCCTAATAGATATAACCTATGTTGTGTACATTATCTTTAACAAAACCAGAAAATGCTCCAATCATATATGTGTGTTTCTTTGGCTACAATTTTTATTTATATTGAGACATAGAGATATATGTGAAAGTTCCTATTTAATGTAGTTAGGCCTTGATTCTAATGAGTCTTTGAATTTTTTTTATAATTTTATATTGATTTATTAAATTTCTAAGCTTTAAATATATTTAAAATAATGTTATAAAAAGATTTTCTTGAGTCAAGTACTAAATCATAAGATATAAAAATATATTCATTAAGAAAGAAGTTCAAATGACTGCTTTAAACAAAATTAACTTTATTATATATGATATCTGCTTGGATTTCTTCAATATTATAAAAACTCACCTCTAAAGGCCAAACATTGGATAATGCCAAATATAATGATACATATACAGGTACTTTTGTTAATGTGTTGATTGTAAAACCAGTACAATCAACATACTTGCTGAAGGGCAAATGAAAGTAATCATCAAACGTTCTGTATCTATAGTATGGACCTGAAATAATTTCAAACTTTCAATATCGAACACATTTTAGCAATAAATAACTTTAATGGTAAAATTATTATTTTCACCTGTGAGCAACCCAATATAGTTAAAAGAATAATGAAATAAATCAACAAAACTAGGGTTTATTATTTCAAGAAAATCATCATCCCTTTCTTTTACTCCTTTTGATTCAGATTTATTTACATTCTCATTTTTCTTTCCTTCTCCAACTGCTAGCCAGGAACCATTGATTTCAAATGCCACTCCAACAACTCTTAATACTATAATCATTTCTATTAAGTTTGTCTGACCAGACGAAAGTGGCAGACCAAATTTATCTGCTAGTCGGAAGAAAAATAAATATCCGAACATAAAGAAAAATGTTATTATGTGACAGTACCTGAAAAAAATATAAATGAAAAAACCCAAAAAAGCGGGAGTTGACATATTGTTTACATTATTAAACATAGTTTATTTAAGCGATACTCTATCACAGTTACCTTACTGTGGCCACTTTTATTAATATTATTCCAAGTAGTGCCGAAAGAATGGGATGGATTGCACTGCAACCAGATACAATTGCTATAAGCAGAATACCCAGCATTGATCCTACCCATTTTTTTGTCTTCAAAGAACCTAAGTTTCTGTAATAAGGTCCTATAAAGACACTAAATAATAAAAGTCCTAAATAAATTAAATCGTTCTTATTTTTCGATAAAAATGCCAACATCTTGAAGGGAATAAGAACTTTAAAATATTTTAACAATCACAAACAAAAATATCCTTGTTTCATCCTTGTCACCTTGTCCCTTTTTGATGAGATAGTTTGATTTAGTGGTGGGCGATACATATCGTATCAGATATGAAAACTAGATATTAGTACAATATCCGAATATCGCTTACTGGCTCGTTCAATATCTATGTATTTTACAATATCTGATATTTCCGAAATCTGATGTAACGTGCTCGCTCGCTATACCGACACGAATCGCGATATCATACGCGTTTGCCACAATATCTGATTTTTAAACAGATTTCGAGAGACAAAGCGCGTGAGATACAAATACTCACTAGTTAGAGCGGGACGGCAAGCAATGCACGATATCAGATATCGAGAGACAAAGCGCGTGAGATACAAATACTCACTAGTTAGAGCGGGACGGCAAGCAATGCACGATATCAGATATCGAGCGACAGAGCGCGTGAGATATAAATACTCACTAGTTAGAGCGGGACGGCAAGCAATGCACGATATCACATTTTTAAACAGATTTTGAGCGACAAAGCGCGTGAGATACAAATATTACACTAGTTAGAGCAGTACGGCAAGCAAGGCACAATATCAGATTTTTAAACAGATATTTTGAATAAGTTAAGTAATTTTGAATCTTAAAACCATGTCAATAAGATCCGTTTCAATTAAATACTAATCATGGTATCAACGATTACTACAACGATATTATTAAGTATATTTTTATTGCTTTGTTTAGCCTTGAGCCGTAAAGGGCGACAAAGCGCGCAGTTAAGTAATTTTGAATCTTAACAGCATGGAAAAAAACGTTTTTAGTTGCATTTAAATACGAATTACGGTATTAACGATGTCTTTAAATTTTGTTTAACCTTGAGCTGGATTGCATTGGTACCTAGCACGTAATAGTAAGGGATGCCAACTTACTACTTAAGAATTTTCTGCCTAAATTAAGGAAGAAAAATATAAATGGAAATTTTTTAGGAGGTAAATTTTTTGTGAATATTTTTATTCGTTAAATTTTATTCATATTTTTGGAAAAAAAAATAAAAGTACACAAAAAAAGAAAAATATAATTTAATAGTGCTGTGCTGCTTGGGTGGAAATCAGACCAAGGCTTATGTGCTGTGTATATTACTTCAATTTCTATTTTTAATGAAATTTTTAATTTAATCAGGTAATGTTTTAATTTTACCTTAAGAGTATAAAAAAAGTGTGATTTTAAATTCAGTAAGGTTTTTGAATTTAGTCAATTTTAGTGGGTTTTCGAATTTATTTAGAAGTATTCTTTTTGAACAGTTGGTATCACTGGTAATAGCTTTAGTTATTTAGGAGGTATAATGATCGTCGAATGAATGAATGAATGAAATGAATCAACTTTTAAATACGCCTTCACAATTTATATTTATTTTTTTATTATTATTATTTTATTTTTTTAGAATTCAAGGTGGATACGGGACCGTAAAATATCTAGATATTAAAATACATAGTTTCGAAATCTGATATTTGAAATCGAAATCTGATTCAGATACGGTACTCAGAAAAAGCGATACGACCCATCTCTAGTTTGAATATGATTTGATTTTGAAAGTTCAACTATAGTATTTTTTTAATATGATTTTTCGTGGTACAGGCAAAGGAAAAAAACTTCCTGTCAAAGTCAGCTTTTCTCCAAATAAAAAATTGTCTGTATTTTGATTATAAGATAAATGTGTGAAGGTCAGTAAAGTTACTGTAAAGTACTGAGTTGTTTGTTATTAATAACTTACCTGTATTGGATGATAAACTTGAATGTTATGCCAAAGATCTTGTAGGGAGCGCACCATCCCCCCGGGCATTTTCGACTTCTTACGACTCATACCTCCTATATAGAGTATATCTAAGACTTATCCCCGGTTTCTAAAACACTGATCATCGTAGAACCTGTGCCGAAGTCACGGATAATATGCTGCCCATATTATTTATTTTACACTTTTACACATTATTGTACACGTACCGACTTCACTAATAATAGTTATCTTTTTGGCTTCGGAGTTTCTGTAGATGACTCTGATATGTTCACGGCATAGGTAAGTTGTTTGTCATCCATGAATATTATTAGCAGTCGTCCCTCGAATCTTGCGAATTTTTTTTACAGCCATGTATATAACTAGTAATTCGAGATGTGGAGAGGAGATGACCACGGACTTTTATTAGGTATCTTGTTGAATCATGTTTTCAAATTCCTTCTTGGCTGCTTCTTAACAATGTGATGGTATTGGGTGAGTTCGGCATTTGACAGATGGTCCTTAGGTTTCGATAAAGTATTACACGTTGATATTTGAGTTCAATTGCTTCGTATTGCAAGGTGATGTGCAGCGTCGTGCCCAGTGCCGGATTTAGGGGAGGGCAACCGGGGCAACAGCCTCTGGGCCTCCACAAACGAGGGGTCCCCACAATAGAGACTTCGGAAAAAAAATTCAAATTCAGACTAGTAAACAACTTTTCCTTTCATATTTTTTTCGCGTTTTACTTTAACATAAAGTACTTTATACAGTCATGATTACATTAAATATTAACAGAAATCTATAGAAAATAATGTGGTGCCTCCACTCCTTTGTTGCCCTGAGGCCTCCAGACTTCTAAATCAGGCCCTGGTCCGCGCCTGAGCTCGGAAACGTCAATGATATTAGCAGTAGGGTGACAACGAGGTTTTTTATGTAAGAAGGTGGCAAAACAGATGATGTTTCTCCTGATGTTAAGTGATAACCGCCGCATGGACATTTGCAAAACCTGTAAGGTTGTAGATACGTTGCCACCTTTTAATAAAGTTGGTCCCGGTATCACTCACCAGGCAAAATGCAGAAGTATAACACTTCCACTTCACGCCGGTCTTCTGTGAGGTCGTGGTACTCCCCAGGATGGACCTGCCCATTCACAGTTATATTATTTACTACAAATATATAAACAATCAGAAACTAGAAAAACGCTAGGTTTGTTACAAAATATTTTCCAGTATTGGTGACGGAGCCCACACTCTTTAGCTAAGATGATAGATTCACTATACACTATCTATGCAAATTGGTTTTTATTAATTGGCAATCGTTTTAATTAAAAAAAATATTCCAGATTCTCAGCTTTATAAAAGTTCCACTTGGGTGGTGTAAATGATTCATTGCGGTGGTGGATCTAATGTTTACATATGTCTGATATTTGTTCCAAGAGCAGAGGATGGTATAGGTCTGGTGGTACGAGTTTCTCTGCAGCATTTACAACCATAAACCGATATGCAGTCAGCACTAAATCTAAGAAATGCCATTAGCTTCCTTTTCTGTGAGTTGTAGCTTGTGTACCATTTGTGCTTGAGCCTTGGAGTCCATTATGGTTTTCTTGGGAAGAGGTTTTTTGCTTCAACAGGAATCGTTTCGACAGGGCTTCTTTCTTACTTGGTCTTGAGCAGGGATTTCTTCCTTGATGTTCTAGCTCGGGTTCACCACTTTGGGGAATACCTGGAGAAGAAAATGATCTTGATTCTTTGCAGTGTAGAATGACTTCTTTGAAAAACTTCCCAGTTATATACAAAAAAGCCTTAAAAATAAAAAATAAAACAATGGAAATACATATTATTATTCAACCTTAATTTTTGTAATAACGATATTATGTTCATGTTTTCATAGCGATGCAAAATGGTGTGTCCGATGGAAAATGGAACGAACGAACCAACGAAGTTATTCCCTCAGATTCTAAAATTAAGCAGTGTGGCCAACGTAGGCTGTTTGTCGCCATTTAGGCTACTCAGGACGATAATCGGCAATGAAAAAATCTGAGGCGACTGGTCGCCTGTTAGGTTACTTCAGAGGCTAGCTATTTAAATTAACCAACCAATCACAAAGGACCATATTCTTCTAATAAAAACTTCCTTAATTTGTGATATCAATAAAGAATTACGGCCACCATATAGGCTTATGGTTAGTTATTATCGGGGACTACGAGGAATTTTGGCCTTTATGTTACCAAATTGCAATGAAGTGTCATTTTGCTATTAATAGCAATTGTCTTTATTATAAAGCCCGATTTACAGTGTTGAAGTGTTTAGCGAAGTACATAAGGACAGTAAGTTAGTACAGTAGTGTTAAACATCGGACAGTAACGAGTCAAATTGGCTTGTAAGCTGCCTTGAAACTAGACCCAAATAAAATTTTTTGACGTTACTCGTCCATTTCAACTTAGAAATGCCACTGGACTTGCTGCATTATAAACACCACTGGCCACTGCTCTTGTACTCGCTACGCACCACCGTCCTTTACAAATAGTTCGGAAAATTTCAGTTATTATTGTCACTTTTGCTGTAAATATATCCTGTGTATGTTTGTGCTAAGTAATTTGATAGGCAATTTTTCTTGTCATTAGAATATGGGAAATTAATTGAAGTTTAATTATTGCGACCAATGGGAAAAATGTATGTCTCTCGCATCTCAAACTAAGCTTGCGCCTGTATTAGCACAACACCCACCACTGATGACGTTGACGGCGGAAATATTGTTGGTGCCTTATATATTGCTGGCAGACGAAGCAGGATCTAAATAATTTTTCGAAATTTTATGTAAGATTAATACCATCAAAGAAGCTTTTATGATTTTTATAGTAGGTGAAAATAAATTAACTTAAATTACGCTTATATATTATAGCAATATTTTGGTGTTGGGGCTAGTTTAGGCAGAAACTGAAATTCGGCTACAATAGGCTACTTATGCCGGAAAAATGGCGTCATCATGTTCTACATTGTCAGCAACACTGAAATTACGGAATGTCAATGTCAAAGTTCAAACGTCAGTCGAGGCTGTCGTATTAGATTAGAATTATTTGATCGGAAGAATTTTGTGTCTTTAAACTATTATATGTTTTTGATTTTTACTCTCTAATTGTTATGTTCTGAATAGTGAAAACCGTTAAATATTGCAAGATGAGGTCAACACTGTCAGAAGAAGAGAAAAACGAAATAATCAAGGATCTTAATATAAAAATTGGGGATAATATACTTAATTTAGCTGGTGCTTATGATATTGAAGTACATTTAGCGCAAAAGAAAGAACATTTGCAAAGTTGTGTACGTACACATTTAAATTAATTATCTTTAAATTATTGTGGAAAATGCAATTATATTTTATACTACAGATATGTTGTCTTCGAATAATTGGAATATTTCAAGTATAGTCCTAATAATTTAATTTGTGTAGGTTAGAAAACAAAGAAAGAAGCAGCAAATAAGTTTAAATAGGGACAAGAAAGGCAGATGCACTTCAAGACGTTTTTACATTTCCCTGAAATGACAAACACTTTTGGTTCTCCATTTTCTTATTGCTTTTATTATGCTATCCTTTTATACCATTCGAGAACGTAGTATTTGGTGGTTTTCAAGCATATGACATATCTATAGTATAAAATATCATTGGGAAATTGTAATCCTTTTATTAATTTATTACATACCTTGCAGCTGCACATTGCTAATGATAAAGTACCAACGCAACTTTCTACAGCGATTAAGAAGGCGGAAAAAAATTCTAAACAAATACAAAATCTGAAAACTAAAAGTGAGCAACTAAAAGAAAAAGTTGAAGATTTTATAAAAAGAAGTGAACCTCTAAAAATAGAACTTGATAAAAGATTTTCTGCAATCAGTAGACTCGAAGGGGTATTATTATACTTAAAAACCTTTGAAAAAATTGATGAACTATGGTAATATTTTAAACATTTGAAAATATTTATTTTTCTACTAAATAATCTTTATTCCAAACTAAGAATAATATATTATTTATTTTTATTGATGTATTGTATTATTTGTGATGTAAAAATATATGTTTCCGCAACTAATGGTTTTTATTTTAAATATTTAATAAAATTATTAAAAAGCACAAAGATTCTCTTTGTTTCTTGTTGTTAATGATAAGTTTATTTTTATGTTTACAGTCGGCAGATGAAACAATGCAGTGATGATGAACAATTAGTTCAACTTTATGGAGAGCTTAAGGCAATATGCAGTAAGAATCATAAAAGACATCAGGCTGCTTACATAAAGGAGTATACCCACTATTGGCATAATGTACTTAAGGACAATTTAACCAAGTAAGATGATGAATTATTTATTGAACTGTGGTAGGGCCATGCAACAGCGTTTCCTGTTGCAAAAATGGGCAGGTCCGTCCAGGTTCGTACCACAACCTCACAGAAGACCATTGTGCAGTAGAATAGTTATTTTATTGAAAGGTGCCAACACAACTGCAGCCCTATGGGTGTTGCAAGTGTCCATGGGTGGTGGTTATCACTTGACATCAGGTGAACCACCTGCTCATTTCCCACTTTGTCACATAAAAAAAATTGAAACCATATTAAGTTTAAATTTATATAGTTGATATAGTATATAGTGATGTTGATATAGTATAGTATAGTATAATTGGTACTTTAGTACTTATTTACTTTAAATTATGATTGATTTTTGTATGATATTTGGCTTTCAAAGAGTTATTTTGTTACTTCACCAAGCTATTTGACCTTCAACTGTCAAAGGTTTGGTTCACTGCACAAGGTGAATTGCCCTATTCGTAGATGTCAAAAGACACCACCAAGACGAAGCCCGAGAAACATTACTCCTGCACAAGTAATCTCATTAGCAGCGCTGCAAGGTTGGTTGACCGGCCCCTGAGGAACCAAAACTATATCTATCAAACGCGCTCTATATGCTTGGGGGCAGAGATAGACCAAGTATATCTCTGTACTGCCTCAAGGGTTAATATTCAGACAAGATGTTTATCAGAATAGAAGGGCTATGTGCAAGATTAAAATTGAATGGTGGTTCTTTAGGGATGTTGCTCGTATACACTTATAATACAGAGAGTTAGAAAGGTTCCTTGAGGAACTGAGGAACCTTTCTAACTCCGAGGGGGCCCATACTGCATATTGAAAAAAAAAGAGCATTCTAGTGGTTTGCGTGTAACACGATATCACCATGGTAGAAGCCGCCTAATCCATTCATTTGACTTAATACTCAAAACCCGTTCAAAAGTTTTCAATGGTAGCTGATTCTATACTGCGTACGACTTTACTGGCTAAGTATATAGAAGGTTAACCCAAACATATGGTCAACATTTGTTTGCAATGGCTTAACCCATTCCAAAGGCGTAATCAAATGAATGCGTTTTCCTTGCCCTGCTGGCATGTGAGTGCATACAGTTTCTAGAGCCTCATCAAATTCCATTTGTGACAATGTATAAGATCACCGCCGTAATTATCACTTTTGGGTTAGTTGAGGCTTTTCAAGATTTTTTTCGTCACACAAAATATTTCGAAAAGTTCAACTAGTATAAACAATATAAAGCTTTAAATTTATTTCAGATTTAACCATCTATATATGTTATTACAATGTTTCCTTAGTATATATTTTTAATTCCTCAGGCACTATGAAGATGTTTTAAAAGCGCTGAAATGGCCTTTCTCTTCATCCGAAAATTCAACCCCAGCAAAAGAAGTTCTGATGAAATTTACTAATATCACTCGTTACCTATTCTTAATACAAGAACCAGAAGATATAGTATCAAGTAACAGCTTAGAAGACTATAGCTTAGGTATATTTCATATTATATTTACTTTGATTAGTCATATAGACAATATCTAAGGCATTAAATGTTGACTTTACAAAATGTGAATCACATTGGTGTTGTCTAGGATATGCTAAAAGTATTGTAAATAAAAACTTCACTTGCAATTCCTTTTACATACTTACTACTTTAAATTGCACCTGCAGAGCAGAATGTCAGTCTGCCCGTGCGAATTCTGCTGCGCCCCATCAAGAAGAGGTTCATGTTCCACTTTACCGGGAGTCGTCAGACGGCGCGCATCGACCGACCCGAGTGGTTCCTGACGCAAACGCTCAACTGGATCAAGCACAACCGCACTTTCATCCACGACCACGTGCAGCCGGTCGCCGATAAGCTGGATGTAAAAGGGGCCAACACTGTGGTAAGCGATTTATTGTGTGGTGACTATTAGTACGGCGTAAATCTCTTAAGCCTATCTGCCCCCTCTCACTGAAATACTTTGTACCAATCTGCCTTTCTCGTCATGGGTTAAGGGAAAGCAGTGATAGTGTGAATTGTGAAGATGAAGGCGCGTTCTTCTGTTCAATCTAGCTGATTTTATACTTAAATAAGTGTGTATAATTGCATCAAAAAAAATATAACAAAAAGAACAAGACCGCAGAGTTTCTTGCCGGTTCTTCTCTGTGCAGGTCTAGTTTAGTGAACCGGTGGTAGATTTTTTTTGACGTTCAATAAGAGCTTAAGTTAGGCCAATATTGAATAAATATACTTTGACTTTGAATCATGCGCACCCCTTCCGGCTCATGATGATTACGATGATGATGATGAAACGATCGCTCGCGCAGGATGAGTTCAACAACGGTGTAGTGTCGCTGGCGGCGGAGCGACTGCACACGGTGCTGGGGCTGTACGTGAGCCAGGGCGCTAGGGGTGAGGTGGCCGACGCGGACGCGGCGTTCGCCCACGCGGTGGACGAGACGCTCGGCTTCCACAGGGAGCTGGTGGCCGTCGTGGGCCGCGAGTGCGGCGAGGTGGTGAGCGTGCTGACCAAGGCGGAGAACCTGGTCCGGTGGCTCGCCGTCGAGAAGAAGTGTGAGTGGCGCGCGCGGATCGGTTGATTAGTGTCGACTGTGGGAGAGCTAGGGATGGGACTGTTATTGGGCTGAGTCAAACCGGGGCTGTTACGTTTTGCTAATTCGGCTTATAGTTCGAAAAGCAAAATCATTACGTACCTCTCCATCAAATCGCATTTTAGGATTGTTTTTTTTTTTTTTAATTCTTTATTTCATTCCTCACTCGTGTCAATGCATCCAGAATCGCTGTCGACTGAGCTAAGCGGCAGATTTCAATGATTCCTAGCTCAATTGGCTTAAATTAAAAAATGCTTAAATTCAATCGCCAACCAAAGCAACACCTCTCGTTCAAATAGTTATTGTAAAATAAAGTTGCCCACTATGTGGCTCCAAGAATTGCTAAAAATGTTAAATAAAAAATATATTCTTGCCGCGACGTGAAAATATCGACCGCTAACCTCAGTTGCTAGAGCTTCTGGGCGCGTTTCCCCCAACATATTAAAATCCTGGCGGCGCCGAAAAAGCTCCCGTTGCGTTCGAATTCGATCTCTGATTAGACAGTCCGGTTGGCATTCCTTTGCAGACGCCCTGCTGAAGATGGACGAGGCGCTCGGCAGCGAGCAGTGGTGCGAGCCGGTGGTGTCCGGCGTGGGCGTGGCGGTGGGCGACGTGCTGTGGGTGCCCAGGGCGGCGGACTGGTTCGTCGCGCTGCTCAAGACCATTGAGGACCGCTACGCGACGCTGCCGCAGCCGGGCCACAGGTGCGCCGGTCTACTACTAATAGACGAAAATCAAGGGCAACGGACGTCTCGCCCAGTCACTCGCCAGTAGTCCCGTGCACATAGACATTAATCTCGCATAGACGTTAATCGCGCATTGAGGACTATATCAATGGTATTTTATACCAAAGATATTTTGTTAACGAAACCACAAACACACAAAGAAAGAGGCAACTAATAAGTTTAATAATGAGGAAGACGGATGCATCTTGATTTTTTTACACGTAAGCTAAAGTGACATAACACTTGACGTCCTCTTTTTTTAAACGACTTCCAAATACGAGGAAGTTCTCAATTCGACTATATTTTTTTATGTTTGTTACCTAATTTCGTATTGCTTTAATTACGCTATCCTTTTTAACCGACTTCACAATTCGACCGTATATTATATTTTTATTTTTTTTATGTGTATTCGGGGATAACTTCGTCATTTTGAACCGATTTTGATGATTCTTTTTTTTTTGTTGGAAAGGAGATATCCAAGGGTGGTACCATGATAAGGAAACCCAGATCTGATAATTGCATCCCAGAGAAATCGAGGGCAATCCTCAAATGTTATAGGCGTTGACAATGTTTTTTTAGTTTTCTTGTAGTTGTTTGAAGTCGGTTTTTTTTATCATCCGAACGTAACGTGAATGTGTGCTTTCACTCTGTATGGAAATAGGAACTCTTTCGACCGGTGATTTTGTATACGTATAAAATGTCTATAGTATAAAATATCATTGGACTAAGGTATCCCCTGCCTGTCGTAAAGGGCGACATAAAGGACACGTTAGGTTCATAGACTAACAGCAGTATGAAAGGGACTCGTGCTGTCGGTTTGATGAAGGTTTATCCTTTCCCGAGTGCCGATCCGTATGAGATCCCGGAGTTCCTCTAAAAAGTGGGCACCGAGACGGTTTTAATGGGTACGAATTCACAGAACCCTGTCATGTGAGGCATGTCAGGGTATATTTGGGTGATTTCCCCCCGATACAAAAAATGTCTAATGTCTTATGAATACCGATGCTAAAACGAGCCTAGACGAGCCTTTCATTACATTGATTTCTTTGTTTTTTCCCTTTTTCTTTCTGTGTTTCACCAGCCGATCTGTTTAAGCACCGCCATCCGCCGAACGTTACTATTTTATTTTATTTATTAATGAACAAAAACTCGTCGATGCGGGATTCAAACCGGCGTCTTCTCGTTTCGCGCCCACGAAAGACCATCCCTACTCGTGGTTCACCATCAGACAGTCCGCCGACTGCTCCGTAAAACCCAACGAAACCCTTCGTAGGTTGCAGTTTCTCGAGCTGCAGCTGGAGCTGGTCGAGGAGTGGCGCGTCCGGCTGACGCAGCTGATGGGCGCCGCAATGGACGCCCTGCAGCCGGAGACGTTCCTCACCAGCTCGGGGCCCCAGCCGCTGACGGCGGTCATCAACGCAGCCCACTACACCCGTGCGGTCCTGCTGCAATGGGCGCACTCGTTGGTCAGGACCTCTCGTTGAAGACTATACGGCCACAGCATGAAAGCATAATATTTTACACGCGAATTGCATTGTCCATGAGACCAGCAATGTTGAAGTATTATAGGTTACTTAAATTTGGAAGCTTAGAGCCGTGATAGCTCAGTGGCCGGGCGCTCGCCTATAATTCGGTGTATTCAAGCAACCTGAGTTCGATTCCCGGTGGCGGCACCAACGAAATTGTTCATTTTAAATCCTGACTTATCACGTGCTCAGCGATGAAGGAAAACTTCGTGAGGAAACCTGCACGTTTCATGTGGAGTACGTCGATCACAGTGGGGCCGCGTGGTGGACTATGTCCTGATACCTTCTGTACAGAGGAGGCCTTTGCTTGGCATTGGGATATTTACAGGCCGTTGCTTTACATTTGGAAGGGTTCTATAATGTAAATGTAGGGCCACGCAACACTGGAAGAGCGAAGAATGTTGCGTGGTGTTGATACGGCCGTCCGGGGAAGTACCACGACCTCGCAGAAGGCCGGCGTAACGTGGTAGTTACCTGTGCGTCTCATCTGGCGAGTGAGGTAACTCGGGCCTGCTTTATCAAAAGGTGGCAACGCATATGCGACCATACGGGTGTTGCATATATCATCACAAGCGACCCGCCCCGACTTCGCACGGGTGCAATGTATTATACATTTTTAGGAAGGTTTATAATGTATTATGCATATAAACCTTCCTCTTGAATCATTATCTAGTAAGAAAAAGCTTTAAGGTCCGTTGCGTGGTTTTAAAAATCTAAGCATACATAGGGACAGACAGACAGCGAGACGACTTGGTTTTATACTATGTAGTGATGATCTATATATCATTTAACATCAGGTGAATCGCCAGCCCCCTTGTCATCATACATAAAAAATAACCCAAAAAAACAAATCATTTAACAATCATAGATTAATAACGTACGTGATAACACCCCTTGTCGGTGTTTGAGACTATCCAAAGGGCAGTAGACCATAGAAAATCTCGATATTTACGTTTATGGTATTGGTCATCCAAAAGAAAGTATTCCAAGTATTAAATATTTGAATGTACGAATGTCTGTCCCGGATTCTAATATAAAAAAAAATCGTTTTTTGATGCAACTTCGATGTTGAATATTTTATATCGTTATTTTTTCGGCATCCCTATTATGAAAGTGGCGATATCAAGGAAATTTCTCATTTTATCTCACTTTAATCCCTCTCTTTGGCAGCACTACCTGCAATTGCACTTCTATCGGCGCCAGTTCGACAACTTCACACATCGGCAGCACAAGGACGAGGAGACTGAGATGGCGTCAAGCACCGGCGAAAGCGATGATTACGAGTACGCGTCCAAAACAGTAATGACAGAGGTGATACATTTGTTTATTTTAATAGATCATATTATACAAGTATACATTTTAATATATAATAATATTAACTGTGGTGGGGCCACGGAACAGTATTTACTGTTGCACGAATGGGCAGGTCCATCCGGGTAAGTGCCATGACCGCACAGAGCGTTAACGACACCTTTTATAGTTCAAACGAAGCAACGCTTGTACTATGGGTGCTAGATAACTGATAAACATACTTTTCTTTTGTAAATAAATATTATAAATATTTACACATCCGGCCACTGGCAGTAGTAGGGATCGAGTCCACAAACTCACCTTCTGGTGCAAGAGGCAGGTTCACTCACCATTAGGCCAATCCGTACATGTAGTCGCTAACTTAGTATTTACAATATCTTATTCAATTTAAACGTTTAAAGTACTAAAATATATTACATTGACATGATATTATATTTGTTCGCAGATGAGGAATTGTACGAGAACATGTCCAGGTCCATAGACGATCTGGAGATGAAGTCGCAAATGATGGCGATGCGCGAGGTGTGCCGAAAGTGCTCACTTCAAATTCAACCATCTGATGTGGTGAGTGTCGCTTGAATTTGCAATTTGGTCTTGTGGATCTATGGTTGCCATAAATTATTTTTTTTTATGTTAAAAGTTGCCAAGCCAGCAGACGGTTCACCTGATGTTAAGTGAATAATGCCGCCCATTGACATCTGCTACACCCGAGGGTAACAGATGCGTTGACAACCTTTTGAAAATTGGGCTCCGGCCACCTCACTCACCAGACGAAACGCGAAAGTATTATACCTACTTCCACTTTACGCCGGTCTTCTATGAGGTCGTGGTACTTACCCGGAGGAGCCTGCCCATTCGTGCAACAGCCGAGGCTGCTGCGTGGCCCTACCACCGATTTTTTTTTTAATTTTTTTTTATTATTACATTTGCCACAACTCACATTATTATTAAAAACAAGCATAGATTTCAGTATAGAACGAATACTGAGCATCATATTTAATATTTTATGTAATGTTATATTTATAATATCTTATTACTCCCTACTCATTAATATACTTTAATAACATTTGGTTTACAAGATTTCAATTAGTGGAAGGAAATAATTGCCGATAAAAAAAAAAAAAAACACTGTTCACTTTAAGTAAAAACTATGCCTCTGAACCGCCACCACCCGGTCCATTGGTGGAAGATTACATTTAGCTAGCCAATAGGAGGATATCTTGAGAAGTGATCATCGTCAACATAAGATTTGAGCAGCCAATGGTAGTTTCCAATTTCAACAAACGCAAAAAAGCTTGAAAATGTTGTAAGCTCAGGTAAATTTTATTTTCAGTGCGAGTTAATAATTTTTATAATAATAAATTAACTTTCCTCTGCTCATCGTTTTGTCGAAAATTTTTTTGAAACGATCACTCTTGTCCGTTTGGCACTTCAAACTCAAATCATCATCTTTTCACTCTGTTAGAGCGAGAATACACGGTTGGAAAGAGATACGGAAATAGCTTCAGCTTGTAATTTGACGGCTAATTTAGAAGGTGGGGTAGGTGGACTTCAAAGATTTGTTAATTTATAACAATATTTTATTCGCCTTACTTCCGCTCACAACAGCTGAATTATTGTGCGTTCACTAGCCTGACTTGGGTAAGACGGTCCAGGAACTTTTCTCCGTAGATTTTATAAGCGGTTGAAGACACGGTGTTTGGATAGTTCGGGTAGTTCGGCTGAATTATTCTGGACGGCAGTCTAATAGACGGGCTATTAAATAGGGTAGGTGGATCCTTGAAGCCCGATGAAGGCAAGCATTAGGTTAGCTTGCAACGGCGCTGGAAAAACCCTATTCGAGCTCAGTGTCCCCTTTTATAAAAGTCCCAGCAAGAAAAATATTACGAACAGAACAGTTACAATATGTATACAGGTAAATAAAATTTGAGTGTCTGAGTGTTTATTAAAATAACCGATTTTTACTAAATGCATATGGATACATCCACGGTACAACTATACAGATAAATAAAATTAGGGTGTCTGCTTGTAATAATATTAAAATAACCGCTTTTTACTAAATGCATATGGATATATACACGGTACATATGCCAAAATAACATTTTTTACAATTTTAGTCTGTCTGTCTGTTTGTTCCGGCTAATCTCTGAAACGGCTGGACTGACTTTGACGGGACTTTTACTGGCAGATAGCTGATGTGATAAGGAGTAACTTAGGCTACTTTTATTTTAGAAATTTAATTTATTCTCATTTCCACTCGGACGAAGTCGCGGGCACAGCTAGTTATAAAAATATATATACACTATGTCTATATATTTTTATATATGTATGAAAGCGGGGAAACCGAAACGTTATTTTTAAGAATAGTGACGTAGCGTCGCTGTCGTCACAACTAATTTCATCTAATTAATTTAAATTAGTAATAGCCACAACAATCGAACAATTTTATTTAGTTTCACAAAACATGAAAGTAACCATTTATCTACACAACTTTAAACACTGGAAAATCACAACACTTATTAAGGCTAATAATCGTTATAACAGAAATACAGAATACTTAACATAAGAATTGAGATGTCTACACCGGTCCAAGGCTGGAGCGAAAGTGCCCAACCTTCTTTTTCTCAGTTCTTACAAAACCCACGAATTAAGACGACTAGCGCCCTCTGGACGCTATCTCTTAATCTCACGGAAGTTGTGGATTTTGTAGAAACTTTACAAAACAATCGGACTCGGTGTATTTGCATGTTCTTTACAAGATTAATAATTATTTAAATAATGAGAATTATAACAATGATAATTGTTTTTCGAAACCACACATTTAGTTAAGCGGATGTTTAGAATTTTAAAAATAAACTTGTAAGAACATTTCTAATTTATTAAAAAGATTACTCTTGGTGAAAATTAGTCATTTAAATCATAAGTTTTTATTACATTGATAATTATTTATTTGGAAGAAGGTTATAAGAATAACTTTATCATTTAAAAAGTGAAAGGACTTCCGGATCACTTTTTAATTACAAGAAACGTTGAAGTGATTATTTTTATAAGCAAAACTAATTATTTATCAGATAAACAAAAATGATTGAAAGAGAATACAATTTAAAATGATTATTATAATATTTTATGAAATTAATAAAACGATGATACTAATAAAATGATCGAGTGACGTTTTCGCGCCGACATGTATAAATCACTATAACTTCAAAAATACTATTGGCGACTTACAGAAGTCACCGTTGGCTGAGAACCCCTCTGTGCCGGGCGAGCGTGCGGAGGAGGGGGGCGTGTTCTCGGAAGCGCCCGAGTTGCTGGCGCTGCTCTGCGACGCTGGCCTGGCCGCACTGGCGGAACACATCCTGTTGGAGTTCAAGGCCACCATACGAGACTACAAGAGGCTCAAGTGAGTACCGCCACGATACATTCCAGCCCCCAAATCAGGTAGCGGCTGTAGGGATTACCCCATCAATCATCGAAAATCCCCCTCAATAATCAAGAGGAAAGAAGCGCTTTACAAAGAAATAAAATCAATACAGACTGAGTTTTTAAATAACACCGCTTTTGCGCTCGACGGTTCGTTCGGAGAATCGTGTACTATCTCACCCACGTACACTCGGCGCACAGCGTCGTTATTCAGTCCATTGCCCACTGGATAGTTTTTGAGTTACTCCACTTTTGCGCTCGACGGTACATCCGAAGAGTCGTGAACTAGCTTCGCCCACGTACCATAATCGGCGAACTGCCTAGTTATTCAGTACATTGGCCAGAGTAGACAGTTTGCGAGGTACTCCACTTCTGCGCTCGACGGTACATCCGAAGAGTCGTGAACTAACTTCGCCCACGTACCTACACTCGGCGCACTACGTCGTTATTCAGTCCATTGGCCACTTAGCCAGATAGTTTGTTAGGTTGCACTTTTGCGCTCGACGGTACATCCGAAGAGTCGTGAACTAGCTTCGCCCACGTACCATAATCGGCGAACTGCCTAGTTATTCAGTACATTGGCCAGTAGACAGTTTGCGAGGTACTCCACTTCTGCGCTCGACGGTACATCCGAAGAGTCGTGAACTAACTTCGCCCACGTACTTACACTCGGCGCACTACGTCGTTATTCAGTCCATTGGCCACTTAGCCAGATAGTTTGCGAGGTTGCACTTTTGCGCTCGACGGTACATCCGAAGAGTCGTGAACTAGCTTCGCCCACGTACCATAATCGGCGAACTGCCTAGTTATTCAGTACATTGGCCAGTAGACAGTTTGCGAGGTACTCCACTTCTGCGCTCGACGGTATATCCGAAGAGTCGTGAACTAACGTCGCCCACGGACCTACACTCGGCGCACTACGTCGTTATTCAGTCCATTGGCCACTTAGCCAGATAGTTTGCGAGGTTGCACTTCTGCGCTCGACGGTACGTCCGAAGAGGCCGTGTACGGTCGCTAACAGCGGCGCCGCACCGCCAGGTGGCACGCGATGCCGATGGTGGAGGAGATGGCGCTGACCGTGTCGGGCGCGCTGTGCGGCCCGCTGTCCGCTCTGTGCGCGCGCATCTCCGCGGCGACGGCGCGCCTGGCGCCCGCGCTGGCGGCCAGAGTGCGCGCACACGTGGCCACCGACCTCGACCACTACATGCTCCAGGTGCCATATTGATTCAGTCATGTTACACACCTATCAGCGTTTGTCGCTGTTACTCCCAGTGGCGGGTTAAGCAAGTGCGGGGCCCGTAGCAAATCATTTAACAGCCCTTGATCTGCTGTATGGGTTCGCAAGTATAAATTGGTAAAAAAACAATTCAATACTCTTACTTGTTTAATAAGTTTCACTCAAAAAAGTAAGCAGGCAGAGATGATTGGGTTTAAATATGTGGGGCCCCCTTTGGTTCGGAGCCCGTAGTAATTGCTACTTTAGCTACGTGGTTAATCCAGCACTGGTTACTCCATACATATAATAAATATTCTTTCCTATTAATATGACACTAGCGGACCCTACAGACGTTGTCCTGTACACACGTCTTAAATCCGACTACGACTTATAAATAAAAAAATTATTTAAAGCACTGTAGTGGACCGAATTGTAAACTAAATTTATTGTTATATCTCTTAGAGCATATAAACAATTTCGAATAATAGTATAACGATAATTCAAACGAAAGATGTCGCCATTGCTATTTGAAATTTTAAACTTACTTTAAATCTCGGCACTTACTCGGCGATTATTGATAACTGATCTATATAAATAGAAAAGTAATAACAATAATTAAAATTAATTTAAAAAAAAATAACAATCATTGAATAATAACAAAAGCGGATCGGTCTCTCCTTGATTTCCCAGGAGATGGTGCTGGAGACTTGGTTCAACACGGGCGGCACTCTTCAGTTCACGCACGACGTCAAGCGGAACCTCGTTCCGGCCTTCACGCCGCCCAATAAGAGCGCATCGAAAAAGAACCTCTTTCCAAAGTAAGTCATTAGTTGGCTACAATACAAAATATACGCGTAACTAATGCTTTGGATCTCTTATTAAGATGGTTCGCACGGACGGTTGAGTCTGTCGTCGAAAAGCTGCATAGTGTAGTTTATCTTCTCACGCATTCACCAGCTTACTACCGAAGTAAAGCGTGGGTAAAGAAGTTTTACTTCAATAATAAATTAAATATGTATATAAATATAATATCTTAGTTGTCTATGCAAGACTTAAATATGTATGCATAAAGTAGTAAGGTAATTTTTATATAAATATATATATCCTATTGCTGGTTAAAGGCCTACTCTGAAGAGGGCCATCAGGCCATAGTCCACCACGCGGGTTTACTGCAGATTGGCGTACTTTACATATCCCCGGTTTTTATTTGTCACTTGGAAAATGGGTTTCAGAGAAAATAGAAAACAGGTTTCTTAACCTTGTTTTCTTCGACCACGATTGCGGTAGTAGGCGAACCGCCAGCCGGCTTGCTGCATGCTTCTCACTTAAAAAAAAACTTTCCCCGCTTTAGACTCGCGGAGGCGTGCAACCTGCTGAACATGGACTACGAGGACGCGCGACGTTTGCACCAGCTGCTCTCTAAGGAGGCCTCCCTGGGGCCCGACAGCCTCGCCACGATGGGCGTCAGCCACATCCAGCCGAGCGAGGTTCTCAGGATCCTGAGCCAGAGGACGGACCTCGGCGACTCCTCGACCCCCTCCTCCGTGATGGAGCTGTTCTGAAACTACGAAGGGGGAGGCGTCTAAGCGATCGATACTACCGTCACCCATTGAGCGCACTTTTTTTTTCTACCAGATCGTCCATTTCACTTTGATTTGTTCTGTTTATTGAGTGTTTTTTTTTTTTTTCGCGAATATGTTAACAAGGCGATTTCAATTCCTTGGAGACATAAGAAATTGAAATCGCCTTGTTAACACTTGATTTGTTGTGATGCAAAACGGTTTTCATTTGTCTTTCTAAAGTTCGGTGTTGTGTTGCTATGATAGTCTCACCAGTATCAAAGTAGTATCAAAGTCCAAGTCAAAGGCAAAATTTCTTTCTTCAATGTAGCCTTATTTTAAGCTCATATTGAACGTCAAAAAACTACCACCAATTCCCTAAACTAGACCCTATCCAGAGAAGAATTCTTGCTAACATTTCCCACAGAACGCAACCCCATTTTACCAATATGGAATAAAATGTTTTTCAAACATATACCTTTATTCAAACTATGAGCAACCATGCTAAAACCATTTACAAATATAAATTTAGATTTTTCTCTAATAAAATGTAGATGAATATATGTGTTTCCTATGTGTTTAGTTTTTGGTTCATAACAGTCTGTTTATCTCTGTTTTTAATGATGTTTTTAGTATCTGGATCAAGTATTTGATATTCCTTGGTAGATTCGCAATAGTCGAAAAATAATCATTTTCTGGATTTGGAGGCCCGTTTTAGGCGTTTTTCTTTTGGTACTTCTTTCTTTGGTACTTCTGTTATTACTAACGTAACCATTTATTTTTTTGCCAGAGCGGGACATCTGCGCAATTAAATAATAAAAAAGTATTTAGTGTTTAACAATTTTTTTAGTATAGAAGATAGAATAACACAAAACAATCAAAGCCCTAAATTATTGATTGTGTTCGGATATAGGTATCCGACGCGTTGTGACCTTCGGGACCATCGCCATTGATCGGGCTGAAACTCGGCTGGCAGAAGGCCAACCGGTGGTGACTCCTTCTGAAATAGAAAGAATACTATCCCCCATCGCGGCCGCGGTGTTAGAAGGGGAGACATGTTAGTAATATGAAACTAAACTACGTATGAAGGGACGGATGGGACTCTACCTACGGGGTCTAGGATAAGGAAAAGGTGTGGGACCTACCTACTTGGGCTAGGATTGAGTGGTAGGGGTGGGGGGACCGATCCTAGCGGTTGCTCAGGCTCCCCCTGAGCCTGAGTTCTCAGCAGATCTCGTGGGAGTGGGCGCTCGTCCGGGGGCGAGCGTGTAGCGGGGCCAAATTATGTAGATGCGGGTGTGGCCCGTTGTCCGTGCGGTCGATCATACCACGCGCTAATCAAGCCACGAATTCCGAAATGGATTCAATTATGAAATTCATTCCTGACGTATCGCCCAGCTCCCGCGATCGCACGCTGCGAGAGGTCGTGCCCCACAATAGCAAATAGCTCTCGGCGCTGCTCCGTCCAGGCTGAGCACTCCTCCAATGCGTATTGCGGCGTCTCCTCGGCACAAACGTCACAGTGGTGGCATTCCGCTGTGGGCGCCACGCGAAACAGGTACCTCCCGAAACAAACATGTCCCGAAAGGATCTGCGTCTCACGGTACGTGAGGATGCCGTGTCGCCTGACCAGCCACCTCCCGAGAACAGGACGTATGGCCTCTACGGTTCTTAGGCTGGCATTGGGGTGCTCCAGCCTCTGCTCTCACTCCCCGATGGCGTTTAAGCGCAGGCGTCTCTGGGCTCCCCCAGCTTCTCCGGGGCTGGCATATGGCCCTGGGATTTTCTCTGGGTCTCGGATTTTGTCTGGGTCAGCCCAAACGGGAGCTCCATGGAACCGGAGCGTTTCCCTAATGCAAGCCCAGGGCAGAGTGTTAAAGGCGTTGGCGACTACAAGAGACACCACCAAGACGACTCCGCCCCGGGAAACTGCTTCCTGCGCGAGAAACCTAACTTGCAACACCGCGTGGATGGTTCACCGACCCTTGCGGAACCCGAACTGCCTCCGCCAGATTCGGACCAATGTTCTCCAAGTGCTTGACGATGCAGCCAGCCACAACACTTTTAAAGACCTTCTCCACATCATCGAGTAACACTATCGGTCTATAGGTGGAGGGTGAGTCCATGGGTCGGCCCTCCTTCCGGATGAGGACGAGTCTGTCTGTCTTCCACCTCTGTGGATTATGGCTTGGGTCTCCAGGGCATCCCCCCAGGCTAAGGCCCAAGCTCGTCCCGGGATATCGTTGGGACCTAGCGCGGCGCTTTTTACTTTCATAGTAAGGACGGCAGCGCCGAACTCTCCCGGGGTCTCCTCAGGCACATCCAGGCTCTGATCGGTCACCTACGTGCCGGGTCGGACCATCGTGGGTGGCGTGTGCTTCTCCCGCTGTGGAAATAAAGCCGCGGCGATCACCGTTACCAGTTATGGGTGCAGGCTCTGTGTTAGTGGTCCCCGCACCCAGAGGCGAAGCTTGTTCATCACCATACTGTAATGCCTCCCACATGGATCACGATTGAGTGCAGCCAAAACCTGCTCCCTAGCAACGGCAATCGCCGAGTCTATAGCCACCTGTAATGCCATCTTGGCTTGTCGAGGGGTACAGCTCGGTTTCCAGGGCTAAGCCCGAGGGCCTATACGGGACCGGTACACCCGATGCCGCCTTCGACCTCGATCGGGTGTACCGGCGTCTTGTTGCTAGATACGCAATTTCCGCAAACCACCAGTACACCTGACGCTTGGGAGGAAGTTTTCTGGAACGGGACATAGACGCATCAGACACCCGCGTCATCACTTCCTGGAACCATTCCACCTCCTCCTCGACGTCCAAATGCCTAAGCGCAGACTCCCAAAACTGGACGTTTGCCGCCTCCTTCTGGACTTCTCGGTCCAGGCTTCTGAGCTGCCATTTTCCCTAGCCGGTCGGCTCGAGCTAGTCAAGGGATCTGGTAGAGCGGAGACGTCGAATCTGATATAACGGTGATTTTTTAGAATCTCTACGCCAAGAACCAATTTCCAGCATGCGCTAGCCTGGGCTTGCGAACGAAACGTCCACGACTGGGTCGTAACCCACGACCGCACGCACGTGTTCACTGAGCCTCGGTTTAGGATAGACAGGCTGACCTTGAGGAGCCATTCCTCCAGCACCCTACCACGCACGTCTGTTATGGGCGATCCCCGCTCCGCAGATTTGGCATTGAGATCCCCAGCAACTAGCACAGGGTAGGGATTCAACTGGCGGAGCATTGACCCCAGTCGGTCTAGGTAGCTCTCGCACACGGCCAGCGTTCTGAGAAATGATTTGACAATGATGGAGATGTGATGAGAAATGATTTGACAAACAATCTCTTCGAACAGAGACGAAGCCTGAACCTTTCCATATATTGCTGGGAGAAGGAGAACCTGCAGCGGTTCTGCAAATTACAGTTGCTGTGCCAGAATGATCCCCAGCCCAATTTTTGGTAGGGGGGACGAAGTACGGTTCCGACACCAGGGCCAGTATCAACCACTGCCATGCTCTGGACTAAAAGATCCTGAACCCTGGTACAGGGGATGAGGTTCGCTTGCAATAAAATAAAATTGGCCATTCACTACTCAATGGTCATTGGAATCCTCCTCCCGGGCCAAAAAGGGGTTAGAGCGAGATGATGCCGACCGGGTAAAGATCCCATCGGCACCGTTTCTGCGTTTCCTGTTTTCTGTTTTGGAAGAGGAGCAAGCCTTGCTTCCTAGCTTATGGCCTGCAGGGTTGTTTGATGTAGCACACACTAAGCAGTGTGGCGCTGCACACCATTGGCCGGAAAGTTGGTCCGTTGGACCACAACGGTAGCATGCGCTACTACTATCGACTTCTGCTATCCATCCCGGACATGGCCATGGTTGCATTAGTCTGGCCCGCACCGACGACCACCCAATGAGGAGACGACCGGCCTTTATTACTTTGTCGGCTGCACCCAGGGCAAGTCACCAGTCTTTACCTGTCTCGACGAATTTCTCCCGTCTTGATAGAAGAAGCTAGGCACACGCCGACTCGCGTTAAGGCCGCACCTACCTCCATTAACTGCAGAGTCATCCAGGCTGGATATACGTAGATCCGCACGTTTCTCTCTATGGCCTGGAGACCACGGCTACATCTTCGTTTATAACCCGGCGCAATTTTTCGGCAAGCAAGTTGGCCATGTCGCTACTGGAGGCTCCCAGCACTTCCATAATCCTCGCCCCCGTTAAGGGTTTCCTGAATCAGATGACTTGGATACCTAAACTTTCCTGGTCCATCGCTTCTTTCGCCTCTTTTAAGATGCCAGCGTAGGTGACTCCTTTGGCCAGTTCTTTCGTTCGTTGTAATTCGTCACAGCCTTTATCTCTAAAAATCGTATTACAGCCACTTTTCCAAGTCAAGGCTCATGTACAACCCGCTGTCATAAAAAGCCTGAACAAACTTCACACTACTCCAAACTCTCCCAGAATTGTTTACATGTACTTCTTTGCACTTTGAACATGTACGTAATTGATTGTGTCCAGTAACAAAATGAATTTATATTTTTCCTTGATTTCTTTCATTTCGTCTATATTGGTTCCTGTAACACAACTCCATAAATCTTCGAGTTCAAAATATGCTTGAATTGCGAAGTACCAACTTGCATAGTTATCTCTGTATGTTTCATCTTTCCTTTTAACTTTAAACATTAACGGTGGTAGTTCCACGCAGCAGCCTCGGCTGTTGCACGAATGGGCTAGCTCGTCCGGGTCAGTACCACAACCGGCGTAAAGTGGGAGTATGATACTTTCCCGTTTCGTCTGGTGAGTGAGATAGCCGAAGCCCAATTTTCAAAAGGTTGTCAACGCATCTACAACCCACAGGTGTAGCGGATGTCCATGGACGGCGGTATTCGCTTAACATCAGGTGAACAGGTTTCACATAAAAAAAAACAATAGTGAATTGTCATCCGCAAAAAAACTAAACAAAAAGCATAAAACTGTTCTGGAAATATTATCCGTCCATTTGGCACAGGCAGTCGACACAGCTGGCATATGTAGTCATGAACGAATTTTTATTGTACTAAACAATCATGTTTGTCTTGTAAAAGCAGTTTAACCAAAAATCTTGCTACTGCTACTAGTAGCTAGCTGTTGGTGATCTTGGATATATAGTGTAAAAAAAAATCGTCCCGCTGTCTGTTCCGGATCTTGATGCGTTTTTTTACTAGATAGAGTGATTCAAGAGGAAGGTTTATATGTATAATACATTGCACCCATGCGAAGCCGGGGCGGGTGGCTATTTTATTTATATACCATGATATGTTCTGCCACCCCCAAACCGTCTATGCCACGACCTGTTGTCTGATCTACCAAAATCATACGCAGATCTTTCAACGATATTGGTTCTTCTGAGCCAATGATATCATGAATTTCTCAGTGATGCCCCATACACTGAATAAAGCCACTCGAAAAATGCTCGAAATTAAGTATTCTGTAATTTCACTGAGATTGCCTGGGACATGTGGGCGGGCCTCTTTCCCCTATTCCAGGTGTACTGGTGTTCAGAAAGGTAAATTTCAACAAACCATAGACGATCAAGCAAGTTTTTTGTATCCTAAACATAGTAGACAAAGAATTAGATCTAGGTAATCTAATTCTATATAATTATTGTTTCTATCTAAATAATTGTTTCTTCAATAAAACACTCTGTTTTAGAAAGACACGGTAATGATAGGACGTTTTGTAGCAAATATTGATTTATGATCATTAAACAAAATTTAATTTGAACTTTATAAGTAATTGTTTCTACAAGTGCTGCTCTGTTTGGTGATTGGAAGAAATTGAGCCTCCCTCTTATAGTAATATAACAGATCGCATATCCCTACATATTTAAATAAACATTACTTTAATTTATTACTAGCATCGTGAGTACTCTGGTATGTACTCTGACCCTGAGAAAGAAACATTTATAAAATATTAATAAGAAATCAAGTAAAAAAGTCGTTCGTGTTTTTACTTCCTTTTTGTACTTTTTGTTCTTACTCATTTATCATGACTTATAAATGGAAAATGGCATTTTATTAACGAAATAGGTGCTTGTTGTGTTTTTAGATTTTTATTTTGTCGTCGGAGTTTATTGTTTTTTAATTTTAATTTTTCTTATTAAAAATAAAAAGTCACTTTACCTTATTTATTTTTGTTTATATTTAACAAAAAAAAGATGTTACTACACACAATACAGTGTTACTCCATAAAACATAACCTAATATATCAATTATAAAATAATTAAAAATAAATACTACAGCGCAAAAATGCTTTTTTTTTAGTATTCAACATCATTTGTAACATTTAAAAAAAATCATACAGACATTTTAATGGCACAAACGCACTCTGAAACAAAAGTATCACTTAAACATAGTTTGTTCACAGCCTTTATGTTTGTTTTAAAAATGTGAACAAAATAAAATGTGCAAAGTCTTAAGAAATACTCAAAAACCAACAATATTTACAAATGCAAATTGTTATTAACCCAAAAACAGGAAGAGTTTATTTAGCTCACCTCTTGGCAAACCTCATGATTTTCAATACAGCGTGTCGTTACCATCGCGACAATAAAGGAACACACGTCTAACGCTACTTGCCAATAATCATAAAAAATTATTAACGTTAAAAAAATCCATAATTAAAAAAAATATTTTTTCAAACAAACTAATTAAGTAAAAAAGAAACAAAATTTGTAACATCCTATACAACTACAACTGACTTTTTCATTCGTTGCCACAGCGCCGCATTACAGGCCTCTCCTTCTAACAGTATGTTTTGACTCTTTTAAATTCATTCAACCCATTCATATGCTTTGTGACCTTTACAAATGAACTTTACGTTACAGTTTTATACGTAAGGGTGTTGTAAAATTCTTTGTTTTGGAAAATTTTATAACTCTGGTAACTCGGTATTGATGTTTAAAGAATTTAAATGTTTAATACAATTTTAAAAAGTTATCCTCTATATGTGTGTTCATTTATTGTCGCGATGGTAAAGACACGCTGTATAATAACATAAACAAAAATTGTTACAGTGAAAGTGTTGTTGCCCTGATAACATGTTAAAACTGTCAAGCTTATAAATTATAGTCAGACATAAATATTATATTTAATTTTACTACAAACGCAATCAGAATAATATTTTGTTTGTTATCATTACACAACAAAACGTAAAATTAATCAATTATCTATAGCTATCACATAGCACTGGCAGCTCGAATAGATTTAAGGAATTATCGCCACGAAAAAATTCATCAATTTTGACCTCGCTTTACAAGATTGCCTGTGTAATAAAAGCTACAGTTACGTAATATTTCTTAAGCCGGCCGAATTTTTCTAGTACAAAATAGATTTGACAGTCACTTATACGATTAGATATACGAGTTTGATCGTTGCAACACTTGTCAAAGAGTGCTTCAATTTCTGCGTCTAATCAAAATGGGCCTAAACGAGTTTTACTATCAAAGTTTACTCAAATAGAATTTTACTGATCTTACTCGGGTCAGTTGTAAAATCTATCGCATCTACCATATTTAGGTGTGACTTTTTGAACATACGTTAATGTCAAAAAAGTACAATTCCATCAAAGTCGGAAATATATCCGAGTTAACTTGCATCTTGTCGAAGCGGTTTACCCGGAACGGTGATAACACTAAATTTTTAGAAATAAAGCAGTAAAAATAATACATTTACGGCAGTTCTAGGATGCTTTTAGTCGCAACTTTTGTGTAGTTAATCGTCTCCCAGTGCGAACTAGTAAACGAGAGCACTAACAGACCGATCTCCATGTAAAAGCATTACTTGATTACAATCTAATATCTGTGTTTACGGTGTGTGTTGTGGAGATTTCAATCTCCTGTTGCTTCCTGTTATCTTGGGAGGTTTTGTTCCACCATTGCTCATCTCCGGAAGCCCAAGCGACGAAAACCAAGTTTGTGACGATGAAAACGGCGAGCGTTATCCAAAACACCAGTCTCCATTGTACTAGAGTACTCTGCAATCGAAAATATAGTTATTATTCAAACTATACGGTTATCCTTTAAATGGCGACCTAGAATAAAAGTCTTAATAGGTATAGCAAGTCAAGCTATATGCCTCATGTCATGGAATAAAACTAGTCTGGAAGTCTCATTTACATTAGAGCTACGAGCACTAAAAGTGGTTAGCAAAAAGATGGAATTTGACTAGCTCTTTGGAAATAATTATGTTTATCATAACTATTTTGCGATAAAAAATAAGTACATTATGTATTACAATCAAAGTAATCAGAGTTTCGGACACTCCACTGCACGATGGAATCGACAATTAGTGGGTGTGCCAAGCTTTATTTATATGATACAAAATATTTATAAACTGTTTTCTGAAGTGACATTTCAAAAGATTAGATGGATGTATCGACAACATGAACAAATGTTATTCGATTTGTATCAACGTAATGAAAGTTATCAGTACCTAACCTTTTGATGATTTATTTTCTTTATTAATACCGTATAAGAGGATTTCGTACGTTTCTTAACAAAAAAATATTTTCTAAGCAGTTTTAATTTTTATCAGCCACGGTACATTAAAATCGATGAAAACAAACGCAAGAGAGGTAGCTAAAAGTTATATAGGCATAATTAAAACATGATAACTTGGGCGTAATAATATTGTAACCGAATAAGAACGCTGACAGGAGATACAGAGACCTACAGCAAAACAAGTTGCACGAATGTCAATTAGTCGTAAACGTACTCATCAAACCTCGAACTTCATTCCGTTTGTTATTTTTTGGATTATATACATGTAATAGCGCGAAAGAAATACAAAAACAGGGATTGGACCCGCGAATTCGATAGCAAATCAAATTATAACACATTTATTTAACTCTTCAAAGAATTAATTTAAAGGTTGGAATAAAATAAACGGAATTATGTAATAATAATATCCGTTATGCATTGCAGTCGCCTGAATTAAAGCTGTAGTAGCCTAGTAACTTGAAACATCAACTCTGAGGTCGTCACTTCGTATTTTAGTCGTCGGTAGCACCAGTCAGATAATAGCTACCGATCGAGCCGAGGTCCGGCCCTCTCGGGCACCCTCGAATCGGAATGCTAAACGCGTGTTGAGTGACAGCCCAAGCCGAGGTCCCCCCTCGGGAACCCTTGAGCCTGATCACTCCATGAAGCGCCCGCCAAAGCGCCCTAAGAGCTTGGCGGCCTCCCAAACCGGTAATAATAATAGGGTGACGGCCCGAGCCGAGGCTCCCCCGGGAGCCCTCGAGCTTAGTCACCATAACGCGTAATAATAGTACGCCGAGGTTCAGGCTAGGCGCCTCGTGCGCCAGGCCACCTCAAGTCCGTCGGATCTGTAAAGGCCCCTAAGGCCAACAGTGGCTCATCCAGCCCAAAAAAAAAAAAATCGTCGGTAGCTATTAGTTTTTTGGGTTACATTTGTACCTGGTATACGGCGACACGCTTATCTCTTCACTTTTCGTACGTTAAAGTCTTGGCGAAATATAATAGTGAATTCTCAGTCTACCTCCTCTGTTAAAATACTCTGTAAATTACTTGCTGTATCATTAAACAAAGAAAAGAATGTTTAGAGTAATTATAAATTACTAAAGCGTCTTCAATCTGATAACATCATATTTTTTTTTAAAACAACACTATCTCACTTAGTGTGGCCTTTTTTGAAGGCAAAAGTAATATTGCTGCGTTTATAATTATCAGGTGAGCCTTGCACAAAGTGCTTGCATGAGTTTCCTTTATTTATTGAAATCATCTTATTGTACCTCCTTAGCGTGCAAGTTCAATAATTGAAAGCATCTGTAATATTTAATCTGTGACGAAAGACAAAATAATGCACTGAGTTATCTACGTAAAAGTTCCCCTTTTCTATTTTTTTTTGTTACATGTTTATGGCTATAATAAACGTGAACAAGTAGTTAAACATATACAAAGGTATGTCTTTTGGCATATAAGGACTCGGTTTTCTTGATTTATCCTAATTTCTTTCGATCGATTCAACTAATTTAAATATTGTCTGATTCTTTTTAAGTGTATTCACGGATAATAATAATAATAGATATGATGATACATTACTAGATGTTTACAAATATGTAAAAAATTTGCGTCCGCATGTTTATATCCGCATACCCGAAAACTACCTGATGGATTGACTGGAGATTTTTCAACAGAAGTACCTACTTATTTTTATTTTTTGTGCTGTAAGTTCAGAGTCCAGATTAATTTAAGTTTACTTACATCGGGTGTCAGCAGCCCAACTAGGTATGGCGCGATGATGCCTGTTATGGCTCCGATGCCGTTCACGATCGCCATGATGGTTCCTGCGTAGTTGCTGCTGAGGTCCAGCGCGTTCACTTTCATTCCCGGGTAGAACGCGCCCATGAGGCCCATGGACGCCGTGAACAATATCACAACAGTCTCCGTGTTACAGCCCGAGTAAGAGGCTAGTATCATGCAGATCCCTGGACCGACGGACGCTGTACAAAGAGAATGAAACGTCAACAAGACGATAGTTAAACACATTTTTAGAGCAGAAATGATGACCCAATGGTGCAGTTGCTAAACTAGTGGCTTATAGGCTGTGAGTCGTGGGTTCGATTCCCATACGGGACAATGACAATATTTATGAGTTTCACAGTTATGGAAATTCATTCACAGTTATGGAATAGGGTTCACGTCGGTAGGCAGCTGGTTGTAAAAAAAACCTAGACCACATGAAATAATTAAGCCTCTTGTTTTTGCAGAGCATTTGCGCAAGTGTGTTACGAAGGCGAAAACATGACTACTAAATAGACTTACAAAATAACGAAACATTAATATACATTTTAACATGTTTCGAAGTGTGAAAACCAAGTAATACTTTATCAATGTTAAGTCTTCCTTATCGTTTAGCAATGGGTCCTTTACTCGGGATAACAACTATTTCTAATATCGAAAACAGACTGACATTATTTCCTTTCATTTGTTTTACAAATCAAAGATAAACAAATTCTAAGGGACGAACCATCAAATTATTTTTGAAATAATTAGAACTAATACAAATTATCAGGAAGTTTTGCAGTTTGAGTCTATTTATGGCGTTTAAAAGTCCCTCAAGTATTTCAGTGAAAGGTAAATTATAGTGACCCATAAAGAAAATAATCAGGAAAACTCTCAGGGTCTCTTGTAATTTGATAATTAAAGATAATCCCGCAACTGTATATATTTATAATTGGGGATTTAAAAAATTAAAGTAATAAGTCCTAAATCGGTTCGCGATTGAATCCTGATTAAACATTTTTCGATTTAATGGATAAAAAAGGTTGAAGATGTCGGTCGGATTGGCCCTTCGCCTTGGTTCTTATAATTAAACAGCGGGCAGAACGAAAGTTGTTCCCTACCGGTTAAAATGATCGACCGGTCTTTTAATCGATGATTTAATCATTCGTTTTTTATGAAAAGTTATGTGCTCCTAGTATTCTTATTTTGACTACTAACTAGGGTCCAAGTTGTCGTGTACGAGTCGTTCGTCTTATGACTTGACAATGCTTCTTAAAATCAAGCTCGTGTTGTTTTTTATCCTTAATGTTGGTTCCATTATTCACGCGTTGGAAAATAAATAAATTAAATGGATAATCTGAGAATATGTTCTCATGCCATTACTTTGACCGTGTTAACTTTAAAATGCAAGCAGGTACCTAATAACAAAGACAGTATTCTTTTTCTTTGATAACTAAATGGAATAAATTATTCGCAATGTACATCTGATTGCATCCCATTTCCAACGGTTGTTATTACATGTGCATATTGTTACAGCTATCTCTACGTAGGCACTAACATAGAACATGCCGGAACACATCACAGGAGCAACCGACATAGACTTACAACACGCTTTCGCGTACTTGACGATTAGTATTCTTCTCGATGGGTGTCTATATCGAAATCTAGTGTTGCAACAAGTACCTTTCCCTTCGCCTGATATTATATAGAATGATCATTAAGACACTCATTTAACAAGAAACATTTAGAAAACCACGATCAAACACTTTTTGTAAGATGAGAAGCCAACTTTTCGTGAAACAGTTCAATATAAAAAATTTCGTTTTGGCTATAACAATCAAAAATACTAATTTATATCAATATGCAGTTGCCGTATCCTTTTTCTTGACGTGTTTAACAGATGTACATAATGCTTTGAGGCTATGGTGAATACCCGAAATCACTTCGGCCTACACTTTTTGGGTACACAAATTGCTACGGTTGTTGATCATTTTATATATAAGGAACTCCTTTTTATAATTAATACAATCAGAGTGCGTAAATCAATTTATTACGCACGAGGTATATGATATATTACGCATTCATCGAGAGGCGGTAGTAGTTCGTATTACAAGGAATAGTTAGATTCAATGGACAGATAAGTAAGGTCACTAACTGAAACGGGTGTAAACGTTGAATTATTTGTTCGCTTTAATTATTTTATTCACAGTGCGGTAAAAGGAAAACTTATCCGCGTGACGTCAGCTAAATGTCAGACAAACGCGCGAGATTCCAATGCTTTACGCAAGCGAGTTGAGTCGATTCGTCAACAGTGATTACTTTTTTTTCCTTCGAAAGGTGTTGTCTAGCTTGTTGCAGATTTCTAACTCGTCACGCGTATCGTGAGAGATTTGCATTTAATGTCGCGGTCTCGTTCAACTCGTGATCTTGTTGCCGGTAATCAGCGTGATTTTGTCTACTAAGTTTGCATATACATATGTATTTCACCTGCTCCAAAGTAAGGTTGATGCTATGTCGTTATTACCACGTTAAATTACAACGTGCCACACTTCCTCCATAGGGTATCCAGACTTGTTTCCTTCGCGGTTGATCGAATTGAAAACTGCCCATTTGCGCGAGGAAAATGAGAAACTTTATCATTAAAACATACATAATGTACAATACAATTGGAACAAAAAAGTCCTCTGTAAAGAGGGTTTATTTCTTTTGCCTACGAGCCTTTTTGCTGTACTATAATAGCACTGACAAGCAACGAAAATTTAAATACCTTTTTAGATTGAGATTAAAATACTAAAATTGTATTTAAATGTATTAACTGTTTAACATACGCTCTAAAACATAGGTCTCTGTGTGATGGTAATTACAGTTACAAAGTTGTAATATTATTTTTTTAGCTAAACTTCAAACTAACGTAACTAAAGTAAATAACTCAATACACGTCGACAAAGTATTCGAAAACTAAGCAGTCTTAATTATCCCTGAGCCACATTGAGAATACATCAATTAAAACTACAATAGCATCCAAAACAGTGTCCCTTGCCTCTGTGATTGAAACAGTGCATACCTATCGTTGTGAAGGTCTTCCTGGCGTTGGTCACAGTGAGCCAGTTCCTCTTGACCATTTTGTCGCACATCCAGCCGAATGTGATCGAGCTTAGCCACATGACGGCGTACGGCAGCGCGGCCAGGGTGCCAGTACGATGAATATCGAACTTCAGCACGCCTGTCATGTACTTGGGGAGGTCCGTCACCATCGTAAAGTAGCCGTAATCATGGCCGATCTGCAACATTTATCATGGTGACGTCATCACAATCAAAAGGAAATTTTATGTGATAATTGGCAAGCGAGCAGCATTCACCATGAATTTAAGTGAATACCGCCGCACATTTTCTACGCCTGACGGATTGGCTCATGTGTTGCCAACCTCCACAAAAGTGCGCCTCTTGCACCACAGGGTCCCCTTTACGTCAGACTTTACGTACAGTACTGCCACATCACACCGTCTTCTGTAATGCTGTGGTACTTCCCCCCACAAGCCTGACCATTCGTGCTGCGTATGCTGCTCTGTGGCCCTACTACAATAATTACGCAGTCAACTTTTTCCATATTCTCTTGTAGTTCACAATGCTTTAGTATTTGGTTTGGTTCAAGGTATTTGGTAAATGCCACTGATTCTTAAAGCCGCGACTTCAGATAACAAATCCGCAGGTAACCGCCAAGCGGTCGCTTACTTTCCCGTTACAGGGTTTTGTAACTTTTTTGTTGCTCCATTGACAGCCACAGAGCCAGCATGATGAAATCGCAGCAAGAGTTTCGCGATCGATTATTGAAGTTAAATAGTAAAAAAGATCGAAGTATACAATCTCAATGTCCACTTTTGCGTTATCTCTTTTAATCTTATTTGATCATCACATTATCGAGGCGATCGGTCACTTTTTACAGCGCATCTTTAAAGGTCAGGGTTTTAGCGATGGAACGCTAAACCCACGTGGTCTTATAGTAACCTTATTTTGTTAGCACTCGGCATACCGTTTGTTAAACGATCAACAAACAAAACGAGTAACACATGATGATAACTAAAAGTATACGAATCAATCTTGCTAATGATGTAATGTGCAGCTGATGCCCAAAATATGAGCCGTTCTGTGTTTTAGACTGAATTCCGCAAATAAAATTGACTTGGCTTTAAGAGGCACAAAGGACATTTTAGAAGCATTTAAATGTTTAACGATTAAACGATTAATAACCAATTCAAACAATGCTTGTGTTTATAGATGGCTTAAAATACACGGCAGTAAAAATTGTTTTTTTACTTTTCAATTATTTATGGTAAAAAGTTCCAATAATGTGAAAGTAGCTTACCTGCGCACAGACTAGAGCCCAAAGAGGTACGGACATGAATATGGCTTTCCAGGGGATTGCTGAAGGTTGGCTGTGCTGGTGCCTGCCCAGTGCCTCCTCCAAATACTTCTTTTCTTTGTCAGAAATGTAAGGGTGTGACTCGGGGTCGTTGTAGCACAATATAGCCTACAAATATAAGCCACCATTCAATTATTGTTTTATGACAGATATTATGCCACCTGCAATAATACCAAAGGGATAATTTTATTTATATGGGAAATAAAACTAAAAATAAAGGCGATAAATCAGTAAAATTAGTTTCATTAGTAGTGTGTCAAGGACTTAATCAACTACAGAAGCTGGCGTGGCTCTACCACAGCGAAAATTGCATTCAAACGGAACCGCCTCAACATTTAACGACCACTCAGCTTCTCCCGAATGGTTTCGATCAATTTAATTCATTCTATTATATTTAAATTGTTTTCTGTGTCCATTTTTCGGTGTCCATATTTGTTGAGTTGTGAAAATAATTTTGCTTTGTACAGCCGCTGCGGTGTGAAGTGTGAAACACACGAAATCGCGTTTACTTTGTTCACTGGATGAAGGGAGACTTACCCAAAGAATGAACCACAGTATTCCGACGGCGCCGAACAGGTAGAAGACCGACTGCCAATCGCCCGACTCCCTCATGATGAGCCCCGAGAGGTAGGTCCCGGCGATGTTGCCTATCTGTGCACCACCGAACACCAACGAGCCCATCCGACCCCGCTCCGAAACCGGAGCCCAGCGGGCGAGCATGGCGTTCAGCGCTGGGAATGTAGTGCCCTGTAGACAAGGTAAGCTCTGTGTGAAGATACAGCCCAGTGGCGGTTTTGTCCTAAGGCCCAATAGGCCCGGGCCTAGGGCGGCCACATATTAGGGGCGGCTATTCGTGACAACAAATTCACTGATGATAACAAGATATATGATGAGCGCTGAGAAAGGGGCGGCTGGAACTTACTACATGGCTGGGTCTAGGGTAGCCAAGACTACAAATCCGCCACCAACTCACGTGTTTATCTACATCGCTACAGGAACTTGATCCGCCTCACAAATTTGCGAGTATATGTATCCACCACTGCCTGCGCAAGCAAAAGATTTTTCTCTCAAGAAAAATAAATGCATTTCTTAAATTTATTGTCACTATAGACAATAAATGCAAATGGGCGAGACGGCCATTGAAATATTTCCGGTGTCATTACATATTAAACAAATTAGTCATTAAAGTGTCTATAATGTCCATTGAGCATCTGTTTCATTTACCTAATGTAAATTACTTTGTTGCTGCATAAATTGATAGTTACAACAATGAACATTTACAAAGAGGAAATTTGTTCGAATAAAATGATAATAGATAATTTTATAGAAAATGCTTCATTAATAGTTTTCATAATTAAATTTATAATTCAGCGATGATTTCAAAAAAATATACAGCACGATTGAGTAATGAAATAAAACCAATCCCAAAAAAAAACTCGAAACCATATCAAGCATTGCTCGTTGTCGAGCATTTCTCACAAGTACAGGATCCTATCGAGACTCTGAATGATAAGTGAATTAAGTAAGGTGTCAAGGTGTAAATGTGTGATGTCCGCCAATCAGCAGTGAGGTAGCGTGACTCTACCTTAATACCTTCTGTACATAGGGAGGGCTTTGCCTAGCAGCGTTAAATATATGGTAGCAGGGGTACATAGATAGACTATTTTACTATAGGTGGTAAATTTAAGTATCAATCGACGTTTCTCACCTCTCCCAGACCTTCCAAAACCCTCAAGACGATCAGCCCAGTAGCGCCACCGACGCTCACCGTCCAAGGAGTGAGCAGGGTAAACACCGCCGTGCTCAGAACCCCAAATCCGAGGGAATATTTGCCGCCAAACCTCTCGGCTAGCATGCCGCCCGGCAAATGGGTCACGATATACCCATAATAGAACGCACTCAGGATGATTCCCTGGGTTTCCTCGTCCCAGTCGTAACCGCTTATTTCCTAGAAAACGTCGAAAACCATAAATTTCTCAAGGTAAACCAAGCCATTTTATACAATGTAACCATCTTACATTGCTTACATGCATTTTATTTTTTAATTAATTTTTATACGTCAAAACATTTCGATCAACTACTCCAAAATATTATGAATTATCACGTGCTCAGCGGTGTAGGAAAACATCGTGAGGAAACCTGCATATTTTCGAAGTATGTAATAACAAAAAAAATATTTCGAAGATATGTGAAGTACGCCAATCCGTAGTTGGGCTGCGTGGTGGACTATGCCCTTATACCCTCTGTACAGTGGAGGCCTTTGCCCAGCAGTGGGACATGTATAGGCTGATACTTTACTTTACTTTTTACTCCAAAACATTTAAAAATACTTCATTTTGTGTGAAAAATTAAAATAGAATAGTACCACTACACTACACAATGAAGGATCCAATTAATGGACGTGGATATTTTGCAAGGATAATATGTAAAATATATGACATGTAGTTATAATACAATAGAGACTTGGCTCCACAAGACGAAATTATTCTACAAAAACAAACGAGCACAATTATGTTTGATGGCATAATGTGAAAAGTAGATACTAGATTATTCTATGGATAATGAAAATGGAACAACAAAAATAGAGAAAAAACAAAGATCTTAACAAAAACAGGCCAAGTGAGAGTCGGACTCGCACACGTACCATTATCTATAAAACGCCAAAAAATCATGTCAGTTGTATGGGAGCCCCACTTAAATATTTTTTTGTTCTGTTTTTTAGTATTTTTAATTATAGCGGCAACAAAATTACGTCATCTGTAAAAATTTCCACTGTCTTACTATCACGTTCATGAGATACAGCCTAGTGACAGACAGACAGCGGAGTCTGTTCCACTTTTTGGGTACGAAACCCTAGAAATAGTCTATTTTTTATTGTTCTTAGGACAGGTTTCTTTTTACTAACAGCAGTTTCAGCCACAGTCTCTTCGACGTCGCCTGGACAGGAGCCCTCTTCGTAGGCTGGCGAGTGCGCGTGTCGACGCACCATCTGAGTTATGGCGATGTTCAGGCACACACGCATCGTGTAGGCGTTCGCCACCGCCAAGAAGCCCATGATAGCCATCACCCATCGCTGAGGTATTATGAAGACTGCGAACAAACACACAGTTCTGAATAATATTTATATAAGCAGGTTTACCAAGTTAGCACAATACTCACATGTTCGTATTATGCAAGTACTTGAGGTAAGTATTAACAATACAAACATGTATTTAAATTACAGCGGGGAAAACCTGTGTGTGTGTGTGTGAACATGATAAATGCACCCACGTAAGAAGTTAAACTTCTTGGGCGTGCCAAAACATAAAAAATAAGTATTAATAAAAAAGTGAATTATATAAAGTCATTTTTGGAGCTGTACTTCGATTTGCGCGTTAGGGCAAATTGACAAGAGTGTAGTTTTACGATGTGAAGGCAAAAAGACAAAATTAACAAGGTTATCCAGAGCCCGCGAGTTTGATACGGCCCTCCGCGTTGGGTAGAGCCGCGCATGTGCTCATGCGTTATCTATGGGGAGGAATGTCACCTACGGGCCATCGAGGCTCGGTACTGACCATGACCCCGGTGGTGATTGACTGTAATTTTTGAATATAATTATTAACATTAATCGGTGGTGGGTGGTGAGAACTGAGAACGGCTCCGAAACGCGATTATACTCCAGTGGATCCGACGTACCTTTGTCCCCTTCCTCGACAGGGTCGATAGGACGTTGTGCGGGCGACGTTTTTTAACGATCGGATTATGTAGGGTTTGTAACCTGCGATTACAACCAGAATGGGAATGGTTTTCTGTTCTTACGATAAACCGTTTAACTCTTGAAAATGTTCGCGCAGCGTCGGCAGTCTGTAATGACTATGCAGGTCGACGTTATTTTGATACACCATAGAACCGGTTGCGAGACTGATAAACTAATTTGAATTATTTTTAAATTGCAAAATTTTGTAGGTAAATGAACAAAATCTTTCCGCGCAGCGGGATTCGAAGCTGCGTGTTCTAAATTTGTAAGAATGTAATCATAATCAGCCTTTAATTATGACAAAATGAAAAGTATTAAAATATTCAAATCACAACATAATAACTGTTTTTCATGCATTGAATCTCGGCGTTTAATAATCCTATAACGAATCAGTATTTCAAATAGGTACTAAAATCGATCAATATTTCTTTAAACTATTGCTATTATGCCATTTCGCCATTTACCATTTCGTTTCATTTCACGTTCGAAAAGGTACAGAAGCGAGCTGTATTCAGAAAGTTTAACTGTCGTGTACTTCTATAAGTAAAAAAATCTTACGGATTTTTTCAAATTAATCTTTATTTAATATAAAGATTAATTTGAGAGTGTTACTGATAAAAAAAGTCTTATAACTTATAGTGTAAGAACAGGAACCGCTGTGTAAATTACGAGTATTTTGTTTGCGTCTTTTGTGTAAAAAGAAATAGCCTCGGACTAAATGAAATAGGAATATAGTTAAGTGAGCAAGTCAATTAGGTATTACCTATACCTATCCAGTAGGGCTCGTGCCTAAATTAGATTTTAATGTAAAAAGAAGTATATCGTGTCGTCAGAACAAAGAATTAATTTCATTAGCCCATTTAATCTTAATTCTATCTGAGTTAATATGTTAATGTCAATAAGATGATCATGACGTTGTGCCGACTTACTATTCCGTGGAAACCGAAAATTATGTAGGATATACTTATAATTAATATACGTTATTAATTTTAATTATTAGTGTATTTTTGACAAAAAAATAATTCAAAGTAACGGCCTATGTATGTTCTGGGTAAGATCTTCTCTGTTCATCTTGGTATAGCGCATAGTCACAACCCCAGTGGCGGACTAGACATATCTTTGAAATATTTCCTTATTATTCCATCGAACATACACTATGATTTTACAGGTAGCAATTAATTTAATTTGATGACGGATATTTTTATGGGGACTAAGTCAAGAATCACAATCACTTCTTTCATTTACGCGAATACTATAATAATTATGCTTTTGACTTTATTTATAACCACATAGAATTTTAAATCAAATTGAATAGTTTTATGTGACCATTCAAGAATCGCTTTGCGTAATACTTCACGTAATTGATTGAAATTAGAGGACGTTGTAGTATCTTCATTGCCGATTTTGTACTTGTCGCAATATATTCAAACGTTATAGAGATAGCGTCATCGCGGTAATAAAATAAAGAGGTATGCTGTCAATATTCAGATACGCTAGTTCTTGTTTACGCTGAAAACTGTCACTGCATGTTATTACATTTATATCCCATATTTATTACATTTATATCTAAACCTCCCTTTATATCCCAGATATATTTATCTGGGATATAAAGGGAGGTTTATGTATTTATATATGATTTACATGAATTCGCCGTTAATGTTATTATAGTGTTATGTAAAATATAATATCAAAATGTGGTAGAAATGGGATAATTAAAACTGTTTAGCTTATTTTGATACATGAAATACATGAATTGTAATTTTTTTTTCTAAAAGTTTGAGTCATTGTCGTTTTAAGTGCCTTGTATACAATAGCAGTTGTATAGAGAAACTTAAAAGTGTACACTAATTGCTCAACATGTATCTTGTTTGTTTGTCAGAGTAAGTTAAAGTTAAGTGAAACCGTAAGAAAGTTATGTTATGCAATTTAAATCTTTGCATAAGGTTATGTTTTGTTATTTAATATCGCTTTGTCGCTAAATGTTATAGGCCACCTAATACGGATAAACGAATGAAAAATAATACATGATATCTTGTTAAAAACTAATCTTTTACAATCACATTGATTAATATTGCTATTATTATTTCATTTAGTCTGAGTAAAGCGTATTTAAATTTTATAAAAATTTTATAAAGGTGTTGCAAAATGTCAGTGGGTAGTGTCGTCGGTTATCACACAACATAGAGAAACTGCCAGATCGCTTGCCACCTTCTCACCTCCAAAAAGCAATGTAATTTTTATAATTCAATCTTATACCCATTCAGACGCATACGTGCGATTCGAAATGTCCGATTTACTGTATGAAATTAAAGTATTTCAAAGACACTTTTTGGAATGTAGGAAACCGGAACTATTCAATGCGAGCACTTGACTTCCTCCTCTCGGCCGGATAAAAAGAAACGCAAAAGCAGTCTACGTTATCACGGATAGGCCACTAACTAAATCATCGAACAATCGCTTACGCGCTCCTCTTCATTCCGCTCGTGCGTCTCACCGCAGAAGCGACTTGCGTACAATCTCCACGACGATTTACGACCGCGCGTCAATAACTCGTCATACCTATCTATATTAAAACGGCATGTAGGCACTTCATCGAGCAACGAACGCTTAACGATAATTGTATATATTTTACACAAGCATCGCTGTGTCGTCGACACAATAGTGCTGAAATTGATTTTCTTCGGCGGCACTTCTGACCAACGAGGCGTGCAGGGAGCGCACCATTGTTACCATATCGAACTATTCTATTAGATGTAAGTATTGTGGGATATTGAATTCCATTATGAATACATTGGGTTAGACTCAATACGTTATTCGTACTGTAATGTGAAAAAATGTGGGATATTGTATTCCATTAGGAATAGGCAGAGTACCTGTGGTAAAAGTTCTTATGAAATGATTTTAACATAGTGGAAAGGAGATTATTTCCGAACGTTTATACGAGCACGAGCGAGCTGGCGGCCATTGCGGCCTACAACCGGTTCGATCCCGAGTAAGGATTAATTGCCTTCTCTTCTCACATAAACGTTGCTATATATAAAATTATATCGATAATTTGGTCGTACTTTATTTGTCACATACAACTGTATATAAGTTAATATCGATAACTTAGCCGTCCTTGTCGAAGAAATCGCCTGAGATTATTAGAATTAACTAACTATTCTCAACCAATAACTCTATACAGTTCGTAAGACCTCTTTAGAAAAAAATAGTAAAGCGTATAGGATGTTAAAAATAACATTTTAAATCTATTCTCAGCGGCTTTCATTAGCTTATAGGTTACCGCTATATTTCATACGAATACATAAACTTATTGTAATTCTTTCAAAAGTCGTAGAATTATAAATTTAAGTACATACAGTATTTAAATTTATAATTCCATTTTTTTATCATGTTTAGTGTAATTGTAATATTTTGAAGTTTATTATGAGGTTTACCTCCATAACCACATCAAGTTGGGCGTGTTAAAACTGTTACCAATTGGTACCAGCAGTTAGTTGTTAAATAACTTTGGGAATACTCTAATTGTACAATATTTAAATTACTGCTACTTGAACGATATTGTCAAATATTTGTGTGCCTTGAAATATCATTTTATTACAGTTAATATAATATTTCAACATTTTATTAATATCAATATAATATTTATTATAAATCAGTACCGTTATCGAGTATTTAAAGTCTAGCTTCATATCATCAGTGGATTAGGTAAAATTTTTCTATTATGTACTTACAATCGATATTTTTTTAGTTAAGACTGGTTTTGTTTGATCATAACAAGAAAAAGAAAGGTAAAAAATGTAATTGTTCGTCTTATTGAAGAAGATCGGTGGGCTAAAATGGAAATATTAAAAAAAACTCTATAATGATAGTTAATTATATACATAGTTATTTTTTTAGAACAAACAGTTCTGACGGCCGATACGGGGACACGATGATGTTTATCCTAAGCGCAATTAGATTTTCAATTGGCAAGTAATTTCGCTTGGGCCTTACCGTTTAAGTAAACACAAAGAAATCTACTAATTATCACCTGTTTAATGTGATGTTTCTATTGACATACTAATTGCAAAACACAGTTGAAAGAAGCTTCTTCACACACATGATTGGAATGCAATTGCGCGCGTATAATTCAAGCTGTCGATTGGGAATTAAAATTAATTCTATATTTGCATTTAAACTGATTACGTTTTAAACATTGTAATGAAATCAAAAGTACATTGCTGGTATTCAATGTGCTATTTAATATTTGTAGTACTGTACCACAAAACAATTTGTACAATTAAGTACCTTATTGTAATTATTAAAATAAGGACCTGGCTATAAGTAAAATAAATGTCATTCATCATATAAATTTATTTTAGAAGAAACTTCGCAATATTTTGACCCGATATTTTATTATATTGAGTATGACGAACAAGCAAACATTTTTTCAACATTTCCTGTATTTCTTTTAACTTATTCGGCTATGAGATTAAAACTGAATTTACTGGTTTTATTGCTTTTTAATGTTATTTAATCGATATCTTTAAAGCGAACATTTTGAATTAAATTCTGTAATTGTCATTTTTCTTACATCTTACCATAAAAAAGTAATTTCTGATCTAACTTGCGCATTAAGTAATGTTTAGCATTTAAGGTCATACTATTAGGGTCAAAAGGGTCCTTGACGTCAAATACGGGACAAATTAATGTTTTCCACACGGCCGTTCCTGCCAGAAACATATTCGTATTCAGCGCTCGAAAACGGCTTTATTGTTTCCGGTTGATCATCGCATGTCGTATAGCACGGACGTTATACCAGGGCCGTTAAAATACCCGTTCGCGGTCGTCGAATTGCATTCGCGTCACAAACATAACCCCACGTCTCTTTATCGTGGCGACAAAATGGATATCGTCGCCTGAGTGGGCTCTACCGAGAGCACCCCCTCCCACGGAGTGGGCTTCCTAAATTGGCGCTGGAATTGAGAAACTCGTTAGAAGTGTCGCTTTTTGTCGCGGCCCGCCGTCCAGGGAGAGATTTCTATCCGAGCGGACGACTGGTCTTGCCTTGCTACGGCGACCAGTTTCGCTCGGCAGACAGACTGGCGTTTTCGATGCGTCGCACGCGGGCAGGCCTCAATTATTTAAGGCATATCGCATCTTTCCGAGAAGCGTCGTTGCGTAATTGTTTTTATGATTGAATCGAGCGCCATTTGTCATGTGGCTCGGCATAGCGGCCAGCCTGTCATGACGAAGTGGCTTTTTAATACCGCGCGGTTTTTCAAATTTATTAAAAACAAAAAGAAGGTCCAATTTACGCACGTTGTAATTTTTAACAATGTCAGACATATAAAAAAGAAATCGAAATTAGTAGCGTTCTCTTTTATAAAATAATACTGACCCGGTCGATCGATGCGACGAGACGTCGATGCGATTTAAAAAAGGAACTATCGTAAATGCCACACGGCATTAGGATTTTAGCTCCATAAGGAAAGTAGTAATTCGCAAACTCGCCGCGTCTCGTCTGCACAAAACGTGTCCGAGAGTTCGCGTGGGGTCTGCAACAGGAATTGAACAAGTGCCCCTCTAATTGCAAGTCGTTACAGGGGAGTAGTCTGACGGGCTCGGCTCCCTTTCACCGTAATGCCGTAAATCAACTGGCTGTATGATCTCGCGTTTATGACTTAGAGTGGGTGGAATGAACGGTGGTGCTGTCCTGAGCAGCGGACGCCCCTAGAAGAAAGTGGGAACAAAGAACTAACTGGTTGAAACTTTAAACTATTACAGCGTTGAAACTTTAAACTATTATACACTATTATGCACGGAGCGTTAAACATATTTTTCTGTAATAGAATTTTGCATGTCAAATCCCACTTCTTTCCGTTACATTAACCGTGACTATTGGAATTAGCCAAACCCTATTCACGTTAAATTTATGTTTTTACTATTTGAAGTTTTTCATAACCAAAATACGTATATTGCTCGAATACTATCCCACCTGACGGTGAGTAGTGATGCAGTAGTAGGGGACCCCCTATTTATGTAAAAGCTTATTCACTCATAAATTGTTAAATTTAAAAAGTTATTTGATTGCAACTCACAAAACAACATTTCGTTGCAATTATTTTAAGAGTTATTCAATGCCAACTTAGCCAGAAAAATCTTAGGTAAGCAGCAAATAGAACTCAAACTTTTTACGATCAACAGAAACTTCGTCAGAATTCATTATGATGATTTAACTTTTTAAATTACTACAGCTTTAAATAGAATCCAATTAAAATTAATTGTTTAACGCTTTTCAAGAAATTCAAAGCATTGCTAACAGTCTCATTTCACACTTGAGTTGACATCGGGATATAAATAAAAGAACAATCGGTGGCATCTCGCTCGAAACACTCGTTTCTATACAAATATTAATTCTTATTGTGATCCGTGACGCGGGTGTTACTGTATAGTCGCATTAAATTAAAATGTCCATTATTGAAAAGACCTCTTGTTTTCATTGTTTCCTACTTTGACGTTTCTATCAATACGTTTTCGTGTTTATACATCTGAAGCAGATGTAGGAAATTTATTCATATAAATATGATCCAGCGATTAGGCCTGGTGCCTAATCGCTCAAGGCCTCGTCTAAGGACGTTAGACCTAATAATGTTGTTATAATTACAAAAGTAAATGAACTAAGTAACGACTATATTACTGCTTCTACGCAAAAAAAAATGGGAAAGTGTGACGAAAGTCAATTTAAACCTAAACCCAATCTTACATACCTGCGAGTAAATTGTTAGTGGTGAATTACACTTATTTTGGGATCCTTTATATCATTGTCTTTGGGGCATGGTGTCGTAAGAATTATCGCAAGTCTCAAAGTTTTCCGAAGGAAGATCCCGTAACCAGATGGAGACCATCCTGAGGTTTATTGCAGTGTGAGTGAAATAGCCTTCAAATAAGATCAAAATTAATTTGCAATGGGGTGAGATGGCAGTTTCTACTGATGTACGATTAAGCAGACTCAACCGAAGAAGTTCCACAGCCTTACAGAAGTTCGGCATGAAATAGAAGTACCTATCATAATATTTTTACACAACATTACCCAATCCAAAACTAAGCACGAGTAATCGGTAACTTATGTATATACATATTTTATAAATTAACATAATTTTCATTTAAAATATTTTAAAAACATTTTTTTTAAAATGCTCTATATAGACTACTAAATAGCTAGACACTAGAAGGATACTATGTTTGACACATGATGGGGAGTCACACCCTACAGCGAGCGAAACAGTTATTAACTATGCCTATCGGATCGTTTTTGCATTTCGTTGAGTGAGGTAATCCGGGTACCAACTTTTTAATGGTTGGCAACGCGTCTGCAATTCTGCGTTGTCGAAATGCCGATATCCCACCACTTAAAATCAGATGAACCGCCTTTTTACTCTTCAAGTCTAAAAACCATTGCTTCACACAAAAGACGCTACAAGACGAATAATCTAGAAATCGTGTACCTAAATCGGATAGACGGGTATGCAGCGGTTGTCACCGGACTTATTAAGGCTCAAAAGATGCAATAGCGGGTCCATAGCTTACATACGGTTTTTGCAAGAGGAAAAAACTGAGAACAAAAATGTGATATCACAGGATTCGAAGCAGAGATCCGGTCGAAAGTGATCGTTAATACTGCCTGTAATAACGAAAATTACTTAGAGCACTTGTCGGCTTTAAAATGCAACAATTTGATTGCAAGAACGGTGTATCAGATAAAGAAAAAATGCTAATGCACCAACGATGCCTTCTGGCATTATGACGTAACCGCGGTTCATTTTATAGTGCGTTGGGTACATACATACACGTATTACGCGCACAAACACACGCGCCGGGCTAAAACGACGCTCTGTGAAGAGTACAATACGTAGACGTGGACCTGACATTAAAGCCAGCTGACCACAACCTCACGTGGTTGATTTATGTATAATGAATGCTTTACATTCTATTGTAGAATTTCAATAGAGTAATGTATGTGTCGAATAAAAAGAATCATCATCATCATACTACTCTTATCTCACATGGGTGGGGTCGGCACAACATGTGAATCATGCCATAACCGGGGCCAGCTTGACGTTAACCATCCTTCGGCAATAAACAACGAGATCCGGAACAATTATCTGTGGGTCACACGAATAATTTTCCGGTGTAGGAATCTAACCCACGACCAAGACGTAGAATAATACATCTTGATTCGTTATCAAATAAGTTTGGTCTTAGGACACTCGCTTTTAAATCAACTATACGAACCGTCTCCATCTCGGTGCTGATATGGCACGCACTCGGAATGGTGAAGAAAAACATCTAATATCCGACATCTAATACCCAATGCCGGCACCAATGAAATTGTCAATTTTAATTGCTGTCATATCACGTGCTCAGCGGAGAAACGTAAATATCATGAGAAAACCTTGGTATTTTTTAGATAATAAAAAATTTCTCGCGGATATCTGAAGTTCGCCAATCCGCAGTTGGGCCGCGTGGTGGACTATGCCCTAATACCCTCTGTACAGAGAGGCCTTTGCACCCAGCAGTGGGATGTATACAGGCTGTTAAAGTAACAGCCTGTATACATCTAAATGCAAATGCTAAAATGGGAATGACAAATTATCTTTCATTTTTCGAAGAGGTTGTAATGCGGGTAACGTGTTATACGAGTATAGTTTGAGAGCGTTCACGCTCTAAAAACTGCAATGTTAACTTTTAGTACTACGGATAGGATGTGAACGTTGTGGTTAACCTTGTCGGCTATAAAATGCTACCCTGATTAATTTGCTGCACTTGTTGTCGGTTCATTTTTAAGTATTTATTCATTTATATGTTGGCAACATTAAAATAAGTCATTCCTTGAGTTTGTTGGCATCACTAAAAGAAGTGTCATTCTATGAGGTATAAATCAAGCTGCACGAAGCATTTCATGGTTTTCTTCTTTGGCTGTCAGCAAGAAGTATACATGATAGTGCTGCCCAATCGGTATCATAAATAAAGTCCTAAGAGTTGTGGTTCTTTAGTTTAAAAGTGATAAAATAAGTTATTATGCCAGTGTTATTGTTTTGCAAAGTGAAACTACGGTGATTTGGTATGTATGCTTGGATTTGTATGCTGGAAAGGATATAACAATGGATGCGCCAAGCATTGCTTCAAATGCTAAGAAACAATGTAGACAAAACACGTTAAGATTTTCGTCGGTGCGGCTGTTCAGCGTCAGGCCGCGAATGCCGAAGATGTGGGTTCGATTCCCACAGCGGCGACAATCTTTTCGTACTTTTTCTACATATTTTAATGTTCAATCTTAAGTGCAGAGATTAGCACTGTAAAAATTTTAAATTTCTAAAAAAAGACAGGCTATAATTTACATACATATTTTTATGTATTCTTCTTCTGGCTGATTGTTACGCCTATTCTAAGCGGACGTAGTCTCGAGCAGCAGCTAGTATATTATATTATACCGAACATTCCAACCACTTCTTGTAGATTTTGAAGAAGACATGATTAATTTATCGTTATCTTATTCATTGTAAGGTCTGCTCATGCGTTACAATGCCACGTACTTAGGTAAATAAAAAAGTGACCGTTAGACGTTTCTGAAATTCTTTTTGTACCAGTTACCGACACCGGCGTTCACAAATCAACTTACGAAAGTTTCAACACAAACATTAATTTATTGTTTCGGCAATAGTTGTACTATTATTTCAATATTACCTACATTGCTGTAAAATATTGAAAAATGTTTTTTAATTGTTTCAAAAGTTTCAAGTAAAATGAGTTTTAATGGACGAAAGTTTTTCTCCGCTGCGGGATCGAACCCATCTTGCCGCCAAAACCTGCGGGAGTCGAACCCATAGTTTTACTATTTTATCATAATTGTAGGGATTAGCAATATAAAAACATTCAAGTTTCAGGTAATTTCATTTTTTATAATGAATCCCGTAAACACACAAATTACGGTTATCGGTTCGTCTAGAACGTAAGAAGTTAATTAAGACTAATTTGGAACTGATTCCCAAAGATAACTTTGACGAAAATTTAACTCCTACTAATAATCGTGAAGAACCCGGAATGCTGTTTGATAAAAACTTATCTTGAGGACTTCTGTTGGAAGAGGGAGAAGACGCATAATTTTTTTTACTGATTCTGCAGTATCCTCAAAGAAATTATGTGATATCTTACCAACAGCCCCAAAAATTTTTTTGTGCTCTATTATGCTCTCAGGTATCTTACTAAGAAGCTTGAAGGTTGAATAGTCTACAGACTAAAAGCGAAAACATACGTCACTAAAAAAAGAAAAATAACCTATATCCATTATCAATATCTAATAGCTAATAATATTGGCTATCTTTTATTCAAAAAACAACTTGAAAGAGCAATCAGCATAATTATCAGAAGGAATTATATTGTATGTCTTTATATATAATTCCTCTTGCTATGAATTATATACATATATCCATTATGATGTACGAAAGATCTTTCGTTTTTCATCACCCGGATCAATTTTTATTAACAGTCTTAAGAACAATTTTCAATATTACTTACGTCCTGTAATGGCATCTAATTTAACAACAAACGAAGCTTAGAACACGTAGTTTCTAAACGAGATGATAATTAATGGTATTATAATAAATTCTTTAACTATATTTAAATATTAAAGAACCGCTATTGAGTGTGATACGAATAAATCTTGCTTTGCCTAAACTAGTTTTACACACAACCTATATGAGGAGTCTCAATTAATATTTACCATTTAATATTGCGTGACTATTCAGTTGAGTTTGAGTTCATAGTACTTAATATAACCGAGTGCTCATTAACGTTTTGTTTTATTTTTAAACCTTATATAAACAAATCACCGACTTCCATTTTATTGGGTATACTTGGACGCTAGACTAATAACCGCTTAACGTGTTTTGATATCATATGAGCTAAGCGATATTTAAATTATAAGGGTCTGGCTAACTATCTCACGAAACCATCGGACTGAATAGTTCTTAATATCTGTCTATGACGTGATTTTATACTGATTGTAATAAGTTTAGAGAATAAACTTTCACGTAAGCTTTCCGCAAAATCAACATTTAGTACATTCACGATTTGTGTTCACTATGGGAAAATGTTTTTGGTTCATTTGTCACATTGAAAGATAATTAGGTTAATGCTATTAAAGTTTCACGTGAGTAAACGTTAACGGCGGAGAAACGTGCTGGCTATTAAAACTACATTTTCTGTCACATTGTAATTAGGAATATAATAACGCTCTAGCTCTGACGGTAATTACGCGGATGCTAGTTTAATGGAGAATTATGTGTTCTACTATTTTATTTTATTTTTATTCAAACTCTTTACACAAAATTACCAACCAACAAACGTAACTAAACGTTTTGGCCCGTGGGTTCTGGCTTTCTAGCCCACCGGTTCTGCGTCAGATGAAGCTTTAATAGTCTCGGAACTGAAAGCAAAAACATCAGTCAATACAAGATAAACGTTTTGACGTTTCAGAAGTATTCTTGACACCCAATTTCGTTAACTACTACTAACTAAAACTAAAACTGAGATGTAGAGCTTTACAAAATTTGGAAATACTTTATTTAAAAACATTTAAATCAAATTGATTCCGTAAAAACATAACAAAAAGAAATATACTGAATATTGAAGTTATACTTCTTTTGGCGCGTTCGTAAAAAATAAGACACGGACATAATGAAGACTAATGAAGTTGCTTGTAAAGCAAGCGAGCGAGCAACTTCGACTAACTTCACGGTATTACCATTAAATTCCAAGTTATTTAATAAACCGTTGTCTATTCTTTCTGACACGGCATATTTTTTTTTCTTTTATTACGCAAGAAACAATGTTAAAATGTAAAATGTAGTATAAATTCTTACTGTACGTAAATAATAATAATACATACATTTTTTATACATTCGTCTAATCTAATGAATCAAAGATAAGACGAATAAATAATATTTAATGCAAATTTCTTTTTGTAATCTTCCATTTATTATTTTATTGTATTCATTTCTTTTTTTCTATTTTTCTCCATTTATCAAATATTATTATTTCTTATTCAAATAACACTTTAGTGACTGAAGAAAAATATGTCCTTTTCCTCTCAACTCGAGATAACTTGCAAATAAAAATGTTTTTACTCAGTGCCTTAACTTTAGTACTTTAACTTTTTTACTTAACTTCATACTTTAGTAACCGCTTGTATAGCAAGTGATAAAAGATTTCAATTTAATATTTATCCTTATTGCAATTACGAATGTACTTGTACCTAAAAAGTAGAGATAACTCGGAATAGACTCGATTATAATCGACGCATTACAATTAAGACATTTGGGACTTATTGATGCAATTAAATATAAAATAAGGACGACGAATATAATTAAGACTGTACATAAAAATAAAGAGTTGCACATAGAGTACTTTGAAAGAATTGATTAATTAATTTAAAATTAAATTTGCTTGTTTTTATATTTATAAAATAATAATCCAATGCCTTGTTAAGTCAAAGTGAGTCAAACACAAAAAAAAATATTTTCGTGTTTCTATCGGAACAAACTCCATTCGATCTCTGTTAATGAACTAATGATCACAAAATTTCACAGAATGAAAATATTGTTCCAATAAAATGTTCAAAAATTCGTAAAATGTGTATATTTAAAATCTATGAGGTCGAGGTCACCCAATCCGGTGCAGTAACCTGCTTCAATGTGTGATTGTTGAAGGATGCGGGTGACATAAAAAAGCAAACCCCATCATAAAGCCACATCGGCTCATAATCACTAAATGGCGATCAAATTATTATAAATAATAAAGTTAGCGTAGTAAGCTTAATCATATTTTTTGCGTTTTATTGGCAGATTTATCTATAAAAATAAGATATGTATCTAATGAATCAAGAAAGGTTATTTTTAAATCGCCCTGTTAATTTTGTTTAATATTTTACTTATAAACCTTCATGAACACGTCTAAAATTAAGTGTGCGGTTATCGATATTCTTAAAACATAACTCTATACATATTTCATATAACCTGTATAACTAAAAACCCTTATGGTAATAATGTCATACATTTTAATGTAAAATATTTTCTTCTTAATTACCATACATTTAAAAGACGTCTATTTCACAATTGCAAATACAAAAGGCCATAGATTTGGTTACAAATTTATTTCAGGATTTAAGTATCATGAAAAGTCGAAAATAACTGGTTGATAAACTATAGAAAAATTCAAAAAACTTACGTTTTGACAAAAGTAATTTCCATCCAGTCAACATTTTGAGTACAAATCGAGCACCATAAAAATTACACTAAATTATGTCAAAATATCTAAACTCTTAGGAACCTTTTTTAAAAAAAATACTATGATAATAAAGAATAAAATCAAAATTGTTATATAAATAAAATACTATCAAATAAATTTTCTTTTTTTTTATCGTCACAACAGTTGAACGCGGCGTTGCGTCCGCGCGGCAAACACAGCAAAAGCCGGCATGCGCACAACAAACACAGCCTACGAGTACGCGGCCGCGCGCTGCCTTCCCGCCTATATAGCGCACCGCACTCCGCACTCGCGCCATAACAGCCGCTCCGTACGAGCGCCGAAAATCACTTAATCAATCGGAAAATAATTACTGAGCTAAGCGCATTATGCAACGGCGGCATACTTCCGTCTATTCACAATGTCGATACGATAATGGAACAATCAGTGCACTTTTGTAATAGCGAAAATACACCCGGACACATTTGTATGTGGTTCAGAGAGTTTTGTAACGAACAATCGACAAGTATCTTAGGATCGTCGAGGGGCCGCTCTGTTATAATTGTATACGGCACATAACGGTCCTGTAACGCACATGTTATTTGTGTTCACGACACGTCTGTGCCTCAAATACTGGAGTTTTTAACACTCTTCCGCGACGATGCGTTCGTCTTATAAGGATTGAGATATATTTTTAATAAACCTAAATCATGGGCGTTATAAAATGTTATTTATTTATACAAGTATACATCTTTATATATATATATATATATATATATATATATATATATATATATATATAATTTGTATCCAATTATAATATTATTTTCATATATATAGTCTCTTTAATTAAAATTTTATTATTCTTGCATCTTTTGCTGCAACTACCATAAACTCTCACCACATCCTGGGTTGACCGGTAGAGAATGTCTTTGGGCATTAAGTCCGCCCTTTGTTACCTTTTTACTGAAGGTTGGCAATAAAGATTAAATAAATAAATAAAATTCTCGGAAAATAATTTTCCATCCAATATAACAATAATGCGTTAGGCAAATAACTGTGACAATTGTTTTATTTATTCTATCTGTTTGCTTTAGTCAGAAGCGTGGATCTATTTAATTAACAATTTAAATTAAACTTGGAAGATATACTTTTACGAGGATTCAATTAAAATAACCTGTTTTTTTTTTCTAATTTAGTCGCAGATACAACCTAATTGCTCTTAATACAACGCAATTTAGGTGCTATTGGTTACGCATAAGAATCGCATTTATTTCGCATTAGATCATGCCATGATCGACCAAAAGAATACAAGAAAAAAATCATTAGAGTAAAGAAACTAATAAATCCTAAAATACTAAAAAAAATTCGGTGGTAGGGCCACGCAGCAGCCTCTGCTGTTGCACGAATGGGCAGGCTCGTCTAAGTACCACGACCTCACAGAAGACCGGAGTAAAGTGGAAGTATGACAAATACTTTCGCGTTTCGTCTGGTGAGTGAGGTAGCCGGAGCCCAATTTACAAAAAGGTTGTCAACGCATCTGCAAACCCTCGGGGGTAGCAGATGTCTATGGGCGGCGGTAATCACTTAACATCAGGTGAACTGTCTGCTCCTTTGGCAACTTTTCACATTAAAAAAAGGAAATGTCCGAAACCATAGAGTAATTAGAGAGAGACCATAGAGAGGTATAAATTTAATAATAAACTTATTGTACTTGAGTCATATTTTCAAAATATTTAAGTGTCTATAAATATTACCTGCAGCAAAACCACTAAAAAGATTAATATGAATTGTTACAGTTATGGATTAAATTAAGGATTAAAACACAATGACGAGGTACTCAGAGCCATATGGCTATGTATACAATAGCAATTATAAGCCTAAAAAAATTAAACATCTGGAAAGACTAATAAATAAAAGGATGCCTCGTTAGGTTAGGTTAAATGCGTAGACTAATTATCTATTCCTTCTCAGCAGGCCTCGTCAATTAACCCATTTGAGAGGCGCCATTAGGCAACAAGTTGCTCGCTCCAACACCTTGTCGCTGCAGTTAACGCAGAAGAGGCAAGTGAAACCTACCGATCAGTTCAAAGAACCCGCTGCAACGGAAACTTCCACAAACTGATTGCGGACCCGCATAACTACGCAGATGCGTAAAAACCATTTTGAAAATTATTTTCACGTTGCTATACGTAAATTTGCACCTGACTGGAATTCCTTAATGAACTCAATAGTTCATATAAATGTTTCTAAAAGTCACCTTTGAGTATACATAGGAACGCAGTCGATAGCGTGTAAGCGTAAGTAGTTTATTTTAGTTTCTAACGCACGAAATTTTAGTGAACGTGAAATGGAGAACAAACATAGTCGTAGAAAACAAAATCTTTTTAATTTTATATAATATAGAGCATAGAGAAGACTACAGAGCTATTCCTTAAAACTATGTATATTAATAAAATTAAAAATAGTTAATAATCCTGTAACGCTTATGGTATCTTCGAAAAGATTTTATAAGTGTCGTTTTGTCAAATACCCGTTTCAATTTTAAAAACACCATACAGATTACCACAAATACTACACGTATACAAAATAATACGAGTGTGTCTCGAATATTTGTAAACAAAACTAATGCTCTATCCCGCAACTAATGGAATATGTTATTAGTAAATTAACACGGCAATTTCCACTAACTTAGACCTTAGATTTTAATTAGAAATAAAAAAGGCAAGTTTTAAGTCACGCAACATTTACAGTCGCATCATTAAATAATTAACTTTAAAATCAGATGTAGACTGTATTAATCACCGAATCCTTTTAATATCTGATTTTTTTTCAAGCGTAATGTTTATTTGAGGAGGAGAATTTTAAGGACGCGAATATAAAGATTCCACTCTGAATACTTTATTAGTTTCTCTTGATTCCCTATGTTTCGCAATGTTATCATATAAACAAGCTAGACTTTTTTACAAATATTAAAAAAAATATTTCTTTTTATAGGCCTACCTCACTGTGAGAAGACTACGTAGAGACGTTGCAATCTCTTAGCGCATACAATGACCTTCTTTCTTAAAATAGATATGATCAGATATGAAAATAGATAGAAACACGACTGGGGGATATTAACGACCTACAGGCGCTTACTGCGCCTACTACTAGCCAAAACTTATCCTGTATACTACTGTAAATAAACAACTGAGTTAGTGACAGCCAATAGTAGAGTATAAAGCCTTAAGAAAGGGTTCAATTATGATACTATGTGGGAATCGAACCTGCAACGCGACATGGGTAAACAGCAAACCATTGTATTATTTAAAGAACAGTTTTACTACCTTTTACTACACGGCGTTTTATTTTTCTTTAACTTGTTTTTAGGTCTGTAATGCATCTGCCACCCCAAAGAAGTTGTGGATGTCCACGGGTGGTCGTAATGTAGTGATCAGAGAACAATTTTTCACCTAAAAAAATAGTTCGAATAGTAACAGTATCTTGTATTAACTGATGTTTGTGCTTTCAGTCCCGAGACTATTAAAGCTTCATCTGGCGCAGAACCTGGGTTGGGCCCTCCGCTGTGGTTAAGGCCGCGCATGTGCTCATGCGTGCGTTTAACTACGGCATATCATCTAAGGGCCCGATGGCCGCGTCTCGGTCCGCACCGCAACATCGATAGGTTGCGGTGCGGACCGAGACTCCGATGGCCGTCGACTGTGTTTTTAGCTAATCGGTGGCTGGGGGCGGTGAGAACCGCCCTGGAACGCGGGTGTACCTTGTGTACGCGTTGTGTTGGTCTCGTCGTGTTCGGAGGCGAGGGCGAACTATTGTGTTTGTTGTTACACTAGCTGTAGAGGTGTTTCACTTTTTCAGCCTCCTTTCTTCTTTCAGCCTCCTTCTCACTGTCCGTGCACTTACAGTTACACAACACACTTCATGTAGCATGTTTAATGTGAAAAAAATTGTGGAGAAACTGTCACATTAAACATACCAATTTTTTGATCGTTCCATCTTTAAAAACATTGCATATTCAGTTTAAAAATATTTATCTAAAAGTCGTACTGAAGATACAGTTTATGAATTCGTCAATATATTACAAGACAGGTAATTTATAATCTTTCAAACGGCGGTTATTTTCCTACATTTTAGACGTAATATGCCGCAATTTAACGTTATGAAGATCAATGTGTTACTAATATAACAGCATTAAAATCTAATTAACTATCAAATCTAACTAACTATCAAAATCTGCTTTAATTTGTTGGTAATAGCGTAAAGTTCCGATTTTGATTGTCAAGTGTTTACAATGCACTATAATACATCGCCGTCATATTTTCATAATTACTATGAGGTGTGTGATGAGAGTCCATATATTTATTACGTAGTCTCAAGTGAACATAGACCTTGCAGTTGAAATTCAAAACATAATTAAAGTTAAGTATTTTGACATACATAAATATCTATATCAAGAAGCAAATAAAGTGGCTTTAAACAGTACAACATTAACTTCGAAAAAACTTGTTTAATATTATATTTTATTGCTTATTACTTCTATTAAAATGTCATCATATATCCCAAATGAATGCTTGTATGTTTGTCTTTGGCATTTTTAAATCAATATTTTTTTATGGTTCTACGCAGACTAGCGAACCACAACGAATACTACGTATGTGTTTCCTATTAAAACTATACTAAACATTTAAATTTTATATAAAAATATGTAGTGTTAATCTCAAATTTTAATAATAAACAGTTCTTTCTACCATTGCAGCTTAAGCTGGGCTACTCTAATAAGTTCTAAAGCAGGCAGCAAAATATGAATGTCAAGTACAACTTCGGTAACATTTAAATTGTTGTTAAAATTGCTTGCCTATGTCCGATAAGAGAGATTCATTCATTATCGATTTAGTCAACAAATAGCGTCTTATGAATGAGTATTATGACTAATGAGCGATATAAAAATATTAACATTGCTAGGATTCGAACATGCATCTTGTGAATCGGGCTTAGTGGCCGATATGTCGCCACTGTGCGTAGATCAAGTCTAACAACTATAATTTTTTAAGGTTTCGTGTCCAAAGGGTAAAACGGAACTGGACCCTGTTCCTAAGACTCCGCTGTCCGTCTGTCCGTCTGTCACCAGGCTGACTCATGAACCGTGATAGTTACAGTTGAAATTTTCACAGATAATGTATTTCTGTAGCCGCTATAACAACAAACGCTTAAAACAGAATAAAATTATATTAAGATGGGGCTCTTATACAACATACATACATATTTTTTCCGTTTTTATAGATAATGGTATGGAACCATTCATGCGCGAGTCCGACTCGCACTTGTGCGGTTTCTATTTTGCATTTTTAAAAATTCTTAGCAGTCTCACACCAAAAAATAATTATAAACTTATTTAATGTTTGTTGGTTGCTAATTTCACAATAATATACATGAGAATGAGATTTTGAGACTTAGGAAATCAGTTTTTGCAATTCAGCACGGGCGCTAATATAAACATTGGTTGCCGTATTACACAAATATTCGCAATCTTCGGCTCGTGGGCTCGTGTCCGTTAAGTCTTCTGAGAAAAAAGACATCAACCTTGTCGACAAACCTTAAAAACATGTTGTCAAATTTGCTATGGAAAATATTCAAAATCTGAATACATGAATAGAGAATTAAATCTTTAAAGTAATGTTATCGTGTTTTATGGGCTGTGCTTTTTTTCCATTCGTAAATTCAAAGATTGATTTAATAGAAAGATTGTGTTGAAAATACTAGTTTCTAAATTCGATTAAGCTTATGCTTGCGAGGCGTAAACTATGGTAATAAAATCAATAAAAATATAAACCTTTAGAATATATTTTGGAATAATTTAAATTGTAAATCGAAACTTTTAATAAAGGTGTGGCTCGTGACAATATTCTTTTGTTCTATTATCTCGGAAAAATATCAAAATGTTAAGAATGAATTTTTACTACAAATCCTGTTTTAATTTGTCTGTTATTAATGTCCAATTTTTAATGATAATATACAATGAATTTTTAAATAACCACATCACAGTCATATGATATATAGTAATTAAGACTGTGATGTAGTTATAGTTATGTCCATAGATTAATTGCTTAAACACGAACACCAACCAATAAACAGAAAGTGGTTTAAGTTGTGTAAGTATATTTCTTTAGCGTAACAAAAGAAAAATAAATAAGAGTTTTATCCCTTGTGCCTCTTTGTTTGTGACAAATACATTAAATTCAATCGATAACGGCTTGGTTAAATAACTTAATGTCAAAAAGTTATTTGTTGCCATAGTAATACAGTGAATTTGGCCTCTTTTCCAACAAAACTTCAACATTTGCTTTTTGACTATCGGTGTCCGCGCGCATCTTAAAAATTATATTTTTATAATTTTTAAAGCGCCAAAAGCAGTGTAACTTCAAAAATAATTTCACGGACATTATGTACATCACGAAGGAAATAATTTAAGTTTGTATTAGTTAATTTCTTATGTTCATCTGAATACTACACATTAAAAATGAAGATGTTATTATTTCGTTTAATTTTAATTCCCAACGTTTCGAAAACTTTACAGAGTTCATGGTCACGGGACACTGATGCGTTAGATGTCTGAATAACATTGTTAACCTGAACTAGGTACCCAGTTTTCAAGCTATGTATTAATTTTGTACGAGATGATAATTTAAAAAGAATTGTCGGAAACGTTGGGAGTTACAATTAAAAACAAACACGATAAATTCGTAAAAATAATTTCATTTAGGTTTGAATTAATTTCATTTACATAAACTAAAATGATACATACTTCGATACACTTTATTGATTACTAGTTACCTCCTTTATTTTGCTAGATAGATATATGTATGTAAAATAAAATTTATTGAAAATTACGGGAAAATTCGTAGGCATCGTCATAATTTGTAGTGGCAATTTCACATGAAACCAGTTATCTTCGACTTCATCTGTCGAATTTTCATATTCAACTAAAAATAGTATAAAATAAAGTAGTCCCGCTGTCTGTCTGTCGCTATGTATGATTAGATCTTTAAAACTGCGCAACGGATCTTGATGCGTTTTTAGACTTTAGTTTTGCGTTACTAGATAGAGGGATTCGAGAGGAAGGTTTATATGTATTATACAATGTACCCGTGCGAAGCCGGGGCGGGTCGCTAGTTATGTCTATATTCCACCGCCGTGTACAGCTTCTGTAGACAGCAGCACTCAGCTACACAGCGGCACTCCGTACCGCTGATTGGCAGGCTTGACATGTCTTGGATATACTTATTTTTTGTTTGCTCCGATATTTCAATCCAGGTTGCTCAGTTACTCTGAATTTAGAGACGAGTGCTAGGACTCTAAGCTATTATTTCATAATGTTTTATATACACGTTCTTATTCTTAACTAGTCTAAAAAAATGTAATATATAAATTATAGGCTATGTCTTATTCTGATGTATAAGCTATATTATTTTAAAGTTTCAAAAAATCCATTCAGTAGTATTTGCGTGAAAGAGTAACAAACATCCATACATACATACAAACTTTCACCTTTATAATATTAGAACAATTAGTAGGATGGTTGTTGAAATCTACCGTAAGTCAAGATATCATACGATTTTTGGATGATTATGCCGGTGAAATTTCATACACCCATCCTCGTAAAATGGTATCACAATAATTAACATGAAACCTGGTTTCAGCCAAGCCAAAACACAAAAAGGTAAAAACGGTAAATCGGTGGCTGCGACAAAATACAGTCTTAAAAAACTATATTGATTATACAACACAATAGACTTTAGCTGAAGTATTACAGACTTGTGCAAACTTAATTCAAACACGTCTTTAATATTCCGCAACCGCACGAAATAGGTCGAAAGTTGACAATATCTGTTTTACAATAATAATTGAATCGTAGCGATTAAAGAATTTTGTAAGCGCAGCAATTCTCATTCGAATATTGGATTGTCTATCGATTTCCCTTCAGAAACTGCAAATAACGCGAGGTCAAGCTCTGACCCTGGGTGCTGTCGGCGAATATTAAAATTCAGTGGTCGATCTATTTCGGGATTTATTGTTTAATCGTTAATCACGCTTCGCAGATTACAATTTCGATTATAACAGATTTTTTCCAAACAATTGTTGACCGGTATAAGTCATAAAGCAATTCGTGCGGCAAAATGTTCTATGGATAAATTGTTTCGTGAGTTCCACAATTTGCGAAGTTCGTGGCAAAATATACGGCATTTTAAGTTTTATGGAATGAGGCTCCGAAATGGTTAAAGATTTTTGTAAATGAAAAGATAATTATATATTTCGATTTGTATGGAAATTATCGCGCTTTTAAATTAGATAGGATCGCCTTATAACTAAATTTAATAAACTTATTGAACTTGACGATATTATTACTCCGTCAAAAATCAAGTTACGAAGCAGTAATAAGTGCTTTTTATAAATAGGAGAACGGTTGAAAATTGAAAAATAATTTGTTTCATTAAGGTTCCTTTCCTAGTCTAGAATTGCATAAATATCTTTCAGTGTTGTTTATAAAATACTGTTAAATGTGTGTACTCTGTTGTTGATTAATTTGTCTACTCTTATCCTTTTTATGAAAATAGAGTTGTATACATATGTATGCACGTAAGAAATGTTTTTTGACGCACCAAACGAAATATATATATATTATAATGCATATTTATGTATGTTCATTATATATATTTATGAATAATATTTTATCCTTCAACACATAATGTTTGTGCACCTGCCTCACTCTTTTCTACACCACCCTAAGGTTGACTGGTAGAGAATGCCACTGGCATTAAGTCTGTCTTTGTACATTGTGTGCATGAAGATAAATAAATAAATAAATAAATAAATAAATAAAAAGAAATATCACTTCAAAAACAGTTTTTATGAAAGGTTGCGCCTACGCGTGCTACGTAACGAACTTTGCTCGTATCGATATCTCAGTCGGGATCGCGCTTGGCCAATGCGTCCAGCTTTCGAGCGGACGTGGTCTCCTAATTTAGAAACTCAACTGATAACTTACTAACGAACTAGTTGTCGCGTGCATAAATCATGAAAAAGTCATTTTCTGACCACCGACGAGAGTTTCCCTGTTTCTTAATGGATAAGCAATGAAAAAATGGACTATTACTACAAGCAGTTGACCACGCCCAGTTTGTTGCAGTGGTCTAGGATAATATCTACGAAAATCTCTACAAATAAGCTCATCGTTTATATTCTTAAAGCTATAATATGTGAGTCGTTTTGATTTTCGTTAAACCTCTTGTCACCATACATTTTATACAAGTAATAATGAGGATGCCGCAAAGAGAAATTTATTTTTAAATAGTTTAAAGCGCATGCAACAATATGACAGTCATGTTTTATGTAATAGACGTGACACTTTTAAAATATTAAGATCTAAAACAAAATAGAATAGACTATTGAATAATCACACTGATTGATTTCCGGATCATTCAATGAAATTTTAAAACAGCCGAAGCATATTACAAATCTTATTTAGAATTTGTCGAATGTAATTAATTGACCTCTACACTTCATAAAATACAATTACATTTGATATCATCTGACAGAAAATATGTCGTTAGTTACCAATTAAACAAACTTAGACAGGAGTTATATGATTTAATGATTCGTTAAAAATTTAATGAAAAAGTTCGCTTCTCACTAATTTTAACAGTCCCACATTCATTTTACTGGAAATTTAATGAACTAACGGACTGTGGCGAAGTCTTATTTCGCACCAACCATACCGTCTTAAGCAACAGACGCGCCGCTTACAAGCAGAGATGCCTGCACCGAATAGCACCTTAAAGGCTCGCTCCAATAACTTAATTTAATACAAAAGAAGCACGTATTTAAATTTAAAGTATTTAGCACATCTAAGTGTCGCTTAGAGGCGCTCATGCATACCAATGGTTTGCACCTTAATGCACCTTTCACTCGTCACTACAAGCCTACCGCCCGCTTTGCAACTGGAGATATTGCTCGTGCAACACATGGATTTGTGTCGATCTTGCTGGGCGCAATTAAAGAGTAAGGACATGGAGACACCGTGTGGAGTTTATCACGCGTAATTTATATTGACCGATAGTTGTACTAAATTGATGACTTCAAGTAATCTGAGACTGGTAGGATGACCAGGCATTTCATATTTTAGAGGCGATATTATTTAAACATATTTCATTAAAAATTCTTTTGAAACATTATAACTTCATAATGCTTGAACATCGCAAATGTTCAATGTTACTAAAAATTGCACTTGTTTATACAAGAATAAGCCCGGGTCGAAGATGTGTTCAAGAATCAGATTTTCCGAGTCGGTCATCAGAAAGAAAACAATTTTATATGAAGTCTAAAGAAACATCCGTGCATCGTATTGTTACTAGGCATTATAATAACTTTATTTTATTCTCCATAACTTTTAATTGAAAATTTTAATGAATCAGGAGAGCGTTTAAATTGAAAAGGGAAATATGATATTATAACTCTCGTCAAATCACACGGACAGATTGTTTTCACTTCTAAAACAAAAACAACTTTAATACTTTATTACTATAGTCCTTCTTTAGGGTTTGAATTCACGGTCCGGAGCGGTGAGGACTGTCGCCTTACAACTGCGCCACGCGGAAGTCTGATAATCAATCCGCTGGGAGGTAATTGCCGACTTGCCAACCGGTCCTTAATGCATAGGTGCGGCAGACTGCCTGGCTACGGCGTACATACGTTAATGGGAATCTAACTCTCGCCAGCTACGTACACGGTAATGCGACCAAGCGTCTGAATTAAACATTGAAACTTCTCGGGTCGGTATAAATTTTGATTTGATTGGGATAGCCATAATAGGGACTAAGAAATGCAACTGATATTTTGGTGTCAGTTTGATATAACTTTATAACTTTTAAATGAGGTTATTTCAATTGTAAATAATGTTAATATAGGAGTAAAGACTTATATTTAGGTCTAACAGTGGTTTAGATTTAAAAGTTAGAATAGGGCTAGTTACAGCAAGTATAGTTAAGATGTTAGCTTGGCCCTGTTACTACCACCTACATACTCTTTCGTTTCGTTTTTAGGTGTTACAAGTATATTGACTAGAACAGACAATGGTTTATAAATAAGACTTTATCAAGAGTGTAGTAGGACAAGATACTAAAATTGATTATTTAGTTTTAAACTTAATGTTACTTTAACTAACTGTAACGCGGTACTTCGTTGGAACTGCTATTGCCGAGGGTGTACCAACATTTATTACTTTTGAATTTTTCTTAATAATTGAATTCCTGTGGTAGGGCTTCCTGTGTGGACAGGTTTATCTGTTGAGGTTCAGCTGTTGTTCTTCTGTATTTCGTCAGTTGAGTGACATAACCGGAGCCCACTAATAGTGTAGTAGTGGCAACGCATCTGCAACCCCCTACGACTGTTGCAAATGTCCATGGGTGGCGGTTATCAGCTAAGATCAAGTGAACAACCAGATCGTTTGCTATCTTATTAAATTAAAAAAAATTGTATCAAAGCATTCCTACAGGTTGTTAATATTCATGGGTGTTATCGCGATCAAGTGAACTGTTACTCGTTTGCTATCTGCTCTCATAAATTAGACGAATTGGAAAGACTGTGAGTTTAACGATTAACGCGCACAGAATATACCTACCAATAGCTTATCGATTCTTCAGGGTAAGTCTTTATTCTACTTTATACTGTGGTGTGAAGTCTTCAATTCGCTTTACAACAATTTACGATAATAATCCAAATTCTTAAGTGATAAAATAAATATATTTACTTATCTGTATATCATATATACTTACTGTGCTACTATAATAAAATACTTATCTCGCAAGTAATCTAATAGAGAACTGTATACTATTAGATATCTCTCAACAACGCTTATCTTAATATCAAGAAACTAATAGTTCAGTTAGTTGTATAAAAAAAAACAATCCGAGAATACAAAGAGAATGCAAGTGGACTTTCCCAATCAATGTGTCATCGTCTATTAATGTCGTATAATTTCATATTACACGACGAACAAAATTACGTGGACAGACAAATTTACCAGTTTTTCATAGTAATTATTTGGTTAACTAGATAATACGTGAACGTTTTTTTTTTTTATGGGAATAGGAGGCAAACGAGCATGTGGGTCACCTGGTGATAAGCGATCACCGCAGCCCATGGACATTTGCAACATCGGTTGAGTCGCAATTGCGTTAAATTTTCGTTTGTAATCGGTCAGCAAATTATTGGCACAACCTCGAGAGCACGTGATATCGGGAGTGGTCACAAATATTGCTACCAGAAGTTCAATTATAATATAATGACCATAGTGATTGGCAGCTGCACTAAAAAAATGCGCTTCCTTATTCTAAATTTAAATCGCAATCATCGTCCCTCGCCACGGTGAGATGGAAACGTAAACTGAAGCTGTTTTTTATAAATAAATCTGTCATCTTCAATGGTTTTTTTTATTTTATTTTTTTAATAACATTGCCCTTACTTTAGAACAACATTATCATTGTAAGGACGTTTTACAAACATAAATTTGACATGGACAAACACCTAGATGTGAAACAACTGTCTGTGGTTCGCACAAATAGTTGTCCCGCGTGGGGATCGAACACACGAACCCCGAAACCCAAGCCAACACCTTGGCAACTGCGCCACGGAGTCATCAATTTATTCCTTTTGACAACTCAAATTACATTTGAGAAGTCATTTGGCAGCTGATTAGTTAATTTCTACGATGATCAGTGTTTCAGAAACCGGGTGTTATTGGTGCATGAAAAAGAAAAATTAAAAAAAATCAATCTTTGTTCAATTTTTTTTTGTATCAGTTTTATGAAATAATTAAAGGCACCATTATGCAAACTTACTTAAAAGACTGATTTAATAGTACAATTTTTCATCATTGTTACTCACATTAGCTAAATCTTACTGTAATGCTAATATCTTTATATATATATATAATTCTTCTGTACGTGTGTATGTCACTGAACTCCTCCTAAACGGCTGGACCGATTTTAAATAAATGTCTTGTGTGTCTTCAAGTCGATTCGAGAATGGTTTAGATTCACAAATCGGGACACTAATTTTTAAGCTAAATATGTAGATAAGAACTATGAAAAGTATGACTGTGTGTACTTACATAAGAAGTTATACTTCTTTAGCGTAACAAAAGAAAAATACCTTAAAATTTTATCCCCTTTGCAAGTACTCTTTGTTTGTGAAAAAGACATTAAGTGCAATTGATAAATGTCCTATTTTTTTTCCAAACGCGCCAAAAGAAGTATAACTTCAAAAACTCAAGGATATTTATCATTACTTCTACAAAAGCTTTATTAACATAGAAAAAAAACCAGGGCAAAAACCTATTTCAACCAATGAACTTTAAACTCACCTCTTTGACATAACGGCTCTTCCTTTATATGGTTAAGTAATGGGGTACGTTCAGAAATATTGCTACATTTTAAATTAGTGTCACTGAATGATCGTAGAGATAGAATTAAACGTTCAACAATTCTCATCATAAACCTTGTTTGTGGTTTTAAAACACTCTTTTTCTCTATTGAAACAAAAATAATTTAACGTATAAACAGCTATATTCCGGTACCACAAACGCACTGCGATGAAGTCTTTAACTGGACTGAGATGTATTGTCATCCTTTGTTGCACTAATTTAACTATGTGTTTATTGATAATACAATAGGGCACAATTAGTACACACAATGCTGTTAGCAACTCATTACATTTTACAGTAATTACGGAAAAGTTCTTATCAATTGCGACTAATTGTAAACAAATCATGAACGTACTCGTACTACTCATTTGGACACATTAGAACTATCAAGATTTTGTACTAAAAAGAAATACCTCTTTGTATATTTATAACCAAGAAACGAGCGTATTGGTCTTGATCTGATGAACTTTGCTTTAAGCAATTGATACTTGACAATTTAATAAATTGTCTCAAGATAATGGGCCGTATTCTAACAGATTGCTTTCATAACAAATTATTTTAATTTGTTATGAAAAAAAATTATCGATAACTGTATGTATTTATTTGTGGAAGCGGCTTATTGGATAGTTATGATAAGCGATCAGTTTAATATTCGCAACATAAGAGAAAGTAAAAAAGTGTCGCCAAGAATGTCGGTAGAATTAGGATTATAAAAACGAATACAAAAAAAAGTCTTTAAAGCGAATGCAGCCGAAATGAGAACACTTTTTATACATTTTATAACCTACCTACTACAGGATGACTATATCATACTGTTACTTTAGCAAGTACGCTTTGCTTACACAAAAAACATGGAGATAAACTTATATCCTAAAAAAGTTTCCTTAGGTTACTATAAATAAGTCCATTACCACAATCAATAATGTCTTATTAAGCCTTCTTCTTTTTCTTGTCCTAATCCCACCTAATGTAGATCGGAAACACATTATATTAATCATGTTGTTAATGGTATTGGTTAATTTATTTTCCACCCACCGTCTGCATGGCGTCATTCCTCTTCGGGGACAAACACAATTGTCTATGGGTCAAACATATACTTAATCGAACCCACAACCCACTACCCACAACACAGACACGATATTTGCAAATACTTATAAATTAATAAGTAATTATGAATTATTACGACTTAATAAATTAATGATGAATACCACGATTCCCATTTGACGTTCTGTTACACAAGTATTAAAATTTTATCTGTAAGATAACTTGTAAAGTTTTAAAGGAGCTTTAAAACTTTACAAGTTATCTTGGATTAAGATTAATTGAAAAAAAAATGGTAAATATTGGCACCCACTGCTTTTAAACTGAATCTCTTGCTTAAATTATAAAATAATTTAATTACCCTTGCTATCAAATGTTACGATAAACGGAAAAAATTACAACTTCTAATTAATTATTTCTTCTGTTATGCACAGACGGTGTATTCCCATCACCTATTATATGCATTGCGTACAATAATATTGTCCATTTTTTCCATAGAAGTATTTACTACCACCATTTGTTTGTGTTTAACTTGTCATAAATATACCAACTTTAAAATCACTTCCCGGATCTGCCTTCAGTTTTAAATCTTTGAGCAGCCATTCGAATTTACGTATGTACATATTTATATTGTGAATCAGCACATAAGTTTACGAGTACTACAAATGACCAATGCGCGTTTAAAGTGATTTATATTTAACTAAATTCATATTATCTTAACTTACGTAAAATAAATGTGACTTCTAAAAATAAACTTTTGATATTATTAAATTGAAAGCAATTTGTCGTATGCCTGCAATTTATTTTTAAATTCAACGCTGTTTATGTCTCGTATAACAAGAGCATATCAATGCATGAACTCTAGAATAATGGGGTTAGAAACTATACTGTAGTGAGTTCGTTTTAGACTAGTGACATGGATCAAAATTATAAAAATACTATTACAACGATCAGTTATGAGTAAAATAAATAATGTAATAAAATATGTGTTTCTAATTTCACTTCGTGCAAATGAATATAATTTATGGAACTAAAAATGTGAAAAATATAATTTTGCTCAGTCCCCTTGAATTCGATTCTGCAAAAATAATAAAATCGATTCTTGCGATACTGGTTGATTTGTGATTTATTTATACCGCCATCATTTATTCACGTAAAAAGTCTTATAAGTAGTACTTTGCAAATTGCCTTGGAGCAATTTTATGAATAAACATATTTCATCGCATGAAAAATGCGGCAGGTGTACGTAAGACCGTTTCAGTTTAGTTTCCTGCATCATGAAGACGATCCTGCTTGGGGTCACCTTGATTTTAATAAATTCCTCCGCTTTAGAAGTACCTATCGAGCATTTTATAATTCGCGATGTTGTTCAAGCGATGGGGAAACCCACGTCTCTATTTGTGGCCCTTTGCTGCACATCTCGTAAGTCCGGATTTTTACCTATTATTGACGAAAGAAAAAAAAGCCAATATTGATGAAAGTATAAAATATTTCACTATCGTAAAACTCGTCAAACCGCCAATTTCCATTGACACCACCTTGATGGTTGGAAGTCTATCTACCTGCCCTATTTGCCCTGCACAGCTCCTTTGTATACGAGTTGACAGGACTTAGGGACGATGCCGTAGAGTACTCCTATCTCAAAGGTCGGAAACGCAGTTGTGACTCCTCCGATGTTGCTAGTGTCCATGGGCGGTGGTGATCACTTACCATCAGGTAACCCACTTTCTCGTATGCCTCCCTTTTTCCATAAAGAACGTTTGAAGTTACAATACCGATGCGACTAGTGACAAGAGGGCCAATTCAGCAAAGAAGTGCGTTCTTGGCATCATGTAGATAGGATTATTAGATAATGTGGTATTTAATATGAACTAATATTTCGATTAAAAACTTATGCGAACGATTGTCATAATATTAACAAAAAATTCTTACTTTTCAATGTTAAAAGTTTAAATTAAAATTAATTGATTATAGTCATATTTCATGGGAACCTATAGAAAATCTATGAAATTCATTTGACATACGAAAGCAGCCCACTGTAACTGAGAAAGGAAAATAAAAAAATCACCTACATTTGTTTCAATTTCAAATATCTTACTGTTGGACCGTGGCCGGTTCTGTTCCTTCCTTCTACAGGATAAGCGCCAAGACCCGTCGAAGTACAAACACGATCAGCCAATGTCATACTGGAATAAATGCGTTGCATAAATGCAGCAAAGAGAGCCCAAGGATATAACATTCTGTAGAGGAAGCTTCTATTATTATGATCTTCTGAAAGGATGTACTGTAATTTAAAAAATCTGTTATGTAATCTTAATTAATATTATAAAAACAAATAATGTAAATTTCATGAGGAGGGTAATTTCTGTGACAGCACCACTTTTTAAAAGATTTATTTCACCTTTTTGAAACATTAGTCCTAATGGATATAAAATTTATTTTTATTTTCATACATTTTATTGATATAATATTTACAAGATTTAATCTATCTAAAATTATGAATAATTGCTTTTTATCATTAATCCAATAAAATCAATGTTACGATGTGTCTACATAAACAGTAGAATGCAGAAATAAGAAAGGAAGTTAATATTTTAGCTACAAGTTGTAATGAAATATTTAATCATTTTATTAAATTATCGTATACATGCAAAGTAGTGCTTCAATCCTCACGACAGATCCCAACAAGATTGTGCCTTTTCCTTCATGGGACTTTTTGTTCAAAGTACATTAAATCCATTGTTATCATTTTATAAATTCCAAACAATTGATCCATATCGATTAATTTCCATCAGTGATATCCCACACACAGTTTCACAGAGATGAGCTGCTTCAGCAAAGCAATATATCCATACGGATATTTTCCCTTTTTCATAGTTAGCCCATTTCCTTTAAAACTGTGATGAATTAAAAAAAAATATGCCCATATATAGCCCCTACCACACACATAGTAATCGGGGAAGATCAGTGGGAAGTAAAAGTTATTTACTTTTGCCTTTTTTTGTACGCCGAGCGATTTACCCACATCCTCAGTGGTCTCGTGCCTGCAATATATCTGGTGTTGTGAGAGCCCATGGGTGGCGGATCTCACACGTAGGCAGCTTGCGCAGTTGCCATGCAATCGGAATAATATAAATGTTACAACATCAAGCGTATCGTGTTCAGACTGAAGACGCAGGTTTATGCTTTTAATTGATTAAAAATAAATTAAGTTTGCTTTTACAGACGAGAGATTACAATACTATAAAGCTATTAATAAAGGAATCGTAGTAAATTTTATACAATTCTCTCATACCGACGTCTCGATTCCAACGGTTCACGCTCGGGAACACCATACGACGTTTATAGCAAACCTCAACTGTCCTAATGTAGCCACGTTTTTGAATAAGGTACGTACGATTACATTGTCATCATGTTCATCATTGCACCGTTTAGTCCACTTATGGACATAGACACCCCCAATAACTGACATAAAATATAATCCTGAGCCTGCATCCATCGACTTCCCGCACATTTGCACAGGTCGTTACTTCAAATAGTGAAGGTCGTCCTACACAGTCATGGTCAAAAAGCCACTCGACAACCTTTTCATCTTTTATCGGTTCTACGAGCTGTATGGCTGATCCACTGCCACCTCTGATAACCAATCTTTGAAGCTAGTGACAACTAGGGATTTTGGTGCGCTTATAATTCTTCACCTGGATAGTACGGAGCCCAATTTCCAAAAAGTTTATCTATGCATCTGCAAACCCTCGGGTGTAGCAGATGTCTATGGGCAGCGGTATTCACTTAACATCAGGTAAACCGTCTGCTCGTTTGGCAACTTTTCACATAAAAAAAGCTAGCAACTCTTCTGTTAGTGACGTTTAACAATGGAAATCGATTAGATAGCGTGATAAAGAAAGCAGTTATGTAAGACCCTAAAAATAATGTATACCCTTCCTATCCCCAACTGAATAATCCTATACAATAAGTTGAAAACCATGTATATATATAAGGGTGGTAGAGCCACGCAGCAGCCTCGGCTGTTGCACGAATGGGCAGGCTCGTCCGGGTAATTACCACGACCTCACAGAAGACCAGCGTCAAGTGGAAGTATGACAAATACTTTCGCGTTTCGTCTGGTGAGTGAGGTAGCCGGAGCCCAATTTCCAAAAAGGTTGTCTACGCATCTGCAAACCCTCGGGTGTAGCAGATATCAATGGGCGGGGGTATTCACTTAACATCAGGTGAACCGTCTGGTCGTTTGGTAACTTTTTACATAAAAAAAACATGTTATTGAGAAAAAAAGTATATTTTACGTAGAACTATGTTAGCCACCACAGTTGTACATTTTTGCGTTTACTTTCTTATGTAAAATTTATATTTTCCACCATCTTCTCCTTCTTCTGAATTTGAATGAAATTCTCATCACATCCTTTATCACAGAGTACATTTTTGTATATAGTCATTTATTGATGTGGATGAAATGTCTTCGACTGTCAGTCGATTCGCCATTGAGCCATGTAGGTTTCAAAGCTCCATCAATAAATGAACAACCGATAATTTATTTATTTCTTCTTTTTATTATAGAGCGAGCAAGCAAATTATTTCCGATCTCCTTACCGCTGGATACTCTTTAACAGCAATCTCAACATAAACAAAAATGTCTCTAACATTATTCCTGAAGCGTTATCCGATATAATGATATATCCAGATATCGAGGTTCTTAATATCCGTAGAATCCATAATAGTTTTTTCGAATTATTTCTTTGTAAGTATTAAAAGATATATTAAGTATTCAAAGAGATCAATTTGATAATAAAGATATTCCAAATTTTAGTGTACAAAATAGGACGAGACACGGCATGGCAAACGGAACTTTACGGAATCTGGGACATAGAAGGGAAGTTTCAAAAATCTGAAAAAATTATAGAATCAGCATCCATCAGGAGGCTAAATTTAAAAGGTTTCGAAATAAAAATTTGCTTCGTGCTTACAAACAGTGATAGTATAAATCATCTCACGGATGGAATGTAAGTAATAAAATGGATAAGCAGAAGAAATAAATGTAATCTAAACACGAACAATTATGTTTTTTTTTGTGGGTGAAAAGCGTGCAGACGTGTCACTAACACACACGTATCCCTCGTGTCAAGTGACTATCGTTGACCATAGACATTTACCAAACCTGTGCGGGTTCCAGATGAGAAACGAACCGATAAAAGAGGTACGCACTGGTTATCTCACTCATCAGACAAAATGCAAAAATGTAATACTTCATTTTTATTTAACGCCTGTCTTCCTCTGTTTTTTTGTGATTATAATATGCTCAAAATGACATTTCTTAAATAAGTCCAAAAGATTAAATATCAGCCGTGATCTGTATCCTCGCTCTGAGTTACAATCCCGGTACTGGAGTAATGAAATTCTAGATTGCAAATATAAGGCTGACTAATAGCGTGTTCAACGTTGAAGGAAAAAATCGTGAGGAAACCTGCATATGATCGAAATAATAACAAAACTATTTCCATGATATATTAAAAAGTGAGACAGAGCTACTTTCGCATTTATAATATTAGTATGTATAGCTTTACTCTTTTTTAATTTGATAGTGAATAACTATAAAATCCAGAAAAAATATTATATCTCTACGTGTTTAATTACACTTTATCAATTTTAGTAATGATCACATAGATACAATAACAAAAGTAAACGTCCGCACAACAAACCATCTGTTGGATTATCTCAACGCTAGTGGAAACTTTGTCTACGCTGACACTTGGGGCTACCAATATAATAACACGTGGAATGGCTTGAGTGGATATTTGGTTCGGGGCGAAGTGGAAATTGGAGGTAAATGAATAATTTATCAAAGGTAAAAACTATTAAAGGTCGTTGAACCTTGAGTCGTATCGTGCAATGTCATAGAAAAATCGATGATCTTGGTGATCTTTCATGTCCCTTTTTTGCGGGAAAAATCCTTCCATACCACTGGATCCGGGAAGTGGCAGGGATATGTGGGAGTCCCAATCAGAAACGGTTACTAACTAAAAAACCCACGTTGCACCTGTCTCTGTCGCATCAGCTGGCTTAGCTTAATAAAACATTAAAAAGAGAAAATATTTTGTGAAACAAAAACGCACACAACTGACATGAGAATTAAACTAATTATTTTCTACTCTTAATTAATATGTTCCACTCAAATTATTTTCACTTTACTCATTAAATGAAATAGTTTACGGATTTTATCGCGTTTTTTATTTTGATTTTAATTTCCCGACGTTTCGAACCCTTTCCAGCGTTCATGGTCACGGGACAGACTAGAGAAGTTGTTACACGTCTTGATGTCATAGCTACCGTCAATTATTTTGTTTATTCCGATTCACTTTACTTTCATGTACTGTCGTTGGAATGATTATTGTTTTATAAATGGTTTGTATAATGAGAGTTTACTACACGTGGCTTTCCCGCATTCATAAAATCAATTTGTCTTCTAACGCGACTCTACCAGTTTTGAGATTTGTATTAATAATACTAATAATTCACAAAACAACAGTTTTAAGAATCGTTTCACATGTATTATCCATTACAAAAAAACAATTTTATATACAAAAAAAATAAAGAGAAGCACGTGGACTATTACCATTATTAATATAAATTCAGACCTAACATGAATAAAGTAGTAAAAGTGTGAATTTTATAACGTTATTCTTTTTCTATGCAATTCAGGTTCACCGATGTTCTTTACGGCGGAGCGAATATCGATAGTCGAATACATATCAAGCCCAACACCGACCCGTTCCAAGTTCGTCTTCCGACAGCCGAAGCTCTCCTACGAGAACAACTTATTTCTTCTGCCGTTCCGCAATAATGTCTGGTACAGCGTCGTAGGGCTCATGTTCCTTCTGTTCTTGGCAATATTGGTTGTCACCTTTTGGGAGTGGAAGAAAAGTAGCAGCGGTATTGACACGGTAATCTTTTTGAACACTTTCTTTTCTTACTGTATATTTCTGGTTCTCTCTCATCTTCACTCTAGTGGAGTACCATAGTTACACTTCTACTAAAGAACGAATGGGTTTTCTCTTCCAGAATACTTCTTGTTGCTATCGTTCTTCAACTATAGCCAAAAATACGGCCAAACCGAGTAGCTAATCTTAACGTTTTCCAAAATTATAACAATAACACAAACGTATTATGTTGATGGAGTAATTAAAAATGAAAAAATACAATCTTTACGTGTAGTTGCCAAGGTATTGGCTACGGCGCCGGGGCTCGTTGGTTCGATTCCCACACGAGACAACTATTATAACAAAACGTCTTTACAGCACAAGATAATGTCAATCCTATGTCGAATCCTACATCATTTCAGCCTGTTTGAGTCCACTGCTGAACATAGGCCTCCCCCACAGACTGCCATGAAACACGATCCTGAGCCACCTGCATCCATCGACGTCCCGCACATTTGCACAGGTCGTCACTCCATCTAGTGGGGGGTCGTCCTACACTGCGATGGCCAGTACGAGGCTGCCACTCGAGAACCTTTCTTCCCCAAAGGTTATCGGTTCTACGAGCTATATGGCCTGCCCATCGCCACTTCAGCTTGCTAATCCTCTGAGCTATGTCGGTTATCTTAGTTCTACTGCGGATCCTACATTAACGCGGAAATGTTCTCGAAAGGAAGACCACAATAGATCTTCTAGGTCGCAGTGACCTTTGGGACTTACTATCCAACCTGTTACACACGAAATACATAGACATAACATACTATAAGAGTTCAAACGTTATTACTTTGATTCTAATATTTTAACTATATCTAAACTTGAATATTGACAACTATTATAACGACAAGCAGCACTATTGGTCATATCACCGTCTTGTAACGCAACCGAAAAGCAAGTGACCGCTACTCCATGCGACCATGTGTTCCTTTACTCGAGTATATAACGTCAAATCCGGTATACAGTGTTGCCAGCGCCAACAATACATTATTAACGATTGTTACATACTTTCAGAGAATAAGTAATCCAGGGATTTTAAGGGCGAATATCACTGATATCGCAATATTGATTTTCGGCGCCACATGTCAACAAGGGAGTCCCGTAGAACTCAAAGGTATAGTCACTTAATCAATCCACTTTTCATCGCATCAGCATACTAAATTTAATTTAAGTAAGATAACAACGGAACCTTATGATGATGGTTGAAAATTGTCCGCAGGTTCATTAGGCCGTGTTGTTCTGTTGGTTCTCTTCTTGACTGTACTATTTCTGTATACCTCTTTCTCAGCTAATATTGTGGCTCTTCTGCAATCAAGTTCGTCGCATATACGTTCGCTGGAGGACTTACTGAATTCAAGACTAAAGTTTGGCGTCCACGACAACGTTTTCAATAGACATTATTTCACGGTCAGCATTCGATATTTACAACCTTCATTGTATTTTAGTTCCTCACTATGTATATCATATTCTTACCATAAATCGCCGTAATATCATATTATCATCTTCATACTTCAGCCAATTCATATAGAACCTTAATGCACATTTTTCTTCATACCTCACTCAGTCTATCGGTTTTTGAGTTTATCCTGTAAGTTTTAAGAATATGTATATCTTCTGTTTTTATATCGTTCGAAAATTTGATTGATTAATTGCAGACAGCAACAGAGCCGACAAGAAAAGCTATTTACGAAACAAAAATTGCGCCACCGGGTGTAAAGCCTCGTTTCTTGTCTATGAAAGAGGGTGTTGAAAAAATGCGTCAGGTATTTATTCATTCGTAAAACTGAAATGAAAAACGTTATCTTCTTTCGCTGTAGAGACATTCAAAAGTGGTATTATTTAAAATTTATTTGGATTGTTTGTAGGGTTTATTCGCGTTTCATATGGAAACTGGAGTCGGGTACAAGTTTGTCGGCAAATACTTTGAAGAGGGAGAAAAATGTGGTCTCTACGAAATACAGTACCTTCAGGTTATAGACCCGTGGCTGGCCGTTCGTAAGAACTCGCCGTATGTGGAATTGTTCAAAATAGGGTATGGGAAAAAATTTACTAAATATTACATGGCCTAAGTATTTTTTCTGAGTTTACATAGATCTGAGTAACTGTCTTCAGAAATTTTACACAAAGAAGTGATGTCAGTAAGTTAGGATGGTTTAAATTAAACTTCTCTTAGGTAGAGTAACAACTCACATAACAGCTCGCACTGCGTGAGTAGGCCACTTTAACGGGGGAAGTACCATATCGTCACAGAATGCCCGCGTGAAGTATTAGTTTACTTTTTCGTTTTGCCTGCCAAGTGAACGAAGGCGCACGCCCTCAGTAGATACTGGTCCTTGACGGACGGGATACCAACAGTTTAAAAAAAATGTTGTGCTTAAAACGCAAAACTTAATTCTCCCATCGTCTGATTGAAACCGTTTTTCTATAACAAATTGATCAACAGCAATTTATTTCCAGAAAGTCGAAAATGTTTGTGTTATAACAGTCATAAATTGTTTTTACTCGAAACATGTGAATATTAGTAGGAAATAACGACTTGCCATGAACACTCTTAGCGCTTGCTTATACTTGCGGGTAAAATTTTTAAAACTAACTTAAGATAAATAGTAATTAAAAAAAGAACTTTATAGAACATTTAAGTAATATTTAAAATTACTTATTTTATTAATTTCACAGATAAATTTAGTCAGCACTTTGGGACCATTCACATCGTCTTCACCAATTTAAGTCCTTTCAGAACGAAGCGCATAAACGAGCTCGGCCTGCAGTACAGAGAAAATCGTCTTTTGTACCAACGACGTCCAAAGTGCTCCGGTAATGAAGCCAATTTTGTGTCAGTGAGCATGGTCGACTGCTACCCGGTACTTTTGGTGCTATCATACGGAACCCTGGTCGCAGCGTTATTCCTTGTCATGGAATTTCTACACCGTTATAAGAATATTCTGTTAAGACTCACAAAAAGACAACGTTTTAACATTTAGTACGAGGCAAAATTAGACGAGACACACCTATTGTTTTTAATCGTAAAAAATAAGGTGATATTTGTAAAATGCACTAATTAATTAAATATTTTAAATACACCAATAGTATACGTACTGCCGAAGTAAAATACATACTAAATACACTTGAGCAATTAATAGCATATAAAAGCAATATAGTAATATTTAATAATTAATATGCTTGTCCGTTTTGATACGCTAATACACAAAAGCAAAGAACTGTTCAAAAAAAATTAATATATAGGTTTAAAATGCACAAAATCTGTTATCATAAAGGATTTTATATCATACATTAAAATAAGCACTCAACAGAATAATACGAATTATTTTATAGTTTTACAGCACACAGTTTAGTGTCGAAATCATCAAAATATAAATAAAGATGTCGTTTGCCCGTTTGAGTAACTATGAATAAAATTAATTTATTAAATAAATATATAGCAGATTATTATTGTGAACGTACCCTTAATGAATCACATGAAGCTCTAATTGGAAGACGTAAGTAGAAACAATTAAGTAAGAGCCTCCCACACATTTACGGTTTGAATGGGAAATGCAGCTGACAATTATTGTCCATAACCGGCAATTATACGACAGTATTTAAACCGTGGTTTCGCATTTAAATGGAATATATGAAAGAAACATTGTGTTCTGTTCCACTTTTCGGTTGAATAGAATTCTTAAAATAACGATGATGCTCGCATTGAGCACAATGAAACTTTTTGCTGTTTTACTCCAAGTAAATTTTATGAGCGCTATACCCGACACCGAAATGAGAATGATTGTCGACGTGATAAATTCGTTTCAGCAACCGACCGAAGTTGTGGCCAATGTTTGTTGGCGGAAATGTGAGTAATTATAATTTGAATTTTTTTCTTATCTGAGTTGGTGGCAAACGAGCTGGCGGTTCACCTGATGCTAGGCAATAACCGCCGCACATGGACATTTACAACACCCGTAGGGTTGCAGATACGTTGCCACATTTTAATAAAGTGGTCCCCGGCACTCATCATACTGATGGTACTTACCCGGATGGATCTGCCCGTTCGCGCAACAGAAGGTGTTACGTGGCCCTACCACAGTTAAATATTCACAGTTCTCTAGAATTATTTGGATTATTGTTCCTCTTGGGCTCGCATCCTGTAGTATCCTCCGATACTAGCCCCTCCAGGCTCAGTAACCGTGGCTTGATGGCTTAGATAAAGCCATAAGTTACCCACACTGAGCTGGCCTACGGTGGCAAGTCCAGTCCGATAGGGTCGACCAGTTAAAAAATTAAACGAGGAATGATAGTACAAATAATAGACGTAATTCATACCACGATTTTAACTAGACCGGCCTGAAGTAAAATACTTTATAGTTTACAGAAATCTAAAGAATATTACAATTGTTAAAATTCAATCACATCACAGAAATTGTTTATTAAAACGCTATTACTCGTATATAGTTTGGGTAACGTCTACGTAATCTAATGTTCAATTTAACTAGTAATTCACTGAAATATTGAGCCAATGATAATACAAAACTTTATAGACAATAACAAACACATGTGACAAAAGCGACATTGTCTTATATAATAGAATCATCAGTGTAAGAATAATAAATAGATATTAAGTTAATCGCTGAAACTTAAGGTACAAGCAGATTTTTCCTATGTTTTAAACTGATTTATAACGGTTTTAACAATAGCCACGAAAATCAGTGTAGTTAACAAATTGGGAATGCTCGAAAGGCCCAAAATGGTAAATTTTGTAAGGAACGAAGAAATCTGTAAAAATTCATCACCGGCCGCAAACATAATCATAGTAGCTGATATCCGGTGTCCAAATGCTAAAGATGGTTTACTTATAGTAAGTACTGCTTATATCATATTTTGATAGGCGCATATTATATCATCTTCATTGCATTGTTTTTATGTGAGAAGTGAGTTTTTATGCGAGCTTCACATGATGTTAAGTGTTAGCCAAGGCTACCTAGTGAGGTAGCCTGGGTTATCACTCAAGTGTTATACTTGAGTGATAACTGATAACCCAGGCTACTACAATAATTCTTCGTCTGGAGAGTGCTCCGGACAAAATGCAGAATTATTATACTTATATACTACTATTATACTTATATACTTATATACTATCATCTATTCATTATTTTTTTAATTTATGAAACCTTTTTTTGCTTATTATAAAACATATATATTGTACATACCGTAAATTTATAAATTATATATGTATTGTTACTATAATGTCATAAGACATTTGAATTATTGTCAAGAACATGCTAAAAAGTATCTATGCTTGCAAATATTTAATACCTGTTATTTTTCTAAGTGTAAAAATACTTTAAATTAATTATTAATTAATCAATTTCTCAGGTAAAAAGTGAAATCAAAGACATTATTTTGTCTTTATTATCTTTACACAAATCTTTTTTATAGGCAAATGATTGTCACAAATTCAAGAGTCCGTATCGTTGGCTCATAATCGGTGTAACGCCTTTTAATAAACCACGAGAATTGAGAACCGTGTTGGAACACCTTGATATTTTAACCGATGCTGAGGTAATAATGTCTCAGAAGAATGAAAACAATTTTAGCTTGTACATGCGTAAGTAAACTTGCTATACGATTTATAAGCCCTTTAAAAAAGTAACCAACTGACTGACTTGGATATCGTTAAAACTAATTGAGGTTAATTTATTATACCAACTAGGGATTGAACTAATCGGCAAAGGTAAAAGCCGTGATATGCGTAATAGTGTTCAGAGTCTTTATTGTTCCATTTAATAAAAAAAATTGACGATTATATAAATGACAATAATATAAATAATAGATTAAGTGGTATGTAACTGTTTAATGCTTAGTCGTTGGAGGATAACCATAAACAATGTTTTTTTTACAATGTTTCCCGTTCATTGATGTAAATTTAATGTCATTCGTTGTGGCACATGTGCTTAATAATGCCATTATTTAACATAATGTGCCAATATTGGGCGTAACTAACAAGGATAACAAAAGTTAAGGAAGAAAAAAGTCTGCAGCTCTCCAGGAAGTACCAAGGCCTAATAGAAGATCGGCGGGCAGTGGAAGTATTAAATTTTTGGGCTTCGTCTGGTGAATGAGGTAACTGGGGCCCAGTGTTATTAATGTTGTCAAAGCATTTGCCTTCCGGTGCTGTACACCACACACAACCACGGGTGGCGGTAATCACTTAATATCAAGTTAACCGCCTACCCGATTGAAAATATTGCGCATAAAAAAAACGATTTCCATAACAGTTTTCTTGTTTTTAAAACGGTGTGTAGTAAAATAGTAATATCTGTAACTGAAGGTTAAAAAGTTTGTTTGTTTTTAATGTTAATTAATTTAACCTCGAAGGGTTCAAACTTATTTGCTTTCAGTTCGAATCGAAAAAAATATTTTTAGGGTCTGGCTAATATGGGATAGAAATGAAAAATGAAACAAAAAGCTAAAATTATTCCCTAAAAATTTGCTGATTTGTCCTTTATACTAAATAAATCTCTATTGAATAAATTTTCAGCATACAAAATCGGAGCAAAAAGCAAGGAATGGATTGTTGAAAATTTTGGAAAATGGGAATCTAAATACGGTTTCATAAAATATAAAGAAATGACTGTTTCTACCGCTATAAGACGAAAAGACCTATTAGGTGAACCAGTGACAGTTTCAGTCGTAATAACAGATAACAAGACAAAATCTGAATTATTAGATATGCGGTAGTATCAAACGTCTTATTGCTTCTGATTTTTATCAATAATACGTTGAACATATATAAAAGGCTCTTTGTATAACAAGTTTTTAGCACTTGTTTTAAATTGAAATTTATATTATTCGTGATATTCATATCAAGATAAAGAAAATGCTATAATCATTTTAACATTTCTATATCGCTTTTAATTTTTTTAATACATAAATTTTAATGGGATTAGTGCAAAACTGGTCACAGGTAAAGTGATAGAAATAATTTTGCTTTATTCAATACCTTATTTTTATTCAATTCTAAATTACCCCAATATATTTTGATACATTGGTCATTTACACTGTTTTTGGTAAAATAAAAGCAAATAAATGTATTCCGTTAAAACAAAATTGTCGACTCAAAATGGATCTACAAGGAATCCTTCATTCTATTTCATCTATAAGTTCTTTTTTAGGACTATCCATAGAGACACATTGGCTAAGGCCAGTTTCCTCCACTATTTGCCGATTTATGATTTCATAAACGCAACCAAAGTTATTATTTACACCGACACGTGGGGCTATCTTGTTAACGGAACATATAACGGAATGGTCGGGCACGTAGCCAGAGGCGAAGCGGAATTGGCAGGTTTGTAATTAATCACAAGTACATTTTTATCAATAAAAAATAACAACTTTAAATATGTAAAGAGTTCCCTAATAGTCCAGAGTCAAACCCCAACACCAAATTATTTGGGACTACACGAGGGAGCTAAACCAAACCCAATGGAAAACGAATTTTTAAAATGGGTTTATACTTGTACATGACGGAGTTCCGAGATAACAAACCTATAAAAATACAACATAAGTGGGAACCTTCTCCTTTTTTTAATTCAGTTTAAAATAGCAATACAATTTACTGTAGTAAAAATTAACGGTATTTTGATCCACTTTGGCTCGAATATGAATCGAGCCCATGGGCGTAGTTGATAGTAAACCTATTGCGTCAGAGAAGTATAGTGTTTTTTTTCCAGTTTGTATATATTTGTGTTCTCTTTATATATGTATCATATGCATTTATTTACAAAAGAAAAGTATGTTAGGTCAATCAATCAATCAATCAAATATCTTTATTCAAATAGACGCTTGCGCGTTCTTATGAATAGTCACATTTTACATAAAAAATTATACATATAGGTTCGTAAGGTAACACCGGTTCGGAAAGCAGTTTCTGTTGAGAAGAGACCGGCAAGAAACTCAACAGTTGCTCATTTCCAAAAATATCAGTTTACAATATAACATACCGGTATAATAGTCTTATTCTACCCTACGTGAGTATTAACTCCATTAACAGTATCAACACCACACATTGGCGTCGTCGAGATATTCCACAATGGTGTAATATGCTTTAACCATAAGTTGACTTTTGATTTACGTTTTTTACGTTTAAATTGATCGATCGTATGTTTATCAGTAATCTAGTACCCATAGTACACGCGTTACTTACTTTGTGACTAGAGAACGTTGTGTAAAATTTGTCCTAAAATTATTATTATTATTCATAATTGTTATTATTCAATATAAATGTGTTTCAGGCACCGTGATATTTATTACGAAAGAGAGGTTGCCCGTCTTAGAGTACATGAATTATCCGGCTTCGCCATCAGTGAAGTTTGTGTTTCGAGAGCCTTCGCTGTCTTACCAGCATAATTTGTTCCTACTGCCCTTTAAACCTGTCGTCTGGTGCTGTATTTTGGGGCTAGTGTTCGTTTTGATAATCGTTCTGTTTATTAACGCACGATGGGAAAGAGTTAAATGTAGTTACGTGAATGAGGTATACATTTGATTTTATTTTAGACAAGATAAAAGTACTTACTCTTATTGCGTGAACCGTTAGATGTATAAAGCTGTAACAGACTTACTAGCCGCTAGCTATGTCTTACGCAATATCCAATACTTGGCTAGATAAGATATGGTTTCGGTGCTAATGTAAAAAGTGATATAGAGAAAGTAATTAGTGCTCGATATAATGAAAAAGTAAAGGTAAACTAATGTAATAACTACTACTAACTAATGTCCCAATTGTTGGGAAAAGATTCCTCTGTCCTTTGGGTACGAGGGCATAGTCCACCACGCAACCGCACTTCAAATTGGTAGACTTCACATATCTTCGTAATATATAAAAAATATTAATAAAATATGCATGTTTCCTCACGACGTTTTCCTTCACCGCTTAGCACGTGATAAGTCAAGACTAACAATTTCATTGGTGCCGGTACCGGGGATCCACCGGGGATCTGCCGTCCCTGCCACTAAAAGTTAATGTACGCGGGTGCTTGTGATGTCACTGTGACATAATTTAAAACTTCACATGCCATTAAAATTATTCAACAAAATCTGTATAAGAGAGTTAAAAAATAAATGTAACAAATTTTCAGTTCGATCACACAGTGCTGAAGCCGAATATGGGCGACATTGCAATTTTGGTAATTAGCGCCATAACGCAGCAAGGAAGTTCAACGGAACTAAAAGGTTAGCGTGTATCAATATGCACGGCGCGAACAACATTGTCCGTCTTTATTGACTGTCGAATTTTAATGCTACAGGCACTCTCGGGCGAGTCGTGATGTTCATACTGTTCTTGGCTTTTGTGTTCCTGTACACTTCCTACTCTGCCAGTATCGTCGCCTTGCTGCAGTCCAGCTCGAATCGGATCCGAACCTTGTCTGATCTGCTCAACTCCAAAATGGAATTGGGTGCGGAGGACACGCCGTACAATAGATACTATTTCGCGGTAATCGTATATGTCTTTTTAGCCAGCTTGAGTGTAACAAAAATGTTGCTTGTTGTTTAAGTTGGCCTTCTAGTTTTACATAAAGGCGAGGGAATACTGAATAAATATATATATATCTATCTTAACGGACCAGGAAAAATATGTTATTGCAATGATACATAACTCTCTTACCTCTATATTTCTCCGAATTTCCGGGGAATGTTAAACAATACACTAATACACAAGAATTCTTCGCAGTTTCCTCAAATTTAACACATTTTATGTTTCGCTATTCATGACAAGTAACAATTTAACATATTATGTTGTTCACATTTCAATGAGTTTATAAGGTAAGACTTGCAGTGTCAGTTCCATTTGGGTTAAAATCGCTCAGAACTCAATTTAAACCACAAGCCCTAATATGCTATAATAAATATGTTATGCAGCACTATTAATTTTAATAATGTAATAATATGTTTATATATAAATTTTAGACTGAAACCGAACCAGTGAAAAAAGCGATTTACAAATACAAAATAGCTCGTCGGGGCTCCAAATCAAATTTTTTGAAGTTAGAGGATGGAGTTCGCAAACTGCAGAAGGTTTGAGTTTTTAGTTTACGTCATCAAGTAGTTGTTGGATTGGATTTTCTGAACGTTATTGTTTATTTTAGGAACCATTCGCTTTTAATATGAACACTGGCCTCGGATATCGATTGGTAGAACAATATTTTTATGAACACGAGAAATGCGGACTGCAAGAAATCTCTTATTTCCCGAACACCAAACCATGGCAAACTTGTCGGAAGGACTCCCCGTATAAAGAAATGTTCAAGATCGGGTAAAATCCATCACTTTGCGTATAGCGTACTATGTGAAGGTTAAAAAGTACGGTGTCAAAGGTGTTGTAAATATTATATGTCCATACGAATGTTGAATTTTAATAAATAATAAAAACATGAATAGATTAATATAATAAATAGATGAAAGAATAATAATCAATCAAATTATAATTGTTTTAGATCATTCCGAAGCCAAGAGCATGGCTTTAACGTTCGTGCAAATAAAATAGTGTACTCCAAGAAGCCGATATGCATGACAAAAAGCGGTAACTTCGGTTCAGTCAACATGATGGATTTCTATCCAGCATTGTTAACTTTACTGTATGGCATTATTTTAGCCCTTATCATTTTGATGCTCGAAATATTGATTCATCGCAAACTATTTCGTTCAGTCATACATTAATTATCCATATCTGCCTCACGTTTCATGTTAGTTGCAATACATTTATAATTATCTAGAAGAAGTTTTATAAAAACCTAAACATTATGTTTTATTGCGATTGTCTACAAAAATTGTGTGACTAAAATCTACATTCGTTTATATAAAATATACACTTTACCATTCAGGTATATTGTCGTTATTCCTTATCAATTACATTTTCAGCTTCGTATTATTACATCCATTTTTCTTATTTCATAGCAGCAATCAAACAAAAACGTTTTTTTTTTTTCTTCATAATACAAATATAACCTAGATTTTGCATAAGTATCTATGTATAGATTGGAAAAGGATTAATTGTCCACTACGCCTTCGTTGCTTAAATTTGTACGTGGTTGGAGGGTGGAAGACTGACAACGACCTGGATGGACTGTGTGAATAAAGATATGTCTGTGAAGGAGGTGAGTATTATTGAGATGACGGCTGATAGAGGGAAGTTGAAGAAAAAAGAAGAAAGTGCCGACCCCACCTATTGTGGGATAAGGGCAGCGAAAGAAGAAGAGTACAGAAGTTCTTTTTTAGGACTATCCATAGAGACACATTGGCTAAGGCCAGTTTCCTCCACTATTTGCCGATGTATGATTTCATAAACGCAACCAAAGTTATTATTTACACCGACACGTGGGGCTATCTTGTTAACGGAACATATAACGGAATGGTCGGGCACGTAGCCAGAGGCGAAGCGGAATTGGCAGGTTTGTAATTAATCACAAGTACATTTTTATCAATAAAAAATAACAACTTTAAACATGTAAAGAGTTCCCTAATAGTCCAGAGTCAAACCCCAACACCAAATTATTTGGGACTACACGAGGGAGCTAAACCAAACCCAATGGAAAACGAATTTTTAAAATGGGTTTATACTTGTACATGACGGAGTTCCGAGATAACAAACCTATAAAAATACAACATAAGTGGGAACCTTCTCCTTTTTTTAATTCAGTTTAAAATAGCAATACAATTTACTGTAGTAAAAATTAACGGTATTTTGATCCACTTTGGCTCGAATATGAATCGAGCCCATGGGCGTAGTTGATAGTAAACCTATTGCGTCAGAGAAGTATAGTGTTTTTCCAGTTTGTATATATTTGTGTTCTCTTTATATATGTATCATATGCATTTATTTACAAAAGAAAAGTATGTTAGGTCAATCAATCAATCAATCAAATATCTTTATTCAAATAGACGCTTGCGCGTTCTTATGAATAGTCACATTTTACATAAAAAATTATACATATAGGTTCGTAAGGTAACACCGGTTCGGAAAGCAGTTTCTGTTGAGAAGAGACCGGCAAGAAACTCAACAGTTGCTCATTTCCAAAAATATCAGTTTACAATATAACATACCGGTATAATAGTCTTATTCTACCCTACGTGAGTATTAACTCCATTAACAGTATCAACACCACACATTGGCGTCGTCGAGATATTCCACAATGGTGTAATATGCTTTAACCATAAGTTGACTTTTGATTTACGTTTTTTACGTTTAAATTGATCGATCGTATGTTTATCAGTAATCTAGTACCCATAGTACACGCGTTACTTACTTTGTGACTAGAGAACGTTGTGTAAAAATTTGTCCTAAAATTATTATTATTATTCATAATTGTTATTATTCAATATAAATGTGTTTCAGGCACCGTGATATTTATTACGAAAGAGAGGTTGCCCGTCTTAGAGTACATGAATTATCCGGCTTCGCCATCAGTGAAGTTTGTGTTTCGAGAGCCTTCGCTGTCTTACCAGCATAATTTGTTCCTACTGCCCTTTAAACCTGTCGTCTGGTGCTGTATTTTGGGGCTAGTGTTCGTTTTGATAATCGTTCTGTTTATTAACGCACGATGGGAAAGAGTTAAATGTAGTTACGTGAATGAGGTATACATTTGATTTTATTTTAGACAAGATAAAAGTACTTACTCTTATTGCGTGAACCGTTAGATGTATAAAGCTGTAACAGACTTACTAGCCGCTAGCTATGTCTTACGCAATATCCAATACTTGGCTAGATAAGATATGGTTTCGGTGCTAATGTAAAAAGTGATATAGAGAAAGTAATTAGTGCTCGATATAATGAAAAAGTATAGGTAAACTAATGTAATAACTACTACTAAGTAATGTCCCAATTGTTGGGAAAAGATTCCTCTGTCCTTTGGGTACGAGGGCATAGTCCACCACGCAACCGCACTTCAAATTGGTAGACTTCACATATCTTCGTAATATATAAAAAATATTAATAAAATATGCATGTTTCCTCACGACGTTTTCCTTCACCGCTTAGCACGTGATAAGTCAAGACTAACAATTTCATTGGTGCCGGTACCGGGGATCCACCGGGGATCCGCCGTCCCTGCCACTAAAAGTTAATGTACGCGGGTGCGTGTGATGTCACTGTGACATAATTTAAAACTTCACATGCCATTAAAATTATTCAACAAAATCTGTATAAGAGAATTAAAAAATAAATGTAACAAATTTTCAGTTCGATCACACAGTGCTGAAGCCGAATATGGGCGACATTGCAATTTTGGTAATTAGCGCCATAACGCAGCAAGGAAGTTCAACGGAACTAAAAGGTTAGCGTGTATCAATATGCACGGCGCGAACAACATTGTCCGTCTTTATTGACTGTCGAATTTTAATGCTACAGGCACTCTCGGGCGAGTCGTGATGTTCATACTGTTCTTGGCTTTTGTGTTCCTGTACACTTCCTACTCTGCCAGTATCGTCGCCTTGCTGCAGTCCAGCTCGAATCGGATCCGAACCTTGTCTGATCTGCTCAACTCCAAAATGGAATTGGGTGCGGAGGACACGCCGTACAATAGATACTATTTCGCGGTAATCGTATATGTCTTTTTAGCCAGCTTGAGTGTAACAAAAATGTTGCTTGTTGTTTAAGTTGGCCTTCTAGTTTTACATAAAGGCGAGGGAATACTGAATAAATATATATATATCTATCTTAACGGACCAGGAAAAATATGTTATTGCAATGATACATAACTCTCTTACCTCTATATTTCTCCGAATTTCCGGGGAATGTTAAACAATACACTAATACACAAGAATTCTTCGCAGTTTCCTCAAATTTAACACATTTTATGTTTCGCTATTCATGACAAGTAACAATTTAACATATTATGTTGTTCACATTTCAATGAGTTTATAAGGTAAGACTTGCAGTGTCAGTTCCATTTGGGTTAAAATCGCTCAGAACTCAATTTAAACCACAAGCCCTAATATGCTATAATAAATATGTTATGCAGCACTATTAATTTTAATAATGTAATAATATGTTAATATATAAATTTTAGACTGAAACCGAACCAGTGAAAAAAGCGATTTACAAATACAAAATAGCTCGTCGGGGCTCCAAATCAAATTTTTTGAAGTTAGAGGATGGAGTTCGCAAACTGCAGAAGGTTTGAGTTTTTAGTTTACGTCATCAAGTAGTTGTTGGATTGGATTTTCTGAACGTTATTGTTCATTTTAGGAACCATTCGCTTTTAATATGAACACTGGCCTCGGATATCGATTGGTAGAACAATATTTTTATGAACACGAGAAATGCGGACTGCAAGAAATCTCTTATTTCCCGAACACCAAACCATGGCAAACTTGTCGGAAGGACTCCCCGTATAAAGAAATGTTCAAGATCGGGTAAAATCCATCACTTTGCGTATAGCGTACTATGTGAAGGTTAAAAAGTACGGTGTCAAAGGTGTTGTAAATATTATATGTCCATACGAATGTTGAATTTTAATAAATAATAAAAACATGAATAGATTAATATAATAAATAGATGAAAGAATAATAATCAATCAAATTATAATTGTTTTAGATCATTCCGAAGCCAAGAGCATGGCTTTAACGTTCGTGCAAATAAAATAGTGTACTCCAAGAAGCCGATATGCATGACAAAAAGCGGTAACTTCGGTTCAGTCAACATGATGGATTTCTATCCAGCATTGTTAACTTTACTGTATGGCATTATTTTAGCCCTTATCATTTTGATGCTCGAAATATTGATTCATCGCAAACTATTTCGTTCAGTCATACATTAATTATCCATATCTGTCTCACGTTTCATGTTAGTTGCAATACATTTATAATTATCTAGAAGAAGTTTTATAAAAACCTAAACATTATGTTTTATTGGGATTGTCTACAAAAATTGTGTGACTAAAATCTACATTCGTTTATATAAAATATACACTTTACCATTCAGGTATATTGTCGTTATTCCTTATCAATTACATTTTCAGCTTCGTATTATTACATCCATTTTTCTTATTTCATAGCAACAATCAAACAAAAACGTTTTTTTTTCTTCATAATACAAATATAACCTAGATTTTGCATAAGTATCTATGTATAGATTGGAAAAGGATTAATTGTCCACTACGCCTTCGTTGCTTAAATTTGTACGTGGTTGGAGGGTGGAAGACTGACAACGACCTGGATGGACTGTGTGAATAAAGATATGTCTGTGAAGGAGGTGAGTATTATTGAGATGACGGCTGATAGAGGGAAGTTGAAGAAAAAAGAAGAAAGTGCCGACCCCACCTATTGTGGGATAAGGGCAGCGAAAGAAGAAGAGTACAGATATCCACATGTAAGCGTTTAGTCATCGCCTATCTAGCTCATGTTAACTTTGCCGTTCCATGCACCATATGTCCTATAAAGCTTTTAAAACTAAAATTAAAACTTATACAGGAGATTATGCTAGATACAATTAATGTTATTTAAGTACGAAGTACAAAAAAAACCCCATGTTTATTAATGGGCCAAGGTCTCTTGAAAAATTCTTTGCATTACAACATCATTAGAATTAATGCTATTGTTCCTTTGTTATTATAAGAACAACTGCTATTAGGTAATGATGTTATTTGTACAAGAGACATCTTGACTAGCTTGGCAAAGAAAATAGACTTACCTACAGATAGATTGAATCGTCACAGATAGGTAAAATATATCTAGATATTGTGATTTACACTGCAGTTCTTCCCATGCGTAACTTTCACGATTGAAGTTGAGGACGTTTAAAGGTAATTATTTTCATTGAAGGCGTTGTTAAATAGTGTATTAGAGAATTAAGTGAGTTTAACAATAGAAAAAAAAACACCTTCTTTTCACAACATTGGTTTATGTTCACCGTTTTTTGGATAATTTGACTGTAGGTAATTGAACAAACTAATGAAAGTTTATTTGCATTTTTCCATCTTATATGTTTTCTTGTCACAACTGTGTTATTTACCAATAATTGATACGCGATAGACTTCGGCGCCGCAGGTCGTGGTATCAATTCTCACTAGGACAAGTATTTTTATACCCTACAGAAAATTGTTACAGAAAACCCCGGATAATCTTACCTTATAACCTCAAACGAGGTTAACTAGGAATTTTTCACATGAGCGTTAAACGTAATGCAAAGGCATGTGTACATATCTACGTTACGAATATAATTTTATTAAATGAACCAAAACTAATTATAGGATAGGTGCAGACTGAGGCGGATAAAGATCAATGAATTTATAACTCTATGATATTGAACAAAACGAATGAAAGCCAAGAGCCAAGATAAGATAACATATGAGTAATTAATAATTGATTTCCCGCAGTTCCGAACAAATATGTACTACTTATATGTGCTCGTGCAAATGGAAATGCAATATAATGGAGTATAAAATAGTTTTGTTTTATATTTTTAGTGTAATTAGTACAGCAACCGGTGAGTTAAATATTTGTTATATCTTATCCTCATATGATTAACTACATCATACAGTTTTAGCGTAGATATTTGTATGTCTCCCCTATATATTTACAATAAAATTGGCTTGGCATAAAACTGTAATACATTTAAATTATATGTATTTTAAATTTTAAAAGTGATTAGAAATGTTTTGTAATGAAAATAATATATTTATATAATGAATGGTTTAATATACTGTCGTGTTTTTATGTAAAGTTTATCTAAAAATAGCAAATTTGAATATATTAAAAGAAGGAAAATTTTCTTTACTCATACTTTTCGTTTAATGGGCTGACCTGACCTTGTTTTCACTTATTTTACATATTTTGTAGTTTTTGTCTAATTTATATCACACCCCGATAATCAATTTAATGGTGACTCAAGTACCTTACCAAAAATAATATCCATATATCATGTCAAAACGTATATATACACCACCATTATCATATAAAGTATTTATATAGATGGCACTATATTTTCTATTTTGAAATAGCTTTGAAATTTGAAATAATAAATAAATTTGAAATAATAAATAAATATAATAAGCTATCGCAACCGTGTAATGGATTTTGGAGTAAATAACAAATAATTTCGCAGCTCAGTTACGATGTTATGCGTGCAGCTTTTCGTCAGTGGACTCAGATCAGTCTTGTCTTACCATTACCAACTCCACACCATCTGTCGATTGCCGATTTACTTATTGCACGATTATGCGACAAGAGTTTATTGTAAGTACAAAAATCTATGTTAGTATGTGGTGATTTTTAATATTTGGCGGGAGAGTTTGTTGCCCATAGGATATATTTTGGCGTCAAACATGACAGCACCCGTTCAAGTGTAGAGCAAGAACAGCGGTCGCTCTAGGCGCAAGGTCAATAGGCGCTAAAATTCAAATGCAAAAAAAAACAATTTTCTCTTAAAAATTTATTGACGGCGTCTTTTGAAAGACGCGGGGGTGTTCTAGTTTAAAAGATAATATATTTTATTACTGAGGTTGGCGTATCTTTATAGATAAAACCCCCATAAAAAAAGATAATAAAAAATATATTATTATATATTATTGATTGACTAATTGAAATTAACACAAAAAATTACAATTCAATAACCTAGCAGTATAAACTTTCTTAATGTTAAAGAAAAATGAAAAAGAAACTGCTGCTACTAGATTTCATTTAGTTTCTATCGGGTTATTATTATTATTATTTATTTACCATTAAGCTAACGTAGGTACAATTTATGCAAAGCGAAAGCACCAACTAAAGGGCGCTGAAAGACAATCTCACTTTACCCTGATCAAAGGCCAGGGCCAGCCGGCACTGAAAAAAGCTTTGGTTCCATGACTATGAAAAACTTTATAGGTAAAACCTTGATTAGTTATTTCATAACAGAGTAGAATATTCGACATACTGCTATGGCTTGAGGCTTTCAATAAAGTTTGTATAGTACACTATGATATACACGACTAACTAACTATATATGATATCACGACATCAGAAAAAGTAAGATGAATAGTTGAACGCAATATTAGCGAGATTAAATAACATGTCAATATATCACACCGTTAGTCACATGTGAAAGATAATCGTAGAAGAGAAAAATATATAATTTTTCAGAATTTTGTAAATTTGACTACAATTACAACCGATTAGCGTGGTGTAAAATAAACCTTGTGTCATGAGGGTGTGTGTTCGATCACCATAACTGGGAAAAATTGTGTGACGAACATTGTGTTTTCTAGTGTCTCTGTGTTCATATAATTATATAGAAACGTATTTAATTACAAAAGAAAAGTAGTATTTATTATTTAAAGTATATACCCGCCGCAGCTTCGCAAAAAAAAACACCCGCACTGGTGCAATGTATTATACATATAATTATAAACCCTCCTCTTTAATAACTTTATCTAGTTAGAAACCGCATCAAGATTGCATAGTTTTAAATATCTAAACATACATAGGGACAGACAGACAGCGAGACGACTTTGTTTCATACTATGTAGTGATGTTTTATCTCTATATATAAAAATGAATCGCTGAATGTGTTGCTAAGCGCAAATCTTGAGAACAGCTGAACCGATTTCGCTAATTTTTTTTATAATATTCCTTGAAGTACCAGGATGGTTCCTCCGGAGAGAAAAATTATAAAAAATTGCCTTAAAAATTTAGAAACAACACTTTTCTATATTCCCATACAAAATATTCGTAATTATACTTAAAAGTCAATTTGAACTTTGATACCATACCATAAAGTTTAAGTGTAAGTGGATAGAGTGATTCAAGAAGAAGGTTTTTTGCCCGTGCGAAGCCGGGGCGGGTCGCTAGTTATTAATAATAATTGGTTATGCATTTTCATTACATGAAGGATCCAATTGGTGTCGTAGCAAGTTTTACACGTGGCTGTGAAGAATCACCAGACTATTTGAATCACGAAGTAATCGATCCAACATTTAAAACATACTACCGTGCATGTACCAATGATTTGTGTAACATTGGTAAGTTTTGATTTTTAGTATGTAACTTTATATAAAGTATAAGTGAAATAAAAATGAGTAATTGGGTCAACTTTTGCTAACCGATATCTAAATGACATCATGCAATACCCCAATTGTCTGTTTTAAAGAACGTATGTTGGGTGTACAATCTCAAGAGCTATAAGCTTTAAACCTCCATTACATTGATAATTTTACTTTTATATTACCAAGTACCTACAGCAGACATTTTAATAATTATATTTAGGTGATAATAATAATAGTTACAGTGGTAGGGCCACGCAACAGCCTCGGCTGTTGCACGAATGGGCAGGCTCGTCCTGTTAAGTATCACGACCTCACAGAAGACCGGCGTAAAGTGCTAGTATAATACTTACGCGTTTCGTCTGGCGAGTGAGGTGGCCGGAGCCCAATTTTCAAAAGGTTGTCAACACATCTGCAAACCTCTGGTGTAGCAGATGTCCATGTTCGTCGGTATTTACTTAACATCAGGTGACTGGTTTGCTCGTTTGGCAACTTTTCACATAAAAAGAAATAGTAATAGTTATATCCAGCAGTGTAAAATTTGATACAAATATAAAGTATACATCGTTAAGTGCTTTTTTTGTAATTTTAATTTATGTCATAATATTTTAGGAAATGGAATTCAGTCGATTGTCGGCGGAAACTTGTCACCTACCCCAGAATATAATGGTTTGAATTTGCTTGTACCTGGTACCGGTAAAGGAATAAAATTAGTTAACAATCTATTAATGTTAATATTTTCAGTATTCTTTTACATTCTAAATATTTAAAAACAAGAATACATGATGATTTTACGAATTTCTAAATTATAATCAGTCAAATCTAACCTATTCAATGTTAATTTATTACTCCTCTTTGGTTTAAGCAAATACATATGTCTACATAATTATTGTGTCTTTATTGCCTCCTTTCAAATAGTTTAACTACCTTTAAGAAATCCGCCGTTTATATTAATTAAATAAAAAATTAAATCGGTCCTAATGATTTTTCATGAACGGGCTAGCTCTACAAAGGAGGTGCAAGGTTTTCACATAGTACCGGCATGGCGTTAAGTCTTTCATTTCATATGGTTAGTAAGGTAGCCACTGCTCACTACCTCAAGGAATTCTAACGCAGCGGCAACACTACCGGTGTTGTGAAAGTTTATTGGTGGCACTAATAACTTACTGCAAAGTACCAAAAGGGGAACAGACCTATTTTATTCCCCTCGATAGATTATTATAATGTAAGAAACTTCCATAATGGAAATACCCCAATAGCCGGCGGCGTCAATATCATCTTTGTTTATCACTGAGTTGTCATAGTAACGTTAGTTATGCATAACAAAGGTTTTCAATATTGATTGTAGGTTGTAGATCATATCGTACTTGTTGGTTACAAAAAGTGTGTCAAATTAAGTGCTGTTTGTGAGGAATTATGTTGGTGACAGATTTTTTCGACATCTTTTTGAACGTATCCATAAAGATACTTTGACATATCTTATTGGAATTATGTCACTTTAAGTAATTATAGGTTAAGTTATCTATTATTAGTATATAATGTAATTGTAACTGAAATTAGAAGTATTATTGGTTTTAAACCAAAAATGACAACTTCACCTACCAGGACCAAACAAAAGTTATCTTTACGTAAACGCTTATTTGTTAAAAAATCACCGAAAGTTGGCTGCTATGTTGATACAGATTCAAATGATGAATTTAGCCAATCTCCTTCACGACCAATGTCCCCAGTAGATCCGTTTTTAGCGCAGAGTGCATACAGTAGTGATTCCAATGCAGACCACAGCGCAAATAAAAAAAATTCTAATGCAGAAGGCAATGCAAGCCACTTAAACCAATATAGTGATCAGCACAGTAATGATGATGATAACAACCCCAAATGTTGCAAGACCTTTTTTAGAAGATCGCGCCCTAAGAGCTTAGTGGAAGGGCCCGGTGCCAAGAGTGGAACAAATTCTAAACCTTCTAGTCCCAACAATGATTCCAATAATAGTTTAAGTGATCACACTACATCAGGCGCTCAATCAAAATCTGATGATATTCCGAAGGCTACTGTAACCTTTACTAAGTGTGATGATGATGAGAAATATTTTGAGCAAACAAGTTCGCTTGAAGGCATTAAATGCAAAAGTAAATTGTTTGTAAAGCGTTTGTCAGCCGATCATTTAATATCTAATGATACCAAACCATTATATCGTTCTTCCTCGCCTGAGAGCGACAGAAGTAGTTCACTTGACCGCAAAAGAAGGTAAGCAGCTTCTTAATATTATAATGAGTAATTGTGGTCTTGTAATATTTATTTTTAAATCTTATACTGCATCTAGGAATAAATCAACCATCACTCGGTCAGCTTCTCGTGCTGGCAGCACTGACAGCTTGGCTCGCAACTCACTACTTGCTGCACAAGTGCTGCGACTAATACCAACACAGGAGGCTAGGGAAAGGTCTAACCATTTTTTCCATTAAATAATTACATCAATTTAAATTCTTAATAAAAATGATTAAAAATAGGAATTGGCAATTTTAATTTTTTGCAAACATGTACATAACTCAGTATGCCTATATAACAGCTGCTTGTTGCTGCATTACATTCCGCTTGAAAACAATGTTTACTAACTTTAATTACAATATTTAAAAGAAGGCATGAAGCTTATAAATTTTCTTTAATAGGAACTATCTTTATGGGAGACTTGCATCCCATTCGCTATTGGGGGCTGCGGAGTTAGAGCATGTTTTTCCAGACCGAGAGGTTAAAATATTTATAGGCACATGGAACATGAATGGGCAGGCACCATCAAGGTATCAAATATATATAAATAAATAAAATACAAAAGTAAAAATTTAATATATCTTTTATTATTGTTTTTTATTTTTAATTAATAAACAACAGTGATTTTTAAAGCATAGACATATATGCACAAAATTAATTGTAATTACAATATACTACAATACAGGTACAGGTTTTTTTCATTATTTTAAATATATCCTTGTATTTTTAATATTCTAATAGAAATCTATAGTTTAATATAAATACTAACATGACATTTAAATAAAGAAATGATAATATTATTGATATTTTGTTCATTTTTTACTTTTCTTTGCACAGAGAGTTGGCAGATTTTATTTTCCCCACTCAAGTTACACATGTGCCTGATATTTTTGCAATTGGAACACAAGAATCTTATTCAGAGAGGACTGAGTGGGAAATAACAATCCAAGAAGTTTTGGGACCATCACACTTGTTGCTTCATTCCTATTATTTGGGTGAGTTTCCCACAGTTCCCATGCTATTTTTCCTACATGGATATTGGTCCATTTGCTTGGTTATGAAATCATTCTTGAATTTGACACATTTATATTTAATATTCATTTTGTATTTGTATATTGTGTGGAACCTAGCTAAATCTATTGGAGTCTAACCTTTTAAAACATTGCACCCTTACTGTAGCATAACATTTTCCTGTGTTGTGAGGATGTTTTACATACATAAGTTTCATGTAGATGAACACCCAGATCCAAAACACAGAGATTGGGTCACAGAAATAGTTGTCACATATGGAAAACAAACTCACAAGTCATAAAATATTCATAAAAAATTTAATATTCATGCTACATTTTTGATGATTAAAATACTTTTATTTATCATTAATTACGTCCATAACAAAGTAATAGAACAATTCGCCAGTTGCTGTTTTTCTTCCCTTTATTACATGTATATCTTCAAGGCAACCGCAAATAACCTTCTTTTAAGCTAGTAAGTAATGCAGAAGCTTTACAGCTGTAGATTTCATCATGCCATCTATGACATCATTTACTATGAAGTAGTATAACTGATAGCATTGAAGCATTAGACAGTCATTTATAAAAAAAATGTTGCAAGTTTGCAGGTTTTTTGACAATAAGTATGACAGGCTGACATAGCCTGAAAAAAGAGCTCAAAAACAATATTCCTGTCACACCTTTTTTATATTATTGTGTATGCTTGTCTGCTAAACTTTAAGGTAATAACTAAGTTTGTAATGTTTTTTTTTCACTTTCAGGCACTATCCATTTAACAGTTTTTATAAGAAGGGACCTGATATGGTTCTGTTCACTGCCAGAAGATGCGAGTTTGTCGGTTCGCCCTGGGACCGCATTTAGGACAAAGGGCGCAGTGGCGATATCCTTCGCGCTTTTTGGTTCCACATTTCTGTTTGTAACGGCCCACCTCACTGCCCACCAAGAGAAAGTTAAGGAGAGACTGTCCGATATCAAGAGGATCATTAGGTCCATAGATCTGCCGAAGAATTTGCCATGCAGGCATAGAAGTAAAGGTGAGTTGTTTTGTATTTTGTGCGGAAGTGGTTGAGTAAAGTAAAGGTAACAGCCTATACATGTCCCACTGCAGGGCAAAGGCCTCCTCTATACAGAGGGTATCAGGGCATAGTCTTCGAAATTTTTTTTTGTTATTAATTCGAAAATATGCAGGTTTCATCACGATGTTTTCTTTCACCGCGGAACACGTGATAAGTCAGCACTTAAAGTTAAAAACTTCAAAACTTGGTGCCGGCACCGGGGATCGAACCCAGGTTGCTCGAGTATATTGAATTAAAGGCGAGCGCCCGGACACTGAGCTATCACGGCTCGAGTACTTTGACTGAATACTATGACCACTGTGACCTAGAAAGATCAAATGTGGTCACCCTTTGAAAAAATTTCCCCCTTACTGTAGAATAACATTATCCAGTGTTGTAAGGACATTTTCCATAAATACATTTCATATTTCACACTGATAGTTGCTTCGTTTGGGAATAGAACACAGGACCCCCGGCGACAAAACCAATACCTTATCAACTTCGCCATGAAGCTATAAAGATAAACATGAAGGTCAGTTTTGTTTCCTCCTAAGTAATGGTAGTTAAAATTGTGAGTTAGGAAAAGTTTAACACATTTAACTAGTTTTTTTTCTTACGTTACCTTCATCGTCATAGACCTATATTATAATATTATGTTAAATGGCAATGGCATAATCATTAATTATAGTCATTGGATAAAAATCGTTTATGTTCACAATATTACGTATTAAGCTTTTTTTAAGTGATTATCGATAAAAGATACGATTATGATATCTGTCATCTTTCCCCATGCGTTCATTCAAGCAAATGCACCGTCACTTGGTGATAAACTGTTATTTTCTAATTCCAGATGTCACCAACAACTTTGATTATGTTTTCTGGTGCGGCGACTTGAACTTCCGCCTGGGGGAGCCCCGAGCAGCAGTACTACGGTGGATTGAGCAAACAGAAGTTGGTACACATGTTCTTCCCATATCCCAAGTCTCTAAATATTGGTAACAATACTATAGAAGTTCATGCGTTCATATGGCGAACGGTCCATATACGGGGTACAGGTTGAGTGCATTGCTCTACTGCCTTCGTCGCTCTCATTCCTACTATTAGATGGTACAGTCGCGAACAAGTTGTATTTGGATTTGAGAACTGAGCTTTTTAGTTTTTACCTTATGTTATTGAACAATAATAATTGATCTTTGTTCTCTATGGTTCTTGCATAAAACTCGCGAAATTGAATCCTGTGCGAGTGTTCGAAGGTTATTTGTGGGTTTGATAGAAGTGATACGAAGGACTCTACGCTATTTGTTTTTTGGTGATGTCTGTGAATACCCTTATAGCACTGTTAATTATTACACATTATAATTAAGCTAAGTTATTGTTTTCTTGATTTTACGCGAATTAATAAGCTAAGTTAATATTGTAGTATCTCTGCGTGACATTGCGGTGTAAATATACAAGAATATAATGGATATTGTTTTTACAGTATCTGTTGACTCCTAAACAATACCCAAAGTACAAGGAATGGGTCGAGGATATCTTCATTATATGTTGTCACTAACTTTTTTTAAACATTTCCCTTATGTACGATAACATTATCCTGTATTACAAGAGCGTTTACGTTCGTATACTTCAAACCCACGAGCCCTGTCTCCGAAGCCATTCGCTACTCGACAACTGCGCCAAGGAGTAATTGATGACTCCGTAGCGCAGTTGCCAAGGCATTTGCTTCGGCGCCGGGGATCGTAGGCCCGATTCCTGCACGGAACAACTATTTGTGTGATCCACAGATAATTGTTTAGCATCTGGGCGTTTGTCCGTGTGATATACATGTTTGTAAAACGCCCTTACAACACAGGATAATGTTATCCTTACAAGTAAGGGCAGCGTTTTTTAAATTAAAAAAAATCAAATCTTATCTAGACTATGAAACGTGAAGGGGTTTAAATTGTTATTGTTAGGGGTTTTAATTTCAGTTCCCCCTGCCGCCATACCTGCCGCACGGGCTGCTGCACACCGACCAGTTGACTGCTGTGCTGGAAGATGGCGCCGCTTTCAGGGACTTCCGTGAAGCACCAATCACATTCCCGCCAACGTACAAGGTAATAATTTCTCATTTTTACGCATACATAACTAAATGAAACCATTTCCATAGAACACCATGTACGCTGTAAAGCACCACACACCAAGAAATACCATACAATCAAGAAATCTTTGCATACCCTGTCATCCCATACAAATTAAACCATAAAACACAGATGTTAATTATTGTTAATGGTGAACTTACTTTAACTCACGCCTGTGTTTTTGGTTAGCACTTAAGCAGGCAGTACCCGAGTCTTGTTTCTTTTACAAAGAATGAAAGAATCGTAAAGAAAACATTTAAAAATAGTCTTAATGTGCAAATGCAATAACTAATGAAAAAATACATTCGAAATATTTATATTCCCATATGATATATTTCACTTCACCTGAGATATTTCAAACTCTCGGTGATGGGGATTAGTTCTTGTGGTAGTGCTATACTACTGCGGTGCTTGTAGTATAATGTTAAGGGTCAATTTTTATGTATGGAGTTACGCTTCTCCGAGTATATTTATGTGTTCCGTGCAGGTGTGTCGTTTTGCTTTATCAACATTAACTAGTTTAGAAATTATAACTCAAGTAATCAGATTCATGTAAAGTAAAGATTAAGAATTTATGATACGTAAATTATACTACATAAAACTGTTTTTGGTGACCCTATCTGAAATCTCTGTACACACCACTGCTGTAAAATGTGCAATATTCTCATAATGTAGGAAAAATATTTGCAAACATATTATACCAAAACATTAAAGATTTTTTTTTTATTTTAATCTCTACCATTTCGAATATTTTGCAGTACTAGTTTCTTTTTCATTTTACTCGGAAACTTCACAGCATACAAGAACACACCAAAAAAAAAAAGATTACACCAAATCATAAAACATACATTTATAATTTTTTTTGTACGTACAACGGGGGAACAACTTTTATGTATGAGTGCTTATTATTTGTGTTTTATGGCCACTATAAAGACCACAGTCATTAACGGATGCTTCATTAGCCAGCTATAAAATACATGGGCAGAATAACTTTAAATTAATAGACCCAGAGCGCGGAGTGAGACGTGCTGCACGAACATTATTATTCTCAAGGCGCTGTCTATTTCTTGCAACAGCTCTATGCGCATGATTTGCAGGATGCTTTTCCTAATATTAGGTCCTTACATATGAAATTAGCGTTTTGTCATACTGACCACTTTGATTTGAAATATCTCCTTTTTTGGTTAAGACTTCCAAATTCAAATTTATAAATTCCTTCCATACCGCACAATGGAAAACATGAAATATCCGTATATTTACGAGTACGAGTTCTACCGTAGCGCCAGTGCTGCAGAAACAACTCGAAGGATTAATATCACTGTCAAGCCGTAAAAACGTGGAATGCAAATCATAAAATATATTTTATTTATTATACATTTTTAACTTGACAGTACGATCCTGGCAGCCAACAGTTCGACACTTCGAGCAAGCAGCGAGCCCCGGCATACACTGACCGAATCTTATATAAGGCCAGGTCAATGACCTCTAACTCTTCATCCGCGTTCTCTGGTAAGGAATACACATTGTTGGTTTTAATTAATATGCTAACAAAAATGATTTTGCATCGTTTCTAAAATATTATTAAAAATTAAGTAGGTATTTAATTTTTAAATCCTAATATTGTATAAGTTTTAATAGATATATTATACAGCGTGTCGTTACCACCGCGACAATAAATGAACACACATATAGAGGATAACTTTTTAAAATTGTATTAAACGTTTACATTCTTTAAACATCAATATTTGCCGAGTTATTAAATTTTCCAAAACAAACAATTTTAGAACACCCCTACGTATGAAACTATAACGTAAAGTTCATTAGTAAAGGTCACAAAGCATATGAATGGGTTGAATGAATTTAAAAGAGACAAAACATACTGTTAGAAGGAGAGGCTTGTAATGCGACGCTGTGGCGCGAGTTGTATGTTACAAATTTTTTTCTTTTTTACTTAATTTGTTTGTTTGAAAAATATTTTTTTTAAATTATGGCTTTTGTTTAACGTTAATATTTTTTTATGATTACCGATTAGCGTTAGACGTGTGTTCATTTATTGTCGCGCTGTTAACGATACGCTGTATATCTTATTTTTAACTCTACAGTTTTAGACAACGTCTAATAAATTTTGTTTTGTTGATACGATAATTATTTATAAAATTATACAATTTTATTTCATCATCGACACGTCACGATGAATCATTATTTTTTTAAAAAAACATTGCCCTTACTTTATGATAACATTATCCTGAGTAACAACGTTTTACAAACACAAATTTCACGTGGACAAACACCCAGATGCGAAACAACTATCTGTGGGTCACACAAATACTTGTCACGTGCGGGAATCGAACCCACAACCCCCAACGCCGAAGCCAATACCTTGGCGGCTGCGCCACAGACTCATAAAAAAATTTGATTAGGAATTATTAATGCGGGGGAGGCCTATGTTCAGCAGTGGACTCAAACAGGCTGAAATGATGATGGAAAATTATTGGAGTTATGGCGTTCCGGCAAAAGAAACCATCTTTGAGAAATGAGGCAGAGGTTCGAATCTAAGTCTGTCCTCAGTGCCGGATTAACTGCGAAGAAAGAGTAGCAATTGCTACGAGCCCCGCGCCAAAGGGGGCCCCGCATATTTAAACCCACTCATCTCTACCTGAGCCTTAATTTTTTTGAGTGAAACTTATTAGAAATTTAATTTTTTTATAGTGCTAATCTCTGCACTTTAAAATTTGTAGAAAATTGAACATTAAAATTTGTAGAAAAAGTACGAACTTTTCGTACCTTTTCTACAAACTTTAATGAAACTTATGAAAAAAGTGTATTGAAGTTTTTTTTACCACTTCATATTTAAGAACCCATATCAGATCAAGGGCTGTTTGAAAGAATTTGCTACAAGCTTGCGCTTGTTAAATCCGGCGTTGTCTGTTCCTCATCAGGTCTGCGTCGCGTCAGTACTGTGCCGGCGTGCGCTGGGCTGAAATGCCTGGCGTACAATTCGGTGCAGTCCGTATGCACCAGCGACCACAAGCCCGTCTGGGCGCTGTTCTCCGCTGCTCTCCGGCCCGGCACCGACGTGTAAGTGCCGGCTCGCAGTTTGAAAGCACCAAACCACGCCCGTGGTTTTTCAGACAGGTCCCTGTTTCGAGGCACTAAAGCGCCAGCGGCTAGTTTTCTACAGATGGGATGCTACATCATGATGATGCCGCTTTTCACTTGAAAAATCTCCGTTGTTATACTTCACAGTTTCTAAAGTGAAAACATTGCGTGGGAGTTTCAAACAATAAGGTGAATTAACTCAAAGAGCCTGTTCTCCCTTTGGCACTGCCGTTCAAACAGCTCGCTTATGTAGCCTTGCTCCCACTACACATTAGTTGCGATTAACCGTGTAGTTCGAAATTGTAAACATAATTATATTTCTTATATCGTCTATATGCGAGGGTCTTATTAAGCGATGACTCGGTTCTTGCGCTGACGGTACATGCATTGAATGCGTCTATAAGGATTAATATTAACTTAAAATGTTAACGTTTCCAGTGTACCACTAGCGGCGGGCCTTTTCAACCGCGAAGTTTATCTCGAAGGTATAAAACGGCGGCGGGCGTTGCTCGACCACGCGCCCGGCACTTCGGCCGTCTGCAGTTTGCAATAGTGAGAGTATTGTTTTGTTTTCTTTCTGTTGTCTGAGTACAACTGTTACGGACATAAACGTAGTATATACTTAATTACAGATGATATATGTCGATGGTATAATTATTTACGTGTTTTTGCGATAATAATGCTAATTATCACCATGGTAAATTTTCACATGAATTTCCATTTAATATTTTCAAAATAATATTTTTTTAACTATAGTTATGTATAATATTTATTTGCAATATGACTGCGTTAATAAATTTCGTGTTAATCATTTATTATTTGACAAATTCACCATTACCAGAAATAAGATCAATTCGGACATTCTATTATATTTCATTTGTAGTGTACATTGGTACAACTAGCCCTTAATAAAAGTGGCAACAAAAAATCTTTAAAATTTGTTGTGAACTCTATTCTTAAAATACAAACGACTATGACCATTTCAATCCTAAATATTTCTGCAAAGTTCTTATATTTTAAACGAGTTTTTATTAATTGAAAATTATTTTTTGTCTATACTTTGCAATTAGTTAAAGCTTTGCAATTAGTTTATGGTTGAATAAAATCAAATATTTTAATTGAATTAAATTTTCGTATATGTGTCAACTTTTACTCCACTAAGTTATACTTACGAAGTATATAAGTTACATATTAATTACATATAAGTTACAGAACTAACTAGTTCCAATTTATTCGAAACTTTGTATACGGCGGACATAATTAATTAGCGTAATTTTTTATGCGAATAAATTATTTCTAACGGCTTTTGATGATGATGAACATAGACTCTGACATAAAATTATGAGGTTTTTGGAAGGAAACGATTATTTTCGTTAGGTAAATTAAAATAATCTTATCTGCATCTTAAGTTGTTTAAAATGTTAAATGTCTACGCCTATACAAAAGCGGTTTGCCGTTAATTTTTAATAACGAAAATTAAAATCAACCTTTTCCTGTTTGTTAGCCTTATGAATACTAGTAATAATGGATCAGTATTATTTAGAAAATCTGAACGTCATTCAATAATTACTTATATTGCCGTATATTTTTTTTTTCTATACTCATATATGTCGTTATACATTTTGTTTAACACATTGATTTTACTTATTCAGGATCGCATTCTTTATTTTTGTTATGAATTGTTCGATTCGGCTTTAAAATATTGTTTTTAATGTAATTCAAATTGTCATGTTTATGTTTAGTTGTTTAATTTTTTCTTTTCATTTCAGTTTGTATATATTTGTGGTTTAGCTTTAAACACCACTCTAGTCACAACATTCTAATGTCATAGTTAATTGAATATTATTTAATGATTTAGTATTAATTACCAAAGCACCATTTATCACGAGATGTATTTTTTTTTTGTTTTCTGGGTATATTTATAAGTGTTTCCTTTAAATATGGTTTAGGTGGTAAATAAGGTGGAGAGTATTCAAAATAACTATATTCGAATATTAAAAATCTTTAATTAATAAACTATTACAATTAATGAATTAACATTGTCACATTAAAAAAGTTTTTATTGGACAACGTAATATAACATCTGTTATACAGCGTGTCTTAACCACCGCGGCAATAAATGAACATACGTCTAACGCTACTTACCAATAATCATAAAACAATATTATCGTTAAAAAATCCATAATTAAAAAAAAATATTTTTCAAACAAACTAATTAAGTAAAAAAGAAACAAAATTTGTAACATCCTATACAACTACAACTGACTTTTTCATTCGTTGCCACAGCGCCGCATTACAGAAGGAGAGGCTTCCTTCTAACAGTATGTTTTGTCTCTTTTAAATTCATTCAACCCATTCATATGCTTTGTGACCTTTACAAATGAACTTTACATTAAAGTTTTATACGTAAGGGTGTTTTAAAAGTCTTTGTTTTGGAAAATTTGATAACTCGGTAAATATTGATGTTTAAAGAATGTAAACCTTTGATACAATTTTAAAAAGTTATCCTCTATATGTGTGTTCATTTATTGTCGCGATGGTCGCTTTATGTCGATAAAGACACGCTGTATATATTTTTGGCCAAGTAAAGATAGTGACAGATTAATCTTAGTTTGGTTATAGATATTCTTCGCTAAACGTAAAAAATACAAGCTGGATAAAGTTTAGTTAAGTTGTTACAGCATTGTGTACTTATGTTGTAAAATATGTTTGTATTCTTGTAAAATATTTTGGTACAATCCTATTGATTTAGCCAAAATATTTCAATGACGCTTTGAGCTTCATACTATATATGCTGATTTTTGTGTTAAATTATTTAAAATAGATAATATAAAAAAATATCAAAATACATTAACTGTATGCGATTAGGAAAATTCAAACTGTAGTAATTATGTATTCATTTATTTCTTCTTATGTTCATTTTGTTATTCGAATGTAGATTGTAAAATAGACGCTTTATTTACATAAGGCTCATATCAGTAGCTTCATTAATTTTGACTGCAGTTGAAGAATGTTAGTTTACTACTGTATGTATATTATGGATTTTTCCTTTTATTCCCAAAGTTATACCTTAAATACCTTAAATAAATTAGAAAAAGCTTAGTTGTTTACAACAAATTCTATTCAATGTTCATAAAACACTCCAGATATTCGGAGGCGTGGCTCTGTAATAATTTAGACTGGTGCAAAGTAATGTTCTATTGGATTGTACAGTACTTAAGTGTCTCCTGCCTTATCACTGTGGTAACTCGACCGTCTGCGCGGAATGTTCTGAACATTACCCGTATAATATAGGTGCTGTGATTTCTATTGATTCTAGTCTGAATTTCATTCCATTTATAGCGAAATATGTATATGTAATGACAGATGTGGGACACTGTGAGATAGTTAACTGACTTTTCTGAAGTAAAACGAAATTTTTCATTCGAGTTGCGTATGGTTCTTCCTTTTTTGCTGTCCTTATCCTACGTAGGTTCGGTATATATATATATATATATATATATATATATATATATATATGTAAACAAAGTTGTTGATGTTATTGGCTAGGTTTTTTTACGACTGGACACCTGTCTGACGTCACCCAACTTGGGAATGAACACCCAGATCCGGAAAAATTATCTGTGCATGACACAAATACTTGCCCCGTGTGGGAATCGAACCAACGACTTCTGCTTAGCACCCGCGCCACTGTGCCAACTGCGTACACATTTATGAATAAAAACTGTACTTACTAATAATCGATAGAAAAGCGAGGAAAACAATGGCGAAACTATCAAAATTCAGCTCGATTTTATCGAGGACTGTACAGTAACGAAAGGATAGGATTTAAAAAAAAATATATAATAATATATATTAATAATCTTTTCGTTATTGGTTCAGCGTGACCTGTTCTTATTGTTTCAAATTGAATTACATTATCTTATAGGTCATTAAAATTTTGGGCTATGATAATATTGCATTAGTTTTAAAGTTTATTTCTATTTCTTGTACGGACTTTAACGACCTAGAGTAGTTTTCTTTCTTTGTTCAAACATAATATTGTATAACATTTCTTGACGTATATGTAAAATTCGGTGATTTGATAAAATTACTATTAAGTATATCTTTATCAATTAAATACTTCTAGAAGAAATATGAACTTTCTTAAAATTTTAAAACGCATTAGAAAAAAGTGTGATCGTGTATTTAAGTGAAGCTCTACTGTAGAGTATTTAGTTGTAAATTATTTTTTTCTCGAAATATAAATTTGTCGGGCAGAGCTTTTAGTGTTTACTGAGGAATTGTAATTAAATATCAATCGAACCACAAAATCAGTTGAAAATAATCTTAATAGTGTAAGATGTTCTTCGAGAGTAACTAAATCAATACGTCTTCCACGATGGGCGTTCTATATATAAATACATTTCTCGATTGCGTGAAAATCTTGTAAATTGGCGTACAAAGATTTTGTGACAGCACAATTCGTGAAGAATTCTGACATTTATTAAATAATGTTCATAGCATATCTAAGAATGAATAGAGACTATCAGAAAAATCTTTCCAGTTCAAAAGTTCTCAATTACTTCCGTTAATTAAAAATATAGCTTGGTCTCTCTTAAATTGATGCATATAATAGTTTTTACATTCAAATATATTTTATTCAGGAATTGCAAATGTACGATAAATATATATGTAATGCAGGTACAGTTATCAGAAATATGACTTATTTTAATTAAGAATACAACCCTAAGTAAACTCTTTACTATAGTTTCGAAATGTTTGTCCATGTTTAAATTGTTGCTTTCATATTTAGCCATTCCCGATACTATTGTCATATAGCTACTAATTAACTTTTCCTTATACTTAATCCTGTCAATTGTATAAATTGTATTTAATTGCATGTGAACTGGATTTTATACATATGTATATTTTTTTTAATAATCTTTATATGTATAAAATCCAAAAAAAAAATTGTAACAAAATTGTAGTGGCTCTTGTGAGGTTATGTTTTTATGTTTTAATCTTCAGCTATATTGAACTATACTAGTAAGGCAAATAATAAAAGACAGTAATTTAATTGAAATAAAATAATAGTACATGTTTTTTTATACAGTTACATAAAAACATAGTACATGTTTATATTACATAAAAAGGATAGATTAAAAAAAGCTTACAGTATTACTTAGATATTTTAAATGGTATCAATACAAATGTTGTAATATTTTAATAACGCCATATATACTAGTCCATGTTTTCTAAAATATTTAGTTGGTACTGAATTGTAAAATGTTACTTAAATATATCTTTACATAACTTTCCTCTTTTATTATTTTTGTTTACGTGCACTCTTTTCTTATGAAATATTTCACTCAGGAAAAAAGTAGCATAATATAAATAATCAATCGGAGTTTTGCACAAATAATATTAATCAGAGTTTTGCACATTGTTGTAGTGCCATTCCACACAGGCGCAGCCTTTGACGCCATTTACCTCGACGTTACACCATCTTTCGTAAAATTTCGCCTCTCTTTCCGACCCTATATAAAAGACGTGCTCATCGTAAACTTTTATCTTAACAGCATACGACTGGCCACCTAGAATAATAAAGGAACATGTAATTTTTTCTTTACTTAAGGTGGCAAACATACTGGCGACTCATCTAGAGTTGCTAACGTTCCATCGGCTAATTGTAGTATTTTTCAAAATATGCTATAAAAATAAAGTAAACTTTACAAACAAGTCTTTGTAAATGTGCTATAAAAGATAAATATTTAGTTGTTGGATTCCGAGAATACCACCTATAATAATATCTCCTTCACGCCGGTCTTAGGTCGTGGTGCCTGCCCATTCGTGCAACAGCCGAAAGAAACTGTTGCGTGGCCCTACCACAATACAGTTATACATAGATCTGATTTTAATTGTTAATGGACTCGATCGTATGAAGATAAGATTGCCTGAATCTTCATAATCAAATGATTTACATAGACTTCCTCAAGACTTAATCCTTCAAACGACGAATGGCACAGCTTTAACCATATAAGCATGGAACAATTTAAGTAACTCCGTGAAGTGAAGTCAGACGTAAGTTACAAAAATAATGCTTGATCATCATCATATCTGCCTGAAAATAAGCCTCCCGTATAAATTACGATCCTAAGCCACCTGTATCCATCGAGTAAAAATAAAATAACGCTTACCGGAATTGAAAACGAATCCGTAATCCTTCGGTAGTATTTGATTTTCACCATGCTGGTACAAATGGAAGTCGCTAGAATCGACTGGTAGAACTGTCTGATCTTCTTGAATGCACATATATCCGATCGTCAAGCTGAAAACAATTATTTGAATATTAAACGAAAACTAAAATTATAAAACTTGCGTTTTGATTCGCTGGCCAACCGCGTGTCGTGTTGTGGGTTCCATCTTCGCATGGGACAAATTACTGTATGACACAGAAAAAAATAACCGTAACTTGAGTATACTTTGTGCGATTTCATGTTAGCGAGAAGACAAAACTCGACTTGAAAATTGTTTTTCCAGCGCTGCCAGAATTTACATTAAAATATCATCTCGAGTGCAGACTAGCACTAAAAACAGAATATAAACATAAAACGTTATTTTATTCATAGAATTAGCTTTAAAGTTAGAAATTAATATACATTGCGTAAACGCCGAACTTACTGTGATAAAACGGTAGGTTCAGACACACTGCCTACCGCCATACAGTCACCGTTCTCGAGAAAAATAAAGTGGTAAACGTAACGATGGAAATTTCTCCACTCGCGGAATCGTCCTGAAAAGAAATCATGCAGTTATGCTCACCGTATTTAACAAACCCGTTACAAAATTATGGCTTCCACTTAATTTTTAATGTGTTCTTTCGAATATTGTGCTCTATAATAATGTTACGATTAGAAATCCACATCAGCGAAGACTGGATTAAGAATATAATTTAGGATTGTTAATCGTGGACATAACTTTGGTCGATGTTATTTTATTGTTAAACAATTGCATTTTCTTTTTTATATAGATCTATTGCGCTGATATATGTTTATCGCACTTGACGATAAGCAGAGTAAATTTAGTATTACATTAACACTGATTTGGTGATAGGCTTGTTACTACACTATCTGTGTATTTGCTTGAACAAATGTTTATTAAGTATTAAATTTTTTACCAAAACTGCGGTCCCTCAAACAAGGCATATTCAGTATATGTTCTTTGCCATCAACAATTGCGGTTCCTTTAATAAAACCCATTTGTTCATAATGTGTTTGATGTAATCTGTAATATAAGGCAGCGTTATCGAAAATAGTTCATATAATATGATATTGTTTAATATTTTAAGAAAGCCAACGTGTCAAATACCAGCTTAAATCAACATAAATTCTTAAAATCAACTCGACACTTCATGTTAAAAGAGAATTAAAAGAAATCAACATTTAAATTAATACTTAAATTATTGTTTTAAAAAAAATTGAACAAATACCCCATATTTACAATATAATTATTGTAATTTAAGTTTGTTGTTTTTTTAATATTTTTTGAGGAGTGTAGTGTCGAAGAAGATTGAGGACAAGTACGAGTACATCAGGAAATGACTTGCTCTGCACTTGTAAATCCCCTGGCTGCTGCTAATTTTATACTTATATTCTTTTGTGTTATACTTATATAATTAAAAGAAAACCATAACAAGAACCCAGTTTCTTGCCGGTTCTTCTCCGGGCAGGTCTAGCCAGTCTTCCCGGTTCTTCTCCGGACAGTGAACCAGTGGTAGTTTACTGACGTTCACTAAGAACTTAAAATAAGCCTATGTTGTATAAAGAAATTTTGAGTTTGGTTTATCATAACTTTTAATTACATTTGGTGAGTGAAGTAACCGTTCTTCTTTAACTATAATAACAAAATAAAAATGTTTCGAATATATGTAAAGTCGGCAAATCCACAGTGGTGCCGAGTGTACAGAAGAAACCTATGCCCAGAAGTGGGACATTATATATAGGCTGATTCTTTAGGTTGGCAACGCAACTATAATACATTTGAACGTGCATCGGCGGCGGTAAACATTGACCGTCGCTCTAACTGGCCATTCGGAAACAAACTGAACGAATAACATTCCCAAATGTTCGATATACTGACTTGTTGAGTAATCTGAAGTAATCGGAGGACCAAGGCTCACGGGCCATATCGCTGGCAATGCTGCTTGGGGCCATGTGCGCGTCGTATTCAAACGGTGCCCAGTTGGCACCCCACGTCAGCTCTAATTCCACTTTCAATTTCCTCTCAGGGCTTGATCTCGTTCTAAAATGTTAGAGCTATTCATAAATTCTGGTGCCTCATTACCTATGAGCGGGCTATGCTCGGTGTTGTCTCTGCGTGATAGAGATCGCAATAAAGATTCTCGTATTAGCCATCGTAGTGTAGGACGACCCCCTACTAGAATGAGTGACCACCTCTGCAAATATGCGAGAAGTCGATGGATGCAGACGGCTCAAGATCGTGCTTCCTGACGGTTTGTGGGCGAGAGAGGGGGTAGGGGGGCAGCTTAGTTTGGCAGTGGACTAAAAAGGGAATATAATTATCGCTATTCTTAGTGAGAATTATAAGTGCAGAACAAACGAAGTGAATGTGCTACCCAAAACTTACTTCATTTCTCCACTATAACACAGTTTCCAGGTTCTCATCGGGGTGAAGTTAGTAATCGTGATACCGTGCACGCTGTACTCTCCCTGTTCCAAAGCTTTCTGCTCCAGTTTAGTGTCCGGAAGATTTGGAGACAACAGAAGGTCTTCACCATCTACCTATAAATGAATGAAGCAACTGCCTTTCAAACTACGCATTTAGCCAAAGTAACGTAATAGTAAAGTAACGTCTATATTTATCCCATTGCTAGGCAAAGGCCTCCTCTATACAGGTACGACTCCACTACGGATTCGTGGACTTCACATAAATATTTGAAATGTTTTTAGTTTTCACTATTATTTCGAAAATATGCACGTTTCTTTACGATGTTTTCCTTCGCCGCTGAGCACGTGTTAAATCAACACTTAAAATTGTACTGAACCATATGGTTAGTGCCGGCACCGGGATTTGAAATATGATTGCTCGAATATATTGAATTAAAAATGAGCGCACAGACTCTGAGTTATCACAAATAAATTAGTCAATAAATAAATAGTTGACACAAAATAAAACGAAAAAAGACATGTACGCTGTATTTAATCCATATATTTCACCTCTATTAGTTTTCATATAAATTCTCAAGTCCTTGGAATCTAACTATTACGTGCTCTGCATTAGATGAAGCTTTAATAGTCTACGGACTGAGAGTAAAACATCAGGTAAAATAAATGTGAGTAAAGAACCCAAGACCGCTAGATGCACTTCCTCGATGAATAGTTATATTTAACCAATAAGCGATACTTAACAATAAGTTGAGAAAATTATAAGAGAATTTATTTACCTTTAAGTATAAAAATGCATCGCAAAAGTTTTTGGGTCTACGTGCCAAACCACATATAACTGCAGGTCCATTCTTTGACAATCCATTGAAATAGACAGCATCTACCGCCTAAAATATTATCTCTTATCCTTTAAACGAGTAATTCTTGTATTTACATATATATATATATATATATATATATATATATATATATATATATATATAATCGGAATCTCAGAAACGGCTCCAGCGATTTTCATGAAATTTAGTATGTGCGTAGATTCGGGGTCGAAAAATCGATCTATTTTATAATAATCGGTCGGTAATCGGGCGGCCCCAAAACAGACGGCCGTGGTTCGTATCACGATCAATCACACACTTATTTTTTTGTCGATTTGTTATTTGTTATTTTTTTCCCTTTTCTTTAAAGTTCTTTCTTTTGTGAAAAACACCAGTTCGTATTTTCTTATTATTACGTCGGTAACATCGAAAAATATTATGAATATTTCATTACTAAATACTTAATTTCCAAAATACACGATTTACCAAAAAAAAAAACAAACCGTGGTCCTCCTGGTACTAATTTATTATTCATCGGATCGATATCAAATGTAAAAATGTTTTATATTAATTAATAAATAATAATTACTGAATAGGTTATTTATTAACTGAAAACTGAGAGATGGCCTAGTGAAAGTAATGTGAGATTGTACTTTTGATATTAAAATGAGCACATACTTAATGAATGAGTACATATATATTCTTTAATCTTAAAATATTACACGGGGCACCAATCAGTTTTCTGCACTTATTTCTTACGTACCAAGATATCTGTCTACACCTGTGGCCGATATACAGTGGTAGATCTAATAAGAACATCTACGAAACACGAAGAACATTGAATATAACGTCTACCTCGTTAGGGTTCAAAAGCGTGAGAGATTTTAACATTTGTAATACTAGATAAGAGAATTTCATTATACAAACAACCACTCAGGCGGCATTGCCTCTTCACGGCTTAACATTTCAACAAGGTGAATGCAAAAACGACATGCTCACATTCCAATAAATGCGAGAATCTTTATACAAAATGGAAATTAATTAAATAATTTTAATTTTAACCTTAATCCGATTACCTCACCTTGGGATAGTCTCCGAGATAATATTTTTGTTCCAAATTCGAATCATGTTTATGAATGTGTTCAGTCCCATCGAAGCTGTGCCCTAATTCGACAGCTAGCAATTTCTTCACATAGTTAATAAACTAAAAATTAAAGTAAACCACATATTATATTAGTATTAAGATTAATATAAAGGTGTATCTATTATTATATTAAAAATTTAAGAGTTGAAAATTATGTTACTATTAATGACTAGCAATATCTTATAAAATTTACATACCTGTTTAAAACTCAACAATATGTACATGAAAAGAAATTTAATAGTATAACCCTTATTTCTTTGCTGATATATTCCGAGAATAGGTGGTTTATGTTTACTATTTACATATTTAAATAGTATCACCACACACGAAGGCACTGCGACTGAGATTAAAAGTGTTAACATGTTCGTGTTTTAATAAGAATTGAGAACGAACATCTAGTACCATTATGCTTAATTGATAATTTAAAAAAAATGTCTAAATTGTAGCTATCTTATCATAATGGTTGATTGTATTACTCCCCGGCGTAAATCAGTATCAGTAGGTAGGACCGAAACGATATTTTTATGAAGATACATTCACTTGCATGCGATTGCTACTTTCCACGCCAACCAATAATTTATATAACATTTGATTTTCTTGTCATGGTGTTATCATCATCTTTATTTCAGCCTGTTTGAGTCAACTGCTGAACATAGCCTCCCCCAATGCATTAATCCAACTCCATCTAGTGAAGGGTCGTCCTGTACTGCGATGACCAATACGAGGCTGCCACTCGAGAACCTTTCTTTCCCAACCGCTATCGGTTCTACGAGCTATATCGCCGGGCCATCACCAATTTAGCTTACTAGTCCTCTGAGATATGTCGTTTATCTTTGTTATACTGCCAATGTCTCCTGCGAACCTCCTCTACTGCGAACTCTATCACACAGAGAAATATCAAGCATAGCTCTCTCCATAGCTCGCCGAGAAACTTTTAGCACCACATCTCAGTTCTGTAGATCATCACTGGCAACACACACTGATTGAAGACTTTGGTCTTCAAACATTGAGGGATATTGGACGAGAAGATATGCCGAAGTTTCCTGAGCGCTGCCCATCCGACTTGGAATCGCGGATTGACCTGTATCGAAGCTGGAGTTACTTAGCCGGAATAACCTAACTGTCCTAGGTATATGAACTTGTCAACAACTTCGAGCACAGTGCTCCCCACAACAACCGGTTTAGGCGTGATATGGATATTACACATGATCTTCGTCTTGTCCATGTTCATGTTAAAGCCGTTGGGAGAGGCTGTTGAGGTCATTGAGCATAGTACCAAGGCCCTCCAGCGATTCTGCCATAATGACTATGCAGGTAAATCGAAGGTGGGTGATATAATTGCCATTATCCCGCCATACCACGTCCTTTCCAGTCCAGATGCTTGAAAACATCTTCTAATGCAGCGGTGAAGAGTTTCGGGGATATGACATCACCGTGTCTTACATCCTTCTTCAGTTGAATAGCTTGTGTACTATTGGACTCTACATGGATGGACGAATACCTCAGCACCTCGATATACTGACAGTCAATTTGTCACCACTGAAGGACCTGGAGTACCAAATTTCGACAGAATCGAAGACTTTCACATAGACATTCCGCGTACGCTAGACATAAAGGATAAAACTCTTCGGTTGTCTGTAAGGTACTGAAGCCTTTTCGGAATTCGTCTTGTTCGGGACCTTACAAGATATTTTGTTTCGTATTTTATTAACTTGCGATACTGCATTTCGATTAAATCAAAGTATATATTTTGCCCAGTCCTGAATATAGCTTATTTGTACCTCACTTAACCATAAAATGCCGTGATAATTCACTGCTAATATTTGTAATTATTTATACTGGGACAAGCTGAGTTCAAATCACAGGGCACCGATAACATTGTTAATTGCCGCCAGTAAAGTGAGGAAACCAGCATATTTTCGAAATAATAATAATGTTTCGAAGATATGTCAAGTGAATCTGCCGTGGGGTCACGTGGTGGTCTATCCCCTATTAACTTCTGCACAGAGGAGCGCTTTGCCAGCAGTGGAACTTATATATTTACTAGCTGCTGCCCGCGACTACGTCTGCGTAGAGGGGTGAAAATTTAGGGTTGTATGTATTTTTGTATGCTGTATCATAAAAATATAGAAACAAAAAAAAATTATACAAAAAGTAAAAAAATATTTTTAGGGGTGGACCACCCTTAACATTAAGGGGGATGAAAAATAGATAGTAGCCGATTCTCAAACCTACTGAATACGCATATAAAATTTGTTAAAAATCGGTCGAGCCATTTTGGAGGAGTTCAAGTTCGAACCCCGTGACACGAGAATTTTATATACTAGATCTACATAATTATATGAGCTTAAGCTATTTGGAATTATGATCACTCAATAAATAAAGTTTTCAATATTTCTTAAGGCAAAAAAAAACTTATTTACTCTCATTACCCGCCATTTATGCTTCCATCAATTGTTATTTCGGTAACTAAACTGAAGAGGAACTTAGAAACTTTCTTTCAATTAATTAGAAAGCAACAGCAAATAGGAAAAATTCAAAGGCATCAAATCAATTAGCTCTTTATTAACAAACTTAGCATTTAAGGTTAAACGCCAGGACCTGGCCTGGAATTTATCGTAGGTAAATCAATAAGTTTATTTCACTCGGCCGTTGCCAGTAAGTGTTTGTGTACACACTCTTCCTTATTGATGAGGTGCGTAGTTTTGTTCACCAGCTGCATAAGTGTGTTTAGGTTGTTGGACCAATCGTTGAGGCGGTCCGAAGCGTCCTTGTTGAGGCTGCAAGTGAATGAACAACGAAATTTTAGTAAACGTTTCAAAAATGATCGGATATCGTTAGTTGTATAGGTAAAACGGGTTTATAAACAAGCTCAATCAAGGCGTAATAAAAATAAAACTGTAAAAGTTGTTGCACAAAGTACTGTTTTTTGAGAACTCATTTTAAGTAGCGACAGCAGTTGCCGTTTTGCTAGTGCTTCTAATATCTTTACGGCTTTTTAATATCTAGTGCATGAATGAAAATAACAAACGTGTTGAGCAACATTACGTTGAGATTAAATTTTTCCATTGCTTTTCTTCCCTCTCTGTTACTCTATCGTAACCTTTAATCGATAATCGCAAAATAATATAGTATATGACGTGTTTTAGGATATTTACAATCTGTTCTTTTAATTCATCATTCCACTCTTTCCATTTCTCGAACAAATGTCCCTGTGCTGTGAATATGAAAGAAAATAGATTTTTTTTTCTCAAAACTGACCAGTGCTGGAGACTACCATCACACCTGATAGTAAGTAAAGATCTTAATCGTTTTTTTTGTGACGTGTAGTTTGCTGTTAGCCCGTCGGCTTTGACAGCTTCGGCGGAAGAGGAATCTTAAACGGTAAACGCCTTAGCTCAGTAACGGTCTATTCTCTCTTTTGTCTGGAAGACACATGCATTTATAATCGGATAGGAAACCTGACGCTGACAAAATGTTCGTCGCTTGCGGTATGCATTACGAAAGAGGCTGCGAACTTCCTTGTTCGACGGCTAGAAATGTCAACGACAAAAGGATGGAGCCATACGAAAAATGGCGGTATAAGTAATGAAGAAAAGTCTGCATGGAGAAATCTGAAGACGTTAAATTATAATAATAATAAGCAAACACAATTACATTTTTGATAACAAAAAACAAAACAGACTTCGATATACATTTTCTACTTGGTTTTGAAGAGTGCCATGATGTATCTGATCATCATGGGATCCATATTAGAGCTAAACCAGAACCAAAAAAACAAAAGGGATTTTTAAAATCGTTTCATAACAGAGTGTTGAGGTAACAAACATAAAAACCACAACCGAATTGAGAACCAGCTTTTTGAAAAAGTGGGTTGAACATATTGATTTCTTGTTTCTATTAGTATATTATACATGTTACTATTTACGGACTTCATCGAAAATTTCAATTTTAACTCCCGACGTTTCGAACCGTTTCCAACGTTAAACCCGTCGGTGCGAATTGGAGTCACGTGGGGAGTGAGTCCAAAATGTGTGTCCCGCTGAGATTCTTTCGCAGGTTCTTCTCAGGTCAATGGCTTTTCTATTCCAAACCGGTGATGGCGTTTTGACAATCAATAAGTGAGCGTCATTTGTATTATACAGCGTGTCGTTACAACCGCGACAATAAATGAACACACACATAGAGGATAACTTTTTTAAATAGTATTAAACATTTACATTATTTAAACATCAATATTTACAGAGTTATTAAATTTTCCAAAACTAACGTTTTTAGAACACCCTTATGTTTTAAACGGTAAGGTAAAGTTCATTTGTAAAGGTCACAAAGCATATGATTGTATTGAATGAATTTGAAAGAGATAAAACATACTGTTAGAAGGAGAGATTTGTAGTGCGACGCTGTGGTAACAAATGAAAAAGTGTCTGAATGTATGAATCAGTCAGTTTTAGTTGTATAGGATGTTACAAATTATTTTTTATTAAATTAGTTTGTTTAAAAATATATTTTTTTTATTATGGATATTTTTTGTGATTATTCACAAGTAGCGTTAGACGTGTGTTAATTTATTGTCGCGATGGTAACGACTCGCTGTATACTGAATATTCTGTATATATAAAAATGGATTGCTGTTCGTTAGTCTCGCTAAAACTCGAGAACGGCTGGACCAATTTGGCTAATTTTAGTTTTGAAATATTTGCTGCAGTCCAGGGAAGGTTTAAACAATGAGACATTATCGAAAAACTACATGGAAAATCTAAATAGCAACAACTGTATTTTCCCATACAAACTACAGTTCCTACCTGTCAAACATTTTATGCGTGCGTTTCGACAATTATTTTTCTATGCGTTCAGATTCATGAATTCCCTCCTGGAAATAATTTATATGGCAAAACAACGTTTGCCGGGTCAGCTAGTACTGGACAAAGATATTTGAATTTGGAAAGTCACCTGAAGTGCACCACGCCGGCGGGCCGGTCGATCTTGGCGCGAACCACGCCGGTGACCACGAGCTGGCTGAGAGCCTCCTCAGTCTCCGTCACGCTCAGACCGAGCAGCTCGCTCATTCGCTGCAGCGTGATGCGCGTGTAGTACATTGACATTATGCGGATGTTCTGCAAACAATAGGTATTTGACATTAGCCCCATAATACTTAGGTCGAAATTCTATCTCCAGTAACACAATCTATCTGTACGATAGAATATTGAAACCGGCCGTTAATAAGTGTAAATATTTCGGGATTAACACGACTTTATCTAAATCCAAAGCAAGTGAAGCTCGTACTATGGGCAGTAAGTAACTGAGAGACATGCTTAAATATTTTAGGTTTAATTTTTATTTTAGTGCTAGTGTCTGCACTTAAGATTAAACTTGCTTGGTAAAAATGTAGTTAGTTGGTATAGCGTCTGGGCGCGAAACCGCGAAGGCATTTTGTTCTTTTTTAACAAAAATTCAAAATACTTAAACATACTTTGCTTTTCAAAATAATTACATAATATAGACATAAGCATCCAGACACTAAAAGCACTGTGTTCATCACACAATGTTTTTCTATAGTGGAAATTTTACTTCTGAAAGGTACCCGGGTCCACCATTTCAAAATTAGGTAACACACATACATATTGTTTTTGATTTTTACTTTTGTGTGGGGGTTATAATTTTACATGATCTGTCGATATAGTTCACTTCCCACCTACTAGAAAAACACTAAAATGAACACAGATGGACACTCAAGACAAAATGGATGCATAATAATACACTATGAAGAATGATTTGTTTATGAAGATACTGTTTTATGCATAATAAATACTAACATGTTCAACAACCCTGTTTTTGAGGTCATTCCAGCGCTCCTGCCCCTTCTCATCTGATGCATCAAAGTAAGGAGTCTTGCGCAGCATTTTCTCGTAGGTTGAGCAGAGTGTGTTCCATCTTATTATTTCTGGGTTGATGAATAATCCCAACAACTGTCTGTAAAAATTATAATAAGTCAAATGAACTAAAAAAAATAATGTTTCACATTATTTTTTATAAGTTGACAGTTCATAAAATTTTAAAAGCGATTATAAAATGCAATATGTATTATCATCAATGTAGTTAAATTTAATTTTAATCACTTATTTGTTTATTTTCGTGTTTTCTTATACTAATGGGAGTTTAGAAAATAAAGTCACTTAGTAGTCATTAAACTCAAACCATTAATTATTTTTTTATGTTCAGCTTATTAATATAAACAGCATAATGTGCTGTTGTAATGGTTTGCAATAATGTATTATGTTTGCAATTGAAAATAACATGTTCAGTTATCAGTTTCAATGTCTAACCTAATCACTTATGTATTCTTTCTAAAATACAGAATTTTTAAACCTGTTAGTATAAACTGTGCCTTAAAGTCACATTCACGCACAGTCAACAAATTGATGTGTGACATTTTCTTATTCTTATACTAATTGAATACACCTTTGGATGTTTATTGTGTAGTCTGTATACCACCACCATATATAATATTAAAATACTGTATAATATCTTACTTGTATTCAGGTAACTTGTCCAGTTCCTTGTCCAAATTCAGTCTGTGGGTCCAATCAGATTGTTCATTATCATATGGAGCAAGTATCAAGAAAACCACACTGCCAATAAGAGCCTCTGAACCTCCAGCTACACCCAAGGCACTGAAATGTCTACACACTGAGAGATACTGGCCATTTTGTTGGTCAACCGATATCATTATACGGTAGAATTTTTCTTTCAACTCCTGAAATAGATTAATAATTAGATATTGGTTAATGATTTTTCAACCAACAATGTGTGAACAAATATTAGGTAGCATTCTAACCTGGGTATTTTCCTCCTCGAAAAATTTAGTGTTTATTTTCTTTGAAATAATCTGTGTACGAATGTAGTCTTTGATGGCCAAACACAATCTCATCTGTTCCAAAATCAATTCTACTTTCTCACGTTTATCCATAGAGCCATATGTCTCAACTTGGAGCTCCTGTATTATCTTTGCAGCCTCAGCCACATCACCCTCCTGTTCCCTTATTTTGGCCAAAATGTTGGTCAATCTTGCCCTTTCAACTTCAACATATATTTTTCCCTCGGTTATGGTCCTTAGAGTTTCAATCAACTTGATCTTTGTCTCTTTATCAGGAGTTTTATCAACATAAGTACAGCATTCTTGGACCATCTTGACAACTGCTTGCTTTAGCTGAGATCTAATGAAAATAAGAAGACCAAAGGTTATGTGGTAAATTACAAGAGCAAAACATACTTTTATTTTGAATCTTGCTAATGATTAAAAATATCTAAAGATGTAATTCAAAAATAATAATGCAAAAAAATACCTTCTCTTAGACAGAAGAACAATATGATCATTGAGTGCAGACCAATTCTTGGCCTCAAAACAAATTTGTACAATAGCCACAAGAATTCTGGCTGTGGATGGCATATCAGCACCCTGTAATTAGTATGTTCCATAAGTATTGTTCAAAAGACATAGAATGAAATTATAAGACTAACAAAAACCAAAAGATATAGAATTAATGTATTGAGGAAACAAAGGAATTATATTAACGAAGAAGTATTACTAGGTTCATAATAAAATATGTACCGTTCTGGTTTGTTTCTCAAGGGCAAGTAATTGGTCTATCGCTTCTTGCACCCTCCCATTGGAAGCCCATGATTTCCACAATGGTATTTTTTCATTACATGTGTCTTCATAATCCACCTTTAAACAAGTATAATACTAAACATGTGGACAAAAGTAATGATTTAGACAACACAACGACCAGTTTTATTTTTACACATACAGCCATGAGAGTTAAGCTTCAGGCTTAATAGATAAGTCAGAACTTCTCAAAAGTAATGGTTTTTAGTGGCACAATAGATCCCCAAGTTACATGCTTGATGATCTATTGTGCCACTTGCTTATGCATGATAATCTAAACGCAAGAATAACAATTTATGTTGATAAATGTATAAGCTAAAGAGAATGGTTTCAGTCTGACGTATCTTGTAACCTCCTTTGGTCTGCATGCCTGAACAGCTATGGTGATAGAGGCGAAAGGAGTAAAGAAATATTTAATCCTGTTCTAAATATGGCTCGCACTTACTTCCATTTTAACAATCTTTCCGGTATTCGTAGACATTTTTTTAACTGTAACAAAACGAACAAGAATTGTTAACTTCTGTTAAAACGTTAAAGTTAATAAATAATACAGGACTGTAATAGAACAAACAATTTATAAAATATTATTGCGATGGCGACGCTTTTTCGAATTTTTTTTTAATTGAACGATAGACTTGAAAGTATGAAATAAATTCTGTGTAAACTACAAAGTAAACGCAAGTTGCAAGCTCATTCAATTGACAATGAATGACAGTTTGACACATGACATGACGGCTTACAGTTTATAGAAATTGTTTATTTGTATCTGTAATTTCCTCTTGCGCGCTTTGACAGTTTCATCAGAAGAGGTACTCATGAAGGAGAACAACTTATCTGGTACAGGTACACGACGATCACATGACCTTCACTCCGCTGCATCTCCGTGACATAAGTTATGGCAAGTGAAAGTAAAAAAAATTGGTTTTATTTAAAAAAAAAGAAAAGGAGCAGCCTATAAATGTCCCACTGCTGGGCAAAAGTATCCTCTGTAAAGATGATTATGAGAGATATTTTCAAACATTTTTTTTTATCATTTCGAAAATTTGCAGATACTTTCTTTCGCCGCCAAGCACATGATAAGTCAGCACTTAAAATTAAGAATTTTGTTGGTGCTGGCACCGGCGATCGAACTCGGGTTACTGAGCTATCACGGCTCTTACGTGATTAATTTAGTTTAATTGTAATTAGATTAAAAAAATTATTTGGTTTAATAATTTTCGTTTTAAATCTATACTGAGAATAAAAATGTAAATTATCATTGTCTGTACATGGAACATATTTGAGGTAAACTGTTATTGATTATTAAAATTTTTGTCAGTTTTTCCATTTATCTATTTGTTTGTGCGTTTGTGCGTGCTAATCTCAGAAATGGCTTAACCGCTTTAGGTGCAACTTTCACTAATGCATTGAAGTAACCTTCACCTAACATTTAGTGTTAGTTTTATTTAAATCGGTTCATAAATAAAAAAGTTATATTAACTTAAAGAACCACATTGAAGTTTTGTTAAAGCAGATGTGACTATAGTCAACTGTATAGTATGGTCTGTAAAACGATGATTGTAAGTTCATATAAAGTTAAAAAACATCGATCAAGTGTGAGTCTGAATCGAGCACAAAGTGTTCCGTAGGTACTTTTTTAGTATGATTCAAAATGTAGTATATGTGGGCGGAGCCTTGGCCGAAAGGCTAGTTTTATCTAAAATAGCACAATCTAAAATATTTTTCAATCAATAAAAATTATAATATTAGTAAGGATTTCTTGAGTAATGATTTTTTTATGTCAAAAGGTAGTAAATGTAAGTGGGCAGGCCATTGCTCAATTATCTAATGTCGTAAGGCCACGCAGCAGTCTTCGCCGTTGCACGAAAGAGTCCTTCCGGGTACAAGCCATGAACTCACAGAAGACCCTTTGTGGAAGTATTATACTTATGTGTTTCTTCTGGTCACCGGGGCCCACTTATATGAAAAGTGGCAAAGTATTTGAAACCTCACGGGTATTTCAAAGGTCCATGGACGGTGGTTATCGCTTAACATAAGTTAAACAATTTTCGCAAAATATACAAGTGATTTGTAATAATAAACTTTTCGTAACAATAATTCAAAAAGAACAAATATCGATTCTAGAACTCGATTCCTATGCTCCTAATAATTTACAACTGTTATAAATATTTAGATCGTTAGATACTTTTAAAAACTATGTAATTCAATACATTTAAGGAATAATATTTAAAGCTAAAAGTAATGGAAAATTGTTTTATAATATATTTATCCAATTGCTATTTTGTAGTGGTAACACTAAATTACTATGAAACGTTCAACATCAAAGTAAAATCTATCAACACACACAATCAGCAATCACACAATGTTCATATTTCACAATCTGTGATTCTGTAGAGTATTGGAAATGGCGTAGCGAAGTGTCGATTTGTTTTTACATTTTGTATTATTAATTGTTTTACATAGTAGACGCAAATCCCACCAGATTTAAGATTTATGTGTAGTGTTTAAAATATTCAGTTTTATTTTAAGTGTTTGTTCTACGTGTACATGTATAATTTATTAATAAGCACGTAGCCTCATTTCGACTGATGCTTTGTTCCATATTCTATGAATTGGAAGAAAATTTGCAGTCGTGGTAAATAACTTAGTTCCGTATAATGAGTTTGACAAGAGATTTAGTATACAACGGGATGAATGGCTTTAAAGAATCACGAAGTCGTTCCGTTCAAGGTCTGGCAAATTATATTTGTAGTCCTGTTATGAAAATACCATTGCCTCCACGGTTATGGATTACAGGTAAGTGTTAGAATAATGTTTTGTGTCTGTAACATATGTCTCATTAGGTCCCGGAAGGAGTTTGTGTGGGATATATTTTATATTAACAATTATATTCGATAGACGTGGAAGACGAATCATCAGATGAGAACTATGGTAGCATCAGAGATGAAGGTGTTGTAATAGCGGAAAGGACAAGAGTGAGATCTCGTTTCCGCCATCATAAACAACGTTGCACTTATAGTGTACCCATTGGCATATTTTGGGATATTGAAAATTGTCAGGTATAAAAATCATCTTTAAAAAGAGAAGTTATTGCTAACTTATAGTTCTGAAAGTCACCACACTTGTAATGTCTATCTCAAATAGGTACCCCGTGGATGTTCTGCAATTGATGTAGTGGCCGCTATCCGTGCCAAGTTTCTTACGGGGAGACGAGAAGCTGACTTTATTGTTGTGTGTGATGTACGAAAGGAGGCCCCTAATAGGTTACAAGAACTTAATGATGCTCAAGTAAGAAAATTGCTATTAATTTTTTTTCCTCAAATGTGCTGATGTTTTTATTATATTTATATCATTATGCATGTATAATAATTTGAAGTAAACAATTTTTAACAATATATATGTTGCAATTGAATATCTCCCTTAAATTGATATAACATGAAAACATAAAATGTTATACTATATTATAGTGAGATAAATAACACATATGACTTATAATTTTATTAATAGGTAAGCTTAATTCATGTTTGTGGAACACAAAAAAATGCAGCTGATGAAAAATTAAGGCAATGCATGAGAAGATTTGGTGAACTTCATACGGCCCCCGCAGCATTGCTTCTGATATCTGGAGACATCAATTTTGCTGCAGATTTGTCTGATTTTCGTCATAGGTACTATATCATAAATATGTATTATCCATGGGGAGTTGATGACCATTATATTGACCATGTGGTATTTCTTTTAAACCAGGAAAAATATGGAAGTGATATTGGTGCACAAACAGAACACATCTTCTGCATTGATAGCATGTGCTAACTCACATTATTGTTACAATGACATAACTGCTAAACTTCCAAGAAATCCAAAGGTAAACTATACTATTTTTACTAGAATAAATTCCTCACTCCAAAGTTTAGTAATGTCCGATTAATTATTCACACTATTGGCATTTTTTTATTTTAGTTGTGTATCCTCAGACATTTAGGGTCATCTCAGACATTTTTCTATCAGTTATCTTTGCAGATATTATTAACTATTCAGTACATTATGACACAAAATCTAATGCTAACAATTGAATTGTTTAATTAGATTAAAAATCAACTTAACCATACATAAATGTGTAGCTAACAGATTACTTAAAATATGGTAGGTTAGTTGCTTTACTTTTTCATGATATGCAATTGTATAATGGTTTGTATATTATTTAGGTAAGCCAAACTGAGGAAGAGGTGGAGCCAACTTGTGAGATGGAGGTCACAAACCTTCCAATAGATCAACCTCCAGAACGAGTATCACGTCGTTTAAGAAGGCTGGCAGATAATTGCGGAGGGAAAGTGCTCAGGGTGACTGCACCCACAGCTGTCTTGCGCTTTCCTACACCGGACCATGCATCAAGGTAATGTTCCAGACAACTAGCTGCATTATGGGTTTCAGATAAAATTCAAGATAATACATATTATTTCTTAGCTTAAATGTGTTTGTCTACATTGTATCATGGAAATTATACTTATAGTTTTATGTATTATAATTGAGCTACTGATGCAATCAAACAGCTGAACTTTTCACATAGGGTGATTTTTATTCCATGAATCAAATATTTATTGATGAGTAATAGTTACAGGAGTGAGTACCGACTAATAATTTCTGAGCACCTGTATAATTTTTTTTTTTGGCTCACTGTTTACTTATTATTGCTTGTATGGCATGCTATGTACAAAAATATGAGAATTCATAGTTTCCTTGCTTCTTATAACACTTGATCTTAAAACAACCCAAGTGAAAGTTGTGTATTACATAATGGTAGTGTGTAGGCTGCTATGCAGTTTCTTTTTCTTAGTCTATACTTTACCATACTAAACACATAATTTTCTTTTGACTTGATATTTTTTCGTGTATTATTTTTTTACACAAAATATTTAAGAAAATGCGAAATATGTTCTTCTTTATTTGTAGTACACTTTAGCCATTACTATTTAGCCAAGCATTATCTATATACCCATATTATATTCATAACAATTTTCTTTTTGTTTTTATTATATATTTTCTAATAGTGTGACAAAAAAAATCCATTAGTATTTGTGGTCTATTATATCTTGATGAAGACGCTAAAATCTTTAGATTATTACCGTTGACATGACGTTTATGAAATAACTAAGAAATAAGAAATATCATTATCGGTGTTAAACCTTATATGTTATGCTATTAATTATTTGTATTAAGAGTGTTGAATATGCACTGGAGATTCGAACACAAACCTTCCGATCGTAATACGGTGTCGGTATATACCACTGTGTGGTATTAGACACTGCTCTGAATTCTATTAGTTAGGATTGGTCAAATTCAAATATACCTCTCAAATATCATTTCATAATTTCTTACATGTTTTCGTCGAGGCGATTTCCTTTAAAACTGTGCAAGTGGTGAATGAATAATAAAATAGTAATTAATAATTTTTTTGTTAATTACTATTATATTAAGTATAATAGTATTAAATATAATAGTAATGTTATATAACGTATATTACATTACTATTATATTTCCATCCAGAAAACTGATGCTCCCACGTAAATTTTTTGGGAATTCAAAAATCGTGAACCACAACATTATTTATGATTTGATTACCTTTATACACAGCATACGCTGATACTGTCATACAACATCAGATTTCACGTCTCCTGTGTACTTTTGGCTGTGAATAGTTAGCAATAAAGATTTTTTGGTATAGAAGATTTAGCCGTAGGGAATCGTCAATATAGGTAGCAAACCCTGTCTTTAAATACTATAGGAATCCATTAAATAGATAACCCTAATTGGAAAACAATTTCAATAAAGCAGCAGTCAGTATAAACAAGTCGTAAAAGTGATAAGAAGCTTTATTCTCCAATGCCATTATATAAATATTTCATGGAAGAAATCTTACATATTTACCTCACACAAAACGTGTTAAAATATTCTTAACCAAACTTATATTCAATAATATATGAATATTTTTATGCAATACATACGAAGTCGAGAAATCAAATACATTTTTTTTTTAATATTTGATACGGAAGTGTTATTTGTTGTTGACTTCGGATGAATTCTAATCTAACAAATAGGCACTTTTCTCATTTTTTAACAATAAGATTGTAATGAGTGTTTTAATTAGGCCTCTCTCTTTGACGTTATGTGTCCATGATTACTGTAACAATGAATAATAAAAGTTTTTGTCCATAATTTACTAGATTGTCGCTAAAACACCAACAAAATCGATTAATGCGACTTTTAATCTATTAAGAACTAGCGACCCGCCCCGGCTTCGCATGGGTGCAATGTATTGTATTTGACTCCGTGGCGCGTTTGCCAAGGTATTGGCTTCGGCGTCGGGGGCCGTGGGTTCAATTCCCACACGGGACAACTATTTGTGTGACCCATAGATAGTTGTTTCGCATCTGGGTGTTTGTCCGCGTGAAATGTATGTTTGTAAAACGTCCTTACAACACAGGATCATGTTATCCTAAAGTAAGGGCAACGTTTAAAAAAAAACTATCTAGTAAAGAGAACCGCATCAAGATCCGCGTTATTTCGTAGTTTTAAAGATCTAAGCATACATAGGGACAGACATCAGGACGACCTTGTTTTATACTTTGTAGTGATGCACAGCAAAGAGACGTTTACATTTCAAGTGACATTTTACCACAGACTAACATTTAAATTTTATGGTATGGTATTAAAGTTCGAATTGACCTTTAGTCAATCTACGGGACTTTTGTACGGGAATATAGAAATTTGCTGTTTTTTTTTAAATTTTCTATCCGTGATGTTTTATAATTATTAAAACCATCCTCGAACTTCAAGAAATATATTATAAAAAAAGAATTAGCGAAATCGGTTCAGCTGTTCTCGATCTGATTTGCGCTTAGTTAACACATTCAGCGATTCGTTTTTATATAGAGATAAATATGGCAGTAATCGATTTTGCTAGCTTATCCATATTTTCTATGTCTAACTAAACCTAGCGACCGACGCGACCCTTAAACTTATGAAACTACACAACACTTACTTTAAGATTACATTTCATTATTTTTTACGTTTATGTCATAGTGGTCGCATTAATGAAGCGTTTCGTTTTATATATATATTTTTATATATTCGATTAAAAAAAAACGATTAGAAATCTATAACGAATCGATATCGAATAACTGATATCGTTTTAATTATTAACGTAGGACCATTTCCTTCATCTACCCTCAAAATTGAACTGTTTTAAAATTTCGTCCTCCGTTTTAATTTCAAACGACCATTGCATCGCCAGGCACAAGCAGTAACGCAACACAAAGACACATTTTTCAAAAGTGTCACATTTCTATAGCTTTAATAAATTATATCTTGGTACCTAATGCATTAATGGTAATCACTGTGACTATTTAGTGAAAAATGCTGCTTTCAGGGTAAGGTTTATAAGTTTAGTTTATAAGTTTTTTGTTTGACAAAATTAACATTACCGCGCCTTCATTCTGTTTTAATGTGTTTTCATCAACATTTCTGATTTTGTTACTATCATATATTAATTTTATAGCTTGACAGGGCTAAAATCTTCAAATAGCAGTTTTACAGACAACATTATGTTTTGTCTTGTCTGTGTTAAACCGTCAATCTTTTTTAATCCGTCGTTTTTAATAAGACTTTAATGTGTTAAATAAAAAAAATGTTTCGATTATTTTATTAATAAAACATATATTTATTGTGTTGCATGCACATAATTCTTACAACGTCACTAAAGATGAATCAGTAATAATGTATATCAAAAAAGTTTTGCTGGATATCTTTGCTTCAACGATCGTACGGCGTCCACGTAGCTAGTAGCAATTACCCCCGAAACGTATTGACGAAAAATGTTCTTCAGCATAAATAAACTTTGGCTATCTTATTGTTATAGATAGGTAAACGGTAATCCGTTGGAAGTCTTAACTTAAACAGATTTTTGGTTGAATTGGTTTTTGATGCTGCCATTATACCCTTGTAGATAATATCATCTCATTAACTACGGATCAATGACATGTCTACCTCTTAAGTTTCTACTCATATCTTACTAAATGAACATGAGCTGACAATCGTGTATATTACTGTTCTTATATTATTACCAAACTATTGAAATAAAATAAGGTTTAGTTCTTGGGAAGTAAGTCTAAAGATATTCAAGCATATATATTTTTATCTACTTAAATAAATTACGACGATTCATCATAATTAAATCGGTCGATTGCGACCACAAAATAATTTATAACAGGCGTTATCAACCACACGCGATAAACTAAAATATCAACATAAACACCGGCGTATTTACATCAAACAACGGCTGGGATAGGAAATAAAATAAACGTTAAGACCGCCTCCGTCGTCCGACCGCCGTATTTAAAATCGTAGGAATTTTTATTCTCGTTTATTTATATTGTCATTTATATTATCGCATAAGTTATCGGTATATTTGTATATCGGTGTTAATTCTCCTTGTGTTCGTCAAAAACTTTCTGATTGTTCAAAAAATTAATTGTTACTTCGTCTCTCAATTTGTGTCATGGCGATGAAATTCTATCTTCGGTAGAACTTTCACAGAGAAGTCAGGTCGCATGGAAAAGTTAGTCTTCGTTGCTAGGCTCTCATCGGTGTTGTGTAATCGATTATAACGACGTTTTAAAACATTTTTGATAATGTTTGAGGCCGGGGTTATATTCAGATATCAGATGGCAAGGCAATTTTATCTGTATAACATACAATAACACTTCTACTAGAACTGCTTTCTTTAGACGCAGCTTTAGTTAGTAATTATGTGTCAGTGATGATAAATTTTAGTGTGCTTAATAATGTATGGAAAAAAAATTTGCATCCTAATTTATGTGGTTATTAACAAGTTGTAACATTAAATGTATTTTTATTACTAAAATTTGACGACCCGATAGAGACAGTTTCACTACGCCAGTGCATAGTAAATCTGTCTCTGTCTCTCTGTCAGAGGATGTGGGTTCGATAACCACTACTAGTAAAATGTGATAAATATAGTGTTTTCATAGTTTCTGGGTATTTGTATATTGTATCGTAACATGAATTAATTTAAAAAATACAGTAGTATAAATAGTTACAGTATGGTTATCATTTACCTCGTACACATAGTGACAAGCTTTGCTTAGTTTGGGATTAAATAACATTGTTTACTAAAAATGTCCTGAAATATTTGTTATTATTATTATATAATTCACGAAATTAAATTTAATCTCATAATTGTATATTTAATTGTTAGTGCTACCTAAACCAACACCCCAGTAAAAGCTTTGCTAACTTTGGTAACTTTTTTCTGAACTTTGGCTAGAGAAAGTTGTCTAAAACTATATCGAACAATATTTATTTATTTATCAATTATATTTTCTTACGTATCTCAGTTGTTTTTACTTGTTATTTGCTCACCTACGGTCTTTAAAAGACTCATGATGAGAGCATTTTTATTTTATGAATTTTTTACTCCACGCATCGGTTCAGTCCCATATAAATTAAACCTTCCGTTGACAGTACCAGGAACTTGAGGCGTAAACTCCATTCGTATTTTAGGACTGTTGCAACCTTGCTCAATAAAAAAAATATATCGTATACAATAGCAGGATGACTTGCACATATTTTGAACCAATGAACCAATGTCGCTTTGGGACATCAAATAATTGTTCTGCGAAGGGCGTCCGCCAGAGCGAGACTTCTTGCTTCGTGATTTTCGTGCTCAGCAAGCACTGCTTTAGTGACCTTTTTTGCGTGGGAAAATCCTTTACGGTTCCCCTGTCACACGGTAGCGAGCATAGAGATTCAGACGATATGGATTACAATAAAACTATATAAATAAAACTATTAAAGTATTGACAAACGTATAACGAGAAGTGGACCCAGCGTCTTAGATGTTAATGTAATAAACAACACAGACCAAATCGCGGGTATCAGCTAAAAATAAGCCTAATAAGTCTAAACAATATAACGGAGCACGCGAGTGGCCTTCAGATACTGTAAATTATGTACTAAAACCTATATTTTCGGGGCATTAACATATTTGTTAGCGTTTATGCTTTATTAAGTCGCACCGCTATCACCTTAAATGTTAGAAAATTCTCTTTTCGTTATTCATTTTCTCGTTTCATTGATAGCTTAAATTTAATTAACCTGTAAAGAAGTTATTTGTTCATCATTGTTCTTACTATATGTAATCCTTCGGATGATTATTATGTATACGGTATATATAGGTACAATCCTTTAGAAACGACTGTTGTTATTTATTGACAACCGACCCTATGTATATAATACTCGCTTATCTGATATACAGTGTTGCCGTATTATCCTCATGCCCAGTGTTATTTTTATCCACCTTACGTTGCAATCGGCGAATAAATTTTATCAAAGTACGACGTCTACTTAAGGAAACTTTTCATCATGTCACAATTCAAATGCATTCGCAAGTGACAGACCGACGATTATAATTTGTAATTCCGCGCTGTATTGCCGTTTAAATAAAACATCCGAGCTGTCGATATTCAAATGAATGTACCGCCGACGGAATAATCCATATGGAGGTCTAAAAGTACAGTCGTGAACATAAGTCTTAGTGGTTGGTTAGTAAAGTAATTGAGCTAGCTCCGGGGAAGTACCACGCCCTCTCAAAAGATCAAACTAACGAAGTGTTCATACTTTTTTCGGCTCAGGTTAGTGAGGTCCACTTTCTTAATTGTTCGCAAAGTATCTGCAACCGCACGCTTATGTACTCTTTAGTTATCACATAGATGAACCGCCTGCTGTTTTACCCCCTCTCTTATCAAAAATGTAGTATTTGCATAATGATAAATGTAACGGTTATAACGTATATTATGTATATAAAAGTATATTTTCTAAAATGTACGCTTTTACTAAGAAACTAACGAGTTGCATTGCACTAAGTATTGCGTACTAAATTAAAAACTTGCTGTACATATCTACGAGTGTTCGCTAAGTGGTCAGCCATAATTATTAGTTGAAAATTTGGCGAAAAGGTTATTAATTTGAATTATTCCAACGTTTTCATCGTAAATCAGACCGCTTTGCATATACAGTATTGTATATACTCCCCAATACTTTTCCACTGCACTTATGACTCGTCGACAATTCATCGAATTCTCTCTCAACTCGCATTATTATTCTTTATGCAATATGCATCGAGTAGCAGTGTTTACGGAGTCCGATGCAAGTGTCGAATGACCGAAAACGTTTAAACTGAATCATGCATAAATAAACAGTCTCGGCGAGTTTTCATTGCACGGGGAATTGAAATATGTTTTTTTTTTTAAGTTCTGTTCGCCTTCACTTGATTAGTTAAACGTAAACTGTCATGCTACAGATGCGTTAACCACCTACAATAAACAAGGCACCGGTATCACAAAGCAGTCCAAAGTCTTTTGTGAGGTCGAGGTACTTCCCCGGACAAGCTTGCCCCTTCGTGCAACAGCTGAAGTCGAAACTTCTGTCTAACGTTGCCAAGTAATCTGGATTTCTTGTTTTCTATCTGCTTCTATTTGAATTTTGGTATTTAATTGATAAATCATAGATAATTCCTGCCTCAGTAATGTTGAAGAAACGTGCTATTCGTTATATAAAGGTAGTAAACGCTCGTAGTAATTTGGCTTTGCTATGATGTTATGCTATGTGCCCCAACAACTAAAAAGTTATAACAACAGCACCTGTATAGATCGATTCCACATTTGGTTGTTCTATAAGTTTTTTTAACAATAGCTCAGTTGAATAATTGTTTAAGATCTTTAGCTTCTTGACGTCTAACGTCTTTACGTTAATTGCTATCATCGTACGTATAATTTCTCGAATGTGCTTTATCTCCCTTAATACCTTATCAATATAAATATATTTAACGTCAAACATAAATGATTGACGTATCATTTTAACGACAACAAGATTTATATCTTTGTTAGTTTTAAATTTCATGTATTCTTTGAAAATCTTTTAACCTTAACGTGAAATATAGTAAAGAAAACAGTAGTATGCTCGTATAATAATGTAGTAGGCATCAGCTCCTGCTGACAACTAATATAAATTCAATGATGCTTGGTGTTGCAAACGCAATTAGCCAAAACAGTAAATGACGATCGTTATATGATTGCTAATCATTTTCAAAGATTCATTTATATTAAAAGAGTGCATATGACAAAGTCATTTTTAAATATGTACTTTTTATATATTGTAGTTAGCACTTTACATATTGATCATGACGAAATTTTGCCATAATATTTTATATTTATATTTTATTGATACATACACATGTGTTTACAGTTTTCCTTACGTTACTGTTCGAAAAATTCTCACCGAGCAACTCTTTCACTATTAGCTTAACAATGTCTTATTGTAATGCTTTACACATTAAGTCTATTACTATATTTCTTTAAAACTTGAGCTAACATTACTGTTATTATGCGATTTTATCATTTGTGAAGTGGAAATCTTTCTGCCTTTTAACCAATGCTTATGTATAACTTAAAGTGCAGATAAGGACAGATAAAATTCAATATTGCACGTATCACCTGATGCGTCTTCAACTGTTTTTGATTTTACCTCTACCGAATATTACTATTTTATATGTAGGTTAAAGGAACAATATAGCATAATAATCGTAGGAGTTTTCAACGTTTTTAAAAATAACATGTTGAGAACAATGTTTTTAACACGATTTAATTTTAAGACTTTGTACAAATTCTGGCAATAAAATCTTCTCAGAAAATGATCGAACTTACTGTGAATGATTTTAATGATTGGGTCGGATCATACATGAACACTTCGCACGATCAATATAGTTAATCTATTTTCATTGATAGGTATCATATTTGATCACTTTATCTATTTTTTGTAATGAAAAAACAAAATCGGACGTATACGATCTTTCCCATTCTATTTATCTTATGAACTATTTAATTTCAAGCAAACAAAGCTATAAGCTTTGTTTACACAAGTAGACTGTGCGGATTTCATGCGATTGTTATTATTAATTAACTTTTGCTAAACAAATTCTACTAAATGTATTAAATTGTATATTAAATTGTATCGTAATTTTATTATAGTTACATAAATATAGTCGCTGTCTTGCAAAGCGATATACTTCTAATTGACAGTACGTAATGTTAGTCCATTTGCCAGCGTTTTATTAACATGCGGTGTTGTCAAATTCATAAAGTCATCGGCAAGCGCAATATGTGATAAAGGTTTCGAATCTCAGTGTGTGAGTACAACGCAACGGAGGCCGCAAGTTATTTAAGTTGGCAATAAGCCACTCTCAATTCCACCTGTGTTTGAGCTACGCAGTGGTTAATGCCGTTGTCTGTCGACCCGACCTAGGAAGTGGCAAAGCCTTATATAACACCCACGCAAAGAGGCACAGCCTTATTAGGCAATTCTTTTTAAGTTTTATTTAAAAAGGCAGCTTGCCCTACTTAGTCAACGCCCATGTCGAAGCTAGTGCTTACGATCTTTTTCTTCGCCAGGGCGTTGAAACGTATGGAAGGCGAGGACGTGTTCGGGAGGAAAATCAGCACCCGTTATGCACGCAGCGCATTCCAAGCGACATACTCAAGCGACGAGGGCTATAGCACCGCGCCCGCTCAGCCTGTGCATCCGCCCCCGCTGCCCGCTCAGCAAATGAACCAGGTTTGTTTCTCTACATGTAACCGCGGGTGTCATTAGGTTGCTCTCTTTTTACAAATATGAATCAGGTTCGACAGTCCAATATTAAAGTGACTGGGGATAAATACACGTGGTAGAGCTACGCAACAGTTTCTGCAGCCTCGAAGAAGACTGGCGTGAAGAGACAGTGCTGTACTTTCGCGTTTTGTCTGGTGTGTGAGTTAGCCGGAGCCGACTTTTTTAAAAGTTGGAAAGGTATCTGCAATCCCCCAGGAATTGTGGCTGCGATAGTCGCTTAATATCAGGCTCGCTTGCAAAATTTTCACATAAATAAATCTTGTACTCGTAACAATGACCTTAGCTCAAGTAATCGGAAAGACATCCAATCTATAGCAGTTGGATTAGTAAGTATATTAGACATAATAGATATTTTTTTAATTTTTTCCACTTACAGTCACCGTTATTTTACTCGGTTTAAAACTAAAAGTATATTTAAAAGAAGTTAAGGAGAACCGCGCATGCCTTCTCTTTAGACCGTAGATTTTATATTTCACCATTTACCATTTTATATTTCACGGATAATTTTCGATATTCGATACGAACTTATGTTTGGTTTTGTATTATGTAATCCTTATTTTGTTTTATTCTACTTCTGTTGACTATTGACATTCTTTCTATTTGATTGATGCACGTTTATAGGCTTGCATCCGTTTGTTCTGTCTCATCTTACCATCAATCAATATCAGCTTATCAAATAATATACATATATTTTAATTAAAACCTCTCCAAATACAAAATTCGCATTATCCTTAGAATAAAACTCTTTATATTAAATAAAATTAGTATAGGTTTTTGACATATAACATTAATTTAACTTTTCCTTGCATTACCGTTCTTCGTATCTAAAAGAAGGTCACACTACAAGGTACTTCTACTTTGCTTTGCCTTGAAAAGATAAGTAATGTATTGTCATTGGACCTTGATTGGATATAAGAGACGAGCATGTCATTACCACAATGAAATCGTTAATGTAGCGTAAACCTTTTTCATATTATATTGAGAACAGAAATTATTTGCCTCTTATTATTTTTCCTTGTCATTGTCAATATTGTACGACGATTTATTTTCAAAAATATAATGCGTTTAATATTTTCTAGTTTTATATTTTCTCTTAATAAACTCGGTCTGAGAAGTCTAGACAGACTTTTTAGCCATTGTTTATTTATTAAACTTTTTATATAAAATAAGGCATCGGTTAAATAGTGCCACGTAAAATGTCCAAGTAACATACTTAAAAAGAATCGGGTCCCTACCAGTGGCTCTCAGTTTTAAACTTAAATGAATAAACAGACAGAAAGACGTGCTGTTCTTCTAAGCTAAGTTAGACTAAATATGTTTTTTATACTGCGAATCAATCTCATAATTTGCCTTATACTTTTAACGATCGCTATTACATCATTTTTTGCTTATATAACAATCTGAATGTATTCTCTCATGCATTGTGTCCATTCTCTACACGTAACCTGGCCTTTTTATTATGACGCTAGTGCATTTGTTTACGTGATCTCTATGTTACGTCGTCTAGGAGTCGGTAAGTGACAACCGTGTCGATAGATGAGTTTATTTTTCACAGTTATTAAGATACACCTCTGATATTTGATGTTTGTACAATAAAAAACATTGTTAAAGGCTCCGCTTTATTGTAGGATGTAGTTATCACATTCTAAAAAGACTGAAGAGCACAATCTTTTAGCGAGCAAACCTTTACGTCTTAACAGTTGAACGGATTCGAATTTAAACTCAGGTTGGCTGGATTTGAATTCGAACTTAATTATTTTTTGTTAAGAAATATCACGTGAAGCATCGGTCAAATCGTTGGTACGATGAATGAACCAGTGTTAACCAACCAGCTCGGTTCTAGGCGGAGGCGACGGCGAGGTCGGTAGCCAGCGATTGGGCGTTGGCCCTACAGCAGCTCCCCGCCCCCACTCCGCCCCCCTTGGACTTCTGCCCCCCGCCGGCGCCGAAGCCCCGCAAGATCAGGGGCACTCACGGTATTACACTCATAGGAGTTTTATATTGTTTCAAAACTTAAACGCTGCACATACATAAATATGTCGATGTAAATTTGCAATGAGAAGTACATTTATTACCACACTTGGCAATGAGAATAATAAAGGCGACGCCCTAATATATAAAACACGAAACTATTTTAGTGCACATGTTCCAATCACAGGGAGTGTTTTTAACGTTCGCATGTATTCGTAATTTCTCGTAAATAAACTACAATCCTTCAACGTGCGTGTAAGTTTATCTTCAACTTCTTCCAATCTCGTATCACGATGCTAGGACGATCCTTCCATCTCGCTGAAAGGATTTATGCCCGAGTGTTTATTACGAAGTCATGTAGCACTAACGTCCATTGCAGGCTCAGTGAACCTGGATAGATCAGGTTGCTCGTCCAGCAACAGTTGCGACGATAGCAGGCAACGCGACTGCCAGAGCCGTGCTGCTTCGCCATGGAACTCCTCGGCCAGCTTCAGCGAGCACAGCGACGCCGAGCTCGAGCCCGCCGCCGAGCTCACCGTTTCGAACCTACCGCCCTACGAGCCTGCGGTCCTACAGGTAGTGTACTTCACAGCATGCGAGGTAGTGCGGTAGCATACAAAAGCGTACAATATTTTGCCGAATATTGCATGCGACAGCATACAAACGTCTACTATTCCCATAGCTTCCTACCCTAACCTTCATAAGGTATAATATAACGCAAAATTTTTGTAACTTCCACGACGCTTCACGCACTTCCACACTATACGTTATTAGAACCCTGATGCATAGGATGTGAATTGATTGAATAGTAGGGTGTTGGGTGTTTAAATAGCACTATATTTTATGTTTCGATACATTTTTATAAATTAAATAGAAGTAATGTAATTAATAAACTAAATAAAGTTATGAAATATTTGTCAATATATTGTAATGAAAATAGAATATGAAGGTTTATTTCTTTGTGAAATTTTATACAGAAATATCATATTTTATTACCTTCGTTTGAACACTCGCAACTGTAGTTGGTTGTTATTTGCGTGTACAAGTTCACATCACGCGACCGACTACTAGACATGACATTCACATAATCCGTTTGTTCCGCAGGAGCTGCTCACGAAGCTGTTCAACCAGTACGTGCCCGTCGTGCGCGTGTCCGTGTGGGCGGCGGGCGAGGGCCCGCTGGCGAGCGTGCTGCTCCGCTCCGAGTGGGACGCGCGGCTGGCCATCGCGCGCGTGCACAAGCGCCGCCTCGACAGCCAATGGGCGGGCAGGCGGCTGGAGCTCTCCCTCGGCAGGCCCTCCCCGGCGCCCAACCTAGAGGTGCTCCGCGCCCGCCTGCGCGCGATACTCCTCGACCAGCCGAACCACTCGCTGCCGCTTCTGCGGCTGCGCGACGCGTACGCCAGCCGGCACTGCTGCGCCCTGACCACTTCGGACATCGCCCGCGTGAAGGACACCGTAGCGGTGCACGAGGGCTGCGGCCGAATGGTGCAGCTGCTGGATCTGACGCCGCCGGCCGCACTGGAGCCGGACGACGCGCCGTGGAAGTGCCACGCGCACGCCACGCTCGGCACCGGCCACGAGGACGGCAGCAGGATCCTGCAGCCGGTGTACATGGAGATAGCGACGCTCGCGGCGAACGTGCACGCGCTGCTGGAGAGCCACGCGGGCATACTGCCGCTGCTGAGGTTAGCGTTTACGGCAGCAGTTGCAGTTTTTCGGGAATGATTGCGCTGATGAAAAGAAGCGGACGCTCTCGTTGACTGAACGGGCTGGCCCGTTCGGGGAAGTACAATGGTGCAGAAGACCGATGTAAAGTTGAATTTGTATAACCGGCGTCTTCCGTTTTAATGTTGGGAACGCAAATTCTACACTTAGTTTAGTCTATGGGTAGCGGCATCATAACATTGGTTGACTTGCATATAATTCGCCACATTCACCATTATATTATGGCTTATATTTTGGCTTTGTGGTTAATTTTCAATGTTGAAGTCATATATTATCTATTCAAGTCTATATCTTTTTACGAGCTTATATAATTGTTAAATCTACTATGGCTTTTAGAAATAACAGAGAGTAATTTTTGAAAAGGCCTTATTCAAATGTTATTATAAGCTGCTAAATGTAGGATTAAACCTGTATATGGATAGTTTCCATTTTAATATTTAAAAAGGCGAATTCGTAAAAGGCTTGAATAAAAAAAAAACTGTTAATACATCCTTCAATGTACTGCACATAGAAAAATTTATTGTATGTCTCTGGCCGTCTACAGTTTCGTCGAGTGCTACGAAGCAATGTTCCCCCCGCTGGTTGCGGATCCGCGTCACGGCGTAGCTCTGGAGCTTCTGTTACGCAGCGTCCCCAACGTGGAGGTGAAGGATTGCCCCTCGAGACATCTCACCTGGCGCACCAACCGCTCCGACACGTCTCCGTCCAATTGTAACCAAAGTGAGTTACAGATTACACTATAGTTTACTTACGGATAACAATCAGATGTACGATGTAGGGACGGGTACGATGTTTTAAAATTTCTACAGTTTGAGCCGTGATAGCTCAGTGTCCGGGCGCTCGCCTTTAATTCAATATACTCGAGCAACCTGAGTTCGATCCTCGGTGCCGGCACCAATGAAGTTTTAAACTTTAAGTGCTGTGTTATCACGTGCTCCGCGGCGAAGGAAATCATCGTGAGGAAACCTGTATATTTTCGAAATAATAAAAAAAAAAAAGTCCGCCAATCCGCAGTGGGGCCGCGTGGTGGACTATGCCCTGATACCCTCTGTATAGAGGAGGCCTTTGCCCAGCAGTGAGACATTTATTGGCTGTTACTTTACTTTACTTTTACAATTGAACTTACGGTGTTAAAATCAATAACACTCAAGTAGTCATGTAAATAAATAAAAAGTCATCGTTAATTTTTTTGCAATTGTAATAAAAAAATAAATAACAATCTTGAATTTTGCTTTATCCGGTTGATAACTTTTTACAAGAACTCTTTATTTTCCAACTATTTTAAATTCCATAATTTTTTTTCTTTTCCGATTGAGTTATTTAAGTTTATCGTGATTCCATTCGTAGGCGATACCTCGCGCTCGAGTGGTGACCGCGAGAAGCCGCGTACCGCCCCCGCTTTAGAGCCGATGTTGGCTCTGTTCGAGCGCGAACTTATCGACCTGCTGAGGACAGCACCACGCTGCTCTATACCATTCAGCAAGTGAGTTTACGTCCAAATACCTGCTTTTTATCATAATATGTTGCTAAATTAAACTCAACATTTCTTATACTCTGGCAATGTGTATTATAAAAGTATTTTAGGGATTGATCATGTTTATTTTAAACTAAATTCCTGACGCTATGCAGTATTTATTGTCACGGGACAAACTGAGCCTCTTTAGTCAACTTTCTTTTAAATATTTCGTATTACTGGATATCTTATGCGATTAAGCTTAAAAGGAAGTCTGTGTTAACATTGGTTCCGTGACATGAGAATGTCCGAGATATTGTCTTTACGTATTTTGATCTAATAATTCAGATAATTGGATTAAAATTCGGTAAAGATAATTGTATTTTTGTTTTTGTTCAAGTAAACTTCATTCAGCAAACACTAGGTCATTAATCACCGAAACGAAGATTGTTGGTTTTCTGGGACAATAATTACTCTGTACATTGATTAAGTATGGGAGCTATCTCCAGTCTTTTGCCAATGTATATAAGGAAAAATACGTAAAGCCTTTAATAATAAATTGCATACCATTAGTAACATTGTCTGCTTTATTTTTTAAAGGCTCATTCCTTCTTTTCATCATCACTTCGGCCGCCAATGCAGAGTTGCCGATTACGGATTTACTAAACTGCCTGATCTACTTGCTGCCCTGAGCAGTACAATCGTGGTGAGTAGTGTAATTAGGTAAATATTCAACTGAAATTGTATGGTTTGTGCATATACATATTTGGCGTGTACAGAGTACACAGATATGATTAGTTCTCTTTGGTCTTATTTTTATAATTTAGTTGTTGATAACCCGTTTTAATGTAAGAAATGTAATTCACAGGTTCTCGGTTCAGGATCGTACCGGGTGATAACGATATCGGCCGCAGCTCAGAGTCGGCGCTGGACGTCCGACCTCGTGAAGCTGCTGAAGGCGCAGCCCGGGCGGGTGGTAGCGCCGCGGGACATCCCCCAGCTGTACCAGGTGGCCTTCGGGCGGCCCTTCTCGCCCATCGACTACGGCCTGTGCACCCTCGACGAGCTGATGCAACGAGTCGCCCCGCAGGCTGTAGTGATGTGCCCCGACGGCGGCGTGGCCCTGCCGCGGCGCACGCCCACTCCCGAGGAGCGCGCCCGCACCTCCCAGTTCGCGGTGCAGGCCGTCGAGCTCCTCTGCTACACGCCCAACCTGCGTATGGAGTTCGCGCGCTTCGTGCCCGCCTACCACGCGCACTTCGGCCGCCAACTGCGTGTCGCCCACTACGGCTGCGTGAAGCTGGTGGAGCTGTTCGAGCTGATACCCGACACGGTGGCGGTGTGGTGCGAGGCGAGCGGCGAGCGCGGCGTGCGTCTAGCGGCGCGAGCGGCCCGCGCTGTGATGGCGCAGCGGCTGAGGGCGATCACGCCGGCGCCCTTCAAGGCGCTGCCGGCGCTGTACGCGTCGCGGTTCGGCGCACCGCCGCTGCCGGACGTGCTGAACGTGGCCACGCTGCAGGAGCTGGTGTCGGCGGCGGGCGGCTTCGTAGAGGGGGGCGTGGTGCACATGGCGGGCGACGCGCCGCGCTTCGCCAACGCCGCGCTGGCGGCGTGCGCGGTGCTCTCGGCCGACCGGAGCGTCGCGCGCGGCTCCACCGAGGAGTACTTCGCGAGCGCGTTCCGCCGGCTGCGCGGCGAGGAGCCCGACCTGCGCGAGCTCGCCTCCTCGGGCGTGCTGGAGACGTGCGAGCGCCACGTGCGCCTGACCCCCATCTGGCGCACGGTGTGGCGCGTCGCGCAGATCCTCGCCGAACAGGCGGCGCCCGTGTCCGCCGCGGATGTGTTCGAGCGGTACACGAAGCGCTACGAGCCGTCGTTCCCGTGCGCGGATATGGGTAAGGTTTTACATTAAATTCCGAATGTTTGCTTGCCTTTATGTAGTATCTCCCTCAGTGAGATGCTACATAAAAGCTGTACTTTCCAATCGTTTATCTAGGAAAAGTGTTCGGCCAGTGTTTAGTGAATGTTCGTTTCTGCCAGGCGTGGAGAGCGTGTCGGACCTGATGCGACACTACCGCGCCCTGTTCACCGAGGTGGGCGGGCCGAAGGGTGCGGAGGGCGGCAAGTGGGCTTTGAGCGCGGGCGTGGTGATGCCGCCGCCGATGCGCGCGCCGCTCCACGAGGACTACTCCGTGCACGATACCCCGCCCGGGCAGAAGGTTCGAGAAACTTTGAGATAATACTTCATAGCTGAATACAGGCTGATTTCGAGCTCTTTTTAATGTTATAAGTTCCAACCTCACTTAACTAGGCTATTCCAGAAATCCTTGGGTTCTTGTCTCACTCAAAAATACTATAAAATCAATAATTTTTATTAATGGTATAAATTTATATGTTTCAAAGTTCGATTTACGCGATATGCGAATAATTTTGTTATAACTATTATGTTGCAACTTCTTGGTTACAAATCAGCTATATGAACATCATAAAGCCGATTTTTTTTCAATTGTCATAAAGCTCATCTGTATTTTTTTTAAATACGCATAATTTGTAGGACAATTAATCTAAACCATTAATTTATTAATATGTCGAAACGGAATATATTTAACTAAAAAATTCAATATTCACATTTTACAGGGATCGCGAGTGTTCGAGTCACCTAGGATCAATATTTGGTCTTCGCCACCGGCAAGTGCCTTGCCTACACCGACGGCTTTGTTAACTCAAGAAAATAAACGTAAGTCTAATTCAAGTTCTTAGCATCACTCATCATGCTTCAATACTTCAGTGTACTCTGCCCTGAGCTCAATCAATTTTTTATGGAAAAAAAAGGGAGGGGGGGGGGCGGGGCAGGAGGGGCACCCGATGGTAAGTGATCACCGCCATCCATGAACATCTGCAACACCGGATGGCTTGCAAATGCGTTGCCGGCCTTTTAGGAAAGAATGTGCTCTCTTCTTGAACGTTCCTAGATTCTGACGGTTCGGAAAAATCGCCGACGGCAGCTGAGTTCCACAGAGTGGTTGTGCGAGGCAGGAAATGTCAATGTAAACGTGAATGGTAGAAGAATTCTGAATGTAAACCATTCTCGAATCCACTTGACCATTTAGAAATTTCACAAATTCAATGTAGCCAGTTAGAAGTCCTACCAAATTCAGAGTCTTTCAGATTTTATACTTAATGGTTAAAATATGGTTCCCTTTCGAGTATTAGAGTATTTCTCAATAATTTGGTGTGGTTAATTTTATTGGTTTTTAACAGGTCGTACCCGTTTGGCCGCCCAGTTCGATTCGGCATAATGACCATTCCAACCACTATCGAATGATACATTCCTCTCCAAAACGTAGCTAAGTAAAATTGCATGTATGCCGAAGTGTCAAGATGAACTGCAAAGTAATAAATAGATCCTATGAAGGGTTGCAACGAATTTTATCAAGAAGACAAAAGTGTCCTAAGAAATGTGATGTCTATAACAATAATGTTTTAGATTGTGTATATTTTTGTGTGTCTATTTAGGTTAAGTGAAAGTATTTGCGTTCGTAAAATGTTATCAAGCCGCTTACAAATTAATTCCGTATACATAGCGTGATGATGGCAACAGTTGGTTAAATTGTTTTATTATTTATTATGGAGAGGTTTGGCGTATATTTAAATGGCTATTTTTCGTTCTTCAAGTGTGAAACTGTAATTTCATTGTTTTGTTATTATTCAATGTATGTTGCGCCTATGTTATATCTTTTTATTTCGTTTTGTTTTATTATTGATTGTCTAAAATTTATTGTAGTAAAATCGATAAGTTTTAGTCAATCTCACAGTTTTTATTCTTTGACATTATTTTTATACACACATATATAAGTATATATTTCTTTATAAAGCTTTAAATATGCATATTATGACTGAAACAAAAATACTAAGTTATATACCTTATAAATATTGAGTAAGTTTGTTTTGATTTTAATATAGCAAGAATTCAATTTGATTTTCAAAGAGATTGATTTGACCAATTCCTAGTTTTGCATAAAGTAGTTTAGTGATGATTATTTGTTTAATTTATGTATCACTAGCATTTATACCGTACATATCATTTCCACGTGAGACTCGTCGCGTGTCAATTGTGGATGATGAACTGGAATGTAAGAGAAATGTATTTTGTGATATCGGAGCGCTTATAACATTTTTCGAATGTCCCTATAAAGTACAATAATCAAATGAAATGTTGATTTTTTATGAAAAGAATTTTATCCTTTGATATATGATCTCAATTGATTCTATGAGTATATTATGTTAGTTTCAACGTGGCTTTACATAAATTTAGTTATGAAATATTTCCTTAGGACAGTATTGTACATGCTTTTAGCAATTGTGAATTAATGTGTGTATACATAAATATCACTTTTCGAATTTACGTAATTTTAGATAACGTTTACATTCTTCAAATGTTTTTGAGTGCAATTTATTACTATTAAAAGCGAATGTAAATGTGTTTCTAAAGTCTCGTCCACACGGGTGCCCCAGTTTTTGTCGGTTTCTATTTTAGAAATAAGAAACGATAAGACATTTTAAACTTGCCACAATTATTGTTAAGACTACAATAAGTTCTCATGCCAGAAAATTTACAATATTATAGAAAAAAATTGTATGACCGACTCACATTTTAGTAAGCTGTTCTAGTGTGGACGAACTTAAGTTCGAGTATTTTACGATCTGCAATTCATTCACGATAACTTCAAATTCAAAAGAGTCAATTATAGATGTTCAAAGTTTTTTATATTTGAAAGATGCAAAAATTAGGTTAAATTTACATATTTCTCATACTGTTGACGTTGAAGCTTGCTTGTGCCTAAAACGCAACAGTGTTAAACATCGAAAAATATCGTCGTCCATGTTGATGTTACTGTTGAGCAACTATTTTTGTGTGTGAAGGTGAGAGAAAGTATTAGAAGAAAATTATTTCCCCTTTAAGTTAAAACCCAGTCCAGTCTGTCAGTCTCACATTTGTTTTAGAAAGACACCGGGCCAGCATCACTGCATTTAGTAATATATTTACATGCACAGACCTCTGTAGAATAGTCTATTGTAATGTGTGTTGATGTAAATTTGTGTCTAGTTATACAATCTTGCCATGTGGTGATATCCACATGTGGATATCGCCTGAAACCTAAAATCCTTACAGTGTATATAATATGGTAAATGCTCTGAACGGACATATGCCTAAATAGAAGTAAATGATCATATTATTCAAAAAGATAAAAAAAGAATGTTATAAAAAATTATTGGGCATTTTGTGTGTTATGTCCAGTGAAAGTGTTTGTATATTCGACAAAATTATAAAACTAAATTTATTTAAAAATATTTTGGATCTTTATACCTAAACGCGACCTTTTGTATCGTGTTATTTTCAGTCATTTTTATGCAGATTATAAAATCCTTTATTATTAAATATTGGCCTATCTCAAATGCGCAAATAATTAATATTAAAATTAACTTATTTTTCTATTCTAATTGTAATTATTTTGTAAATATTTGTACAAAATGTTCAATGTAATCAAGCATCAATATTACACCTGTGATATAAAACGTACCAAGACGGCCACAAATTATCCAGTAAATCTCCATTTATGTAAATATACATAAAATATTGTATTATTTGGTACATGATATAAAATACATTGATACGTTTCATGGTTATTGTTTTTAGTTGAAGACGCTATTAAAATTTATTTTGGCGTCAACATGGATTAATGATATTTTCGTTAAAAATCTTTCTTTTAATTTCGATTAATGTAAGCAGGCTCTTGCATATAAATTTTGAAGTCGCGTGCTACTAAATACAAATCTATTGTTTAATGAAGAATGTGTTTAAAGCACTGCCAGGTCCGCATTTTTGGTGTTAAAACTTCGCTACAACTCTATTAACCATCTGTCCAATTCATTAAGTATACGGGCTTTGTCTTAAGAAAGAAAACCCTTCAATTATTTTTGGTATTAATTAAAAAATGACAAAAATAAATATTAATTTTTAGTGTTTACCAGCTTTTATGGTTCAAAGTTTGTTATTACTTGCAATTAAAATTGAATTGAATTTCTTAAGACTAGCAAATATATTTTAAGTACATTATTAAGGTTATTTGTTTTTATTTTTGTGACCAATATCAAAGTTTTAAATGTGTAAGATTAAAATTAGACCTAAGATATTTAAGTAACAGTAAAAGGAAGATCTATGTCTTCATATCTCTGTGATCTTTAATTTCTTGTTGTAGTTCCAACTCGTAAATCAATGTGTCTGAAAGTAGAAATTGTCAATGCATGAAAAAATGTAGTGTTGAAAATAAATGTTATTTTTCGAGATTTTTTTTAAATTAACCTACATCATCGCATAAATGATGTAGAAAAAAAAATGAACATGAAGTGAACGCTACCCTTGTCAATAAGATCCCCTGAATATTATCATAGTAACCCATTGTCTAACACTAATTGTTATCTCACTACTTTTTAGTATCGACGGAGTTTTATTTGTACATAAAACAGCGATGTTACGGTGGCGTAATTATGTTCACACCTTTTCTCTTTTTACATTTGACCGTATTGCAGGTAAAGTTGTTTCAAAGAGATAAATTCGTTACAACGCCTCTGAACGTAGTAAGATTAAATATAGCTATATAATAGTCTGAAACACTCTCTTAGTCGATCCAATTTCATGACTAGCAAATTTAAAGTGATGCAGATGTGTGTACTCGAACCTATCCCCAATCTCGCCTTGATAAATTGGAGCGCCTTCTCCATAATTGCATTAGATTTATTTTTGGTTTATTTAATCTTTATTGCATTTAAAATTGTACAAAGGCGAGCTTAATGCTATATTGCATTCTCTACCAGCAAACCCTAGGATTTACGTAAATATGACCACGTATCTTCCTACCATTCTGAGCTTATCTGATCTGGCTTTCTATTCGACAGAGGCGTTGCTACAGAATTCTGTTGTTATTGTATTCTGTATTATCTAATTCTTCTACATATCTTTAGAATCGCATCCCGCAACATACAGGATACTTTAACTCTTTTTTTTAGTGTTCAAGCAACATTCCTCTGGAACGTCCTCCTCGATAAGTCCGATCAAAACAGCTCTAAATAAATATACATAAAAAATATAAATAATTACTAGCGGACCCGACAGACGTCCTGTAAACGCGACTGAAATCCGAAAACGACCTATAAATAAAAAAAAATGTGGACCGAATTGTGAATCTAAACCATTTTCGAATCGACCTGAAGACAAAATTTCAATAAAATCGGTCCAGCCGTTTAGGAGGAGTTCAGTGACACACAGAAGAATTATACAGGGTGGCTTTTCTAAGGGTATCCATTTTTATAAATTAAATTCTAGACAAATACTGTTATATAAAAATGATAAATATTGAAAATCACTCTTAAGTAATTAATTACATTAATTTGAACTTATCTCAAAAAGTGCGTCATTTATACGCAACTCATTTATTTTACGCGCGATCATTCATAATTAAACGGACACAATTTCGTTTTTAATAAATATACGATGCATTTATGAATGACTACCGCATTGTTAACAAGTTCTGCTTTTTAGGGAATAGAATGGCTATTTAAAAAAAAGTTTTGTTTCAATAAACGAATATACTGTCTGAACCTCCTATGTGAATTTGGGCGCCTTTAGAAAAGCCATCTTATATATAAAGATACCTATTAAATCATTGATTTTGTTTGGCTTATCCCATTTTTGGCTTTTATTATAATCTTTAATATTTACCTAAAATATTGAACTCGGAGGAAATTTATTTATTTCTTACATTTACTCTTCGGTATAGGACCTGCAATCTACTTTTCCCCATGACGGGTTGAGAATGCCATTAGGCATCGAGTCCGTCCATTGTAACCCTTAGCTTAAGGTGTAACAAAAGTTTAAATAAATTAAAAAACAAATGGATTGACGTGTTTGTAAGATGGCCTATATCTATCATAGTTCTATATAGAATTCATTCGGCTAAAGGGTTATTGTAAGGGTACGTTTAATGTTTATGCTTATACAATAATGCTTTTAAAGAGTTGCCTTTGCGAGTGTCCTTACACGGATGCAAGCAGCATCGATATAGGTGTTCATGTTAAAGGTAAAGGTAACCAAAAAGTTGTCGACGTCCTTCAAAAGTAGGAAGAAATTTTGCGGAACCCGAAGAGAGTATTGAACATTGTTTGACTTCAACATTTTGAAAAGGATGTTAGTTCGAAAATTTCGAAAGAATAGATCATGAGCCGTGATAGCTCAGTGTCCGGGCGCTCGCCTTTAATTCCATATCGAGCAACCCGAGTTCGATCCCCGGTGCCGGCACCAATGAAGTTTTTAACTTTAAGTGCTGACTTATCACGTGCTCCGCGGTGAAGGAAAACATCGTGAGGAAACCTGCATATTTTCGAAATAATAACAAAAAATATATATTTCGAAGATATGTGAAGTCCGCCAATCCGCAGTGGGGCCGCATGGTGGAATATGCCCTGATACCCTCTATATAGAGGAGACCTTTGCCCAGCAGTGGGACATGTATAGGCATCCGGTAGAAATCGCCTCACGTTAATATGCTGGGTATGTCTATTTTAATTAATTCATCGCAGACACAGCGGTGGAATCATTATTCGAGGAGTTCGTACGGTTGTGAGTCAAACGTACTACCACGCCAAAGCCAAGATGAATCCTCAACAAATACTGTGTAAGGGATGTCGAAAAAATTTCGATATACTGATATATCGTACAAAATATTCAATATCGAAAATCGTATCAATAACGATATTTTTTCAAAGAATCCGGCACAAACTCCGTAGGTGTACCATACCTTTTTTTTTATTTCTTCGATATATCGAGGTCGATATTGATATTTTTATAAATATCAATATATTTCTTCACTTTCGATATCTCGGCCTGAGGATCGCTCCTAGTATGCTCAGAAATGGAGGTTGAGTAGCGGGGGAAGAGGAGTGCTGGTTGTTCAGGTTGCGTTTGGCGTATGGTCGCAGGGTGAGTATAGGTATTGCAATGTGCAGTTCTGCTTTTTTTTTCTTTATTGTATGTTAGAGCAGCAATGTTCGCTGTTGCACCAGTGAAGTGGTAGTATTACTTCTATGTTTCGTCTGGAGGATGAGGTTGCCGCTGCATACTTTATTAAAAGGTAGCAATGCATCTGCATTTCGCGGTGCAATTTCATTGGGCGGCGGTTAACACTTAACATCATGTGAACCCCCTTTTCCCAAAATAGCATATCTATAAATGTTCCAATTAAAACCATAATCCTATTAATTATTATCCTAGCACAAAAAGTGGATAAAAAGAACAATATAAGTATGCACTAGAATTTATTTATATTACTGCAATGACAGTTATATCTACTTAACATTTAAAAGGTGCCTTTTAGAAATGTTCACTTAGTTTGGTCAGAGAGAGGTCCATTACGTTTCTCCCAAACCATGCGGTGTTTTTGCTTCATGAAAGCTTTTCTTGCATCAGCATAAGCTCCAAGATCACCATCTGCCAAAAATTTTAGCTTGACTAAACCGGGTAAATGTTACAAGTAGAATCAACAGGTGTTTTTATTGAATTATCATAAATTTATGTATTTACTCATGGTCCATACTATTTTTATTATGTTACCTTACAATATTTGATATTTGTTCTGTCACTGCTGCATACATAAACCGGTGGCTTAGGTAGTTGTATGACAAAGGTGCAGCATGTATTAGAAGTTGGAACCCAATGTCATAAGGATATTTGGTTGAATGATTTTATTTTTCATTATCATTTTTCATATAAAAAAAATCGTACTCGAACTATGTACCTTTACTTGAAATTTGACTATGTCACTCACAGACTTAATTTGAATGCAAAAACACTAAAAATAGTATATTGCAGCGTATGGTAAGTTAAGTTTATAAGGTTACACAACTTTTTTATCAATGAAATGAATGAGTGTGAGTTCAGCAACATCGTAAAAGTATCAATCAGTGTTAAAGTATAGATTAGTGTTACCTTCAAAACTATTAGTTATATGAACCTCATTTAGTGTTACAGCATACCCTTAAAGTCATGGTAATTCAATAAAATAATATATGTTTTCAAATGTATGAAAATCAATTTATATGTATATATTTCACTTACATTTAATGAACCATGCCTCTTCAGCATCCTTATATTTCTCCCAAAAAGGTTTGCAAATTGTAAGGTGATCTGGACTTTCATACATCATACAATCTTCATAGCGCATACGTAAAATACTCAGAATTTCAGAATCAACAGCCCTGTAAGCAAATAAGAACAATGCAAATAAGTGGTATAGGAAAATATAAGGTGGTAGATTAAAAATGAATATGAAAAAGCCATGTAAATAACCATTTATTGTATTTAAAGGATATTAAAAGATTATCTATTACTTGTATATTTTGGCCATAATTGTATATTAAAGTTATTTATATACAGCGTGTTGTTAGACAATAAATGAACACAAGTCCAATGCTACTTCCCAATAATCATAGAAAAATATAAAACGTTAAAAAAATCCATAATTAAAAAAAAATATTTTTCAAACAAAGTAATTAAATTAAAAAGAAACAAAATTTGTAACATCCTATACAACTACAACTGACTGATTCATACATTCAGACTTTTTCATTCATTACCACAATGTCGCATTACAAGTTTCTCCTTCTAACAGTATGTTTTATTTCTTTTAAATTCATTCAACCCATCCATTTGCTTTGTGACCTTTACAAATGAACTTTATGTTACAGTTTTATACATAATGGTGTTCTTAAAATGTTTGTTTTTTAAAATTTAATAACTCTGAAAATTTTGATGTTTAATTAATGTAAATGCTTAATACAATTTTAAAAAGTGATCCTCTGTATGTGTGTTCATTTATTGTCGTAGTTGTAATGACATGCTGTATATACTATATCCTTGACTTATCATCATAACATTTCTTTTCTTTTCTGGAGTAGGTTAATTCGATAATATTTAATTTAGTCAGATTTAATGTTGTAAATATGGAATATAATAAAAAGATTCTTTATATATTATATTTAAGATATTCCCTTTTTTACTTCCCTGTTAATTTAAAAAATTCCAACATCTTCTTTTTTCTTTATGCAGGTATTTGCTAGTGTTAATGTGAATACAGGAAAATGATTAAGTGGTTGGGTTTAAAGCATATTCGACATGGAATTAGCATAAGGGATCATATAAGGGAATTAAAAATATACCTATTTAAGATAAGAATAGAAAATTTAAGTTATTATCTGCTGAATTACATAGAACGAAGACAAGTTATATTAGACAGGTAACCTGTATCAAAGATTAATTTTATTACATGTAATAGTCACATAAATTATAAAAATGGTGAATTATGGGGGAAAAATTAATATAAAAAGAAATGTAGAGGGGAAGGGAATCATACAATGATGGTAATAGTTAATACTCAAAAGTCAATGCTTTAAAAGTAAAAAAAAGTCACCTATCGCGTTTAAACTGCGTGTTAGCTTCAAAATCACAAACCGGATCATCGGAATAACATTGGTCGATAGTAGGAACGCGGCGATATTGGCGATGGTACCATGGATATTTCTTCTGGTTAGGTTCTACTACTTTTTCTGCAAGATATTAAGATTCATAATATTATAGTGTGACTTACATAACAATGCATACAAACAATTTTTTACACTGTACCTCTAAACCACGTTACTGGTGCATCTACCGTCGTATAAAGGGCATGAGCGAAAGCCCTGAACAAATTATCATCTTGTGGTGGTTGATCTCCTTGTACCATTTTGTAAGCTTCTCGTTAAATCGCTACTTTCATAAGAAATTAAGTGTAAGTGCGAATATTATTTGATTTTGACGTTTCGTTTGACAAGTTGTTGCACAGACAGAACATACTGTATTTTAAGGACAACAGCTGCTGGTCGTCCTGTCCTGTTATTTTTTTCACATTTGTCGCAATTGTTATAACGCCAATTTCATTGAATTAATATTGATAAATTAATAAAATATTTCTATGTATTTTAAGTTATGAATATTTGTAAAAAATAAAATCATGTATGAAAGGAAGAGTAGGCACTATTGACCAATTAATGATTTACATTAATTATTTTTGATCTTATTTATTTAATAAATTAAAACTATTATTTTATGCTCACGTGTTATTCAATGGGGAACAAAACGCAAAGGTAATTGTAGATGTCGCTTCTGGCGATCATACCTTTATTCCGCCATTGCTGTGTTATTATTTTCTTGTGTCCAGTTTTCTTTCCTAAAATTATTTGCGAAAATGTACTCCATGATGACCGTAATGCAATTAAAGGATGAGTTAAGAAAACCTAAAGCTTCTGTTGTAGGTAAAAAGGCTTGTCTAATCGAAAGGTATGTGAGAAATAATCATCTTAAAATTATACGTAGAGAAAAAGTTTATTATTATAACTTTTTCTCTAAGGTATTTTTTGTAATTTCATCAAAGCTGTTAAAGTTTTTGTGATTGTAGATTAGAAGCTTATGATCGAAACGCCAATTTTGGTGTGGATGATGACAAGGAAGACGAAACATATACTGCTCCGGCTGCTGAACATTACCGCGATATTAATGCAAGCTCGTGTCTGCCTCAATTGACTAAACAACATATTCCAGCATTTGTGGAAAGGTTAGTGTAGTTATATAGTGTATTTTTATAAGAATGTTACGACTAATAAACATATTTTACTGTTAATTAATTGGTCAATTCTCTTGCAGATTTCAAGCACAAATGAAAGCAGGCAAATGTACGAGTCGCGATTTTTATTAACTGCTCGTGTTGCATTCGATGGTAATATGACATTTATTCAAGGTCAATGTAAAGCCCAAATGAAAAAAATTGCTTATGTGGTCAATGTAAAATTAAATAGAGATGGTTCCATTGAGCAAAGTCACTGTGAATGCGCTGCTGGCAGTGGTGTAGAAGCACACTGCAAGCATGTTATGGTGTTATTACATGGTATTGAAGATATGGTACGCACTAAAACAATCATACTACATCAAGTATGCACTCAAAAGCTAATGAATTTCAAATGGCCAAAGAAAGTGTTCTTTGACTCACCAATGCAAGCTCAAAAGCTGCCTAATAAAAGAAAAAAGATTGTGAATTATTCACCATTATCAGAAGAAGACATAATGGATAATTATGAAGATTATGTAAGAAATTTGGCCATTTCACATGGTAATACAACAATGCCTATATTACAAACAATAAAGCCAGCTAACCCATATGCTGTAGAATTGGATCATCAATATTTGAAGAAAAGCTTAAAAGATCAAATCTTAGAAGAATTGTTTTTAAAAAATTTAACTAAAGAGAAGGTTATTGATATAGAAGCAAAAACCAGATTGCAGAATAAATCTCTTGAATGGCACAAGTTAAGGTTGCATAGATTGACAGCTAGTAATTTTTACTCTATCACCCATAGCAAGACAGGGATGTAGGAACATTTAGCTGAAAAACTATTATATCCAAAGCCATTTTCCAGCAAGGCTACAGCTCATGGCAAGGTGCAAGAGCCCGTAGCAATACAAAAGTACTGTCAAGATTATGATTTAGATGTGCAAGAGTGTGGTTTATTTACATCGGAAACACATCCATACTTGGGAGCTTCCCCTGATGGACTGATCGGGGAAGAGACACTAATAGAAGTGAAATGTCCATATGTTCCAAGATTTTGTAAAATAAATACTGTAACAGTACCATATCTTCAAATAAGGGGTGGTGAATTATATTTAAAAGAGAATCATCCTTATTACTACCAAATTCAAGGCCAGTTGTTCTGTACTAACAGAAAATATTGTAATTTAATAATATATACTTTCATTGATATGAAAGTGGTGTATGTTTATAGAAATGAACCATTTATATCAGAAATGTTATCTAAACTAGCTACTTTCTATAACAATTATTTTGAAAAAGCCATTATTAAATAAATCATAAAATAAATTTGTTATCTAAACTAGCTACTTTCTATAACAATTATTTTGAAAAAGCCATTTTAGAAAAAGTATTGTATAAAAACTATGATAAATTAAATACAGGATAAAATATAATTTCAGCACATATTAGTATGTTATAATTAGGTCAATGTCATTTTATTGCTAGTTAATTTAGCACTGGTACTAACAAGTGTATGTAAATGTGTGTGTATATTATAAGTACAGTTAGACCTGGAATATGTGACTTTCCTTTCAAAAAAGTAGGTATATTGACAGTAATATCTTTTCCTGCAAATAAATCTTGGATATTAAAGCCTCTATCAGCAAGAATAATGTCACCACGATCACATTTCTGTAATAAATTGCTGCGTTCCACAGTTTGTCGATCACTCACTAATCCACCATAAGCCTCAGAACAATACGACAATAATCCACCTGGAGTAGTTCCAACTAGTATTTTTAAAGTATTTGCGTTCTTATAACTGCTACAGGAGGCTTGTTGAGAGACAGGATTTTCTGGTTTTTGAACTTTTATCTCAGTTCCATCTAATATCAAACGTGTTTTACTATTGTAAAGTTTGAAACTCTGAGGCATATAATATTGTACCAAATCTTTTTCTGGCCAGATATTTAATTTACTCAATAAAGATTGAATCATTTACTCCACAATTGGTGAATAAAATTAATGAAAGTTATAAAAACATTTGAAACGGTAGTTTGACTTACACTGAAGAATCTACTTAGTGGTGGGCGATACATATCGTATCAGATATGAAAACTAGATATTAGTACAATATCCGAATATCGCTTACTGGCTCGTTCAATATGTATTTTACAATATCTGATATTTCCAAAATCTGATGTAACGTGCTCGCTCGCTATACCGACACGAATCGCGATATCATACGCGTTTGCCACAATATCTGATTTTTAAACATTTCGAGAGACAAAGCGCGTGAGATACAAATACTCACTAGTTAGAGCGGGACGGCAAGCAATGCACGATATCAGATATCGAGCGACAGAGCGCGTGAGATATAAATACTCACTAGTTAGAGCGGGACGGCAAGCAATGCACGATATCAGATATCGAGCGACAGAGCACGTGAGATATAAATACTCACTAGTTAGAGCGGGACGGCAAGCAATGCACGATATCAGATTTTTAGTTAAAACAGATTTTGAGCGACAAAGCGCGTGAGATACAAATATTACACTAGTTAAACAGAGAGCAGTACGGCAAGCAAGGCACAATATCAGATTTTTAAACAGATATTTTGAATAAGTTAAGTAATTTTGAATCTTAAAACCATATCAATAAGATCCGTTTCAATTAAATACTAATCATGGTATCAACGATTACTACAACGATATTATTAAGTATATTTTTATTGTTTTGTTTAGCCTTGAGCCGTAACGGGCGACAAAGCGCGTAGTTAAGTAATTTTGAATCTTAACAGCATGGAAAAAAAAATTTTTAGTCGCATTTAAATACGAATTACGGTATTAACGATGTCTTTAAATTTTGTTTAACCTTGAGCTGGATTGCATTGGTACCTAGCACGTAATAGTAAGGGATGCCAACTTACTACTTAAGAATTTTCTGCCTAAATTAAGGAAGAAAAATATAAATGAAAATTTTTTAGGAGGTAAATTTTTTGTGAATATTCGTATTCGTTAAATTTTATTCATATTTTTGGAAAAAAAATAAAACTACACAAAAAGAAAAATATAATTTAATAGTGCTGTGCTGCTTGGGTGGAAATCAGACCAAGGCTTATGTGCTTTGTGTGTATATTTTAAATTCTTCCGCCCTAATTTTTATATTACTTCAATTTCTATTTTTAATGATTTTTTTTTTAGAATGATGAACAAGCTTAATTATCTTTTTCATTTTACGTACTAATCGTAACTACGCTTAATATTTCAGTTTATTCAAAGAAATATGTAAGTCGTTAAGGCTTTTGGATTTCAAAGAAGAAGCAGGCCACACCGATGTTGAAAGTAACCCCTTCCTGTTTGATGTTTTCAAAAAATACTGGAACAATAGTGAAAAATTTGGAAATGCCAGGAGCGCGACATTAATCTTTGCGTTGAGGGCTGTTTTAAGGCATATCACCAGCCGTAAAATAAATAATATTAGCTGAGATATAGCTCACATACTGTTACTATGCTTTTTTGTTTTTTATTACAATATCATAAATACATATCTACAATAAATGCTCATTTCAAATATTAAAAAAATGTGTCATAACTAAATATGTATATTATATACCTAAATTTAATAAAAATATATTTTATAAATAAAAATGTGTTATACATGTTAATATATATGTTATTTAGAAATATAAGAATGTCATGTACCTATTTATGAAACAAAATATTTCTAACTAAATAATAAAAAAGTAGATGAATAGCCGTGTTTATGGCCTTATGGGCGGCCATCTTGCCGTCGCATTGAAAAACAATCGAGTGTCCGATTTCAAGTAGATGGTCTATGTTTATGTTTATTGTATAAAGTTTACACAATGAATGTTTACACTTTTGGTATCAAATTAAAGCTTATATTGTCTAGTTTAGTAAAGAATAAATATCAAATGAGATTTGATACAATTTTATTTGTAAAAACTTGTTTAAAAAAATATTTACGTGAAATTTAACAAATATTCTCAACTTTAATATTTAATTCTTTCTTTTGGATTAATAGTTGTACTTTAATTTACACATATTTTGATTCCTTATAGTTTCAGCTTTATATACGTATTTTTTATTTCGCTTAAGCTGCCGTTATTTGCTAGAAAATATACTTTTAATCAGCCATGACGTAGGCGCTTGACGCAATTAATCACCGATCAGGTGACAAATCGGTGACGTCTATTTACAGCTGTCAATAAGGGTTACCTTTCAGTGGCTACCGTGATAAAAAGGCAGTTTTCTTCCCCATTGCAATGCTTGCATTTACTTTTTCAGGTGTTGTAATTTGAACGCATCCTAGATATGGTCATGTCATGTCTTAGACCCATAGATAATAAACAAAATGGCGCAGCTGTCAGTTTTATATCAATATTTTCTAATTGGTTTTCATTACGGTTAATAAATTATGTAAAATAAAAGAAATTATTTAATATAACATTATGTCCACTAATAATCTATCATCAGTTTTAAAGTCCTGCTCTGAGGGTGAGTTAATTAATGAGGTTGCTGAGGCTGCCATGACACCAAAACAGGTGGAAGGATCCCGACTAAAACGTACTTTTACTTTACCTCGCAACCCCTTCGGTACGATTAGACCTAGTTCTAGTAGAAATAAAAGCAGTGATAATGACAATAAATCTACAACTGGAACAATCGCTGGAACTACTCAAAAAGATGAAGGTGTTGTGGAAAGGAAGTTATTTAGAAGGCCATCGTGGAAAATATTCTTAAATAAAATAGCGCAGCATATGAGTACAGTGAATGTATCAGGAGTAAGTTTTGATAAACAAATAACATTTTTATAACCATTATTTTGGTAAAAAATTGAAAATCCGTGTTTTATTGAATAAAGGTTAAAGCAGCGCCGTCAATTATAAACAATGAACGAGTACCGTGCAGTGGTGACCCTCCATGGCCACCAGGAGCAACCCCTGCTGCAACTGGACTCAAGAATCATGGAAATACTTGCTATATGAATGCAGTTCTTCAGTGCCTTTCACACACAGATGTTATAGCGGAATATTTTGTATTAGATCACTACAAGGTACTTGTTAAATTTTGCAAGAAAATGTTTTATCAATTATATTGGAATCATTATTTTCATTTTGTTTAAAGGTGGATTTGCAAAAGAGAAACAAGATTAACTCTAAAAAGTATGGTACCCGTGGTGAAGTTACTGAACAATTAGCTGCTCTATTGAAAGCTTTGTGGTCCTGTCGATATACTCCTGATATGAGTATTGCGTTTAAGGTAAATACTGGTGGTTGTGTTACTAAAACATCTTGTTTTATGTCAGATACTTGATCTTAATTTTGGTTTATTAAATACTTTAGCAAAAGTTTGATTGAATACTTTATATTATGTTTTCAAATTTGATTATTTTTCCATCAGAGTGCAGTTGAAAGACATGGTACACAATATCGAGGAAATAGTCAACATGATGCACAAGAGTTTCTCTTTTGGCTACTTGACAAAGTCCATGAAGATTTAAACACTGCCACAAAGAAAAAGTATAAAACAATTAAGGTTTGAGCAACACAAATTTGTATAGTAATCATTTATTTCGTATGGTTGTGTTAACATAATGGGTAAATGTCATATTATTAGTTTTTTAATAACAATCTGTGAAACCTTAGGTTGTTTTTTTTTAAGCCTCTCACAGCCTATTTCACAAATGTATTCATCCAAAATATCAAAAGGCAACATTCATCAGGTTTTTTTAATTATTGCCTTCTTCCTGCCCAACATGGTGTTGGTTATACATGTACTTCTATTCCACTTTCTGCAATCTGGTATCATCTCTGTACCCAGCTTTTTGCATACATATTCTTCACTCAGTCCAAACTTTTTTTAGTCTACCTCTAGGTCTACCTTCTACGGTTACATTTGATTCAGTATGATTTTCCTTAAATTTAAATAAAAAGTATTTCAAAACAATTTGATAAAGGGGCGCAAAAAGCATTGTGCGCCATATATATTTATTTTATTAAAAGTCTTAGTGCTAACTGTCTATGTGATATAACATGTTTTCTAGAATGGAATTAGATGTACATTTTTATGATTAAAACACTGAAAATATTAGTTTATCATCACACTTAGTATAAAATAACTCCTAGGTAAAGAAGCCACTGCAAGTGATTGTTTTTATTAGATCTCTTCCAGAAGCCCCATAACTGTTATAAACTGTTTCTAATTTTAGAAAATATGTATAATATTTATAGTTTGCATTTTAATCCCTCAAAGGCACCTTTTTTAGAATACAGGTGGTAAGCCAGATGAGGTGGTAGCAGCTGAAACATTGGCTAATCATGCAAGAAGGAACAGTTCCTTTGTACAGGCTGTTTTTCAAGCTCAGTATAGGTAATTTTAGTTTAATGTTTAATAACACATGCAATTCCAAATGCATTATGCGAGTTTAGCATTGCGGCAAGTAATCTAAGTAAGGCAATCTAAGTAATATGTAATAGGTTTTCTAAATAATTAATATTGGTCATTGAAATTGATATATTTAAAGTTAAACTGTTGTTTGGGATAAATAAAGTAATTTTAATAAGCAATATTTTCTTTTTATGTGATTAATGTAATAAAAATATGCTCAGAATGTCAGGATTACTGGACATGGTAAACAGGACTGAATTTTTTTTTCATATGTATTAAATGCTGACATTAACTTATCCATTTATATACTTAAGTGACATTTTTCCTATAAAGCCCACTTTATATAAATAAGGACAGGTTGTCTAATATAATTATGTTTAAAAAATTCTTGTTCCTAGAGCATACTATATTATTAATACTTTTTTCTATTGCTTCCATAGGTCGGCTTTGACATGTGCCAAATGTGAGCGGACATCATGTACATTTGATCCATTCCACTGTGTCAGCGTGCAACTGCCTACAAGACTTAATACAGTCCAACCTTCCCCACTACCCGTAAATGTAAGTTACTGAAATAAGTTAACCCTAGACATACCTTTTTCATGTGGGAATCGAACCTGGTTCTGATGCATAGTTTAGCAACTGCGCCACAGAGTCATTTGAATAATAATCAGTATAATATTATAACTATTGATAGCTTATACCACGGAAGGTTTTTAGAACTGGACAGTTAGAAGAATTGCCAATGAGAACATCTTTTAAATTTTGAATATAGAACTTTTTGGTAACCTAATGTGTGTTCATTTGTCTTTTGGTTCTGTGAATTGGCGGCAATTCCAAAAGCCTTGGTACACCTCAAAAACAATTTAATGTGAGAAAATTTTCGGTCCATAATTTACTACGACTTTTTTTGTGGTCTTACTCATCAAAAATGCTGTGATATATAGACTTCGATGAACATTTAATATTGAAGCCTTGCCCATTCCATACAACTGTTTACAATTGCTTTAATGAGTTTAGGCGTAGCAATCTTAGCGATGATCTGCGTGTGAGACGTTCTTAACAGCGACATATAAAGATAACGTCAATGCTATGTAAAGCGATAGAGGAAGATAAGAGAGCGATCTACCAATAGATTCGTGCAAGCTTAGGCATTGGTATGGGTCAAGTACAACTAATATTACATGACCTCATACTTTTACTGAAGACCAGAAAGACTTTCGCATGGATGTGCGACGCGAAATGTTGGAAAATTTCAACAAAGATGACTCTTATGCTGTATTTGGCGTGGTCACAGGTGATGAAAGCTGGATATATTACTACGAATCTGATCCAAATCGAAACCAAAAGATTATCTGCTCAGTGCGTGTTTCCTCTTAATAACAATAGGCCAACTAAAGTAAAGGAAGGTAGGAGTCAAGGAAAACAAGATGGTTGCTCGTTTTTTGGTCGGAAACGTCATTTGGCGAAATCTGTGCTGGAAAATGGTGGGAAAATTGCTGCAGACTGGTATGATAATTGTTGTTTGCATGTTGTCTTGGACAATGTTCGACAGCAGCGTCCTCTGTTACCACGACAACGCTTCACCGCACTCCGCGAAACGAAAAATTGAATAGTTGAATATGGCATGTGTCGAGATAATGAGTCATCCGCCATATAGTCCCGAACTGGTGCCCAGCTACTTTCACTTATTTACAAGGATCGAAGATATACTTCGAGGTATTCGCTTTACGAGCCTAGGTATTGCGGTGTGTGCGTTTGAAAATGCCGTAGAAGAGACCGCCAAGGAAGAGTGGGCCCACTGCTTTTATCAGTGGTTAAATGAAATGCGAAGATGTATGATTAGTGAGGAACGGAGACTACTTCAAACCACAATAAAAGCATTGGCATCTTTCTACATTGGGCTGTTTTATGATTTTCTTAGAACTTTCAGTGTAAATATAAATAAATAAATCTCTAACGTGATTTTATCGTATAAACCCAGGATTCAAACATCAATACACTGGCAAATTGTTGTGTGAAAATGTCTTCAGTAAAGTGTTTTAAATTTACGACGTATCATCCGTTCAATTGTTTAGAAACATGAGCATGAACGCTCCTAAGCATTGCTCTGTAGAAATTCGAAAGTTATAATAAACTGACAAACCGTTGCGAATAGTTTAAAACACGAATACACCGGCAAGTCCTTCCGTAAAGTCTGCACGAATATACAGACTCACCTTCCGCTAAATGTTTTGTACACGACTGTACCGGTGAAACGTGATGTAAAGCCCGATTTATGCTGGTCAAGTGTTTAGTGAAATAGGTAAGTATAGTGGTGTAAACCATCGGACAGTACAGAGTCAACTTAGCTTGTAAGCTGCCTTTCAACTAGATCCAAATAGACTCGCTATCTATTTTTTGTTGCAAGTGCATCCCTCGCGCGCGCGCTTATGGCCCCGTGCGGCACTTGACTCGTCATTTGGAGTAGTGTGAACAGTCAAATTAGCACAGAGTATTGGTGGCAACAATTGCACGTATTTTTGACATTACTCGTACATTTGGACAGAGAAATGCCACTGGACTTAACTGTAGTGTATACAGTCACTTGTGGCCACTGTACTCGTACTCACTACGCGCCACTGTCCTTGAACCATGTAAATCGGGCTTAGTCTTGAGCACTGCCGACGTCTACGGTATTACACTAGTAGAATTGTGTCAACGAGTGTATAGCGTGTGATCTTCTTTTTCCATATCTATATATCAATATATCGATATTTATAAAAATATCAACATCGGCCTCGATATATCGAAGAGAAAATATTGACGTATCGATATATCGGATATAGATCTTAGAAACCCCTTAGTCCAAAAAAAAAATAAATAAATAAAAAGTTATTTCAAATAACATGAACATTTCACACCTTCGAACTCTGTGCTGTATTCATATTTGAAAAATATTGCGTTTGATATGATTTTTGATACTGAATATTTTGTATCGATATATTGGATCCAAATATATCGGTTGGAAATGTTGATATCGATACATGGATAATGTTTCGACATCCCTATGCTCGCATTACAGGTGGTGTACGTGAACCAGCAGCCGCGTCAGGTGCGCATCGGCGTTGAGCTACCGCCGACCGCCACAATGGACGAGCTGCGCACCACTCTTCACAACGACACCGGCATAGACCGCGACCACATCATACTCACGGAGATCGGCGAGACAGGTATATCCGGCTATTTACCCAACACAACAACCGACGGGGTGATTTTTTTTGTACGTGTGTGTGTGTGTGTGTTTAATTCATTGGCACACTGCAGCTGTGTTAGTTCATTGTCCGTGCGCTCGCTTTTAATTCAATACACTCTTAAGTTAATACACTTTTAAGTTTCTGACATGCTCAGCGGTGAAGGAAAACATCGTGAGGGAACCTGCATTATTCCGAAATAATAACAAAAAAAATATTTCGAAGATGTACGAATTCCGCCAATCCGCAGCGGGGTCGCGTTGAGGACTATGCCCTAATACCCTATGTACAGAGAAGGGTCCAGCTAAGCGGTCGACAGTTTTGCTATAATGTTCGCAAAACTGTCGACCGTGTAGCTTAGTGACTAGACATCATTAGTTTTCAAAAAATTTCCCTCCGAATGAGCTTCACTTATTATGTATATATATATATACATATATATATGCTTAAGCTCCAATATGATAACACGGGACCACATGAAAGCCAAACCGAATCGTTTCATATATAAAGACGGAAGCTTAAGCTCCAGATGGTGACACGGGACCAAAAAAAACTATCCATTTGAAATACCTCCAATCGTTTTCAAAGACGGAAGTCGGTGACATACCAAAAAATCCAGCTGTTCTCTTCGCAGGCTGGTGCAACGCTCGCGCTGGCTGGGAGGTGGCCGGTATCGACTTTGGCGCCCTATATTGCCTAGAAGTGCCGCCACTGCTGCAGACGCCAACCACGCCCTACTTACTCCTGCTGTGGGTCAACCTCCTCGACGGCGAACGCTTTGGTAAGTGCCCAATCTATTCAAATCCTTTGATTACCGGTCGTAGAGCCGTAGCCGTAGTCGGTCAAGCCATAAAGCGGTTACGGCTGTTGAATGATTAGGTCGGCTTAACGTGTGAATTACGGGGTTCGTAATGAATATAGCCGGGAATTGAAAGTGTCCATTCCTTTGTATTTCATCCGATTTGAAAGACGTTTATGGGCCGAGGTGATCTGGTGAACTTCATTACTTAACTATCGAATTTAATGTCTCGAACTGAAAATGAAAATTTAATCTCTCGTTAAATGAAACCACTACAGACTTTTCTTGCGCTTTTCTTTTATTGACAAGATCCAAAGCTTCAACATCACTGAATAACATTTCACGTCAAGGGCGATAGGATCAGCAGAAATGATGTCATTTAGCGCGATTTACATCCACCAATCAATAACCGCTCCGGTTAGTTGATTCCTCGATTGACGCCTCCTCTTCACGCCGCTTTCGGGCGTGGCTCTGCAGGCTCGCCGTACGCGATGCAGGTGCCGCGCGAGGTCTCCTACGAGGACCTGCAGAAGCTGCTGCTGAAGGAGATGTGCCAGGTGGTGGCCGAGCGGGTGCTGGAGAGGGCGCAGGGGGCGGACATCTTCAGGGCTCGGCTGGCCGACACCCACACGCCCGCATACCTTCAGCCCGAGGTGAGAGAAGTAGAGTAAAGTAACAGCCTATACGTGTCCCAGCGCTGGGCAAACGCCTCCCCTGTACAGGGGGTATCGGGGCACAGTCCCACCACGCGGCCCCACTTCGGATTGGCGGAATTCACATATCCTCCAAATATTTTATTTTATTGTTTCGAAAATATTCATGTTTCCACGCGATGTTTTCCTTCACCGCTGAGAATGTGATAGGTCAGTATAAATTAACAATTTCAATGGCGCCGGCATCGGGGATCAAGGTGAGAAAGCCCAAAGTAATGTTGGCCACAGTTCCCTCCTATGCAGCAGTTAACGTTGTTTACCATTAGTTTGTTTGTGTAGCACACAAATAATTGTTTCGGATCTGGGTGTTTGTTCACGTGAAATTTATGTATGTAAAAGTCCTTCAACTCAGGATCATGTTATCCTACAGCAAGGGCATTGTTTAAAGAAAAAAAATAATTAAAGGAGAGGCCTCGGTGGTTCTTGTGGTTCATGATTTCTTCTTGTTGCAGCTTCCACATCCGCTCTTCGCTCTGGATGTAGAGCAAGCTTTGTGCGCGCACGACAAGTATCCGCATCTGCGACTCGAGCTGCTGTGGGATCCCGCGCACAGAGACAGGTATAAATAGTCTTTTTTTGAATTTGTTGTTATTTTTGAATTTTGTGTTTTTGTCCTGCCCCCTTGTTGAACATTCTGTTGGTCATATAATATACTTGTCCCGTGCCAAATTATAGCTAGTCAGTACCGAAAGTGATTTGTTGCTCACTTCACTTTGCACTCGTATCACCATTCAATGAGCCATGACGATATCGATGTCATATGTATAACACTACATTTTTTTAAATTAATAACACGATATTGATTTAAAAAAAATTATATGTATTAACCTTGGCTGAAAATATTTCTTCAGTTCTAGTTTACGAAATATTTTATGGATAAAGGTTTTAAGAAAACATTAACTACATCATTGAACTTGAATATTTTTTCTCATTAACGGCAAAAGTAAGCTTTAATGTGGCGCAGAAGTCATTAAAATTGATAAATAATCATGAAAGTTATGGCGTTCCGACATAATACCATTGAGAAATAACACATAAATATTATAGTGTAGTTGGCAACCCTAGTATTAGCCGATATTGCTTGCATTGTAAATAACAAAGTCGTCCCGCCGCTCTGTATATGTATTCCATATGTATTTTTAGATCTTTAAAACTACGCAACGGATCTTGATGCGGTTTTTTTTAATAGATAGATTGAAGAGGAAGCCGTGGGAAGCCGGGGCGGGTCGCTTGTTCTTATGTTCCGAGATGCGTTTCAGCATAATCCGCGAGGCGGGGGAGGCGTGCGAGGTGCACGTGTCGGCGGTGGGCGCGCGGGGCGGCTGCGGGCCGCTCACGCTCCACGCCTGCCTGGCGCACTACACGCGCGCGGAGCACCTCGCGCAAGAGGACGCATGGAGGTGAGCGCACGCACGCACGCACACGCATGCACGCACGCACGCGCACGCACGCATGCACACGCACGCACACGCACGCACGCACACGCACGCACACGCACGCACGCACACATTTGAGCCGCACAAGTATGTTAAGTTTTATACATCAAAACACAAAAGAATATGTAGGTAATGTGGATGCTGTCAATCATACATACCTTAAAAATAGAACACCTGCTCGTAAATAATGTGGAATGCGTATCGGTCGAATGAGTGTCGATTGCGTCGTCTGCGTATCTATGATACGTAGACGACGTCGTATCTATGATATCGATATGACTTTCCGATGGAATACACGTTTTGTCTCTTATTAAAGTGTATGAAAATAATAATATTTCAAACAATATTAATTATAGACCTTCATCTTATGAACTTTGTTTTACAGGTGTCCACAATGCCAAAGGTACATGCCGGTGGTCAAGACGCTCGGGCTCTGGTCGCTACCGGACATCTTGGTCATTCACTTGAAGAGATTTCGACAGTGAGTACGATACCGATCGATCGATAACCAATTGAGTATTTCGCGAGCGTTCTACCCACTTCACTATTACGATTGCAGACAGGCGAAGGGGCGCACCAGCACTAAACTGACCACCATGGTGGAGTTCCCGTTGGAGGACTTGGACATGACGCCGCACCTGGTGCGGAGGGGCGCCCCGAGCGGGGACTCCCCGGGCCACTCGCGCTCGCCTCGCCGCCGCCACGCCAAGGCCGCGCCCGCCGGCCCCCAGGACAACGTGTACGACCTGTACGCGATCTGCTACCACCACGGTGACGACCTGGAAACGGGCCACTACACGGCCGCCTGCAAGAACCCCTACGACGGCCGCTGGTACAAGTTCGACGACTCGCGGGTGACGCCGGTCGACGGGCGGAGCGCGCACGCCGAGCTGGTGAACAACACCGTCTACATGCTGTTCTACAGGCGAAAGAGGCCCACCGTGGTGCACTCGTGCTCGACCAGCGACAAAGGCCACTGGGCGCTGCTGATGCCGAGGTACGTCAAGCCGGCCGGCGAAGCCCCGGGCCTCACCGAGCTGAGGGAGGAGCCGGAGAGCGGCAAACGGGCCCCGCAAGACGACTCGGAGCCCGAAGACCGCAGAAGCCCCTCACCCGCTAGGAGCACACCGAGTGTAGACTTACCGAGCGAGGCGCTCACCGAGAACAGCTTCACGCCGATCGTACACAGCACGGCGATCGTCCAGTCGCCAACCCTCCAGAGGCCGCTGATCGTCGAGGTGAGCGGCGGCAGAACGGACGGCGAGCCGAACGAACGGGGAACGAACGACGAACTGAGCGAGAACGAGAGCGAGCCGCAGACTCTCGCCGAGCCGTACATCCACAAGGACGTCCACGTCAACCCCAAGATGACGCCCGTGGACCCCAGGAGGCCGAGGTCGGTCGACTACCCGACCAGGAGCGGCGCTTCGCCCCCCCACCGCGACGCGGCGAGGAACTACGAGAGCTCCCCGCTGGTGGCGAGCATAAACGGCGTGGAGTACCACCCGACCACCGAGGACCTGATGCTGTCCATGTTCCAGGAGTCGAAGTACATCGTGCCGCGTCACGGGAACCACGTCGCCGGGGAATCTCATAGAACAGGTTAGCAATTTTATACTGTTAAAGTGATCTCATCATCAATCATTACACCCAACGTTGGCCGGGTTATGATTATTTTTTATCATAATTATAGATTGTTTCTCGGAAAAGATTTTGTTATATATTTTAGCGCCACATCATTCCAAACTTTTTCAAACTTTTTTAAATTCTCTACGACTCTTGCACTTGGAAACTATTCCTGTGTCGCAAACACGCATAATTAGAATTGTCCCATGTGGGGATCGGACCCAAAACAAACTAGTTGGCAAGGTAATCTATTATCTAAACCCTAAAACATTGTCTATCTAAAATTTTAATTAAAAATATATTTTATTATTAACACTGACACTGTTACCAATATACAATACATACATTATTATGTATACATACATAAAATATATCACATAATTATATGTACACATATAAATTTGTATTCCATATAAAAATAAATTTAATTTTAATGTTGCCAGTTCTTACTGAACATCTGATTTACAAACATTTTATACATTATGTGGTTAATGGTTCTTGGGTTCGATTCCCAAATTCACTGGACTCCCAATTCCACTGGACAAATATCTGTGTGACCCGACAGATAATTGTCCCGGATCTGGTTGTTTGTTCCCAATGAGGTTAACATCAGATAGTGAGGATCGTATAAAATCCTGTCCGACCTCTCATACATAGGGGAGATTAGAATATATTAGAGAGCAAGAAGGGCAGGAGAAAGGAGAAGAAGAATGGTCTAAAAAAATTATCCGTAAAAATCTTATCTCCCCCCCCCCCCCTGCCAGTAGAACTTGTGACGTTAACGACATGTCCCTTTTGCAGGTGAAAAGTCTTCCGTTTGGAAAACTCGAATATCCACTTGAGAGCAGCTAACGGCGCAGTCGGTGTGCGCTCGCCTTACCTATTACCTTACACAAATAACCTTAGATCTGAGGGTTTCGTTTAGATGACACTTGACGTACATTTACAAACGCTGTGTGCCCTAGGCTACCTTAGATTGACTGTGCAACAGAGGCTCCGAACATTGGCGGTTTAGGGACACGTTTTGAAAGTTAATTGATTGAAAAAATAATCAATAAGGGTCTGCTGCATGTATAGCTTCGTGTTCATTGAAGTCTGGTTTTTCGTTCACAAGAAGTTCTATTTATTCGATTTAATTGCAACGTTTTGTTTTTAAATGATTTCTTTTAGTATACTCGAGCACTGTTTGTATTATTCATTTTGATAGGTGTTTTATTTCACTTCAGTTTGGAACTGGAAGCTTTTTTATGTTTACATGTTGTAGTGTCTATTGTCATGCAGACTGGATGTGTCCTCTTAATGTTAATATTATCTTGACAATTATGACTAGTCAGCTGTTTGTGATCTCCTGCCGCCAATGTTTCATTCTCATATTATAAATGTCTCATATCACTTCCATTTAATTTTGATTCATTCTATGTTTTTAATTATTTTCCGATGCGTTGGTTCAAAAAACATTGGCAAAAAGGAAGCGAAATTTTTTTTAAATGAGTGAAATCTATATTCGTTTTAGCTTATCACTCTGAAGCGAATGTGGGTTTTGAAGTTTCTTAAACAAATGAAAAAAAAAAGCATTGTTCAATCAGGTTTTTTTAATGTCGATCCTATCTTGAGTTTATCTCACGACACGGTTTTAAAAAAGAATAACGAATGCATATGCATTATTATGAATGAAAATGAAATTTATCTTTTTTACATTGTTGTAAACTACAGATTTTTTGTTATTTTCAGAACATTGTTGTGGTTTTCTTATTTAATTTGTAGGTGCAATTCCAATGGACATGCTATCATAACAAAATACCACACATGTGCCTTGGTTGTAAAGAATTTGTAGTTAAACTTTTCTATAATATATGTATACAAATGTGTATTAACGATTTTAAAAAAGGTATGGAAATAGAAGAAAATGTTATATTGGCAGAAAATCATATAGATCTCTCGGTCTGTGTTGATTTTGTGATAAATGAAATATAGAATTTTGTAAATTCAAATTCGGCCCCAGAGAATGCATCTCAGGTAATGTGTATATATATTAAAAGATATATAATGATTTTTAAACGCAGCGTATGCAAATAATGTAAATATACGGCCTCTATAGTATATTTGACAGTATAATTTATTAAACTTTGTACCAAACGATATTTACTTTGAATATAGGTTTATTGTAAATATTGAACGACACTGCACCCGAATTATACGGCGCACTCCGCTGTGGAATTGTATAAATTTATACACTTATAAAAGACACGCGTGTTGTTACGATAGGTCACGAATGTATTGTATTCTTATTTGTATCATTCTAAAGGCCTAATTATGTCTATTGAATAGTTCTTTTAACAGTGTTACAATAAACAATCTGAACGGTGCTTACAACCATATGATGTGACAACCACCTCGTTAATAACAATTTTCCCCAAGGCATCATCGATCTCAAATGCTAAGGAATGTGGCGAACCGTTTCGAAATATTTTTGGAATATCTAATATTACTTAGTTATAGTTTTGTTGTAGTATTTATTTCATGGAGAACTTTGGAGATTACAACCGTTCCGATACTTGTAATTACTTTAGAATCGGGCTGGAGAAGGGTATACAAGAGTGAAACAAAGGAAATTAGATGTAATGTATATTTAGAATACATTGCGCTTCCAATTTCTTAAAAATTTGTATTTTAACTATAAGAGTAAATGACTGGCTCTCAACATAAAATAATTTATAATATATAATTATGCTTCTGGAAAAATATAACTATTTTACCTAATCCATTTTAAAGAGTGCTTAAAGTTTAGAATAAAACCGGCTTTTTTGTTACCCTTGTTCATAATAACTGCATACTCTAAAAATAGTGAACCAACATTCGTAACTGCTTACGTCGAAATAGTTTCATAGTTTATTCGAAACACGGTCTTTATTTCTGCGAATATCCATAGCTTATTATGTTCGTTGTTTTAATTTAAAAATGTTTATTTTAACTTCCACACGTTATTTTAAATATATAAGTGTTATGTGCACCTCAAATTTGTTGTTTTATCTATCCTTTCTTATTTAAATCCAAATTTTTTCGCAGATATTCTGTTGTGTAAACCGAGGCCGGTTATCAAGTGGCGTCCGTTTGAGACCGTTTAATTATAAATAGCTCGGCGTCCAATTGAGTAATATCCCATGGCCAGTTTTATCGTTCTCCCATTAGCAATATATCAAATTTCTCGTGACGTTTAAATTATATTTGTCCGATAAACGTCAGCTTGTGGTAGGTGGCTCGTTTCCCACGCACGGTCTCTGCGTAGTTGGAATCCAGTATCACGAGGATGTGCTTTAGTGGGTCGCTCGACACCGAGGTAGATACCATGTGGGGTCCGGCCGAATGGATGTTGAGTACGTGGGTCGAGTTGTACGGCTTGCGAGTGTCCCACGACAGAACGTCTGCGCACTCTGCATGTCGCAGGTATAAACGATGAGCGTCGTATCCGAGTAGAAACACTGGGCCCTCGCTCTCACCTAAAACTGAATAGAAAAAAGTATATGTGTACTTATGTACGCACATAAGAAGTTACACTTCTTTAGTAATAATAGTAATAATACATTTTTTCGGACATTTTTACACAACATTCTTTAATCCCAAACTAAGCAACGCACAACCATAAACATACTTTTCTTATGTAAATAAATATATATAAACGGGGACACTAGAAAAGCAGTATGCTGATCACAAAACATTTTTCCAATAAAGGGGATCGAACCCACACCGTCTGACGCAAGAGGCAGGTACACTACCCACTATGTACCATACCATTCGGGTAGAATAACTAGAAGAATAACTAAAAAATTATCCCCTGTGCCAGTAAATTCTTTGTTTGTGAAAAAGACATTAAATGCAATTAGTAACGCTTTAATTGAATGAATTAAAGGTAAATATCAAAAAGTCATTATTGTTTGCCATGGTAATACCGTGAAGTCAGTTGCTTTGCATCAAACATCAAACAAAGTCTGTGCGCGCTCATTGTAAACATTTTGCCCTCATAATTTTTTTCTAAAGCGCCAAAAGAAGTCTAATTATAAAAATCATGTGTAGCGGCTCGAGACCTCTGGACATTATTCGAAAGTTTTTTTTTGTTGAAGTCACGTGCGTGACATCTGACTGACAATAAGCGACGTCTGTGGCATTCTTGATATCTAGCAAACTGGTTTTCGTATGTAAAAGCTAGACGTTTAACAGCCTCGGTGAGAACGGAAGCTTTCCCCGACGTAGTTAATAACATTATGTTACAATTATTGTAATAAATATTTGATTTTTTTTTATTTAGACATTCAATTAAATATTACGAAAAAAATAATAGATTGACTTGGTGGCGCCGTTGCTAAGCTACTTGTTTCGGCATCGGGGTTTGTTGGTTCAATTCCCACAATATAAGTATTTGTTTGACCCACAGATGAAAAATATAGCGAAAACCGATTACAACATTATTCACATGTTGTGCCGATCCCACCTAGGGAAAAAGCTGATGATGATAATGAATTAAATAATAGGAAAACGGTTCAATGTTTCGGTTGTTCAAGAGCCGTGATAGCTCAAGAGCCGTGATAGCAGTGTCCGGGCGCCCGCCTTTATTCAATATACTCGTGCAACCTGAGTTCGATCCCCGGTGCCGGCACTAATGAAGTTGTTAATTACAAGTGCTGAACTATCACGTGCCCAGCGGTGAAGGAAGACATCGTGAGGAAACCTGCGTATTTTCGAAATAATAACATAAAAATATTTCGCCAAGTCCGCCAATCCGCAGAGGAGCCGCGTGGACTATGCCCTGATATTTTTAAAATGTCTTGCGAAATGGTTGCTTTTGATTATAAATAATAATATTATGAAAAAAATGTAATTTGATACAATCATTTCAAACAGTGTTGCTTGTCGGTTCTTTGGACTAAATTTTGTAAAACAGTGGTTGGTTAAAAGGTGTATGATACTATAAAAGTTATCAATGAATTTCAGTCAAAATTTGTACTAGTAATGATTCTATTTCCGGTTCATTCATTGATTGTGAATACAATAGATAATATGTTTATTATTAGACGACTTAAGTAACCGTACTTTAGCATTTCTATAGGTCACAAGGAGACTTCACGTGCAGTGAAATGAAAAAAAAATTGAGACCGGTTTAAATTAGCTAACCAAGAGCTAATCGTGGGTTCTGACTGCATTTTACAGTCAGTGTTTACTGCAATATACAAATTACTGGGTTTGGCTAGTCAGGGTGTATTGAAATTGGTAAATGTAGATTGTAGATTAGTATACTCATTGCAGTTACGATATGATAGTCATATAATTAAATAATTTAAGCTCTAAATAATTTAAGACAATAGATATAAAACATTGGGAAATCAAGTAAAATTGATTGGTATCAAGAGAATAATTCAATTCACATCAAGTTTTTCATCTTTCATTCAATAAATGTTTTAAATCAAAAAGATCAAAATACGATACGTACCTAAGTTTACATAAATAAAATAGTTAAAATAAATTATTAAGTTTTTATATTTAAGATAATAATTCTTTCGTTGGTGCCGTTGCTACGGAGGGTCGTGGGTTCTATTCCCACACGGAACAAGTATTTGTGTGAACCACAAATAATTGACCTGGGTCTGGGTGTTTGTTTCCCGAGGAGATTGGCGAGATTGCTCGTAAAAAACATGGCCAAAACCGCTTACAACATGATTCAAATGTTGTACCGACCTCATCTAGGTGGTATAAGGGCAGGAGGATGATGATGATTTAAGATTATCTTATTCTTAATTCATGAAAATATTAAAATATAAGATATTAGATTTTTGGTGCATCATCACCCTTTCAATATTAATGAAATTTTTTAATGTGTTACTGAGGACCATTTCGATTTTCAACAAAATCAGTTTCAGAACTTGGTGTTTCAAGGTATTCACTTTGGGGCGCCACAAATGAATAGTGATATTTTACGATCGGCAAATTTGAGGTTACCTGCTAGCGGAGCGTGGAAACTCTTCCTTTTTAAGGCGGCAGTGTCCAGTTCCAAGAGGCCCCTTTGTTTCATTCTGATGAGCATCAATGAACTGTACAGGCCTCGTTTGACGACTGCCAGCTGCAATGCAGGTGTAGGAGGACACGCCAAGACCGTCCAACCATCGTTGGCTGTCACGTCGTGGACTAGGATAGCTCCACGCGACGCGTCCGATATGTATCTAAAATTGTCATAAATAATTTATAACGTTTCTTTACTATGTTTGTTTGGTACGGTATTCTTTATTCTAAACCATTTACGACTTTTCACAACTTTTCACCGATTTCGGTGAGTAAATTTAAAAAGTATGTATGTACGTAATTCTACTTAATATTACTAAGAAAATACACTCGTTCGACAAAAAAGACAAGAAGACTTCTGTGCTTATACGATCGGCCAAAATCCCATATTGGTTACTAAAGCTACCTATTCCTGTACACATGCTACATTCATTTTCCAATTTACACATATAATTTACAATCGCTATAGTTATAGGACGAGATGACTTGTTATGTTCTATAATTTTCATAAATTGCACAGCAGTTATAAAGCTTAGGGTAACCACATCGTACTGATCGACTATCTACTAATTATAATAAATTTTAGTATCGCAATTAGTCCACGCAATGAGCCTTAGTCAATTGCGCATTACAGTAAGTATTTGTTAGGAGTCAAAATTATTCCAATGACTAAGTTTCGCAATCCTATTAAGCAGTTTCTAGTGTCGGAGATAGTAATCTCATTTAAATTCGTGCAACGCCTCGTCGTTGGTTGAGAAACTTTCTGCAACAAAACCATACCTTATTACATACATTAAAATATATATTTTTATTATTTTCTTCATAATAAGGATATTGCGTGAACGGAATGAAATCGTTGGTTAACATCTGTTATGAGATGTTTCGCAGATATTTTACCTAAATATTATGTAACATCACAATCATATTATGCTATGCAAATTTGATTGTCTTTTTATTTGTAATTATAAATAAATTAACTCGATTTTTGGTCTCGGTTTTGAGCTAGTTTAAAAAAGTATTATGTTAAATTATGCTTAGATTAATTTCATCCTTTTGTCATTCTGTTATTAGCAATACGAGAAATTTTGATATCGTATTAGTTTGCTGTTTTAAATCTAAATGAGTTTCTACGTACATTCGAAAGTTTCTGTAAAGTATAAAGTTTAGTAAATTTAATATGCCAATGCGATTCTCGACAGCTTACGACAGTGATGTTCACCGAACTCGAGTACATATTAATGTTCACTTACAATGTTACATGTTAATGTACATTGCATCCTTATGAAAATGCTGCAAACTCTGTGTCTAATGCTTGCATCATATTTTTGCTTTTTGCTTATCTTTATAAATAGGAAATATTTTCCGAAGATTTCATTTTATGTGAGAGAGTGGCAAACGAGCTGGCGGTTCACCTGATCTTAAGTGACAATTGCCGCCCATGGATATTTGCAACACCCGTAGACCAATATCTTAAACCTTGAAGTTTCGAAGCGAACTTTGTCCTTGAAATAATTTTAAACAATTAGTAAACAAACGTTTAGGATGCAAATAAAATTATCGATTGAGATTATGTGTCAGTAGTGATCATTTGTATGACAAATGAAGGTGTCAATGAGAATGATTTTATCTTATATACAAAAGAATTTACTCAATAGCACGAGGTTTAATTAAAGGATCGCGTACTTGACATTTGAGGGCACCTAATCGCAATGGCGTTTCCTGGCGGTCTATTTCCTGATACCTTAAGTATGATGCCTTATCCCAGCAGTGGGACAAATATATTAATATGCTGTTACTTTATACTTCACTTGGTTTATCAAAGCCATTTTCATTTTGGTAAGGCGTTCGTAAACAGACACGCATAATTCGTGATATTAACATGTAAGTACCTACTTATTTTGTTACTTACGCAAAGACTTTTCCTCCAATACCGTATTCGACTGCGATGTTCTGTAGCTGTGATGTTGCTTCCACGATGGAGCTTAGCTTGACGACTTTAGTCATCTTCTTTAGTATGACGTTGAAAACGACTATCTTGGGTGGACAGGTGCATCGCGGAGACTCCACGGTTTCGACTATGCCAGTATCGAGAATCCAAAGGTTGCCCTATAAAATTTTATTTTTGATGCAATAAAACAGTTTGTGCGCGAAGTAAGTATTTTACTTGTACGATTTCGATACCAAAAATCGTATTTTAAGGCTAATAAACACATTTATACAGGTCTCTTGTACAAGATTCTGTTACCGCTGACTCGGCCCCCTAGTTCACGAAATCCAGATTTCTTGGAAGAAATGAAAAAGCCATACAGAGCTAAAAACAAAAATGAAAAATAAGACGGAATTGAAAGTAAATAAAGAGATTTTGTATAGATTAATTCGAAAATTATAAATAGGAGAGTATAAAATATATGTCAAAGTTTAGAATTGTTTCGTCTAAACCTTATAAGGTATAAGTGAAATTATAGGCGGCCATTTCTCCAACAAATAGAAGAAGAATGTAGAAGCGCAATTTTACCATCGGCACTTATAAATAGCAAACTTTTATTCAGCCATCGTTATGTCAGAGTGCCTCTATAAGTTTCTTGTCCAGTAACTGTATATGTATGTTTTATAACAAGATTGTTATTGAAGACGGAACGATCTGACGCAATAGCCTTGTGACGATTTGTCACTTGTCATGGGTAAATAATCGGTGGGCTTTTCATGTAGGTACATATCGGAAGACGATTTTCAATGGGATGTAAAGAAACAGACAAAGTTATGATTAGTCTGCCAGTTAGCCCGGTCAAAATTAGCGATCGCATAGAGCTACTACTAAAAACTAGCTGCTACTTAAAAAAAAATTATATGTATGACCGGAACACCATCATAAATTAAATAGGAAAAGACCTCATTGTTTTGAGATTTGTAAAAAAATATATTCTAGTTTAAAGTTTGTAAACATAGGTGGCTATCAGCCGTTTAGCTCAGTGGCTAGAGCGTCAGGCCGCGAATGCCGAAGACGTGGGTTCGATTCCCACAGCGGCGACAATCTTTTCGTACTTTTTCTACATGTTTTAATGTTGAAATCTTAAGTGCAAAGATTAGCACTATAAAACAAAAAAACTTTAAAATTTGTAAACATAGGTTTAGCCAAATGGTAAGTTTTATCACAAAATTTAAATATATAGATCATACAAAAATTGTAAATTATTGATTTATGTATATTTAAATTGAAATATATTTTATTTTTCTGAGATACAGAGTGGTGGCTGTACATCGTCCCTATTTTTTCGGCTAACTTGACTGGGCTTTGTGGCATAGATTCCAGTCGTTCTGACGGTTATGCTTACTTGGCGATTATTTGCTAATAACAGTCACTAAAAATGTGAATTTTGATTTACCTTTATCTAGACATTTAAAAAATAATAAAAATAGTAGAGGGATGATTATTGAATAACTTGGGGATAAAGTATATTAAAAAGAGATACATTTCAGTATCTCTAGAGATTTCCTATCACGTACAAATAAAAAGAAAAATCTGTAATCTTTAACTAATAGTTATTCTAATTCTTTGACGGCTTGATAATTTGGTAAGCTACACGTGCTCTTGAGATAGGTGCAATTCAAACTCAGGATTAATATTTGCTTGACCTTCATATATCTCATTCACGTTGGAAATCTGTTTACGTTATTACTTTATTTACATTTTTTGACGCTTTACTTCAGTCAGTAGATTATTAACGCTTCATCGAACACAGAACTCGAGGAAAACCCAGATGAGCTTGATAAGGCCCTCTGCGTTGGTTAGGGCCGCGCAATTGCGCATATGTGAGTTAACTATTGGCAAGGAATGTCACCTACGGGCTAGAACTTCGGTACGGACCGTGTTCCCGGTGGCCGTTATAATGTTGTAAAATGCGTGTCCTAACGTCTCACAAATACGGGGCAGTGCCATACAGCATTGATAATATTTAAAGCATTTTAATTGAATTCAAAAATACACACAGATGTCAAATTCAATTGAGGCCCGACATGAAAACGTCAGATGCCATTGAGTGAGGTCTTATGGAGCCCGTAGATAATATTTACGCGTTTTATCAACACCTACGTGCGATTTGCGATCGAATTTCGCAACTCCTACGCGCGCTACAATGGAACGAAGGCTAACGCCTCATTGTCTCCGATCGGTGCCATTAAATTCACATCGACTCACCACGATTCTTGAGTGCCGTGAATAAGTAAAGAGTTAAGTACAACAATTCAGCCGTCGCCGGTGGGTAGGAACGTCTTACCAAGTGATAACAAGACAAAGTGAAATGATAAATAATTCTTGTAACATTTAATGTGAAATAAACTTTTTTGAATAAATTTACAGGTTTATATTATAACCTGTCATATCATGAGAATAGGTATCTTCCGTCTCTTTCATGCATTGGTAGGTGTGCTCTGAGGACGAATGTCTTATGATGAGATTATGCCTGTTATTAAGTGAATTGTCAACAACACCCAACCCTTACGTTTAGTTTGGTTTAGACAGAGATAAGCTCGGGGTCGCACAGCGAGCTATGCGAAGGGTAATGCTTGGGGTTTCTCTACGAGATCGAATCAGAAATGAGGAGATCCTTAGAAGAACTAGAGTTACCGACAAAGCAGAGCGTGTCAGTAGGCTGAAGTGGCAGTTGAGCAGGGCACATAGCTCGGAGAACCGATGGCCGTTGGGGCAGAAAGCTTCTTGAGTGGAGACCACGTAACCTCCCACAAGGTGGACGGAAGATCTACGCGAGTGAAGATCGCAGGGACGTGTTGGATGCAAGCCGGTACCGACCGGTCGAAGTGGAAGTCAATGGGGGAGGCCTATGTTCAGCAGTGGACGTCCTACAGCTGATATGATGATAATGAGACAGAGATAAGAACAGCTGCGACACCATTCCTTTAGTATAAGATCAAGGGCTAGAGCCGTGGTTACAATCAATAACTGAACATTTCATTTTTAAACTGACTTCAAAGAACGAGGAGGTTCTCAATTCGGTTGTATTTTTTAATTTTTTTACCAGAGAACTCCCTCATTTTTTAACCGATTCAATAATTATATAAGCATTGTGTTCGATTCGAATTCGAATTACTCCTCAAAATCAAGAAAATATACAGTGAGTGAGATATTTGAAGCAGGTTTTATTTTTTTATTAATAAAATCGCGTAACTGGTGCCGTTTGTCTAAAATGCTTGATTAAGAAACGTAAAAGTAAATCTGTTTATAAATATTAACTTCAATCGGATTTGATTTTAGAGAATTTTCTGTCTTTTCTTCTGTTATTTTCTTCAATCTGAAACTGGCCCTTTCAAAGTTAATGTTTTGAACGATTAAATAAAACTACTATACGGATTTTATAGAATTGTTTTTTAATTATCTTTTTTATTCCGTACTACTTAAAAACTGCTGGTAACACGGATTAGCTGTGAAATTACGTTAAGCAACTCAGTTTGACCGTTTACGCTGTTAATTGTTCATAACTCCGGGAATTTAAAAACAAAATAATATGCCTAATATTTATTTTTGGCTGTATGTGGCATTTATGTGAAATAAAAGTCTTGAATCGTTCAATATTTTGTCGTCATTTTAGATGGATTGCCCGGTCTTAATCATAAAAATTCTGTCACAGTTCAATAGCGTAAGTTCGATTCGACCATGTTCATGTATCGCTTAATTGCATAGATTGTCCTATTTTTACGTTTGCTAGATTTAGACCGGTTAAATGAAATAGTTACGTTATTTCATGTTGAGTACACACAAAGGTTACATGAATATTTATCAATTTCGGTCAAACATACGACTGCGAGGATAAAGATTATTAGATAGCTAATACGATAAAATAACCTTCGTCCGAGCTAATGTGAGTTGCATTGTTTAAAAACAACATAATATACTTTAAAAGGAATTTGAAAAGTTGTTATGGTGCAACACACAATTTTCAATTCGTTCATTATAATTTTTCAAATATTTAAAATATTAAGCGTTTTTTTATAGTACAAAAATAAATAAAAAATTCATTTTTTTGTGCAATATCAGATAAACAATGACGGAACGACGTAGACAATAATTACATAAGTTGTGTTGAATCAAACTTAAATAGTTATGTATTTTAGGAGTAACAAGCCATTCAGGAACTTTACTTGGAGGCTACATAAATTTATTCGGAACTTACATACTGTTTTTACTTAAGTATATTTTTAATAATAATTCACTTTAGAATAAGTGCACGCGCGAAAGCGTAATTATATGCACGTAATATTTCTAAACAGAGACGCACTATTGCAAGCTATCAATTTGGCGTACCTCAGATACTACATAGTCTATATAGACACTCGCTTGGAAAGTGCCTTACTATAAATGAAAGTTAAATATGAGGTAGTGTATTTAACGAAACCTGCTTATAATGTTAAAAAGATTGATACAGATTTTACATTGAATTATTACATTAAAGATACCTTACAAAACAAAATTTTCGTAACGTCGCATCGCTAAATAAATTAAAAAAATATTATCTAAAAATTACAAGATAAAGGCAATCAGTATTTAATATGCAATTGTTTTCTATGATAATCAACAGGCCGATAGAACTGTGAAAGTCACATTTCACGATTTGTAAACTGAAATAACTGGAATTCCAAATATTCGGCTCCGGTGAAAGGTTCCCGTTTTTACAAATGACTTTTCTTTCAATCTAGTCTTACACGCTCCAACCTAGGCCCTAGCGACACACAAATCATTTCCAAATTTCAATATAAAACATTTGAGAAAAGCCGTGATAGCTCAGTGTCCGGGCGCTCGTTTTTAATTGAATATACACTCGGGCAACCTGAGTTCAAATCCCGGTTCCTGCACCAATGTAATTGTTAATTCCAATTTTACTAACAAAGTTGACTAATTACGTGCTCAGCATCGGCGAAGGAGGTGAAACTTACATATTTCCATAATCAAATTGTTATTTAAATAATATTTCGAAGATATGTGAAGTGTGCCAATCCAAAGTGGGGTCGTGTTGTGGATTATTCCCTTTATTTACAAGGAGGTCTTTGCCCAGCAGTGGGGCGTATATATTCCGTTAATTTACTTTAATGTAATACTTTCGGGTTTATTACATGAATTTCCATAATATTTACCGTAACGAAGGTTACGTAATAGGGCACCGATTCTCTACCCCTTAATGGCAATTAAGGGTATCGGTGAAGACCAGTACTCACCAAGTGGTCAAGGTGGCAGTCCACGGCGTTCTGCAACGCGTCGCAGTCGGCCAGCGCGTGGGCGCTCACACTCGGGAACGGCTCTAGCTCCACCCCCCGACGGCCCCGTACTATCAGCCAAACTGTTGCCAGCACGCCACGCTTCAATCTACAACGAGTCAACGCAATACTTATTCGTCTTTTACTCTATCTAATACCATGGGGTAGGTGTCGTCTTCTGTTTGTTGAAGTTTTGTAAAGGGCGTGGAACAGTCGTGAAATAAATAAAAATGTATTTGTGTACTGGAGTGGAACCACCAGTCTGCGTCTTTCATATAACATGGGTAAGGTCTTCAGTGTGATTGGGGTATGTTTTTTGGGATTGTCTACGCTCGATTACAGCATAGGGTTCTACAAAGGAAAAGACAACAAGCTTTTAGTTTTTAGTGCATACCCACGTCCTCAGAACTTTCCACCGGTTACAACCAAGTTGTAAGCAGCCATACCGTAATATGGCATTCGGGAATTATAATATCTATACAGCGAAACGTGGTACCGAGCCCCATTTTTACCGCAGGAGACGATTAATTTCTACGATATGTATTTAATTGTGGTAGGGCTACGCAGCAGCTTTCGTTGTTCCTGGCTGGCTCATCCGGGGACCATAGCCTCATAGCCTCACAGAAGACATACAAACATAATATTAAACTTGGAGTATTTTGTTTTTATATTTATATAAAAAACATCATGTTTTCAGGAAATAATTAATAATACAGGAATAAATTAATGTGTTTTATTGTGAAACTGTGTGTATAAATATGTTTATCTAGATCAGATCGCCTTTCACCCACTTGCAAAATACATTCGCAATTAAAGATAATTTCAAGTGATTAATTTAACCTGGTGACCTTATCTGGGCTATTTTTAGTAACTTTGGCCCTGCACCCTGGTCTCGAGTAAGTTACAGATAACCTAAATTCTAACCAAAGACAATTTTAACTTAATGATGAAGGACACGTTTAGTCACCAATTAAATACTTTTTTTTGCCAAATGAACTTTTATTATGAAGTCTCTAGGGCTTAAACTACGGATATGAACGAATTTATTGCTAGTTATGTACAAAACGATTTTATAGCGATCATACATCCGTAGGTAAAGTATTGAAAAAATTGCCTGAGATGACGCTACCATAGAATTGATTCTAGAATATTTGATTATTTATCGAACTATTATATTTTGTCCGATGATCAAACTTTTTACATTTTATTGTAATCGTCTTAATTCGAAATTTTGAGTTTGTGTTTGTTTGTTTTAATAGGTAGGTTGATTGATTGTGGTTTTTCCTGTTCTATGAGTATAGTAATTTGTATGATAAAATTGAATGATACCTGGAGGACCGGGGGCTGCCTGATTACCGACCGAGCTATTATAACATTTTTTTTCGCGGCTAAATTTACTGTCATATTTGAATGTTATTTTTCATTCCCTGAAAACAGGGATAAAAGGACATTTTCTAAAAATGAAACCTAGGTAGATCGATTTTTCGCCTCCGAATCTACGCACATACTAAATTTCATGAAAATCGCTGGAACCGTTTCCGAGATTCCGATTATATATATATATATATATATATATATATATATATATATATATATATATATATATATATATATATATATATATATATGTGTGTGTGTGTGTAAAATAAAATAATATAGTTATATTATTTTAATTAATTTACATACCAAAATATTAATATCGAGTGAGGTGTGATCTGTGACATAAAACAAGTTACTGTCTCCGACCTACTCTGTCTGATTACAAGGTTATGAAGTGTCAGTAAGTATTCCTAACCCACCATAATTGAAATATGGAGGGCGGAGCCATGGATGTTTTTAGCACTGATTCTCTTGATTTCTGGGAAGTACATTCACCATGCAAAAGAGTAGGTACATGCTCAAGGCACCTAAATAGGGAGAATAGTGGCATTTCCTTTCTATGGAATGTGGAAGTGAGTAGGAGAAGGTTTCCGAATTCCTCTCGACACGACTTTTAGGCGAAACATCGTGGCAGTTTTTCTTTCTGTGCGTTCATGAATAAAATCCAGTAGACATTTACGACTCCGAGCACCCAAAGATTTCAAATTTTTGAAAGCTTTTTAACACTTTTAGTGCTTTGCATCAAAAATGTACAAAACTTTATAAAAGTTGATAAATTTATTGAATGATAAAACACAGTGTCGGGGCATGTAAATTATTACTTATAAATGTCATTTCGTAACAAAACAGTTTAAATTAAAAATACATTCTCAAATACGATAAAATTAATTCTCTAGAAATATTGCTTCTACTTCGTGGTTGCACTATACAAACCATATAGCCTAAAATCATTAACGAATGCAGTAAGAAAATGGAATAAATTTAAAAATAACTGACCCGACCTTGTAATCGCAAAGTTGTGGAGTTTGTCAACAACAATATTATATTAAGTGGTGAAAGGTGGTTCTTGAAAGTAAGATTACGTATCGATCTAATAAATTACTTAATATTCCATTTGAATATGCTTGCTTATGTGTCTAGGATTTTTAAATTGTGTTTAAAGCGGTAATCTATATACGTAAAATATATAATACATTACATAAAAGCTAACAAGTTCATTAGAAAAGATTGTAGTTTTTAACAAGCTTTTGTAGATAGTATAAGTTCACTTGTAATTACTAAACAAAAAACAATGCAAACTATTAGAAGTGAAATTTAACCTATTTCTTATTGTCGTCATCAAGGATAAAAAAATATTTATTAATATATCCAGGAGATGATTTCATGATGAAGTCGACGAGTTTATGCTCAAATAATTCGTTTTGATGAGTCAAATAGATGTGGTTTGGTAACGAGGGACTGTTGATTAAGCCAGTCCAACTGACAGTGGAACTCTTCAGTGGCTACTAGTAAATCCCTCGAGTTTATACTGATATGATTTTGAGGTTAGCAGTTTGTTTAAATCAAATATAAGAACACATACTCAGAAAGCGCTCCACGTTTTTTTAAATTACCCATTTGATATATAAGAAATGACAAGCTTATTAAAAAAGCCGAAGGTATCTGTCTACCAGCATGTATTTAAAAAAAAAAAAAAATTTGCATTTTCTTTGCAATGAAGTTAAATTGTTGGAAAGGGTAAAATGTCTAGCTTCTTTTACTTACATAAGTAATTTTAGATATTATGTATTTTTTAGCGAGTCAAGAGTGCGTTTTTTAAATTAAATATTATTTTTATTAGGTACAAATTCACGTTATGTAAGCGAGAGGTGATTTTAGTGCGTGTAACTTTTTATTAACTATTTATTGTACTATGTATGGTGTACCATGGAAGCGTGCTGGTCTTTTTTTAGCTACAAATATTTTCTATTTTCACTTGTTACATAAAATACAGAAAAGCTTCAGAAAGCTCGAATGTAATAATTAATATTTAATTCAAAATGTTTATAAATAGAATTAATTATCAACGTATTTGCATCAAATATAGTTAACTTTTTTACTAATGACATCCAAACATTACCTTGGAGTTATGAGGTAGATGTCATCATTAAATGACACGGCCTTCATTGCGATCACGTTGTCTTTCACGTATTTGCCAGCGTTTGTCCAGAGGTCAACACCATGTTCACACTCACAATGCAATGGACCTCCGCTCCAAGCCAAGTTCTTTGGATGAGCTTGCAATTCTCGTACGCTCCAGAGAATTAGTGTGCAGATTATTTGGCAGTTTTTAAACATTTTGATAGAAACATCAAACAAAATGAAAGCCTTATAAGACACGACCGACCTCTTCATTAAATTGTTCAATCGTTCATACGCATTTAAATGAGTCATGCATTACCAAAAATTGACAGCGAAGAAACAATTACTGCGTATTGTGGAGCTGTTTGAAAAACTGCTGCTGTATACGGCGATTCAAATTACGACTTAAAGGAAATATGCGGTTATTTAACCTGTTACATTTATTCAATTTCTTTGATCTGCAGCAATTTCATAATTCTATGACAATGTGAATGAAAAAGTACCTAAAATATCCGAAAACACAATCTATCATCTGCACATCCATCCATCTATACATCCTTAAAGCTCTCCTTGACGTGCATAAAAATCTCAAACGCAGGTCCGACTATCAGTCTTTACTTACGAGAAGGGTATTTAGTACTCCCAAACCACGCTTTCAGTCCCTATTCGCTAGACGTTGTCCAGCTTATTTACATACGCATGTTAACAATTCAGTTTGAAAACATTGTCAAAACCAGAGATCTGTCCTATTTAGCATGTAAACGCGTTGCATAGCCCTGGTTGCGTTCGCTAGGTTATGATGATTCTGAAAGAGTACTGTTTGGGTAAGCACGTACTCAAGCACACACACACAAAAAACACGCACTCGCACTAAACATAATACTCAGCCTGCGTAGTTATTATTTTTTTTCATTTAACAACATTGCCCTTACTTTAGGATAACATTATCCTGTGTTGTAAGGATGTTTTACAAACATAAATTTCACGTGGACAAAGACCCAGATGCCAAACAACTATCTGTGGGTCACACAAATAGTTGTCCCGTGACGAGGATCGAACCCACGATCCCCGACGCCGAAGCCTTAGTATTTACGATGTAAATAAACACTTATCGCAAATCTGGCAGCTCTGGCTCCCAAGATACAAGCACTGCTTATTTTGGGATCCATTGTTCATGTTTTGTAGTTTGAGGTTAGATACAAAATTTTGTTATTAATTCTTATTACTATTTTCTTTTTTAATACATGTTTTGTAACTTATAGTTTTGTAACGTATCTACCTAGATAAATAAATTAAAAAAAAAATCATCGAAATGTAGTCTACATTATTCACATTTCACTAATATTTATGATGGATAACTTATCAGAAAAAGTGTTTCATTTTTATGTAAACTTATAAGCATTTATTTGTAGGTGTGTTTTTTAGCATATTTCAAGCAATCTCTTATATTTTATGTTCGTTTAGTAACGAGACACAAACGAAAAAGTTTATTTTACGTAATGGACGTCATCTGTTGCGTGATTTCAAGGCAACAAAGAGAGCAACAGCAAAGTATGCTTACTTTTGTATGCATCGTTATCTACATTTATGTATATTGCTTTAATTTTTTTGGGTTAAATTAATTTTTACTTTCGATTTGCGTGATTTTATGATGGTTTTCGCGTGTGATGCGATTATTATTTATTGCGAATATAATTTATCACACATTTATAGGACAGAAAGTGAAAAAGATATATAGGCGAATATCGAACATTTTAAAATGTCAAAAAACCTTAGGGGTTGCAGATGCGTTGGCACTTTTAAAGAGATTACTTAGAAGAGATTACTTTACTAACCAGAGGAATTGCAAACAAATGCATCTACTTAATTATTATAAAGTTATTTTATACATTTATTGCCGATAACTATTACGCTTCCGTGACCCAGATTCCGACTCAAGCTATTAAGGAAGTAATTTCCTAATTTATTTAATAAATTAATAAATTAGTATCCACTACGTTTTATTCTCAGGTTTCTTTTGGCTACGTTTTTTACGACCTGACGTCAACTCCCTTGGGAAACAAACATCCAGATCCGGATAAATTATCTGTAGGTTACAAAATACTTGTCCCGTTTGGGCACGGGAGAACCCACGACGCCTAACCCAATAGCTTAGCAACGGCGTCACCAAATCATCAACCGCTTCCTATTTGTTTACAATAATAATTGAAGCAAATTTTCATCGCCATATTTCAACGCGATAGTGTGGTTTCAAGTGTGACGGTCGCCTTCCAAAAATATAAAACAAAAAACAGCGATGCGCCCATAAGAAGTCCGTAATGATCGAACAGCTGGGTTCGCATCTGGCGTCTTAGGATTGATGTTTCTCAATGAAAAACTAAAAGATTAATAATGAGTTACATCCGCGAGATCACAACTCCGTTCCGGACTGTTTGGTACGGCTGAAACACAAGACTTCCGACCTGGTAGGCTTGGCTCGTATTTCCTGTCGGTCACACAGTCACTGTCACAACATCATTATGGCGGACGACAAAAACATACATAATGAAATGGGAACGATGGCGATTAGCTCGATATCTATGCGTTATCTAGCGCGTGTACAAACGATTGATCGACTTAACCCGATATATTAGTACCGTAACGAGATTACAGAGTGCTTAGAGTACAGCAAATAATTACGGAACTACTTTGCCACAGTCTATGCAACGGGTAAATCTTGTGTTGGAATTTTTGGAATTTGAACAATATTATGTCGTAGGGTTGTACACGTAATACTACTACTTACTCTTACAGTAATTTTTTATGTAACCCGACATATTAATATCATAATGAGTTTCAATTACATTTACTTACGGATTACGGAACTCTGCATATTACTCTGTGCACTAGGTAAACCTTGTGTTAGAATTTTTGGAATCTCAACAATATATTGTTATATATAATAGGATATATATTATATCCTATTATAGGATTGTCTCTTACAGTAATTTGTTATCTTACCCAATGTATTGATATAGTAGTGAGATTCTATTTCACTTACTTACGGACCTCTTTGCAGTACTATGTGCACTGGTTAAATCTTGTGTTGGAATTTTTGGAATTTCAACAATGTAATGTAAAACTAGGGTCGTCTCTCTCGCTATTACATTATTTCACGTCTTCTAGATAGAAATAAACTAATACCCTATGTAGAATTAAAGGATCATGGCTCTTCGTGATCCTTATTTATGAATGTTTATTGCCGAGGGCGTAGGTATGAATGAACTATACAAAGGAAGAACATCTAATTCCAAATCCTAAACTGTCCAAATGAGCTTAACATGCTTCGCAATATGTTAGTAGTGCGTTACATTTATTATTGGACATTTCGAAACCAACTTGCTTAGAGCTTGTAAGCAATTAATTTAATTATACATAAGTATAAGGGAGTCGTATTCATTAGACTGCCGCGTATCACGGTACAAGTTTGAATATTTATATTTATTATTATACTTTTCGAGCATGTATCGGAACAACTGTTACTTGGTAACAACTGGTGTATGATTCCCAGTTTTGATTACCCGTCTCACGATGCTGTGAAGCGGTAGGCAAGGGAGTCTTAAGTTCCCTTCCACCATCGGATAATTTTTTATATGGCCAATAATTGATAAGTGTTCCCAATCTTGATTTTTATACATGCTTATTTTATAATGTACGTTAGAGGAGATCATTAAAGCGGAGGTAATGATTCGAGTATTAATAAAAAAGTTTTAATCTGTTCAAAATCAAAATCAAAATCAAATGTATTTATTCAACATAGGAGCATTACACTCACTTATTGATAGTCAAAACACTACCACCGGTTCGGAAAAGAAAGCCACTGTACTGAGAAGAACTGGCGAAAGAAACTCAGCGGGCTTTTTTTTTTTAAATAAGCAGTTTGACATAAATTCGTTAAAATACAATATAAGAACTCCGATTGAAAGAGCCTGGAGCGATCAGTTCATTACCAGAGTGTGTTATCATTTAAATAATCATTAATATTATAGTAGCATTTAACACACAAACGTTCTTTTACTATTTTTTTAAATTTAGCTATTGATGCATTTTGAACGTTTTCTGGAATTTTGTTGTAATAACGTATACATTGTCCCATAAAAGATTTACTTATTTTACGCAGTCTACTTGTGGGTAGGATCAATTTATTTTTGTTCCTAGTATTTATATCATGAAAATTATTATGTCTTAAAAATTTATCTTTATTTTTATGGACATACAAAACATTTTCAAAAATGTATTGAGCAGCAACAGTCAATACCTTTATCTCTTTAAACAAGTTTCTTAACGATTCTTTGGGGCCCAGATTGTAAACTGCACGAATAGCTCTCTTTTGTAAGATAAAGATTGTATTAATGTCGGCCGCGTTACCCCAAAGCAGAATGCCATAAGACATTATACTGTGAAAATAACTAAAATATACCAAGCGAGCCGTATCTATATCAGTTAACTGTCTTATTTTTTTGACCGCGAAAGCTGCTGAGCTAAGTCTACTCGCCAGTCTATTAATGTGGGGGCCCCATTGCAGTTTGGCATCAATAGTTATGCCAAGGAATACAGTTGAGTCAATAGGGTCCAACGCTTCCCCATATAAAAGTACATCAGTTTTTACATGTTTAACATTGGAAGTTGTAAATTTAATACATTTAGTTTTTTTATTATTCAACAGTTAATTTGTAGGACTAAACCAATGTACTACAATAGATAGAGTATTGTTTACATCGTCATAACTTAAAGAACGTCGGTTTACTTTAAAGATTAAAGAGGTATCATCCGCAAACAATACTATCTCATGATTATTATTAACAAGATAAGGTAGATCATTTATGTAAATGAGGAAGAGAAAAGGCCCAAGAATAGATCTCTGCGGGTCCCTCCATATTTACCAGGGCCCCGGGAGATCTCTTGCCATTCACGTCAACTCTCTGAATTCGATGGCTCAAGTACGATTTCAGAAGATTGAGTGCGGCATCTCTTATACCATAGTGGCGTAATTTCCTGACCAAGGTCTCATGCTGTACACAATCGAAAGCTTTGGTTAAGTCACAGAATATTCCTAAGGCATCCTGCGACTCTTCCCAGGCTTCAAAAATATTCATAACGAGTTGAACACCCGCATCAGTTGTTGAGCGACCCCTAGTAAACGCATATTGCTTATTATGTAATAAATTATGAGAGCTAAAATGCTGTAACATGTGATTCAACATGATTTTTTCAAAAATTTTACTAAGAGTGTGCAGTACAGAGATAGGTCTAAAATTATTGGGGTCGGAAGTACTACCAGATTTAAACACCGGAATGACTTTACTATGTTTTATAAGGTCAAGAAATTCGCCACGATTGATACAAATATTAAAAATAGTTGCTAGGTAAGGTGATATTACATCAATAATAGAACTGATCGCCTTAACCGAGATCCCCCATAGATCTGCAGTTCTTTTAACATCTAAAGTTTTAAAAGTTTTAACAATTTCTGTCTTGTTTACAGTAGTAAATTTAAAGTTGACTTTACATTCCATAACATTCTTTTTTAGTAATGACTCAGCAACTGTCGGTGAGGAAAGAAGTTACTTGGTTGTTGAAACTAGAATGTCAACGAAAAATTTCTCGAAGAAAGTAGCAGCCTGTTGATTTGAGTTAATAGAATTATTATCATTAGTTAACATTAGGTCAGATTTGCGCTTCGTGACTCTTCCCGTTTCGCTATTAATTATTTTCCAAGTCATTTTGATTCTATCAGGTGCATTTTTTATTTTATTCCTAATATATAGAGATTTATTTTAGAGTAGGCACTAACATAAGAAACAAAACATTGACTATGATTGTATGTCCTTTCACTATAAAGTTCATACAATCTACGTCTACTATTATGAATTCCGACTGTTGCCCATTCATTGAAAACTACAGAGTTTTTAGGTTTGACTGTCTTAGGAGTAAATATAGTATTAAATTCCACTTTAATCAAATTAAATAATATGTTGTAAAGTGCATTCGGGCTATCATTATAAGGTAGATACGTCAGCTTTTTTGTTATATTACTTCTAAACTTCTCAACCCGAGTTCTATTTACAGGAACAACCATTATTTTTTGTACCTTAGCACTACTATTTTTTATATATGATTACTACGTTACTTTATAATATAAAGTACTGTACATTTTGGGTATTGACTATCAACTGCTAATCATGTAACTGCGATCCCAATAGACTAGCCTAGAAATTTATTATTCATCGTGAATGTAGAGAGACACCTCCTGATGTAAAACTACATCTATGTTTATTATTATATATCTTCTTACGTAAGATCTTATTCTTTTGCTATAATAAAGGTGATTGTTAACAGCACTCAATTGTTGTGTCTAAGAATGTGTATTACATGCATATTTCAATCGCTATTCTCGTTTTGTTTATATTACAATAACACCGTGTTAGTATAAGGACATTTTTTAAAACCTGCTTGTGCTTACAATAATGACCTTCAATGGCTAGTACGAGTAATAAACTTTATTATACCTAGACGTACTATATGCGATTGTTTTACTGAGGTGTGTACTGGTTTCGCTCCACGTAACACGTTATAAGCAATTAAGGTGCACATTTGAAGGAGGTTTCACTTCAACTTACGAAATACGAATTCTTATGCCGCAGTCACGGATAATCCGAAGAGCACTTTTTAAAGAAAACGCAAACATTACTTAAGTGTATAATGGCTATGACCACGTCTCGGTAACGCACAGACTTTGGCTTTGTTGGATAAATTGTTCGCTGCTTGTCTTAAAGACTTTTTAAACCTTCATGTGGCACTATGTAGCCCAGAGCATGTAGAAAGTCTAGGAGGGTTTTAAAAACAGGGAGGGCTAGTTAACGGCCGACAGCCGAACTCCTGCTTGGTGCAGTGCTGACGGAAGGTTAATTTCGACGATAAGCTCGCACTCACTTTCTTATAGCCGTCGATGGGTGTAGGTGGGTGAAACGTGATCGCTAGACGCCGTGACAGAGTTGCGGGTCGAAAGGAGTGAAGGTTATTACCTCTCTCTCATTTCTCTGCGGCTCGGGGCCGCATCGCCTATGCGACAGGTAGAGGTCACGATGAGAGAGGAGGGGATGACAACTTTTGTTCTCTACCTTCGTCGTAACACGGGAATCGTTGAGCTAGGATCAAATCTCCTGCTGGGTCAGAGGAGTTTTGGTGCTCCTTGGCATGAACTTTGTTTCCTGTGGTCTTCATGTCGAGGTTTCAAAACAATAACCTGTTGTGTAAGAGTTCAAGTAAAAAGGAGCTTTTTGGTTCCAACGTGCCTTATATGAAGTTGGTAACAAAAAAATCGTCATTACTGGTCTATGAAAGCAGGAGGATCCTGGACTGTCAGTTGGTTCGAGCAGTTTCAGTAGTAAATGATGGTGATGAACCATTGTCATGTTTTAAAAATGATAGATTAAAATCAAGTGATTTGAACAATGAAAGGTGTTGCGTTGCAATAGAACCTAGAACGGTCAGCAGACAACGACAACTATCAATTTGGCCGTCGCTGCCAAGCGAAATAAAACCTGTTCCATGTACGCAACCTAGGTCATAGAACAATCAACGCTCGTCTGGCAGTAAATTTAATCATAGATCGGTTACGTGTATGCACAATCATTATTGCAAAAAATCGATTGCATGTGTCTCAAGCATTTCCATTTCGTGCAATGGTATGTCCTTCCTTCTTTTTTTAAGCATGTCGCGAAAAAGCGACTGCTCATAAATTGTGTCTGTAAGGTCGACGTATGGTTCTGATAGATACTTGGAAAGTTATGACATTTATTGTTTTTAATCTGATGTGCATGCGAACTGACGGTTCACCTGATGTTGGGAGATAGCCGGCGCCCATGGACACACATGACTTTTCTGATGTGTTTCCACCTTTTAAAAGTGATACCCGCTCACCTAAAGAAACGCAGAGGTGTATATGTATATTTCCACTTCATTCCGGTCTTCTGTAAGGCCGCGGCGCGGTACTTCTCCAAACGAGCCTGCCCATTCTTGCTTCGTCTAAATTAAATAAATTTATATAAATATTACAAGTACTTATACTGGCAGTATATATGTGTATAGCAAAGAGCATGTTATAAATCCTGCCCGATAGAACAGACTCGGCTATTGTTATTAAATAAAAAAATTAAAACAAAACTTTGATCGAAATTTAGAAATCTCTTCCGACTCAATTTTTCGTTTGAACTGATTTTAAATTTCGGTATCAAAATTAATAAAAAGATATTATTAAAACCGATACACTTAATTTGCCATTCAAAAATACACTTCAAGGTCTACTGTTATATCATGAAAGCTAAAAATAGCACTTCTGAACATATTTCTTCACAGCGAGTGTACTTAAACCAGATACGGCCTGTGCCGCCTTACCTTAACGTTTATGCACGAGCCGTTAACCGCAATTTGTTTTAAAAATATAATATTGGCAAATCTCAGAAGCTAATGTATATGGATATTTATAGGGATGCATTTGTATTTTCTTTTACTTACGAAAAACTTTTGTGTTGTTACATCTATGTTACATTTCCAAAGTAATATAAATATAGTTATTTATGTCATGTAACTGCGTTTGTTATTATGTTTGGCGGGAAAAAGTATTAACCAGAGGTGACTTGTATAATAACACACGTTTATATATTTTTGAACAGAATGCTTCGATATTTTTTAGGTTAGTGAAAAGTATCTAGTAACTATTGTAAAAGATTCTTTTTGATTATGCTTGTTTGGCAAGCTAATGCGGGACGAGCCTAAGCTGTTATTATATCAATACACACCCTGCGTAGAACAACGTTACATCTGCAAAATTGTAATTGTTCAAGACGACCGATTCAAATTATATTTTTTTTATTTTGGTTATAGTTTTCTTATACATAACAGTTGCTATTACAATTTCTGAGGTTTGTGATATAATTAGGTACTTATATTAACAAACAGTATACTTTTTGAATGAATAATTATATAAATTTAGGAAATAAGAGGTTTCATGTGTAATAGTGACGTTTTCCTAAGGAAAATGGCAATAACTGATGGGTCACAAGTTCATATATACACGTTTATATAACGTTGTTCAACGGAACATTCCAATAAATAATAGGTCACATGTTCATATATAACGTTGTTCTACTAAAAACTCAAATATGTACGACATAATCGCATGTAAACTTTTTTCAACGAAAACACCATAAAGAGTGGGTAGCTGTGCAATAATTATCAATTGACTCTAATAGAGTATTTTACACTTGTCTATTACATTAGTAAGCTGAGTCTAGTCAGTACAAAAAACAGTGTCTAAACGTACATATGTCTTTGTACTGCGGAGAACAAATTAGATAGAACGTTGTTCTATTCTAAATTTCAATATATATAAGTGAGACGAAAAAAAAACAGTGTCATCTGAAAGCGTACACAATAATTAAGACTTTCTGACGATATTCAAATTCGTTCTACGTGACCACAGAACGTTATTTTCAAAAACCAAGACATTAGGATAGGGTTTGAAGTTAGGTTTAAAATTCATCATTCTATCAGTTAACAGAACTCTCAACTATTAGTCACATACATGACAGATAACTGCAAATTTTTTATTACCATTATCATCGGTTGTTAATTAGTAAGTAACAATCAATATTTATTCTTTAATTAGAGCATTATACGTATTTATTAAAGTAAATTAAAATTAAATTCCTAATCACTTTTCACACATTTTCTTGTTTAATAATGTTTCTTTCATTGGTAATTTCATAATTTATAATAAATGGAGAGGTATTTGTGTCTTTATGTGTAATGGGTTGTTCGATTCATAGAAAGCCACAATTATGGCCACTACATACTTACATAGATCTAATGACGAGTTTAGGAGATAGACAATAGAACTCTTCAAATAATGACGGCAAATCAACCGCCATTGCTGCCGAATAAATATGCATTGTTTTGCGCAATCACACAACATGACTTCGTATTTACACAATTAATACGGCAGAATCTTCTATCAACAGTATTCCTTGACATTCGCAAAGCATTTCAAGTTGAGCCGTTGTCAAATCTTTGTAAATAAACTTATCGCCAAACGAGTGCGAATTAAACTAAGACAACTGAAATATTTTTTGTCATTATTTCAATAAAAAGGTTTCCTCACGACGGTTTCCTTCACCACTCAGCACGTGATATATATAAAATTATATTTTAATTGCTGAATTATTATTGATTAATAATTTTATAGGATTGCCGGCAAAGGGATTTGGAATCAGATTGTTGCGTTTTGACAATCAACAAGTAAGTACAATGCTTCTATATTGAATAAACATATTTGAATTTTAATTGAATTTGGTTGCTCGAGTATATTAATTTAAAAGCGAGCGCCCGGACATTAAGCTATCGCTGCGACAACCGTTAAAAAATGTCACAAAAAGAATTTCGATCGTAATTTTGGTAAAAGGAGACCCACAGAATTAAAAATTATATTTTTAATTTCATAAATATTTTTTTTGTTTGCCCTAAAGTTTTTTAAAAAACAATATCGTGAGGGTGTTGAATTATTTTAGAATATCTGTGCATATATGTGTTTATCATAATATTAATTATCTAGCGAGTTCTAGTTTTAATTTTTTACGGCATTTGCTACCAAATTACCAAATTTAAATTGGTAACACACTTTTACACTAGAAAGAACTTAAACATTAAGTATGCTAATTGTCTATTTACATACGAACATGTGTGGAAATGTTTGTTGTATTCTAATGTGTTACTTATACGTTGCATTCGGAGTAGCAATCAGAGTTTTAGTATTTCCATATTGGCTATATCGCGTTTTTATATTACTTAACTTTATCCATTATTAAAGTCGTGAAAGTTTTAAACGTGCTGTAAACGTTTAGCTATGTGATCGAACCTTTTCGCATGAGAAGCGAGCTAGACATAATTAGCGACTCCACGGTTGTTGCATAAGACCGGTAAATAATATTTGCCAAAGTTACTGACAATTATTGTAACGATAGCAACGCAATGGAAAAAAATACACATTATTGTTCCTCGATGCAAGAACGCGTGAATGAAAGTTGCCTAGACTGCGGTCGCGACCTCAAGGCGAGTTCGTGTATAGAAATACCTTAGATTAAATAACATTTCGGATTGGTATAAACACAAAACCTTTTTGTTGAGTCGTCTTAAAGAAAGGGACTCTTGTAGATAGACTTATAAGGTTAATTGCCAAACACTTCTAAGAGGATATGAGGATAAGGCCATCGGGGTTTCGGTCCGAACCGCGACCTCGATGGCCCTTAGATGACACACCATAGTTAAACGCACGCATGAGCACATGCGTAGCCCTACCAACAGCGGAGGGCCCAAACCCGTGGGTTCTGGCTAGCCCACCGGTTCTGCGTCAGATGAAGCTGTAATAGTCTCGGGACTGAAAGCAAAAACATCAGTTAATACATGATACAAGAAGGGATATTAGGAGTTTGAGTGTCGACTCGCGATTGAAGGTCGCGGTTATCTGTGATTATTAATCTTCCTATTGTAAATGATTCCTATAAAGAAGCACTTGATTTACTCAAGAAGCGCTATGACAATCAATCTCGCATTATCTCTCACCACATAAATAACATAATAGACTTACCTTCCATACAAAAAGGTACAGCGGCTTCTATAAGGTCTTTTATTTCTGGAGTGCAGCAACAACTATATGCGTTAAAAAATTTAAATCAACCAGTAGAACAGTGGGATATGCTACTGATATCTATTTTATCAAAAAAATTAGATCAATATACCAATATGGCTTATCAACTCGACAGAAACTCAGAAGTACTACCAACCATGAAAGAATTTATACAATTTCTGGAACAGCGCGCTATAGCGTTAGAGGATAGTAGCACTATGGAAGTCAAAAGACAATTTCCAAATAAAGTGAGCAATGTTGTTGCAAAAAATGTTATTAAATGCCTATATTGTGACTCTCTTAACCATGCTGCCCAAAATTTAAAATGGCCCCCATTGATGACCGTATTGGGTTTGTTGAAAGTCATAAGTTATGTACAATTTGTTTAAAGGCACACATTGGCAAATGTAAATTCAATTTTATATGTAAAAATTGCAAAGCTAAACATAATACACCCCTCCATAAGGATAGTGCACCAGAACCAAGGCCTGAAGTTACTATGCATTCACGGAATTCTTGTGTTAATATTTTGTTACCTACTATAAAAGTAACTTTATTTGATGTTTGTGGCTGTGAGGTTGTAGTCAGAGCGCTTCTTGATACTGGTAGTCAAGCCTCCTTTGTAACTAGTTCATTAATTGAAAAATTAGGCATGAAGCCAAGGTACCAAAATTCTAATAAAATTAGTATTGGTAGAAACAATATTATTAATAAATATGTCAACATCACAATGTATTCTCCACTTAAAAATGTTAAATTAATTGTCGAGTGTAACATTGTTGACACTATAACTTCAAAGCTACCACAGCAGGAAATTGATATTTCTGAAGCAAATATTCCGAAAAATATACCACTTGCCGATAATAATTTTAATACTCCAGCAAAAATATCAATGCTCCTTGGTGCGGATGTCTATTTTAATATTTTACTTGATGGACAAATTAAATTTTGTAATGGTTTGGTATTGCAAAATTCTTTATTTGGTTACATAATTGGTGGATCAGTTAAAAACCAAACTTTATATAATAAAGATTGTGTAGCAAATTTTGCAATATCTGACCATAAAAGGCTTGAAGAGATAATGCAACAGTTTTGGCTCTCTGAGGCCCCTCCTCAATATGCAACTAAAGTTACCCAGGAACATCAAAAGGCTGAACAATGCTTTAAAAAGTCTGTGTTACTTCATTCAAACAAATTTCAAGTTGATATGTCATTAAGTAAGGATTTGAATGATTTGGAAATTGGGGACTCATTCTCAGTTGCATTTCAGAGATTTATGTCATTAGAAAGAAACCTTAAATCAAACCCTCTTTATTTTGAAAAATATAAACAATTCATTGATGAATACATAGCATTGGGGCATGCTAAATGTGTTGATATCGATAGTTATGATTTGAAAAATGGTCCAGTATATTTCCTAGCACACCATGCTGTTGTCAATGAACACAGTACAACCACAAAATTGCGGGTAGTCTTTGAGGGATGTATGAAATCATTAAAAGGTATATCAATTAACGATGTTATGTTGAATGGCCCCGTTGTTCAAAATGAACTTTTTAACATTCTTATTTTGTGGAGAACATTTATGTATACTCTCACTTGTGACATAGCTAAGATGTTTCGTTGTATAAACATAAATCCAACTCAAACAAGTCTGCAAAACATACTTTGGCGTGATGACTCCAATAAACCTATTCGTTGTCTACAATTGCAAACTGTTACGTATGGCTTAAAAGCATCCACATATCTAGCAACTCGTTGCCTTATAGAAATTGCTCTTCGCTGTAGAGAGCAATACCCATTGGCTTCACAGGCTTTGCTTTCTAATACATATGTTGATGATGTCATATGTGGAGCTGATAATATAAATGATTTAAAACAATTAAAGATAGAACTTAATAAACTGCTGGAAATCGGTAGCTTCTCTCTTCATAAATGGTCATCAAACTATCCACAAGTTCTTGATGATTTACCTAATGATAAAAAATACTTTGATATCCTTGAAATCGATAAGGAGAACTTTGTAAAGACACTAGGTCTACAGTGTAATTTTTTAAATGATAAACTTACCTTTAGATGTCCAGAATTTAAAAGCGAAATTAATACTAAAAGGAAAATATTAAGCTATACTGGAAAAACGTTTGAACCCTTAGGCCTCATAGGTCCATTGATTGTTGTGGCTAAATTACTTATGCAAAATTTATGCGCAATAAAGATAGGTTGGGATTTTACCACAGGACCAAATCAATGTTTGGCAAATGTTCTTGCAAGGCCCGTCAGCAATGAGGACTCTCTCAATTCCGAGGGATGTAAGCTCTCCAAAGCTGTTTATGGCAGAGCTAGTTGGTTATGCGGATGCTTCAATGATGCTACTTCTATTTAAGAGTCTATAACTCTGATGAAACAGTATGTAGTAACTTATTGTGTTCCAAGTCTAGTGTGGAACCTCTCATTAAAAGTGTAACTATACCACGATTAGAGTTAAATAGTGCTTTACTTTTAGCCCAAATGGCCAACAGAATATACTATACACTAAATACCAAATATAAACACTTGAAAGTCTTTCTTTATAGTGATTCTCAAATTGTCTTAGCCTGGCTGACATCAACTAATAAAAAAACAAATCAGTATATATATAATAGAGTTACAGAAATAAAAAATTTATCAAAAGAATTTGTTTGGTCCTACATAAATACAACCAAAAATCCAGCTGATTTACTGTCACGTGGGTGCAAATCGCAAACGTTAAAGTCAAACATGTTATGGTAGCATGGACCACCGGAACTTCAGAAAACTTTAAACATAAAGTAGCTGATTTAGTACTTCCTATTTCGTCTCCAATACTGATATAAATTGTGAAAGCACAAATGCTTTCTCTGGTATGTCTTTGAATAGCACAAACAATACTGAGTCATTTATTATTAACTTAATTGAGAAATTTTCTGATATTAATAAATTACAGAGAGTTGCAAGCTACATGCTACGTTTTTATAATAACTCAAAGGATAAAAACAATAGAACTGATGGTTCATTAACATCAGCTGAAATTAACAGCGCTATGATGGTACTTATACGTGGTGTTCAAAATTTTCACTTTTCTAAAGAAATGGTTTTAATTAATAAAGGTACTCCAAATATAAACACTTGAAAGTCTTTCTTTATAGTGATTCTCAAATTGTCTTAGCCTGGCTGACATCAACTAATAAAAAAACAAATCAGTATATATATAATAGAGTTACAGAAATAAAAAATTTATCAAAAGAATTTGTTTGGTCCTACATAAATACAACCAAAAATCCAGCTGATTTACTGTCACGTGGGTGCAAATCGCAAACGTTAAAGTCAAACATGTTATGGTAGCATGGACCACCGGAACTTCAGAAAACTTTAAGCATAAAGTAGCTGAGTTAATACGTCCTATTTCTTCATCCAATAATGATATAAATTGTGAAAGCATAAATGCTTTCTCTGGTATCTCTTTGAATAGCACAAACAATACTGAGTCATTTATTATTAACTTAATTGAGAAATTTTCTGATATTAATAAATTACAGAGAGTTGCAAGCTACATGCTACGTTTTTATAATAACTCAAAGGATAAAAACAATAGAACTGATGGTTCATTAACATCAGCTGAAATTAACAGCGCTATGATGGTACTTATACGTGGTGTTCAAAATTTTCACTTTTCTAAAGAAATGGTTTTAATTAATAAAGGTACTATAAAAAATTTAGGATCAGGTCTGGCTAGCTTGCATCCTTTTGTAGACAATAGTGTATTGTAGGTGTATTGCGTGTGGGAGGCCGCTTACAAAATGCTGAAAATATTTCATATGAAAAAATGCATCCTATAAGTTTACCCAAGTCGTCTCATTTTACAAATATAATTATTCACAAAGAACATTTAAGACTTTTACATGCTGGGTCCAAGTTAGTTCTCAGTTCCCTGTCACAGACATTTTGGCTTATTAGTGGCATACGAGAAGTAAAAAAAATTGTTAACAGATGTATAAAATGTGCTAGGCTTAAAGCTGCAGCCTCAATGCAACTCATGGGATCTCTGCCACAGGATCGAGTTACTCCAATGAGACTCTTTCATGTAACTGGTGTAGACTTTTGTGGGCCATTCAACATAAAAGTATCTAGAATCAGAAAACCCATTAAAACTAAGGGATATGTTGCAATATTTGTCTGTTTTTCATGTAAAGTCATATAGTTCCATATGTCCATATGGACATATGGAACTTGTGAGTGATCTTACTACTGAAACATTTTTGGCCTGCCTCAAGCGTTTCTTCTCTAGAAAGGGAATGTCTGCTAAAATATATTGTGACAATGCTAAGACATTTAAGGGAGCACAAAACGAATTAAAACAATTGTATGAATTATTTTCATCTCAAACTCATATAGAAAAGATAGAACATTATTGTGTATCTAACTACATACAATTTAAGTTAATACCTGCATACTCACCTGAGTTTGGAGGCTTATGGGAGGCAGGGGTAAAGAGCTTCAAATATCACTTTAAAATAATTGTAGGAAATATTGCACTTACATTTGAAGCACTATATACAGTTATAACAGAAATTGAAGCAATCTTGAGCTCTAGACCCTTGCTGCCCTTAAGTTCTGATATTTCTAATTATGATTACTAGGACATTTCTTGATAGGCACAGCTATGATGAGCTATCCGGAAATTGACCTAACAAATAAATGTATAAATAGACTAAAGTTTGGGAAATGTTATCTAAAATTAAACAAGACCTATGGAAAGTTTGGTCTAGGGACTATCTGACACAGTTACAAAGTAGACCCAAATGGAAGCAATCTTATCCTAATTTAAAAGAGGGTGATTTAGTAATAGTTCGCTATGATAACACTACACCATTATCTTGGCCAATGGCAAGAATTGTTAAGACTGTTCCTGCACCAGATGGAAAAGTAAGAGTGGCTGAAATTAAAATGCCTAATAATAAAGTATACCTAAGATCATTTAGAAAATTGTGTCCACTGCCACTCTAATATTATAAATTTAAAAAAGGGGGGACATTAGCCTTATGTTCCCTATAATGTAATTGAATTTCCTATAATGTAATTAAATTTAAGTTTGTTAGTTTGTAAAATAAATAAATCCTGTATCTGTTTCACAGGGCCTCGGCCCAACTATGTTTAATAATTAAACATAAATGTGGCAACACAGTTGTATTGTACTATACTGCCAACTTTTTGCTCTCTATGTTCATCTCCCTTTTTTTATACAGCTTTGTACGTACATAAAAATGTTAATAAAAATACTACAGTCCATTTTAAGATTGCATTTTATTTAACAGCTTCCTTTACAAGCTGACACTCACTCAACGTGGCAGACAGACTCACGTACACACCCCGGGCCTTCTATTTGAATCGCTCCTTTCGATATCGAGTAGAAAGCACCCTCTCTACGAACTGCCCTCTCATGGCGGGTGTTCCTCACGGCTTCTGCCTCTCCTCTTTTCACACGAGCGACATATCAAAAGACCCGCATGTTATTTTCGCGGATGACACGACGCTCTTTTACACAGATAAAAAGCGCCACTGACCGCCTCGGCGATAGGTTCCGCAAGTAAAGAATAGAAGTAAATCTGACAAGAGTGTGACAATTTACTTCACACGAAGTACTTAACCGTCACACCTTTATAAAGGCCCTCGCTAATGCAGAAAACTAGGGCAAATATCTCTTTACGGCCAACGGCTCTTTGGAGAAAAAGGCCAAATATCTAGGAGTCAATTTCGACTCACGCAAGACGTTCACATCGCATATTAAAGGTATTGGAAACAGAGCCGCATTTGTCTCCGGCGTTCTGTAACCTAATCAATGCGTCAAGTAAAATGCCTTTAAGGCACAAATTATTATTATATAAGGCCTGCGTAAGACCTATTATGTCCTACGCGTGCATGACCTATGCCCACACAAACCCTACCCGCTTGTATAAGTTGCAAATAGCACAAAATAAGTTCATACGCCGCGCAACGGATGTGCCATAATTAATACACGCATGAGGAGGCCGTAGCCACTTTTTTTTTTTGAGTGGGACAAACACTTTATGGATCCTCCGCCGCTCGGGGGTAAGGCAGCAGGGGTATGTGCGAGTTTGGGGTACCCACTAAAAACCCACGTTGCACCTGCGCTGTCGCTTTGCCGGGGACACGGGAACACGAAAACGCAATCTTCCGCTAACCCCGGCGCGACTGTGGCCTTCTCAGGCCTCCTCTCCCTGGGTGTTTAGACATCCTATCCAGCCAAATGGTTCTGTGTGCAATAAACAATGCACCACTCTCAAGACCACCGCAGGGCAGCAGTTACTCCCAGATCTGCCACCCCGGTGCTTGCTATAAGGGGAATGTTGCGCGCGTAGGCCAGCCTCCTACGCTCTGGTCTCCGGCGGCGGGCAAGCGGCCCGGCGAAAATTGGTGCCACTGGCGGTGACAAGGGTGTTGTCAGCGTAATACGTTACCTTGGCACCCCTGAGGTAGCACCCAATCATACTCTACGTTCCACAGGAGTGGCCTTAGCACCGACCCCTGTGGAACTCCACATGTCACCTCTGTTGTCCGGTGACAGTCTCGGCACGGGTACACCACAGAACGGTGCGACAAATAGACTTCGACGATGCAGCGCAGGTAGAGAGGCCATTGTACCGGAGCGCCTCCTTTATGCAAACCCAGGGCAAGGTGTTGAAGGCATTAGCGATGTCGAGATACACCGCCAAGACGACCTCACCCTGGAAAACCGCCTCCTGTGCGTGGGACCTCACTGGCAGCACCGCGTGGGTGTTTGACCGACCCCTGCGGAACCCAAACGGCCTATCTGCCAGGTTCGGGCTGACGTGCTCCAAATGATCGACTATGTGGCCCGCGATCACTCTTTCGAAGAGTTTGCCCACATCGTTGAACATAAAAAATAAGTTATATAAAAAAAGCGCGCAAACACAAAAAAGTTGAAAGTCGTGTCACTCTCCGATCATTTGTTCGCGCCTGACCACTTAGCTGTTACTCCCGCACCGGAGTCGTCACCGCAATTTTGGAAACAGGGACGTCCGATTCAGATAATCACAAGTCGCGATCGACTTGATGTATCTTTCCTACTTCAATCAGAGATCATGTACCATCGATAAGATTGTTTGAAGGCGCAAGTTTTAGTCAGCCCATCCGTTAAGTTTATCTTTTGTTACAAATTAAAGCATATTGAGGTTCTAAGCAAAAATAATAGTTTTTATTTTGTAAGTAGGTGGCTTAATTACTGGCGCAATTAATTTTATGCTATATTATATTTTTTTTTATTTCAAAACTTCGCCCTCGCGCCCCTAGGCACATGCCTAGTTTGCCTTAAGGATAATCCGCCTCTGCCCACCACATAAAAATATAAAAGATGAAAAAAACAATTGTGCGTTATCAGTTCCAAGTATAATTAAACTAGGGACTCGCCCCGGCTTCGCATGGGTGCAGTATATTATATATATAAACCTTCCTCTTGAATCACTCTATCCAGTAAATAAAACCGCATCAAAATACGTTGCGTACTTAAAGATCTAAGCAAATATAGGGACAGACAGACAGCGGGACGATTTTGTTTTATACTATGTAGTGATAATTCGCATCTCGGCATCGGACACTAATCTGAGATCATTTATCGCGACGTTGTGGTGTCTGGTCGAAATATTAGATATGTTAGAACCGTTCGACAAATAGTGCCCGGGTGTGTAGCCGCTCAGGGTTGGCACCGGCTAGCAGGCCACGCCTTCAGGATGGACCACTTTTACTTTTAAAACGCCATGAACGTGGAGAGGGGCGAGTAGATTTGGCGCGCTCGGCCGTCAACTGCACCAGTACAGATCGCGTGCCCTAGCGAACGCCTGCATTTCGCCTCCGCGATTCAAACGGGGGCCAGCACGTGTTTCGGAGACGCCGGCTCGCGGACAACAAAAATCACAGGTGAGGTTCTTAAGTCGCTCGCCCTCGTGGGTCAAACGGTGGCGCTGTAGTAGCAAGGTATTTTTTTAAGCGCACAGATTAATTTGTACGTGCATTACGTTCTCGAACGCGCCCTCGGGCAAGTTATTTTTCATGTAGTGGTTCTTGTCTCGGGGATAGGTTCATCTCTCTATATTTGGGGACCAAAGTTCGTTAAAAAGCTATCATAGCACTGTTTCTGTTTATACCTTGCCTGTTGATTGGATACTTGGGAAATGTTCGGGACTGATTTGTATCTGTAATCTGTATGGTGCCAAATCTATAATATGTATTTCTTTTGTTTTCGTTTCAACGATATTAAGGTCGTGGATTTTTATTTCCTCCTTTTATGTAGAACTTTGTTTTGTTTTTAACTAAGGACAACTTAGAAGGCCGTCAGATCAGAAACGCCCGGTGAAACTTTTCTTCTCATGATAAGATGGGTACCATAACTTAAACTGGAGCTTATAGCAAATATATCACATATGTTAAAGTAATGGTACATTTAGTAATTTTTTTCAATGTCCTTTTTTATTAGATATTCTACAGTACAAATGTTTATCTGTTTGACGTCACATAAATACCCTGCCATATACCTTTCGGACGTTGTTACCAAACATAGAATGAATTATAAACTAACAAATCATTCAAAATAATCGGAGTTTTAAAGATAGCGAAATAGCCAGAAAAAGGTTATTTTTCTAAATCAGATAACTTCCATTGATAAATTATAACTATTTAAACATTGTACTATTACCATTTCGTGGCTGGTTATGGTACTGTGCGAAAATTTGGTACGAGTCAACTAGTTTATATCTATACATCAGGGCCCCTCCGGGTCAGTACCACGACCTCACAGAAGATCGGAATTAAGTGGAAGTGTTATACTTCTGCGCTTCTTCTCGTGAATGAGGTGGCCGGGGCTACCTTACTTTATTAAAAGGTGGCAACAAATCTGCCACCCTTCGGGTGTTTCAAATGGGCGGCGGTTATAACATCAAATGAAACGCCAGGTCGTTTGCCCCCTTCTCACATGTGCATCCAACGCATCATTAATAGTTGACTGATTTTACTTTGTGTCCGTTCATGTTTGTGAAAACCGATGTGACAGAGGAATTATTTTCTCACAAACACGTTATCTTCGTACATTAGTTACTGGGAAGGAATAGCAAGGTATTCGTTTTGACAATAAATAAATATTAAAATAAGGCGAAAAAAGTGTGTTACTAAAAGTCAAATTACTGGCGCTCACTTTTAATTAAATAAACTCGAGCAACCTGAGTTTAATTTCCCGGTGAAGGTATCAATGAAATTGTTAATTGCAATTTTAAGTGCTGACTTATCACGTATTCAGCGATGAAGGAAAACATCATGGGAAAGCCTCCATATTTTCGAAATACTAACAATAACATGTTTCGAAAAAATGTGGAGTCTTCCAATCCGCAGTGGGGTCACGAATCCGACTATACCCTAATACCTTTTGTACAGGGAAGGTCTTTACACAGCAGTGAGACATATATAGGCTGTAACTTTATTTTACTAAAACTTTATTGCTAAAATTCGCAAACTTTCTTGTCCCATTGCCAGACCATTTCCTTCGTGTTCTCTATTCTACTCTAGGTTCCACCCGAAATCTTTTCTATGTCCTCGAACCATCCCTGAGTCAACATTACTTTAAACTGTACACTTTTTTAGATTCGCAAATGCAGTCTTGATGTCCCGAACTTTTGTACTTCGTCGCATACGTATCTGTAACGCGAACTTTTCAATAACATAAAACAACAATTTAGAGTAAATTGGCAATCCTTGGCATTGACAAAATTAAAGACAATTTTCTCTACTATATTATAGATCGCTCCACACATTGTAAACAATAGGGTATTGTCTAATAATTTGCCAGAAGTATATTTACAAACATATGGGAACAATGAGCGACGTCTAACAAGGGGAGGAAGTTGTTCAAAGACTATGAACACAGCCGTGTACGAGTTAACAGAGAAATGACTCGACTAGTTGATGCTATCTAATGATCGTATTTATATTAAAATCTACATTTATCTCATAAGTTAATTTATATCCCTCTAGAATTGTATTATAACTTCTTAGTACGGGTGAGTCGTAATTTTATAATGAAGGATATTAAATTTATATTAAAATATTATTATTTTAATCCATTTTTAAAATAATGAGTATTATAAATAAAAAAGATTATTCTTAATAGAATATATATATATTTAATTAATCAATTCATGATATAAATGTGTTCACATTTAAGTTACATCTCAGAGTCAACTCAGTTTGGGTTGAGGGATGTATAAAACTCGTTACATTTGTTTTATTATTTCCGATTAGACATAAAACTACTTACTAGTTACGGAAAGCAATATAACTTTTATTAATTCTCGTTAATAAAATGCAAATTGTCGGTTAAAGCCTAAAGCACTAGGATAAATTGTAAATTAATATAAAGTCTTTCATTGCTTGTCTGTTTAAATTCGATCAAATACGACAGTTGATTATAACGGCCTGTGGCGGTTAAAGTTGGCACGCATACAAATTATATGGTCGATATTTGATTTTATTCAATGAAATTTAACTCGCGAGCGAACCGTATCACCTTGAATGCTGTGAAGTAATAATGCCCGTTAGTTGTGCTACAATCGATTATACGATCTGTTACAATCATTTCATTGACTTGTTATGTCGTTTATCCACGTCCAAGTGCATTTTTTATATTTGGGAAGATAGAAGTAGGATAGTAAAGCCAAGTGTTTACCGCACCCCACGGCCATTAGCAATACCCGGGTTTGCTTATGCGTTTTTACTTTGAGGGACTTATTGACCCGGTTATCTTACTCATCAGACGATACGAAAAAGTATAGTATTTCCACTTCAAGTTTGTGTACTTCATCATTTGCAAAAAACATAAAAGCAAACAAATGTCTTGAGTTAACTTTTAATTCTTGAAAATGTTTTTTGGATATTTATATACCAAAATAGTAGACTACTGTCTACTATTTTGGTATATAAATATCCAAATGGTAATTGAGATGGGCTACGCTATTGCAAAAAATATCTAATCCAAGCTCACTTAAATTTAACGGATATGTTATTAAGAGATTAATTTTAAATTATAGCAACATTCTCGATAAATGATTTAATAAACATTACGTATTCATAGAACAGAAAGTTTGAAAAACATCTGTAAACTAAGAATGTTATACTAATATAGTGAAGTACACAGTTAATGTAAAAGCATTGTCAACTGGTACCTAGAAAATAGTTTACCACATTCAATAGGGCAATAAAAAGAAATTTTCGCACAAATGGTGGGAATAATATACGGAGTAAATGAACATTCACTCTTTATACGAGTCGTGCTTTAGCCGAGCATAAGTAAAGAGTATACCTTAAAAGTTTATTTTTATTAAATTAATTTTTCCCTTTTGCAAAAAATAAATAAATAAAAACAATAATAATAATACCATAAGCAGCAATTACTCAGTGATGAAGGTAAAATCTTTGTACTTTTGTCACCTCGCGATAAATTAAAAAAAATAATTAACATGGTTGTCATCCATAGCCATTTACTACGAGTGTATACTACAATTAAAAAGAGGCATAATAAATAATAACAAATGTTTGTTTTTAGTGGATAACCTTTTATCTCTTATACTACTACATCAACTCAGAAATGTGCGATATAAATTATACGTTGTATACTTAAATTGACAAACAGCATAAATTGGGAGTACTGATGTAGTTTATTGGTATTTCATATTCTTATCTTTTAACAAATCAAAATCAACGTAAAGGGGAGAATTTTAAAAGAAATGTATGGTTAAGGTGTATACCAAATCGTTACAGTAGATTTACTACATGAAATGACCAAAATATAAAACTTTCTTCGTTACAGACGTATATTTTTCGGCGGAGTGCTACTCTCAAACGATACTCAGAAACGTACTCTGAACCGATGCATGTACGTAACGATCGGATGGATCGGCGTCGAGTCATTTTTCGTTTTTCGAAATGGACCTCTAGTATCTTCGTATCATAATGTCGGGCATATTCTGCAACGTATTGTTCATTTGTTTCACGTATTTCTCTTTTACCTCGACCGATTCACTTTCGACAATAATGAACGCAAATAAATGTCTAGAAGTGTGCGTCACATGTTCGGTAACTTACATAAGATGCGAAGAAACTTAATTTCTCCGTTAAATAACACTATTTTACGTATTTTATCACGTTCATTTTGTACGTGATAGAATTCTAAACATATAAGATTGCGTAGTATTCAGATAAACAAAACAAAGGTTTAAAAAAGAGACTTTAGAAAGAGACAAGACAGAGGATACATTTTAGAAAGAGACATTTTATCTCACCTTATTTCATGCGTAAAAACATAATTGTCGTTAGTAAACTTACAAGAAAAAATAAGAAATCTGCAAACGTTTTAAAGCCTAACCAAAAATGCATGCTTACAACAATAATTTATTATCTCATTAGGATTAATTATTATTTATTATTCCCTAATTCCTCTTGTAATTTTACTGTTTAATGATAATCAACTGAAATCGGCACAGCCCAATTTGCATGTGGTGTGAGAGTTAAAATAAAAGAAATCGGTTAACATAAACAATATACATATTTGATATGAACTGCCTCTTTTTGTAGTCGGTAAAAAAGACATTTTCAGACAACTCTCAACCCTTGCTTATTTCATGACATGCCATGGCTTCCTTCTTTCATAGATTCAATTATTACAGCTTTGTAATTTTATTCGATATTTAGGTAAATTAATGACATGAGAGACATTAGGCTGCAGCTGTCAACAGTTAATAGGCAATTACGTGACGGTTATTTTTTAATCCTGACGCGCAATCAATACCGAATGCAACTTGTTAATAATTTATTTTACATTCGTAATTAAAACGAAGGTCATGCATGGTCAAAATTTAGTGGACCCAACAACGGGCACGTGATAATTTGTTACCAAAATAAATTACCTTGAACACGACATGCATTTCCTTATTTTTTACGGTAGACCTATAAGCAAATACACCCTTCACTAAGCCGATATTACATATTAGATTTATTAATTTTTTACTGCCCATAGTGGTAGTAAAAAATAATAATTAAAATTATAGAAATATGCAATATTTTTTTACAGTATTTCTATTAATTTATCGAAATTTGATAGGTACATGAGTTTGAAGACAATCTTCCCCGTTTGTGACAAAAATTTTTTGGTTATTTTTCGTTATAAATTCACGTTTTTGTCAAAAGGCTGAATATTAAGAATGTAGAAGGAGCCTTCTACGATTATAAGTATATACCTATTATTTTATTTGCGCTAGTTTTGTGACGTGCAGTTCAACACATTTTTAGCAAATTATTGTAATTAAATATTACAAAAGGCGTAGGACAGAAGGAACGTTTAACTATTGCAGCAGCTAATTTTACGCCTTGTTGTGGAATGTTGCTATCGACGCGATTCATCTAACAATGGATCGTTTCCAGCAATATACCTAGGTGTTCAATAACTAAATAATTTCATAATAAATCCTATAAGGTGCTATGGAAGTTAAACTGACCATGTGGCGTACGCACTGATGTTATTATTTCAACTCTAATTTAAAACGAAATAATAATCCTTAAAACTACATTTTACCTAATTGTATGACAACTAAATAAGTAGGTGGCATGTTGTTCTGAAATCTTATTTAAAATTGATAATTCATTAAATTTAATAAAAATACACACATTAAAAAAAACTTCTCCAAATTGTCTGTAGAAAAAAGGAAAGTAACCAAATATAAGTTCAAAATGTATCAATTGCTAAATTAAAAAAAAATGTAAAGGAACGTTTACGTTAAAGGCCATATTAGTGATTATTTAAATCATAACACATCCTGGAAATGAATTGATCGCTCCAGGCTCTTACGATTTTATTTTAATGCATTTTAAAAATGTTTGTTTACCAAATAATGGTATAAAAAATGTTTCGCTGAGTTTCTTTCGCCGGTTCTTCTCAGGACAGGGGCTTTTCTTTTCGGAACCGGTGGTAGTGTTTTCACAATCAATAAGTAAATCTAATGCTTCTACACTGAATAAAGGTATATGCATTTGAATTTAGCTACTGAGTAATGACCTTCATGTATACCCTAATATCCTCTGTACCTAATACCCTCTGTTTAGAGGGCATTAAGAAACAGTCCTCCACTCGGATAGGTAGACTTCACTTGTCATTGAAATGTTATTTTTTAATTTTATTTCAAAGATACATTGAGCTGGTGACATTAAGCGCGTTATATTTTTAATTGTAGTTTGTTTATTTAACGCGAAAGTATTAGTATGTATAATGGTGATGATTATCACAATGGTGAAGGTGATTTAGGATAAAGAAAAGTGGTGGCAAACATCATTATAAATTAACACATGATATCCGTCATGAAAATGAAGACATCCAAAGTTAAAAGAATTCTCTCTACTATTTAACTAAAAAAATACAATTACATTACACACAAAACAGCACACTAACTCAACCGATAACATTAATTATGAAAGCAATTGTATTGATGGGAATTGGGTATCTTAGTAATTTTACGTTTTACTTTTTTTTAAATTTTAATGTGTATGTTACATAATCCAATTATGACGTCAAGGCGGATAATGATGACTCAACACAAGCTTTTATGTCACCGCATTATTTATAGCTAAAACACATGTAAGCAGTGATAAAATCTTTACGCGCGCTCAAACAGATTTATGGTTGCCAAAAACGTAATATTAGAGGCACTTCCTGGCATTATTATGATCAATGAAATGCCTCACGTGTTGCAGTGGAGTATTGTCTACTGTAATGTAATTGTTCAAATCAACGTTCGTGCGAATGCCTGGGTAATTTCACAGGTCTTAAGTTAATCGCTAATAAACGGTCGGCAGGCAAGTATAAAGACTTATCCGGACTTTTGGGTCTGCTTCGTGACCCGGACGCGAGTTAACACGTTGCCTCTGTACATTTTAAGCTATTTGTTTGTTTTTCCCATATTTGTTCTATTATATAAGTAGGATTTTAGATTTCCATGGTCCTTTGATTGCCTCGCTCATCACACGAAATGCGAAAGTATAATAACCCTGATGGTTAGTGACGGTGCCTTTATAAACACTAATTCGCTAAAGGTCTTTTCAAGCTTGCCTTGAATAAGTCCAAACAACATTCAGCTGGAAAGAAAGACTGTAGCTGTCAGTTCTTCTTCTTCACGAATATTTAAATTTTTTAACACCTAGCTTTGGTGCGCGAGTTAGTAAATGTAGACGTACAAATTCGTTCCCCGTTAAGAAAATAAGAAATCAGCTCCATTGAATAAATGTAGAAATTGACATACTTTCGATTAATTTTTATGTTTCAGCTGTAACAGGGTACACAGCACTTAAAATTAGATTTTATTTTGCCTTTTTTTAACTACGGACAAGAGCCTATACAATTTTATTTTTGACATTCCACACAACCAAATGAATCGGTATTCCTTGAATTTTCTTTCTTCAATGGCAAACAGCAAGGGAATTGATCAACCTGCCAGCATCTGTCTTACCTTCAAAACATAAGCATGTTTAAACATAGGGTCTCGAGCACAATGATTTTAGGAGAATAACAAGACGTAACACGCAATAACATTATATTGGACAAGGAACATAATGTTTAACATAAAACGGCTCGATTTTATATTAAATATTATGTTATTACATGTATGTTCAATTCATTAACAATGGTTAATTCGCCTTTGTGTCCTTCAAAGATGTCTTTGGAAATAAGAAGTAAATATGTGTAAACAGAACGGAAACCTTTTTTTTTAAACATTAAGAATATTGTCTGTAAAAAATAAAATTCCCGAGGACACATTTTTTTACATCACCTACTGCTATATAGATCTATACAATTATTAAATATATGTCGCGTTGTTTTTTTAAAAACAAAAAGTAAAGTACAGCCTACGATGCGTTGATAAAAAAAAACTATTGATCCGATCGCTATCAAACGTCACTTGCTTAACTGAAGAATATCTTAAGTTTTCATCAAAATCGGTCCCATCCTTGGAACCCAAAACAAACACGAGTACAAAGATTTTGTGGCAACTTAAAAACAGCAAAAAACTTGGGCTTATTGATCGTGTGTAATAATATATAAATGGTTATTTAGAAATTCACTTAAAACTTCAACATTAATGTATCTACTCCTATATTGCCGTCAATATAAAAGTTCAGTTTATGGGCAAAGAATGATTCCATGAATGTAAAATATCTTATATCGACTTTAATTTACGAATAGTAAAACTACAAAAGGTAATTGAAACAGGATTTCACATTTAAAGTCAATTACCTTAAACAAGTTACGTTATGCACGCAACTTGTTTCAGGTCGAAAAGTCACTACGCGGTAGCCCGTAAAGACATACGTGACAGGCTGGAAATGTTTTTTCCTACATTATAATACTCTCACTAATGATTTACAATAATTCAATAAATAATCGATATTCTAGCTCAGTGGTTAAAGAGTTGCGTGTAACTCACAGGTTCAAATCCTCGTAACGGCGAAAAACTATGTGTTAATCGCGTTTATTCGTTAATTAACGGTCACGACCGTCGTTCAAACTGTCAAAATAATTGGCGTAATGAAAAACTCAAAAAAATGTTAAACTTTGATTGAGTAACTGTTAAACTTGATTGTTAAACTTTGATTAAACTTGAAATGTTAAACTTTGATTGAGTTTATTCAATTAGGTCAGATTCGTCAAAGTTAAAATTAGTAAATTGATTTTATCGGTCACGACATGAATACTTTAAAGTTGTAAAGTATTCAAAACGGCGGAAGTTGAAATATAAAAAGACTGAAATAAATAAGACTGAGAGATAATTAAACTGTTAATTAAAATATTTTTTGTAAATATAAAAACTACTTGGCATTTAAATTGTTAAATTTAAGTTGTTTAAGCTGATAAATTTGTTCATTTGTCATGTGCTTTAATAATACTTCACGCGGCAAACAATTAAATTTAATGAGAGTACAGTAATTGATGCCAACGTGTGAGCCCTTAGGCCTAAATATTCGTACAAAGGTTTTATGTTGTAACTGAAGTTAGCGCTTTCAGTCCGCAAATTATTTAAGCTTCATCGAACGCAACGCACAAAGTTATTTAGTTTTTTTTTTTGATGGAATTATTATTACAAACTACACTGGTGTTTCCCTCTGTCCCACTGAGTGTATGTACAATTTTCGGATGAATTCCGTTGACGTTAGAAAAAAGTGCTTGGGTAACTGGATATTAAATAGTCAAACACTAATTTCAATTAAATTCTCGTTCAGCTGGAACGCGTTAATTGTCCAATTATGGAGGTCTACTTAACAAGTCTGGCGTGCGAGCTAATGTGCGGATCGTATTCGATAATCGGTATAACTACGAAGTTACTTTTCCTTGGAAATGGATATGATACACCGTTCCCGTGAAGAACCCATTATGAACTTGTGTTTGATTCATCTTATCCTTTAAACGAGCAATTCTTGTATATGTATAATCGGAATCTCGGAAACGGCTCCAGTGATTTTCATGAAATTTAGTATGTGCGTAGATACGAAAAATCGAAAAGAAAAAGGTTTCATTTTTAGAAAATGTCCTTTTATTCCTGTTTTCAGGGAATGAAAAATATCGTTCGAATATGACAGTAAATTTCGCCGCAAAAAATTATTATAATAGCTTGGTCGGTAATCGGGCGGCTCCAAAACAGACGGCCGTGGTTCGTATCCCGATCATTTACACACTTATTTTTTATACTTTTTTTCTATACCAGATCATTTTCTTTATTTTTTATTTCCAAAATATATGATTTACCAAAAAAAAAACCTCCAGGTACTTTATATTACTCGAGTAGTTATCTGTTACTTTGCGAATGGAATTTAAAAACAAAGTAATATTTTTTTGAAACGATGGGGTTTTGAAGAGTTCTGAAAGGGCTTCCTTAATTTCGATTGTATTGAGTTTCGTGAAAATCATGTTGTTTATGTTACGGGCTTTAGTGTTCGCTCGAGCAACGTTCAAAAAGTCCAACTATTTGTGGTCCAGTATTACGTAAACTTTGTAAGATAGAAGTATAAAACTTTTATTATAATTTTCCTGCCACACAAATTATTACGGTTTTTGAGTTCGTAATAATTTGTGTGGAATGTCATTATAACCGTACGGTATAATGTGATATAATCAAAATTCGAATAGATTTAGACAAGCATCGCTGTGTAAAGTAGAAATCGCGGTCAATGATGCTATTATTTTCTAAATCCACACTTGTTTATAAAGTAAGCAATGCGTGAAAGAGTCTCGAGTTTAATAAATAAAATCAAATTTCTGTTTCGACAATAAGAGCTGTGAAGACCTTTAGCCGTGAAAGCGACGGAAATTTCGTAAACGAACGGTATCTGAAATCATTATAAATAGGAAGTTGTAAATATAATGTTTCCCTCTACCTTAAATTGACTTTACCTTAAAAGAAAGCAATTAAGTGAATATCCAGATTATTTTATTCACATTGATTGATGCAATCGTTTTCTAAGGTATAGAAAGAATTGAATTGTTGAACACAAGCGTTAAAATGATTTCGCTATCATGTCATTATACGTGTGTATCATGTCTACCTGTTACTGTATAGAGCTATGCAACACAGTATTAGTCGCTGAAACAAATTAATATAATTTATAATTAACAAAATGTATAACCTTTCTCGCGTTTCGGTTATTGTACTAATTTACCCACTTCCTCGATTGTTCTGTTTGCTTTGTCCTTGAATTGTATACGGTACACGTCTGTATGCGTTTACATTCCATTTTATCAATAAGTTGGCTTAAAATTGTTGATTTTATCGGTCCATTTATGTCCTAACTTTTTTTATTAGTAGGTACTTTCTTTAAATTGTTTTTTCGCAAGACAATTTATAAACTAGGAAACATTAAATTATTATCAAGTATAAAACGCACTCATTTATAATAATAAAAAAAATATGTGTATGTGTAAGTACTGTTGATGACTCCGTGGCGCAGTTGCCAAGGTATTGGCTTCGGCGTCGGGGGTCGTGGGTTCGATTCCCACACGGGACAACTGTTTGTGTGACCCACAGATAGTTGTTTCGCATCTGGGTGTTTGTCCGCGTGAAATTTATGTTTGTAAAACGTCCTTACAACACAGGATAATATTATCCTAAAGTAAGGACAGTGTTTTTAAAAAAACAAATAATAAAAACTTAATGTAAGAAGGAAATTTTATCCCCATATTTGTTTGTAAAAGGGACATTAAATGCAATTGATAACGGAATTATAATTGGAATTATAAGTAAATGTAAAAAGTCGTTATTGGTTGTCATGGTAATACCTTGAAGTTGGTCGCTTTACACCAACTACACCATGTCGCTTTTTGGCCGTCCGTGTGCTCGCTCGCGCATTGTAAAAAAAATTACATACGCACCAAAAGAAGTACAACTTCACTACATACTATGAAACAAAGTCATCCCGCTGTCTGTCTGTCCCTTTGTATGCTTAGATCTTTAGAACTACGCGACGGATCTTGATGTGGTTTTTTTTACTATATAGAGTGATTCAAGAGGAATGTTTATATGTATAATACATTGCACCCGTGCGATGCCGGGGCGGGTCACTAGTCAATAATACGATTCAGTTATTGCCATTTGCATGTGTTGTAAAAGAGTGACAGCTAAGTGATTTGTCACATGTCGGATTCAGTCAGCGTTAGTGACGTCTGTATGGAGCGGTGACATTTAAATTGCACTCATGTCGTCTTAAGGGAGCTTCACTCGACGGGACCTTGGCAATGTTCTAACAATAATAATTACAAAATTAGACAGAACCCTTTCACTTTTGGATGATTGAAAAAGCTATTTTTTAATACGCTAACATGTTTATAATCTATATACGGTATCTGATAGAGGCACGTGAAAAAACATGTTTCAGAGAAACTACGACTTTATAGTCCCCTTTATTGTACGGTACGAGACTGGGCGTGAAAATACTCATTAAATAGTCAACCATGACAAAGTTTTCTGCGGTTTCAAAAGTAAAAAATAACAAACGCTGTCGGTCATTGAAAGAAAATACACATTTGCATTTTTGGATTATCATCATAATTATACATATTATATATTATATACACATACGAAGTATTAAAAGGTTATAAAATCTCACATTTAAAGTATTTCTCTGTTCATGTACTATATTATTAAATTTATTAATATGACTAACTAGCTGATAGACCATAATTTTTCAAATATTTTTCTGGACGTATCTCGTAGACGTAGCTATTTGGGGAAAATTTTATTTCCCTATATTTTTATTTGTGTTACAAAATGGCCAGCATAATGTTAACATATTTTCGCAACACGATGTTTGGATACGAGTTTATTTATTTTTTGCATTAATTTGACAGACAACACATGTAAAATCCTTTAATTTTTATGATTAAATAAATAAAAATTATCTAACAATTGCTACCCGTTTCGTTGTTATCAAAGTCAGGACTATAGTCATATTATAGATGGAAACCATTTGTTTCCAGCAAAAATATCACAATCTTTGCACTTGGATGGTCCAGCCTCGTATTCTTAATCATGCAATAACAAGTATCTGTCATCATCACATTATTTTTTCAGCTATCAACGTTCATATGTTAATGGTTATCAGTTTAGAGCAATATGATAAGTACCTTAGACCACCATTAAATATGTCACATTCTATACCATAAAATCGACCTTGGTCGTGGTGATTTTGAGAGGTCAATGACTTTATGAAGGAAATGATAAAAAAATACGACATAACTCTCCACGTTAATTTACAAGTTAGACAGAAATAGTGTTTGTAAATATTTATTTACCAAGCTCAAAAGGTTCTGAATTCTATTTGTGGTTAAAATTTAACTTAAATTAATTTTCTTTTCGAGGCATAATCAGACCATGATTATGAGATACGGCTCTTGATCGGACCGGTCGTGGAAGAGGTCATATGTACCCAGGACTCATTTATACAACACAACACGCAAAGATTGTACTAATGCACATAAACAATTAGTTGGTCCTTGCCTACAAGCTTCCCAAATCTTGACGGCCAGTATCACCTACCACACAATAATTTTTTTTATTTTCCCCCGTCAGATTATTAGAATGGCGTCGACAACGATATTGCTGTGCGCGTGCGTGGCGGCGGCGGGTGCGTCGCTGGAAGTCGTGAACCAGTGGAACTACCTGCAGTTCGACTTCCCCCCGGACCCCGTGCTGCTGGAGAAGTTCCAGCCGGAGAACACGGTGCCCACGGGGCTGGAGATCGGCTGGGACCGCCTGTACATCGGGATACCGCGGCTGCGGGCTGGCGTGCCAGCTACCTTGGCTTGGGTCCCACGCAGCTTGCCCCCCGGCGTCAGCCCCGTTTTGCAGGTACCAGTCGACTATCTTTCACTGATGAATGCGAAGTTCGTATGTACAGCCCAGTCACATTATCGACGCTCCTCCCCCCTCTCATTTCGCGACGGTACGATTAGACACTTCAACAATTCAATCATTACATCATTACTTAATATTATAAACGCGAAAATTTGTATGTATGGATCGATGTTTGTTACTCTTTCGGAGAAGTACCACGACCTCACAGAAGAAGAATTATACTTTTGCTTTTAAAAAGTTGTCAACACATCTACAACCCCTAATAAATATCTTACAGAAGAAGTCGCGTGCAAACTTAACGTTAATTGCTGTACTTGATGGACTTGTGTGTTCGATATTACCACTGGCAATCAACTCTCAAACTACTCGTGTGAATTAAAATGGAATAAGTGAAAGAAATGAGACAAAGACATTTATTTTAGCACGATTCATATCTTCGCCATTGCGCCTGTAACTTGTAGGTTCGATCCCAATAGGAAAAAAAATAGTTTTTTACGTGAAAAGTTATCAAGCAAGCATATGGTACATCTGATGTGGGTTGCGGATGGATTGCTAAGCTGTAAATGTAGGGACACTGTGACCTCACTCACCAGACGAAACGCGAACACATAGCACTTCCACTTTACGCCGGTCCTGAGCTAGGCCGTGTTACTTCCCCGGATCAGCATGCAATTGAAGAGACTGCGGTGTTACCCTACCGTGCTAAATAAATTTTATTATTCCATATCCCGTTCATTATGTCTCTAATTTTCATGTTTAAGTATTAAAAAAAAGGAAACAGCAATATGCAGCAATAAATGCAAATAATTTATTTGCATTTATGAATTTCGCTTTATATAAAAGAGTAAAAATTCTATCATTTCTGATGTATATCATTCAATAGGTATCTAGGTTTTTAAACATACATATGTGTAATAAAAATAATGGATTTATTAGGATTTTAGAACATAAAAGAAATTTATGAATACTGATATGTTGTGTATAATTATGTAAAAATGTCATTTAATTTAATACATAATTGCAACCGTCGATTTTGTCAATAATAAATCGTAATGTTTAAAAAAATCAGGATACGTAACGTGTTTTAAAAGTGTTATATTTTAAGCAACTGTTACTAACCGGTCCTGTGTTACACAACTCCTTAATGAATCTACCGAATTTATTTTTAGCCGCCTACACACGCAAGCGAAAGTGACCGTTTTTATGAGATGTAGCAAACGAGCGGTTCACATCATGTTAAGTGATTATCGCCGGACATGGACATCTCTCATATCCGTTCCGAGGACGTGCAGTTGTGTTGTGTTGTTGTAATTTTTGTTGTGCTGTTGTTATCGCCGGTTCTTCTCAGTTTCAGTGGGTTTCTTTCCGAACCGGTAGTAGTGTTTTTGACAATCAATAATTAAGTGCTGCTTCTATATTTAATAAAGACATTTGAATTTGAATTTGTTGTTAATTTCTAAGAGACCAATTACCTACCTTCCGAGTCGAGAGGAAGATGCGTTAATACACGGATTCAATAAAGTCGTGGTTCATCATTGGAAATCATTTTTATATCGGTTTTGATTTAAGTATTAGTCATCGCATTTAAAGTGAAACTTGAAATTTATAAATAGATTTGTCGAAAAATGTTTCGCCGTGACGCGTCCATACGCTCTAGCCACTAAGCTTAGCGGCAGTCTATATCCATACCATGAAAATCATCGAAATCGACATCTTATCAACTTTGTTTTTGTTTCATGTTAGCTATGATTTATCTATTTTTATTTTACAAACAACTTTCATTCAAAATCTATATTACTAAAAATAAGACATAAGCAAGTTTGAATCGCCTCAGCCTTCTTGTTGTGAGCATGTAAAATAGTACTTAGAAATCCTCTGCCTACCGTAGAAGGCGACCCAAAGGGGATTTCGGGTCCGGGTGAACAGATGCGAACTGAATCGAACCCCGCTTCTTTTATGTTGGGACCTAATTATTAATCAAAATCTACATTGTACTGCACTCCGTAGTAGATAGAACCAAGTGTATTAAAAAAGAAATCTAATAACTCTCTTATTTAATCGATATAATGTGCAAAGAGCATTATATGTACATATGTTTCCGTTTCTTTATTACACGTCCTGAAAACTATTAAATATTTTATAATAATTTTAAATTTTCTTCGATACAATCATCATAAGCGTATCGAGGCCCCACCATTGTCAAAAGGAAATTTTGTGTGACTTTGACATTAACCGGAGCAAGGCCGGTCGACTTTAGAAGTAGGCGAAAACATTGAAAGTGAAAGTAGCGAAACGGACGCTATGTAATATGTTTTTAAAGTTGTTATATATGTTATACATCGCGCGTCATGTCGGTCAATTGGAAAGTGGAGGACAACCGCACACTAAATAAATGACAGGAAATTAATTCTTATTTATAACGTAAGCCTGAACCAGTTATTAAAACATAAGATATGAGCACTTCTTACTCTTACCTCTTCGTACTTGTCTTTACTCCGTTCCATGGATTAAATGCTATCTTGATTTCTCATTCTATATTTGTTGCGAAGAAGTCTTGTGATCTGAAGACATCGTCTTCTATCATCATATAACGCTGTTTCATGATAAATTTTGCTTCATTCTGTTCTTTTAATGAATAACCTGTTATATTTACTTATTAGACTTTAAGGGGAAGTGAGTGATCCACAATTCATTAATTGTTAATCAATTGACTACAACAGATATCAGATTTATGTACAGATAAACAACATATCCTTAGTTTTCTAATCTTTGTATGACACTCCGAAGTGTGTTTTTAAATTTTAATCAAAAGGTTGAAAAATAACTAAATTTTATTTACTTTTATAGAGAGAACAGGAATTCCAAACTTATTATACTAGTGTAATTGAATATTTTGATAATCATTCGGTTAATGTCTATTGAATGCATGATATTTTAACAGCGTTAATCTTAGCTGATGGCTGATTAAAAATAAGTGGGTGAAATTAGTCGTGGTCAAAAAAACCTGACCGACGGATTTTCATTGTTGGCAGTGAGTTTATCTCATTCGTTCTCACATTAAAAACAAAACACGGATCTGTGACGAATTACACGCGCGTATCTAGAGATTGTAATCGGCGCGGACACGAGAAAGCGTGAAGGGCGATCGAGCAGAATAAAGTTAACTGCCGGCCTTGACAAGACAAAGCCAACACTTGTTAGGACATACATGATCTTGTTATAACTTCTCGCTCTGTAGGACGCCATGCACAATAATCTCAATAAAAACCCCATCAGTAATTTTTATCAAGTTGAATCCTTAATAGTAGACGTATAATCTTAACATTAGAATCCAGTGCGAGACGGGGCGCGACCGCAAAGTCACTCCATTCACTCTGATGAAGTCCAAGAGGACATGATCCGGACTCCTCGGAATAGGTCCGAAACTATTCGGTACATACACCGACTGGACGTGGGATCAGCCGTTTTGATATTTTGATAAATTGAATCCAATCATTTAATTTTATCAAGTTGAATCTTTGACTTGTCTTTTGTGTTGATGTAGATTAGTAAGGTAACGAATGTTTGATTTCTCACATTCGTAAAAGCGAATGTGGACTTAAAAATAATTCGCGCGAAAAAATGTTAGACAGGATTGACATTTTCTGATTCATTTTCATTGAGCCAATAGAGTTTGAACGAACGAATTTCGTCTCATAAAGTTCAGTGTTAATTTGATTTGTTTTTATTTGAGGTTTAACATAATATTCGAAAGTGACAAACTAGTATGAAAACACGTGTTTAAATAAATTTGTGCTTTTATGAAAATATGTTGTGTCATAAAAATATAGCCTAGCACTATGCGAAATAACCAAGAAACTAAATATAAAAATGAATATGACGAATATAAACTTTAGTTAAGTGATTCTTTCTGTTGATATGGTAATACTCAGGGAGGCAGATGCGTTGCCACCTTTTAATAAAGTGGGCTTCGGCTATCACATTCATCAGGCGAAACGTAGAGATATAACGCTTCCAGTTTTCGCCGGTCTTCTGTAAGGTGAAGGCGAAGACTGTTGCGTGACCCTACCACATTTAAACTGATATGTACATTTTCTATTTGATTTTGAGGAATTCCCTGATGTATTTCCGTGGTCGAAGATCCAATATCAATGATCTTAATATGGGACAATCCTATATGGTCTTTTGTTATACAAGACGCAGTTCTGGAAAACATACAAAAAAAAATCAACCGAATTCGGAACCATCTCTTAAAAAAACGCAAAAATGCGTTTCAAGAACGCTAGTGGCATATCTTAATAGTTAAAAACTATTTAACATACAACAAAAAATAATAAATAATTCGTATAATCGTTTTGTTTTCTGTAAAATTGATAGTAAATCTATAAATTCTAATTCCCTCGCTTTTTTGATGAATGAATTTTGCGCTTTCATACACTATGTAATATATAATGCTTCATCTGGCACCGAACTTTTGGAAATTCTTTTTGAAAAACTAAGCTTGAGAGAGCCACGGGGACATTCGTGCATTAATAAATTGTGGGCATTGTCGACTGTGGGCCGCTGAGACCTTTGTTAACGCAATTGACATGCGAGTACGACAAATCGCGATGTCTGAATAAAGGGATATGTCCTTTTTAAATGTATTAAGCGCGGCAGGTATTCAGATATATTCAGAATAGGCGCGGAATAATGGAGAAAAGTTTATATTCAAAGCATGTTATTGTTGCCCGAATGAATAAAGGGTTTGCGAATACTTATTAAAAAACCACGTTGTGTCGACATTAGCATGAACTTAACAACAATAATTCAAGTAAATAAAATGCTCATAGACCTTTTAATTTAAAAATGGACATATTCCCGTGTTCGATTTTTCTCAATTCATCGAGGGCCTTGTCGAGATAACCTCGTATTAAGTATTGTTTGTTTGTACAAGTCATTTTCTTACTTTTAAACTATTTTTTTTTTCAATATTTGCGTGTTTTCGGTACAGTCGTCGTACGGTTTCGTACGGTACGTCTGAAGATATTGAAAACGGAGACAACAAAAAAACAACAGATGAAAACAGCAAACACACTCAAAAATACAAGGTTTTGCCGTATAAACTTTCCTACACTTTTTATACTAAAATGCATCTCACTTAGTACTATAATTATTACCAAATAACTATATACAATTGAACTTTAATAAGTTTAAGCTGAATTAATAAAAGTATTAATAATAAACTAAGTGTAATAAATAAAAACGAAAGTCTTCAAGAGCTGCGTGGCTTCAAGGCACCTTTAGTTGTAATGATGTTGTTTATTAAAATATATAGAAAAAAGTTTGTTTTGCATTTTTACAAAATTTAATTATGTTTTGCGTTTTAATACACATAACCTTAAGGCGCAAATCCGAAATTCGTTCGATTCTCGCGGCGGGGAAAAACTTTCCGTCATTTTTTCCCCACATATTTTAATGTTTTATGTAAACTGCAGAGATTAGCATAAAATTTATCTATCTATAAGAATTCTAAATTTGATTTATGTTGTTCAGGCGTATCCCGATTGGTCGTGGCACACCGCTGGCCGCGGTGACATCAACTGCACAGGCTTGATCTCCGTCTACCGCACGCGGGCTGATCGCTGCAACAGGCTCTGGGTGCTGGACTCCGGCATATTCACGAGCATTGACGACTTCCGACGCGTGTGCCCACCCAAGATCCTCATATTCGATATGGCCACCGATCGCTTGGTGAGTGTCTTTATTACATAAAATGTGAATGTTCTTCGGTATTAAGTGCAGTTCGCCTGCGTCAGTTATACAGTCTGAGTACAGCATGTGTGGAAGAGTGAACATGCTTTTTCTGAGTTTACCAACTAAAAGATCTATCGCTGATAAATGTGATGACATTCAAATACTGACCAGCGTTAGAAAAACATAAATGAATAGGGGATGATATTTTTTTTTGTGCTTTGAAAGAAAACGTATATTTTAAGCTCACACTGTTTAACTAATTCGAAGCAAAAAAATTATTTAACTAGAGATATAACAAATTATAGGTACGGTAGGATCTGAACAATTGTGTTTGCAAAACGCTGTTCAAGTTTGAAGGCCGATAGCAAAGGCGTCGATATGACGTATAGTATTTTTTTTATTTTTACTATAGTTTCAAGTATAACTGTTATAAATACAAACAATTTACGGAGGTGATAGGAGGTAATGCCAAAGTTTCAGGTCAATCGCCTTGCATTCGCTTGTTTACCTTTACTTTACTTTCGCAAAAACAAATGGACCCTAGGTTGCAACATGTGAGCCTTTCACTTAATTTCTTTAACAACAATACAGTTACAATATGTTATCATATAAAAAGGTATTATGGTAAAATACAAATCACACTCTTTTATTACAATTTAATGAAAATAACGATGACTCCGTGGCGCAGTCGCCAAGGTATCGGCTCCGGCGTCGGGGTCGTGGGTTCGATTCCCACACGGGACAACTCTTTGTGTGACCCACAGATAGTTGTTCCGCATCTGGGTGTTTGTCCGCGTGAAATATTATGTTTGTAAAAACGCCCTTACAACATAGGATAATGTTATCCAAAGTAAGGGCAATGTTTTTTCTAAAAAAAAAACCTTACATGTAGAATTATTTTAATTTTAATAATGTGAAAATTATTGGAAATTCTTTTTTATAACTTTCTTGTCACACGAATCAACACAAAAATAAACATCATATATTAAAACAGTTTTTACTATTTATTTAAACATAAATTATATCCGTTCACGAGAATTTGAGTTTTTGAATAAAAATATATTTCTGACACTCAGTTATTAATGAACCGTTTCTTTTCGTAGGTTGGTTCTGTATTTCTTTATATGACACACGACCATATTGTTCAAGAAATTGCTTTTATAATGCTTTTAAATGAATACTAACTGTAATGTGTTAACGATATGATAAGAGATATTGATAGATTTTTAATTCATTGGTGGTAAGTACCGCAACTTGTTAAGCGGTCTGGCGCCTGATTTAATGCTTGAATAAAAATTATATGGGGCAGTTTTGACTGCGCCGACCAACGCGCTTAGCAGCGGTTCTGTTTCAACGTCTTAGGGCTAGTGGATACCTAACGGTGCTAACGAAGCTAGCCAAGGCTTGCCCCGATCGCCTTGCGGTTCTCTCCTGAGAACCGCGAATTTTCGGAAGGGACCACCATCACTGGCCTTGGGTGTAGTCCTTAGTCAGCGGTGGTCCTCGTTTGGCCCTTTAGCGCCCTCGGGTAGTTTTTAATTAGCTATAAGCACACACCCGCGTGCACAATAAGATCGGCACAAGGACGCACTAGGGTCACACATTTAGGCACTCATCCTCCCTGCCTATACCCGGCAGGGAGGGATACGGACACACCCCGGCATCCCACCGGGCTTACTAAAATAGCAAAAATTTTTTCTAAACTAAAAAATGGCCGAAATTAAGGCCATATTAATGACCCTTCAGGCAAAGCACCCTGAAGCTTTTAAAGATGCCCTTCAGGCACTTAAAGAACTGTCAAGACCCTCCTCAAGGGCATCCACCTCGACCGACGATGCTGCACCGAGCTCCTCCTCGCAAGAGGAAATGGAGCTAGACTCGCCCCTTTCTCCCGACGCCGACGAAGGAGGTTTGTTCATCGAAGTGGTGAACAAAAAGAAGCGCAAGAAGCGCACCTCCCAGCCGTCTTCAACGGCCACGTCCCCCGTACCGCCAGTTAAGGCGCCAAGGCCGACCGAATCGGCCGTAGCCGGGCCCTCAGTGCCCACCCAACCAACGACATCGCCTTCAGCGATCCCAACCCCATCGCCTTCAGCGATCCCAACCCCATCGCCTTCAGCGATCTCAACCCCGGTTGCTACTCAAGCAGCCCCCGCGCCTCCCGCGGCCCCTCGTCCGCCGCAAGACAAGCGGCCACCTCCCATCTTCGTACAGGACACCTCAAAGTGGCCTATGATAGAGTCCGCCCTATCTAATAGGGTCAAATTTAGCGCAACGTCCACTACCCAAGGCATCAAGCTACAGCTTGAGACAGCCGACGCCCACAGGCAGGTTTCAAAATTCCTGCGAGACAAGGAGGTGTTTTACCACACCTACACTCTCGCAGAGGATAGAATTCTCCGCGTTGTAATAAAGAGGATCCCTGGAAACATATCCACCGACAGAGTGTTCGAATCACTCAAAAACCAAAACCTCCCGGTCCTTGCAGTCCATCGCATGACCAGTAAGCGCATGCGCACTCCCATTGACCTAGTCATGGTCCATCTCGAGTTGACCCCGGCAGGGAAGGAAATATTCAACATACAATCCGTGCTAGGACTAGACAACATAGTCGTAGAACCCCCGCATAAAGGCGTGCTCCCAGGGCAATGCCACAAATGCCAAAAATATGGGCACGCAGCCCGTAATTGCTTCGCCAGGCCTAGGTGCGTCAAGTGCCTAGGAGACCACGGCACCCGAGACTGCCCCCGGCCTAAAGATAAGGCACTGCTAGTGAGCTACGGGCCTCCCGCTTGCGTGCTGTGCCAAAAAGAAGGCCACACAGCCAACTACCTCGGCTGTCCCAACGCGCCTAAGCGCAGACCCGCCAAACCGGCCCCTCAGGCCACCAGAAGACCACCCGTACCGACGGCTGCCTCCTTCCCACCTCTACGCCCCGCGTGGCAGAACCCTATGGCCCCCGCTTGGGCCAAACCTAACCCGCCTATCATGACACCCAAACTAGCCGCACAGCCGGCTCCAATCCCTATCCCAATCCCACCAACACCAGCGACCGGAAGTAACCCTCTGGACTCGCCTCGAGGCACCGCACTCGACTCGCTATCCGACAGGCTCGACTTTGAAGTCGCTGCCCCCGTCGAACATACGCGCTTTCCATACGTAGAGGGACACACATCGGATGTGCTTGACATTGCACTCGTCAAAAACATCAGTCTCTCCTTATGCGAACCGGAAGTGATACACGAGCTTCACTCCGATCACCGACCAGTTCTCCTCCGGCTAGGGCCTTCAGCAACAGCCGCTCCCTTAACCAAAACCGTCATCAGCTGGCATAAAATCAGATCTAAATTTAACGAACCTAATCCTCCACAACTAGAGTCAATCCCTAGAGAATTAAATACCAAACAGGACACGGAAACCGCAATTCGAGCCCTCACAAGCCACGTCAACACCGTCGTCGAGCAATGCTCGAGACAGGTTCCAGCGATGGAAGACCATCGCTGGGCCCTGCCAGACGATGTGCGAGACTTGCTGAGACGCAAGAATGCGGCTACCCGAGCCTATGATAGATATCCCACCGACTCGAATCGTAGACTGCTACGTAAATTGCAGCGTGAGGTCAAAACACGCATAGCAGACTCACGAAACGAACGTTGGGATTCCACCCTAGCTTCAGTAAAACCATCCCATGTAGCCTTCTGGAAACTTCCCAAATCCCTCAAGGGTAACGGCATAACAACCATGCCGCCACTAGTCCGTCCGATAGGTACGCCAGCAATGCTGGACGAAGAGAAGGCCGAATGCCTGGCTGACAGCCTAGAGTCTCAATGCTCCCCCAGTCTGCTTCCGATCGACCCCGAACACCTCCGCAAGGTGAACGAAGAGGTAGAAAGGAAAGCCTTAGAGCCACTTCGCGATCCCGTTCCCCCAGTCACGTGCTCCGAAATAATAGACACCATCAATAAACTACGCCCGCGTAAAGCACCAGGCTCAGATGGTTTCACCAATAAGGTGACCAAGCTCCTCCCTACTAGCATCCTTCAGATACTAGTATTAATTTACAACGCGGCCTTAACCGAAGGCTTCTTCCCATCCGAGTGGAAGGAAGCCGTCATAGGGTTCCTCAAACCCTCTAAACCCGCCACTCTCCCAACCTCATATCGTCCAATAAGTCTTCTCAAAACATTTGGGAAGATCTTTGAAAGACTAATATTAGCCCGCTTAAGATTCCTTATGGACACCAAAGGGCTCCCCATCCCAGAGCAGTTTGGATTTAGAGCCAAACACTCATGTACCCATCAAGTGCACCGCATCACGGAGCACATTTTAACTAAACGTCAACGTGGACTCAACACCGGTGCGCTCTTCATGGACGTGGCAAAAGCGTTCGACAAAGTCTGGCACAACGGGCTCGTATACAAGCTATACGGGTACGGAGTGTCCGACCGTCTCGTATGCATAATACGAGACTTCCTAAGTAATCGAACCTTTCGCTATCGCGTCGAGGGCGTGTGTTCGACTACGCATCCCGTTCGAGCCGGGGTGCCCCAAGGGTCGGTGTTGGGACCAGTCTTGTTCACTCTCTACACCAATGACATGCCGCGTGTCAAAGATGTAGAACTTGCTCTTTTTGCCGACGACACCTGTATTTATACCACAGGCAGAACACCCGAATTGATCCATCGACGCCTCCAAGCTGCGGCCATCACCATCGGTGACTGGTTTTCGGCAATGGAGGATCGAAATCAATCCCGCCAAAAGCGCGGCAGTCCTTTTCGCGCACAAAAAGAACATACCCATTTCACCCCCCGTTAAACTCTTGGACAGCCCAGTACCATGGGTTAATAAAGTCAAATATCTAGGCGTCGTCCTCGACTCCCAGCTTAAATTCACCCAGCACGTGACCCAGGTCAGGAACCGGGCGGCCTTCGTACTCGGTCGCCTCTACCCGTTCCTCAATAAAACGTCAAAAATGTCCCTTCGGAACAAGGTGACCTTATATAAGGCAGTAGTTCGCCCTATCATGACGTACGCGAGCCCCGTCTTCGCTCACATTGCTCCGAAGCAAATACACCGGCTTCAGGTGATTCAAAATCGATTCTTGCGCAGAGCCACGGGAGCACCCTGGTTCATGCGCAATATCGACCTACATGTCGATCTAGAATTGCCCACCATCGCGCAATTCCTGAAGTCGGCGTCGCGCCGATATTTCGATTCCGCCGCCGCGCATCCCAACCCACTTATCGTAGGTGCCGTCACCTACAGGCCCTTGCCGCTAAACATTTTCCGCCGCGATTACCGAAGACCGCGTCACGTTCTCGACTTCCCTGACGATGAGACGACTATCGCCATCGAAAGGATCAAAAAACTCAAGAAACACACCAACACACACCGCACTCGCCGGCGAGTGCGGCAAACATATACTAGGTTCCGCCACGTACCTGGCAGGTTTTCCCCTATTAATGATAGAAGCGTTGCTGGAGTTTCTTCCGCCACTTCTTCTCCCAGCGCCAACGCTCTCCGAAGTGGTAGTAATGTTAGCTCTAATAATTCCCCCAGTCAGATAATAGCTAACGATCGAGCCGAGGTCCGGCCCTCTCGGGCACCCTCGAATCGGAATGCTAAACGCGTGCTGAGTGACAGCCCAAGCCGAGGTCCCCTCTCGGGGACCCTTGAGCCTGATCACTCCATGGAGCGCCCGCCAAAGCGCCCTAAGAGCTTGGCGGCCTCCCAAACCGGTAACAATAATACCGTGACGGCCCGAGCCGAGGCTCCCCCGGGAGCCCTCGAGCTTAGTCACCATAACACGTAATAATAGTACGCCGAGGTTCAGGCTAGGCGCCTCGTGCGCCAGGCCACCTCAAGTCCGTCGGATCTGTGAAGGCCCCTAAGGCCAACAGTGGCTCATCCAGCCAAAAAAAAAAAAAAAAATTATATGGCCATTGCTGTTCTATTTTTATACTCTGATGAAGAAAATGCCCGCAAATATGTAATCGGTATGAAAAATTAACCTAAATCTATGTTCTTGTGTTTGTGTTTGAAATAAGTGTTTATACATAACATACGTATATGTTTGTCGTGAATTGCCAATTCTAATTTATTAAAAATACAATTCCAATTCCACAGTGGAGTCAACAATGTGGTTTTATTTATGAACGAATTGGTATATGAGTGATATGTCACAATTTATATCGGTCCAGTCACTTCAATGATAATAGTGTATAATGCTTAGAGTCACATTAGCTAATTTATTAAATGATCTGTAAGTTGTTTAAGTGTCCTGCTAAATGTATGGACAGGATGCAATGTGAAATGCAGATTCGATTAATTCATAACAAATTGAAAACAGCAATAATACCTTAAATAATATTTTAATAATAGCAACAATATTTAATCGCGAATGTTTGAATTGAACCATAAAGTTTCTTCTACTTTATGGTTCGATACGCTTACGTTCATACTTACAGACTTAAAGCGAGTCCATTTTGTTTAAATTTTAGTTTAGTTGATGTTTGTATTGTCGCCATAGAATTGAAAATAATAAAAGTGTTTAATTTAAGACTCGCGTTCCTCGGCGGTTCTCACCGCTCCCAGCCACCGACTAGTTAATTGCACAGTCGACAGCCATCGGGGTTTCGGTCCGAACCACGACCTCTATGGCCCTTAGATGACACACCATAGCACATGAGCACGCATGAGCACATGCGCGGCCCTACCCACAACGGAGGGCCCAAACCCGTGGGTTCTGGTTAGCCTACCGGTTCTGCGTCAGATGAAGCTTTAATAGTCTCGGGACCGAAATCAAAAACATCAGTTAATACAAGATACAAGATTTAAAAGAAACAAGCTGATGGCTTAGTAATAAGAAATAGTTGAAGTTACTGAAGCACATCAGATTTACAGGCATCACCAAAAATTACGATTATTAATATTAGATAATCTATTGAGTTCTGTTGTCTTCCTGTTTTTGCAAATGTTTAATTAATTATATATTCGATTAACGTAAACAATCAAAAGTAAAACAGAACAAAACTAGTTCATGGAGCATTCTTTTACTGCTGCGTTCAAGTTCGCCCAGTTCAGGGTCACTGGCCAGATTCGTGATGCTTCCGTAAGTATTATAGTCGAAATTTCATTCAATAATTCAAAACGATTCGTATCGAAACATTTGATAATATCAGACTTAATGAGCCATTTTTCAACGACGTTGATCCGGTATGCGTTGTTATTTATTCTTGGAATGTATTATTTTTAATTTATACAGTGATTTTTGTAAGGCTCAGTAGGATAAGACATTTCAACGAATTGTGACAAATTGTTACTGATTCGACAGGATATTATGCTGTATTATTTAGTAGTGATAGTATTTTACTCGATTATACTATAAAGATAAAAAGAAAAGTGAACTAACTAGACTATCTATTACTTTTAATAACTACAGTAGACGCGATTTAATTTTTTACTTGCTTATTACAAGTATAGATAATACGTACATAATTTGCCACTTTTGGAAAAATAAAAAAAATGTACATATCATTGTTCAGCCATATTCAGTTATAAATAGTAGAGTTTGAGAAAAATCCGGTAATTTTTTTTATCTATACTAAGTATAAGAAAGAGTAACTAATAATTATGGTGACTAGATTACGACAGCTAAATACTTGAAAAGACTACATATTTTAATCGTCTTTTAATCTAAAAACCATAGTCTATTTGAGAAGGAATAAGAAGAAAGTTGTTTTCATTTATAGTTTCACTGTGTGGATTTTTAAATAAAAATTTAAACAATACTAGCATTTTTCTATTACTGTATATAATAAACGGTTTTAATGATTTTGAGAGATCTGTTTTTTTATTGTGCATTCATAAAGCACGGCGCTAGGCGATCTAAGTGGCGGAGGAGTGAAAGGTAGTCCCACTAGATTCTAGGTATGGCGATAAACGTTGTTAAGCAGTTGAATTAATATCCCTTTGTGAATTAGGTGAAGGCGATAAATTCGACTAGACTATTAAGTCCACTGAGGTCCTTCTTAAAGTCACAGTTTGTTAAATGATTTTTTGTTTGTTCTTTTAATTTATCACGTTTTTAATTTTTTTTAACTATTCATGAGTCACCTGCCTTTATTGATGGAAGTCAACAAAAACAATTTAATTATTTTGAATACAAATTTCTGGCACATTTCTTCACTTTAGGTATACAATATACTTTTATTATTTAATATGCAAATTATAATAATTAAATGAACGTTCGTTATTAAGGTATTTAATTATAACTTTTAAAAATTTTCACGCGGAAGATTAATGTTTACTAAACGATAAAAACTTTATGAGTAACATTGAGCGCGAGAATAACAAACGACATATTATTATTCTTTTTTTCTCCTACAACTAGCCTAGAAGAGCTACGTAAATTACGAACAATGTTAGTCTAGAGCAGGGGTGGCCAAAAGGTCGATCACGGCTATTATTCCAGTCGATCGTGGCAAGGCAAAAAATAAAATATGTAGAACAGACTGCGCATCGTATCTAATCACTAACCGCTACACGCATTATCTTGTATCATTTTTCAACATAATTTCAACATGATCAGCACAACAGACTATACTTTAGAGTGAACGTATTCAATATTCTGTTGTGGGTTTAATGTCCGGTACGACGGAATGCGGAAGTAAGGCGCGCTTAAAGAAATTTATGCTAATTCAATCCTACTGCCTTTCGTTAACAAGACATAATATACTTTTATTGGTGTGCTTTAAAATGGGCGATTTCGTTACCCTATCAAGGTTGCAATGGCCAAAAGTATTTCTACATTACAGCAGCAGGAACAATTTATATCTATTAGTTCCATTATCGAGGCCCTCAGAAGACGCAGTAAACGCTTCACCATATCTCTCTCTCCCGTGTATTTATTATTCTCACACGGTAGTAGGGTCTGCCTTTCCTGTCTTTCGCTTCCACTTCGCTCTATCCATCGCATCGTCATGGGTCACATTGCAGGCGTTAAGATCTTTTCTCAGTACCTCTGGCCATCTTATTTTTGGTCATCCTCGTCTCCGGGAACCTCGGATGTCCAGATGGTACGTTTCTTTCGCAATGTAATCAGAAGGTCGACGTTGCACATGTCCATACTATCGCAGCCTACTTTCCTGGAGCTTGTCGGCGATGTCACGGACTCCGAGACTTCCTCGCACGTACTCGTTACGTATCTTGTCGAGTCTCGTCACTCTGCACATCTACCGTAGCATCTTCAGCTCTGCTACTTGTATGGTATGGACCTAGTTCCGTGTCACGGCCCTAGTACCGTTTCGCGGTTAAACGGTTGAACGGTTCACCATATAAGTCCAGAAATCTAAAGTTGAGAAAAAACTTAAATTCTTCGCTATTGCCCGAACGGGCAGGTCCCTCCGGGGAGACACCACTACCTCACAGAGGACCGACGTGAGTGGAAGTGTTATACTTCTATAAAAAGGTGGCACATCTGTAACCCTACGGTTGTAGCAAATGTCCATGGGCGGCTGTTTTCACTTAACATCAGGTGAACCGCCAGTTCGCTTGTCACTTTCTTATATAAATAAAAAAAATTGAATAACATATTAAGAAGCTGACAAATTGGACATTTTTTATGTGAGAGCGTCGCAGATTAAGTGAAAAGACTCTTCACATTTATTATTTGACAATGCTTTTGAATATCTTTTTTATATTTATATTTATTTATTTATTTATTGCATATCCATTAATTTCTTTTTTAAAAGTCAGGGTGATACAATTCATACTTTAGATTAAAACATATTAAAATATGTTAAACAAGTGATATGACACATACTTCCATTAAAGAAGGTTTAACCTTTTTTTAGGTCTTTACCGCCGCCGATTAACTTCTAAAATATTGTCAACTGTGTTGTCAACTTTTAATGGATTAACGCCCGTTTTCTAAAACACGGACATCGGTTTCTGAAACAATGATAATCATAGAAGTTAACCAATCAGCTGTCAAACTGTAATTCCTAAATGAACCGTTGTAGGGCCAAACAGCAGCTTTTACTGTTGCATATATGGGCAGGCTCGTCCGGGGAAGCACCACGACCTGACAGAAAACCGGTGCAAAATGGGAGTTTTGCACCGGTTCATTTCCGCGTTTCCTCTGATTACTGAGGTAACCGGCCCATTTTTATATAGGTTGGCAACGCAACAACACAACAATTCTGAAAACAACACAACAAAACATAACAATTCTGATGTTGTAGATGTTCATGTGCAGCGGTAATCATTTATCATGAATGTGTAATAAAATTTTACATAAATGTGTGCCACAAACAAAAGAAAAATATTGGCCGTGATAGTGCATTTTGTTTTAGTGCAAAATTAATTTTTCATTAGGTAATATATTATCTAAATGATTTAATCAGAACTTGTAAAAAATAATATGTGAAGTGTAACTTATTGCTATTTTAATTGGAATAAATCTGTTGTAAATATTATTGTGTGGCTACAGTATTATATTAGAAAATTATATTAAAGTCTGATGAAAGTATGAAAGTATTAATAATAATAATAATAATAATAATGTATTTATTTGCGAAATATAGGTTAGGCATGAGGTGTACAACACAGTAATTTTTATCGCTATATTCTACCCATTTTGTAGGGTGTGCAAATATGATATGTTCGCTTAAAGGTTGTCAGTATACATTCTCAAATTTCTTAATTATTATAATCATAAAATAAAATTGAAAAAATTATATAACAGAATATTAAAATAATATTAAAACATATGTCTATGAAAAAAGTAAGTTAACAAACGGTAATAATAGAACAGAGAACAAAATGACAAATAATTAAATGACTAAAAAAATAAAAAAAAAATCGATAAAATTGCACATTATTAATTCACTGAATACGTTTAGATTATTAATTTGACATAAATTCGTTTATATTGTAATAACATTTTTCTGTTAACATGTCGCGTAGTTTTTTCTTAAATAGATTTGTGTTTAATTCCTTCATTTCTTTCGAGAGCCTATTATATATTTTTGGGCCATGCAGAGTATACTCTTGCTCATAAGTTTAGTATTAGTTTTAGGTAAACAAAGTTTGTGTAAGTCACGTCTGCTTCGCTCATGGTTGGGCTTGGAGAAAAGAGACAAGTTATTTTTCACAAACATCGCACTCTCAAATATGTATAACGACGGCATGGTTAATATTTTATATTGTATAAAAGAAGATTTACAGCTTTCTCTCGTTTTTAATTTACACATCGCTCTAACGCATTTTTTTTTGTGACCTGAATATATTTTCTTTCTTGCTGCAATTTCCCCAGAATATGATGCCATATCTAAGATGCGATTCTACATAGGCATAATATGCAGTTAACAGTGATTCAATGTTTAAGGTGCTAGACAATTTCCATAGAATATATGCCGCTTTACTTATTTTGTTACACACTATGTCCGATTGATAAGTCCATGTTAATCTAGTGTCGATTGTCAAGCCTAAAAACTTTGTGTAGTCAACTTTTTCAATTTGGTTTCCTCTGTGTATTACTTTTAAATTTAAATCATTTGCACATCTTTGATAGAACTTTATAAATTTAGTTTTATCCAAATTAACTTGTAAATTATTCTTTTGCAATTCCTCAATGATTTGTGTTAGTGTTAAATTTAATTCGTCTTCTAGATCATGTTTAACACTTTTAATGATAGCTGTGCTATCATCGGCAAATAAAACCATGGGGTGTGAAACACATTTAGGTAAGTCATTTATGTAAATAAGAAATAACAATGGTCCTAACACACTTCCCTGTGGAACGCCATACCGAACATATCGAGAATTAGATGTGTAAATTTTTTCTTCTCTCATTTTTATGTCGTGTCGAGTTATTTGTGTTACTTGTTGTCTATTGGTCAGGTATGTCCGAATCAGATTTAAAATATTACCTCTTATTCCGTAATATTCAACTTTATGCAATAATATTTGGTGGTCTACATAGTCAAAAGCTTTACTCATGTCTAAAAACAGAGCGCAGATATCTATTTTACTATCAATGTTTTTGATTATTAAATTTAATAAATCATATATTGCTCTATTAATTGATTTATTTTTCCTGAATCCCTTCTGTTCATCCACTAATAGATTAAATTTTTCGAGATAATTACTCAGGTATTTATGCATAATCTTTTCAAAAATCTTCGAAATAACTGGTGTAAGGGCAATGGGTCTATAGCTGCTTATATCATCTTTCGAACCCTTTTTTTTATAAAGTGGTTTAATAACAGTTGTTTTAAGACCCTCTGGGTAAACACCAACTTGTACACATAAGTTAAATATGTAACTTAAATGTGGAGAAACACTCTTGTTAACTAACTTAATGACACGTGTAGAAAGTCCCATCGTATCCAACGCTATTTGTGTTTTTTAGTGACTTTATAGCATTTGAAACATCTAGAGAAATGATTGGTGGCATAAAAAATGAATGCGCAGATGCTTCTAATGTGATATTTTTATTATTTCTTAAAACTTGAGATGCCAATACTTGGTCAGTATAATAATTATTAAATGCATCGGCAATGTCTTTCGGATTATTGATGATAGCATTATCATCACCAAAGTTTATTTTTTTCAATGTATTCTTGAGGGTGATAACTCTTATTTCCATTAATAATTTGCCAAATAGTTTTACATTTGTTATTTGATAATTTAATTCTATAATTATTTCTAGCTTTTTGTGTAAGCTTAATAACCTTTTTAAGTCTATGAGTGTATGTTTTTAGAAGCAGTCTTGTTTGTTCATTGGGATTTAGCCTGTATCTCCATAGCATTTTTCTCTGTGTTTTAGAACATAACTTGATGCTTTTAGTCAGCCATTTAACCCGTTTATTTAATTGGATAGTAATTGTGTTAATGGGAAAACACAAATCATAAATTAATTTAAAAGTTTCTATAAATTTATTGTAGGCATCATTAGGTTCATTTGCTGTATACAACTCAGAAAATGTAAGTGATTCAATGTATGATTTAAATTTATTCATATTTTCCTTGCTATAATCTCGACGTCTTATTTTCCATGTGTCAATAATGAATTTTTTTGCAACAGGATATTTACACAGCTGTGCAGGTATTGTATGTATGATTATTTACATTATATTAAAGACGTTAACTTAAAACTCCAAGATAAAAATAATATTCCACGTTTTATTTAAAAAGACAATAGAAAAAATCATTTAGAAGTTTCTTTTTGATTCTACGATGCCTTATATAAAGGGGCATATAAAGGCCTCATGGCTAAAGGACCGAGGTCAATCTTTTATAAGAATATAACACTGTAAAGGGTGCGGCATGTCGCTTTTGCAACAGCTCAGGCATTGAACCGCTCGATTATCATAGAATCGCGTCACGGCGGTTGTTCCAATTTCAAATTTATTCTTGTTATACCGTCATCAGAATTTTATGTTTGTACGTACATAAGGAATGCTGTCAGAATGGCGACTGTTCGATTTTTAAATACATTTTATTATATGAATGTATGTATACCTATTTGCTGTGTTTGTCGTAATTTTAAGGTCCCAGATAAGAGGAATAAATTTATCTTCATGATCGCTGCAAATCGATCCTGAGCCACCTACATCCATAAGTGGAATAATGTAAGAGGAACAAATAAGCTCAATTTATAAAAAAATACCTAATCAGTTTTTATATTTAATATAAACGACATCATATATTATTATTTAACTTATTTTGTATTTATTCTTGTTTAATGTATTTTTATTTATAAATTTTATACTTATTTATTGTTTTATTACTAACTTTAACGACCGAAAATCAAATCTTTATGTTTTCATTCGCTCAATGACTCGCTAAAATTAAATCAAGTGCTACATTTATATAGATTAATGTTGTTTCAAATTAAAGGTTTAATGCAGTTGTGTAATATAAAACGAGATTTGAAAGCATTATTAATGAAGTCAACATGATACATGGTCACCTATGAGCGAAACAAGTGAGCTATTTGTTAAAGCCTCTGTTTGATTAATGATTACATATTTAAAAAACCAAACGAGCAAGTTGTATAATTTTAACCCGTTCTTAAATAAAGAATTTATCTTTAACATAATAAACACAAGTAAAATTAAATATAATATTTGTATGAAAGAAGGTGACGAGGTGACAAAACGGGCTTGTGGTTTATCTGATGCTAGTTGATTATTTAATAGAGGTTGTATTGCATTTTCAACCTCAAAAGAGTATGCCCTAGTTACATCACACAGCAAAAGAAATGCAAAAGTGTGAATACTTTATTACCGCATTTAGTAAAACTTGTATTCAATATCGTGGGAGTCATATTGTGTAAGCTTAGTTGGCAGAAGAATCTATGTTTTAAATTCCTTTTGGTATATAAACGGTTAATGTAAAAACAAAAGTGTATCAATTACTTCACAATAAACATGTGACAGAGCTTATTGGAAAATCTTGAAATCCGAAAATCGAAGACGATTTCGAAGAGGACAAAATCTGCTCTTTAGATTTGAGAAAAAGGGGTTAAAACTTATGAGATAGGGCGATAGTGCAAAAAAATTTTTGTATGAAAACAGCTTAAGAGTACATAACACTATGTCCAACTTACAATCTCGATTGGCTGTTGCAAGGAAGTAGATTGCGCACTGCATATCAAGAAAGAGAAAAATTGAATCCCTTCCAAAATTTTCAGGTAAAACGAAGAAAGCCCCTTCCTCTTTAAAAATTATGATAATAGTGACAGGTGTCCCAGATACTGAAAAAATGCCCAGCTACCGCAGGAGCAGTCTTTGTAGTTCTGCAATAAAACACACGTAGCAAGACCATGCTGCTTTTGCCAAGTGCCCCTATGTGTCTATCCATGTATCGCTGCATTTCATAACAAATAATGTTTTTGAATTAGAATAAAATAATTTCAAAGTTATCGAAAGACATAAGTATCGATTAAAAATTATTTTTTGAAATACAAATACCGGCGTGATAAAAATTCGGTGCATTTTTCAAGCACGCACTGGTGTACGTATATAACGTATTGCAACCAAATCTATTTTTTGGTTCCGTACCCAAAGGATAAAAGTGGACCCTATTACTGAGACTCCGCTGTCTGTCTGTCTGTCCGTCTATCACTAGAACAGTTGAAATTTTCACAGATGTTTTTCTGTTACTGCTATAACAACAAATAATGTAAAACAGAATAAAAGAATATTTAAGTAGGCCTCCCACATGATACCACAGACTTTTTTTTTTGGCCGTTTTTATAGATAATGGTACGGAACCCTTTATGCGCGCATCCGACTCGCATTTGTCCTTTTTTTTATATTAACCACGGTTTTCTCGGCTTCATAAAAAAAAGTAAAGTAACAGCCTATACATGTCCCACAGAGGGGTATAAGGGCATAGTCCAGCACGCGGCCCCACTGGGGAATGGCGGACTTTACATATCTTCGAAATATATTATTCGACAATATTTCCTCACGAGGTTTTCCTTCACCGCAGAGAACGTGATAATTCAGCACTTGAAATTAATAATTTCATTGGTGCCGGCACCGGGGATCGAACTCAGGTTGCTCGAGTATATTGAATTAAAGGCGAGCGCCCGGACACTGAGCTGTCACGGTTTCATAAAGAAAGGCATAAAATCGTATGCTACTTTTTGGATGGCGAGTTTCGACAGATAACAGTTGCGTAAATTGCAGCGATTTGTATAAAAACACCAAATTTTTGAAGTTTTCTGCACGTTGGGAAAAAAATGAGGGTAAAATTTTTACGATGCGCGTGCACACCGATACTGTCATGATTGGTTGCAAAGCGACCAACTTCGCGGTATTACCATGGCAGTCAATAAAAACTTTTTGATATATAGTATAATTCCAAGCTAACTAAACCTTCATCAAATATATTTAATGTCTTTTTCACAAGCAAAAAGTACCTAACGCCACAGGGGAGAAAATTTTAACTTTTATTTAATACGTGTGCGTACATAAGTGCATAATTCGTTCTTTTAAAGACAATAGGTAATTCCTCTTATGAGCAAGTATTATTTCTTTCATCAGGTAAGAAGCGTGTACTTCCCCCGTGAACTGCTCCGACCCAGCTCCCTGCTCACCAATTTGATACTGGACGATACGAGGTCACCGAACCCTCATCTGTCAGCTACGTGTGACAACATCTTCGCCTACATCAGCGACACCGTCACTCCAGGTATTTTTTGTATATTTAACTTACTACAATTAATGACCCGCTGGCGCAGTTGATAAGTTGTTGGCTACGGCGCCGGGGGTTGTAGATTCCCACCCCACACGGGATGAATATTTGTTTCACCTGAAGGTTATTGTTTCGCATCTGGCTTTTTTTCTCTGATAGGTTGACGTCAGCCAAGCTTAACGCCTAACGTTAAACGCCTAGCCAAAACCCTTCAACATGGTTCATATTTTTTGTTTGTATCATCTACATTTTCTCTTTTCTAGGATGATAATTAAAATTACTAACGCAATTATAGTAGTGGGTGGTTTGATAAACCGGAAATTAAGCGAGCAAACATACAGATGGATCACATAAAATCACTGAAGAAATCCACGGACTAAAATCGATAAATGTGTCCTAACTTACGGTCCTACTATACCTTTAAACAAAACAAACCTTCGAATCGTTACGAAAGGAATCGTGTTCATATGTCGATCGATACTAAAACTTAACACTTGTGTGTCGTGTTGACACATGCGTAGACTTGAAGTATGCAGTTGCTTCACAGAATTCATTATGTCGTAAAACCTCTAGAAATCCTTGCCGTAATATTGTCATCCTGACATTCATGACGTTGAGACTTAATGTCTGTTTAGACTTCGATGACGTGCCGGTGACATTAATTGTACCTACGACAAATTGCATACAAACTGTTTTTAATTTCTTATAATATGTTTATTACCGGTAGTAGTAGAATTTTGACTATCAATAAGTTTAATGATGCTACTATATTGAATAATCGTTTCGAGTATGAATTATTCATGACTTTGTTTTAAATTAAAAAAAGAACCATTTTGAGACACTTTTTAGGGTCCCGTACCCTGTGGCTGTATCTCATGAACCGTGATAGTTAGACAGTTCAAATTTTCACAGATGATGTATTTCTGTTGCCGCTATAACAACAAATATTTAAAAAAACAGGATAAAAAATATTTAAGGAGGATTATTAAAATATTTAAATACGAATATTTAAGTAGGATCCAATGACATGATTTTTTGCCGTTTTCATAGATAATGGTACGGTTTGTGCCCGACTCGCACTTGGTCGGTTTTTTTTTGTAGTGGCCTCTTAACGACTACTACGACATCAGGCTTTTATAATGCGCTAATTATATAATGTACTTAATTAGCGCAGAGTGTAAGTCAGTAGATAAACATTATCAATTTAACGAGACTGCTCTAAAATTAATACCCATTAAGACAAGTGTTCTAGAACGTTTACATACGAATAAGATTAGCCTCTCCGTAGTCCCAATAGCATTATTTGTATATCAAATAATTAATTTCAAATAAAATTATTGATGTATATAATATATTTATAAAATGAAGTTTAATCGAATAATCTTATTAATGAGCAATACGCTATCTTATCTGTCCTTAACTATATTATGCTTATTAATTTTATTATTAAGAAGGAGGATTCATAAGATTTCTTCCCAGTGAAGCTAGCCGTGTATCAATACATGGGTACACCGAACTATGATGATTTTAGAGATGAGTCATATCCGACCTATTTAAATTATAACCGAAATGTGCAAGAACTCTCAACGAGCGATAGATAGATATAACTGACTCAATCCTTAAGGTTGACATGATTCATTATCGCATTGAATTTGTTGCAATATATTCTAACAGTGTATAAGGTATATAAACTAATTGACGAAGTGATAAAATAGACCAAATTAAAAGTTGTTTCGTTTCCCTTGAAAATGCATCCTAATATGGATTTGAGAAAAACACGAGAGACCACGCGTGACGTCCATAAAACCAATAAATTGTCGGTCTAGCACATTGCTCAAATATTTTGTACCAGTTTCTCAAACATGTAACATGTAACGAATAGTAGCACGTTAATGTTTAATGCATTGGCCACTGTTACCTTACCTTTAATAAAGTTTCTGCTTCAAAGAAATAATAACACTATTACAGAGAAGTAGCATTGATTTATACCATATTATGACCATAATATATAGTTAGAAAGTTCCACCCAAATCGGTTAAGACGTTTCTGAAATTAGCTTGCACAAACACACAAACAGAGAAAAACAGACAAAATATTTAACAAATTTGGGTTCTACTGCATTGATAAAGGCCCCCAATAATATTTTTCTCAAATATCTTCCATGTACAGGCATCTTGATTATTTTTTAATTATAATCGGCATTTATTAAATAACTGAAGAATGAAATAATCTGTGTCTAGAGAAAACTTTCGAATTTTCAAATCCTACTTTCATGTTCCTTTTTAACGCTCCCATGTGTCACAAAGTAAATAAATTCTTCACTACATATTTACGTGAAAAATATTTTGACCATTTTTTACTTAGCGGATATAATAAAAGCTGGTAAATAATCAGCAATATCATCATTTGATGATATTCCTGATTGATTGAACAGGATTGCATGACGTGCAATGTGAATTTAAAAACCCGTCGTATTAGCATTTTCGCTAATTCATTTAACGCATTATGAAGGCAGCCGTGCGTTACCCATTTCACCTGTTTATTTGATAACCTAAACGCAACGTGATTTACAAATGCTCGTAAATATGTCGTTGTAATAAACTGGGTAACGCTATGTTATAAATGTAAATGCACTTAGGTAACTTTTGGCGGTTTTAAATAGTAGTCTATTTAAAGACATCTATGTATTCATTCCCGAAGGTTATACGTGAAGCAATGTCAGATTAGATGGAGCGTCGATTAAAATCTTTTCTTTTGCAACCGCAGTATGGCCTTATATTAAGAAATAAAATGAACATACCACAATTATGTTATTTCATTTTAATTTAAAAGTATAGGATATATCTAAGTCACTGAATTACTAAAGCTAAATGGCTAGAGCATGTGGACGCGAGTAATCCAGAGCAAAGACTCGAATCTTGCAGGCATTTTACCTTTACACTTTGTTGGATGAACAACTCGGTGACACAGTTGCTATACCATTGCTTACGGTGCCAGGAGTTGTGTATGGGTCACACAGATAATTGATTCGGATCTGGGTTCTTGTCACACTGAAGATGGTCACATTAAACAGGTGGTCGGTTGTAAAAGATACCTAGCCAATACCATTAATATCATGTTTCAAATGATGTGATTCAAATTGCCCTCACAAATGTGGGATGGCAGCAGGAAAAATAAGACTTTGTTGCGGAATGCACTCTGCAAATCAATCCGCTCACTTCCAAAGGACTTTTCCTTCAGGGTGAGCGGATCGCTTATGATATGATGAGATGGCATTAAAATTTACCTACTAATGTCATTACATTAACTTATTATTAAATTCGAGTGCCATATGTCGTATTGTAAGTCTCGTTAAACACCCAATTGTTTTAATGACGTTTTAATACTAAGGTCACGGTCTGTAATAAATAATGTTGTGATGTGATGAATGTGGTGTTTAAATTCTGTCATCACTGTCACTCACGATTATTGCATTTATTTTACCAATATTATCTGTCTTTTTGGAGACCTAAATTACGTAATAAGTATAGAATAATAAACCAAAAAACTAATTTTCACGTTAATTACAATGCAACTACAAATTTCATCGGGGATCTGCATTAAAATTCATTAAAATAATTTCCTTACAATAATCTGAAACGAGCATCTGAATACCGAACTATTAAGGGTCCAGATCCACGCATATAAAAAAACATTACTATAATAAATATATAAAGGAAATAAAAAGGAAAAAAAATTTACGATATATATTTTTTCATTAATTTTATTTGGATGTTTTAACATTAATCTTGGAGGTTCGCAACTTATAGGCAACAACGTCGACGTTGGTAGATATGTAGTAGTTGCAAGTTTGGGCATGTATCTGTTAATTATAACTAATTACGTATGTTTGTGAAGTGAATTCAAGCCAGCTATAACAATGATGCCTTAATTTTCGCGATAGACAGAAAAAAAAAACGACACAGTCGCGCCCTACTGGACCGGCACCGTTCTAATCGATTAACAACGTGTAGTTTCATGAATATGTATCAACGTATCGTTGTATTAATTTATACTATTCATATCAATGAATAGTATAAATTAATACATAAACTTACCGAGAAAAACACCACGCTTGTGTGATCTATTATTTTTAGAATGTAATATTTAGTTTTTAGAACTGGTATATAAATATATAAGTTAAAAAGAAACGCTTCAGTACAATTAGCCATTAATGAGCGTAAGAAAATATATGCTGTAACAATTCTGAGATAATTGACTGTCTGCCTTTATGCAGACAGTCAATGATCTTTGGTATGCAACTATGTGTATATAATGTAGAAAAAAAAAAGGTTGACAAGGTTATAATATCGATTATCGTTTCATTACGAATCATCTTATGTTAATTAATTACAGCCAAGAAATCATATTAATCATGGGGGTAACATTTGTGCGTTGCTAATTTTTCCGACGTAAAGTAAAAGTAATACTTGGACTTCACGAGTCTCCTCTGAGGCCGGGAACTTCTTCGGACAAACTGAAACATTCAGGCAACTTGAGAAGCGGCTACAAGCCCTTCTAACATAGTAAAATTTCGTCATTAAAATGTCCTTTCCTCCTCTAACATATTGAGCAGGAAAGAATACTTAAAAGAAATTTAACTATAACTTCGTTGAAATAAATTTTTGCTACAAAATTAAACACGTGATCGGTATAAGTACTCAGGTGATGAAGAAGTAATTGTTACGTTTTCCATTGCTCGTTTTAACCAAGATTGACGGGTGCAAAATACACGTGTTTGTTTCGTGGTATACGAGTAGGGCGCCCTTTTTGCAGTAGCAGTCAGGTCTCACGCCGCTAGTATTGGGTAATAATGTCGAGCGTTCCTGGGACTGCTGTTTCAAGCCGTAAAAAGACTCTGTTAAGCGTATTCGAGTCGTGATCTAAGATTTATCGATAAAAACAAGCCGCGTTCATGTTTTAAATTCATGTTGTTCGGTCTGTTGAAATCCCGGGCTGCGGCGAGGTTTACAATAGATTTAAAAAAAAAAAACGACACACTTCAGAAGTGAATAATATTTAGCTTCTCAAACTTGTAAACATTATTTTTGGGTTATAATAAAAAAAATTAAGGATGATTTTTTTTTGTATTTTATGACAAATGTGTCAGGTGCTTCTAGGAATAACAATTTTGCGCTTAGCCTTTTCTGGGGATGAACCACCCTTTAAGATCCCTTCCAAGTTTAATCCCTTGTTGCGTTTGCCGCTTTAAAAATAATTGCAATGTCTCAGCATTATGGCATACTTAAATCTATAAATATCTTAGCACGGGCGCGAAATGCAAATGACGTAGAAATTTAAGTTGTCGCTTTTCTATGTATACGAATAAGTCCTTTAATAAACGACATATAATTTAATTTAATGTAAAAATTGCACCTACCACGATTTCTCACCATGCCCCGGGTTGAATAGGAAAGAATGCCAAAAGGCATTAAGTTCACCCTTTGTAAACCTTTTTTTTATTTATTTTTTATTGCAAAGTTTAAAAAAATGAAATTATAATATCCAAACAAAAAAAGGTCCGTAACTTGAAGCAAGGCTTGTGGTAGATTTCATAAAAACTTGTCATAAAATTCCCCATTTTATGAAAATATACTACCAAATAAAATGATTGCATTTTCATGTTATGTTATTTTCTTTTAACGAATGTTACCCCTCAAAATCTGCTATCTACTAGAATCAATAACAAAGCTAATACTACATTTACTTATACATAAAGACGTATAACCTGTCATTTAAATACGGCATGCCATTTAATTTAATTTTAAAATTAAGTATCGGAATAAAATGCCCGCTTTGTAAATTACAACTTTAAGACACAAAGTATTTGTGGGGCGGGGGAAAAGGATAACGAGGACCAGATATAAATGCACAGTGCTTTAATGTCTCAAATGATCATTTGTCAGTCTAACTTTATTAACTGTGCTTCTGACGGGGTGTAAGGCAGACTAAATATAGTTGCTCGGAGGTGCTTTATATTAATCCTTACTAATCCTTACTAATATTATAAACGCGAAAGTTTGTATGTATGAGTGGATGTTTGCTACTCTTTCACGCAAATACTACTGAATGGATTTTAATGAAACTTTACTATAATATAGCTTATACATCAGAATAAGACATAGGCTATAATTTATATACATATTTTATGTATATCTTTCTGTCTGAATGTTATCTTCAGCCTATTCTATGCAAACGTAGTCGCGGGCAGCAGCTAGTATTATAAACGCGAAAGTTTGTATGTATGAATGAATGTATGTTACTCTATCACGCAAATACTCCTGAATGGATTTTAATGTAACTTTACAATAATATAGCTTATACATCAGAATAAGACATAGGCTATAATTTTTATCCATATTTTTATATATATCTGTCTTTCTGTGTGAATGTTACGCCTTCAACCTATTCTTCGCGGACGTAGTCGCGGGCAGCAGCTAGTGATTTCATATTTTTAAAACCGCTTATGACAGTGATTACTTTCCAGCACTATCCGTCGCGTTTTTAAAAGAGTGATAGTTTTACAATTTACTGACTACCTGAAAATATGCGTCAATACCCAAAAAATCGCCTGAACGAAAATATTAATTTCGAGAGAACGTCCTTTTTAATCACCAGCGAAAGTTGTTTTCTTTAAAACGCGTAAACGAGACGATATGTAATTTGTTTATTTTAAATGTCACTTGCTTACATAAAAATCTCTTACAATCTCCTTAGTACGGAATATTTGTTACACCTGGATACAACCGTCCTATCGAACACACCAAGAGAAATTAAAATACTGTCATATTCAAAAATATCAAGCCACAGCTATAAACGAGATTTTTGATGTATAAGAATTATTTAAATCTATGAATACCTATGTTTTACTGATAGAGATAACAAATAATTATATTTGGGCGAAACAAATTAAAACAATGTTGGATCTGGATAATTTCTCCTGATCAATGGAATTATTTTGAAAATTATTAACTGTTAAACTTTAGTATGTTATCGACTTTGAAAAATATGATTAGATTATTACTATATATATGGCTTGTTTTTTTTTTTTATATAACGACTTATCGTTATGAAAAAAAGCAAGTAACATAAGTAATTTTATACAGTAGGTAATCCTTTAATGAAGCTTACATTTGTAGGAGGTTCAGTTTAATATAACAAAGCTATACACGACATGTTGCAAAAAGTGTATTATGATAATAAAAAAAATTGCTAATTTTATTTTTTTATCATAATACACTTAGGTTATTAAAGAAATACCTTCAAAAAGCAACAAGTTAACAAATCTTTTTTTATGAATTCGATTTGAAAGGGCATATGATAATGTACTGGGTACTGCTAATTTAATGTTGATGTCAATCTGTAAAAATATATTTTTAATACAAATATATACAGACCGCAGATTGTATATCATAAATTATTTTTTTTATGTGAAAAGTGGCAAAGAGCTGGCGGTTCACCTGATGTTAAGTAATAACCGAAGGATGGACACTTGCAACACCCGTAGGGTTGCAGATGCGTTGCGACCTTTAACTAAAGTGGGCCCCGGCCACCTCACTCACCAGACGAAACGCAGAAATGTAACACTTCTGGTTATGCCGGTCTTCTGTGAGGTCGTGGTAATTACTCGGACGGACCTGCTCATTCGTGCAACAGTGAAAATTGTTGCGTGGCCCTACCAAAATTCATACGCAAATTTTAACATTAAAAATAGCGTATGAATTTTGACGTTTAGACAAGCTTCGTCATCAGCCGGAAGATGTCCAACATTGTACAAAAGCCTCACTCCACACAAGCTTGAACAAACCGAAATTTAATGAAGCAATTTCGATACTTCCCCAGGCATCATCGTATACGACAGCCGTCGCGACAACGCGTGGCGAGTTACCCACGCGTCCATGTACCCCGACCCAAACCTTGGCGAAATCGACATCTCCGGCGAGAAGTTCACGCTGATGGACGGAGTCGTTGGTCTTGCGCACTCACCAGCGCAAGGGCTCCTGTACTACCAGCCCCTTGCCACTGACAGGTATTCCAGACAACACTACCTAAATTATATAAAACTTAACACTACCTAAATTACACATTAGGGCGTACACACAGACATATATTACTTATTAAGGGCTTTGATCAGGGAAGGATGGAGCGTTTTACACAGCCGAACTACTGGGATGCTGCTCCGACAAGAGCCTAGCTATTAAATTTAAGAGAGATTACACCGTGGTTCAAAGGGTCTTTTTTTAAAAAACTGATGAGACAAAATTCTATGTACAGTACTCGTACATAGAATCTACTTTTGAAACGTGAGTTGAGTTGAAATTTGAATTTTTTTCGTGTTAAAAGTTGTAAAGCGAGCAGGGGGTTCACCAAATGTTACGTGAATGCCACCGCCTATGGATATCTAATACAAACGATGGTTTTCAGATGCGATGATAACCTTTAAAAAAGTTGGTTCCGGTCCCCACTGACCACACGAAACGCGAAACTTTAACAGTTCCATTTCACGCTGGTCTTATGTGAGTTCAAACAGATTTTAGGTTCAAATATACAACTGTGCCCATAGTTGCATTTCACATAACTTATCACTTTCGTTTATAACAGTTTTTTTATTACTCTTATTACTAATTGTTAATTTTGACACAACTGTGAACGCTTATGGCAACAGGGTTATCACAAAATGTTACGTTTGTTATTTCTTATTGGCATTGTGGGAATTACCAACGTTAAATATACTTATGTATCAACCGATAATTTGAACACATTATCACATGCATAAAATGCGTCCTCAATTTATTTTTCGTACTCAGAACAGGAAAGTAGCATGACGGTTATTAGCCGCCATTTTCTATCAGCCTTCAGTGAACTCCGTAATTAAAGATAAGGTGAATATTTTAAACAATTAGTATGTCATTAGAGATAGTGAATTATCGTTGTTCAAAATTTGACATGTACTCAGTTTGCTTTTTATGATTAAAATAGGAAAGTAACATTAGGGTCGTTAGCCGCTATTTTCCATCAGCCTACAGCTAACTCCGTAATAAAAGAAAAGGTTAATATTTTTTTAACAATTAAGAGTTGTTAGAGATAGTGACTTAACTATAGTTGTACATAATTTGACATTGAGGCTGGTTAGCAAATAAATTTAGTTGCCAACGTAATTTTTTAAATTCCCTTGCTAATTTTAGCGAGTTCACAATTTAATTGCCTCTTAAACCTTTGTTGTTCCCTTTTATTATGATGCAATGAATGGCTTCACACTAATTAAAACTTATCTTACTTAACTCTGACTTATGTTTATCTTTCAATTAGGGACTTTAATATTCAGAATTATTATCATTTCGGACAATATATACGCTTATTGACGTGAGAACCAGTTGCTCGGTAAGCGTAACTTATAAATTTCTTAATAGTTACTAATGTTTATCTTCTTTTTAAATACAATCGCAAGAATGGGTCTTAATTGTACTTTCGGTGTTATCGATTCATCGTGTCAAATTGACAGTTGTTCTTCTTTCACATCTTCAGATTGTTCAGCGTGTCAACGGCCGTGCTCGCTTCCGGCCCCCCCGCAGAGGGGGCCGACTTACCCGTGAACCTAGTTGGCCGGAAGTCATCCCAGGGCCTGGGCGTTGCGGTGGACCCCCGCGATGACACCATCATATTCAGCCCAATGACGGAGACCGCAATTGTCGCGTGGAACCCCATCACCAATAATCATAGGTTAGTAGCTAACGGTAACATCGTATATGTCTCACTGTCAGGCAAGAGTAATTAGTGAATAAGTGAGAGATCCCTTTATGCCAAGAATAGCTGCCGTTTCTGATCAACAGAACTAACGCATAATATATAAGTGCCTATGGTAGCGCCCATGCTATAGTAACAGCTGACGTCTGGAGTTATTGGCAGTTCGACTATTTTAGTTTAATCACGCATAGATTACTGCTCAATAGCTGTGAACCTGTTTTGTTCTTTCAGACTGCTGGCACAGGACGCCGAGAAGCTGCAGTTTTGCGCAGAGGTTCGGTGGGCAGAGCGTGACAACGGCGCCGTGTGGGCTCTCTCTACTCGCTTCCAGAAATACTTCCTTCGCACTATTTCCAAGCACGAGGTATGGCCTTTGTGGCGTTTTCTTAATTTAAACATTTTTATAACAGTTGTTTACTTTAAGCATAACGCTTACTTGACTAAAGCGAAAGTTTGAAAACATGTTTTCGTTAAACGCACCCGCTTTTAAAATACACATCTCATAAAATACAGATTACATTAAAATAACTTTAATTATTTGCAACGTTTATAGTGTATCAGTTAGAGTTCCCCCTTATCACTAACACCGCTTCGGGAACTCCGATGTTAAATACTCCCTATTTTACGCAAATAGTATTCCGCTTAAAAACCCATATGATATAAACTTATTTCACTCAATCCCGGTTTTGTGTTTGTCTTGGATAGTTAAATTCAATAATTCACTAATTCAATTCGGTTAAATTGAATTCAGGTAATTCAATACGGGTAAATTAAAGAGTTAAATTTAATTCAACATATTTCTTTACAAACGAAACTAATTTTACGGATTTATGGCGTTAATTTTTAATTTAATTCCTGACGTTTCGGGAAATAAAAACAACAATAAAATTTAAAAAGAAACGCGTAAAATTAGTATCATCTATAATGTATAATCGCTTAAATACAACATATTTTTTACGCATTGGAGTTACGTCGAAGGCATTTACGTATCATATTTTGATTTATTTTTAAAAAGTGTCAATGGCGCAGTTAATAAAATAATTCTTTTAATTCCTAAAAAAAATTTTTTTATAAGGAAAGCCTTAATTAAAAGGAATTTTTTACACAACTGTTATGTTTAAACTTCTTTTCATTTATTGATTGATGTTTTATTTTTAACACGATAAAAAAGCGGTGATGTCAAGCTACAGCGTAACTTTGATTTTTTTTTCCAGATTAACATCAGAATTGTGCGTGTGGTTGATGGAGCCTACATCAATTTGCAACCACACGTTTTACGTCGTGCCGCTCATTTTAACTCTACTGTTTATTGAACTCCCAGCTGATTAAACTTATCTGCAAATTACGACCTTTATCTGTTGTCTTGCATTCCATCGTGTTATTTTTCATATTTAATATAATAAATAGTTATTTATACTTTTATATTATATAAATTAATAAATCAAATATATTTGGATAGATCTCCTTATAAAAATTTATGTCAATGTCATTTCTATGTATTTTAGTGAAATCTAGGCTTAGATACTGTAACTCCTTCACTCCAACGATTATTTTTTTACTTAGTTCCATAATTTTCACAACTCTTATCATCTGCTGTTTCCGTTTAGATTTTATATTATTACACTTAGCATTCTTAGCATATGTGATAAGTTTTATACTTAATACTTTGCAAAAATTTTACTATAAGCTATTTTTTACTGTAAATTTGTTTGTGTCTTTGAGAAAATCTACAACACTGTTATAAAAATTTTATTGCTTTCACAAGAAAGCAAATCTGTTTATGGAATACATGTTCTTGAATTAAAATTGATTATTAGATCTATTCTATTTGTCGCAGGCAAAACTAAATTAATCAAGCTACTTTAATCATCATCCTTTAAGGCACATTGCCACTTTTTATAAAAATATTGGCATCTTAAAGAGTGTAAAATTAAAATTCTTCTCGATATGTTTTCGCTCTTTAAGCCCTTTTTATCCAGATCCTGATTTTGCCTTTGAATCTGACATCACTTACAGGTATTAGTACATAAAGTGCATCTAGGTCTTGCACTGCGAAAAGGTTGGTATTCCAGGCAGTCTTGCAAGTAGGAAATGTCTTTAGATATTTATATATGTATTTAAAAGAATATCCAAGAGTATCGGAATCGCATTAGAGCGTCATTATGACAAGTTACACTCTATAATCTGCTTGTACACTTGCTTGATTGGATTACAGGTTAGGTTACAGTCGTTTGGAGATAGTCATAATAGATATAAGTGTGGTGCATGATTTCCTTAGTGTAAGACAAAATATATTTCGTGTCGTCACAAATTCCCATATAAAAATGTATTTTATACAACTCTAAATTTCTTTTCAGAATTTTATAATGGGACGTATTTCAAACTTTTATAAATTTCAAATCCTTCAATTATACAAAACGTAAGCAAGAGCCAGTGTTTATGCAATTACAATTAAAACTATAGTTTTAAATTATACAAAAAATTAAAACTATTAGGTTTTTTGGTTATTTAATTTTAAACCTTTTACTGGCAGGTATACCTTTTACAGTATGCCGGTATACAGTCAACGATTAATCATTAGTTTATTTTAAAGTTTGTTTGGAACAAATTTAATAATTATTCAAACGAATGTGCCTTTATTTGGCTTCTTTTGTAAATCGGAATTGAGTGCATAGCGTATACATTATTACTGACCTTTAAGCTACAAACCTGCTAGATATTCCATTAATAGTGTATTGTATATTATGTAAAACGGTAATGAAGGGACATAATTATAAGAATATCGTCATTTTGTATTTAGTTTTAATCTTCAAAAAAGTTACATTGTGTGGAAAATTGTCTATAAATTTTATGGGATGAGACGTGTATATAATTGACAATTTAATTGTAATTAATAACCTTAAACTTAAGAAATTCATTCATTTTTATTATAATGAATAGAATGGCTAAATGATTCATAAGCTCTCGATAAACCACCTTACATAGGTATAATGTATATGTATGCACCGTTTTGCAATAAATGTGATAAAGCCATACTGGATTTTTATTCGTCTGTTTCTACACTTTCGTCAAATAGAAAACCTACTTTCCTATAAATCTACAATGACTTAAACATATTTCACCTTGAAATGATTATGAACTTGTTTAAAAAAATATTCTTTTCTCCTTTAAACGGGAACGATAACAAAATAAATCAATGAAAGCCCTTGTCTCATCCGTTTGTGAGCCGATTTTTTGTATTTAGTAGCTATTGGCGGGGTTTAATGTTTATGATAATAAAAAAAATTGAGTATTAGTTTTTCTTCTGCCTTTATTATAGGACCCGAACTATTTTGCATATTAGGCACAATGTATGCTCTTAGATTTACAAATAACGAGTGTACTTGAAGAACTCAGGATCGAGGTTCGTCTATAAGCAATCGTACAGAACCGCGTGATTCTTGGTCCACGTGTCACGTGGTAATGCGGGACTGTTCGAACGGCTGGCTGAGATCAAGAACGTAATGGGTGGCCCCATAAGTGAGTGTACGTGACGTGGCGGAACGTCATGTGGCGAATAACATCTGCCTGCCCCCAACACTAGATGACAGGCCACGACCGCTCTGCCAAGAGTGAATCCAGTAAGAAGAGTAGAGAAAAATGTTGAAAACTTATAAATACGGATATTCGTCTTCATCGAAATTTTATCCGATTTTAATATTCACGCCCGGTTTCTGAACCACTGACCATTGTAGAAGTTAACTAATAAGCTGTCAAATAGCTTTTCAAATGTCATTTGAGTTGCCAAAAGGATGGTTAAACTCCATTATCCTTGAAGTGCATCCCTTGTCTCGATTCCGTGTGGGAACCAAACCCACGACCTTCGGCGCCGAATTCAATAGCTTAGTAACTGTGCCACCGGGTCACCGTTTTAAACTATAATTCATCAAAAACAAATAGGTATATCATTAAATATATACCACTTTGAACAATAAACCTTTTTCATGAACGGACTTTTAATTACTTAATTAACGTTAGTTATATCGCTTGTAGTATTTTTTAATCGTAACAAATGTATACGAACACGTGGCAGATTCCATGACCGATGTTTGAGTAATTAACAACGGTTTAATTTTTTAAAATCTTTATTGCCAACCTTAAATAAATGAGGTAAATAATGACGTATACTTTTCAATGCAATAACAATTTGCATCTGACATCTTTTATCTCGAATTGGGTAGATAGAGCTAGCTATGCACCTTTCTATGACCAGGTGTTGAGAATGACGCACATGACAAGCTCAAATATCTCTTGTGTTCTGTAACTGTACATTTTTAAATAATGTTCTCGATTCAATTCCGTAGAACATTAAAGTTTATTTAAGCGCAGAGCTTGTAGAATAGCCAGATTCAAAGAGCTTTATTCGACTCCACTTTGGTGATGGTCAAGTATGTGCTTTTGCGCATGTAATCACTACGATGAGGGAAGAATTGTCTCGATAAGGCTATAGCAGTGCTGTGCAGGCCGAATGGTCGTGACAAACACCTTGAAAATCGAACGTACCTTACGTTAGTTGTGTTAGATTTACCGTCCTCATAGTTAAAATGGTTGGTTTTGTTTGCTTGCACTGTGTATATATAGCGATATCATGAAGAACCCACGGTGGTTCCGGCATATTAACATCATTTGGTACGCTTCCAGGCTGCGTAAAGACGAGATGTAAGGAAAGTTAATCCCGAACACAACACATGACTGATAGGTTTATCAGTCGTGTGTATTCAAATATACCTTAATGTTAGTAAGATAATATAAGAGGTGGATTTCTCTTATCCGATTCCCTTTAATAAGCATACGACATTGAAATAAAAACAAAGTGAAATATGTTTCCAAAGATTTTTCCTTAATAAAATAAAGGACGCCATTGATTACCTTGAAAATAAAAAAGTAAACACGACTTTTTCCGTTTATCTCTTTGATAAATTTATATGACACATCTTAAATAAGGCATAAGGGAAAAAAGATAAATATAGGCAACACAATTATCATTTCGGCTAAAACAAATCGTAGACAGAGCAATAAACGTCTTAGTCCTTCGCTACAAAATTACTTTGGTTAATAAAAGAATTATTTCAAAAAATGTATGGCTTACGAGGCATTTAAAATATGTCATCAATTAAAATTTATATCTAAAAGCAATGATGTGAGCGGTTCAAAAAACTGCAGTTCCTTAAACTTACGATGCAATTATTGCCGCTTAAACATATTAACTAGGTCTTACCCACACAAACAATGCGATCAAATAGATTAGTCTTTGTTTAAACGAACTTGAGACTTTTAAGGTTCAACTTGATAAAAAAAAAATATTAGATTTTTTTTATGAACGGAGGGTTACAGATGCGTAGACAATATTTTGAACTTTGGGCTGCGACCACCTCACTCACCAGACGAAACACGAAAGTATTTGTCATACTTCCACTTTACGCTGGTCTTCTGTGAGGTCGTGGTACTTACCCGGATGGGCTTGCCCATTCGTCCAACAGCCGAGGCTGCTAGGTGGCCCTACCTCCGTATAAAATTTTAAAGACAAAAAAAAATACAGTTTAACCGTTAAATTTAACTACATATCAATTTTTAATTTAACTTAAAATTATTCGATTGCAAGATTCTGACGATATTTTTCATGAACCAATTTATTTATTTATTTAAAAAGTTTATGCACAATAACGTACAATGGCGGACTTAACACCATTAGGTTTTCTCTACCAGTCAATCGACAAATAAACAGAGAGAATAAGTAGTTGCGAAAGAGCCAGATGAGATATTGAAAAATATTATCTTAATTTTGAATTAGTACATACATATAAATACACACGTACATATACACATATTAACACACAAACATACCTACATAGTATTAGATATTTTAGAATTATTTCAAGAAGGGGAAATTAACCAACTCAATGCTGTTAGTTGCTACAATTTAAGTATTTTTTTCCGAATTACTTAACAACCAATTATCATCTGTAACAGCAACATTAAAGGAACAATGACCTGTTACCGGTAAAAAAACACGTGTAATTAGTTTGAAAGATGTTTATAAGCTGCGACCAACCATTATCACCATAGTTAAAGTCTAATAGTAATTAAGAGTAAACGTGTCAATGGTTTGGCAATAAAAAATTTTTGTAACGACTCTCACTCGGTATTTGGAACAAATAGTGTATTCTGGAGTCCATCCGTTACGTCCGGTCATTGTGAATTGTTTCACGTTCAAATAGTTTGTCGATAGCTTGTCATGTGACTGAGCTGTCATCATGTAATAAATTACAATATTACTAGGCGGGATAGTTCTGTGCTTTCATAACAACAAATGTAATAGTCCTTTTTCTAGTGAACATTTATAAGTTGAATTCAGAATAAGGAGTGGAACATTTTACTGAAGAACGACTTTTCTTCCTTAGTAGATAGTAATAGTTTGATAGTATTGGCGCTTGAAGTGACGGAAATGAGTTAATTCCTTTGACATTTTTTGATAATATAATAAAATGTAATGATATCTTTAATAACTGCATTTATAACATTAATATTCGTAAATTTTGTTCCACTTTTCCAGTTTCTATTTCATCGTTTGTTCCAATTTGATACTATCTAATATATAAAATTCTCGTGTCATTGTCATGCTGTTTATACTCCTCCGAAACGGCCTGACCAATTTTCGGAAAACATTTTATTGCCTACGAAACAGTAGCGTTGTTGTATTACAACCGAATTTTAACATTTTGTCGAAACGCTACCTATGGAAACTTAAATGTTTAAGTAATTAAACATATTTAACAACTTGATGGTTCATTACTCATTCTAACAACATAATCTACTACCAATATTAGGTTCTGAAGTTTGTGCGAACAAAAGATGTTGCTATTTTTCACGCAAATAAATGGAAAAAACCGTAATCCACATTAGAATATTTGACAAAAACGTATTTTTATAGACAAAATGCAGCTATTATTTACGTACCGTAACGTTTGGTAAATATCATAACTTTTTATAACTACACACCAAATTATTTTTACGAATAATAAGTTGAAAATAAAAAAAATATATCGGCAAATAATCATTTAGAGGTTCATCGACATGATGAAGGTACATAAGTAATTACGTTGAGTAACAAGGGAATTCCAATATGTCTGCCAGAACCATATAAACTACGTAATTGCGGGCTGATTGTGACGTGTTATCAATGGAAGATGTTAGGACGTTGGTTTGGGTCAAATAAATACCGGTGGATTTATTATTTAATGCGTTCAGAGCGGTTTCACAACAGTACACGTCCGTCTACCGCGGTTGGCACTCGCTTATTTTTGTTTCTTTTTTTTATAATTTGCGAATCGCGAAACTCTTTTCTTCCTCTACAAAAACTTGGATCGATTTAGCCGCGCTATTAAGCGAATCAAAGTTCTTTAAGGTACGTAGTTTTTTATTTATTGCAGATAAAGCCTTTTATAGAAGTTTTATTTATATGTTTTTGTTTTGAATAAATAATAATTACTTAATTTACTGGTGTATGCTTTAGTTATGTAAAAATTAAGCACCCTTTTCTGTCTGAATGATTACTTAATTCTATAAATTTAATGTTACAAATACAATCGTAACTAAAGAACACGTTTTGTTATAGTATCTTTATAAATGGTAAAAAGTAAACATAAATTTATAACGGATTTACGATTAAACATTTAAAGCATTTTCAACGTTACCCATATCTTTTTTGTTCGTATTATTCACTAATTAATGCATAGAGAACATTCCAACTTTTCTACAGTACAATGTAATTCGTAACAAAAATTTTATAAATAACTAAATAAATTTAAAAAGAAATAAATATATTTTATCTATTTTTAACGGGTAACTTTTTAAACATTGTACTTGGGTAACTATATCATTGTGATTAGTTTAAATGGCAAAAATATGCCCTAATTCTAGACGGATATGTAGAAATGCACCTTTTTTTACGTGAGAAGTGAGAAGGTGGCAAGCGAGCTGACGGTTCACCTGCCGTTAAGTGATAACCGCCGCCCATAGGGTACAAATGCGTTGTCATCTTTTAAAAAAGTGGGGCCCGGCTACCTCACCCACCAGACGAAACGCAAAGAAGTCTACTTCACGCCGGTTGTCTGTGAGGGCGTGCTACTTACCCGGACAGACCTGCCTGGCAGACCTGGACATTTGTGCAGCCCTAACACAGTGAAAATCATTTTTAGGCCCAAAAATCTCTGTTTTAAATATATTTCTCATTTTCAAAACATAATACGCTGCTATAAAGTTTTGGTAATGCCTAGTAACAACCAAATATTCTAAAATATTTTGGGAAGATGTTCATGTTTGTGTGTGTTTTTGTTCAAGTTAGTTGAACGAAGCAGTTTTTTGGACATTAAAATGGTCAGTATGATGTAGAGCATAGACTATTTTCATAGCTTTGCCATGATATCATGATCATCATCATGATCATCATTTCAGCCTGTTTGAGTCCACTGATGAACATAGTCCTCCCCCACAGGCTGTCATGAAGCACGTTCCTGAGCCACCTGCATCCATACATTACGCATACTTGCACAGGTCCCACATACTTGTATGATGATATATTTAGTAGATTTAACACAGTCCATACGTTGTTCTAGGACTGGATTCACAGTCTCATCTCCGTTGAAATGTTGTCATCACATTCTGCATTCGATTCTAAACAAAATTTTCGGTCATATTATCATTTAAAGTCTTCAAACAACAATAACGTCGTCATATTGTGGCATCCCATTCATGCGTATATTGGCTTTATTCAAATTGCAATATTATTATTTACTTTTGTTAGAATAGATATTTATATTGTTTATAAATAGGCACTATTGCTATAGCGTTTACATTACTGTCATATATGAAGTGGAATTTTAAATTAAAAACCAATAATACGTGCAAAACAAAACATGAATTAATAAAAGAAATTATAAATAGAAACTAAAATAAAATAAAAGGTACAGATGCATCGTCTTCGAATCTCCAAAATTCTGAAAGAAGGAGATCATGGAGAGCCTTTTCGTTGAATTATTATTTTGAACAGCATTTAGAGAGAATACGACGATTAGGACAAAAGATTCCTTTTTGAAATGATTAAGTGTGTGCATATTATGAAGTTTCGTACCTGTATTAGTATATCTACTATTTATAAATAAATATTTTAGGTTAGATATATATAAATTCGCTAGAATTCCCAAGGGTGGTTGACGTCAGGCATACCGGTCATAAAAATAAAGCCAATAACTAAAATAACTACATAGTTCCGAAAATAAATGATGGATATGTTTTGTCGACCCCACCTTGTATCCCACAGAAGGCAGGGGTAAGAAGAAAAAGATTAATAGAAACTAATATATTATTAAAATTTAACTGTGGTAGGGCCACGCAGCAACCTCGGCTGTTGCACGAATGGGCAGGCTCGTCCGGGTAAGAAACATAACCTTACAAAAGACCGGCCTGAAGTGAAAGTTAATACTTTCGCGTTTCGTCTGGTGAGTGAAGAAGCAGGAGCCCAATTTTCAAAAAGGTTGTCAATGCATCTCTACACCCTCCGGTGTAGCAGATGTTCATGGGCGGTGGTATTCACCTAACATTAGATGAACCGCCTGCTCGCTTGAAAACTTTTCACAATAAAAAAATATTCACTATTTATAGAGGTCATTATACCATATTAAATGTGCGGCTACTGTTAAAAAACTGTTGTCAAAAATTCACAGATCATTTTTACATCCAGCGTTAATCTCTGCAAATATTTTAAGAACGTCACTTTAAAAATGATATTTTTTTAATAGTACAACAATAAAACAAGCATATAATTAAAGTGTACTTTTTGAACGGACACAATGGAACAGGTTCTTACCGGTTTTGCTTTAAGTGCAAAAAGCTAACAACACTGTGATAAATTTACCATGACCGGTCAGCGATTTTGGCCTTTTTTTGATGTTAGTTTATATGTTTAGTCACGCTTATGAAGTAAGTAAAATATTTTTAAAAAAGCAATATATACCGATCTGTCCTCCCATAATATTAAATATAATATCGAATTCCAGATAGTTGTGGTTCTACCAGAAGTCGCACAACAGTCTTAATACGACACTTGTGGTTTTAATATGTGTCCCCGATACTGATTATACTACGATATATAATAGATTTGAAGTAAACGCCTTAATGCTTTGCATGAACTCTTTATCTATTAAATTTATTTTTTAATTTATTTATTTTAATCTTGTAAATATTAGATATAAATATTGTTAAGCGAAAACTGTACCTTAATATTTATCTTAAACGAGATTAAAACCTGTTAACCGTCTTTTCAAATACCTCACCTCGCAACTGCGTGGAACATTGATCGCCAAACTTTAAATTATGTCAGATAACCGTTTTGGGTATTTTAATCAGATATTTCATATCTGATTAAAGCTCAAAATTTTAAGCGCAAAAAATACTTAAATCCGCTTTTACAAAAAATATTTTTAAATTTACCATGTATACGTAATAGGTATTGAGAGTATTTAGGGGACAATAAAATTTCAGAAAACTTTGCTGATAAAAGTTGTCAGGTGTCAAAAACATGTTTTTTGGCTACAAACGTTGGTAAATGATAGTATCAGTTTGTTTACCCCGTGTTAAAATCGGCTCGTGGGACATTGAGCGATAGTTTATCTCTTATGGCCATCGGAAGTAGCGATAAATTCCGAAATTCTTTAATTGTTTTAACTAATTTTGTGTTTTAAGACCTCGACAGTTAGGGTCTACTGCGTTTTAACAATTAGAAATGTGTCAGATTTTGATTTGGGTTAACATACATTGTGAAACGTAACTTTTCCGCCGGACAAAGCTCTTGCGAGATAAAAATAACAATTGAGATTTAGTATAGAATTTTAATCATAACATTAGTTCTCCCGGAGATTATTCTTGCCAACCTGGAATAATATGTTTTCCTTTTCATTGTTTTATTAATTTTTAAACGGTTTTATTTAGCTCGACACGTACGGAATTTGGTTATTTATTGCGGTCAAAATTAGAAATTGAAATTTAAGCACCTTCCCGTTGTCAGATTGATCTGAAATTTGGTACACACATTTAATTTAGATGACAATACAATATTGTAGTTTTCAGTGCACAAAAAAAAAACATAAAATAAAACCGTTTAACTTAAAAGTTTTTAAACGGTTTTATATTATATAATATAAGGATTATTTTGCATTTGTTCAATCATATATTTTTAGGAACTCCAGAAAAAATTCTTATTTTGTCTTCATCAATGAATGATATGTAGAGGAAAAACACATTATATACAAAAGAAAACGTCTGTATTATAAAAAAGGTTCTACTTATGTGTGCACGTATGTAATAATACTCCCTTGGTGCAACAAAATAAAAGTAAACTAGAAACTAACACCATGAAGTAAGTCGATAAATCTCCCTTTAGTAATGTATCAAAACTCAAGAATCGTAAAACCTCACTTTCAATCCTCAATTTTTTCCATAAATTGCCAAAAGAAGTATGACTAGAAAAAAAGTCAGCTGTAGGTATACATTTTCAACAGACTTGAAAAAAGGAGGACATTATCAATTTGTCTTTTTTATGTTTGTGACCTCAGAACACCGTCGTTCATTAACTGATTTTAAAAATTATTTCTGCTCGGATTATGTTTAGCTCCCATCTGTCACATATTATTTTATATATTAAACGTATAGTGAGTCAGATATTTGAAGCCTTATTATTTTTTTTGTTCATACATATGTTTTTATTGTTATTTCCTATAAATTAGTAGAAAAAAATAATGGATCACAGACACACACACATTCAATGCTGTTTTCATTTCATTTCATACATGCCGATTGGATAAAACAACTATACTATAACGAATACTGTTTTGCATTAAAAAAGTGGACCTCGGTTATCTCACTCACCAAACGAAAGCAGCCTCGGCTCTTGCACGAATGGGCAGGTCCGTCCGGCTACGTACCACGATCTCACAGAAGACCGGCGTAAAGTAGAAGTGTTACACTTCTGCGTTTCGTTCGGTGAGTGAGGTAGCCGGGGCCCCCTTTATTAAAAGTTGGCAACGCTTTTGCAACCCTACGGATGTTGCAACTGTTCATGGGCGGCCCTTGCCACACTTGCCACTGCAAAAAGGATTGTGTGATTCATACGTATCTGTTTCGAGTCCGAGTGTTCTTTTTGTCATTGATTTTCACGTTTGTGTAGTCATCACTCATGCCTCTAAGAATCTGAGCAATGGTTTAAACATTTAATTTTTCTTACTGTGTTCACTTAATATACAAGCTTACATATTATGTTTCGACCACATTACTTTTTTGTCATTTTGTTTACACTTATAATCAGCTTAAACTCGATGATGTAAACTGGCCGATAATATTGCTATCAAGTTAGTAAAAAATAAAATATTGTCTCCGTCCACAAGTCACCAAGCTCATTTAGTCTTGAAAACACACACTGTATTTGGGACGCAACAAGTAAATTCTGGTCTGGCTAAGGTCTGGCTCTGTATATGAATTATATTTATATGCTGATGTATCGATATACATCAGCATATAAATATAATTCATATACATACATATGTGCAGTGTATATTATTATTGCTATAAGATAGTTATACTTCTTTTGGTGCTTAGGAAAAAAAAATGAAAAAAGTAAATTTTTTCGAAGCGAACGCAGAGCGATATGAAATTACTAGGTAATTTCATGTGAATTCAAATCTTAATGGGGTTAATGTTTTTTATTTTTATTTTGTAACGATATAGATGTATATCTAGTTACGTGCCTACTTATATACACACACGCGTTTTTTTTTTGTTGTTAAAACCTTTAAGGGCGATAACCTATTTTCATTTCACTGTCATTATTTTTTGTTTTGTTATCCGATACGACAATGACTACTTGCTATCAAAGAAATCACAAACTTGATGTGCGATTGTAGTGTAAGTAAAACGGGGTCAAGTATATAAAAACCCTGATTGTTATATAACAGTCCGGGTTTTGCACATGACGGTATTCTGATAGAGATATGAATTCAAGTAGTGCAACACAACTTAACTATAAAATTATCATATGCGTCATGTTCACCTCTTTTTCAAGGTCAACTTTTTACTTTCAAGTTATATAATTTGTAATTTGAATAGAGATCAAGTTACATTCTGTGGCTCTTCGCAGATATGCCTAAGGTTGTGGGTTGATTTGATAAAATATGTATTTAATATTTTATCAAATTAAGACATTTTTCTAGTTCCTAAGTTTAGAATTTTTCAGATAGGAAACGGCAATTTGCCCTGAGGACGATTGTTTATTATTTTTTAATGCAATGAAGTAGTGTAACGTGTTAAAATTGTAAACGTTATAATAAATCACAATCATTTCTCGTGATTACACATTATTAAATGAAACTATGTTTACGGATTTATCGCGTCTATTAATTAAAATTCAAATAAATTAACGTTGTGAACATATTATGATATTTACTGTCCAGAACACACTATAAACTAAGATTTATTTAAATATACAATGCGAAAATAAGTCACCGCGCATAACACCATAAAAAAAGACAATGTTTAAATGCTTACAGATGATGCTTTAAACACTAAGGTTTCTATGGATTTTTTAAATTTATTTGATTATTTTATGTTTTTTTAAGAATCGTTATAAACAAATATGTAAATTGCCTATGAAAGTCAAAGTCAAAGTATATTTATTCAATATAGGCTTAACTTAAGCTCTTATCGAACTTCAACAAAAAATCTACCAAAAAAAGAACCGTATTCATAATACGGAATGCTTATCGAAACAACTATGCGATCCAAGTTTAGAACGTTGTGTATATGCTCTGTTGCGTGTGTATTTTTAAATGTATCCACATATGAACAAGCATATATTGACTTAAGTATGTACTATTTAATGATATTGTGTTTAACACGATCGTAGCATGATAATTACAAAATCAATCGTAATAATCACTTAATTATTTACCTCTGAAATAATCACTAATGGCCGATCAGATCGGCGGCCATTTTAAATGTTTCAATTTGTTGCAAACCTTCTGTTTTCATTTTTATAAAGGCTCAGATAATTCGTTGTTCGTTGGTAAGTGTTATACGAAAAAGATACGCTATATCTACGTGAGTAAAATTCAGACAAGAACATACTTTTATTTATTTTTCGCTAGTGTATGTTAAATGGCTAATTTATATTTATACTAGCAACCCGCCCCGGCTTCGCACGGGTGCAATGTATATACAATTATACATATAAACCTTCCTCTTGAATCACTTTATCTAGTAAAAAAAATGTGTGCGTGTACTAGCGTACACTCGTAAGAAGTGAAACTTTTTTATGACGTTATTTTTCAAAAAATAATTTACTATATGCAACTTTACAGAAATTGGTTAAATAAAGTTAAATTAGATAAAGTTTAATAAAAGGCTTTTATTATCATAGACATAAATACAAATTCTACAATTATTTCATTTTAGCTTTGTATAATATTTAGTTTCTTATTTGTAATACATCGTTTTAGCTTTGTACATAGGTGACGTTAGTAGTAAATTAAAACACACTATGGTTTGACCGTTGTAATTAGTATGAGGGTCCGCAAAAATTGTTGATTAAAAAACTTGCAACTTGCGTCCTACGTTGCCGAATAGTCAGCCAGTGAGTAGAAGGCAGACATTCGACTCGCGCGCGAGTGTTGCGAGTTAAGTTTTTTTGGAAAACCGAACTTGCGGACGTTGGATCGACATCGCAACCGCAAGTTCCAGGAGCCGATCGAGGCTTCGAAGAGCATCATCGGTCAGCTTCCGATTGTGTCTTCGGTGGAAGGCGCAGTCAGGTCTCACGGTGGGCGGTGCCTGCGTTTGGAGAAGAGGAAGTCTCTACAGTGTCGTGCTCTGAAATATTAGAGCTAGCACTGTCATTACTACAAATATTATTATTGAATTTCATTAATTGTAATAGAATTATTACTACCATTGATGTCGTTATTATATATTTGTGTTATTAATGGCTTATGGTAACTGAAATACGAAATATATTGTTTACATTTTAGAATTCGAATTAAAATAAACCCTTTGATTTTGCTGATCACTTTAATATAACATATATATATATTGTTATGAATACACAAAGGAACTAACGCCATCTAGCGTCAACTATTAAAACCACAACAACAAGGTGGCGCGTAACGTAAAATGTTACACTAAATTTTTTTCCAACCCCGATAAAGACCCGATAAAGAAGTTTCACTTCAAAAATCCGCATCAAGATCGCAAGAAGTTTTAAATATCTAAGCTTAAATATCTAAGTTTTAAATATCTATGTCTACAGACAGACAGCGGTACGACTTTCTTTTATAATATGTAGTGATGTAGTGAAGAGAAAAAAGACAGAGATATATTATACCTAATATGTACGTTCTCCTAAAGCTGTTGTTCAAAATAGTTATAGTTATTTTATCCAACAAGTTCACAAACTAGTTATTTTTCGCAAAGCGTCACAGTCTTTTACCTTCGCTTTCTAAACCCTATCTGTGGTTAATTTACAAAGTTCATTACGCTCGAAGAGGTTTTTGGTTTAGTCACGGTACTAAGCTTCGTTTGGATGTTAACGGACTGCGTACTTTCTTGCTGTTTAATGCCTTTCACGGCTAACAATGGCCCAGTTCTATGGTGAGCTGCCAAGAGACATTATATTTTGATTTCATAGAATTGTAATATTTTATGCTTGCCAGAAATCCATTCTCGTTCATGCAAGACCAGGGAAAAAAGAAAGCATTATACTTACCGTTATCATGAAAGTATTCTTCAAAATTATAACGGTTTCTTTGGTCAGTGCAGTAAGCGATTGCTTGTTCTCAACATACATATAAGATATTTAGTCCAACAGAAAAGTACTTACATGTATTATTCTTCAACATATCGATCTTAACAGAGCGGTCGTCTACATCAAACCATTATTTGTATACAAAATATGTCTTCATACATGTTACCTACATAAAATTTTTCTGGATGTGAAGGACTCTTTGTCTAAATTTTAATGTTTTTTATAGTGCTAATCTCTGCACTTAACATTGAATATTAAAACATGTAGAAAAAGTACGAAAAGATTGTCGCCGCTGTGGGAATCGAACCCACGTCTTCGGCATTCGCGGCCTGACGCTCTAGCCACTGAGCTAAACGGCTGATAACCACAGCGACGAAAATCTTAACGCCTTCTTTCTACATTCTTATTTAGCATTTGAAGCAATGCTTGGCGCATCTATTGTTATATCCTTTTCAGTATACAAACAATTTCGAATATCGTTTTACAACGATAATTCGAACGAGAGATGCCGCCATTGCTTTTTATAAATTTTAAAGTTTTTTATAGTGCTAATCTCTGCACTTAAGATTGAACATTAAAACATGTAGAAAAACTCTTTGTCTATCTATATATTTGTAAAGCCTATAGAATGGCTTTAAGTCAATGAGGCGATAACTTGTGAGAGAACAGTCTTCACTTCATATTTTTATCTTATGTTCAAAATCCTAGTCAATTAGAATCCTATACCTAATGGCAAGCATGACGCGTCTTTTCGATGGATTTCTTATGTGTAAAACTCACACTTTCCAAAACTTTCTTTATGTGGCACAAACTAAATAAGTTCTACGAAATGTGAAAAATGTTCTTTTCTCTTCTTTTTTAGTTAAAAACCATTGTCCTTACTTTAGGATAACTTTATCCTGTGTTGTAAGGACGTTTTACAAACATAATCTTATCCTTTAAACGAGAAATTATTTCAATATATATATATATATATATATATATATATATTGAAATAATGAAGTATGCATAATATATATATATATATATATATATATATATATATATATATATATATATATATATGTATATATATGTCCGAGATTCCGATTATATATAATATATATATATATTATATATAATCGGAATCTCGGAAAGCTCCAGCGATTTTCATGAAATTTCGTATGTGCGTAGATTCGGGGGTGAAAAATCTATCTAGCTAGGTTTCATTTTTAGAAAATGTCCTTTTATCCCTGTTTTCAGGGAATGAAAAATATCATTCGAATACGACGGTAAATTTCGCCACAAAAAAAATATTATAATAGCTCGGTCGGTAATCGGGCGGCCCCGAAACAGAAGGCCGTGGTTCATGTCACGATCACTTACACATTTATTTTTTACTTTTTTTTCGATTCCTGATCATTGCTTTCTTTATTTTTAATTTTTTGTCGATTTGTTATTTTGTTATATTTTCCTTTTTTTTAAAGTTCTTTTTGTGAAAAAAAACAGTTCACATTTTCTTATTATTACGTCGGTAAGATCGAAAAATATTATGCATATTTCATTACTCAGTAATTTGTATCTAAATGTACTTTCCAAAACACACGATTTACCAAAAAAAAAAACAAACCAAGCAAAGCTCGGTCCTCCGGGTACTATAAACATAAATTTCACCTGGACAAACATCCAGATGTGAAACAACTATCTGTGGGTCACACGAATAGTTGTTCCGTGTGGGAATCGAACCCACGACCCCCGACGCTAACGCCAATACCTTGGCAACTGCGCCACGGAGTCATCACATTATCTATGTAATTTTTTTAAAAGTATGTAGACAACTTTTGTCGGTCTAAGTGTAGCCTAAGATGCGTACCTATATCTAAAGAGTTAGTTTTTTTTATAGTCTGTGAGTGGTATTTTAAGGTGATTATGAATTTATTTGCATGATTTAAATTTTGATATTGTTACATGAACTTTACGATAAATTGTATATTATATAATTTATCGTAAAGATATACCATAAAGCTTACGTTGTTGAATATTGGTATATCACCTTCCTTATAGGAATCTAAAACCGACCTTCCATTATAGGAATAGATACAATTATATCCCCCGTCTTTATAGATTCCTATAATCTGAAAATTAACTAAGGTGATTCCGAATAAATATTGTTACAAATGTTTCAGTTTACCTTGAATATTATTTTTCGTAAGGAAATAGTAAGTTACATAATTAAAATTGCTAATAATTGAAATTATAAAAATTATTTTTTTTACTGTGGTAGGGCCACGTAACAGTTTTGGTTGTTGCACAAATGGGCAGGTCTGTCTGGGTAAGTACTCGTGGTACTTACCCAGACGGACCTGCCCTCACAGAAAAATCCGCGCGAAGTGGAAGTATCATGCTTCTGCTTTTGGTCTGTTGAGTGAATTAGCCAGAGCCCATTTTATTAAAAGGCAGCAACAAATGTGCAACCCCTACGGTACCCCCATTTACACAAATGTCCATTGGCGGCGGTTATAAGGTTCTCACATAAAAAAAGGAAACCAATAATAGTTTTAATAATTATAATCAATAATAATTGCTCATAAGCTATTGCACCATATACAGATTAACCGTACATAATGTGCATTAACGTCTGCATCTGCATTACATTGATAATAGTACTTAAATGAATTATTTTTGGAAAGAGGGAAAAGTGAAAAATATATTTAGATTGCACTTTTAAAAGCAAATTTTGTTAGTCTCGTTTACAATGCGTGCAATGTGTACAAAACTCTTATGAGAGGCGTGTAAGCTGGGCGTACATAAATAGTCACCTAGCACGCCGACGTTGAAATTAACTGACGATTTAGGCGTTCCCGTTACCTTTTTTTATTTATTTTGTTTTATCGCGCTTATATTAAATTTACATTTGCAACATTTCGATTATTTCGAATCGCACAATTGTCATGTGTCTTGTATACGTCAGGCACATCTTTTGTAAGCACAAAGCTTTATAGAACTAATATATATACGTACGTTTGAGGGATAGAGGGGAGGAATATTTTTAATTAATTCAATAACCTTTAGTACAAATAATTACAAAAATATAGATAATATATATAGAGATATATTTTATAAAAAAAAATTACGGGTTGCACTCCGGGAGTGCCGACAGACGTGAAAACTTATAAGGCGCGTTAGACATTTTTTAGATGGGTACTAGGGTTATTGGGTTATGAATTGCATTTTATTTATGAATTGCATTTTATTTATGAATTGTATTTTATTAATTATTAGAAACTTTAAAATACATTTAATATTCTTTTATGAATCGTCGTTAACAATTACGACAACTCTTGTATCATCATCATTATCATTAAAATTATTACAATCTAAAATAGAAATTATAGTTTCATGGTAACTAAAATAGGAAATAAACATTTTTGATTCGAAATTATTTAAATATCTCGTGAATACCGCATCAATTGTGCTTTTTTATCTTGTTGTGGTAATATTGCGTTGATTGGACGTAGTAAAATCAAATTCTCTATTCAAAAAATCAGTTAAACACTTAGTGAGATTTTATCTCATCTAAAAATATGCGTACCGCGCTTAAAGAAGTTTTCACTTCAAAAATCAGTTTCGTACATTCAGTCCATCCATGGCCCCAGTGTGGATTAGGGTACTAGATACAAGAATTTAAATAATTTTAAAATAAAGTGCCTTCAACTCTGCTATTGCTTGAGTTTAAACCGTATTCACGGCCACTGAGCTACTATGACTTTATTTATTATTTCCTCAAATAAGTATTACCAATGATGGTATACCATCGTCCCTTGCGTAGTGCGTAGGTATCGGGACTTCGATTTCAAACCGAGGCAATAACTTTGATAGCTAAATGATAGGTAATATTTATATTACCTATACTTTAATAAATTAATTAAAGCTCTGTCATAATTAATGGTTCTGGCGGTTACCCGTCAAGTTCCTAAACCAGCTTATATTCCTTATGTAAAATACGTTTGGCTGAAATAGAAATGCGATAATAAAAACCTTATTTTTCAAATAAAAACAACGCAGTCGGACAAGTTCAATGTTGCTTCAATTTGTTTTGTGGTCGCTTTACAAGTTGAAGATACAATGTTCTACGACTATGAATATATTTACGTCACAAAACGATGGCCGATGCAAGTTAAATAACGATAAATAGAATATTTCTCCGCAAAGTCACGACAAGAGCGTTATTTCAAAATGTAATTATCGGTTTATTTTCCATTAAAATAGGCAGCGGTCGTAACGATTTTCCTTATATTGTGATACCTTCGCATTTAGAGATAACCCTCTTTCGTGTTTTCAAGTATCTTTAGTCTGTTATCATTTATCGTGGTGAAAAGTGCTGTTTCTTAGTCATTCGATGTTTAATTTTACTTAAAAATATATCCGAAGTGTTTGCAAGTAAAAAAATAATGTAGTTTCTATATTTAATGAGGTTATCATTCTCTAGGTTTTATACTATAACTATAATGACATTATAGTTCTTATATTACGAGAAAAAACATTACTAAATGAAACTATGTATTCGGATTTATCGCGTTTTTTCTATTTTTATTTCCCCATGTTTCGAACCCTTTTTTTTTAGTTTTGTCCCCCTTAACCCTTTCAATAAATACCATTAGTGGACCACGAAGGAACTAAGTAATGGTGCTTATAATGCTGTAAATTAAAAAAAGATAATATTGCTGTAGGAAAAATTCGAGCTAAATTAAGAGTAGATCAGGCTAACCGTGATAAATGTTGTGAGCTTGATCGGAGTATGTGGTTTTTACGCACGATAATAAACTTAATGTCCGAATAGTTTTTTGTTATTGCTGCACGCGATTTTCGTTCGTTGATCCGCAAACATTGATCATCTTAGTGTTATCAATTTTTGTTATTTGTTGAAACGAATTTATCATTAAAGTCAAATATTATGCAACTGAATTTTAAAACAGTTATCACCAACTGATTGAGATGAAATTTTGCACACACGTTTGGTTTGGATGCCAATGCATGGCAAGTTAAGTGACGTAGTTCCAAATCCAATATAGATGATAGCCGAAGATAGCGGATTAGTTATTGTTTGTGTACTCCCATGATATGAGTCTAATCAAAGGGTTTGCTGAGAAGAATACGAATACGTTCATAACATTTATGAGAACGAGTATTTTGTGATTTAAAAACTTGTCGCAATTTTCTTAAGTGTCTATGTATTAATAAGTAACTTTTGCGACTTTATCCCCGTTAAAAGTTTGAATATGTACGTATTTGTTAACCGCATGTTGTACATAAGCGGTGTGTTTTAATAGTATCTATGTGAAAAGTGTTTTAAATTTTCAACTTTTAAATATCGTTTCCGGCTACCATGTCCGTGGAAAAAAAATGCTGTGATAGTTTTTCTAAAGTTTTAGGTTAATTTTAACTGATAACAAGAATGAATTAACGACATTTTTTGGACACAGAAATTTTTTCCTAGGATAAGAAATTATGTTTTTAACCGAAGCAACACATAACGGTTAAGTTTGACATATGAATGATTCCGTGTTAATAAAATATTTGCTAATGTCGGTATTTTTACACTTGAGGCGGGGACTAATATCGCTTTAGGCAATATTGAAGACAAACTAGTTTTAAAATTAAAGCCGAATCGGTGACACGTTCTGTAGTGGTTTTTATTAATTTTAACAGTGAAATTTCACAAAATCGCCGTATACATTATGCAAAATGAAATTTGCAGTCTTATGTATTGCCATGCTGTTTGGAAAATAAACAAAGAAAATTGAATTAGCTAATCTGAAAATGAACCGAAAGCTTAAATCAGAGCTCATTTAAAATTGTTATCTATGGTTCTTTTAAAGTTTTAGTGAAATTGACTGCATGGATGTGACTTTTAAATTGAATCAAACGGATTTGTTTATAAAACTATACTGAAGAATCGCAGGTCTAGTAATTACATTCAAGATGATACCTGAGATCTGGCAGCAAAACAGGCTTTGCGACCAACTCCTAAGTAGATATGGTAATTTATTTACATATTAATATTAAAGTTCTTGACAGTATTATTTATGGTTTGGACACAATTTTTGCTACGAATAATTTCAATAACACCTGTGCCAATAATCTGTTTCGACGTTCCATACATCCGCTAAATTTTATTAAAATTCCTAAAAATTGCCACTTGGTCTTTGGTTAGCGGGTAAGTAAACGTGTACCAATAATTTATTCAATTTGATAAAAAATATTAACGTTTGCAGGTAAAATATTTTTTTAAAATTTCCAAGTTAGTTTTAAGATTCCGAGGGCTGAATTTGAATTGTACATTTTAAATTCCCGAGGCAGGCAGGTTTCCGATATTTTAAAAAAACCATAATGTTTTAGAAGAACTAAAAATTTCATTGCAAACTTTGGTTACTTTCTTAGAATCCGTCACGGGTTTATTTTTTCGACCGCGGTTATACAAATAGGTCTCCAATGAATTTTCATCATAGAACGTGATATCGCCTAACGGTCCGCAACCGTACTTGCGGCATGGAATGTGTTTTTTTTACGTACGTACGTAGAAAACCAAAGTTTTTATGAAATCGTTAACGTTCCATTTGAAAAGACTTGTCTCTTATTTAAGTTACAATGTTCGAATATACGACAATGAGTTGGTCAGGTGCATAATGCTTTCCTGCTTCCATTTCAGATCCCTTCACGTTGGAAGCCTACAAGTCGGAGATGGGGTTTGGCGGTGGGAATTTCTTCCTTTTGGCGTACTGCCTCGCGTGCTGCTACCCTGGTTTGGGCGCAAGCAGCCAGCTGCGAGTCGTGAGGCAATGGGCCGAGTTGGACTTCGTGTTCCCCAGCGAGGAGGCGAAGCAGTCAGCCATCGAGAAGAATTACTACATACCCGGCAGCTCCGTTCCGATAGACGTCGATGTGCAACACAGGCAAGGCGAGTTCGCAAGTACCCGTTATATTACTATTTCTAGGTCCCTACTGATATGTTCAATGTCAGTTTTCATACTAAAATCGTTATTGACTGATGAATATTTAATTACCTCATTTTTGTGCTCCGTAGACGGTATTCAAGCTATACAAGGCTTCAGAGTTTGTTAATATTTTGTTTATTTATATGTTAATCAACCGCCATCGTGGGCTCACGTTTCAAGGACTATTAGAAGTAGACGGTTTCGCGATAAAATAAAGTGTCTTTTATCTTTATATCAATTCAATCGACTAATTGTTTAAGTCATCAACTTTGCAAAGTTAATTAATTTTTCCTTACTCCAATCACGACATAATGAGAAAAGGTCGTATAATTATTCGCTATTTCCTCCGGATGGGAGCCAAATCCAAGGCCCTGTGAAGGTGCTCCGATTACTGAGCTACGTGGTAATTCATGGTGGGACTAACTGAACAAGCAGCGTAATAATAAACTCAAAATTGGCCATACCCAATAATAATAATTTGTTAGCGAAGTACATGTACATGTTATGGTGTTAATTAACTGGTTATATCGCTATATCACATATTCGCTAGTAAATCAGATAAAATCTAAAATTTAATTATCGATTAAATGAGTTCAAATAAATACGGGAAACGGTGAAAAACTTTTTAATTACTAAAAAAATCATTAATCCTATAGTTACATTCTTCTGCGAACATTTCGCGTGGTTTCTTCTTAAATAGAGTTATATTTAGTATGTTCATGTCAATCGGAAGATTGTTATATATTTCTGGAACCATGCATAGAGTACTCTTGACTCAGTAGTGTCATGAAACCGTTTGTTCGCAGGCGCGGTGCGTTCGCGAATCTTCATCACGATACCACGCTTCGACGCGGGCCGACCTATAACTTTGGGAACGGTGGACGAGCAAGGCCGCATACACGCGTACCCCGACTACTCTTGGCACGACAACCAAGGCTCGAATTGCGACGGAATGACATCTGTATTCAGGGTTGCCGTAAGTAATGTTTCACTCACACAATTTCGGTCCGACACTGGTATTTTGTCCGACGCTGTCACCACGATAGAAAGAGCTTGACTATTAGTTAAATAAATTGCCCGTCTTCGATTTTTTCCGTTCTTTTTGGTTACTATATTTGAGACACTGTGCTAAAGTGTGCTTTAATGTAAAGTTCCCACACATACAAACAAAACACACCACATCAAAAGCTATTCTAAAATTATACTAATCAAAGTTTTTTTATACAGCGTGTCTTTACAATCGCGACAATAAATGTACACACATATAGAGGATAACTTTTTAAAATTGTGTTAAACATTTACATTCTTTAAATATCAATATTTAAAAAAGTTATTAAATTTTCCAAAACAAAGAATTTTAGAACATCCTTAGGTAAAAAAGCATATGAATGGGTTGAATGAATTTAAAAGAGACAAAACATACTATTAGAAGGAGAGGCTTGTAATGCGACGCTGTGGCAACAAATGAAAAAGTCTCTGAATGTATGAAAGTTGTAGTTGTATACGATGTTACAAATTTTGTTTCTTTTTAAACGGTTTTATTTAGCTCGACCCGTACGGAATTTGTTTGTTTATTTATTTGGGTCAAAATTAGAAATTGAAATTTAAGCACCTTGCCGTTGTCAGATTGATCTGAAATTTGGTACACACATTTAATTTAGATGACAATACAATATTAACAAAAAAAAAAATAACAAAAAAGACCATAAAATAAAACCGTTTAACTTAAAAGTTTTTTAAAGTAATTATTATTTAATTAGTTTGTTTGAAAAATATTTTATTTAATTATGTATTTTTTTAACGTTAATATTTTTTATGATTATTGGCAAGTAACGTTAGACGTGTGTTCATTTATTGTCGCGATGGTAACGACACGCTGTATAAAAATCCCAAAACTAATTTGCTGTGTGAGTACAATTTCCATACAGCAGTCCATCGATATAAAATAAAACTTAAATTATAAACGGAATAAATTTATTGTAATAATAAAACCGAAGATGCTTTACAATACAAGTCGCTATTGTAACGTATAACAGTACCCATAAATTAGCGATATTCTTCCTCTTCAAACTTGTTGTCGGATTTAATTCTCAAGTTATACGTTATCCGAATTTGATATAACTTCACAATACTAACCAACTTGCTTATTTATTAAGACAACAATTTCTATGAAAACGAAAATGTCAATTCTCCCTTTCATTGAAATCGTTGTCTTTGAAATAATTTCAATGTGAAAGTCTCAAAGATGTTGATTAGTACTGAACAAAGATTAAATTCATTCATTTTGATTCACCTTGCCAAAGTGGAATCAAAGAATATATTTAATACGTGGTGATAAGGCTATCATGTTTTAATGGTTATTAAATATAATATTACGCTATTTAAGTGCACACTGTCGTGCAAGATTTTTTGGCTTGCTACATTTTTATTACACTTAGCATTTCATACTTTGACTAACAATTACTGCGAGGAAAGGCTAAGCGGTACTTAAAAAATAAATTGTGTCTTTGGTACTTGTTTTGTTTCTGTTTGCACTTCCCGACGACCTTATGATAGCTTCAAAGTCCTACACGATCACACAAGATGTCACATGTATGAAAATAATTTTCGACATGCCAAGATTGAAACTCATGGATGAAATATGGTTAAAGTGAAATCATTTCAAGTTTCATTCATTCGAGGGGGTCATAGTGAAATTTTCTTTTAATTCTGACTGGCCATGAACACTAGGGCCAGAAAGTCAAAATCGGATACAAATATAAAGGATTAAGAAACCGATTAATTTGAAATTAGTGCTCTCTTCTGTGATTCAAACCTCTCAGATGGCTATCGACTTCCCAGTCACAGGTACCACAACGCTATCTTACAATTATTAGAATACGATTAAATCCCGAATGCATGTTATAAAATATATTTAAATTGATGACTGTATTAATGTTCTCACCGCTAAGCATTATGCTTCAACGTCCAGCCCTTACCCCACCTCGGTGGGCATATCATGTGAAACATGTTGTAAGTGGCTTTCACTGTTTTTATACGACCCGTCGCCTGCCTGACGTCAAACCACATATCAAAAAAACCCATGTGGGAATAGAAAATAATGCGTTTCGAAGGCTAAGGCGAAGCTTAGCAACTGCGCCAGTGAGTCATCCGTCCCATTATTCTTGCAACTCGAAAACGTGACCGGCTTGTGAATTGCAGATTGACGAATGCAACCGGCTGTGGGTGATGGACACGGGAAAGATCGGGGACAAAGAGGAGTGCCCCCCGCAACTCCTGGCGTTCGACCTGAACACCGACGAGCTGATTTACCGGCACAAAGTCAACTCGACCAGCTACGTCGCGTCGTCCCTCTTCATAACACCGGTTAGCACGTCTCAATATTTTTTTGGATAATTTTTTATAGTATTAATTCCTATTCTCATTAGGCCGGAGTTCCTAAAGGCCGGAATCATATAAGAAAATAAAAATTAAAATATTATTCGTTAAATTGACAAAACGCAAAACAAAATGAATATCGATTGGTGGAATTTTCGAAATTATACCTTCATTAAATAGTGATATTGATAGTAGCAGCTGTTGTGTTGGCTCGTCACTTAAATTACAAAGTAGCCTGCGTCGAATAACTTGATTTTAAAATGAATAGTTATATAAAGTATAGTATTGTATCACAAACTCATCCACATCATGTACATGCTATTTGTCACGCTTCCCTCATTTATCCTTTCCATGTGGCCAAACACCAAAGCGTTCAACTTACCTCTTTCAACTTTCCTTACAACATTCTCTTTCAACCTAAACTTTCCTTACTTCACAATTTCGTAACATTTATCTCTGAGTCATACCCGTCACACATGTTAATGAACGCACTTCTGCGACGTTAATTTTTCTGTTTTTTTTTTTTAATTGTCATAATTGCATACTTTTGAAGACGTAGCGTACTGTAAAATATAATATTTGATACACTATGAAAGTTTATGGTAACTACATATTATAATAAAAAATAATGTTTAAAAAGCAATTCAAGGTTAGTCTTTAAAGTTGTTTATGATTACGTTAAATAGTGGAAAAGAACAAGAGAACAAACTTTTCCCAATCACCTGAGTATATTTTTTTAGTAGACCATAAATATGTTATGATACAGAGATCATTTGAACTTGTCAAACAATTCAAATTCCTGTTATATTTTTATTTCTACTGTGAAGCTTTGTAAAATATTATTCGATGCGTGATATTCGCCTAATACAAGTTGTTAACTAGTTATTAATATTTTTACGCGGAATGTTGTTAATAAGTTTTAAAAGTTTCGTGTTATCCTCTTTATATGGAAAACGGAAATGCTAAATAATAGGTGTTTATTAACCCTTTATTTATATATTATTTAAGCACTGATATCTCGTAACAAATTTAAACATTATAGGCGATGAGTTGAATCTCGAAATAAAGACAAGATCATTTTTATTAACGAAAAACAAAACCGACTTCCGACTTCTGTATTCATTTTATAATTGATTTTTAGGAGTTCCCTAAGTATCTCTGGAGCCCAAGATCCGATCCGATCCGATCAGTCGAATTGAGAACCTCCTCCTTTTTTGAAGTCGGTTAAAAAGGCAAACACGTTCAAGGATTTTAGAACCCGGTCCGGACACTTAGAGTGTTTCAAACAAGGGTTCGGTCGATTGTCTTTAATGCGACACGGGGCGGAGAACAGGTGCTGGACGTGAGACGCAACGGCAACGACTGCAGCGACACCTACGCGTACGTAGCGGACGTTTCCGGCTTCGGCTTCCTGGTGGTCGACGTGGCGAACAACCGCTCGTGGCGGGTGACCCACAAGTACACGTTCCCATATCCGTCATGGGGGACGTTCACCATAGCCGGTGCGTTCTTTTTTATATTAAATCAATGAGCTCTTATTTTCTTACCTAAAGAGGAAGAGAGACAGCAGACTGTCGTAATTAAACATCAAAAGCGCAGAATCAGCTGGGTGGAACTTCAAAACTTTGTGCTGTGTCGATAAGTAATAGTTTGACACAGTCCTACTTCTGGTTGAAGACTTTCTCTTAGTAAAGGTTTAAAGGCTAACGAGTTGCCTCAAAACAAATGGTAATTATTTTTGAACAATTGTATTTTCAACTATCTAATAATTTCTTGTATTTACGCGATTACACATTATAAATGAAACTAATTTTACGGATTTATCGCGTTTATTTTTAATTTTAGTTCCCGACGTTTCGAACCCTTTACAGCGTTCATGGTCACGGGACAGGTCTGTCCCGTGACCATGAATGCTCCTAAATCCGTAAAATCAGTAAATCCGTAAAATTAGTTTCATTTTCAACTATCTTTCAACTCTTAGTGTTCCTCAGAAATGCTGGTCCGCTCAAGCAAGCGCCATAAAATACATTGTATTATGATTAAATTATTATTACATAATACATACAAATCATTAACTTTATACAAATTAACAGGCTTATATTAAGACCGAACATAGTATACATCATCTTTTTTTTAGTTACAATGTCACTATAAGAAAAACTAAAGTTGACTACAATAATGCCAAGACCTGTTTTGTTTCTACGCAAGGCTAACGTCTATTAAACCACAGTCTTACGTCAAAGACAATTTGAAGTACACGTGAAGCATCTGCATTTTGTTCGTTTTCCATGAATTAAGATTGAGCAGTTCGATGCTTATAAAAATGATAACATTTGAAACGAACGCTTGACTTATATTGTTATACGTTATGATGTCATATAAATTTGAAAGGATGATCAAACAACGATATAATTTATAAAATAACAAAAAAAAATTACCAAAAAAAGAACCGAATTCAAATAAATGATATACGTAACTATTTACAACGTTACATGCAAAACATTGCATATTCATGCGATAGCAGCAATCGCGGTTGATTTCCTGTCATACTTCGAAAAGTTCCGTTGCTATCTCCGAAAATCATAATCAGATCTATATGAAATTTATATGGGACAATTTCGGAATGAAATCCTTTCGAACAAAAATAATATGCAAGGCCGTCTATATATGACGAAGTTATGCCCGAACATACATAAAAAAGATATAAACATCCGAATTGATAAACTCCTTCTTTTTGAATTCGGAAGTCGGTTAATAAAAACTATTTCTTTCAAGCTCTTATTCTATTCGATAACGGCCCGTAAATTTGTCTGTTCAGGTGAGAGTTTCGACCTGATGGACGGCGTGCTTGGTATGGCGCTGTCACCATATCAGCCAGGAGTGGACCGCTATTTGTACTTCCACGCTCTTGCCTCCAATACTGAAAACGTGGTGCGCACTAGCGTCCTCCGCAATTCATCCTTCATCTCCGACTCTAACGCGCCGCCTAACTCCATCAACGTAAGTTTGAAATAATCTTTTACAATCATTGTCCCAAGCACTGGCATCTGTTGCATAGATGGGCCGACTCTCCGATCGTTATGAGGAATAACAATCTTTTAGAAAGACGGCGTAAAGTTCAATTTTAGCTACATCTTTATGTTTGTTGTAAGTGACTTAACGGGGCCCATCCTCTTGAAAATTAGACACGCAGCAGTTAAGGAGTTTGTTAATGTCCTAGAGTGCCTAAACCACTTCATATTTGAGAATAGATAGCTAGAATGGCACTGGTCTCTGCATTCATTACGGGAAATTCGGTAAAATACCGTTAAAATGATCGAATGTACACCTTCACTCTTTCCACTATCGGATCTATCATTTTCTTGCCGCCACGATTACAATTATGTTGCCGTCTACTATTCTCACCGTTTACCTTTTGATTCGTTTTTACAGACTTTAACAGGCTGTTCTTAATAAATATAATAACCAAGGGACAAGAGTAAAGTAAAGAGACCACCATTTACCATCAGTTGGGATGATGGTGCAGCAGTAACTACCTACATGTTAAAAAGTAAACAACTTCTCAATAATTCGTTATGAAAATAAAATGTCGAACGTTGCATTTACACAGGCGTTCCCGGAGGAGAGGCCGAACCAGTCCGCCGCGGAGGCGATGGACCGCGACGGCATCCTCTACTTCGGCCTCATGGAGCCGCCCAGCATATGGTGCTGGAACTCCGCTACGGAGTACTCGCCGCGGAACTTCCACCAGGTGGCCGTCAACAGGGAGACCCTCCAGTTCGCCAGCGGCATGAAGGTCGTCAACAACCTGAAGGGGCAGCAGGAGCTGTGGGCGCTCACGTGCAGCTTCCAGAAGGTGATGACGGGCTCACTGAGCTCGGACACGGTGAACTTCAGGATTCACGCGGAGAAAATACCGATCATACTGCAGAACTCCCCGTGTGCGGCCCCCCCAAAGGATCAGAGCCACGGCTACCATGCGAAGATAATCACAAAGAAACAGGAGACACATATAATGTACAGATATGGCGCTGTATCATATCTCTAGAAATACGCGCGATGTCGGAACGTTTGCTCAGCATCTTCATGTGGTATAATTGTTGGCCATATTACACATAATTGGCTATCGCTATGTAATTTAAGTATGTACAGTAAATAAATTATTTAAAACATCGTAATTTGTTTAGACAGTAATCCTATTAACGTTTTTAGGTTAATTTAAATTTAAAGTTCAGTTAATTTTGCTTAAATAAATAATATTATTTCAAAAAAATTATAAAATTTCTTAATCATAATTATAGCAATGCACAAAAAAACTTTTTCTTATTTGAATAATTGTCAGCAGCAAGTATAACACATCCGCTTTACGCTGATCTTCAGAGAGTCCTTGGTCATTCACTGGCCTCTGCTGCTGCAGGGCCCCACCACTTTGACACCGCCCAAACACCGTACTACTGTTAAATCCGTGGTAAGAGCCGTGATAGCTCAGTGTCCGGGCGTTCGCCTTTAATTCAATATACTCGAGCAACCTGAGTTCGATCCCCGGTGCCGGCACCAATGAAGTTTTTAACTTTAAGTGCTGACTTATCACGTGCTCCGCGGTGAAGGAAAACATCGTGAGGAAACCTGCATATTTTCGAAATAATAACAAAAAAATATATATTTCGAAAATATGTGAAGTCCGCCAATCCGCAGTGGGGCCGCGTGGTGGACTATGCCCTGATACCCTCTGTATAGAGGAGGCCTTTGCCCAGCAGTGGGACATGTATTGGCTGTTACTTTACTTTTTTTACTTTACTGTTAAATCACTGTACTGTCTAATACTGTAAAAATGGACCAAATATTACTACATATGACCCTTAGATAAAAGCATTAATAACGATCTACTTAAGTATGTTCAATGTACAATCTCGCCCATGATGTTTTTTTTTAAATTTTATTATTTAAAAAATATATTATTTAAAATATAAATGACAGCTTAACTTTATACACACTAAATGTTTTAAAAACGTTCTAAAAAGCAAAGCAGATGTTTAATTTGCATTCAAGTTTAAATCTATCCAATACTATTAACTGCTGAAGTAACAAAGATGGAGCAAATTATTCTTCTGCAAAATTGCTATTTGTAAAACCATAGAAGGTGTTATTTTAAATATCTTATATAAATAATACAAATATCGAATATAAACGAGCTGGTTGATGGATATATAACAAGAACCATCCCAAAAAAAATATACACCGGTGACGTCATTTGTTTATGTGAATATATACCATGGTTGCAAAAATTACAGGTCAAAAGAAACATCGCGATATCGATATAAAATGTTATAGATTTTTAAATAAATCTGTAATATTAATTATAAATTAAAAAAACAGGATTCATTTGTACAAGTTCCAACTTTAAGATATGAATTTAAAATTTTGAAGCACATGAATGCATAAGAAAAAGAATATTTTGCTGTGTGAGTGTTTTTATATTTTTCGCTTTCGTTTTAAACTAAGCTGTCATTTTAATATCTTGAATTGCCCACACTAATCAGTGCAGCATCATGTCGCTATCACCTGCAGAAGGTACACGTATTATTATTATGGTACATTCAGGAACAAGTCGCGTAGTATTGCTAGAACAGTCTTAGTATCTTTACGGTCCAAATAGTACTCATGTGATTTTGACAGACCAATAAGAACACTACAAGATTAGAAAAGGGCCATAGGTCCATAGGCCATGTTGGATAATAATACGAGAAGACGAATTCATCGTGAGCATAATGCTAAGAAATTGATATCTCAAGTCCGAAACAGTCTTAAAGAAATTCACGTCAACAATATGTTCTGACACGATTCTACGCCGACCTGGTGAAACTGATAGCCAGATGATGGTTGGTTCGTTTTGTTTTCCGGTGAAACAAAATTGTACTTACGCATGATGGGAGTCGAATAGTGTATAGTGGGTCATGGCAACGGTAATAATGCATATTTCGTCCATGCGTATGTTCAAAAATTTCGATATGTCCTGCGTGGGTTATGCGTGAAGAATGTTCTAACGTAGATCAATCAACGAAAAATTGATTTACTTACATCATCTTAATGAATATAGTTGGGCACGTGGAAGAACCATTTAATAATTGTCAAAAGTTTGAAGTTTCTTCTTTAAGTTATTAAGAACATCACTGTTACATTTAAATCAAATCAATAGATATTTTTGAATAAGGCGGTCTCAAACGCAACATGAAATTAATAAACAGTTTACTACTTGGTCTATAACTTCTATTCATTTAATTCAATAATTTTACATTAATACGTCATATTGAAATGCTTGGTCTGTTTCTAGCAAAGCTCGTATGTACATAACGAGTGAACCCAGGGCCATGGCTGATGTCAGAGAGTTGCATGAACCACCTTCAGATTTGGCCACTTTCTTCACACGATACTCTTCCTGAAAATAAAATAACAACTTTTGTTAATATATATCGTCACTTCGGTCGATAAAAAAGAAATAACTATCATTTTCACAGATTAAGGAAACCGGTCTAGTGCGAGTCGAACTCGTAGGCCGAGGGTTCCGTACCCATCCATCATACCGCCATAATAAAATTGGTAAATAATCACTACCAATTTTCTCAGGAACGAGTGGACCTAGCAAGTTGAATACCAAATACTGAGGTCTATAGTCCCTATTAGGTGATAAAATAAAGGTCCTGAGTCAACAAGATAAAAAGATATATACAAATTTATATTTTCACGAAGACTTGTTTATTTTTCGGAATTTTTCCTTTATTTGTGCTTTAAATCAGTGGTGACCACGGACAGAGAGACGGGCAAGAGAGTAATCTTATAAGGGTTCCTTATTACATTTTACGGACCCCTAAAAAGTCAAACATGTCTTACTCGGTGCCATTAATATGTGATAAATAAACGCGAAGTCGAACTAAGTTAATGAGAATCAAGTTCAAGCAAAACGTTTCTTATTTCTTTTTTCTTTATTTTTTTTTGTGAAAAACTGGACTCCGGCCACTTCACTCATTATTGTAATTGAGTTATTGTGACCTTTAGCTGATGTTAAAAACGCACAAAATGTATGTATGTGTATAGGTACACATATACACATACATACATTTTGTACATATGTATATAGATATGTAGAGACAAAATATATACCAACGATATTTCTAAATATGTCCTGTACTGTTTATTCATATCATAATAATACGGTTTTTCACATACTACATGTTTTTGTTATTATTTGTCCCAGTAACTGTGGTAGGGCCACGCAACAGTGTTAGTTATTACACGAATGGACAGGCCCGTCCGGATTAGTACCACGACCTGACAGAAGATCGGCGTGAAGTAGAAGTGTTACACTTCTGCGTTTCATCTGGCGAGTGAGGTAGCCGGGGACCAGTTTTTTGAAAGTCGGCAACGCATCTGCAACCCTACAGGTGTTACAAATGTCCATGGGCGGCGGTTATCACTTAACATCAGGTGAACCGTCAGCTCGTTTGCAACTTTATCACATAAAAAAAGTATCGGAGTATTTGCCGCTTACGTCATTTTAAATTGCTATGAATTTTGGAAATATGAAACAAGCAGCTGATTACCTATAGCCCTTAACCAATGGGCGTAACCAATTATCCACGAAATGTTTACTCGGTAAGGACATCGGTTTTCAATATAATTGGACGTTTCATAAGCGTAAAAGAAAGCATGTTTATTTTTAGATGGAATTAATACTTTGTAAATATATAAGTTAGATATTAAACTACGTAAGTAATGTTAATCAATTATCCGTCTATTTGTATTTGATTATCTTACTAAAAGTTATTAAAATCTTTTCGAAAATTTAACTTGTTAGAAAGAAAAGACAAAACAAATATTGAATACCTTAAGGTTAAGTATTAATTGTTGCATCCAGTACCATAAATTATCAATACACTCGTGCGTTTACCTACCTCTCTATCTTTTGTTGCAGGAGAATTAGCAGGGCCCACGAAGCCAGTGAGTTTCAAAAAAGGCTGACGGTCGTCGGCATAGCATCCTTTAGGCTCTTGCCAGGAAAGGATTTTATTCATCCAACGTGGTTTGATAAACTCACCGTAACCTTGGGTAGCGCAGTAGAGAACTAAAAATTAAGAAATGTATAAACACACATTAATGAATCATTTACGTGACCTTTGCATGAACCCCTATACATAGTCTATATTTTCTCTTAATAAGACATTGAGATTTCACGGACTGTTAAATTTCGAGTTCGTTGGCACGATTATACAAAACAGTTTTATCGTTTCATGAAGATATAAAGCGTTAGTCATAAGTGAATATTACATCATTTATTCTATATTTTGATTCCGACAAATTGCAAAAACTGACGTTTATGATAAATACTGGATACGCAAATAATGAAGAAATTAATTACAATCTCAAAGTGATTCATCTCGTTCATGATTTCTTATATTTAAAAGAATACTGCATATATTGTTACATAAAAGAAATTTAAGCATACTTTTGCGTTAAATTTTGCTGTTTTTCTGCTTTATAGTAAACAAGAGTTACTTTACATACTCTGTTGCATAAAAAGGGTCCTCGTTCCCGGAGGATGGTTCCAGGCCTCCAGCGATTTGGTCTCTTTGTAGATTTGAATGCATAGTTTGTAAATGTGCGCGGAGATGTCGACTCCCTCCATGCAGTCGAAGAGCCGCGAAAGTATTGCAGCACGCAGCCTGCTCGTCTGCTGGAAAGCCAGCCCCGACCCTTTCATCACCTGCGCCTGGCACTCTGGCGTTAATTCGCAAGTACCTTCGCTCTGCGTCGTCTGCGACTCCATTGCTGATATAAGCAGCTGCATCGTGCACGCGTCTATAAAACAAATGAAAACGTCGCTTTCCTTTATACCTGAGACGATTAATAACTAATAATCTAATTATTAATCTCTTAAGTAAAGTCGGTTGATTTTATGAAAGTGAAATAAATAAGTCATCTACAGCAGAAATTTAGAATCCGATAGCATTTTAAGTTGATCAGAAGATTCAACAAATCAGACAAAATACCTTCTTTAAATTTTTACATTGTTGTAATTAATGACGCAATTTTTTTCACTCGGCGTTAATTTTGAATAAAGTATTGTATATTCGTTGTGAATATACAATGCATTGTTCAAACTTACTATTTCCTGAACTTAATATAATAAATATTTTCCTATATAAAAGGGCAAATCAAATTTTATGCACTAGACCGACTTTTGTTAAAAGAAATTCTAGATACTGCTCAATATACTAATAATATAAACATTATATTAAGTTTCTAAAAGTAATAATAATATGAAGATATCATTAATAATAAGTCATATCGAAACTTCTATAAGAAACATCTTTAAGCGTAACGTAGTTAACATACTTGTATGCGGTGTTTTTCATAATCATAATGGTACGGACCATAAACCCGTAAGGCGAACGTGTAATTTTGAAGTGAATTGTGTGTAAATCAACTAATGATATATACATGACTACGATGTTGTTATTGATGTATACAGCTATTAAAGAAGCCAATATTACTCAAGACGTGTTATAGTGTTGTAGCAGGCTGCGATGCAATAATACGTTCTCATTGTTCATTTGTTAATTTTTATTTAAAACCATCTAAGAAGAATCCCGATTCTTAATTTGTACTTTTTTTTTTGTAATTTCAAAGCAATTACCACTTATAAAGCTGTCCCAAGGCTGACTTTAAGTATAAATTGCTGTAATTCAAACAATGTCGCAGTACCAACATTACCAATGTCACAGCCTTGTAGTCCCGGGCTCATAGAATAGGACTAAGGTATCTCCCTGTCACCTGTCGTAAAAGACGACTAAAAGGGGACACGAATTGGCAGCAACACGAAGTGGTCTCGAGCTGCTGCAAGATGGCGAGGGAATCGAGGAAAGTTTATCTTTCCCCGAGGGGTGATCACGCGCAGTACCGAGGGGCACTGGTGCGTTCGGTAGAAGATCCCGGAGTCTCTCTCGTTTCGTTCGAGAGTTTTAGTGGGTAATAACCCCACATAGTATCTTTGGAAGATTTCCCCCTGATACCAAAAAAAGTAGCAACATGTTACAACAACAATGTTACTTGGAACGGTAATTTCTTCGGTCTTAAAACAGATATTTTTTTATTTAGCTACTCTGTTAAAAACTCCGTTAGTTAGTTTTGCACGCACTGATTGAATAAATTACATAAGATTTTGCATTATGTCAACTTAAATAACCGGTACAATAATTGAGATAACATAACCATTTTTTTTACTAACGAAAAACAAAACCGATTTCAAATATCTCGCTCTGTATTAATATTATAATTGACTTTCAGGAGTTCCCAAATATCTCCAGAGCCCAAGATCCAATACCAATGACCGCATGGGAAGCACCAGTTTTGAAATAAAAAAAGAATCATCAAAATCGGTTCTCTCAGTCAAAAGTTCTGAGGTAACAAACATAAAAAAATACAGTCGAATTGAGAACCTCCTCCTTTTGAAGTCGGTTGAAAAACAATGAACAATTTTTCGATTTAACGAAAGTCTAGTCAATTTGATTGGTGCTTTATGATCATTTGATAAACATTATATCTAATTGCACACAACACGGTCTGGAGACGGCAGTCTGTACCTACTACACTTACGAAGTCCTCTCATAAACTTAATTAAAACGAATTTCCACTCCCCCGAGGTTTTAATTAATTTTAATGAAACCGATATCAATTTCTTAACTTTGATTCAGGTTTATCGCAAACATATTAAGACAAATAAGTTTCCTGTTAAACACTACACGTGTTTTTGGAACTTTGCACAGCTGTTATACTATTTTCCACGGAATCCGTTTAAATCTAAGGCCCGTATTAGCCACGATTGCATGATTTATCTTCAGACACAGCGAAAACGGGCATTCTTAGCACCCGGTTGTGACCATAAAACCTCATCATGTCGCTTTCACTGCAAATTAAAATGTTCTGTAATAAACTCGTCGTGTCTACTTTACTATTTGCCTCTGAGGGTGGTGACTACATCACCTGGTAATTAACCCTCGTAAGAAACTTGTCATGCAAATGAACGGTTCGCCGTTATGTATGACGCTGTTACATGTCTCTTAAAATCACTTGCTAACTTGCGGTACAATTTTAAATCTGATTTGTTTACATATAAACCTTGCGTAGAAACTCAATTCATTGTCACGTCCGTCAAGGCACACTACACACTTACAAGTGAACATAAAAGTGATGGCGAATTATGTTGAGGGAAAGCGATTTAAGTTGAACGTGTCTTTTCTATATTACTGTGCTAAGCTATCGTATAACAGTTGCGATAAAATACAACTGTCCACAATTATTGACCAAACTTTATTCGTTTACATAAGCTCGTTTATGGGATTCCCCGAGCTCCGAGCACAAACAGATTTTTGCTTCTAAGAAATACAAACACGGAATTGGCGCATGCCGCTAAGAACCCTGCACAAAGAGGAAGAGTATTATTAAACGAATCGATTGTCTTAGGCTTACACTGTGGTAATTTACTATATCAATAAGAATTCTGGTAGATAGTGGCGTTTTCATATAACATGCGTTTACCTGCCGCTTTCCTGGTGGGCATTTTGGTCCTAGTCTCCTGCACATACTGCTCGAAGTCGAATCGATAGGGCTTCTGCGTCCCCATCGTACCCAGCGTGATAGGTTCCATTAGAGATGAAAGCACATCCATGTTCTCGAAGATCGCCTTGGCAACTACAAGAACACGAATGAGAGAAAATGGTTAAGCACCCGTTGCGTTCTATTTCGAAGCTTCGTATAACGAAGTTTTTGTAAAGGAGAAATCAAAATTACTCGAGCCGAATATACTAACAAGCCTCATTATTTATGCAAGCATTATTTAGTACTAAGCAAAGTGTAACAATGCTTTCAAATACTTTTTATCGATGCTTTTTATAACCGGCGCTCTAATGGCCGAAAATAAATAAATAAACAAAAAAGCAATAAAAACTTTAAAGAATATAAGTTAAACGTTTACGAATTTCTTTATGCCCATAGTTTATATAAGTTGCATTTAAGAGGTTACGTTTTTAACTCCGAGACTATTATACATATGAGACTATATAAGCTACATCTAATAACTAGCTTATATAGTCTCTTATGTATATAGTCGGTATTATGCGTAATATGACCATACTTAGAAAAATTAACCCAATCATCAAACACTAAATAAATGTTAGTGTCCATTTCCTCGACTTAAATCAAGTTTGCAAAGCGCATGTTACAAAAATGCTGGTAGCTAAACGTGCGCAGAATCGTATTTTGCCTTTCTCCGGTTGCTATAAAATTTCGTATGGCGTTGCAAACTTCAATCTAAACGCAACTTGCTCTGTACTAGGTCAATGCCGCTGTATGTATGGCATACTAATACGTATAATAGATGTTTTAAATTGAATCGTTGAACAAATATGTTACATGTTGTCAAGACGTAACATTGCATTGTAAATACTCTTTTCGAACAATCCTTACGAGTATAGATGTTCCATGGTTAGTCTTTAAATTAAGTAATTTTATGTATTTTCCAATAATAACATCGATTATATAAATATAAAAATATTTTGGTCATAATGTTTTTACCATAGATTAATAGTGTTTGTTTAAATTGTTTAACGGAACAATGGCTTTGACACCGTGACAAATCATCATCTATTGTAATTATGCCTACTTTCAAACTTTCTACGAGGCATTTTAATTTTCAGAGTCAATGTCTTTTGTTTCAATATCAGTTCTATGGATGTAGGTATTGTAACAACAACGCGGATATTTTATCAGTATCACACTTTTTACTTATGGCACTTTTCGTATATACATATATGTAAGTAATTACCTACATTGGGTGCATGTGTATTTTCTTCCATCCAATTTTAATTCAAGGACGTCAACGTAACGTCACCATTCCATTTAATATTTTTGAAAAAATGGCATCGCTGAGAGAAGATACATATTTAGATGTATTATAATGACTATGATCTGACATTATTGAAGACTAACTTTCCCCTCGAATTTCTTTTCACGTTAATATTTTTTTTCAATTACAATGTCTCTCAAAAAATAAAAATATAGCTCTTGAGAGAACATAGTACGGCGTCGATTATTTTTAACTTTTTACTGAGGAATCCGAAAAACTATAACACAATATTATGATTGAAATATAAGGACATCATTAGATAAGGCGTCCACTAGGACGCCTCACCTAGACTCGATATTTATGTAAAGTAGACTACTTATTTACATGAATATCGAGTCGGTTAGTACCAATTAGTACTAAACACAAAATAAGCAATCACACTTTGCTACTACACTGTTACATATAAATTTAATAGTTTTTTCGCATATAAAGATTTTTCCATATAAGTTACCTATGTATTTTCGTGCGGTTTGACGGAAATGACGGAAATAATGTTACAAATTAACGTTTTTAAAACTTCTTACATGAGCAAACTTCATCATGATGTTTTCGCTTAGTATGTGATAAATAAACTATAAGTTTAAAAAATAATTCCTGGATTCGTATGCAGGTACATGGAGTATAGGTTATTAAGATGCAACACTGATCTGCCATTTCTGAACAAATGTTACGTACCATATTCGTAGTCCTTGCTGCGGTAAACGAGTTTCGACAAATCCATGTTATTACGGATGCGGTCCATCTTTCTGGTTATGTTCTGCAGGTTCTCTTTAAGCTTTGGCGGAACCGACTTGTCCAGTTCGTTGATGGTGTATTCCAATTGACCTGAACAAGATTTCAGTTTATTTAATTAAATCGCAATCTATTATGGACTTATGTAAGTACGAAACAGCATGTTTGTCTTATGCCTAATCTTAATAATGTAGACAGCTAACTAATCTTGACCCGTCTCACAAGTTAAGTCTTCTCAATGTGAAGAAGTCTTAAAAGGAACAGGTGGTGAGCCTGTCACCATACATATACATACATATATGAGGCAAACATAAGTATTTCACGGTGATTTTTACCACACATAATTATTTAAAAAATGGATGACTTTTGATAAACGCTATCGGTTCAGATGCCCTGACTTTTGACAGCAAGTCTAAGTCCCTGCCACAACTACATTTTATAATTTAATCACGTCGAATGAAATAAAATTAATTTCCGTTTCACTAAATATTGTTACTCAGTAGTAAATCCTTCCTTATGATTCCTATGATATGTTTTGACTTTTACTTAGAATAGGTAACTCATGCACTTCACCTCTGGCTAAACCCAAAGCGATGAACCATTCTGGATCCTTCGAGGTTTTCTTCTCGTAATATTCCAGCAGCTTGTCCAAATTTAAAGACACCCTGTACACTTTAGGAATGTTGTAGATGAAATCCTGTGTGTCGAAATACGGGTAAATCGCTGAGACGGAATTTACCAGAAGCGTTATGGTAACGAACTCTCTTAGTTGCATTTTGCGAGAAACTGACCGCATCGGGGGACGTGGTACTGCGTCGTGAGGCACGAAAAATGGGCCACACGTTTAGCACCGATTGGCAGAAATCAGTGTACCGATAAAATAACGTACAGATTACGAAGCCAATAAAGCCTAACTCCTATACAAATAAGGTAATGTAAGTAACAAAGTTGGTTACCAAAACTGGCCAAGTGCGAGTCAGTCTCGCGCACGAAGGGTTCCGTACCATTATAATTTTTTTTTTCTCTGTTTAATTTATTGTTATAGTGGCAATAGACATACATCATCTGTAAAATTTTCAGCTGTCTAGAGCTGAAATTTAGACAGACAGACAGATAGACAGACAGCGGAGTCTTAGTAATAGGGGTCCCATTTTTTCTTTGGGTACGAAACCCTAAGAATTAGCTAGGTCTTGATTATGATTAGGCGTTGTGTTTTAACTTTTTATTTTGTTCTATTTTCCTAAAAAAGTACATTACTCCTACTGAAGAATAAATAATTATTCTGGGGTCGAAAATCCATAAGCATTTCACAAGCAAAAGATGATCATTGACATCTCCAAAAATCCGGAAACATTATTCGCACCTCACTTCGGCGGATATTGATTCGATCTGACGATACTGTAGATTATAGCGGTAGTCGTGGTATATACGAGTATAGCCGTGGGTGATAAAAAACTTGCATTGATTGAGTGAGTCTTATTAACCATGCTTTTTATCGTGACTGACCTTAATATTTATAACTTGAACAAACTTGTTCGATACACCTGCCAAATTCATCTAATGAAACTTACAGACTAATGTAATACTTGCACATCTCAATTAGTAATTGCCTCATGCGTAAAGCAATGTAGTGGAGCAATGCGCCAGCGTCCGTCTAATTGTAATACAAAATTTCAAGGTAAGAGATGATAGCCTTTTACCAACCTAGTCCGTTTACCACCCAAGAAAGGCCAGGCAGCATGTTTCCTGTTGCATAAATGGGCAGCCTCGTCCGGAGAAGTACCACGGCTTCACAGAGAACCGGCGTGAAGTGGAAGTGTTATATGAACTGCGTTTCGTCTGATGGGTGAAATAACTGGGGCCCACTTGTTGGCGCTGGCAACACTGTATACCGGATATGACGTTATCTGCTCGAGCCAAGGGACACATGGTGGCATGGAGCAGTGGTCACTTGGATTTCGGCTGCGTTCCCGGACGGTGATATAACCACTAGTGCTGCTTGTCGTTATAATAGTTGTTAATATTCAAGTTCAGTAATAATTAAAATATTAGGATCAAGGTAAAAACGTTAGAACTCTTATACACTTTATGAACAGGAAGCGAGGTATCTGGAAACGCTAGAGCTGTTGCAGGTTTCCATTGGCAGTGGTTACCACTTAACATCAGATGAACCATTACCTCGCTTGCCACTTTCTTATATAAATAAAGGTCACCATTTACTATCTGCTCACATGCATGAATTTATTTCACTCGCGACAAATCGTAAAGTCAGCCACTAGATTCGAACACCAAACTAACAATTTGCGTAATATATTTATGTAAGTGTACATCATGGACTAATCTGTTATTGACTTTCATATATAAGACTAGACCTTACACGTATTACTTATATATCTATTACTTATATTATAAACCATATATATGTTATATATACCATATACATTTTGCAATTACAACGTTCTAAAGTTTCTCCTCTAACAAAAGCCTAGTGCGCCTGGCATAATTAACCTAGTTAGTTTTATAACAGTCCGCAATTACTCTTGCATTTGTTTTCAGACATGTATGTTTGAAGTTTTGTTTTATTTTATGATATGTAATTGTTTTTGTATTTATAAAACTACTTATTCAATACCAATTTTCTTTATTTTTATTTTCATCGTTCATTCTCAATATTAAAAGCAACAATTACCCAATAACAATATTAAAAAAGAAATAGAAAAATAAATTAATATCCAATCATTATATTGTCAGATACAGTAGTTAGTAATGCATAAAAAAAACTTTGTGTGTACTTATGTACGTACGGAAGTAGTTATATTTATTTAATGTAACAAAATAAAAATAACTAAACATTTTTTTCCCTGTGCTTGTACTCTTAGCTTGTAAAAAAGATGTTAAATGCAATTGACAATGGTTATGCTAAACGCTTCATGTACTTACTAGGCTACTTTCAATCTCCGTTTGAATATGAAGAGGTCGTCGCCAAAAATATCCAGCTAAGAATGTTCCAGAACCAGGTAGTTATAATTGCGGTTATTTTTAGATAGAGGTTTATTGTAATAGTAATTCAGTATTCAAGTTACCTCTCAGAAATTTATTAAACGTTAACATGTTAATCATCAGTCTGCGGTTTTGTAAATTAAAAATACCAAAATAGGCACATCTTTCTGTATAAGATGTGAGAATATGCTTCATCCCCAGGCAAAATAAAAGAGTTGAAAATGCCTTGAATATTTCGAGACGATTTATATGCAGTTTTTATTACACCATGTCGTGATTGCATACAAACTTCTCTTCAAACGTATGCAATCCTTATTTCTATTAATACTCCGAGACACTGGTAACTTACTTACGAACGTATTAATTTTTATGTAAAATTTGACGTTTTATAAGAACGCGTCTATGTGAAGAAAGATATTTTGAATTTGAATTTGAAACATTTTTAAATCATCCGCAATTTATTGCTAAATTGTTATTGGTTTTCATGGTTATATCTTGAATTTGGTTGCAAAATTCATCATGTTGCTTTTTCGGGGTTGGTCTACGCGCGCATCCAGTTTTCTGTCTTATTTTTTCGAAATCCAATTAAATATATATATATTGTATGTAAATGACTATTCCTTCATAATATTTAATGATGAGTAACATTATAAAAAAAATATTAATTCTATCATATATGCAGCGTGTCGTTACCACCGCGACAATAAATGAACACACGTGTAACTTACTACTTGCCAATAATATTAAAAAATATTAATGTTAAAAAAATCCATAATTTAATAAAATTATTTTCAAAAAAACTAATTAACTAAAAGAGAAACAAAATTTGTAACATCCTATAGAAATACAACTGACTGATTCATACATTCAGAGACTTTTTCATTCGTTGCCACAATGTCGCATTACTAGCCTCTAACAGTATGTTTTGTCTCTTTTAAATTCATTCAACCCATTCATATGGCTTTTTACGTAAGGATGTTCTAAAATTCTTTGTTTTGGAAAATTTAATAACTCGGTAAATGTTGATATTTAAAGAATGTAAATGTATAATACAATTTTAAAAAGTTATAATAAATAATAATAATAATAATAAATAAACATTTCGGACACATTTTTACACAAAGTTTTCTAGTCCCAAACTAAGCAACGCTTGTACTATGGGTACTAGAAAACTGATAAACTTACTTAAACATACTTTTCTTTTGTAAATAAATACATATTATACATGTATAAACACCCAGACACTGGAAAAACACGATGTTCATCGCACAATATTTTTCCAGTAGTGGGGTTCGAACCCACACCCTCTAGCGCAGGAGACAGGGTCACTACTCCCCACGCCAATTGGGTCGTTCTATGTGTGTGTCCTTATCCTCTATATGTGTGTTCATTTATTGTCGCGATTGTAGAGACACTGTATAAAAATTGATTGCTGTTCGTTAGTCTCGCTAAAACTCGAGAACGACCGGACCGAGTTGGCTAATTTTGGTTTTGAAATATTTGTGGCAGTTCAGGGAAGGTTTAAACGATGAGGAATTATGGGAAATTATATGGAAAATCGAAATAGCAACAATATTATTTTCCCATACAAAGTGTACACAGGTCTGGGTCAGCTAGTGAGCAATACATTAAACTGGTGATATCTGTGTATTGAGAAATTATAAAATCTATTACCTAAGAACGGTTGATAAGGCTCCATCAGTGCAACGAATCACTGAAGTGATTGGCCAAAAAGTAATATTTCTCGGCTTATATTAAATATCATCATTATTGAAGAATAGTAATATTATTATAATGAGAGTTACAACGTACTGGCGAGACATTTTCAAGATCCTCGAAGCAAATGAAATCTCAATAAAGTTGAGTACGAGATTACATCAACTCATTAGGAGCATTCACTAAGTTCAATATGTTTCACGGATTACAAAACGCTAACACTCAGCAGACAATTGAAAGTTGTACTCGACAGTAGTGTACGTATTAAAGTTCGTGTCGCACGTAACATTGCGACTTAGGGGGGTGGTCTAAGCTCCTCCAGCAAGGCATGCGCATTCTGGCGTTAGATCTTGTGAAGGACAGCTGTCGCCAAGTCCCTACCAGCGTCGACGTTGCTGTTAACAAGGAATCTTCGAAAAACAGCCGTTGACTGTTAAGAAACGAGTGAAGTGTGAATGCTTACGGTGGAATGGCGGTGTCTCATCAGTGGTTCATTCAGTGGTCGTCGCCCTCTATAATCTTCGCGGATATAACGCGGCAGTATCAGGGAGTGAACAACGCGTTCGACGGCTACGAGGCGGCGCGGCGGAGCGGAATTAACCCTCTGGAAGCGGGAGCTAGAGCGCCGAACGGTTTTACCCATAGTCGACAGTCATATAATCGGCGGAGGCTCACGACGCACCGCGACTTTGCAAAACAGCGAACATCTGATATTTACGGTAAGACCTTAATTTCTTACCTCATCAACGGGAGTGCCATTTATTAAGTGAGATGTTTTATTAAAATTAAAATTTATAGACAAAACATGATGAGATGTTTGATTATATATTTGAATCCAATTGCCCGCCTAGCGAGATATTATTACTCTCCCACATCATATGCACTCTAGTTTTGAAGAAAAATTGGATAAGCTTTTAATATCTACAAATTGCTTCCTTTCATTTCTACCTGTTACGCTAAAATTAAAAATGTCTTATTTTTTTATATTATAACCTGTAAGATGTCATTCCTAGTGAAAGATTCATTAATTACTTCATTAAAGAATAACCTATAAATGCTCACGATGTTTTTTTTTTTATGTAAGAAGATAGCAAGAATGCTGATAATTCACCTGATGTTATGTGATGACCGCAGCCCATGGACATTTTCATCGCGTATAGGGTTGCGATACATGTAGAGATAAGCATAACAATATGGTACATTTGTTTACGTACCTTTACTGTACCCGACATTAGTAGCTTTTACTGCAGGACGAGATTATCTTGTGTTTTAGTATTAGTAATCGTGTTTTAAAAACGTAAATAGTACACGAAAGAGCACTAAGATATTAAATAACATATAATATGCAATTTTAGACTTACACCGGATGGGAGACATCTTATAAACCGCGCAAATTGAGTTATGGATTGGGTCAGTTTCTAGTCAAGTTTTATTTTCCACGTGTTCACGAGGACATGTGAGATGTTGGTCTGTGAAGATAACAAAAATGGTGTTTTTTTTTTATTTAGTAACGCTATTATTCGATTATCAAGTTTACCGTTTCTAAAGTCAAGCTCGTCGATAGTAAATTGATTGTCCCTGGGTAATTGACGTAATTCCCAACTCACGCAGTTGTGATGTCCGCTCAATAATTGTTATAATCTCGTTTTATATAATTACACACAAGATATTAAGTATCTTAAGCTAAATTGGACAATCCATGCGCTTGTTTCGGACATGATTGTGATTAACCACCGATTAGTAAGTTTTATATCATAACTCTTTAAGAGTTATGAAAAACATTCATAACTTTTTTCGTAATAGCTTTTTTCTTCTTTCATTACTGATTCACACAATAACTTCTTTTATTTACGCGAATATTATACATTTTTATAAGTCCCCGTTCAAGTTCGACTGCTTGACAGTCCGTGACTACGACTCTTGTGAAGCATTCTAAACATCGGGTGTTAATTTAAAAAAAAATTACTTTTGAGAAATAATATAAACAAGTGTTCGTCAAGTGGCCATCTTATGAGGAAAGTCTTTTATATACCAGTATTTTTATACACCAGTAACACTCACCCAGATTATGGTTTAGCCACAAACCCAATACGAATACTAAACTTGACGGCTGCAAACGACAAATTCTCTTAATGCTGTATTGCGGGTATGCTCAAATTATACGAGATAGGAAGAAACCTTGATGAGTCTGTTTGCAATTGTTACTTGAGAAAAATTAGAACGCAATTATCTTACAAAAACATTTAACAACTCTGTTACTTTAATTGTGGTTTCATTAAAGTTTATTTAACAATTTAAGTTTATCCAATAGAAAGTTATTCTGGTACTGTCTGATACAAGTGTTACGACATACGCGTAAAATTACTAATAAAAGTGTTATGCACATAATGCGTACATGTACTTATACACTAACGCTAGATGAAGATGGCTATGCAGACATAACCGATTAACCGATTCTAGCATTCCTGTGTCTCTGCCACATCCAAATGTACGCATACTTCCACGTCTGTTGATTATGTAGCGTAGAGATTAAGAGGACAATCTTACATGGGGATAAGTTAAAAAAGGGCCAACGGTAAGTAGTGAATAACAGGTTAAACACCCGCTAGCTTAGCAAAAGGTGTATGATTTTATATATCTACCTTTGAGTTGAATTTTAGTAACATGTAGTAACTACTGCCGTACCTCTAACAATTTAACGCTTTTCGACGAACATGTTTTATACACAAAGATTGTTCCCCTTACCTCATTGTCCATGTTTGCGATAAGAAATTTGCATGAAATTTCGTAAAGTAAATTTTTAACTTCAACTTAATATGTTGCCTTTTTTCTAAAACAACGGAAGTTACACTGGTAAGTGAACACAGGAAGAAAGTATCTATAAAATTAAATACAATAAAGTATTTTTTTTACTAAAAGCATTTCAATTTCTTCGTATTGTAGATAATATAAACTGTCACATAGAGGGATAAGCCGAGATCAAGGATTAAGATTTGCCTCCAATTTTTGCAAAGTTCCTCGCCCCTTCTACTTTTCATACACACATTCAAGACGTTATGCATTTAAGCATCAAAATGGGCAAGCGGGTCTATAGCTTAAAGACGCTTTTTGTTCACTAGATGAGATCTATGTCAATAGACCAAGCCAGTATATTCACAGTTGCTTTTAAGTACGCGAATTGATTTAGTATTAATACGGTTAATTGACCACTATCGGTTTCATTAACGTACTAAGATTTTATAGCAAAAGATGAAAAAATAGGAACAAATATATTCCGTCCGCATTTAGCGGTTTTATAACTGAAATAACACAGGCAAAGAGCGGTTATTTTAACGATACTCGTGAGCGATAATAATCGTTTGCGGTGTTTTAACAGTATAGGCATCGTTTGGTCCACGCGTTCGCCTATTGAGGTATTGGTGAAAGCGACGCCAAATAAGGCCTACGCTACACCACGGTAGTCTTAGCGCTAATTTGGTTTGTTATGTTTGAGTACGTTTCTCTAACATGGTTATAAATGGACAAGGTTATAAAAAACTACGGACGAAAATACATAATACCCCAGAAATAAATACTCTAAACTAAACACTGAAGCGACATTGCATGTACATAATCAAGAAAATCGTAAAAAGACATACACATACAAATTGTTTGCCGTTTCTCCAAAATATCTCAAAATATATATATATTTATCATAGTCAGGACGAAACCTTAACAGATCATGTCTTAAGAGATTAGTTCAGAAATTCCACCCGAAAATTCTAATTTCATTTAAAAAAGTATGACGCGAAGTGCATCGATAAGTCAACAAAGGACACTATAAGAAAAAGTATTTGCGTAATAATTAAGAAATCTAGGATACAATATATCTGATTTAAAAATATATTTTATATATTTTTTTCCTTCTATGCTGAAACCGAATATAAATATTAATACTGTTCATTCATTTTAAAATATATGTATATATGGAATATTGTTCAACCTTCAAATATACGCAGCAAACTTATTACATACTTGTAAAGTCTTGAAACCGTTTCTAGAGAACGTGAAAGTTAATTTAATAAAAATATACATACATACCAATCGTAAATAGAAAACATTATAGCTGCTGAATTCTTAGTGTAGCGAGTACTTTAACTCTAGTTCGATAGCTCTAATAAATATCTAGTAGCACTTTTTAGGTCAGTGAGCACCTAATACCGTGTTGTTTGACGATTTAAAATGTTTAATTCCCTTGCTCACATTTTACTGAATGTTGAAGGATAGCTTCAACAGCAGTATGACCTCATCTTAAAATATTTGCTTGTACGAAAGCCACATATCGAGAACTTGCACGAATTATGAGATAATCTGGGAATTAACATCTACGTCGAGTAGTTTTCTGATTCAAATGCTCTCGAAAACCCCAATAAAAGCAATCACTTTTGACACACACCGCAATAAAAACAATTGTAATTAATACAAAAATAAAAACAAAACATCCCTAAATAAATCTTTAAGGTTGGTTTTGCCGTAAAGAAAGTACCATCAATCAGAACTTTCATAACAATTTAATTTTGTGTCTAACCTATCTATATTTTATGTTAAATTAAGTACAAATTCAAAGTACTCGAAAGAAAAATACTATAATACGTCCTGTCAGTGTCACACCCAAACTATTATTAACGTCTTTTATTTATTTGTCTATTTTCAATACCCTGAACAATAGGCTAATGGTGTTAAAATTTTAATTCGGATATCCAATCCTAGACCCGCACTGTCATAGCACTGTATACCTATGGACACAAAACCATAATGTCATGTTGCCGTGTCTAGCAATCGTATAAAGCAGGTTTGCGATACTTTCTATATAGAGAAACATTTTAACCGCAATCCCATTACTTCAAACTTTTTGAGCATGTAAAAACAAGTCTCCCTATAATCAGTTTGAAATAAACACATATAAGTACTTTGAAACATGAAAAACGTATTTTTGTTAAATAAGAATATTGTAATAGGTAATACCTACGTATTTTATTATCATATTAAACTTCTTTTAATTATTTAAGGGAAAATGTTGTGACATATGTTAAATGATATTTTACTGCGCGATTATATTTATTATTGAAGTTATACTTCTATTCTTTTGGCGCGTTTAGAAAAAAAATAAGACACGAAATTTTTTACGATGCGTGCAAACCAACACCTAAAAAGCGACATGATGAAGTTAGTTGCAAAGTGACTAACTTCGACTAAGTTCACGATGTTACCATAAGGTAAGCTGAGGTGGGCAAAAACAACTTTTTGACACGTATAATTTTATCATTTACTTTGACGTTTCTTCTAGTGATTGAGGCCCGGGAGCAAAGTTTTGTGTGTATTATGTAAATAAATAATTGATGGAAATAATAACTATGAATGTTAGAAAAGCAAAGCTGATACTTTACTTCATTTTTAATTGTTAAAAAAAATATTTTATATACAGATATTTTACATTATCATGTTTTTGTCTGTGGTAGTGTGAATATGTTGGTCAGTGTACGATTAGCCTTGTATACAATTATTTCAGATTTTGCTTTTATTAATATCCAAAAAAAGCTAGGAGAGATTTATAGAAAAATGAAGAAAAAGTTTCTCGCCACTGCGCTGATCGAATCCACGTCTTCCAGACGCTTTAACTACTAAGCTAAACGGCTTATTGCCCCAGCTACGAAAATTTCAACGTATTTTATGTCGAGCGCAATGTGTTTTTATCTAGTGCAATGTACCATCAAAGAACATACATACATACTGCATTCGCCAAGTGCCACTTCAATATTGTAAGTCATTTACTCCTGTCATTTTTTATCTCTTAACCAAGTTCTATTTCTACTTTATACCATGCCAATTTAATGATCTTTTATATTGTGAAACATTGGCTGTCTTGCACAAAAAGAACATTAAATAGAAAATTATAAAAATTAAATCACTGTCATCTCGTTTAATCGCTGTTGTTCTATCATTGTAACTTTTCATCCATACAGGTTTTAAAGTCGTTTTATTCATCATAAAATTGTTACTTTAGATCTCAATTCATTTTAAGTTATTCACGCGTCATTAAATTCTGGATGAAGTAGAACTTCTCTTTATTGAAGTTCTGCTATCAAACAAAAACTTTTTGGAGTATTTTATAGTTTTTCGCAAAATTGATTACATACTTGTCCTCCTTGGAAAATCTCGATCTACATCTTGAAAACCATGCATACGTTTATTGTCATGGTGTAATTATGGGTATTACACTTGTTGAAAAATAATTTCAGATACACCCAACTGAGATCTTTTAATTGAGTCAGAATCCCCTATAGTAACGTCAAGGCAAATTCTAGTGATATCAATAAAGAAAAAAAAGGCTATTACGAAAACGTTGCAACAATGAGACGATGAGATCTACACAACAAGATATTCACGAGTCTGTTCAAGATACTGACCCTACCAGGGTCTAGAAATTTTAAACGCTTTAGTTGAGTCTAGTAAGAGTTGGGAAATTATGCCAAAACTTTTCTATTCAAGTTATCGATCTCAATCAGCTAACAACATTTTCCCCCTTCGTCTTGCATGGATAATTTAGCAAAAGCTAACACTAAGCTAACAGATTAGTAGGAAATTATTCTCTGTTTTAGCATCCCTACGAGGACTAAGCTTAAATAACTTGCTCTCGTTCTCTCGTTAATTTGTGCCTACGATTCATATTCGAGTTTGGTGAATGTAATTAGTTTCCGATTTTCCTAAACCGCTCAAGGTCTCAATCCAACTGCAGGAGGAATATTCTTTGTCTTCCTGCTATGTACTGCGTGCTGTTTAATCTTCTTTTTTCAAAGTGAGAAGGTGGCAAGCGAACCGGCCGTTCACCTGTTGATAAATGAGAACCGCCGCCCATAGACGTCCATAAACCTGAAGGGTTGTAGATGCGTTGCCACCTTTTAATAAAGGCACCGGTTACCTCACTTACCAGACGAAACACAAAAGTATAATACTTCTACTTCACGCCGGTCTTCTATGAGGTCGTGGTACTTTGGACGGACCATACCCATTCGTGCAACAGGGAAGACGGTTGCGTGGCCTTACCACATTTAATCACTCCGCTTGTAAAACACTTAATTTAGCGTTTTCAGTATATAAAAGGGGTGTAATATATCCAATGAAAGGTTCCTTTGTTCTTCTATCAATCTTTCGTTTTATGTTTAAATTAAAATTATTCGAATTGCAACGGTCGAGTGGAATGTTTATTGGACATATTTTTTACACTGTTATGTATTTTGAACTTTTTGAAGTATTTGGTTTACAAGAACGTTGATTTGATTGATAAATTTGTTTGAATCTGAAACATACTATGGTATCTGTTTGAAAACCGAATGAAATGACTCATCAGAAACGACGGCTTGGGGACACGAGCCCAGCTCTATATCCGAATGTTATCATATTATGAGTACGTTGATCAAACATGTACATGAAGCGTTGGTGTTCAATTGTATCGTAAAACAAAAGTCGTTCGCCATTATACTACAGGCGTATGCCAAACTACGCGGTCGCCGTGCTATCTTGTGTTGTTGCTTAAAAATTTGACCGTGACAATGTGTGAGTAAAATATCCTTCCAATAACATCTCGTTAGATACAAAATTTATTCTTTATCTACTTAAATTAATAGAGGATATCTAATGTATATTGGAACAAATAACGAAAAGCCTACAAATGCGCATTGGAGTTGAGTGATAGTTTATGTCGTAGAGTTGAACTGTGCCCAGTAGGTAATGTGTAAAGGATAAACCACAAACACACTTTTTAATTTATGATATGGATAGTCTTCTATGGCAGTTGGTGTTTGGAGTCAGAATTTTTGGGTATTTTAAAATTTACCGCTGACTAAATCTTTGCTTAATCTCTCGTAAAATACATAAATCACAACTAGATATGTTGTTTTCCTCTGAAAAGGCACGGATTGAAAATCAGTTCAAACGTAAAGCGCCTTAAATGTTATTATATACTCCTATCATATAGAAAAAAGCGTCTAAAATGTCAATATTGCTTCCACTTACAATTGTATTATTTTAGATTTGTATGCATAAAATTTTTTTTTTTTAATTTCTTCGAAGAAATATTTTTATTTATTTAGCCTAGCATAGAAATATGCATAATACACGTAATACACATACAAACAAATAATAATAGAAGTGAAATATTTACTCTCAGCCCCTTTGCACTATAAAATTGTGTATTTAACCGAGAATATCCTAGGTACAAATTCTACTTCGTCCATAATTTGCAATGATCTACGCACTACATTTCTACAAATATACCTTGTAATTGTAGCAATTACAAATTTCAAGCAACTAGAAAGTTGATTCTGGTGAATTCTGTTCGATCTGGTCACAAGTCACGATTTAACCGCATAAATTGTAATAGGCAAGCTTAATGTTCTGAATGCTTAGAGCACGATTGAGAAAAGTCAACTTTGATATATCGTATTTGATTGCGCAAAAGCAAAAGCAAAAGCTTAAGTCACTCGGTATAGCTTTCAATTGAGTGTATATGTATTTAATTTCCAGGTCAGATTAATAAATAAAAAAGAAAAAGAATGAAATATTTTTATATATATATATATATATCGGAGCCTAGATATGTGTTTGTGAATTGTATGTTTGTGATTTTCCCTGTAGAGACCTTCTCTCTCTTTTATTCCTGTGTGGAGATTTGTTTAAAAGCGGTTTCTCAAATTGAATATAATCTAAACCCCATCATATCCTAATCATACAAGGTTAGATAATGTTTTGATCAACTTCCCATCACACAATGAGATGACAAAGACAATAATAACGGCACCACAATAAATATTGATATATCATACTGCTCTAAATACTTGCGTTTATACAGTCAAGCAATCGTTGGTCCCCTTCACTATTAATATTTAATGCTTCGTGCAGGTCTTAGAAAGATAAAAGAGACCTGTCCAGAGGCCATAAAACGTCTGAATAATTTTATTTTATATTTGAACGAATTAAATTAAATAAAAATTAATGGTAAAGCTGCGTTTACCATTATATTTCATAGAATGGTAAGTGCAGGTAACTATTCTAATAAATAAGGTATTCCTATTGTTTACGAAGTATACGATTCACTTTAATTTTTTAAGTAACAGAACATACCTGTATTAATGTAGTAAAAAGGTATTTAGTTTTATTCAAACGTTGGCTTAACCCGAAAACTTTGTTTTTTTTTTCGAAATAAGAAAAACCCGTTAATTTTTAAAGCTGGTGGTGTTGTCATCGGCTTAGGAGTACATTGGTATATTTGAGGTTATAGTGTCTTTAGGTTGGCCATGCAAGATACTTTTAAAGCTCTGTGCCTATATCAGATTAAAACCAGACAGTTTAGGTTCGCCACCAAAAATTGACAAAACAAAAAAGGTGCAGGTGTACTCAAAATATTTTCCTTGACCCCGTAGTACGGGATGCTTCAGCTATTAAAAATGCAACTAACGATTCCATACAGTACAGGGATTTGCTCAAGTAAACGAAGTTACAGCTCACAAAAGTCCAGCATGAAGTAAAAGTGTATTTTCCTTCGTTTCGTCTGTTGAGTGAGGTAGCCGGGGCCCACTTTATTAAGTGCCAAGAAATCTGCAACCCTACGGGTGTTGCAAATGTTCGCTTATCACTTAAGGTCAGGTGAACCGCTCGCTTGCCACCTTCTCACAAAAAAATGGTTGAGCCCAATATAATTCAGTTTTTTGTTCGACCGTCCAGATCGTGCCAGATCAGCCGCTGTCACGCTATGGCTGGCGATGATGGGAACCGCCCAGACACAGTCAGTGCCCGCCGACAACGACACGCCGCCCTTCAGCACGCTCTACAAGTGGAAGACGGTGGACTTTGAGTTCCCCAGCATCCAGCATCGACGCCAGGCGCTACTATCCGGGTAGGTCAATAATAAGAGAGCTAGGTACTAAACTCATCATGAGCTCCATAATTGATTACTGAGGTCCGAAATGATTATTTTTTTGTAAGAAGATGGCAAGCGAGCGGGTGGTTCACCCAATGTCAAGTGATAACCGTTTGGATAAGTAGCCCCGGTTACCTCACTCGAACAGATGAAACGAAAAAGTATAACAACTTCCACCTCATGCCGGTCTTTTGTTAAGTCGTGTCAAAATTTTCGATTGATATGAACTTGGTTAAAAGATAACTTCTTAAACTAAATGTTGGTTAATTTATGTTCACATACTCGTAGCTTAGTAACTTAATGGTATCTTGTTGTTCATTCGAAAAATGTCTGTTTTTTTACTGTATTGCAATTTTCTATTAATGATACGTAAAATTTGATCTTTTTCAGGACATATATCCCGTCAAACGTGTTACCTCTAGGTTTAGAGGTATGGGGCTCTAGAATATGGGTGACGCTACCTAGCTGGCGAAAGGGTGTGCCTGCTACGCTTGCTACATTGCCTCGTGGTGGAGGATTAACGTCACCAGCGCTTAAACCTTACCCGAACTGGGGTTACCACAGAGGTTTTAGTAAGTTCCTCAAAACTATTAAAAAGCTTGTGTTATTAGTCTTTTGATAAGTATCAAATTACTTATCAAAAGACTAATAACACAAGCATATATATATATGCACATACTAAACGAGGGGCATGAATGAACCTTCTAAAGGATAACGCAACGCACCGGCAACCCTTCAGTGTCGTAAATGGGCGTTTCGTAATCATTTCATAGCAGATGAAACGACAAATTTTATTTGGTGCCAAAAAAATATTATGATATGAAAAACACAGTAAATGAAGAATACATTACTTTCACTTATACTAAAGAAACAGAAAAGTATTGAACCCGCTGCAAGGCAAGATAAATGTAATGTAGTACGTTTCCTCAATTTCCAGATGAAGAAAACGAGTGTTCAGGATTGACGTCCGTCTTCCGCGTGAACGCTGATCACTGTGGCAGACTGTGGGTACTCGACTCCGGACAGATAAACGCACAAGATAACCCGGAGCAAGTGTGCCCGCCGAGCGTGGTAGTCTTCGATCTAAGGACCGACACCATGATTGCAAGATATCCGATACCCGACGAATACGTGCTGCAGGACTCTTTGTTCTCAAACATTATTGTCGACAGCAGATTCAAGGACTGTTCGGACCTGCACTTATACATAGCCGACACTTGGAGGTTCGGGCTACTGGTTTTTAGAGAGAGCGATCAAAGGTTCTGGAGATTCTCGCACCACCTGTTCTATCCAGATCCGCTAGCCTCCAACTACACGTTGCACGGAATGAACTTCCAATGGGCCGATGGTATTTTCGGCCTCGCTTTAACACCGGTCGACTACCACCGCGAGAGGATACTGTACTTTCACTCTATGTCGAGCTATAGGGAGTTCTACGTGTCAACAAAAGTACTCCGCGAGCCATCGCGCGTGAATGACAGCGCGACGGAATTCAACCTGGTCGGCGAGAGCCGGGGACTGTTTGGGCAGTCCTCGGCCTCGGCTATCGATAGACGCGGAGTTATGTTTTATGGCTTGGTGACAAGGGACAGCATAGGCTGTTGGGACACGAGGAAACCGTACAGCAGGGGCACTACGGGCATAGTGGCCATGAACACGGAGACCATAGTGTTTCCCAATGACATAAAGATCGATCAAGAGGAGAGGCAGAGCGTTTGGGTGATATCAAACAGACTGCCGATGTTCCAAGCGGGCACTTTGAGCGAAGAGGACTACAACTTCCGAATCATGTACGTTGATACCATGGCTGCGGTACAGAACACGGTATGTGATCCGTTGTTCCAGCTCTCTAGCCCTCCGGGCTCGGTGAAGCAGCGCGGTCCGTTGCCATAATATTTTAAATGACTTTCAAATACACAAAATGGTAGTTTTTAATAAATTCTTTACCACACTATAGGTATTTGATTTACATTTCGTTTTTGTATTGCTCAAAATTTTAAAATTTATTATGTTGCTATTTTGAAATAATTATTCTTATTTTACTACAAAATGTAGAATAAATCCTGTGTATTGATATTTTAACGAATTTCGACATACCATTCGTTTTGTCTTAGTTTTGGGAGTGACACAGGGTGCCATGTTATTTCAATATGGTGCCCGCAACATCAATAGAGAAATTTTTGATTATTTGCATGATTTTTCATTATTTGCAATTAAAAAATCTTATTGCATTAAATGCAATCAGATTATTGGACGGGTGGTTATTTGGAACCCCAATTTGTTTTTTTGAGTATTTTAAGAAAACTAATTGACTAACCGCCACAAAACTATCTCTTTATATTTAAAAACTTATTAACTTTTATATTAGAAACTAATTTATAAAATAAAATCTCTCATTATAGGAAAAAAATTGCTTTCTTAGAAAAATAAAAAAAATATGTTCAAAGCTCTGGTGCTGGTATTATGGAACCCGGGTTCCAAATTACAAGTATGAAATAAATTTACATACAAAAATCACAAATATAATAATACTCCGCGTCACACTCTGGGCATTCAATATGTATCCACGACCTACATGATTGGCACTGAATCCAAGTTTCACGCTGTTGATCCTAGGAGTAACTTTCAGAGAAAAATGCAACAAGCGTCATCTTGATTTGTGGGCTGGGCATGCGCGGTAACATTTTCTGACATTAGGGTGTCGCCTGAAGAAACAGAAGATTCAGAATCCGAAGAGGTCGAATGCTCGCTGTTTAAAGGAGTTCTAGAAGACTTTGCAACAGTTTACCCACCACTACGCCCACGAGCTACTCCCCGACCTCTTCCCTGACTTCTTCCTCTCTTCGCTATAGACTAAATTGACTACTCAAGTTGCTGTTTGTAAGGAGACCTGGTCAATAAAGTACTACGGGTAATTTGGAACACGGTTCCATATTAGATTTTGATAATTCTTTTTTTGTTGGAAATGAGATATTCCAAGGGTGGTACCATGATAAGGAAACCCAGATCTGATGATGCCATCCCAGAGAAATCTAGGGCAATCCTCAAATGTTATAGGTGTTGACAATGCTTCTAGTTTCCTGTTTTAAGTCGGTTATTTTTTGTTCAAAATTATATATTCTTTATTTTGGTGTATACATGAAGCAATGTTGCATCTTTTTCTATAATAAAACTTAATGTAATAATTTCTTGTATTTACGCGCAATTCCCGACGTTTCGAACCCTTTACAGCGTTCATGGTCACGGGATTAAAAATAAACGCGATAAATCCGTAAAATTAGTTTCATTTAAAACTTAATGTCTTATAAAATAGCAAGATATAAGAAAACGATTATATAATATCAGGGTGAACAGTTAGAAGCTTATTGTATTTACATTTCGTATTCAAATAATTCAAATGCGTGAAGCATGTTTGCATCCAAAAGCAGTCGTCCCAATGGAGGAGTTTAAAAGACTGCTTCATTCTACTACAGGAAAATCACAATGGATAGCTGATTACACTATTATTCATTAATATCATTGCAAAGCAGAAAATTTAAAAATTACATGATAAAATATAGCTTACTTCATGTGTGCCATCCGGTACAATGTACATATTTGTGCATATAGAATCCAATGGCGAGAGCTTACACCATTTTTCAATTAATAGGCATTCACTAAACGTTATGCGCCTATATATTTTGCTGCAGCAAATCTGTTTATATGACATTTATGTTTTAAAGATAAGTAAACGTTATTGAAACACACATGAAACACACTCGGATGTAAAACCTGTGAAGCCTGTTATTGAAAGGGACGAACAGAGTTTGTGTTTTAGTTTCATTCACGGTATTATACACAGGCATTTCAATCATAGGCAGTGACTCGACAGCGATCGGCTTAGCTCATGCGTCTATTTTTTAATCCTATAGCCTGTAATATAGTCCATGTTTTTTCGGTCACATGTTCGCAGTATAAGGTTATTTGTAAGTCGTGTTATTTATGAGTAATGAATAATTAAAGTGGATTTTATTCACTTTTTTTTAAATTATGTTCACTGCTTAGAAGGTAGCAACGCGTCTAAAACTTCAGAAGTTTTATAAATGTTTATGGTCGGTGGATATCACTACACATCAGGTGAACCGCCCGTTAGCTTGCCACCAAGTCACACAAAAAGAGGCCATTTTAAAACATGATCACAAAAATCCAAAGGCACTACAAAGGCAAAAGTAATTCTATTTTTAAAACTTTAAAATGAGATCTATCAGGTGTTGAGTTTAACAAACAACATATGCATATAATTACACGTATGTGTGTCGTTAAAGTATTTGTGACACGGAAAGGGGGACTTTTTGATTATACTTATTTTTTATTAGATTTATCTACCATACGAAGCCAGGGCAAAATAACTTCTCTCATTACCGTGTGAATGTGATTTAAGTAAACTTTTGCTATTATTCTTACATAGGGGTTTGGTATTCTATTAGAGTTATCGGAGATTACCAGTTCTTTTTCGATTTCTTAATGTCGTAGAGACAGGCAACAGCATCTGTTATACAATAGACAGTGATGGATTTCATCCGTTGGGCGCCCTAGGCCTATACAAGATTGCTTGATTGTTTGTCCCCATACTCGCTGTAAAGAATAAAAAATTAAATGAAGTTTAGGAATAAAAAAGGAAAATGGTACCTACTCATCATGACCGCTTGATTTATTACAATTTTTACGCAATATCTTCTACGCGAAGGAGTGAGAGACGAAAGGATCGACTACTTAAAAAAAATTCCACCAAGTTTTGCCGCCCCTAAATTTTGCCGCTCTACGCCCAGACCTATAGAGAAATCCGCCCCCGACAAAAGATGCACCAGCTCGTCAGTACATTAGCTTTTCGTCTGGTGAGTCAGGAACTGATGAAATAAAACAAAACCTTGAAAGTTGACAACGCTACTGCAACATGAGTTTTGTTTTATAAATTAACAAGCCGCTTAACTTTGACGACCCGAATTGCGTTGTGGGTAGTGTACCTGCCTCCTGCGCCAGAGGGTGTGGGTTTGATCCCCACTAGTGGATAAATATTATGTGATGAACATAGTATTTTTCTAGTGTCTGGGTGTTAATATATGTATAATATGTATTTATTTACAAAAGAAAAGTATGTTAAAGTATGTTTATTAGTTTTCTATTACCCATAGTACAAGCTTTGCTTAGTTTGGGACTAGAGAATGTAGTGTAAAAATGTGTCCTAAAATATTTATTTATTTATTTAACTAAAGCTGCTCTGCGCCTAACTACCATCTCCCCTGACGGTAAGTAAAGACGTAATCTTAGATGCAAACGAACTAGCTCACGCACAGCCTATTATCTTTTGGCCTCCAAGATTACACACATTGTCGAATGGGATAACTGACCCGGGAAACAAATGACTTTTGTTCTTTATATACATACAATACATACATTTAACTACTTCTGTTTTCATGCAATTGAGCAGACGATTCACTTGATATTAAGAACGGTTTGTATAAAACCATTCTTAATTTACAATAAAACATTAATTACATAAACTCTTATTTTAATAACAACTTTGAAAAAGAATAAGATTTCCTTTTTTTTTCTCTTTTACGGTATGCTATCAGAACTCAGCGTGAAGTAGGCATAAGCAGAAACCCTATTAACTTCTTACGCTAGGCTATCATGTAACATAGTTACATATTTAATACTGTGAATACATCATAAGAATGAAAGTGCATTACATAAATTAGGCGATCAGACGCTTACTTGTAATTATAATGTATGTTTAAAATTATAATCTGGCAAGTCTTTTAACTGGGGTAGACAGAAATGACTTGGCCTTGTTTAGTCCCAAACCGTATCGGCTCATAACGAACACAAAATATGTAAGTAGGAAATAAATCGGAAAAACGAAAAACTCGTTGGTACACGCCACTAACATTTCAACCTTTGCTAATTACATTTAATCGTATTTTCAAATATAGATAAATATATACATATTCACTAACAATAACGCACCGAAGTTGCTTGTGGACTTGCATTTTCTTTTCGTCACCACACGTTTCACACTTTAAATTATAAGCATTACACCCGAGAGAAATATTAAAAAAAAAGCAAATTTATTTTAAGGTCGACGGTAAAAAAGTACCGTATGAAGTACTGCATCAATAAAAACGTAATTTTAAACAATTCAACTTTCAATCATAATGGAACCACGCAATGAGTCAAACCTCTGTATGACTCCATTTCGTCCCGTTGCGGAATTTATATCGAAATATACGTTCAAATTATGAAACCGTTATTAATCTGCAACCTAAAACCTATTAATTAGAATCCGTATGCTACGCAGGGTTTATGATTTGTACACCTATTCTTCAATTTTTAAATGAACAACACGAAATTCGAAAACAACAAACAGCACCTGCTTATGCTAATCTATATTTACAATAAAAAAAAACAACATTGTCAATTAAAACATTCCGAACGTTGATACTTACTCATGATCCAAATATTTAATGAACGGAACTTCTGTAGGACAACACGTAACCTTGTTGGACGCAACACTATGCTAGGCTTTTGAAGGTCATTAATAGTGAAGCGCCTGGAGGTTTTTACTTCGGAGTTTTGTTTCGGTGAAAGAATTTATATGGCTTAGGTGAGTTTTTGTTTTGTATACTATAAGTTGCAAAATCTACCTAGTGCTTTATTTTTTTATATTTAAACAAAAAATGAGAACTTTTTAATAATATACTTTTGTTGTATACGTTGAATTTCACCTAAATACAGATATAATAATATCCTTCAGAGATATCAAAGACCCATGTGTATTAAAGACCGTAGGGACCTTGAGCATTTAATAAAACGTGTGAAGGGGGAGGAGGGAAAATATTCCTTTGAAAATTGATCAAGATATTTTTTTTTTTGAATAACATAAATAATAGTCAGTCGGTACCGAATGTTATTTCTACATGCCAAGCGGAAGTGGTGGAGACAAATTAATTGTTGTCACAGCATTAAATTCGGACACAAAATCATTACAATTTCTGAAGAAATTCATATTTTGATTACATTAATGGTATCATAGTACATGATGATTGTAAGATATGTTTTCTAAAACGATAATATAGAGAATATAAAGTACACCTTCTTTTTTTCATGCTTTCATGAGTTTTTTGATAAAGGGAGAATTTAATCTAATACTGAAAATTGTCATGAGTTAAACGAATCATCGAAATTGTTTAAAAATGGCAACAAAATCATCAATGATTTATTTAAAGCAGAAGTAGCATGTGTTTTGAGTTCATATGGAAAAAAACTAAAGGTTTGAATAATTTGAAATTCAATTATTTTATAAAAGCAACAGCCTGTGATAAAAATCTTCTTTCGTCATTATTATTTCCCACAACTTATGCAGCGTTTGAAAATCTAAAAAGTGTGTACCTGCAAATCCAGTTATAGCTAGAAAATTATACATATAAATAAATATTGAAAGTTCGAACCGGGAGGCCTGAACTTGGCTGCCTATATCCTTTAATTAATTAAACGACAAAGAGTTAATTACTTACAAATTTCCGAAAAAACTTTGATATAACTTAAAGTAAAAGAATAAACTAATGTAACGTCTCCTAATTTAATAGAAGTTTCAGAGTTCCTTTGTGAAATATGATATTCACAATACAGAATACCTGGGCCGAATAAAATCATATTAGTTTTGAAGGATTACGTCGATGTTTGCAAGATATGTGCTAGTGATAACATAATTATATTTATTAATGTTATGGGAAGGTTTGAAGACAAGGTGTAGAACTGATATTGTATACATTTGGACATATTTTTGTACCTTGCCCACATGTATAGTATTTAGACCGGTTTAGAAAATAATCCTTTACGCAATATCCGCATATTTATTTAACTTGAAGTAAATTCAATTTGTAACAAATATTTAATTTAAACTATGCTAACATACCTTGTATTTACGCGAATGTGTGCAGTATTATCCAATATAATATATAATTACGGACTTTCTCGTATTTAATTTAAAATTTATTTTGTTGTAAACCGTAAGTATAGATTCCGTGGGGAATGCTTTTAAAAATAATATTAACTCAATAAAATCCGTTAATGTATCGAAAATATCATAACGTTAAGTCATGGTAAATATATTTGCAAGAATTTAAGTTACATGTTATTGAAATTTATTTTGAATTAGACCTTGTAAAGTGAATTTGAAAACAGTATAGTTACATTTTTAAATTACGAAGTGTAACGAAGTAATTGTTGCGAAACTTTTCAAAAAGCCTTGAACTAAAGTAAACAAAATATTGTCTTTTAATAAACTTTACATGTTATGTTTTTCGATGTCTCAGTAGTGCAAGTAATAAAGTAACATAGGGTATATTATTAAAATATGGTGTCCCCGAAATAGTATAGTTAGTATTTTTAATACATCGAGTTTTTTCGTTTCATATAATAATTTATTTATATTTGTCTGTCTACGCTGACCTACGACCACGGCCGGATTTAGGGGAAGGCAACCGGGGCAGCACTAGTTAATAAATTTTTCTTTCATATTTATACTTGGTTTCACGATACATTTTTAGTGGAAAACTCGATTGAAAAAAATTATTCATTTTATTTGGAAAATAATTTGGGGCCAAGGGGCCTCCACTCCTTTGTTGCCCCGAGGCCTCCAGACCTCTAAATCTGGTTCTGCCTACGACTAATCCCTACATATATTTCAACGTCTTATATTAATATATACAAATTTTTGCGCCTATTTCTTGACTGTTTAAACATACAAATGTCGTAGAGCCACGCAGTAGCTTCTGCTCTTGCACGAATGGGCAAGCTGTTCCGAGTAAGTACTAAGTGGAAGTCTGGTGAGTGACCTCATTCACCCGACGATACTTCCACGGTTACCTAACCGCGGCTCTATTTTTAATGGCTTGCAAAGTATCTACATGCCGATGAGTGCCGTATGTGTCTATGGGTGGTAGTAATCACTTATTAAAATAATCACTTATATAGTTAAAGGTGAACTGCATGCTCGCTTACTAACTTTTCTCATAAAAAAAGTTCTGACTTTTTAAAATATTTGAGCTTTGTTCTACACGAATATTACCCTAACATTAATATACTGACAATTTATTCTCTTGCGCACTTACTGGTTAAATTAAGGACAGGCATTTAGCACAAGGACATCGCGTGTGGATTGAAGGCGTATCCTAGTAAAGACATTATCTACTTTAACTCTCGATCTTTTCAATGCTTCTTTTAATCCTCATACAAGCAAAAATGGTGAATATTTCATATGAGGAGAGAGCACCTACACAATTTAAGTAGGTCATTAGATAACAACATTTAGCAACAGTATGTATGACAAGATGACAAAACAAATTCATTAATATTTTATTGTTATATTAAACACTGAAATATGTAACCAGTTGCGATTAATCTCTGAAAGGAATGATGCACATAGTTTGAGCCTGATTTTAAACCAATAATTTTTTACATATCATCATATTATTAACGGCTCGTCCCTGTTTCGCATGTAAAGACTAAATGTGTACATTTAGTCTTTACACCTGGGTCACCAAAATATGTAGGTTTCCTAACGATGTTTTCCCTCGCCACGCGATAAATCAGCACTTAAAATTGCCAATTTCATTGATGCTGGCACTGGAATTTGAACTTAGGTTGCCCTATTATATTTAATTAAAATCGACACTCAGCTACATAAAACATTATTCACATCGCTCTCTTTGACCATAGTTTTCCTAAGTGTTACATAACTATATGTTATATAATTTCGTCAACTAAACATACACAAAAATGTACTATTGCGTAAATTTTATCTAGAACAGGCGGGTGACATTTGAATTAGGAATATTTTTGACTTGAGGAATGTGAAAGTTATTTATGTAATCTTTTTAATCACATATAATTATAAATCTTTGTATTTAGATAATTTAATGATGCAGATGCGAGTTGTGATTAGTATAGATAGCGTTTTTTTTTTATGTGAAAAGGTGCCAAGCGAGCAGACGGTTCACCTGATGGTAAGTGAATACCGCCGCACATGAACATCTGCTACACCCGAGGGTTACAGAGGCGTTGACAACCTTTGAAAATTGGGCTTCGGCTACCTCATTCACCAGACGAAACGCGAAAGTATTTGTCATACTTCCACTTTACGCTGGTCTTCTCTGAGGTCGTGGTACCCTACCCGGACGGGTCTGCATTCCTGCAACAACTGAGGCTGCTGCGTCGCCCTACCACCGTAAAAAATATAGCACATATCCAAACTGAATTTGGATCCTGGCTAATGACATTTTTCGGACGAAGAATTATATTCCATTGCTGGAATTTACCGCTTGACTGCACAGTCTCTATCATGCTATCATGCTCGACCACTCGAGCATGATTAGGAAACCTCGTCCGGAAAAAAACAAGATATTACAGCACAAATAAAGGAAAAATTCTGAAAAATTAAAAAGATAAAAAATTTTGGTACTTACAAGATTTCTCGATAAACTAAATTCGCCCAACCTTTTTATCGTTGATTTTTATACACCTAATAGGAACTATAGACCTCAGTATCTGGTGTAAATTTCAACTTGCTAGGTCTACCTGCTCCTGTGAAAATCGGTGGTGATTATTTAACAATTTTATTATAGCAGTAGGTACGGAACCCTCGGCGTACGAGTTTGACTCGCACTTGAGAGGTTTTTATTTCTAAAAATGAAGAGTAAATCTAATTATCAAGTAAAGTCGAGGCAAAATAAACGTCTTATATTGGTTTCAAAAATATATCGCAACCATTTTAATCGTTTTACAATATTATGTATCCTTTTTTTTTTTTTTTATGTGAGGAAGTGGCAAACGAGTTGACGGTTCACCTGATGTTAAGTGATAACCGCCTGCCCATGGACATTTGCAACACTCGTAGGGTTGCAGATGCGTTGCCACCTCTTAATAATGTGGGCCCTGGCTACCTCACTCACGCTCAACGCAGAAGTGCAACACTTCTACTTTACGCCGGTCTTCTGTGAGGTCATGGTACTAACCCGGACGGACCTGCCCATTCGTGCAACAGCGAACACTGTTGCGTGGCCCTACCACCGTTAAATTTTTTAACCACCGTTAATTCTACTGTACTGTTATAATTACTCGCGCCTGTAAGAAACAAAGAACATTTTCAATTATGTACATTAAAACTAAGCCTCAAAGTGTTAATCAGTATTCTTCGTCCGACCAACGCCCTTAAGTAATTACCTAAATACAAGAACACGCGCTACGAAAAAAATGTTGTTTACAGTATGAGTATTTAAATAAGGAATAAAAGCAACCTATGTTCTGAGCATAATAAAATATCTTTTCAAATATGTCTAATATTCGCGGCGTCATTCAGAATCTCTTTATAATCTTCTCATTTTTTTTTATTTCATAATATACATTTATTTAATAAATCATAACAACGTTTACAATATAAAATTTTACTACATTACATATCATCTAGTAAATCTAGGCCTCGCGACATGGTACCAAAACACTAGCTGCATTTCCTCGCCGAATAGTTATGCTCAAGCTTTGACCGAGAAAGAACCAGCCAGCCCTCTTGTCACCAGCCGCGCCTGACTCGATTTTTCTCTGAACTAGTAAGTGAACGGGGTTTTGATGTTCCCACATGGCACAGATACTCGTCTTAAATATATAGAGTTCCACGTACCGTTCATAGTCGCAACGAAACTATCTACCCGATTGGACATTAGGAGCTGAACATTTTCACTATTTATTAATTTCATATTTTATAATTTTCTTCACAAAGGTATCTTTTTTTTAATTTTTCTTATAATTAGTTCTGTTTTTTCCAGCGGTAAAATATTAAAATTTTCAAAGTACCTGTTAATAATGTTTTAGTTTTCTTATATCATCAGTTTACACCATTATTAAGCATGGTTTTGTTTGTTCTTATTTTCTGTAAGTTTTTTTTTACGACTGGCCACCTGTCTGTCATCAAACCTCCATGGGAACAATAAAGAGCCAGATCTGGAATGATTATCTGTGGGTCATACGGCGTCGAAGCCTATAGTTATATATAGCTTAGGAACTACACCAAAACCGGCCAAGTGCGAGTCGGACTAGCGCCTATAAAAACGACAAAAAAAATCATGTCCCTTGAATGGTAGCCCTAATTAAATATTTTTTTTGTTTTTTTGTATTTGTTGTTATAGTGGCAACAGCGATACATCATCTGTGAAAATTTCAACTACTAACTATCGCGGTTCATGAGATACAGCCTGTTGACAGACGGACAGAAAGACAGCCGTGTCTTAGTAGGGACCCGTTTTCCCTTTGGACACGTCAACCTAAAAAGCGAATACAGAACTAATTTCAGTAATGCAACAGGGGTCCAAGTCCAAGTAATTTAGTCTTATTTTAACTTATTTTATTTTCATTGCAGATGCGACTCTTACTGCTATTGCTAATTCCGATCGCGTTGACCGCCGGTGACAACAATTATGTGAAGGGACCAGTGGGTACCCTATATAGATGGAAACAGATTGATTTCCAATACCCCAGCGAACAAGAACGTCTAAATGCGATAGCAAATGGGTAATAGTCTATTTTTGAAAGAACTTGACACCATAGTATAGCTTAATTTTGTTGTGTACCTTAATGTTTTTGTGCAAGTTAAAAATTAATTCCTATGATTATTGATTTAAAAACAGCCATTGTTGCTTCAAAATAGCCTATCCATGTAATAAAAATCCTTTAAGTTGGTTTATCCTTTTATTTTTCTCTTACTACATCTCTAAAACGATAACTACGCACTATGCTACTTATCTAAACAGAAAGACAAAAACAAGTAAAAACCACATTAGCCTATTCATTATTATGGGATTACGATTTATATGTATGTTATTATGATTTGTATTTATTTGTATAAATTGTCGAACAATTTTTCGGCGCTGCCAGAATTTGAACCTATGCCTTCCAAAATTTACACATTTTAAATTATAATGTTAATTTTAATGTCAAATATGAGCACAGAAATAAAAATGAGAAATTTAAGTTCAATAGCATAATTGACTAATGACTCTAATTTTCAAATATTCATTGTAAAAATTTCATTCAAGAAAGTGTATAGCAAACACACTATCTTAATTGTAAAGGAATCACATTAAATGACGCCAAGCATTGCCAGAAATGCAATTAAGACGTCAAGATTTTCGCATGGTGAGGATATCGACAGATTAGCTTAGTGGCTAGAGCGTTTGAACGCGTACTCGGAAGGAGCAAGCACACATTCGAGTCTTGCAGCAGTAAAAAAAAATTCAAAAATTTATCTTGACGTATTAAGTTTCATATCAAATGTTCAGTAGTTCAGATTTTGGTAGGTACTAGACATAGAAATTGATAAATACAAATTTTGCCGCATGAGCGAATCGAATCAATCACACAAAAAATAGGATGGTAACTTAATAAAATAATTCTCATTACACATTTATAGTTTACAATTATTTCAGACAATTCAAGCAATCAAGCGTAATTCCTCTCGGAATCGAACGATGGAAAGACAGAGTTTTTGTGAGTACACCGAGATGGAAAAGGGGAGTGCCCGCGACGCTATCAGCGTTGCCGACCATTGCTGAGGAAGAATCACCACCGCTAGTACCCTACCCTAATTGGGATTGGCATAATGCAGGTCCTTTTTCGAAATCTTATCAATATTTCTAAGGACCATAGAAATGCATTGGTCAACTCCGACCCGAACATGAAACTAACGGAGGTGACTACCGCGGTAAGGCCACGCAACAGTCTTCACATGCATGAATGGGCAGGTCCTGACCTGCGGAAGTACCACGACTTCACAGAAGACTTGCGTGAAATAGAAGCGTCACACTTCTGCGTTTCGTCTGGTGCGTGAGGTAACGGGGGCCATTTCGTTAAAAGGTGGCTACGCATCTGCAACCCTATAGGTGTTGTAAATCCATGGGCGGTGATAATTATTTAATATCAGGTAAACCACTAACACGCTTACCACCTCCTAACACAAAAAAATAAAAAAATAAAATAACGGAGATTTATTACCATGTCGTATCAGTTTGAAACATCGTTTGAATATAGTTACTAAATTAAAATTTTCCTTTAACATTTTAAATACTAGATTTAATATTATAAAAAGTTTCCAAATAAAAAGCTGAAATTATGAATTTTCAGGGAACTGTACTGGATTCACTTCGGTATTTCGCATGAGCGTGGACCACTGCGGTGTGATGTGGGTGCTGGACTCCGGACAGATAGAGGCCTTCGAGACTCCACAACAAATATGCCCCCCAACTTTGTTTGCTATTGACCTAGAAACTGATACAGTCCTCGCAAAGTACCCAATACCGAACGAATTTGTACTCCAAAACTCACTTATTACGAATATCTTGGTAGACTCAAGGGACGCCCGTTGTAGAGATCTGCATGTATACATCGCCGACGCATGGCGATTTGGGCTTATTGTGTTTAGGAACTCCGACGCAGCGTTTTGGAGATTTAGTCATTACACGTTTTATCCAGAACCATTGCTGTCAAACTACACATTACACGGGGTGAATTACCAGTGGTCCGACGGGTTGTTTGGAATGTCTTTGGGAAAATTGCAGCATGGAGACCGGCCTCTTTACTACCACGCCATGTCCAGCTCCTTAGAGTTTGTCGTCAACACCTCCGTGATACGAGATCCCAATCGCGTGGACAACGCAGTGTCCGAATTTAAACTACTGGGTAAGCGGCAAGGACTAAACAGCCAGGTGTCTGCCGCAGCGGTCGACCGTAATGGTATCATGTTCTTCAACCTAATTTCTCGTGACAGTATCGGATGTTGGAATACGAATACAGAGTATAGAGCAAGCAACCGGGATGTCGTGGCCAAAAGCAATGTTTCACTGGTCTTTCCAAATGACCTACGGATAGATCACGAGGTACCACAATTCGTTTGGATGATTACAAACAAACTGCCAATGTACCAATTTAATTTAATCAATCCAAACGAGTACAACTATCGTGTACTTTCTTTAGATCCAGTGAGAGCTATTCAGAATACTGTCTGCCAACGGCAGTTTTAGAAAGTGTCAAGGTATTAGTAGATATGTAATTAGTATTATAATTATTAAAGAGTTTGTAATTGTACTTTAGTTTAATTTACTTGTGAAAATAGGGTCAAGAAAAGTTCGGACCTTCTTGAGATTCGTCATCTTCCTTCGTTATGGAGTAGTTTGATAAATTATTTACATTTTTGTCAATATTTTTTAAGTTTTCTGTTGATTCAGTTTTCACAATATTATTAATTTCCATCTTTTCTAGTTGTGTATCCGGTTCATTTTCATTTTTATTAGTATTTTTTTCAATAAATGGTAAAATACGATCTGATTCATGACTATTTTTTGAGTTATTTAATTCCAAGAACGTGCTTTTCTCACTGAAGATAATAGATTTGTTGCAGGAAAGAGTGTCATTGCTCCCAACAGCTTTACTTTCTGTAGCTCTGGTCATAATTTCACTTTGCTCAATTTTTGGGTGCTGCTGAACATCGGATATTTTCTTCATAAATATCAGGGGATAATCCGTTAAATAAGAAGTTCCTCTTCCTTGAATACTCCTGATTAATTGTGGTGGTTCTGAATTTTCGCTGGACAAGGCGTTGCAATCTAGGGCCAATGATTTATTTTGTATGATCATTGACAGTGAATCGAGAAATTTGGATGAGCTCGTTCCATCCCTGTTTAAATAGGTCGCTATTCGAAGCGACATTGTTACAAATTGTTCCAATATACGATCTGTGTCGCGTGGAATAGCTACATCGCTACGGGCGCAGTCTTCATAAAAACCTACATCTGACTCTGTTCTATTGGAAGTTACAGATATGGGACATAGTATACCAGTCTCCTGGTTTTTACTATTGTCGCTTTCATTCGATGGGACCGCGCGAATCATTTCATTGAATTTGAGATGTGTTTGGGGTTGCGCTGTGGTCATCAAGGTTCTTTCAGCGTATCTGTAACATTATTTTAATATCGGAGATATTTATTGTTTTTACAACTGTTATATAATCAATTTTTAAAATTATAATAAAACCGATTTTAAAAAGTTAAAAAAAAAACAAAATTGTAGTCGGCTGAGAATACTGAAATATGTCTAATTACGACCATTAATTCAATTATGATTATTCATAAGCGAAAAATAGAAAAAAAAATGTTTTAAAAGGCACATGAAGTCTAGGAAGGATAATTTTAAAAAATCTAAAATAAACAGAATGTTCAACCCTGTTAAACACGTACAACAAACTTATTTGAGAAAAAGAATCTCTTATTCATAGATTCGTAGACTTTAGAGCCCACCGTAATTATTTCTACTACTTTTGAATTTCATATAAACTCACAGCCCCGCTTTAATCTTCCGTCGCAACTGTTCTTCACCGAAGAGAGATTTGGTACGGCGCCTACGTACAGCCAATTCGAGACCAAAGTCCCGGTCTGCCGGGGGCATTACCGCTGGAAACGTTTTGAAGGCAGTTGTCATCTTCAAAGTGTGGTAGTAGCTATAGAATATGATAAAACAATAATATAGAAACAGAAAAAGCAGCACACCCTTTTACTTGCTCTCGTACAAGCCATCAACAATATTCCGTCCTGTGTACTAGATAAATAAAAGTTAAGTCGTAAAGTAACAGACTATATAAGTCCCACTGATGAACAAAGGCCTCCACTGTACAGAGCTACTGTATTAGAGCAACAGCCACACGACCCCACTGAGGATAGGCAGATTTCACATTATCTTCGAAATATTTGGTTTTTTTTTATAATTTCGAAAATATGCAGTTTCTTTCACGACCTTTTCATATACCGTTGAACACGAGATAAGGTGGCACTTAACTAAAAATTTCAATGGTGCCGCCACCGGGTTTTGAACGCAGGTTGTTCGATTATCACGAATTAAAAGCGCGCGCCCCGATACAGAGCTATCACGACTTTTACCAGAAAAATATTGGAGAGTAATATAAATTGACGAACTTTGCCCACTTGTTCAGTTCGGAATGAAATATGTAATTTTCAACGGGATGAAAAGTATGTCTCATAGGATTTAGGAAAAAATTAATTCCATAGATTTTCCGCAACATGGTGATTTTTAACTTTTCTGGTCGAAGTAATTATTTTCATTTAGACAGGTACAGGGTGTGAGTTTTAAAAAGGGAACGGAAACTTTTTAATTAATAATAATGCATCAGTGACTCAACTTTTCATCCATTCAGAGCCCTTTCTTAAACTTCCCTTTTTGATACATGTTATGAATATGTATTCGTCAAAAGAAGAAATTAATATTGGTCACAAACAAAGTCCGAAGACCAGTGATTAGCTACTTGTCCTTACATAAACTTAATACAATAACTAATGACCAGTGATTAGCTACTTGTCCTTACATAAACTTAATACAATAACTAATTTATAAAATTATCGTGTCACAATGTTAGTTATCTTGCTCCTCCGAAACGGCTTTACTGATTTTGATTTTGAAATTTTATATGCATATTCTGTAGGTCTGAGTATCGGCTACTATCTATTTTTCATACCCCTAAGTAATAAGGGTGATCTACCCCAAACTTTTTTTTAATTTATATGGCAAAACAACGTTTGCCGGGTCAGCTAGTTACTTAAATAAATTTAATACAATAAAGTACTACAATAACTTCGTATTGTAATAAATATTCAAAGTCGAAGTTAAAATTAAATTCAATATAGAATTGCTTTAAGCTTTTATTGGCCTCAAAAACTACCACCGGCTTACTAATTTGGACCTATCCATAAAAGAATCGACATGAAACTCAGCGGTCTTGTACTCTTTTTTTAACATTTTCTTATATGTTGTCTTAAAACAATACAAGTCCTCTAATGAAACCAGCCGTCTAATATGGAGATTCGGATAATTATACCTGAAAACCAGAAGCCACACATAAAAGGCCGGTGCTATGGTGAAGACCTTCGTTATGAGAAACCTGGCGCATGCTGGTCTACCGGGCCCCAGCAGTACGCAGGTGCCGAGACCCAAAGCCAGGCTAGTTAGTTCACATAGAAGTTTTCTTATTGCTGCTAACAGCAGCCACGGCAGCACTAGCGTAGGACGTTCTTCCTAAATCAGTAATCCAGGTTAGTTTTCCCGTCCGATAATAATGTTAATTCAAGGAAGAGTCAATAGGCCGTTACTGAGCTAGTGCGTTTACCATCTAAGGTTATACTTTACTCACCATCAGGTGAAATAGTAATCAAGAACTTGCCAGTTTAGAAAAAATCACGACCAATAGTGTAGCGTAGGTACCTACATTAAAAAAAATATCCATATTATAGATAAAATAAAAATTTAACTGATCGATGTCTGTACTTGAAAGATATTTGAGGAAACCTATTATTGGGGGCCTTTTATCAACGCAGTAGAAGCCAACACAGTGATTGTTTAAATTTTAGTCTGTTTAACTGTTTTTCTGTGCGTTTGTGCGCGCTAATCTTAGAAACGGCTTATCCGATTTGGGTGCAACTTTGACTAAGGCAATTTAGTAAGCTTCACTTAACATTTAGTATAAGTTTTATTTAAATTTGTTTATAAATAAAAAAGTTATATCAACTTAAATAACCACATTGAAGATTTGTGCGATAAAATGTTATACATATAATAGCTACAGTTGAATTGGTTGAAACTATAGTTAACTATATATTATGGTCTATAAAGTAATCCTGAAAGTAAGTTTATATAAAGTTAAAAAAAATCGGCCAAGTGCGAGTTGGACTCACGCACAAAGGGTTAGGTAGGTACTTTTTAATTACGATATAAATGTAGTACATGCGCGCGGAGCCGCGGGCAAAAAGCTAGTCTTAAATATAATGGTTAGTGAGTACTGACACTATCTGTTAAACTAGCAATAGTTTCATAAGCGTTGATGAATTTCAGTAAGGGTTGGGCAAGGCTAAATTCAAAGGTATGAACGACTGCATTTCACGTTGAATTTCTTCTTCTGCTGCGCAGCTAACATGCTTTGAGGCAAGTACTCTAATTAACGACCATCATCGTAGGGCGATACAAAATTGGAGTTAAACTAGTTAATTGATCCCCGTTTAAGCTGAACAATATTATTTGTAAATCATTCGGCTAAAATAAATGATAACGGTGGGGACTACTCGTGAAATGTTTCATTAGGAGTATTTGAAGCCTAGAAATTATAGAATTAATTAATGAGATAATATAAGAGATGATAAATGTGCAAAAGTGATGATCTAACCAGAAACACTGGATACAACAGCACGATGTAGAATGCTAAGTATACGTAGAGCGTGAAGCACTGCACCAGCATCACTCCAGAGATCATTGTCCTCAGCACACGCTGGACAGACATCGACAATTGCGGTGGCATTTTCATTTGCCACACCTGAACATAGTTTAACATCTAATAGTGCACACCATTAAATACTTATAAACTAATTAAAATAACCACGTAAATAATCCAACATGTTTGCACTGATGTACGTAAAGCGATGAAGATCAATCTACCTTCTTCATCACTCAATTCGTTTTAAACACTCTCTGCCAACAAAGAGAATACGCAGAGAAATAATTTCAACTTTTTGTTTGTACAATCCTTAAACAACTCTGTTGCTTTTATTTATTGCCGAGTGTAAAGTGATAAATTATTTTAGGATAAATAAAAAATGTCAACAGTATGTGGTTATCAGACAATTTTAGACAAGAGCATACTTTGTGTCGTAAGCCCTCTCATTAATTTGATATCTTTTGTAATATTCGTCTCTATCATTACTAGCGCCATATAGGACCAACTGTTTAAAACCAACTGTTTAAAAACGAAAGTGTATAATATACACTTTGACGAATTCTGCATATTATTTAATTTTATGTATTATGCATTTATTTAATCTGCATATTTTTTTTTAATTAAAAACATTGCCCTTACCTTAGTATAACATTGTCCTGTGTTGTAAGGAAGTTTTACAAACATAAATTTCACGCGGACAAACATCCAAATGCGAAACAATTATTTTTGAGTCACACAAATAGTGGTCCCTTGTGGGAATTGAACCCACGACCGACGCCGAAGCTAAAACCTTTGCAACTGCGCCACAGAGTCCTCTATATAAAAAGTGTAGTCGAAATTGGGGCAGCCACTTTTGAAGTTATTTTTGACATGCTATCTTGTTGCGGCTACTGTTAATTATTAATCTTTCGTCGCTAGAGTTGTACGGGTCGGTTCAGGCACCTGTTTTAAATTAGCGTTCACTTTGAACAGCGTGGCGTCGAAGATTGTTCGCACCAGACCGAGCAGGGTCCACAAGCAAACTTCCGCCTGCAAACTCATTCCGACATAAGACATTATGTTCAACATGTTTACCACGGTATACACATGTTACTTTTTAATAATTTGACAATCATTTATGTATTCCTTTTATATTCATTGAAAATTTATTTTATTTGATGTTTTGCGTATATCATATTTAGAGGATATTTTCTTTAGTTTGACATTTGACATATTTATTATACATAGAATTTAAAAAAAAACAACAACAAAGTGTTGCTACTCGCAGACAAAAAAAACTAGAAAAACACATAACTGAACTAAAAAAATATGAATAGTGTAATTAACAAAAAAAGAAATATTGTAGAAAAGTGTAGGGTGCTTGGAGTCAATTGTTAAAATATTTTATGACAGTATATACACTATACTGGTAAAAGTAGTCATAATGGAAATATCTTGTGAGCCCGTGATCAAAGATCCAGTAATGTTTGAAATATCTGAAAATGAAAATGTATAAGAAGAGTTTTAACAAACACGTTTAAGTGAAAAGTATTTTAAAAATTTTACAGTTTATAAAACTACACTACATCGGAATGGTAGCTAAATACGCCTGATGTTAAGAATACGATCTTATCGTAAATACGCGCTATTCATGCCGTGATATTTTTAAGTAAATATACCAGAAAAAGGAAAGAAATGTTTGGCTCTACGAAGATCTGCATCACATGTGTGGGTGTGAACATTTGCATTGTATTGTTAAGTATTTACGACAATTGGGTAACTTATCGTATTAATTGTGACGATATTTTAACGAATATATAATCAAATCGGTATTGAACCGCGATTCTCGCGCGATAGGATAGTTCGCGCAAAATATACCGCGGGCGGTCCGTGACTGGCTATCGCCTGCGCCGCCATCGCTGCGTTCGGAATTTAGTGAGACAGACTGACGAACTTCGACGTGCGAGTGTGTCGTGTGCTTGACGCGCTCCCGAAACCATTTTCGCCGCGTTGAGTTATTCTTGAACGGCGCGCAGTTTACTAGCCGATAAAATAATAACCGCGTCACGGTAATCCCTCCTGTTGGAAATTGTGTAAAGAAATAAACAGACAAGTGTTTCATCAAAACAACGAGAGGTAAACCTTACTTTTTTTCCTTGACACCGGTGTAATTTTAAAACTTTGGGCCCTGATTAATTATAGTTTTCGGATACGAGATCAGTGAGAAGGACCTTGATGCCGTTTAATGTAGGTTGCGTCCTTACCTTGGGCATCATGACCGCATGAGTCGCGAGTTATTTTTGATAATTCTGTAAGCTCGTCTCGTCATAGGACGCAATGTTTATATCAACGCTGACGACGAGAACTCCGAAGCTTGCACATGATCCACCAAAACGCGTATCAACATTATCAATTCAAACTATTGTTTACGAATATTTTTTATTTCACGAATACATTACGTTAACCTACAGTTATCAACTTGCCTTGCCTGACGTTCCACGATCTATTTACCGACTAGTTTGCACAATAAAACATCAAGGAGCATGATAAACTAACATACTCCGTAAGATTTAAAAATATAAATGCTTATTTTCTTCGAATTCTTATACGAATGTATTAAATATACTTATTAAAATTTTGTGTCGAAACATCAATTAAATGTTGACGTATCTATGTGGGAGAGATCATCGACCCACGCGTCTATCTGTGAACTATTTGCCAATTTAAAAAAAACTTATTGTTTTCTTTTCATCTCTCGAACCTTCAAGCTATAGTGATGAATGTTTAGTGATGAATGTTGTGTATGAATGACAAATGTTTTTTAAATTATCATCAAAATAAGATTTCATAAGCAGACTGTGTATTCTTATAAAGCACTTAAGTTTTTCTATTTCTCAAAAACTTCAGGAACGTATAATGTGCATAAGATCATCGTACAGTTCTAGTGTAGTAGCGACTAGCGTTGGCAGGCTCATCTTAAGTGTGTCAATTGTATAAAAATCGAATCTTCGGACATTAATATTTATAAGAGAGACGTGTGAACTAACTCCTTTTGTCTTGGGCTTAAAGTCAAAGTAATGTCATAAGCGAATTATATTAATATATTAGGTCATTTAAATGTTTAATTCATGTCCCGACTTTAGACATGAAAACTATCTCTGATTACGCCACTAGGATCAAAGAATCAGAAGCTTGTTTATATTCATAGGGGCAAGCAGAAGAAGAACTATCGACTCTTGTTTACCGCCTCGTGTTTTAATGTCATGGTTTATCGTAGGGTTATTCTACCGGGTATTCCTCGTTGTGTTTATTAATATTTATTCGCATTATTTATATGTAAAATAGCTTTCACATTTGTATCTGAATGTCTACTAGTTACATTTTTTATAACGTTTAGACACGACTCCATAAGTTATTTCAAAAATAAACAGGATTTAAGAGACGTTGACGAAGAGGTCCAATGACTAACAAAGTTGGTCACATTATATTAAGTATAAACATTGTTTCAATAACATATTGTGTATTTAATTAATATTTTAAGTATTCATCCATTTCAATCCATTTTATTAAATAGCCATTTAAGCAGATATCTCTCCTAAATGACATTTCCTATTAGACTACGAGTACCTACCATTGTCATTAATAACTCGTTAATTTACCGCCATTTTATTTTGCCATTTTATTTTGAACATTATCTCAGACTTGGCGTTCATGCGTTTCAGCTTCGTTCGTCAATGAGAATATTGTCACAAAAATATTTAAAAGCAAATTAAAAAAATGCACATAACTCTATTCTACTATAGGCGAATTCACGCGAATTTCACGCGGACAAACACCCAGATGCGATACAACTATCTGTGGGTCACACAAATAGTTGCCCCGTGTGGGAATCGAACCCATGACCCGCGACGCCGACGCCAATACCTTGGCAACTCCGCTACGGAGTCATCAAATTTAAGAAGTCTTATGGACAGGAACTGTATTAGGTGTTAAAAATTAAATCTAACAAAAAAAATACACAAAGCTACAATGAATACAGTCAGAAAAGTCATACAGTCATATAACAGAACAGAAAAATTATAAGAACATTACAAAAACAAACACGATGGGTAGTGATATAATTATACTTTCACTTTGAGGACACCATTAAGAAATTGTGTATGTGTATTTCAAGTTTGGTGTCATTTCGTAACATAATTACTGAACGCAAATTAGCTGCATGTTTTGCATTCTAATATTTGCATAATCCATCTCAATTCCAACGAGATTCTCAAACTCTAATCTCAGATAAGCATACAATGTAATATAATTAGTTCGTCTGATTTATGTAGCTTTCTGTTAAGTATACGTAACATATTTATTTATATGATAAATAAAATGAACAATTCCAATTACATTGTCAATTCACAATAGATCATAGTAATCTGAGAAAACGGTGTTTACAACGAAAAATATAATAACTAGGCAAAAGCGTAACAGTACCGCTGCCGGTCGGATAACAGTTCAAGCCGTAAGCGGTATCCCTTCTTGTGAGTCCTGAGGTACGTGAGAAAATGTCTACGAACATGTTCGCCATACAAGGAATGACAAGTTGCATGCACTACAGCTCTCAGTAAGCGAAGCAATAGGACATCGGCCACCGTACGATTTCCCGAACTTTCTACACGCCGGCATAAGTAGATGAGCGATACTGTATGGCATTGTTGCCTTTTAGGGATCTTCGCGGTCCATTCTGGTTTTCACCACGAGTGCTAATACGAAAAGAAAACTTATAAACTGGGTTAACGTTCACTAACTTCGTTCAATTTGCGTCCAATTAACATTCTTATGATGCATTGGCGCTTGTCTATCAAAATTAGGAAGCGTATTGAAAGGATTTCAAAATTGATCCATTCTCATCTTTCTCCAAACGCTTTTTTTATTACTGAGAAGGTGGCATGCGAGCTGTTGGTTCACCTAATGTTAAGTGATAAGCGCCGCCCATGGACGTATGCAACACTCATATGGTTCTAGATGCGTTCCCACCTTTTATTAAGTGCGCCTCGGTTACCTCGCTCAACAGGCGAAACGCAGAATTATAGTATAATAATTAATTCCACTTCACGCCGGTCTTCTGTGTAGTCCTGGAACTTTCCCTGACGGAACTGCCCTTACGTACAAAGCGAAGACTTGGCCCTGCCATTGTTAACATTAACTTTAAAGTTGTGCCAAAATAATTAAAAAAAATGTGTTTTTTTAATTTTTTGTTTTCGAAAAAGCGTAACAACTCTAAATGAAAAAGTATGGTGTTGACATAAGAGTTTGTTTTGAAACTAAAATATAGCTTTATCCAAATACACTTTTAAGTGGCCGTCATTTTGGCGTGGTGACGTCATACTGTTTATCAAGGTTTATTTGTCATAGTTTATTTCGAACCTCACGAAAATCGTTTCCTCTCGCAGTAAACAGACTCAAGTTGCATGCACTTACGTTGTATTGTCACTAATGGTGAGTCACTGGAACTTTCATCGAGAGTCAAACCCACGGGTACATCATTGCTCAGCAACCCATTGCATTTGTGACTCATCTCTTGCTTATTGGATTACACGCAATGTACGCGGCCAATGCTGATGTCATCGCAATTAATGAAAATGGTTTCTTTCGCGCCAGGATTAGCGCAACCAATTCTGATAGCGAGCAATGCCATCGAGCTATAACCATAGCATAATTTATGTTTTAGAAAACGACTTCGCAAACACAGATTATTTAAAAAGTTCAATGGAAGCGAATTTGTTTTCGTGAGACGTTTTAAATTTTGCATATTATAATTCATTCGCATTCCACAGTTGCAATCGTGATCATAAATTTGAGCAGCGTCATCGATGGAGAGAGAACTTTTATTTTTGTTACCGTTATGCGAATTAAAATTAATGACATAATTAAATTGGCTTATTTTACGAATAGCTCATAAAATTTCTTTTATATATTTCGTCCAAAATTTACATTACTTGATTTGTTAATTTAAAACTTTTTGTATAACCATTAAGTTTTTGCAATACTCCCAAAGGATTAAAATTTCTTCGAAATTTTCATGGTTAGTTTCATTTCGCGAAAAGTTGTTTCGATGAATATGGTGCTATCGTTACGATTTTCTACCTAATTAGCTTGGATAACTTCCTTTCTGCATCCGTGCTCAGAGTAGTCAATGAGATTGCATTGATTCCTATAACCCGGTAGAGCAGGGTGTCGCCTCGTCCAAGCTATATACAACTTGCGGATCGCCTCGCTTGGTTCTTGTATGCCCATAAATAGCCACGTAACCGCTTTACGAATAAACGCGGGCGATAAATCTTTCAATGTCATTGCCGCGGTTCTGCTTACGCCTTCGAGGTTGAGCGGATTAAGTCATTCGTTTGTCATGCTCGCCCTCCGTATTACTGGGAAGGCTTAGTACGCGTCTTTATTGTATCTGATTGTCTCTGATAATGGAATGCGCCCATGTATTTGTATGTATTGAGAATAGTTATTGGCTGCAGTTATAACGAGCACTATTTTAGAAACATTACGAATCTTTGTGCTCTACTACAACCGTGTTCGTACGACGTATTCTATTCTTTACTCGAGAAACACACTAAAAGAATTTAATACTCGTTATTTGTAGTTATAATGAGAGCGATCTTCCATATTTCGCGAATTATAAAGTGCTCTACAATTCAATAAACGCAGCTCTATTGCATGCATCTTTGATTTTTTTTAAAAGCGAAATAAATATGCGACTTTTTTGCGAATTTAGTTTCTGCATTTGCAACGCGTGATTATTATTTCCGTGGAAACACGGAATTGGAAAATAATTCTGAATGAAAACATTGGTCTGTTTACGATCTATCGCTGGACGTAGGCCAACTGCCATCGTTCTCTTGGCAACTGACTGATTGACGCCTAAAACGGGGCTCCTTATACATGTTATACGTATTTTGGGTCCGCGTGTCAGCTTTATACGCAAATTTCCACGCAACAAAACAATATTTGCTAGGCCCATGGCAATGCTAATTACACCTACCTAAGTAGAATTACGCCCGGTTTCTGAAACACTGATCATCTTAGAAGTCAACTAATCACCTGCCAAATGACTTTTCAAATGTTTTTTGAGTTGCAGAAGAATTTTTAAACTCTCTGAATTGATCAGAATGATCTTCTTAATGGTCAGAATGAGTCATCAGTGTTTCAGAAACCAGGCGTTGGAATGTGAAAATCAATTTCTTTTCGTTGCATTTGTCGCTGACATATCTCTATTATTTTTAAGGTTTTACTTTTTAGAGGGGGAAGCATTACGCTATGTGACAGACAGCATAACGGTAGCAGATCGCAGCTCTGAAGCCAAATATAACTGTATCGATCCGAATATACGTAATTCAGTTTTAAACCATTATTCATAGAATTCGTTAGTTATTTATTCATAGAAATATAAAGATCCGATAAGTTGGAATAATCTGTATCAAAGATTTCAAAGATTCATACATAAGTAAAACAGGAGTGGATATACGTAATCATTTAATTAACAATAGACTAATAGGAAATAACATTTAATAATCGTTAATCGGTCTTAGTTGTTTTTGATGACAAAAACAAGTGACTAATTACTATTCAACTATCTTTATAACTTCTGGGAATTTGATTACTATAAGAGGCAACTAATAACATATTTAAAAAAAGTTATGTCATAAAAGCAAGAACTTTATGACGAGGGTGAATGATTGTAGCAGCAAATGGACGTCAACACCTGTGGGATACCAGATTTGGGCCCCAGTTACGCCACGCACCTAACGAAATGCAAATAGTACTGGAACTTCACGTTCTTCTTTGAGGTTGACGACGCTGCGTGTCTCTTTGGCACTAAGTTTAATGTCCATTAAATTCACATTTTTTGTTATACTATACTAATGTCAACGACTCGGTGCAATAATAAAACGTGGCAGAGGCGTGTTACGGTTTCTGACGCGCTTACGGATATTATGAGGTATAGTGACGGTATAGTGACACACCACTTTGCGGGTCTTTGACATTAGTAAAATATACGGATCGTATTTGAAAAGCTACGCTCGTGGGCTATAATATGTTAAAGCTTTATTGAAAGTTCAAACCGGGCCTTTGAATGGGCGGCGCGTTCCCTTACATACCCCTGTGCTTTCGATCCGGCACATCTGGCGAAGCCACGCGTATTGCGGAATGCTCTTTGTTAATCCAGGCCAGAGTCTGTGCTTTTTACAAGTCGAATACTTCATTGGAGATCGGGGAGCGCGGTACAGCAGCTGACGTCACATCTGCTCCCGTGACGTACTTTTACTGTTTATCGGCATTAATATATATCGATCTAATAGCAAATAGTATTTTGTTTCAGATCACATTTTTGACAGTGGTATGCTAGTCTCAAACTGAACAACGTTTTTAAACATAAATTGCTTTTGTAAATAAATATATACTGAAGTATTCTTAACGTAGATTATGTAAAACTAAATATAAACGTAATACGTAAACGTATAAACGTTAGGGACTCAAATTTATACGAAGGTCAATTCAAAAATTTAAGAATATCTTATCTGTACAGTTTCTGAGAAACAAAAAGACTCCAGAGAAGAAGAAACTTACTTACTTATTTACTTACAGCTGATTTTTATCTTCCGTTTTTATTTGAGTTTTATTATTATATAATAACAGTTTCATTATAAATTTAACATTAATCCCAATTATAATCTAAAGCTCTAATAGTTTATATAATAGATATGGCTATTTAAATAAATTTGCTTACTTAATTCTCCATCCCTCCATAACCTATTCTGCACTAAAAAATAAACAATACTGTCTTTACTTAAAAAAAACAACAATGGCTAAACTTTCTGAAGTGGAACACATGCAAAAAGAGCTTGAAGGGAGTTTAATGCATAAGATGTCAGAATTTGAGGAACGGCTGAAGACTGCATTCACTCCAAGCAGCCCCACAATTGTCCAGCTTCGGGATGAATTCTTGAATTTCAAGGAAGTTTGTAAGTTCATTGCTCAGCCTTATGCAACAGCAGATTCGGCAGTGTGTCACAAACATAGATGCTATCAACATGCACAATCGACGACGAAAAGCACTACTTTTCAATGGAGTGCCGGAGTCCCAAAATGATGATCCAGAGCAAAAGTTATTGTCATTGTTGCATGATAAGATAGGACTTTCAGACATTAACAACTCTTCTATTAAAAAATGCTTCAGACTTGGTGTTAAACATGGCAGCCAGCCAAGGCCTCTTGTTGTGTACTTCTATGACCATAAAACTAAGACCAAGGTTTGGAAAACTAAATCAAAATTGAAAGGGTCATCGTCTTCTGTCAGTGAATTCTTGACAAGAAGCAGGCAAACTGTTTACAAAGATGCACGGAACCACTTTGGCTTGAAAAATGTTTGGTCCCTTGATGGTATTATTTATATTAAGCACCCTGAAGGTCGAGCGAAGATCTCTACACAGGATGAACTGGATAGTCTCATTATAAAATTCCCTTCTGAAACGTTGGTTAACTCCACCAAAGCCATTGAAGGTATGAAAGGAACTCTAACGATGCATACATCCTCCAAGGACAGTCAAACTGGGAAGGGTCGACATCAACATTCTCCCTCAACGTCATATGGTGATGAGATCAAGAGAAACAGGCGGCCAACAGCTAAGAAATAGTCCATCGAAGTCCAATGTACTCTCCAGATATGGTGTTGAGGGTTACTCTTTTTATCTAATTTTTTATATATTATGTTCCTGGCTCGTTTTCTTTCAAAGTAGTTACTTGCTTTTTTTCTTCTTTTTTTTATTAATATACAGTGTTGTTATGAACTTATGATAGTAAAGTAAATTGTAAACATGATTTTAACAAAAACTATGACATTGACATTACTACTACATATAAGACATTTTATGATAGTAGCTACAGTACGGGCTTGGGATTCCTATATACAGCCTATTCATTTCTAACAGTTCACTTTAAAATATTATCTGATGATAACTTTAATTGGTAAATCTAATGTGTAATTTATATATGATGCCACATCTGGAGGTTCAACTTTTATTTTATTTTTTTTTTGTTTATGTTTTTCCACATATAACACATAAGATGTTATTTTAATACATTCTTTTGTTCTGTTCTTATTTTAATCTTAATCTTTATTTGTAAACAGTCAACTGGTGGGATGGTAGTTTATAAGTTAAGCAGTATTTTAATTAGTTCTAATTAATTTTTTTTTTTTAAATATTAGTATTTTTAGGTACATATTTTTTTTATTAATTATTATATTTATTTTTTATAGTATACATATAATATTATTATGTCTGATATCGAATATTTTTTTTATTCAGATAACGAGTCGGATATATCATTTTTATCTTGCGAGGATTCATTAGGTGATAACATTCCAACTTTAAAAAATCAACTGAACAAAATATTTTTAGCCAGCGGTAAAACATTAAATATCTGTCACATTAATGCTCAAAGTTTACCAAGTCACTTTTCTGAACTTGAAGAGACATTTTCATCTGTCCATTTACACGCAATTTTAATCTCCGAAAGCTGGCTAAAACCGTCCTTAAATTCTGCATTATTTCCATTAACAGATTTTGTTCTTATTCGTAATGATCGTGTAAATAAAGGGGGAGGAGGGGTTGCCATTTATCTACACAAATCTATAGGGTACAAAATTGCCATGGCCTCCTCTTCGCTTTATACCGCCTCTGCAGAATTTTTGTTCCTAGAACTGAATGTCAAAGGCAATAGGATGATTCTCGGAGTAGTGTACTGCCCTCCTTCCACTGATTATTTCGGCAATTTGGAATCGGCTCTCGAAAACGTTATGTCCGGGCAAAAACACTGTGTAATCATGGGTGATCTAAACACAGACTTATTAAAAAATTCTTCACGTTCTCTAAAACTTCAAACAATAATTGAGTCAATAGATCTCACCATTCTACCATTAAAGGCAACACATCACAATATCGACGCTGACGACTCTCTTATTGATCTTATTTTAACGAATTCTCTTGACCATGTGGAAACGCATGGTCAACTTTCCGCTCCAGGATTCTCTCGTCACGATCTAATTTATGTTTCGTATAAGATTAAACCTCCTAAAGTTACCCCCGTTTATATATACTACCGCAACTTCAGGAATTTGAACATGGAAAGACTCCTTGAGGATGCGACTAATACAAATTTTACTCCCTTGGCAATGGCTTCTACGGCTGACGAGAAGGTGTCTATACTCAATAATATTGTTCATAGTTTATATAATGCCCATGCTCCGGTCATTAAAGTGAAATTGAAAAGGCCACCGGCCCCTTGGATGACGGATAATGTGCGAAAGGCAATGACTAGGCGAAATCGAGCTTTCTCTCGGTTTAAGAATAATCGTACTGAAGAAAACTGGGCAGCTTTCAAACTAGCCAGAAATAGGTGCAATCAGATGGTACGTGCAGCTAAACGCCACTATATCCATAATAATATAATAAACTCTTCTCCAGCTGATGTGTGGAAATTTCTAAAATCTTTTGGTATCTCTAATTCATCTAATATTTTTGGTTCTTCTATTTCTCCAGATGATATTAACAAACACTTTATCTCTGTTTCTCTAATGGATCCTACAAACCGTGCTCATACTATAGCTTATATAGCTTCCACTCCACTTCCACACTCTCAGGATTTTCATTTTTCTCCAGTCACCGAAGATGAGACTAAGAAAGCCATTCTGGCAATCAAATCCAGAGCTGTGTGGTTTGTGATGATGTGAGTAGAATTATGATAGTAAGCTTGTTAGATATCCTTGTTCCTGTTGTAACTCACATTATAAACTTTTCTCTTGAATCAGGTCAGTATCCATTCATATGGAAAAAAGCATTTGTACGGCCACTTCCTAAAGTCCCTAATCCTGTACTTCCCAATCACTTTCGCCCCATCTCAATTTTACCTTTCCTTTCTAAAGTTTTGGAAGCCTGTGTTTATAAGCAAATCTCTTGTTTCATACATAAAAATAACCTACTGAGTGATTATCAGTCTGGGTTTCGTCCTGGACATAGCACCACAACTGCCTTACTTAAAATCACCGACGATATTAGATTAGGTATGGATGATAAGAAAGTGACAGTGATGGTGCTAGTCGATTTTTCTAACGCTTTTAACACAGTTGATCACGATATCCTCCTCGCTGTACTTGCTCAACTAAGGTTCGCTCCCACAGTTTTGGATTGGTTCTCATCTTATCTTCGCGGGCGTCAGCAGTCGACTATTGTGGGACAAAAGTCCTCACAATGGGCTAATATTGACTCTGGCGTACCGCAAGGCGGTATTCTTTCTCCCATAATGTTCTCAGTTTTTATAAACTCAATCACATCATGTCTTGATTGTGCGTACCATCTGTATGCGGATGACTTGCAGATTTACCTTCAGGCTGATATTGGTGACCTCCCTAACGCATTCTCTAGATTAAATTCAAACTTGAGCGTCATTCATAACTGGTCGATGCGTTATGGAATATCTGTTAACCCAAATAAATGCCAAGCAATGCTTGTCGGAAGCAGTAGATTGTTGGCTAAAGTTGACATCGCAAATCTGCCTGTTGTCTACTACAACAATAAACGTATTCCGTTATCCAACTCAATTAAAAACCTTGGCCTCTTTATGGACAGTACAATGAATTGGGGAGTACAAGTCACTGAAGTTAGCCGTAAAGTCTTTGTAACTTTGCGAACCCTTTATCGTCTGAAGAATTTTCTCCCTTTTAAGATTAAGCTCTTACTTGTGCAAACCCTTATTTTCCCAATAATTGATTACGCGGATGTTTGTTACCCGGACTTGAACAGTGACCTTCTTAACAAGCTAGAGCGCCTCTCTAACAACTGCATTAGATACATTTTTGACCTTCGAAAATATGACCATATTACTCCTTATCGTTCTCGCCTCAAATGGCTAACAATTAAACAAAGGCGTAGCTCTAGAATTCTCCTTACTCTTTTCTCGATCTTAAATGATCCTGCTACTCCGTATTATCTTAAAGATAAATTTAAATACCTCTCGCTGAACAATGAAAGAGATCTCCGTTCCTCAGCTAATCTAAAGATTACTATCCCTTCACATAATACCAGTTTCTTCAGTAATTCTTTCACTGTTCAGGCTACACTCCTCTGGAACTCCTTGCCTGATGACATACGTAGAGCCCCTAATAGGACATCATTCAAACGTTTGGTCCGTGATTTATTTCTAAATGACCCCTTATAACCTATAATGTTGATGTTATCCTTGTGCCACTATCGTTTGTTTGTATGTATATTATGTGTGTAGATGTGTATGTATATATATATATATATATAAATATATATTATGTATGTATGTATAAGTAATTATATTATATTATGTATGTATGTTTAAGTAATTATATTATATATAGTAATACATATAAATATTTAATATATAATTATTATTATAAATATTTATTAATGTAATAATTGCACCTACCACGATATCTCACCACGCCCCGGGTTGACTGGGAGAGAATGCCAAAAGGCATTAAGTTCGCCCTTTGTAATCCTTTTTATTTAAAGGTTGCAATAAAGTATAAATAAAAAAAAAAATAAAAATAAACTTACTATTTTGGTGTTTTTGGTGTGTTAAAATGGTGTTTTCCAGTATCTGGGTGTTTAAATATTTATAATATGTATTTATTGACAAAAGAAAAGTATGTTTAAGTTTGTTTATCAGTTATCTAGTACCCATAGTACAAGCATTGCTTAATTTGGGACTAGGGAACGTTGTGTAAAAATGTGTCCTAAATATTTTTTATTACTTTATCATATTTTCCTACTATATTTGTATCGTAAAATAAACAAATACTCGTTTCTTACGTGCAAAAGTTAAGGTCAACCCACAATGAATAATGACAATGACATTGTACGTATTTACCTCTTACATCATTACAAAACTTGTTTCAAAAACAATGGCCTCGTGTGCACTAATCAACATGACGCTACATTTATTCACAATTGACTCGCTTCATTAGAGAGAAAATGACATATTTAAACGTAAAACAGTTACATATTTTAAAATTAAGATGTTAAAATGTAATGATTTGTTTTATGCCAGTAACGATCGCACGCGCTATAATATGCACCTTTCCGTACATTTATTTTTATCTTAGTATAAAATATTATGTTTGCAATTTAGTCTATGATAAATCTATATATTGCTGTGATGTGCCCTTAATCTAATGTATAGTTTTATGAACCTTTTATAAACATCTATAAGTCACAACATATGAAAATTTTCTTCGCTATAGTATAATTTGGTAATTTTTTACATAATATTATTGTGTCAATTTATTCTAAATTCGAGGCTAATGGGAACTTAATAAGTAGATCAGGTGAATGCTTGACTCATTCAAGTCAATGCAGTTATCTTATTAGTTAAGAAGTCATTATTTAATGCAAACGTATACGGAGGCGGTAGTCCCATGTGGGGTCTGCGTCGGACTTACGCATCGCAATGCAATATCGGTGAGATCCAGTGAATTGATAGTAACAGGATAGAATGACAGGCGGCCTACATCCGACGCGGGGATCCGGAGACGTATGTTAACCGCACGAGGAATGCGCCAATGGCTGCACATGTTCGTTGGCGTGTGAACCAAATTTTAAATACGTACGACATCTACGTAAATTTACTAACCTATAAATATTACTTAGCATTTTTGTAACAAGATGCAATTATATATACACGAACGACACAACACACACCTTAAATCCGACAACAACTAATAAATAAAAAATTAATTAAAAAAAAGTGTTGTGAAAAATTTGTAGTGGATCAAATTGTGTATCTAAACCATTCTCGAATCAAATCGAACACACACAAAAAAATTATCAAATTCGGTATAATCGTTTAGGAGTTCAGTCACAAGCACAGAAGAATTATATAAGTACATTAAGATAACCGCGATAAAATCGCGACAATACATCTCCATTGTATTGCGGGTATCCATAGACATTAGGTAAACTGTGTCGAAAAATAATTATTTTGTTGATACAAGTGCATCCTTAGAAGTTTAATTTTATAGATATCGGTTTAAATATTTACAGGAACGTATTGCTAAGTCTGAGTTTCAATTTGATAGATTGCAGGTATGAAACAGAAGAAAATCGCCGCCTTCAACCATTACAGTACAATAGAAAGTGCCGTACTAATTATACATAAAGTACGTAAAAGTAAACGTCGTGCAAACAAAACAGAGAGGAGTGTTTTGTTTATTCCGAGCAAATTCACTTGAGCAAATGGCGTGCGACTGAGGCATCAAGAACGTGTCCTATTGCGCACATGTGTTGTAGCATACATAAGTATGTATTTTCCAATATAAAATTTGTTTCTACACCATAGTTAGTTAGTTTACCAGTTAGTTAGCTCCTTGATAAAAAATATGTACAAAAAAAGAAACGAACAATATTCGGCTACAAAAAGATTTTAATGACCAGCATTACAATAAATCTATGCTAAATCTAAAATAAATTGCTATTTGAACAAATGAAATTGTGCACAAGAGTTGTGTCACAAAAGAAACAAGTTTGAAAGTTAAAACACAAAATATGTAAATATGTTAAACCGAAAAACCTGTATTAATAGTGAATTTATAGACAAGAAATATTGTTTCTCGTTTTACTCTTGGATTAATTATTATTAGATTCCATGTTCTCGTTCCCACTCGCATGTTCTGAATCCTTTATATGAAATCGGTGATCCTCACTATATGAAGAACACGAATGTAGGTGCTGCTCATAATTCTATTAGCTTGTTCTACCGCGAACATATCTACTACGCTAGACTTACGACCGAGAGTTTTATAACGACAACATTTATTGTTACGCAATATAACAAAGGCGGCACTGAGCCGTCTCAAATCGTATATACTCATGCACATATCGCAGACGGAAGTCCAGTCATGATCTTTGAACCATTTCTTTGTTACGAAGACATAAAGTACCTTTGCGATTCCTGCATTTTATTCACATACATTAAAACGCAATCCACTGCTGTTTAATTGTAATCTGCCATCGGTTTTAATTACGCCAGATATTGATATTCCCTCCATGCACTGATGACGACTGTACTCATGTATCAATACGGACCTCATTCCAATTAGTATTCGACAAAGTGTTCGATATATTGTAAACAGGGATCTGTTACCTTAAATATTGCAGCTGTGCATGCACGGCGCCCATTACTTGAACTTGTAAATAAATGAAGCCATTACACATCCGACAAATTTTTAATACTACTTTACTAAACTAAAGCCAAAGTGGCATATTTTACCGTGTTTTGTAACTTATTATTTTGAATTGGATCGAATAAAAACTGCTGTGACTTAAATAATTTGTGTTATTTCATTTATTGTATTATTATTATGTAATTTCTACTTAAATAGTGTTATGTTATTTCATAATATGTTCATTTAATGTCGCGGTTGTAACGACACGCTGTATAGAAGCCGTGTTATTAATTAAAAACTTGCAATAATAAATATATTTAAGTCCAAACAAGAATTGAAATGCTTAGTCAGTATGTTTACAAAGTTAAAATTGCTTTAAACTGCTTTAAAATCCTTAGCGTAGTCTAAAAGATTTAATAGCGTACAAATAGCGGTAGCGATATAGCGATTCGCGCAACAGTCTTCTCTGTTGCACGAATGAGCAGGGTAAGTAACACGAACTCTCGAAGACCGGCGTTAAGTGGAAGTGTTGTGCGTTTCGTCTGGTGAGCGAGGTAACCTGGGCTCACTTTTTCAAAAGGTGCCAACGCATCTGCAACCCTACTGGTGTTGCAAAATGTCAATGGGTGGAGGTTATCACTTTACATCAGGTGAACTGCTTGTTCGCTTGCCACCTTTTCACATAAAAAAAAAACTGTTAGTATGGCTAATAAACAAATAAATCATAATACATGAAAGAATAATGCTCATACTTAATATAGTTGTAGATTAGCCGCCTGTTTATAACAATTTGGACCGTAAAACAGCGCGACCACATTTCGCCGTCTCGATTACGCTCCAGAAAATATCGCTTGGTAAACTTTACAGGGCGTATTGTGTTACGGTCGGCGAGTTGGTTAATGGCTTCCATAGTGTTCGGGCGCGCCTTTTGCCGTGGCCGAGATTTTGCTTAAGTAAACAGCTTTAGGAGCGGGACATATAGCGTCAGAACGGGGTCAGGTCAATGTCAGGCGGCTGATAGGCGAGGGTTATCAACGTTTCCGCGCCTGTGCAACATTTCAAATTCCAAGACGAACCAATATAAGTGGATTCAAGTAATGTAATTCAAAGGTGGTGTTGGTTAGATCTCCATATATTATTTCGCAAAGGCTTTTTTTTTCGGCATGCCATAACTTCTATGATTCTTCATCAAATGATTTAAATACTTCATTGAACCATACGTTTGCCGATATTGACAAAAATAAGACAAGATAAAAAGTAGAATAAGTTAAAAAGATTTTCCAAAAAAAATATTCATTTAAAAATTTAATGTATGAAAATAATATTATCTTCGTTTTTTTTTTTATGCGAAAAGTTGCCAAACGAGCAGACGGGTCACCTGATGTTAAGTGAATACCGACGCCCATGGATATCTGCTACACCCGAGGGTTACAGATGCGTTGACATCCTTTTGAAAATGGGGCTCCGGCCACCTCACTCACCAGACGAAACGCGAAAGTATTTGTCATACTTACACTTTACGCTGGTCTTCTGTGAGGTCGTGGTACCTACCGACTACGGGGCCTGCCGACGGGGCCGCCCATTCGTGCAACAGCCGAGGCTGCTGCGTGTCCCTACCACCATAGAATTCGTTATTACGTAAACGTTATTCTTCAATATATGGACCTTTCATTGATAAAATACTGTACTTTACGGTATATTTGGGAAATTTTCACACATGTCAACTTGTTTATTCATATTAGTAATATAACTAGGAATTATTATCATTCGTCGACTGCATTTTTATCCTTCACAATTACTAATAATAACTGTTTAGAGAAACATGAAGGTAAATACTTATACAGCTTGTCGTTACAAACGCGACAATAAATGAACAGACGTGTAATACTACTTGCCAATAATCATAAAAAAATATAAAACATTAAAAAAATCCATAATAAAAAAAATATATTTTGCAAACAAACTAATTAAATAAAAAGGAAACAAAATTTTTAACATCCTATACAACTACAACTGACTGATTCATACATTCAGAGACGTGCTACAACGTCGCATTACAAGTCTCTCCTTCTAATAGTATATTTTATCACTTTTAAATTCATTCAATCCATTCATATGCTATGTGACCTTTACAAATGAACTTTACGTTACAGTTTTATACATAAGGGTTAGGGTACAGTTTTATACATATATTTTACATAAAAATGTTTGTTTTGTAAAATTTAATAACTCGGTAAATATTGATGTTTAAAGAATGTAAATGCAATTTCAATTTAATACAATTGTAAAAAGTTATCCTCTATATGTGTGTTCATTTATTGTCGCGGTTGTCACGACACGCTGTATACATACACTAGTGGTCGCCCATTGGACGAAATTCGGCCATAAAGCATTAAATTTAGTAAATTATTTCTATACTTATTCAATGCAATTTAAAGCCCTATTTTATCGCGTTCTCGATGATAAAAAAATCGCAAGAAAACCTAAATCTAAGAAATAGCACAAATGGACTTCGACTTATGAATTCCGCCATTTTTCACCGGGGACGCTTGACGCAATATGATTTAATTCTGTGTCTACATTAAAAGCCTTTGAAACATACACATCCCACTATAAGTATGTTGTTATTTTACTTTACTGATCTAATACCGTGTTCAAAAATAATTATATAACTAGTTGGTACCCGACGGTTATGGTACTCGAATTAGACGATTGAGTAATACGCGGTTAGGTTCAACTTCCATTACCCGCCCTGAATGCGAACTGATTCATCTGATTGAAGGGATATTTCTGTATTAAAAAAAAGAATATGTTGAACTCTACATACTTTCGTGATAGCCTCTAAACGGTGGTAGGGCCACGCAGCAGCCTCGGCTGTTGCACGAATGGGCAGGCCCGTCCGGGTAAGTATCACGACCTCACAGAAGACCAGCGTAAAGTAGAAGTATGACAAATACTTTCGCGTTTCGTCTGGTGAGTGAGGTAGCCGGAGCCCAATTTTCAAAAGATTGTCAACGCATCTGTAACCCTTGGGTGTGGCAAATGTCCATGGGCGGCGGTATTCACTTAACATCAGGTGAACCGTCTGCTCGCTTGACAACTTTTCGCATAAAAAAAATCTATTTACGCAATATCATGTAGTAGTTTCATATGAAATAACCAGATCAGAAAATTTATATCGGTCGATTTTCGATCCTTTAAACGAGCAATTATTGTATATTATATTTAGTATGTGCGTAGATTCGGGGGCGAAAATTCGATCCAGCTAGGTTTTATTTTTAGAAAATGTCCTTTTATCCCTGTTTTCAGGGATATATCATTCGAATATGAAAGTAAATTTCGCCGCAAAAAAAAATGTTATAATAGCTCGGTCGGTAATCGGGCGGCCCAAAAACAGACGGCCGCGGTTCGTATCACGATCATTTACACACTTATTTTTTTTTACTTTTTTTCTATAGATACCAGATCATTTTCTTTATTTTTATTTTTTTATATCCAAAATACATGATCTACCAAAAAAAACCGAGCAACGCTCGGTCCTCCAGGTACTTTGATTAAAGCTAAGGAATTACAAAGAAAAAAATGGATATTTTTTAAAAGAGATCTTGCCTCCGTGGGGAAAAGACAGGATTGACAAAAGACAAACTCCTATGGCGAGTTCTTATTCATTGAACTCCATCGTTACCTTGAGCGGGGTCCCAAGATAGTCTTTTAGGAATTATAGACGGGAGGGAATACTTTAGTCATATTCTGTACACCCGGGACATACATACTTAACTTTCAAAATTGTTATTTATTGTTAAATTGTTAATTATATTTTGAGACAAAAATAAATATCGTTATTAAGTATAAGATTTCTTTGTATAGCTTTGATTAGTAAAGTCGCTTTTCGTAAAGTTAATAAAAATATCTTTATAACTGGTATAACAAATAAGTTGCGTAGTAATTATGGTAACAGAGTTAAATAGTATTAAGGTATACGTGGTCTTAATTTTGTCATCAACTCGTGGCCACCTGGTTGGTGTAGATAAACAGAAAAATTGGTTTTAAATTGCATTACTTTGGATGAACTCAACATATTGGAATGTACACTTAATAATTCTTTACTAGAAACATACTCTTACATATGGACATTCTTGTAAGACCACGTCGTGACTCTTTGTGTTGCATTACTATTAGATAACATCTTTTTTCCTTTTCTGAATATTTGGCGTTATTGCGCGGCGAGAATTCACTTCCATGTGTTTGCTAAATGACACAATGCTCTAATCTAATTTCGTACTTTTTGCAAGAGTCAAATAAAGTTGGATATTTTTCTTCAGGATTTATTATGTTTGAGCAGGTTAAATCCAACTCTTAACACACTGTTATTATGCCAAAATTCACTCATATTAGGTATATGAGTGATTTTTGTTGAGTGAACTGATTGGATTACATGGAGAATATATTATTACCAACAATCCAATTATGATTCATACAAACATACAACACTTGTCCCCAATATCGATAAACAATATTGTAACGTAAATAACTCTAGTTTTAAAATTCCGTATTACGTCGCATATTGCGTTTATGCGGTCAATTACGACAAAGCTTCCAGAAATAGCAGATTTGAGAGCGAAAACGCACATTCTCGCCCGTCTTCATGAGCCCAACTCTTTAAACAACGTATTCTATTATTGAATAGCATACAATCCTTGGCACGATTCGTCCATAAATAGTCCATTTTTGTATTTATCGTTTTACGGAGCTTGTTTCAGTACATTGTTAAAGAGATTTAATAAAATAGAAGAGCGTCCAAAAGCAAATAAAGAAATGCTAATGACGAAAAACTAGTTTGCCGGCAACATTATTGCTTGGATGTCAATTAGATAATGCGCGGGAACCCAGCGTAGAGCGTAAACACTACGGAAGCAGTCCAATGTCATTCGCCCACGAGACGCATTTATTTAATCTATGGCAGCGAGCCTCCACCTAGAAACAGTATTCAACACCGGCGTCTATGCTAATGTTTTTTTACGAGTTCTGTTCGTACAATCTGTTTTCGAGAGGCGTTCTTATACCGACCTTCGAATAATATTAGACACAAAAATGAGTCGTCGCTATAAATGTTAGCAGATATCGTAATAGTAAGATTCGATCATAGATATCCAATGATAAAATAAACAATTGAATAACGTTGGACGTATCGTTTTAAATAATTTTTCAATACAGAAATGAAAGATAGATGAATTAGGTAAAAAATCAGGCCGAGTACCTATACTGTCAACGAACTTAATACCGACAGAAAAAATTGTAATTGCGTTTCGCACTAACTTTTTTTTCATGAAACAAACTATTCATAAATGTTTAAACTGGAAAGACAATAGAGATGATTCGAAAGAAGGCATACTAAATTAGTTACGATACATTTAATTACTATATTTTTTTGTTTCAGAACACAATGAGGCGGTAGTGTCTTGGCGACATATTGTAAACGAACATATTTTGTTAGAAATCGCAGTGTGTGAAATTCAACGGGCGAAATGAAGCGATTGACAAAATGCTGCTGTTGTGCATCCACAAGGACAGGCACTATCATCACCGCGACCCTCGGCATCTTGCTGTCCATCGCGACCATCATCACCGTTTGGGTGGTGAACAGACACGATGTCTCCTTCAGAACCTTCATATTCGCCGAAGAGTTTGACAAGAAACTGGCAGCATTAGACAGTTAGTATTTCTCGCTTCCGCTTTGGGAACAGTTTTGATTCTAACTGAATTTAATTTTCACTTTCTAATAGTATTAAAGTTTTACAATACCAATAATAAATAACGCTCCGGTTCGACGGTACGGTACCAATAATAAATAACGCGGTCGAAGTACCATTAAGTGTAGAGTCCTATTATGAATACTTTTAAATTGGATACCTAACAGCATGGTTATAAGAGAAACTCCAGGTTTGTGTGTGATATGTGTTGTGTGTGACAACTCATTACACGAATGAGCACTGGAAATGTGCACTGAGAATTACTCGTCAAGGACTTATCACATTCTCAAATTATTCCTCCTTAATAAGTCCTATGATTAGTCCGAAACGTCCTATCGGTGTAGGTACCGACTAAAGTACCTACTACCTACACCGATTGGACGTAAGCTGTTTTAACTATTTAGTTACTACAGAATCACATGAAAATGACCTCAAGTATTTTTACTTTACCATTTATTCTGATGATTGAATTTTACATGCTGAATATTAAAATAGTAAAACCTTTATACAGGTTAACATATCTGGATGCCTTACAGATGTTATAAACGAGCAGGGGTAGTGTTATGGTTAGCTTGTCACCTTCGCAAATAAAAGAAAATGAAAATTAAGAATTATACGAACAGATATTTGAAATTTACGAAACAGAAGTCCATAGCATCGATAGCTGTGGAATATTTATTATTGCAGATGACGACACATCGTGCTACTATAATAGTGAATATACTTTTGTGGTTACAGCACAGTCACGATTCCCGCAAGAAAATCAATGAAACAGTGAATAAAGTGCAGTGCGTCATGGCTTATCGAAGCAGTAAAATGTTATTAATGGCAATCGCTCTAGAACCCAATGGAAATAGAACTTCTCGGGTTGAATCGAAATTGCACGCGCATAAAACTTTTCTTAGGGACAGAAAGATAATCTATTAATTAAACGTCTGGCTGCGTTTTGATCTTGAGAAAAATGTACATTTTTACTGTGGTAGATAGCATAGAAGAGACATATAGAAGATCATGCAGCAGTTTTCGCTGTTGCACGAATGAGTAGGTCCGTCCAGGAAATTTAACGGACCACACAGAAGACCGGCGTGAATTGGAATTGTTATACTTCTGGGTTTCGTCTAGTGAGTGAAGTAGTCAGGGCGCACTTTATTGAAAGGTGGCAACGCATTTGTAACCGGTGACGGCGGTTATCACTTAACATCCGGTTAACCGCCAACTCGCTTGCCAACTTCTTACATAATAAAGAGGAATACATCACATTTTATTTAAAAATTAAACACATCTCGTTAAAGGGATTTAAAGAATATTATGTTAGTACAATTTATATTCGCAAGACACTTTAAGCTCTCATTTAATCAATGAAACATATTAAGTCAGCTTTTCAAAGTTGATGAATCCCTCATTGCCAACAAAAACATTTTTACATTGGAGTACATCATTAATAATATCTTTTTTTCTCATCTTTCAGTTCCAAGAATAATCCTGACAATCAACCTATGCTTCACCATATTAATATGCTTTTTGCTGATCGTCGCAGTACACAAGGTAAGAGCGTTTTTTTAATCAGTTGTCTGTTTCCAAGGTTGTCCAAACAAACTGTATGTATGTATACATAATTGGTTTTAAAATAGGGAGTTAATAAGCAAGGACTCGCCTAAATTAGCCCTCCACTCAAAATCCCAAGTTATGTCGAACTCGATGTTACTAAAACCCCACAGTAGTCGCCACATTGTTTGACCACGAAACCCTTCGACTGGCGGAACCAACTGGCAACTGGCAACCTTAAAAGGGGTGGATGTAAAGCATGAAGTATTTCTTAAATTAAATCTAAAAAATAATATTAAAGCACGATCAGACTTCGTCACATTATTTAGTAAATATAATGTAAAATTTGTTCATTAAAATAACTATTTTTGAGGTACTTTCGTACATAATATACGTACTATTATATTATATTATACGTATAATTATATTATTATATTATACATCTACATTAATATGTGTGTTTACATGCTTAATGCAGACGTCGTTTTCGGTAAGCTTATAATATTTTGAATGCTTTTAGAAGTTTTGTGTTTTCTGTTATTAGTAGTTATTAATTTTTTTTATAATATAAATCTATTCTATGCACTTAAGATGAAATATAAAATTTGCGGATGAATAAATCTATTATTTTTCCAAATTTTAAATATAGCTTCAATTAATATCTTGTTACGTGAAATGACATTTCTATAATATTTAAATTAAAATATCCGGCTTTATTGCATACGTTAAGTCCTTTTTCCATTGGTATTTAACCGCCTTACTACTATTAAAACATGTAGAAAAAGTTCGAAACGATTGTCGCCGCTGTGGGAATCGAATTCACGTCTTCAGCATTCGCGGCCTGATGCTCTAGCTACTAAGCTAAACGGCTGATTGCCACACCAACGAAAATCTTAACGTCTTTTATCTACATTATTTTTTAGCATTTGAAGCAATGCTTGGCGCATCCATTGTTATATCCTTTCCACCATACAAACAATTTCGAATATCGTTTCACAACGATAATTCGAACGAGAGATGTCGCCATTGCTTTTTTAGAAATTATAGTGTTAATCTCTGCACTTAAGATTGAACATTAAAACATGCCTTACTACTGTAAAAATGCTGTTCTCATTGTAACTAGGGACAATAAAAACCGGATTGTAAATGATATGCATACTTTATGAGTAACTTGAAGTAGTTTCATTGTTTGCAATACCAAGCTAGAAACACAATCCGCAGCATGGTTTATTGTTGACATTCTGATTGTGAATTTAAGTAAATACGTAAAGTATAGTTTTTAAACTTTGCGGAACATGAGTTTGAACATAACGAAAAGAAAAGTGATAATGTTTAGCCATAGTAAAGTAACAGCTAAGTAATCATTAATTAATGAAACAAAGATTTTTCTCTAAAATAATAATATAGTAGGTATTTCATGAAATTAAAAAAGAAGTTAAATCCTGACAAGACAATATAGAATTCATCCAGCAAAGTTAGAACACGAATAGTTTATGAAAAAGCGTTATTACACCTTTGAAAGGCAATCTTACGAATACCTCACAAGAAGTAAACAACAAGCACGCTCTTTCATTAAAATAGTTCTACGTGATTCGTATTGATAAAAACGTATTTTTCTGCACGAATTAAGGGTATTGTTAAATGGGTCGTTTTCTTTTGATAATATAGTTACTAAGCTATACGCTTTATATTAAGTGCACTCTTACAAACAGTTGATCAGAGCCAAGATGTCGGTATATGTGCAGTAAAACAGGATAACCTTCTCAAAAAGGTTAAAATAGTGGATTCGATTTCCACAAGGAAATAGATCGCCAACAAACAACAGTTCAGGGCCAGTCTTATAAACGATTGTATCTGTAGGTAAGGAGTGCAATTAACATTTTTTTTACAATTTACGTTTGCCTATATCGTACAAATTAATACTCCTCCTCTTTAATTATATGCCCCTTAAGAATAAGATAAAGCTATATCATTGATTTCGGTTGAATTGCAACGACGCTAAGGGCTATTATGAGAATTAATTTCCATTTAATTGGAGCGACGCTCTTGGCCGTTATGAGATCTGATATCCGTTTAATTCCAACGAGGCTCGTGACCATTATGAGATCTGATATCCGTTTAATTCCAACGAGGCTCGCGACCACTGTGAGTTATAATATCGGTTGAATTGCAGCGACGCTCTTGGCTCATGCTGCCGTGGGTGGTGCTGGGCATAGTGCTTGCGATCGGTCTTCTGATCAGCGTCCTGCACACCGCCATCACGTACTACCTCGATGGGCAGGACCACGTGATACTCGCCACCATCATACTCATCGGTGGACTCCTCTATCTGTGTAAGTTTTTCTATTTATTTGTTGGTACTGGTACAAAACACCTAATGGTCTGAAGTCCACTATTGTACGTTTTATGTGCAAAAGATTTTTAAATAAATAAAACAAGTAACGCACAATGAAACATCATAACAATGGGGCCATACCGACTCCGCAACTGGTCATAGAAATTAGTAGCACTCTATTTGTATTATGGTCTTTATATGCGAAAAGTTGGCAAGAGGATTAGCGGTTCATCTATTAAGAAATGCTAACCACCGCCCGTGGACATCCACTCCATTGAAGGGTTACAGATGCGTTTCCAATCTTTAAAATAGGTATCAGTCAGACATCAGGCAAAATTCAAATTGCACTTCTACTTCACGCTGTTCTTCTATGAGGTCTTGGTGCTTTTCCGGACGAACCAGGTCGCTAGTGCAAGCTGTTACGTTGCTCTACCACTATTATTTCATACGATTTAGACTAAGTTAGAATGGATTAGGATTTTAGAACGAGAGCCTATCTTACCAAAAACGTTGGCGCAACAATAAATAAATTGAGAACGGGTTGCTCTCTTTTTTTTTATTGTTGCGTTCGGTTGCCTTTTCTCGGCCACTATCACCAATATAAAAATGGTTCATTGATTACAAAAATCTAAGAATCAGTTAGTTGCGAATCTCGAATCTATTAAATGTTGACCTTTGAACACGCAGAAACAACATTGAATTTAGTTTTACTTGAAATATGTAGGTATGTAAAAGTAGAGAAATATTTCTAATTATTTTAACACTACAGAAAGACTGTTTAACTTTTCTTTGCCGTAAAGGAGATGAACGTTAAGAAATCTTTATGAAAGAAAGAATATAGAGGAATATCCGCTTCTACGACTGTACACAGAAGGAGATGCTTTTCTTCTTCCTCCGTCGTGAAACAAATAAGCTGCATCTTGATTCAATTTGTGGAATTAATTAAATATTCTTCTTTTCTTCTCTTTTCAGGTCTGTACCTCTACTTATGGGCAGTCGTGTTCAGCCATTACTTAGATGTACGCGACGAGGAAGAGCGAGGAAGATACTCAAAAGCCCCATACAAGCGTTGAAACAGCGTAAAAATAATTTACAAAGTAATCACGTTAAACGTACTTTATGTTCAAAGAAAAGTACAAACAAATCTTAAGTAAATGATAAATTATGTATCACATGACTGAGTGGAAAGCGTTATATATATCGTCTACTTATATATTTATACGGATGGAAGTATGTAATATATTAAAGCCGTATTAAATTAAATAAAAGAAACATTTCATTTTATTAAAAATAATTGCTAAATACTAAAATTATGCCTTCAAATAATTGCACAATCATTTATATTACATCATTTAAAGGTATTTTCCGTGACGTGTTCAAAGATACGGGATTTTCTTAAGCCAATGAGTGTGCATGACTTTAATTATTTTTATGAAATTTTTGTAAAGATTATTAACGCTTAATAGTACCTAAAATAGTAACTAAGCGTAAGAAATTACACTGATTATTGGAAGTGTTGATATCATATGCAATGATGTTATTACACTGATTAAAACATATTATTTTGTTATTACATAATTAAGGTAAACAATTACCATGAGTTGTAAAATATTTTACAACAGCAGCTTTATATTTCATTTCATAAAAACAAGATCAATATAACTTTAAAGTCGCCATTTTCATTGTATGATAAATTCAATTTCTAATAAATTAAATTTATGGTGATCTACGTAGCACAAGCAAAACATTTTAAAGTGATTATTTGTATAGCGATTTAATTGCAACTGAAAAATATTTATTGGTTTGTTCTAAATTAGTAACATGTCGATATTGAATAAATTAACTAAAGCAATAAACGTTTATAAGTTCATAGTTTTTTTAAAGTAAATTATATAAAAAACTAAACCAACGAATATTAAAGAAAACCAGAAGTGCGTATGATATTTTCGCCAATATTTTTGTACGTACAATCTATGTCATATAGCAAATAAGTTACCAGCTGTAGTAATTTAATCATGATCTGTACTCTATGTGTACATGTGTATAATTAAGTTGTTCATTAACTTATTTTTGTATCTTTATTTTGAAATCTATTTTATGAATAAAATATTAATTAATGTTCGACGTACACTTATTTTCTTATTACAAACTCCTTCATATTTTCTAATGTATTTATTGGCCTGTATCATTGATATTGTGTCAAATCAATAAAGGAATGGAAACACGTCACTGGAAATTTTAGTTCAAAACGCACGAAACATGCACCCGGAGACACACCAACAATGACATTTACTGTATTCATGTAACAATAACATGTATCAAGCAGCCATCAAGAAAATATTTTAAAAACCTACTTAGACGAACCTACCTTTCTCTATGTAGGTTAAAAATATTTCCTCGCTAGATCAATAATCAAAATTTCACAAGATTTTTAAGACTTCATTAAATAATGTGCTTGCATTTATTTCGCGCCAAACTTAATGACAATAACAAAAAATGAGAATGCTTTAACTAAAAAGTTATCGGCGAAATAACGCGACGTGACCGTGAGTGCTATATGATATTACTAAACGTTACTAGTATAAAATTTACCAACCGATCGTACTATATTCGCTTCAAAGAGACAAATGATAAGGTTATTATTACAGTGTATTAAAGATCTCCTTAGTCTGGTTTACTATCATTGAATAAATAAACAGGATAAATAAAATTTCGGTGTTGTCAAGGGCTGGTATAAGAATAAAATATTGATTTGTGCATTTTTGATCAAAGGTATTCGCGATGGCTAACATGAAAATAAGAGACAACAATTGTTTTAAATTCTTGATATGATAAATGCGAATATAATAATTAGAGAAAAATTAAAATCGCTCTTCAATCCGTTATTTTAATTGTTTTAACATAAGCGTTCGAGTTGTTATGTCAGCTATGTTATTTTTATTACTTAACGTGCCCAAGCTTAAGGTTAAATGATAAGACTCGAGATAAAGCAAACGAATATTGCATACGTCTATACGTCTTAAAACTTTGAGATATAAATTGTTTTGGAGATAAATAACTGCGATTATTTTTTTTTTCTTCTCGAAACTACGAACATTTCGTTAGTTGATAATTGTTCAAAGGAGTCACTGTTGCCATAGTTTTATCAATTTTACTTTAGAATGGACATATCTTTTAAAGGGAAAAGAGTACTTGTTACCGGAGCTGGTCAAGGTAAGCTGTTTTTTTTTAATTTCCCATTAAAAAAATATGATGATCTATTATCTCTTATTTTTGTCAAACGCTTTATTCAAGGAATATATATCCAGTCTCTATATGCTATAATATTAATGAAGAACAATGTACTGGAGTCTCTCGCTTGGAAATACAAGTTCTGTATAAAGTTTTAACGCAATTTTAGGCATTGGAAGGGGAATAGCGGAACAATTATGGCGTACAGGAGCCAAAGTTGTCGCTATCTCGCGCACGAGATCTTATCTGGAAACTCTTCAGAATGAATATCCATCAATAGACATAGTGGAGTTGGACGTCGCCGACTGGGACAAGACGAGAGAAGTCGTCGAATCTTTGGGTCAGTTTGACGCTCTCGTCAATAATGCTGCAATTGCCGTGTGCCAGCCCTTCCTCGAGTGTACTCCAGAAGTTTTTGAATCGTACGTACTTTTTGAGTTAAAAAAAGTGACGAATTATATAAACCTCATCAATATATCCATTAATATCATTAATTGTTTTCATAGGACTATGAATGTTAACCTTAAGTCAATTATTAACATCAGTCAAGTTGTGGCGAAGAAAATGATCGAGAATAAAACCAAGGGATCAATCGTTAATATCTCTTCGCAAGCCTCAAAGGTAATTCCTATTTAATCTTGAGATTTTGTGGTATAAAATACAAGAAATTAAGTTTATTTTCGAATCAAATTTTAAAAGTAGATTTTATTATAAAATTTAGTAAATAAAAAAAGTTAATTGGACAAATTCAGACATTATTTTAGATTATATTATGGCATATACAAGTGAATGTGACAGATGATATAGGACGAATGATACGGAAAGAGATAAGCAGTCTATAGAATTGCAATCTAAACACACCAATTAGTGTAATTCGAGTGCAACAGCTTCAGTGCGCTAGTGACATATCTACATCGTATTTGTATATAATATCTTTGAATGACGACACCGAAATTTTAAATCGAACAGGCTCGATCTCAGTGTCCCGACCTTGAATAACCAACGAATAATTTATATTCGTTATAAATTGTTCATTGGCTATTCAATGTTTCAAGATCCAAAGACTATTTGGATAATCAAAATATCAAAAATATCATACACCATGTAAACAAGTGAGGTTACAAATGTCAAATCATGATTGTAATTGATATTGATGATATTAAAACGAAAATCTGTGAAAATTTTTAATAATCAGTTAAAAATTGTCTCTGATGGCTGTTACAGTATTTGAATCTTTACTATTTTACCACTTTAGCACTTAACGTTTGTAATTTAAATGCGGCTGACCCGATATATACCGAGATCCCTCTATGACTGTATTTAAAACGAGCGCCTAGAACTTACATACATAGGTATCAACGACATATTTTATGTTAAAATATGTATGTTTGTCTAAACTTTTTTGTCTTGTCTTGTCTTTTCATACTGTCTTTGTCTTGAATTTTAATACTGTGTGATTATACGTTTCATATAAAATGGGACTAAGGTACCTTGAGGCCTTGAAAGGCTTGCGTCCAACAGTAGCCTACTAAGAAAAAACGCCATCATAAAGAATAGTCCCTAGGCAACGCGGAAAGCACGTAACATTTGCATATCCTTACTACCGCTTAACTTGCAGGCTGCCCTCAAAGACCATACAATCTACAGCGCGTCCAAGGCTGGTTTGGACGCTGTGACGCGTGCGATGGCACTGGAACTAGGCCCATACGGAATACGGGTGAACGCGGTAAATCCGACTGTCATCATGACCGCCATGGCCCGCGTAGGCTGGTCGGAACCAGAGAAAGCTAGCGAGATGTTATCGAAAATACCGCTGGGAAGGTAACTTCGGCCAGATGATTTTTTTCCATGTTTGTAATTGATAACAGATTGCGTCCTTTTGGATATAGGTACACCAGAATAAAGATGCAAAAAGTTATAACATTCATATACACAAGAGAAGCGAGTCTGTGTATTTCGCGAGAGATTAAAAAAAAACCTCTTTTTGCATGCAAAATATTAACGCAAAACACGACCTGGTTGGTAGAAGAAAGACGCTTGCGAAAAGTAACTTCGTTTAAACTTTAGAATGTTTAATCTTTTGTTATGTTCGACCTGGAACACGATTCTAATTCTTTCATTTTTGCAGTTGCATTTATAATTAATGAAATCAACGACTGGAGAACACATCAGCTGATAAAATTATCTTTCAGATTTGGTGAAGTTTCGGAGGTGGCCGATGCAGTCCTTTACCTCCTCAGTGACAAGGCGAGTATGATCAACGGAGTGGAGCTGCCAATCGACGGTGGATTTCTTGCCACATAAAATCCATGAATAAAGTTAACAAACTATCTGCACTTGTTTTGGTAACAATATTTGTTACTTTACAATTTATCCAAGGCGTTCCTAAACATTACTTCACGATATCTTGTGAAACAATCTGTAGGACCAATTACAAAAATTTTAAGGTATTCAACTAAGTGTGAAGGCCCTCTAAAACAAAATGTTAGTGAACCTAAAAATAAATGAAGTGCTCATTATATCTAGGCTTGTAAAATGATCCATGTCATAAAAAGTTGAGAAAACATAAAAAGTTTAATAAACACTTTTCGACAACAACATACAATCTTTATTATTGTCACTACCAAAAAGGAAAATGATTGTATATTTTAAATAGTATCTGATCTCTATACTATTATACAGGGTGGCTTTTCTAAGTGTATCCTTTTAATTTTTAATTTTAGACATAAACAATGTTATTTAAAAAAAGATAAATATTTAAAATCACACGTAAGTAATTAATTACATTCATTTGAACTTATCTCAAAAAGTGAATTTATACGCAACTCAATTATTTTACGCGCGATCATTCATAACTAACACGCACACAAGTTCGTGACAGTAAACTACCGCATTGTAAACACGTTCTGTTTTTTAGGGAATAGAATGGCATTTTTTTAAAAGATTGTATTTATTTCAATAAACGATTATACTACCGAGTCCGAACCTCCTGTGTAAATTTGGGCACTTCTCAAAAAATCTCCCTGTATATTAGTAAAGAAAGTTGTGATGATGAAAGTCTAAAATCGGATACCAGTAAAAATCTTAGCCATCTCTCACAGAAGATGGTAAATGATGACCTACATATCTGATCCCGTGACCGAAAACCACCATCAGTAAAGCCATGGGATGAAAGTGACACTCGTTGTTTACATTTCTGCGTAGTTCCCTCCGCAATATCTTCGCTCGTGGATCGTTTTCGCCCATCCTTTCTATCTGAACACGGGTCATGTTGTACTCGAGGTTGCGTGTTTCTTTGATGCAACCGCGCTGGTTCATCCAGCTGACCGCTTTGTTGAACCAGTGACTGCGGTGGAATTCCTCATATCCTAACATACCGCAAAGGGCTACTGTGAAATAAGAAGGTTATTTATTATATCAACACAAATTTACCGCACCTTAAGATACACATACATATATCCGTGGGGTAATAGAACCCACGATATGCGGCGTCAAATACTTTTAGCAGTTTCCACTAAAAATATTAGGATATGCATTTTACACATGTGTCGTAAGAAAATACATTTTGCCTAAACTAGATGTTATCTGTGATATAAGTACTAGTACCCGGAGGACCTAGGACTAGTAACAAATCGACAAAAAATTAAAAATAAAGAAAGCAATGATGTGGAATCGAAAAAAAAGTAAAAAAAAATAAATGTGTAAATGATCGTGACGCGAACCACGGCCGTCTGTTTTGGAGCCGCCCGATTACCGACCGAGCTATTTTGACATTTTCGCTTGCGGCGAAATTTACCGTCATATTCGAATTATATTTTTCATTCCCTGAAAACAGGGATAAAAGGACATTTTCTAAATATGAAACCTAGCTAGATCGATTTTTCGCCCCCGAATCTATGCACATACTAAATTTCATGAAAATCGCTGGTGCCGTTTCCGAGATTCCGATTATATATATATATATATATATATATATATACAAGAATTGATCGTTTAAAGGATAAGAATATCTTTGCTATTTTACTAAAGAATATTTTTAGGCCAGTAAATATACAATTTAATTTAGCACTAAATTACCGAAGTTAACGCAACAAAAGCAACGCCTATTTTACTGGCCTTTGTATTGTATATTTTTTAAGAATGAATATCTTTCTTATAGAATACTCGTAACTTATTATTAGGAACATATATAGAAAATAATATAGGTATCGTCATAAAAATAAGTTATTTTTATCACTGTTTTGTACAGACCTTACCGATGAAACATAATTACAAGAACATAATATAGACATTTTATAAGAAAAATTACTGTGTTCTAAGAAGATATCCCTAGCGAAGAAACCTCGTCGCGCCAAATAAACCGCCTCCCGATACATGAATGCGCACAGCAATTCCATCAGAGACTCGTCTTCCTCCGCACTCCTCAAATAACAGCGACGCACATGTCGACGCAACATTATGTTCAAAAGCCTGTTTAGATCATAATAAAATGTGTCAGGTTTGCAAAACAGATAGGTGCTTCATCTTGAGTTATTGACCTACCATAGAGAGATATGTCATATGGGAACTTTTTTTGACAGTGAAAGCTCACACATTACTGTAGGAATCCGCCAAGAAGTTCGATCTGCCAACCACACTACAGTCTGTTATGTATAGGTTGATACGCGGAACATTAACATTGACATATATGGATCTCATAATTATATCAAGTTCCGTGTATTTTAAACAAAAAATTTACGTAACACAATGCGGTACTTTATTGCGTGATGTCACTTTAGTTTATTAATGTCAATGTCCCGCGTATCATCGTTTAATTAACAAACTGGAATGTCTGATGTAACAATGTAAATACATATTATCTCCAAGGATTTTCACTACCATAGAGGAATATGAGAACTTTTTGACCGTCAAAATTTACGCATTACTATAGGAATTCGCCTAGAAGTTCGATTTGCCAACCACACTAATTTCTGTGTCGCTGTCAATGCATATTATCTCCAAGGATTTTCGTGTACTAAAAACGACTATTTTTCCCACCACGGTTTTTTTTTTGGTTTTCCACCACGGTTAACTGAATGATATCATCAGAAGGGCTCTTGTCTCAGCCAAAGTGCTTTCATTTTCAATGAATACAGCAAAGGACTCGACGGGCTAACTTTGATCCCGTGGGAGAAAATGAGCAAAGCCCTTATTTGCAAGCTTCTTAAGGGCATTTCGGTTAGGGCCAGGATTGTATCAGTAGTAAATGAACTAAGTAAACGTCGCAAATATGTCGCTCGGTCTGGACTATTTTTGCTACATGCTGAAGAAACTTAAGGTCCGTAAGGTTGCATAACAAAATTTATGAACAAGTTGTGTACATATTATACTCACCTGTGACTAAGAGTATAAGAGACCGAAGGCGAAGAGTGCAAGCGTTTAAAGCAGAACTTATCAGGTTTGCACATCTTTAAATCAGACAGATTAATTGGTTCCGGCTCATAGACAACCCGTGATATACACTGATCTGGCCACATGGAATCAAAATTATAAGGCAAGAACTGTTTGTACATAAATTAAAGCTAATTTATCCTTATTTATTTATTGAATACAATATGTAAAAGAGAAAATTGAAAAACTACCATTGACATATTTTACCAATCAACCATAGTGGTTCAAATTTAAATTAAAGATTTGAGAACAAGCCGTCTGTACTTAAAATTTTTAAAGTTATACTTGATGCGCTTGGAAAAAATAAGAAAGGAAATAATTTTACGATGCGCGCACACCAACCCTCAAAAAGCGACATGATCATTGGTAACGAATTCAATCTTGTCAAACAACAACAACTTTTTGAAAGTAATCGACGTATTTATGTGTAATGACTACCGCATTGTCAACAGGTTCTGTTTTTGAAAAAAAAAAGTTTGATTGTATTTCAATAAAAGATTATACTACCGAGTCTAAAACTCCTGTGTGAATTTGGGCACCTTTAGAAAAGCCACCCTGTATATAAGTGAACTGGACAGATGATATAAAACGTAAGATACGGAAAGATAACAGTCTATATAATTGCAATCACACCCATTGGTGTTACCGAAACTGAGGCACTCACCTCAGTTTCGGTTTATCAATATCTACTTCGTATTTTTATTATATAATTATTATTATCGGTCTAAAATAGCATAGGCTCCTTGTAGTTCAAGGTAAGTTAAAAATACCTGAATCATCTGCATTGATATAGTATTCCCTCGGTCTCGTGGTAACTTTTACGTACTTCAATTTCGGAAAAGAAAGCGTATCCATATCTTCAGCGTAGTTGTTCATTTTAAAGTTACTATATAGCCATCGATTCATTCGCCCCTTTTTGAATTCACCAATAGAGTATGTTTGCGCATTATCGTCTTTAAACACTCTGGACACTGAGAAAAGGTTTTATTCCAACAATCCAACAATAAAGCATCAGGCATTAAAAACATCCAATGTCGTGGGAGTTTTTTTAAATAAAAGATAAATAAGAAATAGCTTATTAACACGACACCATTGATCGATATTACATTAATGCTAATATTGCTAACCGCTCATTGTCATGTCTGAACGCGTCCTTATGCCTCATATTTGTTCGCTTTGAAATCAAACTTTAGGTTCTAATATCTTGAATACACCTTTTGTTTTATCATCAAACCCACTCTTATTTATTACATAGCCTAAGAAGAATAACTCTACTTTGTCTTATAAATGAACTAGCGACTCGCCCCGGCTTCGCACGGATGCAATGTATTATACATATAAACCCATATATCATCTTGAATCACTCTACCTAGTACAAAAAAACCGCATCAAGATTCGTTGCGTAGTTTTAAAGATCTAAGCATACATAGAGACAGATAGCGGGACGACTTTGTTTTATACTATGTAGTGATAAGCCTAGGTACTTGTTAAAAAAATATGTATGTCAACAAATTTAGATCGAAAAAAATCAATACTGGCTTGCACAAACACTAAAATATACAATGATCAATTTATTTTTTCCTCATTGCTTCTGGGTCAATAGACATTGAGGTTTTTAAGCAATAATATCCATTATTTTTACAGTTATAAGAATCATTTAGTAAATTACCCACTTCATACAAACAAGGAAGCAATATCATCAGGTGATATAATTTTATTAAGTAAGAAGTTCACCTTACCTCTGAATTCAATATCGTCAAAACCATAAGGATTGTTCTTATAGATGAAATGGGACACGATATTTTCACATTTACTTGTGATGTCTAAAAGTCGAATCTGTTCTCGTCGAGGTAGTTTCACGTTATAATCTTGCACAGTTCGTTTCAGTAAAGCTGAGAAAAGTGGATGTTCTAGATAAAATTAAATGAAGAGTTAAAACGCCATGTAACCTGGTTGTGTTCTTTAGTAAATTCCTTTCTCATCAGGGGAAGTATAATGGCCTCACAAGCACCAGCGTGAAGTGTACCTATCGCACTATTGCGTTTCATGAATGAGGAAATCGAGGCCTACTCTTTTAGTAGTTTGCAACTCATCTCTATGCAAAGAATTACTTAATATCTGTTGGATGAAAATAGTACCAACACCAAAACAACTCATTCCTGCCTGCTAACCATATACTGATTTATTTACAACCAAGTTATTCAAAAGGTTATTTTGATTAGGTATTATTCTTATTTTTGAAATATTTTAACTGACGCTTGGAAGCGTTCCTTATTATCAATACTGGCCATGTTTATATACAAATATCTAGACTTAATATTCTATGTAAAAACATACATTAACTTAAATACGTAGTTTAGGATTTTCATTTTGATTCAAAGACAATGTAGCATTTTGATTATGAGGTTTTTTTTCGAATCTTTATAGCAATTTAAGGGTTTATATGTTACGACAAACAAACGTTAACCGATAAAAATGAAATTATTTAAATTCTCCAATCGGGCCATTCTAATTTTGACTTTAAACTTAATTGAATTTTATATTACCTTTAGTAAAAAACGCTCCCAATGCAACATTACAATCCGTCTTATTAGGATATTTGTTAAAGAAGTGCACAGTGCGCTTTAGGCTTTTTATGTATAGCTTTAGATCATCTACTCTCGGGATAAACTCTTCCGGGAGCAGATATTTAGTGGGAAACTTATCACCGTTATATTGGATTTCTGAAGAATTTCCGCTAACTAAGTATACCGCATCACATTTTAAACACAACAGAAATAGAAGTAATGATTCTTTTCCAACGGCCATATTCTCTCGTAAAGAAACGAAAACCGCGGTGAATGCGCGAAATAGCGGTCCTGTTCAAACTCAATTGGCTTCACGCATCATTTCACACATTTCTTGGAGACGGGCTTTTTAATGACTTGTGTTCGCAACTTTGTTCATCCGTGCAATATGATAAAAATTCTAGGCTAAAACGATCCGCGTTATCGTTAATGAACCCGAGTTCGTAATCTTTTCCATCATATCAAATTGAATTTAGAGTTCCATAACTTTTTAGCCATTAACTTTAACATCAATTTTCAGGAGATCAATTACAAAGTACATGTATAAATTGTCGAATTCTGCGTCTGTTTTCAAAGAGAGTGCTCACATATTGCTCTTATATAATTTATGGTTAGTCTTTTAAATCGTTTAACATTATAATTTTATTTTATTAACTCTATACAAACAAATTAATAATAATATTGTAAAGGCTATTGCGATAACATCGTAAAATAGACGATCCCTATAAATACTATATACACTTTATGATATTACGTACATAAATAATAACATGTTATGTGAAATGATGTGAATCAACACATTTATTCCAACAGAATCTAGTTAACATAAATACATTGCGAAGTGTATTGATTCGTGGTGCGTTATGCGTTCGGCGCCGTATAGCGGCCTTGGGTTTGGTTCCAGTACAGGCTACTGAAATCAGTTTGCCAATGCATAACACTTAGCTAATGGTATCATCTTATCGTACATTTCACACAATCACGACATGCACTGTATACAGTCGTCACACTATATTAAAATAAAATAATCACTGTAATAAAATAATAATTGCTTATTTTGTGCGAATAAAACTCGAAAAGTATTTTAAAAAACCGTATCAATCCTTTTTAGCGCGATTTATATTTTAAACCATGACCATTTCATGCATAACACTAATACCTTTTTTTGCTCATAAAAGAAGATGACCTTATTGACGCTACTCTCTTAAAACACCTCACGAAAAAGGGAGTACTACTAATACTAGCTATCTTCAACGCATGTTTAAAACTGTCCTTCTATCCAAGCCAATGGAAAATAGCACAAGTAGTAATGATACTGAAACCGGGAAAACCAGCTCAAGAAGTGGCATCATATAGACCTATAAGTCTCCTTCCGGTAATTGGAAAGTTAATGGAAAAGATCATATTGAATAGAATGCAAGAACATTTAGCAGATATAATACCAACACATCAATTCGGATTTAGAGAGGGCCACGGAACCATCGAACAAGTGCATCGGTTGGTTGATATCATAGGCAGAGCACTGAAAAACAAACAATATTGCTGCGCTGTCTTCCTAGACATTAGCCAAGCATTTGACAAAGAATGGCATAATGGGCTGCTCTTTAAAATAAAAAAAATGCTACCACACTCTTTTTTTCTGTTGGTGAAATCCTACCTTGAAAATAGATGCTACGAAGTAAGATACAACTCCTACACATCACGATTCTACGAAATCAAGTCAGGAGTTCCACAAGGAAGCATACTGGGACCAGTTCTCTACTTAATATTTACAGCAGATCTACCCATTTATTCCAATACCATCACAGCAACATACGCAGACGATACAGCACTTCTTTCGACTCATGAGAATCCCGATTTTGCATCCGAAATTATACAATCACACCTGATTCTCATAGAATCGTGGTTTCAGCAGTGGCGTATTAAAGCCAATACAGAAAAATCGGTCCAAGTAACTTTCACACTTAGAAAAAAAAACAAGTCCACCTGTGAAACTTTATAATACAGAAATCCCTCAATCAGACGACGCCAAATACTTAGGTATCCATCTAGACCGCCGACTTACTTGGCGTAAACATATATGGACTAAAAGGAAACAACTAGACTGTAAACTCCGCAACATGTACTGGCTCATTGGTCGTAAGTCACAGCTGAGCGATGCTAGTAAAATGGCTATCTATAAAGCAATATTAAAGCCCGTGTGGACTTATGGCATCCAGCTCTAGGAACATCGAAATTCTTGAACGGTTTCAAAGCAAAACAATGAGAGTTATGTTCAACATTCCACCACACATAAGCAATAAATATGTGAACCTAGATTTCAATCTGCGAACTGTGAAGGAAGAAATTGAGTTAAATAGCAAAAATTATCAAGCCAACTTGGACCAACATATCAACGAGTTGGCTGCCAAACTAAAAGAAGTGGGCAGCCCAAGATTCTCCCGTCTTAAGAGAAACAGTATACCAGGACTAGCGACAAGATTCGCAGACAAAAAATGAGGACTGCACCACTGGGTGCATGTCTCAGCTTGATATACATTCACTGATGAAAATCTGACAGCTTATTAGATTATTGTTTGGAAGAAACAGATTGCTAAGTAGCAGGTTATATAAAGAAAAAAAAATAAAAGAAGGAACTTAAATAAAAAAAGGGCAAAAATAAAAAATTAAATCAAAATTCATCTGGACTCAAACCGTGGTCTTCTGGTTTCGGGACCGTTTATAGCCTTGTAGATGGTGGCGAACTTCCTTCCTTCCTTCGTATTCTAATGATATTGTAGCAGTTTTTCATTGCCTGAAATCACGGATAAAACGAAGTTTTCTTATAATGTAAAGTCAAGTATCAGCCTATACACGTCCCACTGCTGGGTAAAGGCCTCCTCTGTACAGAGGGCACCACGCGGCCCCACTGCGGATTGGCGGACTTCAGATATCTTCGGAATATTTTTTTTTATTATTATTTCGAAAATATGCAGGTTTCCTCGCGACATTATAATTATTTCTTATTGACTTATGAGACCTAGCTAAATCGATTTATCGACCCCGAACGTACCGAGCGTACTAAATTCCATGAAAATCGTTGGAACCGTTTCCGAGATTCAGATTATGTATACATAACTAGCTGATCCGGTAAACGTTGTTTTGCCATATATATTACAAGCTATACATCTGGTTCCAATAAATAATTGGGTGGAATTTCGTAAAATCCGTTCTTAGCTGACCTCTACTCGGTGCAAGGAATATTCCTACCAAATTTCAAGTCTACGCCTTATGGTTCCAGAGATATCATAATTAGTCAATTATCGGTGGAAACATAACATTTTTAATTTTACTACCCAGTCATATATTTATATATTTAACGACAATAATTTAAGTTGTTGTGCAATGTTTCATCCCAGTCGGATGGTCGATGGGGGGGCGTATGGCCGTATACGGGACAAATAAAGAATATTCACATTAAATACATATTATAAACAGGTTTATTGTTCATTCAAGTTACGATTCGATTCATGGTGAGCTGCATACCGAATACCGTGCGCCATAACTATTACGACCAGCGCCATAGGGTGATGGTGGCACTCGTCCAACAACTCGTTCCTCAAGTCATTACGCATTTCCTGGGCTTCCTTCACGCTCCTTGCCCTGTGCTCGATCAGGTAACTGGTCTTATTGATTTCGTAGTTTGGATTCTCCTGGACGCAACCCTCATCGTCAATCCAGCTCGAGGCCTTGTTGAACCACTGCCGCCGGTGGAATTCTTCGTAGCCCAATAACGAGCACAATGCAACTGGAGAAAAAAAGATAGTATCCTACACCCAGGCTTACTTCAGTCTAGATAAATCAACCCGAGATGATAACTTTCAGAATATAATCCGTATATAAATAATAATAATTAGCAATCTGTATCTAAATCATAATAATGTCTGAATTTATTGCTGGAATTCATCTTATACACTTTTTGTTTATTTCATTATTTTTTTTTACTTTATATTGCTCATTATTCGATATAAATAAACAAATAGGACATAATATAAGGACAAAATAACTTTACGGTAATCTTAAAATAAATGGATTTACCCCAGGAACCAATTGTTTTATTACATCAGCCTTAGAATGACTTTTTAAACTGTACCCTAAACGCCCCATATTCAACTTGATAACCAAGCAATTACTAGTAGTACTAAAAACAGGATACGGAATCGCAGAAACATTACTGTGTTCCAAAAAAATATCCCTGGCGAAGAAACCGCGGCGCGCCAAATACACGGCTTCCCGATACATGAACGCGCACAAGATATCCATGTGCTTTGCATCCTCTTCGGGACTAGTTAAGTAACAGCGTCGAATCTGATGCCGCATCATTACGTTCAGAAGCCTAAAACACAGATTAGAGTATACAATCTAAATTTATATAACTAGTAATCTAAATTTATCTAACCATACAATCTAACAATACACGAACGTGAAAATTTTTATAGTTTGTAATGACACATATCAAATTGAAGAAATTATCACAATGAAATCTCAAAACCCCATTTAATTTGTTGTGCACGCGGTCACAAGAGTAAAAAGAGGTCTTATTTTTTATTAAAGAAGTAAAATAATTACCTATGGCTAAGTGTATATGCAATGGAGGGCGACGAGTGGAGAACTTCAAAACAATACGGCTCCGATCGACACGGCTGCATTTTTGGCAATTGTGTTGGCTCTGGTGTGTACGGGATATTCGATAGGCAATAATCTAATACGAATTAAGTGTTAATAAATACCATACGAGTATTATAATCAGTAGCATATGCCCACATCGATTTAGTCAAGGAATCAAAATGCATGAAGGCACGCAAGCCGTAGTGGATTTTATAGTAATTTTAGAGAATTAGGAAAAGCTACGTCTCCACGAGCTTTGAATTCAGTATACACAAGCAACTCGAGTTAAAATCCCGGTGCCTATGCCAATGAAATGAATTTATATGCACACATAAGACTGTGCATTGTACGCAGATTTTGTATCGCAATAGGTACGTATTAAGAAATTTTTCCTTGAATATAATATTAATGATGTAGTTTGACCAGTTTGAAACGAACGCTTTAACGAACTAATCTTTTACGTTTTAATGTGGGTATGAAATAATATATCAGCGTTGAACGTAACCCCAAGATATTTGACCTTGTTTACAAATAGTCGGTCGGAAGGAGATAGTTACCCTAACTATCCCTTCTGACTACTTTGGGTGAGTGAACTACATTTTTACTAGGACTACGAAACCAATCGGTAGTTCTTTGGAGGCAGGTTATACGGCCTGCTAGTTTGTCCGTACAGAAGAGTGCAGTGTCCGACTCAAAAAGCGCGAGTTCGATGTATGGCTCCTTCGTAATGTCACTCGTGTAGAATGTAAAATTAGTAATGAAAGACGTGGTCTTGGAAAATAGCCGCACTGCTAGTCATTTGGCATTTTAAAGTCATCGAAGACTAATGAAGTACCATTAGATCGGACGACGGTATCGACTTGTGGGGCCAATAACAGCAGTATAATATTGTTGAACAACGTATTTTCAATAATACTTTTGCGCAAATTTACTTCGTTACTGCTAATTTTACTTTATTGCATAATATTTGTTTAAAGATATTAAACAAAAAGTAAAATTAACCACATAATTCTGATGGTACCAATGGTATATGGATAGGGGAACCTGTTGCGTATATATCAAACTAGCTATTAACCGCAGCCTCGGCCAAAGACAATTAACAATGAGTTTTTTATTATACACTAGAATATCTCGCAAATCGCTGAATTTTTTCCTAGTTAGTTGACACTTATCATTAACGGTGGTAGGGCCACGCAGCAGCCTCGGCTGTTGCACGCATGGGCAGGCTCGTCCGGGTAAGTACCACGACCTCACAGAAGACGGGCGTAAAGTGGAAGTATAATACTTTCGTGTTTCATCGGGTGAGTGAGGTGGCCGGAGCCCAATTTTCTAAAGGTTGTCAACGCATCTGCAATCCTCGGGCTTACCAGATGTCTATGGGCGGCGGTATTCACTTAACATCAGGTGAACCGTCTGCTCGCTTGGCAACTTTTCACATAAAAAAATAAACCTATATTTTGGACAATTCACACAATATCTTTATAAATTATAGCCTATGTGTTATACTGATGTAGATATATGCTATATTATTGTAATGTTTCATTAAAATCTATTCAGTATAAACGCAAAGTAAATTGATGAGAAGTAGAGATGAGAAATTGAACACAAAAATATTTTGAATTTGACTTGACGATACAAGAGCTACGGCATATATTGTCACATAGCAAATTAATCCACTAACTAGTTTTACTACGAATCAAATTCCGAAAATATTTAGCCGGTCGTAGGTATAAAGTAAAGTTAAATTATTACCCGAATCTAATGGATTTACGTAAAATTCATCCGCACGTGCTACAACTTCCACATACTGCTCCTTTGGGAGAGATACATCATCCAATTCTTTAGAATATTCATGGATTGTATAGTTATTGACCAGCCATTGCTTAAATCGACCATTATTGAACGCACTGATTGAATAAAATTGGGGTTTATCGTTAATAAGTAATTCTGAAACTGAGAAAAAATTTATTAATCATTTGTGCTCAAGCTAGATTTAGATTTTGGTTAAATTGGTCGCCTCTCATTGCGATACTTATAATATTTATGCGTATATATAATACTTATGCGTAAATGTAATATATATACAGACTCAAAAATAATTTCGTATTAGATATTTATTTGATGACTCTGTGGCGTAGTTGACAAGGTACTGGCTTCGGCGCCGGGAGACGTGGGTTCGATTCCCACATGGGAAAACTATTTGTGTGACCCACAGATAATACAGTTTCCGATCTGGGTATTTGTCCACGTGAAATATATGTATTATGTAAAACATCCATATAACACAGGATATTGTTATCCTACAGTAAGGGGCAATGATTTTAAAGAAGAAAGAAATATTAATGTCTCAATATTCTACAGGACAAATAACCATATAAATTTGTAAAATATGAACTTACCCTCTAATCACAGACCTTTTTTTTAATTTATTTGTTTAAATCCAAATATTAGAACTTACGTCGATATTCATAATCTTGCCAGCCATATTGTCGGTTAATGTAAATAAAATGTGAAACAATATTTGCACATATTCTTATTACAGCCAAAATTTTATCATAATTTTCTTTTATTATGTTCATTTTGTAGTCCTTTAGGGTTCTTGCCAAAATCACTAAAAATAAATAAATTGATTTTCTTATATTGAGAAGAATAAAAATGAGCCTTATCGTATGAATAACAGTTTTTATATTTACTCGAACATATTATTATAAGAAACATATTATTTTTTTTTACGGATTTATCTCTTTTATTCATAGGCAGTCTGTCCCGTAGCCCTGAAAGCTACTAAACATTCAAAACAACGAGAATAAAATTAAAAAAAGACGATATATACTAAAAATAATTTTACTTGACATTTAATAAATAAATGCTAATGAAAATATATTTGATAAAATAATACGTAATGTATAAGCAGCAGTTGTTATCATAAAAGTACTGAGTCCACATGATTAATGAAAGGATGTAAGGAGGTATGTTGTCCATCGTCTGAAAGAAAAATATCTTCAATTTAAAGTATATGTATTTCGTAATCTTTTAGTCTTTTAATTAACAGCGTAATATTTTTTCGTAAAATGCCGGCCAGCCCGTGGTCTAAATCACTAATTCATTAAATAATAATTAAATAATTGAGTCTAAAACATATAAATTATATCAACGTAAAACAGCTTATCTAAGGTGAGCAACAGCCACCCTATTATCATGCCACATATCATAAATTATGTTAAAGTCCATAATAAAAACCTGTTTAACGTAATCTAATCCTCAAAACTTTCATCCCAAGCATGATAAATCATGAAGAAAAGATAATGTCTATAACATAATTCCTGTAAGATGGCAAAATCGAAAATACTAATTATAATTTAACATACCTTTCACATAGAACGTTGCAATCGCTACGTTAGAATCTGTGAAATTTGGTGATTTATTGAAATAAATTATGGTACGTTCTAAATTATCTAAATATACTTGTAAATCAGAAATGTTCGGTCGTATTATTTCAGGTAATAAATAACTTTCAGGAAATTTCTCCCCATGGTATTCGTTTTTTGATTGGGTTGTTTGTACGGAAAGATTATTAACAGGGTCACTTAAAATATTATTTATGTGCAAGAACGGCAGCAACGCTGATAGTATCATGTTTATGGCATAAAAAAAATAGTTCCTTCAGCGTGAATAATCAGATAAAATGAAGCACGTGTTTATGAAATTACCGTGTTGTTTAACTTCTTTCCATGAAATTTGTATTGTGTAGTTCGCGATTGAGTAATAGAAAAGATATATATCTCTCCTGAAAAAGCTAATATATCAGTAGCTCATTTCATATAAAACTATATCTTTATAGACATGGTTCATTTTCCTTTATTAAGTACGTCACTGAACAAGTGAACAATTGACAACCTTTCAACTCAGTAACTCGGAGAGAGATATAAAAACTGCGTACTCGTGTGAAAGAAAGAGATGAATAATACAAATCAAATGCGTTAGATTGGAATCGAACCCACGTCTTCCGGATTCCTTTTCTTTTTATTTTTTTCTCTCAGGGATGCTTAAGAATTTAAATTATAAATCGCTCTTTTGCAAAATAAATATTCTTTCCAATTGCATTTGGCTGCATTCCCCAAAAGCAAAATACCATATGACATTATGCTATGGAAATAACTAAAATAAATAATTTTAGCTGTTCTTGCATCAGTCAGTCATATTATTTTCCTTATACTATATGCTGCAGAACTTAGTCTACTAGTTAATTTGGATATTATGGGGGCACCATTGAAGCGTTGCATCAAGAGTTATTCCAACTCAAGAAAAACAGTCGTATCCACAAGGCTTACTCCTCCTTGTTTATTTGAATAACTATGGGTGGTAACAGTGTACTTAACACTGTTACCACCCATAGTTATTCAAATCAAAATTCCCAAAATTCTATCTTATTTAAAGTTATTTTAGGTAATAGATAACAGTCGATCCATATCCCGTACATACCAGAGACTTTCCTAGAACCTCTAAGGTAACACTAGATAAAAACTCAGATTACCCCTGTAACTAATAAGGCCTGGCACCCCTCACACAAGCGTCTAGAAAAATGTCACTAAGAAATAAATTTCATTTATACGAACCATTTACAGTTCCCATAACGCCATAATCAACGTGTCTATTTCGCGCATATTCCCGTCGATCACTTGCGGTTCAAAACAAATTTCTTCTCTTCTTTGTGCCAGGCGGAAAACCTAATTGCATCGAGACCTAAAATCACTAACTTATTCACATTCTTTAAAGAAGCCTGGATAAGACACTTGAATAGAATACATACCAAAACAAGTCCGTTTGTAAAAGACGTATTCAGTATCTATCCCGCATATCTTGCGATAGGCGACCAAGGTGCATCCAAGACAGCGTAGTTCCTTAAATTTTTAGACTACTATTCCGACTAATTACCCACAGCCCTTAGCGTGGCACACACCGCATACACTACCTTACACATTACCAGGGTCCCAGGGCGGATCCAGTATATCCAATGTTTTTATATATTTTTGCCACAATATAGATTTTATCTAAGTACCTTCAATATTAAATTAAATTAATATAATATTTTTAACCGACTTCAAAAGGAGGAGTTTCTCAATTCGATTGGTATATTTTTTTTCGATGTATGTACACCGATTACGTTGAGATTTATGATCCGATTTACGTGATTCTTCTTTATTTTAATGCAGAATAGTTGTCATTTGGTCCCATAAAAATTAACCATAGTTTGGCCAAGTAGTTTTCATTTTATGAACATTATTACAATATTTTAATGTTAAATCATCAAATCAAATCTTGCAAATTAAATTTGATTTACTTCCCGCTTACCGGTTGAGCTGAAATTTTGTATACATGTGTAAATCACGAGACAATGCAATATTTTTATGACATGGTGCTGACCTGATGATGGAGCTGGAAGGTGGCCAAAGGAACTTCGCAATGAAACGTCAGAGCCTCATCGCGTTTGGGTACATTTGAATCATATTGACGAGTAGTTTGTCTTTCATTCGTAACCAGGATCTGATGATGGAGCTCCATCTTCAGCCGTCCATGCATATGCATAGGGTTGCAGGTGCGTTTTCTCCTTATAATAAGTAAGAGAAAACGTATCTCGTGAGTGAGGTACTCACCAGACAAATAGCAGAAGTACTTTACGCCGATCTTCTGTGAGGTCTATGAGGTTATTCTGTGAGGTTCCTAAGACTACTCTCTAATGAAACCACTCAACCCCATCTAGTTTCGGGTCGTTTGATTCGTCTTGGCGAGTACTTAATTTTTAGATGGTTACCAGGGTCTGATCTGATGATGGAGCTGGAAGATAGTCATATGAACTCAGTAAAGAAACGACGCAACCCGTTATTATATTGCGTCTCGTCTCGTTTGATTCGTCATGACGAGTTCTTTAGTACTAGATGGTAACCAGGGTCTGATGACAGAGCTGGAATGTGGCCGTAGGAACTCAGTAATTAAGGAACACAACTGCGTCGAGTTTGATTCGTCTTAATGGGTGGACCGTTTTTGATGGGCGGTGAGATGTGGTGGTTTAGTGGACATCTTACAGGAATTATGTTATAGACATTATCTTTTCTTCATGATTTATCATGCTTGGGATGAAAGTTTTGAGGATTAGATTACGTTAAACAGGTTTTTATTATGGACTTTAACATAATTTATGTTATGTGGCATTATAATAGGGTGGCTGTTGCTCACCTTAGATAAGCTGTTTTACGTTGATATAATTTATATGTTTTAGACGCAATTAAATAATGAATTAGTGATTTAGACCACTGGCTGGCCGGAGCGGACAGCGCCATGGTGTCGTGGTCGTGCACCAGCTACGTTGTTCTCCCGAGGGACCGAGTTATCATCTGCCCGCGGACCTCTTCCGCCGAAGCTATTAAAGCCGCTGGACTGACAGCAAAGTACACTTACAAAAAAAACAATTAGGATATATAAAATATAATTAGACCGAAATATCTTTAATTCCAGACTTCCTTTAATATAAATTTGTATGTATAATATATTCAGAACATTAAATTCTATATTTTACATATTTTTCGTCCTAAGACGCAAAAAAAAATTTGTTCAACAAATATGGGAGTTCATCATATATGGGAGCCATTGTCCTTTATTTTATCTATGCATCCCATTTTGACAATAAACTACCAGTATTCAATCAATGTATCAATAATAATAAAATATAACCACTAGCCACTACGTTTAAGCATACGTGCAATGCACGGCATGGAATCTTAGAACAAAAAAATGACACCGTATTGAGACCATAAACAAACGGTAGTATTCTAGAATATGACATTTCTTTTTTTTTTTTTTACTTATTGTACTAAGGCTACTCGAACAGTATTAAGACGATGATAGATAAAAAGATATTTATTATGATTTATTAATGTTCACTCGGAGAATGTTAATTGTGAAGAAACTTCAGGAGAAATAATATTAAAATTTAAAAAAAACTTTTTAAACCTAAACCAAAGTAAAAACTCGTCTCGGAAAGATTCCGAAAATATTCAATCGGCTAAACAGAATAGCTTATCATACACTCTCGTGCATTCAATGCGGGATGAGTTGTGAAAAAATGTTTGAGTAAATTCAGCTGTCTGAAATGTAAAAACTGTTTGTCAAAATAATGTATCTTCTATCCACAAATGGATTTCTCTCAGAGAATATAAAGAACTTAAAAATAAACAAAAACTAACCTATCCCTCAGAATTTGCTGTTACGCTTTTTTCTTATATTGTCAAAGAGACAAACGAATATTTAGAATTGAACATAAATGCGAACGCGAACTAAATTTCAAAAGAAGTACTAATAAAATAAAATTTAAATATTAATTTGATTTCTTATCATCTGAACATTACAAAGAGACTCTGCTTCGTTATTTTGTTTCCATCACAATCAAATTATCTGAGATTAACTGGTGTTGTATCAAAAATAAAATTTTAAAAGTAATTGATTTAATGCGTCTCAACGATCGTTTACCGCCTATGCAAAGTAAAGCACTTGAAAATAAAGAAAATAGTTAAAAAAGAAAAGATTGAATAAATAGTATAAATGCAGTTTTATTTTAAAATCCTAATGACAATCATCATTATTTTTATTTGGGATGCAACTTGTGTAGACACTTTGGCTGCCTCTCATTTAAGGGGTACTTCGGTCAGGGCCAGGGCGGCATCGGAGGCAGCTGAAGTAAGTAGGATAGCAACAAAATGTAAACATACATAAACTTTGTTCAGGCTTGGTTGTAAGTTTGGACAAACATTTCTTGGAAGATAAACAAAATGACATCTGATCATATTAACATGGAGTTTTTCCTATGGTTTAAGGTAATATAGAATGTAATATAGTTTTATTTATATATTCAATTTATGTATTTACAAAAACAAATTTTCATGCATAGATAATAATAAATATATATAATAAGATATACATAAACTAATATGTAAAAAGTATAATGGTGGTAGGGCCACGCAAGCAGCCTCAGCTGTTGCACGAAGGCTTACGGGTAAGTACCACAACCTCACAGAAGACCGGCGTAAAATGGAAGTATAATATTTTCGCGTTTTGTCTGGTGAGTGTGGTGGCCGGAGCCTCAATTTTCAGATGTCAACGCATCAGGAACCCCTATGGGCTTTATATTCACAACATCAGGTGAACCGTCTGATATAAAAGAAAAAAAAATACATTCTATTTTTACAGGTATGGAAGGATCATTGGCTCAACTCTATATGAAGTTGCTCACTGCAAAAGTAAAATTGGTTCTCTTCTGATTAAAATTATGGAGGTACCATGAAAGTTTACTTCCATTGCAATAGCTAGAGGGACAAAACTTGAAAAATTTTGGGCACAAAATGCTTAAAATGTTATTCAGCAGAAGAAAACATTGCAATTTTCTGTGTAGTTAGGCTAAATTTTGAAAAAGTAGATGTGTATTATGTGCCATTTGATTGCAGCATCATATCTGTTTTGGATGCTGCAATGAAGTTCTGTGTAGATGCTGTATTCCCAAAATTAAAGGTTTATAATAACATTTAACCATAACTCTTAAATTTTCTTAAACATTTTTGATAAATAATTAAAATAAAACCCTGTTTATTTAACACAGTTTTTTTATTCTATTTTAATTAAGGCTGATTGTAAATTGACAAGCACAACAAATGATCATAGCATAGTCTACATTGGGTATTAAATAAATGATCAACACAGGCGTGTGGCTTTGGAAAATCAAACACACGCAGTCTTCTGATCTCTCTTTCAATGTGAAAAAAGGTTTGCAATTTGTTTCGACCTTAAAACATCCTTCTTCGCACTTTAACTATTTGGGAAATTCGTTGAAGCCGATGAACACATAGGTACGAAACACGCATCAACACGGATTTTTTTTCGGAACATTGGTGGTATTGTTATGATTACCTGATGTTGACTCATTGTATTATTTGTTGTTAATTTTATTTATTTATTGTATTTTGAGGTATTTATTTAAAAGCATAATAATAAATTTCTAAAAAGTCAAAACTTATGCCATGAAAGAGAGACAAATTATATTATATGGCAAGTTGGTAAGGCAAGTGACAGGTAGGAGATCGCAATTGTAGATGCGTTGTCGCGCGAAAATTTAAACCATCAATTTGAAATCGATATTTCAAAATAATAATAAATAAATAACGAATAAATTACAGTATTTTAATTTTTTTAATATACTAGTGGTCTATTCTTCATGAAATCCATTCAAATAAAACCAGAAATGAAAATATTGCATCTTCTTCCTCCTATTTGGCCTCTTAGACGGTTTGCTTTTGCCTAAAAAAAAAAATATGAAAATAAAAAAATAACACATGTCAAATTCTAAGTTACCGTGCTCTATTGGTTCATTCGTTGTATGAAGATTCCCGTCTGATGCATACCTATCATCTTAGTAGTCTGTGGTGCAATGTATAGTCTATTCCAATATTTGTAGTTTACGTTATAAATGTCAAATAATATTTTTGGCGTTTTTCTTCCAATTGTATTTCAGCTAACATATTGTAGTTGCTTCCGTGAAGTTTAATTTTAGGTTTTTAAGTAATTTATTCATAAAGGTAAAAATGGAAATTTCTTTTAAAGGAAAGCGTATACTTGTTACCGGTGCTGGACAAGGTTAGTATATCTATTATAAATAAGAAATAATAATTATTGTTCCGACTCCTTATACCGCTTTCCACAAGGCTTTATAGCACGGATTTCTATAATGGTTTTACAGGAATTGGCCGAGGTATTGCAGTTGAGTTGTGGCGAGCTGGGGCAAACATAGTAGCTCTTTCGAGAACTAGGGTCCATTTAGAAACCTTACAAAGTGAATACCCCTCTATCGATATCGTAGATGTTGACTTATCTGATTGGGAAAAAACTCGAGCTGTTGTTGAATCTCTAGGACATTTTGATGCATTGGTCAACAATGCGGCAATAGCTATATGTGAACCATTTCTTAGCTGCACCCCTGGTGACTTTGACAAGTAAGTTGGAAAATATCCCCTTTATCTTTATTTATTCGTAAAAATAAAAGATAAATTCATCTGACAACCTGATTGGTGTAGTGGATAGAAAACTTGCTTCTGGCGCCAGAGGATGTGGGTTCGATCCCCACTACTGGAAAAATATTGTGTGATGAATATAGTATTTTTCCAGTGCCTGGGTCTTTATAATGATATATATAATATGTATTTATTTACAAAAGAAATGTATGTTTAAGTATGTTTATCACTTATACTAGTACCTATAGTAAAACACTGCCTAGTTTGAGACTAGAGAATGTTGTGTAAAATTTGTTTGTTTATTTATCTTGCAGAACTTTTGATATAAATGTAAAAGCTGTTCTCAACATTAGCCAAGTGGTTGCTCGTAAAATGGTAGAAAATAAGACCCCTGGTGTTATTGTAAATATATCTTCTCAAGCTTCCAAGGTGAGTTTTTTCAAAGATCCTTAAATGTGACTCCTAATGACTATGCTAGAGCAGTACATTGATTAGGAGTCTAACTACACCATGCTGAAAAGCTTCAGCGTCAGCCACACAAATAGGGCTATTTTACAAGTTCCATAACCAAAAGAAGACAATGCTGAAAATATATATTTGCGTTTTGCTCTATCTTTGTGGATGGCAACACTTAGAAAATGTCTAATTTTGTGTGTCCATGGTCAATAGCCATCACTTTACATCAGTAAATGGTGACCTGATGGTGAATGGCTAATTCAGTTGTCATCCATTGACATCTTATGATATGTTAATAAAGTTGTCAAAGTAATCAACAAAACTTTAAAATATATATATAAATATTTATGTTAGTAGAAAACCTTATAATATTTAAATCTATAAAATGTAATTTCTATACCATTGAAGAGAAAAATAAAAATTTTCCTATTCAAAACTGTCTAAAACTTATTCTTAATAACTTATTTAATATTTCTGGATATATGCCAAACCTTTGTACTCTTTAAGATTTTACAAAGTTTGCACAGAAACAACATGACTTAATGCATTCAGCATGTACACAATACATATTGCTTGCCTTGATTGTTCCTTATTTGCTAATTTTTCCATCATAGTACAAGGCAAACTTTAAATTTATAATAAGCTACCTTACTTAGGTTACTTTATGACATTATATAATAAATATTTATGCTGAATTGCTGACATACAACATATTCTGATCAATTTTTACATGTGCAAGTGTACCATTTTTTAAGAATATAATATGCACACAGTTTATTTAATTTCTAACATTTAGCTGTACCACAATCATTAAAAATTATTATGTACTGCAAAACAGCAAGAACTTTTCATATAACTCGTTATCAGTGCTCTACTTTTGAAACACTCAGTTCAATGATTTGTATTCTGTAAAGTATTTGTAATAACAAATTAGTTTCCTTTGTAATTTCTAATTTCAAGGCATTTCAACAATTAGTATAGATATGAATTTGGTTGTTTTTAGTAGACTTAAGATTAATATAGAATTAATAGAGATCTTTTATAAAGCGTAAAATATGACACATATTGCCGAAATGTGGCATAAGAGCTGCCATAAGTAATCAGACAATAAATAATATGCCATTGATAAAATTCAAATATGAAATTTCAGTTATATATACGTCTCTTAAAATAAATAAGTTAAATAATATTGTTAAAAAATCGATCCAGATAACATTAATAGAAATTATTTTTTTTTTATACCTACACTATAAAAAAATAATAATTTCTATTAATGCTAATGACTATTAATTCTTTTCTTATGAAATTACCATTTTATACAAAATATTAAATGTTTCATATACTACAAGTTTAAATGAAGTTGATAAATAATCAAATAGTCTCTGCAATTGAGATTCTCTGAACTAGAATTCTTTAGACTTTTAATACCGCCTAATCAGATTTGCAAAATCTGGTGTGCAGTTGTAATTCATTTAGTTTTTATACAGTTTTTTGTGCGATGTGTGGAAGAGAGTAATTCTCGTAAAGGCGTAAACTGCTTTCGACTTAGTATTTTGTTATCAATTTGCATTGTTATCTGTTGTTTACATTGCTCGAAACTACTCACTACTCTGTATTTGCAGGCAGCCTTGAAAGATCATGCGATATACAGCGCGTCCAAAGCCGCCCTAGACGCGCTCACACGCGCCATGGCTCTCGAATTGGGCCCTCACGGTATTAGAGTGAATGCCGTCAACCCAACTGTTATAATGACCGCTATGGCAAAAGTGGGATGGGCAGATCCTAAAAAAGCAGCTGAAATGAAATCCAAAATACCGCTGGGAAGGTAAATAATGCGACTAATTACAAATTTTAACTGTGGTAGGGCCACACGGCAATTTCTGCTCTTGCACCAATAGGCAGGCGCTTCTAAAGAAGAACCACGGTCTCACAGAAGACCGGCGTGAAATAGATTTACTATACTATACTTTCGCGTTTCATTTTGTGAGTGAGGTAACCGGACCCCACCTTTTTCGAGGGTTGGTAGCGCATCTGCAACTGGGGTGTTGCACATGTCCATTAACACTTAACATCAAGTAAACCACTTGTATATATGTATATGGGAATGGGGCTTTTCGCGTTATTTTCAGCCTAATCTCATCAAGTTTAACTTTAATTAATTAGTCCTAAATGAATGACCACTTCTGCCCTAAAATGTCAACAAAATTCAAAATTTTAATTAGCCCTTATTATTTATTGAATGAAACTATTTTTACATTTTTACGAATTTATCGCGTGCGTTTTTAATTTAAATTTTCAACGTTTCCAATACCTTACAGCATAATAGCCCTTATAAAATGAAACTTGTTCATTAGTTACACAATCGCGAGCAATCAAATCAACTCAGCCCATACCATGAGGTACACCTCAATTAAGATGCCCTTCGAGCAAATCGTAAGCACGCTTGCCGTTGGTCTGTAGTTAATTACGGAGCCGTTGGGCAGTTTAGAGTTACGTTTTAGAGTAAGATTCTTCCCTAAAGCATCCTTTTTTTATGTGAGAAGTTGGCGAGTGAGCTGGCAGTATAATACGTATTTATTTGTTAATGCGTGTATGCGCCTGACATAATCAATTAGCAATTTTCATGCTAATAAATTATGTTAGACCCATAGGCTTAATAATATGGGGGTCTTGCGAAAGAAGACATGAATTTTTCTACTGTACATCAAATCGACAGTTTGCTCTCGCAAACACTAAGGATCACATCTTCCTGCTTCCAGGTTTGGTGAAATTTCGGAAGTGGTGAATGCAGTAGTTTTCCTGCTTAGTGAGCGCTCAAGTATGATCAATGGAGTTGAGTTGCCAATCGATGGAGGATTTCTTGCCACATAGTTTACTAAGACCAACATATGACATGCTTTTGTAATACATTGAAAAGTTTCTACTCCAAACTAAAAAGACGTGACTTTCATATTTAAGAGACATTCAGTTTCAAGTTCTAAGATCTGTTATTTCAATTTATTTTGTTACTTTAAGTACCAAAGAATATATATAATTTTATGTCCTAACAAACCACTTTTTTTGGAGCAGAATTTGTATATATTGTAATTAATGTTTGACTTTGTGTAATATAAATATAAAGTATCATGTCATTGTTTTCTACAAAGTCATAGACAATTGATGGAATTTTATAATTTGGTATTTGTATTGTGTTCAAGTGTGTAGAGTTCATGCATTGTTGGTGATTTGTTTTGTTAAAAATACATGTTTTTTTTATGGTTATTGTTTGGCAAATTGATAGTACTGAATTTACAATAATAAAAAAACTGACTTCATTTTCGGTAACAAATCTAACAACATTTCGCACAGAGCACATCAAGTTCTTTCTGGTGAACCACTAACAACATTTTCAACCCAATATATAAAATGTACAAATCGCTGACATATTTGCTCATGTTTATGATAAATTTAATTTAATTGAACACTTATAATTATTACGCTATTAAATTGAGAATAAAGAATAACTATGCCATTGTATAAATGCCATATTGCTTAATCAATAAGTTTGTTGTGATTAAAGGCGTTTTGTTTAAATTGATCGTTTTTTATTTTCCACACGGTTAATGAAACTGAAGAATATCAAACACATGAATAGTTCATAATATGTGTTTATTAACTAATATATTGATTGAACAACTGTTAATAAATAAATCATCATAAATTAAATATTGTAACAGTATATGGGAAAATTAAAACAAATAATATAGTACATTTGTGATAAGAGTCCGGCCGATTTATTCCTATTTTGAAGTGCTAACTGTTTTATTACCTTTTTAAAGTCCCATACCCAAAGGCTAAAATGGGACCCTATGCTATTACCAGCTATTAATAAGACACAAGACTCCGCTGGCTGTATGTATGTCTGTCACCAGGCTGTATTAGGGATGTCGAAAAAATATCGATATTTTTATTTTAAATATCATATTTGGATCCGCTATATCGATATAAAAATCATATCAAAACGATATTCTTTCAAATTCTAATCTGCCACAGTCCATAGATGCCGAATATTTTATACTTGATATACCCTTTTTTTTGCACAACTGGTCCTAAACAGAAAATAACGATATTTTCTCTTCGATATGAGGTCGATATTGATATTTTTATAACTGTCGATATATTTTTCCCTTCTTCCCTAGGCTGTATGAAGCGTGATAGGTATACAATTGAAATTTTCGCAGATAAATAAATAAATACTTAAGGACACATTTTTACACAACATTCTCTAGTCCCAAACTAAGCAAAGCTTGTACTATGGGTACTAGAAAACTGATAAACATACTTAAACATACTTTTCTTTTTTTTGTAAATAAATACATATTATACATATATAAACACCCAGACACTAGAAAAACACTATGTTCATCACACAATATTTTTCCAGTAGTGGGGATCGAACCCACACCCTCTGGCACAGGAGGCAGTTACACTACCCACTACGCCATTTGGGTCGTCAAAAGATGATGTATTTCTGTTCTGAAAAAGATGATGTATTTCTGTTCTGTTGCCGCTATAACATCAAATACTGAAAAATAGAATCAAAAAATATTTAAGTGGGCTCCCATACGATTTTTTTGCCGTTTTTATAGATAACTACCTGCCCGCGACTACGTCTGCGTAGAATAGTCTGAAGGTGTAACATTCAGACAGATTTACATAAAAATATGTATATAAATTATAGCCTATGTGTTATTCAGATATATAAGCTATATTATTATAAAGTTTAAAATCAATTCAGTGGTATTTGCGTTAAAGAGTAACAAACATCCATCCATACGTATAATACCTTGGCCTTTAAAATATTAGTAAGGATGGTACGGAACCCTTCGTGCGCGAGTCCGACTCGCACTTGCGACAGTTTTTTTTTCATTTAAGGATACATGTGGAGCATGCAGAGTATCTAGTAATATTAAACACGAAACCAGAGTTACGTTAATAAATTATCGAAATTGACTCGAATTCTGTACTCTAAAATTAATACCGATATATGCCCATGCCTATAAGGGGACCCCGGCTACCTCACTCACCAGACGAAACGCAAAAGTATATTGCTAATTAATGCTTCCACTTCACGCCGGTGTTCTGTGAGGTGGTGGTACTTCCGGACGGAACTGCCCATTTTTAAAAACATTAATATTTTTCACTATAATATCTCGGTATATCCTTCGGCTTCAGAGGCTGGCGTTATTTCGAACAATACCACGGAAAAAAAATATCTTGAACACTTCCCGCTGCCCATACAATTCATTTGCAAAAAGATTAGTTCTCATAAATAACTAAAAACTTGGATCCAAATCATGATTATGCTGGCACAGGAACAGTTTAGATATACGACTATACCCACTATCATTGATTATCAGTCATAATAATCGTTTTATAAGTATTGTGCCTTCCACCCTGATTATATGTAGATAAGAAAGTTTATATTTAGATAAGTTGCAAACATTTTTCATAGTGGACACGACATCATAAGGAAATGGACAAGTATTTCGAAGAAAAAAGGATTTTGGTTACGGGTGGTTGTTCAGGTGAGTATTAAAAGGATAACATTTTATTAATACATGAATAAATAATTAAATGCTTAATTCAAAGGTTACGACCACCACGATTGTATACAATTAATTTATAGTTTTATTATGATTTTTTTTAAATGGTTCGGCAATGAACATTTATCTACAATTTACGTATAACTATAAAGAACTACTTACATACATAATTATCAATAGTAAATTACGCATTTTGTGGCAGGGATCGGAAGAGGTGTTGTTTTAGAATTGTGGAGACTTGGCGCCAATGTGGTAGCTCTGTCGCATCAATCCGAGAACCTTTGCAAACTTAAAAGCGAGTACCCATCAATCGAAACGGCCTGTGTTGACGTCCGCGACTGGGATGAGACCCGTAAGGTCGTTGATTCATTGGGTGTTTTCCACGGACTGGTTAATTGTGCGGGAGTTGGACTTATGGAGCCTTTCCTAGAATGTAAACCGACGACTTTTGATGAGTGAGCATTTAATTACGGTTATTATTTGCTTAATTGTAACTTATGAACGATATGTTTAAATTCAAGGAAAATCTTTTTAATTACTTTGCAGATCCATTTCAATCAATACAAAATCTATACTCAATATAACTCAAGTAGTTGCGAAAAAAATGATTGATAATAAAATAAGAGGCTCTATCGTCAATATATCTTCACAGGCATCAAAGGTAAGAACATGTCAAACGTATGGCACGTTTGACATTTTTTAAGTTATTAATAAAGGTTTCCGTTGCTTATTGACTTGAAATTATTTATCAAGTCTTATTTGCTAACTTTTATAGCATTTGCAACGCTCGCACTGTAAACTTGGTTGGCGAGCTTGACCTTCATTCTAAAAATGTTTTTTGCAACGATATTAAATACAAATACGAGGTAGATATGACACTAGCGCGACGAAACTGTGGCACTAAAATTACACCAATTGGTGTAATTAGATTGCAGTTCTATGCACTGCTGTTTCTTTCCGTACCATACGTCCTATGTAAAGCGGAACAATTTTTAAACGTCGCGCAATATGCACATTCTGTTTTAGATTGAAATTTGTTTCGGAGTACCCGTATGTCCATAAAACATGCTATCTCTGAATCCTTGGGGATAGCATGTTTCTCTGTTTAAATATTGTTTTTAGCGCCTCCAGCTGTATAATGCAACCAAGTAACTTTAACGACGCAAAGTTATATGAACCATCATATGTCATAGAAACGAAGTCAATATTAGAATAACACAACACCGATCAAATTTTACTTTACTTTTTGTTCCCTTTTCAACGAGTTGCTTAAAAATGCTTCAAAGGTACTAACTTATAGGGGTGATTTAAAACAAGATACAAACAGAGAGTTGACGTATTAGCAGGCTGTTTAACGGATTTAGTCCCAATCATTGACGTAGGTACTCTAAAATTATTGAAAATGAAATTATATATAATAAAGCACTTCTTCTGTACCCTAATAAAATGTAAGTGTGACTGTATGTACTTTATCTACGTCAATATTTATTTGGAAACGCAAAGATATTATAATTCATTAAATAATTATTAACGCGCCCGAAGATAAGCCATGCCATGACAACGTCCCAATTGCGGCGTCGTCTTTAATTCGCGTTAGGCAATGGCGGTAGTTAATCTAAACAACTTGGGCGTGTTTGCCGAAGTTTTTTGAGGCTGATGTGTTGAAAACTGTTTTAGACATACGTGAGGACGGCCAGCTCAGTCAGTATTATGTCTCAAAACAATGGTCGTGGTATATGGTATTGTTGCTGTAATAAGAAACAACGAATGCTTTCGGTGTATATTGAAAGCCTGCACCTCTGTAGACACAGTTCGTTTTATTATATAACTAGCGACCCGCACCGGCTTCGCACGGGTGCAATGTATTATACATATAAACCTTCCTCTTGAATCACTCTAGTAAAAACGCATTAAGATCCGTTGCGTAGTTTTAAAGATATAAGCATACATATGGACAGACAGACAGCTCGACGACTTTGTTTTATACTATGTAGTGATTATAACATTTCCAATCTTCTTTACTCCAATGAAACACAATATTCGTTTACTAGAAATAAATAAGATAAATAGATAGTTATTAATTGGACGTTTTGAAAATCGAAGACATAGAAAGAGTTAAAAATAAGTTTTGATATAAAATTTAAAATTGTTTCTAAAATTGCCTACCAGTGCAATGAAAGTAGAGCTGTAAGAATCCCTAGTAGCACAAATTAAGCCTCGTTATACAAACGCTTTATGGTTTGAAACATGACTAATGAATAATTGAGATTAATATGAATGAATTTATATTTATTTCAATTTTCATTTTTACATCATGCCTGTGGACAAATTCTTTAGAGCGGTAGTCTATAATATAACAAAACAATTACTGTGGAATAACGCACATAAGTTTTCATTACAGGCGGGATTTAGGAATCACGTAGCTTACTGCGCGTCAAAAGGTGCAGTGGACGCTATGACTCGGGTAATGGCTGTAGAACTTGGATCTCACGGTGTTCGCGCCAATACTGTAAACCCAACGGTCGTTCTGACCGACTTAGGCCGAGAGGTTTGGGCGGACCCTAATAAAGCTCAAGAAATGATGTCGAAAATTCCACTAGGACGGTAAAGTATAATCAATCTTTTATTTATTATATTATGAATATTATTAATTATATTATATACTACCTGGTGACCGCGATTACGTCTGCGCAGTGTTAGGCTGAAGGCGTAACATTCAGACAGAAAGACAGATAGCTATACATCAAATATGTATATAAATTATAGCCTATGTGTTATTCCGATGTATAAGCTATATTATGGTAGTTTCATTACAATCCATTCAGTAGTATTTGCGTGAAAGAGTTAACAAGCATCCATCCATACATACAAACTTTCGCGTTTTTTAATATTAGTAAGGATATTATTTTATTAGTTAGGTAAAAGTAACGACAATGTAATGAAAACATTAGTTAATTAAATATTTTAAGACTACAAGATCAACACCCCCTTGTCTATTATACCTCATGCTAGCTGTAAAGAAAATTTGGAATCTCTAATGTAAATGATTAACCTTGAAATTAAGATGAGTTTCCAAAATAGTTTCAAAAAGAGGCGGTGGTTTCGTTCAAACTCGGAAAATTTTCAAAATAATTTTTAATTAAACAATCTGTTTCAGATTTTGCGAAGTCCATGAAGTTGTGAGTGCAATAATATTCTTACTCAGTGACAAAGCTAGCATGATTAACGGAGTTCAACTGCCTATCGACGGGGGATTTCTCGCTACATGAAGAAACGAGGAGAAAATAAAACCGATGAAATAAATATCACACGCTTTTTGTTTTACTCGGTTTATTGTGCCAAAGGAATTAATACATACTGGACATAGAAAACAATGCAAGCATTAACAATTTATATAATAGAAGCATAATTATATGCTAAGCTATAATTGCCAGCACAGTTTTACAAAGAAACACATTCATATTATAATGTAAATCAATGTTGGTACCATACTAGAATAATAAGTCACATTTTTAGGATAATTCACTCAATATCTGGAGGGAACAAGCGCATCCCCGCATCCTTAAATATACAAGTATTTATAAATCCAATATTAGAAGCTGTAACCATTTCTATCCATTATCCTACATCTAATGTTTTGATTCGTTCCCCCCGTCTCAACAATGAGTAAAACACTTCAAACGATCGATTTATTTCGGATATCGATATATACCGGATGTACACCAAAGTTCTGCTACATAAAACGGAGGCAATCAAACAAGTTCGCGAAGAAAATAGCCAAATAATGACTATACTCTACAACAGTTATGTATTTATTATCTAGTATATTGTAAAAAACAGTGTGTCGGCTTAACTAACTTACAATTATTATATACAAAATTAAATTCATAAAGTCTTTCGTCGGTTATAGCGGACACTTTAAGAAGCCCTGACCATCTCACATTGACGGGGTATCTTGAAAAACATCCTTGTTCTCCATTCCGTACACTGGCGAATACACTTACCTACAGCATTCAACTGTTTTCGGCACATAAGTCTACCCCAACTAATGCAATACATTCACAAGTATTAGTAAAGAATGTTAAAAAAACGTATTTAGGTAATAGTAGTATTTATAAAAAACAAAATTTATATAACCCAAATTTTAGAAGACATTAAAACCTTATACTGTTTACAATTTAATTTTGTATGAACATAATCACAAAACTTGTTTAATTCCTACAAATTATATTACATTTGATTGGACTTTAACAATAAATGAAGGAAAATGTGGAAGCAAATGATATGGTATTGATCAAAACAATAATTTAGCAAAATGCAAATCGAAATAAATCACTAGGTGTCTATAGATCTATTTTATAGTTAAAAAAATCTTAAAAATATTATCAGGATAATCCAATAGCTTTGCAATACAGTCCTTAAATACAACTAATTAAATATATTTACATAGAATTGAACCTAATTCTCAGTCATATTAGAGATGGATGGTCTGTTCTAGAATAAAACTGTTACTGTGAATCAAAAAATTATCCTACATGACATCATTCATGGAGTTAAATTCATCATGTAACTTTAACAAAGAACACAAATTTTTATTTTTATACATTTAAAAGTACCAAACTAAACAATGTAACAAATTGTAATCAGAACTGTTTTTTTTTTTTACCACAACGGTAAGTCACTTGTAAGTTACGTAATATAGATTTTGGTAAATATTATGAGATCACAGTTTGGTAAGAATATGATGATGTAGGAGGAATGTGTATTTTTGCAACATTCAAAGAGATACATCCAATACATTGCAATTTTTAAATTAAGTTGTAAAGAAAACTTTTCAAACATTAAATTTGACAATGTGAAAAGTTGTTTTTTTCATGTTTTTTTATAAAAAACTAATCTAATTGTGGCAGTGATTGAAATGTAAAACTCTGTACCACTCAAATGTCTCCTACATCAAGCTTTGTCATTTCTATATTCAGAGATGTTTACAATAAATAAACATGGAAGACAAATCAATTCAATAATAAAAAACAAATAAACAAGGAAATCCTGTGTTCCTGTAACCTTTTTACTCTTATGTGATTATGCTTTGTTATTTGAGTGTTAAAATGGAAAGATAAATGTATATGGATTTGCCCATTATGTCACAATCAGAACAGATCATGGAAATTCGGCCTATATATGAACATATTATTATAAAATATAATAAGACTTTGGCCCTAATTCTCAAGAACTTTGATATAAACTACCCAACACATAATCCAAATTGCCATAACACAATCCAAAGTGAATCAGATAAATGCAATACCATTTATTATTTATTATCTATTTATTTATTTAATAAACTATTTGTCAAAGTTCCTTTGTATTCTTAATGTCTTATGCGAACTGTTTTCCCATTCTTCTTAGGACTCACAATGAAAAAATTGACAAATAACATTCCAGACATACTGATGCACTTCTTGTGTACCTTACATCTAAATTATAACTGAGCATAAAGTACAATAGATGCATGAATAGGCCTAATTATCAGCTATGCTTAAATGAGTCACATTTAAAAACGACACATTACTTATTAGTTCAGCCCACTCATCATTTAGTTTAGTCTAAAATTAAATAATTTACAATATATGAATATTAACGTGAATGCATACAAAATTTTGTTATCATCTTTAGCACTGTACCTGGAATATTTGGCAAAATAAACTGCCGTTTGACTCTTGCCGATCGCGTGTTGGGATTCTCACAAGCGACAGTATGCTGATGTTCAGTTTCTGCGGTTTTTGTCTCAGCAGAGTTGTATGTCACATTACAAAAGTAGTTGCTGGGTAGTGTTAGCACGGCATCGGAGTCGATCTCCCTCACCGCCACTCCGTAATTGCGGCAACTGTTGTACTCGGCTGTCCCGCCGCTCCTGCCGCTGAAAAAAATATCCATATTTGTCAAAAATTCATCAGTAAGGAAGGGAAAGAGAAAGATAAAGTGTCTAACTTCGGTAATGTTCTTAAGGAGGAAGGTGGCATTAACCATATGATGTTATATGATTACCACTCCACAAGGCTGAGACATATTTTTGCAGATAGATATAATTTAAGTTTTTCTATGTATAATTAAAAGAATGTTGTTTAGGATATGGTATACAAGCAGTCATTGGTGTTAAATTTTTAATTAGAGAGTAAAATTTAAGAAACATTGAGTGCAAAACTTGAATTCTCAATTATTCTTATATTAAATAAAAATTGATTAAATTAAACTATTATATGTTATATACTAGCGGACGAACAGTCCTGTACACACTAATTATTTCGGACAACAAAATTATAAAAAAAACCGAATTGTGAATCTAAACCAACGGTCTAAATTTCATTAAAATCGGTCCAGCCGTATAGGAGTTCAGTGACATGCGCACATATATATATATCTTAAAACAACTCAGTCTCACATGGTACCATAAACGCCGTAGTGTTTAAACATTACAATAAGCCATAAAATCCGTAAAAAAGTTCAAATATATCCGTAATCGCGTAATAAAAGAAATAAATATAAAAAGTAAAAAAAATAAAGTAACAGCCAATACATGTCCCACTGCTGGGCAAAGGCCTCCTCTATACAGAGGGTATCAGGGCATAGTCCACCACGCGGCCCCACTGCGGATTGGCGGACTTCACATATCTTCGAAATATTTATTTTTTTGTTATTATTTCGAAAATATGCAGGTTTCCTCACGATGTTTTCCTTCACCGCGGAGCACGTGATAAGTCAGCACTTAAAGTTAAAAACTTCATTGGTGCCGGCACCGGGGATCGAACTCAGGTTGCTCGAGTATATTGAATTAAAGGCGAGCGTCCGGACACTGAGCTATCACGGCTAAATAGAGAAATAAAAATTGTTTAACTTTCATGGAATAACCAATTGTTAATTCTGGAAGCAACAGTTCGCTGTCACTTTAATTGATAGGTCTGTATGGGAAAGTACCACAACCTCACAGGAATACTAGAAGTGTTATACTTCTGCGTTACGTTTGTTGAGTGAGGTTATCACGGCCCAGCTTATTAAAATGTGGCAACGCATTTGCAATGCTACGGGTGAGACAAATGTCTATAGGCGGCGATTATCACTCAACATCAGGTGAACAGCCAGCTCACTTGCCACTTTGTCGAAGTTAGAAATAAAATTACACATTTTGTAATCAAGTTAGTCTTAATTTGTTGACAATCAATTAGATTCATTCTACTTACTATTTTCCGTTTCCTGATTCTGTTCATGACGTCTGAGTGTGCGGTCATTTCCACCAGGCAAATAGTTCCCCCGTGGACCTCCAACAAACACAAAAGAATACATTTTAAGCACCTATAATTGTAGTGTATTAGTTCTCAAACATGTCCCAGGAAAAGACATGATTTTATTAGATAGATTTTTGAAACACCTATATAGTTCCCCACAAAAAAGCAAGGAAATATCAAAATGTGCGGGATCAGGAGAATCAGATTTCAAAGCAATTAAGGTCGTGATAAAAATAGCTAAAATTTAATGTACTTAAAAGATTAACTTAAAGATAAATATATACATAACTATTTTTATTTTACTTCAAATTGCTTTTGAAAACCTGACCTTAAAAAAAAGTAAGTTAAAACCTAGTATAGATGCTTATTTTTCTTAATTTATTTTATCTATTTTATTTATTTTATGCACACAAAATATGTACAGAGGGAGACAAAATAATAATAATACTTACAATATATTGCAATATGTACATACCATACATATTTAAATACACAATACATATATAAATATATACATAAATAACATACTTACAATTATATATAATATACACATATTATATGATTAACGATCCAGTGAAACTGTCGACAATTTTTTGAGCAGATATTTGTGAGTCTTTCTTTTAAATGCGAAGAGACTCTTAGCCTTCCTGATGAAGACTTACTCCGTGGCACAGTTGCCAAGGTATTGGCGTCGGCGTCGGGGGTCGTCGGTTCGATTCCCACACGGGACAACTATTTGTGTGACCAACATATAGTTGTTTCGCATCTGGGTGTTCACAACACAGGATAATATTATCCTAAAGTAAGGGCAATGTTTTAAAAGAAAAAGAATAGATTGGATGAAGAAAGATGAGTGAAAAAAGGCCTTTTCATTTAAAGTTTTATCACTTAAAATGCACAGGCCTCTCATAAAAATGCAAAAATTTGATGGAGAGAATAACGGATAAATTTTAAAAAACAATTTTTTTTATGTGAATATAAATTTCATATTTTATGCAGATAAGCGTAACAAAAATATTTAAATTTATAATGTATATGTATTTCTACACATCTTGATAAAATAAATTATATATCATAAATTTAAAATTTACTGTCTAATTGAGTTGATTGTAACAAGTAAACATACCAAATTTGAGCATATTCCAATCAAATACATAGTCATATGTGAATCCTTGTCGATGAAACAATGTGCGGAACAATTGACGCAAGTGACTATAGTCCGGTCTCTCCTCGAAACGAAGTCGTCTACAATACTTCAAATATAGTTGGAATTCAATAGGATGGTTCTGTAAACATAAAAAAATTTATTTATTTAAAAATTGTATAGAATAATTCGTAGCTTTAATTAATTCATTGATACAGATTTAGGTCAAGTAGTTTGTATCTTTAAGTCCATTAATTTCTTTATTTTATTTATGTTACATTGGGAAAAAATTAAGCGGTGGCAAGTAAAAAAAATTTTTAAACTAAATTATTTCTAGCGATTCATTAATATTTACAACTATTTAAAATAAGTCAGTCTCAATATTTTCTTATTATATTTTAATATAATTGTAGACTTTAAAGTGTAACTATTTATGTAGTAGACTTATTTATTATGAGAACACAGAACATTATTCGTATTTTATCTTGCTCAAAACACAGAGAATTTAAGTATAAAATGAAACGGAAAATCCATAAATGTCATCTCATTTAACAATGAGTGCATTGGTGGATTTTAATTTATTTTGCATATACATATCTACTTTAATATAATAAATCTGATTGATTGAACACACTAATCTCTGGAACTCTAGCCGGATTTGAAAGAATCTTTTTGCATTTGATAGCCCAGGCTTCTATTTCATATTTTCGCTATCGCCTACTTTAAAGTGTAACTATTTATGTAGTAGACTTATTTATTATGAGAACACAGAACATTATTCGTATTTTATCTTGCTCAAAACACAGAGAATTTAAGTATAAAATGAAACGGAAAATCCATAAATGTCATCTCATTTAACAATGAGTGCATTGGTGGATTTTAATTTATTTTGCATATACATATCTACTTTAATATAATAAATCTGATTGATTGAACACACTAATCTCTGGAACTCTAGCCGGATTTGAAAGAATCTTTTTGCATTTGATAGCCCAGGCTTCTATTTCATATTTTCGCTATCGCCTACAAGATAGCGAAAGCAGAAACGTTTGTCGCAGATGAAATCACACGGAACAGCTAGTATGCTATTATAGATCATTCCATGAAGAAGTGAACTCATATATATATATATATATATATATATGTTTTTTTTCCAAAAAAAATGCCATTCCATTCCCTAAAAACCATAACGTTTTGACAATGCCGTAGTCATTCATAAATACCTAAATTTTACTGTGCACGAACTTGTGTGCGTGTAAGTTATGAATGATCGCGCGTAAAATAAATGAGTTGCAAATAAATCACGCACTTAATGCGGTAAGTTCAAATGAATGTAATTAATTACTTACGAGTGATTTTAAAGATTTATCATTTTTTATATAACATTATTTGTCTAGAATTTAATAAAAAAAAATGGATATACTTAGAAAAGCCAACCTGTATAAAGAAAATTATAAATTATGTATCTACATAAAATTCTTCTAACTTACTTTACACAATTCATCAAATGGAGTAGATAGTTTCTTCTCAGATATTCTTTCATATTTCTGTCGTTTTGTTGCAGCTTTTAGGCCTTGCCAAGGCAAACTTCCACGGTTAAAGTACATAAGAACATATCCCAGTGATTCCAAGTCATCACGTCGTGATTGTTCTATGCCCAGATGTGTATTTATGGATGCATATCTTGCTGTTCCTGTTATTATAATTTTTTGAGAGAATGCATGTATATGACAAACATTGTACTTAAAAAAGACTATTTTTTTGTTTATCAAAATAATTTTAGAATATTTTCGGTAACCTAAATAAACATAAAACAAACACTTCAATAAACTAACAAACATCATGTATAAAAATGAAATATCTTATGAAATAGGCATTTATTTCAATCTATTCGCAGTTCTTTAATAGAAGCATTTTGAGCACTTTCTACATACAAAAATTATTAAACTATTTATTGTTCATCATCATCAAAAATTTTAATAAATGACTTGCCAAATTTAAATAAGCTTTTAAACATTAAAGTGTGAGTCGGATTCGCTCAAGAAGGGTTTCATACCATTATCTACAAAAACAGCAAAAAATCATGTCTTTTGTATTTTAATATATGTTGTTATAAATCAGTCATAAATACATCATCTATGGATTCAACTGTCTAACTGTCACGGTTAGACAGTTGAATCCAGACTGGTGACACCAGACACAGTGGTCTTAGTAATAGGGTCCCATTTTACCGTTTCCATATGGAACCTTAAGAAGGAGAATATGGATTACCTGTTAGGTTTTTGTTTTCCCTGTATGAAATATGCTGCAGAGTCCGAGGATCTTTGTACTTTTTTGCTAATCCGAAATCTATTATATACACTAAATTTCCCTTTTTACCTAAGCCCATAAGAAAATTATCAGGCTTTATGTCTCTGTAAAATCAAATTTGGTAAATATTTTATTATATCACCATCAAATATAAATCAGTATATTATACATACATTAAAAGATATAACTGTAACAATTACTGTACGCAGGTTACTTCTTATCTTTAACCTTATAAATAAGCACAGCACAAGTCCTCAACAAGATCTATAATGATAAAGGTTTATTGCAAAGGTATAGACATACCTATGAATGAAATTCCTGTAATGGATATCTTCAATACGGGTGATAAGTTGATCTGCTAGTAGAAGCACAGTCTTGAGAGAGAAACGGCGTGAACAAAAATTAAACAGATCCTCTAATGAGGGACCCAATAATTCCATAACTAAGACATTGTAATCACCTTCTGAACCACACCATTTAATTGCAGGAATACCAACTGTACAATAAAATAAATAGTTACGTAGTGAGCAATTTGTCTTTAAAAAAGCTTTTAAAATTCTGACATCAAATTCTTATTTGGTAATTTTTTACAATAGGAATACGTGCGTTTTGCGTGTACAAATATTTTTAATCGATAAAGAAATATTATTGGAACAATAATTACAAAGTTATATGTGGAACGTTGAGATTTTGAGAAAAAATAATTATAACAGTTTTTAACAATTAAATGTTGAATCAAATTTTTCTCAATTTATTAAAAATTATATTCTTATATAATCTTCAACAAAGTATATTATTAACAAAAATGATTTTTTAAGCAACATAATGTAATGGTAATTTTTCTTATCATTGAAAGATTGAAATTTTTTTCCAAAACAAACTTATTGCCTCATATTTTGTCTGTGTAATACCTATAATGTTTCTTGTTAATTTTTGTCCAGGGTAGCTATACAGTATGGTACAAATACCATCAATTCTATTCTTAAAATTTAATGGCACAAGAAAGTAATAATAAAGATGTTAATAACATAAAGAGTCAGCAAAACAAACCATCAACATTGAATTTTAGTAAAAGTAATAAGTTAATATCTCGATTAAATGAACTTTATAGTTCATGTCTTGAAATACTTACTACCTGTTGAATTACATTCATGAATTCTAAAACCACTTACCTCCTCCTTGCATCAATTTATAAAATTTACTCTCTATATGTAACTGGGGATGCCTTGTTTTCATACATTCTAGTTTAATGGCAACCTCCTCTTTGGTCACAATGTTGGTTCCTGGAATTGATTTAGATAATAGGTTATGTTTAATGTTTTATTAAGATTGTAATGTTTACTTTGACTATAAGACTGAAGACTTAAAATGTTATCAAGCTTCATACTTTAAAACCATTACATTTTCCCAAAGGGAAATGTTAATATAAAAATCGTTACATGGATAAAAAAAAACTACCTCGTTAACAAACAAATGCATTTGGATTAAAAATGATAAGATTACATTAAATCTAGGTTATAAAATTTTGGTCCTTGTTTTAAGGATCATGGGAGCGGAAAAGATACAACTCGTATTCAGATTCAAAATTTAATATCTCAATTGTCCTTTAATACCTTCTAAAATAACATTAGATTTAAGAATTAGCAATGCTGTGTATAAAAACAACAAAAATGAAACACATGTAATACAATAAAAAAAATGTTAGCCACTTTATACATTTACTAAACTATAATGCAACTAAAACCAGCAGACATATCTCTTGGATATTACTCAGCTGACAAATGGAATGGCTATTTCGAAACAAAAAAATGCAGCTGGCCTACACTGTATTGGAGACCATTTTTCTTTGTTTATTTGAATGATTTCCTTTTATACTCACCCAAATAAATATCCCCGAAAGATCCAGAGCCGATTTTACGACCCAGTCGGTATTTATTACCGACACGCAACTCCATTTCGATATTTCTGAAGAGATGAATTTACTCTAATATCACGACCACCAAATCATTACAGGACGGCCATATTTGTGATAGACGCAGATCTCTATTTGAATGGATTCTGTAATATAAGGTGGAAAACGTAGCAATCTATTCGTTTGTTTTATTCAATCTTTTAGTATTAATATACTGAAACTTGAACAAGTATAAACTTTCTTTCACACAAAATTATTCCGAAAATTAGATCTATTCTACACACGAATCTACGAGAAATTTTTGTATCTCGTTCGCACTTCAGAGTTCACGGCAGTGTTGCTATTTCAAACTTTCAATTTGAATTTGAAACCACTGACAAATAAAATTCAATTCAAGTTATCTAGGTACCCAAAACAATGCATATAAATGATGCTTATTACGTATGTACCTATTACAATAATATTATTACAAAATATATCAATATTATTAAATCAATATGTTCCTTTACTATGTACATTTTATGTCGGAAAGTCTTAAATTATCGTCTTTATTTTATTAATTTCTTCCTTTTTTCAACATCATTTTTCAGCATTATTGCATAATTTATTTAACAAGAAGATATAATATTCACAGGAAAGCAGCGTTCGGCTTCGGCATATCTTCTCGTCTAATATTCCTTAATGTTTAAAGACAAAAGTCTTCAATCAATGTGTGCTGCTAGTAATGACCTACGGAACCGAGACATGGTCCTTCACTGCTGGCCGTATGAGGAAGCTCAAAGTCACTCAGCAAGCTATGGGCTATGCTCGGTATTTCTCTGCCTGATAGAGTTCATAACGAAGACATCCGCAGTAGAACCAAGGTAACCGACATAGCTCAGAGGATTAGCAAGCTGAAGTGGCGATGGGCCGGCCATATAGCTCGTAGAATCGATAACCGTTGGCGAAGAAAGGTTCTCGAGTGGTAGCCTCATTATGGTCATTACAGTATAGCACGACCCCTAGACTAGGAGTGAAGACCTGTGCAAATGTGTGGGAAGTCGATGGATGCACGTGGCAAAGTTCATATAAATAATACACCACGCTGGCGCGCAAAAAGCTTTGTAATAGGTGCACACTCACGTATTAATACATAAACTAATATACACACGTAGAAGGCTTGAATCAGAGCAAGTAATAGTGCAATATATACGGCTAAAAAGTATGGCACAAAGAGGAGCCTTTGAATATAAAATAGTTTATAATGTACTCTATCACATTCTTTCACCAGTTTAATTCTGTATATTTATGTGTTTGTGTCTTTGTAGTGAGGCACTTTCCTTTCATAGAAATTCAAGTCATAACGATTCTAAAGTTTCACTTCAAAAATGCAGTAAGCATTAATCTCAAAGTAAACATCACCCCCAACGTAAGATCCAGGGCCAGGGCCTTTTTTTACTTTTTTTTTGTTTACGTGGGGGAAATGCCTATGCCGTACTCGTCCTCGCGATGGCAAGAACGGGCTATGTCGGACTCACACCGACTAAAACCCCCTAATGTTCCAACCAGGCGCATTTCTTCATGGCTACGGAAACGCTTACACACACTTCGGTGACCCTGCTAGCATTGGCTGCGGCCGTCTCAGCAGCCCCTTCTCAAGGAGCAACTCCCCTCTACTTCAGGTAAAGCACGCTGGAACATTCTGCTGTTTTCCCACTCTGCCCCTTTTTGTGGCCAACAAACTCCCTCGAATTAGCTGACCAGAGGCATTGGGAGCCAGGAGAGCCAGTATTAAGAAAAAGTGCAAACAAGACCCCAGCGGCAGTTTATCCGTACCCCAGCGGCGACTCCGTTTAGCCGCGGAGTTTAGGGAGAACGGCGTATCGGAATATCAGAACTCGTCTCCCCTCGCCGCCTACCACTATCAGCGGTGCAGCCCCGCCGAGCCACGGAGGACAGGGAGAGCGTAATACCAACACTTCTCTTTCTTCGCAGCTCCTATTTTTTCAAAAGACAGGTATGCAGTGATGCAGTAGTTGTGGGGCCACAGAGGGAAAGGAATTGCAGTATTGCGATACCCATTTTCTTTTCTCTGAAGACTGACAGGCTTGATGCAGCAGCCTCAGGTCAGGAATCCCGGGAGAGTTCATTGACCGTTCAAAAGCGGCCGAATAAGAACGCACGCTGAATGTTCCAGTGTGCATTACCTGGTAAAGAGGGGGTGCCTCCCTAATAAGTGGCTGCTAAGACAGCACAGGCCAGCGATAGGTCGCGTAAGTGTACAGAAGCGTTCCAGTGGCCCTACTAATATGCACCGTAGGTGGAACATAGTAGCGGTTTTAGATCACGGTTGAGTGCCGCCAGAAATTCTTCCTTAACAAAGACGATCACCAAAGCTGTTGCCACTTATAAGCCCATCTTGGCATGTCTGAGAGATGCAAACAACTCGTTTTCTAGGCCAAAATCGCTGTGCTGTGTGTTGATCGATCTTATCTTCAAAATATACTAATTTTTCTATTGGGAGCATCAATAAAGTTTTGATATTGCTAGTGAGAGTTTCGGATAGTAAGGTAGTATAGTTTCAAAATAAATTTTGTGTATTCTGTTTTAAAAAGTAACTACCGCTAACGAAACCTACGAGTTTAATATTCCTCTTGATGTTCATGATCATGAATGTGAAATTAACAGATTTGATATTTTGAAAACGAGTTCGGAAAACGATTACAATAATTGATGAAATAATATTTTATATTTTTTTAGCTGACGCATGGAAGTCCACAATATGACTGACGTTCTTTTTTTCTATATACTAGTCTGACTGACCAGCTCTGTTCTCACATTTAACTGACTGACTGATACAACTGCTTTTTATAGTTATAGTTATAGTTTTATGTTACATATAATGTGTAATATGTAATTCACCTTATTGACCTTATCCAATGATATATCACCAGTCCAAAGTGTTCCAAACACAGTGACTGTACACATTCACACGCTTTTTAAACGGTTTTATTTAGCTCGACCCGTACGGAATTTGTTTGTTTATTTATTTGGGTCAAAATTAGAAATTGAAATTTAAGCACCTTGCCGTTATCAGATTGATCTGAAATTTGGTACACACATTTAATTTAGATGACAATACAATATTAACAAAAAAAATTTAACAAAAAAAAAAACATAAAATAAAACCGTTGAACTTAAAAGTTTTTTAAAGTAATTATTTCGTAAAAAGGATAGCTTAAGTAAAGCAATAAAAAAATAAGGACTGCGTGTGTTTGTCACTTCAACGTAAATGTGAAAAAATTTACTGGAGCGCCATCTTTATAAAAATTCTTAATGCCGTTTGCAGCACTCGTCCTCAAGAATTGGCAATAATCGATTCAACGGCGCGGTTCAATATGCGCGGTTTTTCTACTTTGAAAAAATTAAATATTCGCTGAAACAGAAAGTATAAGCCGATGTTTTCATTTAAAAGTATCTATCTACCTTCATTATACTCTTCATATGGGTAAGAAATAAAATAATATGAAAGGGTACAACATAATTATCTATTTTAAAATTAAAAACAATTAAACACATTCAAAAGATTAAATATAATTCGTTTTTGTCTTTTACAGAGTTTTTTAATTTCGGACTATTTTGATGAGCAGAATGGAGGCGAACTGTTATATACCAGTTAGAGCCATGACCATATATAATTAGGTCAGTTAGAGTTTTGATTCAATTAATGCGATGATTAAAAGTGGGCGCTTGTTGCAATCGACTCTTTAAGTTGAACCTCATTAGTTGGAAACCTTAATGAAGAAATATAAGTTAATAAATAATAATTCTGATTTTCTTTATCTTCGAGAAAAAAAATTGTATTCATGTGTGTTCATAACATATATTAAATAATAAAATTCTATTTTAATAAAACCCACAATTGCACAAAATAATTTCATTATTTAAATTAGATTATCACTCGCTACGTTTAAATAACAACTTTATGAGTATGTAACGTTGTATGAGCACCTTTTCAGTTATTTTATATCATGTACTAATTAATACATATCCATAATTAATAAATAGACATAAAAAAGGAAAACTGAACTGTGAAGTAACGATGACTTTCTGCATACATTTGCATCTGCACTTTTCTAATCTATGTCCGGAGTACATCCGTTTTTCTCATCCCTCTATTTTTTCTGTCTTTTCTTTGCTTTCTTTATTGTATACTCACATGTATACACGTCATTTTTATCATTGCAAAATTATTGACACCGCATCTTACTCATCGCCCTGCTTGAAGTGAACTAAAGACAAGACGTCCCAATTAGGACGTTCTCGTGGCCTCACCACGCGTGCGTTAGCAACATATAATTATGTAGTAAAAATATCATTGATCTTATCTTTATTTTATTTCTTTACCAGCGTAATGACCGCACTACATGTATACAGTACTATTAACAACCAGCAGAAAATTAGTTTCAATAAATTGTGCATTTTCTTCAACTATGAAGTTTATTATCTTCTGTAAAAATCATTATAGAGATGGTCTTAATTAAATAGGCATTGCTGCAACATACGTTTATTTAAAAACAAATCGATACAGTTCACATTTTTTTCGATTTTTCTAATGCATACATTTATTTGAGTAGGTATTACATAAAATTACAAAACTAATATACTTAAATCTATATCTATACCACTTTGACAGTGATATAAGTCACATAAATACAATAACATTTTATTATGTTTTTATAATTATATTTCTAGAAAAATCAAAATCTAAGGTAGCAATTATTTGAGATTACTTTACTTTTACTTTTGGAAATATATTTTTTTGAAATAAATTTCACTTTTTATCCTATCTTTATAATATATGCTTAACCAAATAACATAACATCTACAATCTGTGTTCAAGTGATAACATTTAAGTACATTTATAGCGTTAAATTTTATCGACTAACTACTTGGCACCAAGAGAGAGAGAGAAAGAAAGAGAGATCATTGCAAAAAATAAAACTTTATTTGCATGTTTATTAGTTCAGTAATAAATTAAAACAAATCCTATAATTTTACTTGAACTGATTTCACTTACGACAATTTTATGTCTATTTTAGCAAGTACTTAAATGAGTTACTTACGTACATCGTTTATGGATATAGACATATCTAAATATATTTAACATTAATATGCATTGACTTTCATTTAAAATTGCACACGTGATACCTATATGCTCTTTTCATTTTACGAACTAATGGTAACATTGATTTTGGCTAAAAGGTAACTCAAATTATGTTTATTGACTAATATTTAAGTTATACTGTCCATCTCGGTATCCATAGGAAGCCAGTTTGTCGATAGGAAAGACACGTTAAACACAAGACTCGCCGTTAAACTTATTCGCATGTGCGTGATAAAACAAATGCACTCGCTTTGTTCGAGTTTAACTCGAAGCTGACTTAGTTCAGGTTAAGCCGCTCAGGAGGAACTGATTTACGAGTTGACCGTCAGAGGCATCTTCGGGTGATTGTCGGCAAGGCCTCCCTTTCACGATCATTTGGCACGTTATTGTTCTGCTCGAGGAAACTACTTAAAGTAAATGGCGGCTCCAAGTTCTCATCAGCGTTGGTAAACCTATTAAAAAAGATGTGAACAAATATTAGCAACAAGAAGCTAGCCCCACAAAATTTATATATAATTACATAAAGCTGGTGATGACCGTATTTAATAAATTGTAGCACCTCTAGGTCGGAATGCTCATCAGGACTCTACGACATATTAGCGATAATTCTTAAGACTTGTGCATACTGTGATTTGTCTGCTGTTTCGACACACACTTAGGACTGGAGTAGTGTTTTCGTTTTGGACGCAAGCTAGAGCCCACCTTGGCCAAAATATCTGTACCGTAATTACTATGTTAACCCATTCATTAAAGACTAATTTAAAGGAACAAAAAATTAACATAACATATAACATAGTGTACAGCGCGACCAGCAGTGGGAATTTACCGTGGTCACTATCCAGGTTTTAAAGATATCTTTTGTAATGGGGAATTCCTCTACTGAACTAGTGTGTGCACCATCTAAAATATTATAATTGTTACTAACAGATGTGATAGATGTCAAGAGCTCGTTGTAATAAAAAAAAGACTACTAAAAATGTTATATCGGTAGTCATTTTTTTTATTAAGTCATTTTTGCAATAATTTATTTACGGAAGAAAGTAGCAAACGGGAAATTGGTATATATGATGCTAAGCGGTGAGTACCGCCCAGTGGCGAATTTGCCCTAAGGCCCAATAGGCCCGGGCCTAGGGCGGCCACATATTAGGGGCGGCCAATCGTGACAAAAAATTCACTGATGATAACAGGTATATGATGGGCGCCGAGTAAGTGGCGGCTGAAATTTACTACATAGGCTGAGGCCTAGGGCGGCCCAGACTACAAATCCGCCACTGGTACCGCCCCTAGACATACACAAAAATTAAGGCATTGCAATGATTCCAACTCGTAGTGCTAGACGCTCAGACGACTTAAATGAGCCAATCAATCAAAATTCTGTTCTCCATCTAAATCAAATTCTATGAGATTATATAAAATTTCATAAATAAACTTACTGGTAATAGTTTCCTTCGCCCCCTATTATGCATATTGCATTTGTAAGAGCCTTTACATAATTTTTGGCAAGTGTCAGCGTCTCAATCTTTGACAGGCTTCGATTATCCTTTTGAACATGTGGAATTACCCGTCGAAGTTCCTGAAAATAATTAGATATTTATAAAATATAACATGCTCACTATATTTTTATTTTAAAAGCATGGATCAAAGTACATACACACACGCAGTAAGTGCTAATAAAATTGCCGAAATCTAAATAATGTATACATCTAATCACTACATAGAATAAAACAAAGTTGTCCCGCTGTCTGTCCCTATATATGCTTAGATCTTTAAAACTACGCAACGGATCCTGATGCGGTTTTTTTTACTAGATAGAGTGATTCAAGAGGAAGCCGGGACGGGTCGCTAGTAACGTATAAATCCACACTTCGCTGTGCCTTCCTTTTGTTTTCGTTGGAACTTCGAAATAAAAAGTATATATAACACTATTCTGTTTAATAGTTATGGTGTGAACAAATAACAAGTCAATCCATCGCCTAGTTTTGATTTTTATGGACGCAAACATACGGAAGCTAAATTTTTACATGTAAAATTTCTCAAAGGTGTTTTAATCGGAATGACATAACTGCCATAATTCTTCATCAAATTGAATGAATACTTATTTGCACTATACTATATTACCATTCGGTGACTTATCACGGTAGTGTGCCAAAATTTCGCGTGTGTTTCTGAGTGCGACAGTCAGTCTTTTTCACGTCTTTTTATATGAGAAGGTAGCAAGCGAACTGGCGTCACGTAATATAAACCAATAACTTATTACTTTAATTTTTTTGCTATTTTCTTTTTACTTATTTTCATGTACATCCTACCCAATAACAATTTATTTTGGTAAATTTCTGAGGTTGCCTTGAAGAAATTGCTGTATAGTAAATAAGGTCCCCTTCTGATGACCAATATTTGTTAAATAGTTTGTCTATTTTGTACTTTTTATTTTTATTATTTTTCTTTTTTGACGTACAATAAAGCACATTATTATTATTATTATTAACAGCCACCCAAATCTTTTAATAAAGCGGGCCCCGGGTACCTCACTCACCGGACGCTAAGCAGAAGTGCAACACATCCGCTTCACGCCATTCTTCCGTGGTACTTCCCCGGACGAGCCTGCCCGTGCCCACAGCAAATACTTGTGGCCCGACCGCAGTCAATGTGAATTGCGATCACTTTTTTTTCTTTCTTTCTTTTTAATCACTGTCCTCCCGTTTGCAATTCGAATTGCCCTCCTGTTCTAAATTCGAATTGCGCACCTCGAACGCGCGGTTGAGCGAGTGCATGCGCATGCGCTCGCGCTCGTTGCTCTCCAGGCGGCGCAGGTTGCGCTCGCGGGCGGAGGCGCCGCACCGCCGCCGCCGGCCGGGCCCCGTGGCGTGGGCGGGCTGGGCGACCGACGCGGCGCCCGCGGCGGCCCTCTGCGGGCGCTTCACGCGGCGCATGGCCATCTCGTCGCTGCCGCTGCCGCTGTCGTAGAAATCTGTAACGGTGTCGGAGGACCTGTCGTTAGTATGTGTCGGCGCCAAAAAGGTTTTATTTGACAGAACCAAGTTTGATTGGCGCTTCGGTCTGCGTAATGCCGGTTCCTGATTTCTTTTTCTTTTGTGTTAAAAGATGGCAAGCGAGTTTGCTGATGTTAAGTGACAACCGCCGACCGTGGACATTTGCAACACCGGTAAGGTTGCAGATCCGTGGGCCCCGGTTACCTCACCCACTTCCACTTTCAGGCCGGTCCTGTTACACTACTGAGCACGACCTCACAGAAGAGCGGCGTGAAGTGGTAGTATGGTTTCGTATGGACGTACGTTCGGGTTTCGTTTGGTGAGTGAGGTAACCGAGTTCCACTTTATAAAAGATTGGAAGTTCGTTTGTACTTATTTCTAGTATTTAGTTTATGTCTGTCACTATTCTTTACATAATTATTAATATTATGTTTAACATACAAAATTACAACAAATATATTGAGACGCAACAGTGAGTATATTAATTCCTTTAAAAAGAAAGGTCTCTGAGTGTATTCCGGGCTCCGATGTTATAGATTGCTCGGACAGCTCTTTTTTGAAGAATAAATATAGAATTTATATCAGATGCACTACCTCACAACAAAATGCCGTACGACAAGATGCTGTGGAAATAACTGAAGTAAACAACGGTGAAGTAAACAAAGTTTAACGGTGGTAGGGCCACGCAGCAGCTGCGGCTGTTGCACGAATGGGCAGGCCCGTCCGGGTAAGTACCACGACCTCACAGAAGACCGGCGTAAAGTGGAAGTATGACAAATACTTTCGCGTTTCGTCTGGTGAGTGAGGTAGCCGGAGCCCAATTTTCAAAAGGTTGTCAACGCATCTGTAACCCTCGGGGTTGTGGCAGATGTCCATGGGCGGCGGTATTCACTTAACATCAGGTGAACCGTCTGCTCGTTTGACAACTTTTCGCATAAAAAAAAAAAAAAAAAAAAAAAAAACAAGTCTGGCAGTGTCGATGTCTGTTAGCTGCCTAACCTTCCTAATTGCAAAAACAGCGGAGCTTAACCTATTCGCAAGAGATGTGAGATGGGGACTCTATTGGAGCTTTGAATCCACTGTAATTCCCAAGAATACAGCGGACTCAACAGGATTAAGGGTTACGCTATTTAATGTAAAGCTAAAACTGGGAAGGGTAAAAAGAAGGCATTTAGTTTTTTTAGCATTTCATTAGCATTCAACGGACACTTTGATCGTATTAACGTAGCGTTAACGACACTCAAGGTTGGCGTATCATTTGTCGCTTTGCATCTTTCTACCTATGGCATCTGAGGCTATTAATTTTTACTGTTTTCTACGTATTAAATGTAACAAATCAATTAGTACACAACATGCAGCCGTGATAGCTCATTGTTCGGCCGTTCGATTTTAATTGTATATACTCAAGCAACCTGAGTCCAATCCCCGGTGCCGGCACCAATGGAATTATTAATTTAACTGCTGACTTATCACGTGTATAAAGCTAAAGAAAAACATCGTGAGGAGGAAACCTGCACGTTTTCGAAAGAATAACAAATACTTCGTCGTAAGTGAAGTCCGTCAATCCGCAGTAGGGTCTCATGGTGTACTATGCCCAAATTCCCGCTGTATAGAAAAGGCCTTTGCCGAGCAGTGGTAAAATAGACAACATATTACTATAACGAAAATGTATCTAAAAAAAATGAAGAATACACTACGGAATACTTTGTGAATCTTCCCGTGAAAAGCCGTACTAAATTTATCGCGCTCGAGAAAAAAGCAATTTTAGATAGTGTACCAAAACTTATTTAAAAAAGAATATCTATTAGTTTTTTAGCGTATTTTCAAAACTAATAGTTTCCTTTGTTTAATTATTAAGTATCCTTATCTTATTAGTTTTTATACTATCTAGTTAGTAAATAATGTTTAACAGCAATTATTATTGAAGTGACCAAGCCTTTAAGATTCCCGGTACATCTAATTTTTTTGCTAGTGCACTGTATCTGGCCTCTAACTTCAACGCCGCCATTAAGCTTGGCGCCTATATTTGCCAGGTCAAGTTCACGAAAAAATTATGATTGCTTCTTGCAATCAATATCATCAAATATAAAAGTTTTTTAACAAAAAAAGAACCGTCTTCAAAAAACTCTATTAGTACTAAAAAGTTTAAAATAACACTAAATCTCATATTATCAATTCTTGAAAATCTAATCTATATAAATAAAAAAAATATATTTTTTTTTAAAAATTATCATTTTTTGGAGTCGGTGCCAGATATAAATAGACTATTTTGTATGGTATCTGGCTAATTTTAACCTAAATAGTAATCACTCTGGCTAAATTGGCTAAACATTATGTATGCTTTACCAGATGATAAACATTTTATTCAGATAAATTACATTGACCTACTTTGTTTAATATTTCACAATATATACAAACAAGGTGAACATTTAATATCTTCGTATCCGAGCTGTCGCTTTAAATTCATTGTAATCGAGTTCTATGAAACTGTTAATTACAACTTTATGTTCCTATTTACTTCGTGCTTGGCGGTAAAGGAAAACGGTGTGAGACCAGCAAGCATGTCTAAGAATTAATAAAAAATATTTCTAAGAAATATAAACATTGCTAATCCTCTGTAAGAAATGATGTGTACCCAACAGGGACATTGATAAATAAATGTAAAAAAAATAGTTTAAAAAAATTGTTATTTTATTTAGTAGCTCGTTAAACATACAAAGGAAGGTTTGGATTAATTTGATATTGACGTTGTAAAAAGTAAACGTAAATATGAAGACGTATTATGACAAACATTCGTGTGGTTATTTATCAGAAGGAATCATGTATATCCTAATCGTCATTGTGTATAACGCACGTAATTCATGTTCGAGTATGTGACGCAACGTCACATATTTGAATAAAAGCCACGTTTCGAGAGATATTACACTATCTTTTACTTCATTTATCAATACTGTTGATAAATTTGGTGGCAATGAGCGTGGTCCCATTAGCACAGACTACGTACAGGAGCTTTAACATTTACGGAGAAATGAGACCGACAACGCATTTAGAGCTTATTAACAAATAAAACCGTTTAAATAAAAACTTTTAAGTTAAACGGTTTTATTTTGTGTTAAATTTTTTTTGTTAATATTGTATTGTCATCTAAATTAAATGTGTGTACCAAATTTCAGATCAATCTGACAACGGCAAGGTGCTTAAATTTCAATTTCTAATTTTGACCCAAACAAACAAATTCCGTACGGGTCGAGCTAAATAAAACCGTTTAAAAAGAACAGTCACAAATTATTTTTGAATTATAATAATCCGATAAGTTGAACTGAGGAATTAAATCATGACTTTGCTTTTAGTAGGGCCCACAAAAACCATCACTGTGTCAGATAAACTCCCGATTATATTAATTTTTCAATTATAAATATAAAAAATAAAATAAATAACTAATAAGCATGTGCTAGCTTAAAAACAGTTCCCTCGTATAATTTTATCCTCTAAGGCTTATTTACGATAATATTATCATTTTAAAGTTTATACAAGTCGTATACATTAATGAATATTTCATGGTTATATGCCTCTATGGTATTCAAGTTCACTACTGAAATGAGTCTTACGTTTTAACCAATAAGCCATCCCACATTTTGTGTCATAAGATGCATGGCGCAAAAAGTAATGAAGAATTATTACACTTCTGTGCTAATAAATTGAGGGCCGTAATCAGTACAGACGTCATACACTGGTATTTCGACGAAGCGTTTTACGTAGGTTTAGAATGTGACGTCATCAAAGCGAAGTAAGCAGACGCAATGAGCAGCCGGATATAGGGGGAAGCCGGATATAGGAGATGCTTTGAGAATCAATCCCGGTGCATTTTCAGTTTATAAGTAAATCTTTTCATCAACATTATCACCACCACCACCATCATCATCGTCGTCATCATTTCAGCCTTTTTAAATCTAGTGCTGAACACAGGCTTCCCCACAGACTGCCAAGAAGGAAGATGAAATCAAAATACATAAATAAAAGTTTTCAAATAAAAAATTAATAATGCAAAATATAAAACAGGTATATTTTATTATGAAGTTCTCGCATAGCGGTATTTAGTGCGTTATTGCGTTATTTGCCTAAACTTGCTGTCTGGGCGTCGTACCTATATGATAAGTAAACAAATCTGACACATAATTTAAATATTCAGAATCTTAACGCTACAATGTTTTGACACTGCATAATGTACAATGTGAAGTCATGAGGGCCGTGATATGCATATTGGCGTGACTTCTTGTAGTGTCTAGTACTTGAGAATAATCTCAACCAAAAATATTTTTACGGTGGTAGGGCTACGCAGCAGCCTCGGCTGTTGCACGAATGGGCAGGCCCGTCCGGGTAAGTACCACGACCACGACGAAGTGGAAGTATGACAAATACTTTCGCGTTTCGTCTGGTGAGTGAGGTAGCCGGAGCCCAATTTTCAAAAGGTTGTCAACGCATCTGTAACCCTCGGGTGTGGCAGATGTCCATGGGCGGCGGTATTCACTTAACATCAGGTGAACCGTCTGCTCGTTTGACAACTTTTCGCATAAAAAAAAAAAAAAAAAAAAACAAGTCTGGCAGTGTCGATGTCTGTTAGCTGCCTAACCTTCCTAATTGCAAAAACAGCGGAGCTTAACCTATTCGCAAGAGATGTGAGATGGGGACTCTATTGGAGCTTTGAATCCACTGTAATTCCCAAGAATACAGCGGACTCAACAGGATTAAGGGATACGCTATTTAATGTAAAGCTGAAACTGGGAAGGGTAAAAAGAAGGAATTTAGTTTTTTTAGCATTTCATTAGCATTCAACGGACACTTTGATCGTATTAACGTAGCGTTAACGACACTCAAGGTTGGCGTATCATTTGTCGCTTTGCATCTTTCTACCTATGGCATCTGAGGCTATTAATTTTTACTGTTTTCTACGTATTAAATGTAACAAATCAATTAGTACACAACATGCAGCCGTGATAGCTCATTGTTCGGCCGTTCGATTTTAATTGTATATACTCAAGCAACCTGAGTCCAATCCCCGGTGCCGGCACCAATGGAATTATTAATTTAACTGCTGACTTATCACGTGTATAAAGCTAAAGAAAAACATCGTGAGGAAACCTGCACGTTTTCGAAAGAATAACAAATACTTCGTCGTAAGTGAAGTCCGTCAATCCGCAGTAGGGTCTCATGGTGTACTATGCCCAAATTCCCGCTGTATAGAAAAGGCCTTTGCCGAGCAGTGGTAAAATAGACAACATATTACTATAACGAAAATGTATCTAAAAAAAATGAAGAATACACTACGGAATACTTTGTGAATCTTCCCGTGAAAAGCCGTACTAAATTTATCGCGCTCGAGAAAAAAGCAATTTTAGATAGTGTACCAAAACTTATTTAAAAAAGAATATCTATTAGTTTTTTAGCGTATTTTCAAAACTAATAGTTTCCTTTGTTTAATTATTAAGTATCCTTATCTTATTAGTTTTTATACTATCTAGTTAGTAAATAATGTTTAACAGCAATTATTATTGAAGTGACCAAGCCTTTAAGATTCCCGGTACATCTAATTTTTTTGCTAGTGCACTGTATCTGGCCTCTAACTTCAACGCCGCCATTAAGCTTGGCGCCTATATTTGCCAGGTCAAGTTCACGAAAAAAAATTATGATTGCTTCTTGCAATCAATATCATCAAATATAAAAGTTTTTTAACAAAAAAAGAACCGTCTTCAAAAAACTCTATTAGTACTAAAAAGTTTAAAATAACACTAAATCTCATATTATCAATTCTTGAAAATCTAATCTATATAAATAAAAAAAAAATATATTTTTTTTTAAAAATTATCATTTTTTGGAGTCGGTGCCAGATATAAATAGACTATTTTGTATGGTATCTGGCTAATTTTAACCTAAATAGTAATCACTCTGGCTAAATTGGCTAAACATTATGTATGCTTTACCAGATGATAAACATTTTATTCAGATAAATTACATTGACCTACTTTGTTTAATATTTCACAATATATACAAACAAGGTGAACATTTAATATCTTCGTATCCGAGCTGTCGCTTTAAATTCATTGTAATCGAGTTCTATGAAACTGTTAATTACAACTTTATGTTCCTATTTACTTCGTGCTTGGCGGTAAAGGAAAACGGTGTGAGACCAGCAAGCATGTCTAAGAATTAATAAAAAAATATTTCTAAGAAATATAAACATTGCTAATCCTCTGTAAGAAATGATGTGTACCCAACAGGGACATTGATAAATAAATGTAAAAAAAATAGTTTAAAAAAATTGTTATTTTATTTAGTAGCTCGTTAAACATACAAAGGAAGGTTTGGATTAATTTGATATTGACGTTGTAAAAAGTAAACGTAAATATGAAGACGTATTATGACAAACATTCGTGAGGTTATTTATCAGAAGGAATCATGTATATCCTAATCGTCATTGTGTATAACGCACGTAATTCATGTTCGAGTATGTGACGCAACGTCACATATTTGAATAAAAGCCACGTTTCGAGAGATATTACACTATCTTTTACTTCATTTATCAATACTGTTGATAAATTTGGTGGCAATGAGCGTGGTCCCATTAGCACAGACTACGTACAGGAGCTTTAACATTTACGGAGAAATGAGACCGACAACGCATTTAGAGCTTATTAACAAATAAAACCGTTTAAATAAAAACTTTTAAGTTAAACGGTTTTATTTTGTGTTAATTTTTTTTTTGTTAATATTGTATTGTCATCTAAATTAAATGTGTGTACCAAATTTCAGATCAATCTGACAACGGCAAGGTGCTTAAATTTCAATTTCTAATTTGACCCAAACAAACAAATTCCGTACGGGTCGAGCTAAATAAAACCGTTTAAAAAGAACAGTCACAAATTATTTTTGAATTATAATAATCCGATAAGTTGAACTGAGGAATTAAATCATGACTTTGCTTTTAGTAGGGCCCACAAAAACCATCACTGTGTCAGATAAACTCCCGATTATATTAATTTTTCAATTATAAATATAAAAAATAAAATAAATAACTAATAAGCATGTGCTAGCTTAAAAACAGTTCCCTCGTATAATTTTATCCTCTAAGGCTTATTTACGATAATATTATCATTTTAAAGTTTATACAAGTCGTATACATTAATGAATATTTCATGGTTATATGCCTCTATGGTATTCAAGTTCACTACTGAAATGAGTCTTACGTTTTAACCAATAAGCCATCCCACATTTTGTGTCATAAGATGCATGGCGCAAAAAGTAATGAAGAATTATTACACTTCTGTGCTAATAAATTGAGGGCCGTAATAAGTACAGACGTCATACACTGGTATTTCGACGAAGCGTTTTACGTAGGTTTAGAATGTGACGTCATCAAGGCGAAGTAAGCAGACGCAATGAGCAGCCGGATATAGGGGGAAGCCGGATATTGGAGATGCTTTGAGAATCAATCCCGGTGCATTTTCAGTTTATAAGTAAATCTTTTCATCAACATTATCACCACCACCACCATCATCATCGTCGTCATCATTTCAGCCTTTTTAAATCTAGTGCTGAACACAGGCTTCCCCACAGACTGCCAAGAAGGAAGATGAAATCAAAATACATAAATAAAAGTTTTCAAATAAAAAATTAATAATGCAAAATATAAAACAGGTATATTTTATTATGAAGTTCTCGCATAGCGGTATTTAGTGCGTTATTGCGTTATTTGCCTAAACTTGCTGTCTGGGCGTCGTACCTATATGATAAGTAAACAAATCTGACACATAATTTAAATATTCAGAATCTTAACGCTACAATGTTTTGACACTGCATAATGTACAATGTGAAGTCATGAGGGCCGTGATATGCATATTGGCGTGACTTCTTGTAGTGTCTAGTACTTGAGAATAATCTCAACCAAAAATATTTTTACGGTGGTAGGGCCACGCAGCAGCCTCGGCTGTTGCACGAATGGGCAGGCCCGTCCGGGTAAGTACCACGACCTCACAGAAGACCAGCGTAAAGTGAAAGCATGACATATACTTTCGCGTTTCGTCTAGTGAATGAGGTAGCCCAATTTTCAAAAGGTTCTCAACGCATCTGTAACCCTCGGGTGTAGCAGATGTCCATGGGCGGCGGTATTCACTTAACATCAGGTGAACCGTCTGCTAGTTTGGCAACTTTTCACATAAAAAGATATTTCAATTAAATATTTAATTGCATTTGTTTTGTGCTCTGTATCTTTATACCAAACTGGCTATTCGCCAATACAAATTAATAGTTGTTAGTACTAATGGAAGTCTATGAGTGTGGCAGTTACTAACTTTCGAATTAATTGTGTTAGTGATATTAATTCGGACGTTTGGCGACTGTACAGAGAAGTGAGAGCAACGCTTTGTGCAACAGGCCGCCTTCGAACTTGGGCATTACGTGACGTGACTGCACGCTCGACAGGCTTTGCGTAAGAGCCGAGCCCGAACCCAGTCTAATCGATTTATATGCAACGCTTCGCCCGATTTTCCTGATGCTTATCACCTTTACACTGTACGCTAATGTTGTGGTTGCTTTGGCTTGCAGCATTATGTTGAAAATCCTTACATTATTAACGGTGGCTTGTAGAGCTTATATCAAAGCTTATATCAAATAGCAAAATATCAAATAGCAATGTTTTTATCATCAGTATAATTGTAAGTAGTTGACCAGTGCAAAATTATTAGCACAGTGTCGTCATCCGCCGTAAAATGGTAAGATAATATTGTGTAATAAGTATTTATCAATTAAAGGCATTTCGAAGAATAGTCACTTCTCTATCATTCATTTAACTAAATTGACATTAGAGGGCATTAATATACATTCTTCAAAAGGTACTCCTTTTGAAGAATGTATATTAATGCCCTAACGATATAGTACTAATTATTTGAGGGTTTAGTTTATACATGTGGTGATGAGAGGAGTAGTCAATCGCAGTCTTCACAAGATTGCCGCCCTCTACGGAACTCTCTATATGGTTCTAATATGTTCTAAAACGTCTCCAATGTGGAATCATTTAAACACGCGTTTTCTTCGATCCGAAAAAGGAGGAATAAACGTTATCAGCTATATAGACTGTTCATATCAGACGTGTAAAAGACTTGTAGCACCGAGTGTAAGACGATGTCTGCGGAGAAGACTCCTTGTTTTACATAACAGCCAGAATTATAAGCGTAGTCCATTTGAGGAAGTAATCGGAAATGCCAGATCCCGATCTGGTTTGCTTTTTTGTACGATCTAATAATTTTCCGTGGGCACATACGGATATAAATAATGGAATTGCGTAGAAAACACTGGATGTCTTCATTGACAAAAATAGATCCAAACCACTTGGAAAGAGTGATCCAGTGATATCCTTACGAAACTAATGTTGCTTATTTAAAACAATTGAAATTTATTCCACTCTAAAAATATTAAAAAAATTACATATAAGTAAGAACTATAATCCTTATATAGCCCTTTTTAATTACTCCTTATAGAGCCATTTACACCGTAACTAAGTCATTTGCATTTATTTCGCCAATACAAGATATCATTACAGTTAAAATTTCATCAGATCAAAATTCATCAAATTTCATCGTCAAAATATTGTTATGTCGCATTCATGCTACTCGTAGTACTATGCGCGCTAATTAATAGTGAAAGTACCGGAACATGACAGCAAAGAGTAACTGTAATCATTAACATTTGAAATACTCTTTTAGAGAGGCGGAAGGCGCTTAATTTTAAACTTTAAAATGTAATGATCGATAATAACACACATATAACCCACACTGTAACTCATTGTCCTAACAACTTATAATGCGCTTATAGATTAAATATTCGACTGTATTTCAACTAATTATGATTACAAAAACTATTTGTTATAAATTTTCATAAAATATGTATTAATTATAATATCCTTTATTTTTAATCTGTCGATTTTCGAAGCTGCGGTGAAATGAGTTGACATTGAAATGATAATATTTCAGGGTCAGCACGAAATGAGCACCGTTCATGGCACTGGCATTTTGATTCCTTCCTTTAACACGAGTAATTTGCCATAAGAGGATGCGAGACATTAACCGTTTTAATTCACGTCTTACCACTCAAGATAGAGTTATATGTGTGCATCGGTGAAAGGTTCATGGTTGTGCTCTTTTGGCAACTATTCCGATCGCTGTACATGGTGTAAGTATAATGTTATGATTTAAAATTGACTACAAGTCTTTTAATATAATTAGTTTTATGTAAGATTTCTGTGGATTTGTTTCTTAATACATTTTTGTTGTGTTTTCTTTTAACGCGAGTTATTAACATTGAAACTATATTAACATTTCGTTCAACTTTGTTGTTATTAGGCGTTTTAAAATTTTAGGTCTGTATGTTAGTAATTTTTTTTTATCTTCTAAATACAAATTTAACGTAGCACATACCACCACTAGTTTCAGCTTTCATATCACCGACACCAGATTTAGTTTCGAAGCATTCAAAAGTCTCATCATAGTACAGCGTCATGTGGCTCGGTGAGACCGCCTCTGATTCGCCACTTTCTTCGCTCGGCCATTGGAGCATTCTAGAATCTGGAACAATTTACTTTTATTTTAAGGTGTGTGGCACAATAATATGACTTTGAATTATTAAAAAATAATAAATCTATTTTATTTAGTAATAAAACACTTGTGCTAAACACAAAGGTGAAGGAGGTGCATTAATTGTATATGCATTAATGTATTATATAATGCATGCATTAATATGTATGAGATCATATTATATTATTTGTAGCCTATCATTTAGAAAGCCACCTAAACGTGGAAGTTGCTTCCCTTCTCAAGATAGTAGACACAAGGATCGCTAAATTAAACTTTCTATAAACTTATATAGCGGTTTTATAACTATATATTAAATATATTAACAAGCTCAGGAAATATTTTAATAATCTAGTTTTCTTTTTTAATTGAGAATTAATCTACGCATTAAGATATTACAGATCAATAATGAAAATATTTTTCTTTTTTGTAATTTTTCTTATTTTCCTCAGCATTATGGAGTTTAATAAACATATAGTACAATAACGGTATCCAATCCACTGCTAAACGGTCCAATAAATAAGCCAAACGAACATTATAATATATAAACTGTCAGTACATTTCTTCATAATAACGCAAAATATCCGATAAAAATTCTAAAAAATATAAGAAAATTTTTAATGGTTAAGTAAAGAAAACTCACGGTTTGACGAAATTATCGATTTTATGCTTCTTTCTATTGATAACCGTGTAAAGCAATCGATTCACATTCAATGCCTGAAACTAAACTATTAAAATTAATAAACATTACAAATAGAATTGAATGAATTTCTATTTTATTTTTGTTTTTGTAGTTTACAATTTTGTTATTTTTTATAAGCCATAACTTAATGGTTAGATTAGGTAAGCTACGATATCAATTTTCATTTTGAATGGCTGTTTAAAAATCTGCTCTATTATGTTAATGCATAGTAAGTTCATGTTATATTATTATTTAATTTTAAAGAAAAAAAAATAATTTTTATAATAAATGATGATAAATTGATATCAAATAAACAATCATCGTTCTCTTTTAATGTGTTATTATTTTTATAAATTTCATAGTTTAGTTAACATTTGCCAACCGCATTTCGTGTTTCTTGATGAGACAGGCAAATAATGACTCGGACGTCGTTGACTTCGTCGTGGAATTCCACAAACCTCCATTTTTAATCTATTAATAAGATATTTTAAAGCCGTCCCTCTGGGTTATCAAAAAATTAATTATCAATTATTCAAGTGAAACCAGTTAACATGTTAAAATGTTTGTTTCAAAGTCTGGCCAAATTGGACAAAATCGATGGCTGAGACGTAGAAAAAGTGACAGCGCTGGGAGGTATGAAAAGACAGGCACCGCCGTCGCGTCGCCTGTTGCGACAAGTCCATTTTTATTAACGTAAAACAAACTGAACTTCAAATATCTCGCTCTGTGTTTTTTTTTTTATTTTCAGGACTTCCCTTAGTATCTCCGGAGTCCAAGATGTAATGCCAATGAAATTAATAAAGGATCACTTGGGAAGCACCAGCTTAAAAATAAAAAAAAAAAGAATCAACAAAATCGGTTCACTCAAAAAGTTCAGAAACATAAAAAAAATACAGTCGAATTGAGAACTTCCTCCTTTTTTTTAACCTAATATATTAGGTTAAAAGTTATATGCCAGATATAAACATTATATTTCAGAATAAGATTATAAAATGACAATGCTCAATAGAGTATTTGTAAAATTTATCTAAAATATTAAAATAATCTCATGAATTTCTTTAAGAGCAACACTTATACAATGTGTGTATTATAATGATGATGTATATATATATGTCTATGGTATATGTTTAATTTATAATAACTTTAAAATATAATCACAATACTCTCCCAATACATTACGGTAGAACCCTATTTAGCAACATCCTCTCTAGGACGTCAGTCACTTCGTAAAGGAAAATGCACGCACGGATATTGTCACGCCTGCACACACTATTGAACTTGTTTATTGAACAGTATATTATCAGCTATTTTAAGTCCGTACAATGTCAGGTTAATGGAATAAAAATCTAACAATATTTAATTTTATATAAGACATATTTATGTAAGTCATTTAATATATTAGTCCATAATTAAATTGTAATTGATTCCGTTTCATGTTGATGAAATAGTTAATAGTGAAATTTTTAGTTAGCTGTAAGTTAGTCACTAAAATCATTTTATTTTAGTTGCCGAATCTAGCATTTTATTTTTTGTATGTTTGACTTGATATGAACTTATATATTTTGTTTTTGTGGAGTAATTTTCAATAAAAATTTCAGATTTACATATAGATATAAGACGTACGTATGTACGTATGTACACTACAAAAGTGTAGAGACTTATTAAGACAGTCACTAATGGTATACGAACGTATTAGTCAGTATGCATACTCTTAGTATTGATTTAAATCATTTATAGTACAAAACTGCTGAGCATAAAAAACATATTTTTAACCTATTGTTACAAAGACGATATCAATTTAACAGTAAGGTGACAAAAGTTTTATATTCGTAAATATGTAATTTTTTTATTAAGTCTTGAAAAACAGTATGAGAATACCATAGGATTACAGTTTCTTATTTTATATAATATGCAAATGTAATTTGAAATTTTTTAGACATTTAAAGTTAGATTGAAGAAAACGAAACACTTCCAAAGGTTGCAACATTTTCTTTGCCCTCGAGCCTCAAGCGTCTATTGACTTCCTGCGAACGTGCTCGACTTGTATAATTGGCAAATAAAAACTCAAATAAATAGTATCATTCCGTCCACTTTAAAGAGTGGTTATGTCGTAATCGGGCCTGCTATAGACGAATGAAGGCGAGGCAGTATGAAATACAAGCGCCCTACCGTATATTACCGTAATATTTAAAGAGTTCAAATTAAATTTAGGATTCCTTTTGCACGGGGCAAAGTTATTTAACAAACAACAATAATTATCGTGTAAGAAGTTTTTAATTTCAAGTCCGACTGAGGAGTGGCTTTGAAATTAATTACTTATATTATTCATTTATAAGTATTCATAAAGCGTGCACGTTATAAGGCATACACAACTGTTAAAATAAATCGCTACATTTAACTACATTAATTCAGTGATACTGAGAATTAAAAAATATTTTTTTAAATGTGACATTTGAAATTCGCTTTTAGATTAAACTTGTTTTAAAACACTTCCTAAAATCTGATTTCTGTATGTAATTACCGGTGATGGAGGCAATTTATTTAATATTTTATAGTTCGTAACATACCAAAAAAAAAGATTATGAATCGTTCTTGTGCAACAGAAAGAGTACTATTCATCCATAAGTAAAAGCGAGTTTGAAAGCTTTCTAAAGCGAATTATAGAAATGATTATCTCTCATCTAATGTAATGTATTTGCCCATGATTGGATGATTATTCAAATTTATTAAAAGGTTTTGGATTCTTCAAAATTTTTCTATAAAATAAATTAGTTCTAGCCTAGTTGTTATTTGAATTTTCTTCTAATTTTCTTTCCAAAATCGAGGAAGACAAATTCAAAATGTGCTTAAACTCCACCAGCTCGTTTGCCACCTTCTCATAAAAAAAAAGCATCAAAGAATTTTTATTTACAATTTCGATTCCAAAGCAAAAAATAAATACGAATTATTTTAAACAGTGTATAATGTAGAAACAGCTTATAATTCGGAAGTAGGGAGCTAGGTAAGGAACTTTACGGTAGGTAGTGATTAAATGTCAACAGTTCTCTGACATTTGAGTAATCGGCCATCACCGTACACAACGGCTACAAAAATGTAGTACACACGAGTTACAAAATATTTAGATGAATACTAGACGAACCTTTGTCTATAATGTAACAATTTTTACCATTAATATTTTTTTTACTAGACTTTCCTCTTAATATAGTTATAATATAATCCTCAGATACCCTTGCTTCCTTAACTTTCACAAAACATCTAGCTGAATAAATTCTGGAGCATTCTCTGACGGATTCGATTTCTATCTATTTGGTCAATAACTCGAGTTGCTGTAGTTTTATGCAAAATATTTTGTAAGGTCACAGTACTGGGCAATTTTGGTACCATTCGGGCTTGCAATCAATCGAGTATAACGATCTCTTGCAAAATTTTCCTCAAATTCCTAATTGTTCATCACGACACACCGAGACTAACGGTACGGATCACTATGCTAACGAACTTATTTAAAATAATTACAGGAACATAGCACCTCTTAAATTTTAAGCGCTTTGCTTGAGAGTAGGAAGATAAATACCGAAGTATAAAAAGCCCAATGGGGAATAACATTTAGTTATAGCTTAAATAAATTTGTGATTCAGAAACAAGTACATTTATTTTTTTCGTATTCTTTATAACGGTAACCTGATTATACGTTTAATAACTTATCAATTCACATTCGGAAATTACAGATGAGTGGCGGTAAAGAGACGTTGAGTTACTTGTACTTGAGTATAACGTATATAAGATGAGCCTTCTAAAACTAAGGTTAGGTTAGGTTAGCTAGCTTACCATAACTTGACTTATAACGGCCTTTTCTTATATGAAATATTGCCAAACGAGCAGGCGGTTCACCTGATGTTAAGTGAATACCACCACCCGTGGACATCTGGCACCTGAGTGTGGCAGATGCGTTGACAACCTTTTGAAAATTGGGCTCCCCATCAGGCTACCTCACTCACCAGACGAAACGCAACTTCTTCTTCTACTACTTCCATTTGATGCCGGTCTTCTGTGAGGTCGTGTTACTTACCCGGACGAACCTGCCCATTCGTGCAACAGCCGAAGCTGCTGCGTGACCTTACTACGTGCTTAGTTACTGCTGAGATTCTTAAGCCGGTTTTTCTCTGTCCAACAGGTATTCTTTTCTGAACTGATAATAGTAGAATTTTGACGTGAAGATATTCGAATTTAAATTTGACTCTGCTTGCACGAATCAACTTCAGAAGCAAGCGCCATAATACCAAATAAGACATAATAAATTACAAGTATTTTTACTTTTGGGTCGGTCTGGTCAGTGTGGTAAACGGGGCGCAGTCTCCTAAGATTTGAACTCTGCTGCAATCCCCAACGTGTAGTCATTGATGTCCATGGGCGGCGGTAGTCATTCAACATCATGAACCGACTGCTTGATTTATTTCCACGCAATAACTCACAACTTAACGTGAATTAAATAATGATTTGGGATAATTGGAATTGTGACTCAGCTCATCCGTGATATCAAATTTGTTGCGCGCACCAAATACAACGGGTCTGTGACGTCACGGACTAACTCCGTCGTCGACCTTCGCTCGCCCAGCCCCGCGTCAGATACTTTCACCTTACTCGGCACCGTTACCCCACTTACGGCTATCGCTACCATTGTTGCCGTTCTGGAGCAGCCATTGCATAATTGTGTTAGATTAAAACATGTACGAATCATTCACGAAAGTGAGCTCAGTCGATTTAGTAAACGAAGATCTTATCAAAAACGTATTTTTGAAAACCGTCTTTAACTTTTATTTCTTATTTGTGATCGTTGTTCATTGCTTCAACCTGCTTATCTTAGTCATCAATTAAATAGATTTTTAAAAATAGATTTTTAGAAGCGACAAAGTGGCAAACGAGCAGGCGATTCACCTGATGTTGAGTGATAACCGCCGCCCATAGACATTTGCAATACCCGTAGGGTCAGATGCGTTGCCACGTTTAATAAAGTGGGCCCCGGCTACGCATTGAGCTACCCGGATGAAACGCAGAAGTGTAACACTTCTACTTCACGCCGGTCTTCTGTTCTGTACCAACCCGGACGGACCTGCCCATTTGTGCAACAGCGAAAACTTGTGCCAGATGCCAGATGTGTACACCATTGGTCCCGATCCGGGTGTTTATTTGCAAATCGTCAAACAGGCGGCCGGTCGTAAAATCTAGCCAATACGATTAAAGACATGATCCACCCCCACAGAGCTGGGATAAGGGCAGGAGAAATAACATACTTATCAGAAGATAACAGAGCGACAACCATGAGTTAAACGGTACTACGCAAAAGTTCCATGTACACATTAAGCAGCATTTTTGTGAAGATGGATCAGGCTATATTTTTTATACATGTTATACATTGCTAAAATTAGTTAAAGTTTACAAAAGTTACCTAAGGGCCACCGCAACCTAAAGGACGCTTGCAAGTAACACGAATCTTGATTGCAAGTTTGAGAATTATTAAGAGGAGTGTCAAGCTTAATTTTTTCGGAGATTTAATATTAAAAATAATAGAATAAATTAAGAAATACAGCCATTATACTTTTTCTATCATAATTGGAAACAAGACACAACAAAGACTTCAACAGAAACCGACTAAAAAAATCAAAACGATTATATAAAACTTTTTTTTTATAAATAATATTTGGAAGTCGGTCATAAACTTTACAATGATTTGACCAAGCATAAATGTTATAAATAAATCATACCCATACGCGTCTGATTTTATATTAATGTTTATTTAACTGAAATATATTTATGAAATTTCCAAGAAATAATTTTCTATATAGACTTAATATAGAAAATTTCTTCTTCCTCTTCTTCTTCTTTGATTAATGGCCTCTCTATAGAAAAGTTATTGCAAACACTTCAACAACTTCAATAATGTGACGAACTCTTTCAATGTCGAAATCGTCATAATTCTTTCTAATAAAAAAAACAAGAAATGAAATTAATGATTGTAATGAAATCAAAATCGGATTGCATGAATATCCTTTACGGTAATGTTGTCAGTACAACAGATGAATCTTGCATTAGTAGGTTAACCTTGTATATATGAAGTAAAGCCCAAATAAATCGTGAAATTATAACGTCTATTCAGTAAAATAAAGCTATTGCTTTATTAATCACGTAAAGAATAGACCCGTTATGATAAGATGATTTAAAGTTATGTAAATGAAAGGCAATGTTTTAATTCTAAGTCTCAACGGCGAACTATTGAAAAATGCTAAGTTGGCATATTATATAAACATAAAAACGCAGTCTACGTACGTGTTTGTTAAAATATAACGCTGTACGTAAGACGTGTTTAAATGTACTCCAATTAACAGCACGCAAGCTATCCTCTATGTTGATTACAATACAAATTTAACAGCTGACCAAACATTTAGCAGAATAAGTAAATAGTTTTCGACCTATCGCTTTCTTATTTCAAGGTCTTTGTATTCGTGAGCATTATTTGTTTGAGTACGTTTTCAATGTATTGAATTAGGAGCAATAAACCACCGATTATTTCGTATTAATAAAAAGTACTGTAAATCCAAGGTTAAAAAATAAGGTACCAGCTCAGCTGACAAGTCCATTATATTGCTATGCTGTCAAATTTTTACCGAGCTTATGAGGTTCATGAAACGCCAGTAGAGGATACCGTCGTACAAAAATTTGGGGCACTGATTGGAAACAAGAAACCCTAACCCAATAATTTTGAAGAAACACTAAACTAAAACAGCTGTTTTAAAGTTAGGGTAACTGTCCAACTTTATGTCATCCACACTGCAGACGTACTCGTCTTTGAAATCGATCTCCTTAACATGTTATTAACAAAATGTCCATACATGTCAAATACATCATTTATTTAAGAGCGAATTATGAACCCATAATTGCTTAGGTAAAATCGTAAATACATTAAGTATGAAAAATGTAATGTATGAAAAAAATTAAGTCACACCTTAAAAATCCGTATGCAAATAATTGCCCTTGATTTTTTGTTTTTCAAAAAACTTAGACTTAATGGAAACGTCGAAAATATATAATGTGCGGCCCAAAAACGAAACTAACAAAATGTAAGAAATTAACAGATTACGAATAGGATATATCTAGCAAAATATTTTCGAATATTTTCGTTAAATGTACCTTTTTTTAATCTTTGTTTTTAGGAAGGGCGCGTTGTTTGCGCGTATGTACCTGTTAATAAAATATTTTCCGTTTGCCAGTACAGCGATGAGTTCTCAGTTTCTTCTGTTCTATCTTTTTCGTTTTTTTTTTGCGACTTCTAGGGAGATTTTATTTGATAAAGTTCCGAGTTTCGGAATGTTTGTTATTAAATATCAGTGTTCAGCTAACCAATGGAGATTCGTTATATATATCGAAAACGTTGGTAACACATATAAAATGGAAACCTATTGATATTTAGAGTATTTAAAATTAAATTCAAACTTTGTTAAGCCGTGATAGCTCAGTGTCCAGGCGCTCGCCTTTAATTCAATATCGAGTATATTCTGATATATAACTATAACAATCTGAGTTCGATCCCCGGTGCCGGCACCAATGAAATTGTTAATTTTAGGTGTTGCCTTATTACGTGCTCAGCGGCGGGGAAAAACATCGTGAGGGATACCTGCATATTTGCGAAATAATAATGAGAAATTAATATAAAATTAAAATATGAAGTCTACCAAGCCGCAGTGGAGTCGAATGGAGATGCACTTAAACCCTTTGTACAAAGGAGGCCTTTGCCCAGCAGTGGGATATATACAGGTTGTTACATTATCCTTTTTTTCTTTCATAAGTTTTTCGAATATTTGGTTAATTTATTTATTTAAAGCATTAAATTTTGTTTTGTACTCCATGTTTCGAATATTTGCTAGGTGGCTAGCGCGTACCTACTTAACCTAGTATTAAGTTGACAGCCATAGACATGTCGCCAATCCCCTGCTATCCGACAGGGTCGATATTGACGTCCTAGCCCCTGCCACACACACGCACTTTCGCTACATAGAGGGACACATTTCGCATTTATTTCACATTATTGCGGTCAAAAATATTCACCTCACCATACATGACATCGAAGTGATGCATGGGCTTCACTCTAATCACCGTCATACTTCGGCTTCCTCAACAATAGTCACTGCCCAAACTGTTATTATTTGGCCTGGCACAAAGATCAACGCTCAACGAAGCTATTCCGTCCCTATTAGATACAATCCCCGCAGACTTTAACAACAAGCAGAGATAGAGAGACCGCAATTTGGGCTCCCACAAGCCACTTCCACAAGGTCGTCGAGCAATGCTCGAGACTCCCAGTGATGGATCATCGCTTGGCCCTGCCAGACGATGTGCGTGACTTGATGAAATGCAAAAATGCGGCCACGTTTTTTTTTTTTTTTTTTTTTTTTTTTTTTTTATGCGAAAAGTTGTCAAACGAGCAGACGGTTCACCTGATGTTAAGTGAATACCGCCGCCCATGGACATCTGCTACACTCGAGGGTTACAGATGCGTTGACAACCTTTTGAAAATTGGGCTCCGGCTACCTCACTCACTCACCAGACGAAACGCGAAAGTATTTGTCATACTTCCACTTTACGCCGGTCTTCTGTGAGGTCGTGGTACTTACCCGGACGGGCCTGCCCATTCGTGCAACAGCCGAGGCTGCTGCGTGGCCCTACCACCGTGTGCCTAAGATAGATATCCCACAGACTCAAACTGCAGTTTGCTACGTAAATTACAGCGTGAGGTGAAAACACGTATAGCAGCTTTGCGAAACGAACGATGGGACCCTAACCTCTATAAAAACTTCCCAACAATCTTTTTGGAGATTTCCCAAATTCCTCAAGGCTAACCCGATCACAACTATGCCACCGCTAATTGGCCCTATAGGTAAGGCAGCAATGCAAGACGAAGAGAATACTGAATGCCTGTCTGACAGCCTCGTCCCAATGCTCCTCCAGTCTGAGTCCGGTCAACCCCGTACACGTCCGCAAATCAACTATCAAAAAAATCCCGCTATGTACAACGCGGCAATGACTGAAGGTTTCTTCTCGTTCAAGAAAACCTCGAATCCGCCACTCTCCCAACTTCATATCACCTAATAAGTCTTCTCAAAAGGTTTGTGAAAATTTTTCAACGGTTATGAGCCTTTATCCGCCATCTCTTACTTTCCACATTCCCAAGCAACAGCAGTTTGGCTGCAGAACCATGCCACGTGTACCTAGCAGGTTTTCCCCCGTTGCTGAAGTTTCCTCTCAGCGCCAACGCTTTCCGAAGTGATAGTAATGATAGCTTTAGAAATTCTCCTAGTCAGTGTACAGCTACCGATCGAGCCAAGGTCGGGCCCTCCAGGGCACGCTCGAATCAGAATCCTAAACGGGTACTGAGTGACAGCCTAAGCCGAGGTCCCTTTTCGAGGGCACTGGCGCACCCTAGTTACTCCATGGAGCATCCCGACGGTCGGGCCGAGGCTCATATATCAATAGAGTATTAAATCTTCATGGTACGTAGAACTCGGGGGATAGCCAGATCATGAGATCTGTTGATGGCGCAGTGAACAAACTCATGACAGTTAATAATATAATACTTTATTTATCCAACTTAAGGTATTAAGGTATTTTACAGAACAGTGGTTCAAAATCTGTTTAAAATATTCCTCATAATGTTATTATGAATATTATGTATTTGTTTTTTTTTAAAAGAAGCTCTATGTTATTTTAAATTGCAACCAGGCTATTCGTGTTTGCCACACAGTCTTAAACGCTTAAAAATTAGCAAAGCTGAAGTTACAAAACCTAAAAGACATACAGGAGGTAACTAACGTATTAAGATTGTGATTTTTACTTTTTAATAGGAATATTTATGACTCAAAAACCAAGAAAAAGTTGTTATATTTTTTTATTTTTTTATTGTACATGATACACAATATCCAAAAAAATGAAAAAGGTAGGTAATGTTACCTTGACAGAGAACTCATGTTCTCTGTCTGCTACCCTGGTGAGAAAATGGAAAATGTGTGATGGAAGGTAGCTGGAAATGTGTTAAGTGCACAGGTATGTTTCTACAATATACCATGCCGATAATTAGAACTACTTTGCTTCTAGAAGACATCCGAAGAAGGACTGGCGCGGACATTGTAAGGTAACGAGTTCCAGAGACTGTAAAAGAGCCGCCAAAACAGGAAGAACAGTGCGAGGGTAATTTTAGGAGAAGCGATCTGATCTCAAGACAGCGTTGACAACGGTACTGAAGCGGCGCAGGATTTTTAAGAATTGATTAAAGTGTGGATACCACGTGCAAATCTTAACGGTGACTTATAGGTAACCATTTCAACTGGAATCGAAGGCTAAAAATTTTCTCATCTCTTTTAAAACCGCAAAACCGCCATTTACCTACAACGTCTTTAAAGGCTACCATTACATTAATATAAAATAAAATGTTTATTTTGTAAATTTTTTTATGGGATGGGATTACTTTCTGTTTCAATTGGATATTTTTACAATTGAAATAAAGATCAATTTTCTATACAAAGCTTCCTAATTGTCATTATTATTTAATAACGACATAGGTAAAATAGTGACGATTTTAAAAATAACCTTTAAGGTCAAATCACGAGTTATTTAAATTTTCCGAAAACGCAGTTGATGAGGTAAGCGCAAAACCTAGTCAAAATAATTCTACTCCATGACTCGAATTTCAAGTACCTACAAGAGGCAACAGTTTAACAACAATTGTTTAAAAGTTAATAGCACCAGCCCATCTATGCCTTTTTTTGGTATCGGGGACTTCGTAAGATACCCTGTTATTATGTGACAGTTATTTGGGGTTCTTACCCATTAAACATTGGAGGGACTCCGGGATCTCCTACGGAACTCACTGCTGTCCCTCGGTACTGGGCGTGAGCACGCCTCGGACAAGGATAAACGTTCCCCGATTCCCTAGCCATCTTGCAGCATCTCGAGGCCTCATCATACTGTTGCCCGTCTATATATCCTTTTAGTCGCCTTTTACGACAGGCAGGAGATACCTTAGTCCTTTTCTAGATTCCGGGACTACTGGGCTGCAGCCCATCTCTGCCTGACCCGTCAGGTTGCAACAGTATAAGAGCTACTACAAGCGTTTGAAAATGTCAAAGTGCCACTTTGATAGTTATAAAACTTTTCGCTTTATTGCAAACAAATTAATAACTTGGCTCATTTCGTTACTAAGCAAATGAACAAAAGAAAATCGAGTATACTTTTCAACGGCAGTGAGTTATGAAAAAGGGGTTGGATATTGTAAATTGCTTTTTAAAAGTTAACCCTTCTACAATTAACAAGAGAAGCCGTACACGACAAAGTTAATTTTAGAACTGCTTTGACGACGTAATGAATTTTGTTTCAATGATTAGCCATTTTTCATTTTTATAACTTCAATAGAAAATTATATGTAATGTAATAAAGCAAGAACTTTTAAAAATTAACAGTTGAAATGACAAAATTGAACTTTGTTGAACGTCTATTATTTATTTATATCTATCCAACTTGTCAATAGTAAGACTCCTATAATTTTTTACTGTACCGGTATTCAATATCTGTCCAAAGAAAATTCGCTTTGTTTAAATTGAAATATCATCGTGTAAAAAAAACACCCGTGTAAAAAAATCTGTATTGTTTTGAATTGTAGCCTAGTTATGCTTTATTATCATACAGCCTTGAATAAAAAAAATTTGCAACCCTGAACTTACATAATGTAAAACTTAGATTATATACCTACCTGTCTGATGATTTAGATTATGTACTTAGATCTTGATTATATACTTGTTGTCGAGTATATAATCAAAGATCTAAAAGCTTTACAGGAAGTAACGGGGCTGCAATTTTTACTAATTTATACAAAATACTACTTATTCCAATTATTAGTTTTATTATGCCTTATCTCTCCATTTAAGATGGAAGATTAAAACTTGTAGAAAAATTGACGAAAAACTTGTTAAAGCGGGAATCGAACCCGCGGCGGCAAAAAGTTTCGATCTATATTTGGATTTGTTCCTTGCAGAGAGACTCAATACTTTGAGATGCTTGTCGGCGTGGCAATCAGCCGTTTTGCTTAGTGGTTGAAGCGTTGCGATTTTGTGTTGCGATTTGATAAAATCTTTTCGGTCATTTACTTAAATAAATTTAATGTTTCAAATATCTATAACTTTAAAACAAAGAAAGCTGATATATTTTCTCATTGCATTTAGAACCACCAATTACATTCAGCGCTCTAAGAGGCTACATATTAAAAGGAGAATAATAAAATGTTGAAGAAAACACTACAATAACCCGATTGTAACCCCTACGCTATAGAGTCATATATGATGCATTCTTTGAATATCTATAACTATATTAACTATTGTTAGTGGAATATGGTTATGTATCACACATATGTCACACATTCCAGTCTATTTTTATATTATAATTCATTCGCATAAAGTCTTTTGTGAGCTTGCTAAGGGTCTCAACTTACATTTACTCAAAATACATTTTCACTACTGAACTAAAAAAAAAATAAAAACTATTATTTTAACTTGAACATTATGCAGTTACATATTATATTTAAATAATTACGATTATTACAAAGTTGAGATGACGTTGCTTTGTTGTCATTTCATTGAACCGTATAACCTTATCAGTTACGTGTGGGCTAAGCCTAAGTAGTAACGCCGACAACGTCCACGTTGCATACGATGATTATAATGAGAGTCACTTCGGAAGTATTGGGTTATTACAGCATATTTATTATTATCTTACCAAGACCATAAAAATTTAGATAACAAGTATATGTATAAATTTTGTAACGAATAAAGCAATTGCAAATCGATTGCATTTTCTATTTTCGTAAATAGTTTTCAGCCTGCATTTATTTTGGCCTTGATTTAACGTATAGCTTACTACTATAATGTATAAAAAGTAATGGTATAAGCGTACCTTATCGACGTATGAAGGTACTGTATTGATACGCCAACAATTAGGCTGCATGGCTGTGGAGTGCGTGAACCATATTTTTAGCAGGGTTATCTCAATTAATTTAAAGTACCTGGAGGACCGAGCTCGATTTTTTTTTGGTAAATTATGTATTTTGGAAATAAAAAAAAATAAAAAATAAAGAAAATGATCTGGTATAGAAAAAAAAGTAAAAAAAATAAGTATGTAAATGATCGTGATACGAACCGCGGCCGTCTGTTTTAGGGCCGCCCGATTACCGACCGAGCTATTATAACATTTCTTTTTGCGGCGAAATTTACTGTCATATTCGAATGATATTTTTCATTCCCTGAAAACAGGGATAAAAGGACATTTTCTAAAAATGAAACTAGCCAGATCGATTTTTCGCTCCCGAATCTACACATATACTAAATTTACCCGAATCTACACACATACTATGAAAATCGCTGGAGCCGTTTCCGAGATTCCGATTATATATACAGCGTGTCTTTACAATCGCGACAATAAATGAACACACGTATAGGGGATAACTTTTTAAAATTGTATTATACGTTTACATTCTTTAAACATCAATATTTACAGAGTTATTAAATTTTCTAAAACAAAGAATTTTAGAATACCCTTACTTATAAAACTGTAATGTAAAGTTCATTTGTAAAGGTCACAAAGCATATGAATGGGTTGCATGAATTTAAAAGAGACAAAACATACTGTTAGAAGGAGAGGCTTGTAATGCGACGCTGTGGCGCGAGTTGTATAGGATGTTACAAATTTTGTTTCTTTTTTTACTTAATTAGTTTGTTTGAAAAATATTTTTTTTTAATTATGGATTTTGTTTAACATTAATATTTTTTCATGATTATTGGCAAGTAGCGTTAGACGTGTGTTCATTTATTGTCGCGATGGTAACGACACGCTGTATATACAAGAATTACTCGTTTAAAGGATAAAATATACAATTTAAAGAAAGATGTCATTAGTTCACACAACACATTTTGCAATGTCTACAAATGTCATTGCTTTAATATAGTGTAATTAATACATTATAACTTCACAATTAGTATGATTGGTCTCTAGAAAATCTACTCTGAGTGCAGCCATGAACAGAATGAACATCGTATTTTCTTGAGTTTTATTACTAAAGTACCAAGTACCACGCCAGTGGACCAACCTTCCACGAAGAAACCAGGTTTCCTTCACCAGGGGAAACGTATTATTTCTAATTTGCGCCAGTTTTCCATGAGGCCATGGTAATTCCCGTACCTGCGTATTCGCAAAAAGCAAAAGCCGCAGCGTGGCCCTACCATATTAACAGTAAAAGCAATAATGGGATAAGATAAAGTATACATGATAATTTTATTCTAAAACTGCATATAATGCAAGGATCAAACACACATAAATTTTAATAAATTATTATTTTTTAATAATTTTTTGTACATTTATGAATGGTTAGCTTATTAATTCATCGCTTTATTTAATTGTATTATATATAACATTATGCGTGGTATTTGATCCATAAGAAACAAGAGTCAAGTAATATTCTTTAAAATATATCGTTCAATCAAAGATTTTTCATTTAATTTCGCTTAGCAAAATTACGTTTGAGGCTTAAAAGGTTAAGAGAATACTAGAAAATCGTACAATTCCATGTAATTAAACCATTTTCTGTCTATTAAGATTCCCATGTAATTAGCTATACTATGACCTACCATACCATTAATAGCAAGTATTATGTTTTATTATTTTATAAAATAAACTAGGCATGTTATTTTTTGTACTTATACTTACTTATACTTACTTATACATACTTCCTATTACAAATATAATAAGAACTGCTATCTTTTTTAAGGTCACAATTACCTATTAAGTACTTGATTTATGACGAGATTTAAAAGTATAGATTAAAATTATCTTGTTTTAGCAAAGTGGAATACTTTATAGCCTTTTATATTTACCTACGTCAGATCGGTTCGGTTTTATAATTTTACAAAACGTACTTTCGGTATAAAAATCAAGCAAGGCAAATATTGATTAGTCTTTCACGTTGATAATATTAAATATTATAAGCTAATCTGGCAATGAATTTCTATATAACACTTATTATTTTGTTATTGATGTTATGACCTTTTACGTGATAAATATAATAAATGTTATGCGACGATCAACTAGAATCTAAAGTTATATATCTTCTTTGTATCTTTATGCATACGAGATTCAATTCACTTTCGTTTATCTGTCGCGAAACTTATTTATATTTATTCCATCACTCCCGAGACCTGATAACGCTGCGGAGCAAGAAAATTTAATTGCCAAACAACTTTCTAGGTGTATCAAACGTTTTGCCACCCTATGCACGTAGTTCAACAAAGAATTCGCCTTTCACTTAGCATTCATAACTGACACGTATCCTTTTTCCCGTCGCTCTGCGTACGTTGCTTGGATCAACTCACCTTTGGGTTCCGTCGTGGCGTGGCGCACACAGGGGCAAACAAACAAACAGTTCACAGTGTCATCGTGGTCCGCGGGATGGTGCAGTGAAAGTGACAGTGATCGAGTTAAGCGCGAGCGAATGATTTCGACGTGTCTCAAGCGCTGAGCGCGACGCATGCACGCGCGCTGACGTTTCGACTGGTAGTGGAGTGGCCGACGCTTCGCGCGGCACTCGGCAGCATCTACCTCACCCGTCCCTCGCAGTGGCAACCTTCCCGCCCAGCCTAGACAGCTCCAGGCTTCCACATCCAACCGCCCCGGCGGATTCCGGTGTCGACAGCGGCGCCTGTCTGTCGAGACCGCCAGTTACCTAACACGTGCACCTTATCGACGCGTCGCGAATTAAAGGCGAAATTCAATCGCGATTTCAATAGAGCATAAGTTCACGCGGCAGTGATAACGGCGAGTTTCGCACGTTTAATTTGGTTTAGCAGTAATCCTTGCTCAAAGCCGCTATAAATTAATCGTATTTAATATCGCTTTATCTCTTTAAAAATAATAAAATAAGAAAGTATTGCTTATTATTATTTTCTTACGTAAAAAGTAGAAGAGAAAAGTTTACATTAATAAATATATTTTTATCTGTCTTTAAAATTCGATTTAACTAATTGAGTCACCATCATTATTATATGTAAACTCATTCAAAATGATAAATATAAAAAATAAAGAAAATGTAAACACAACACTATTACATAACACCACATAGAAAATTATTAAAATAAAAAGTTATGCATATAAATCAATTCTTCTTCAAATCTTCAAATCACTTTTTATTTAGAGACTTGTTGCATTGAAGTCTTCGCTTAGAGCAACAAGTGTACCTAACTCACATAACGCTTAACTCCCCCACCCCTTAAGGAAAACGTATTACGATGCTCTCCGCTCTTAATATTGAACTAGTTGTCGTCTAATGGTCGAAATTCTACCTTAATTTATTAAATTTAATGAATTATTATTTACCCAGGCTCATTCGTTTAATCTGAAATTTTATATGCAACTGATCCTATATATGTCCACGTCATTCCTAGTTTGTAGTACGATTCCAATTCAATTAAGGAAACGGAGTATATTAGTTTTATTCTCATGTCTTTGCCATTTTACTGTTGTACAGGGAATGAAAACTATTATTTCGGAATATAAATGCGGTATTATGACATGTACTTCTTTTTAAATTTTATCGTGAGGCATTGTCATAAAATAACAAGGAACATTGAAGAAAATTGAACCAGAAAATTTTAGTTAAAACTAGGCTGTATAAGCAAAATGAGAAGAATTGATGTATATTTTAAAGAGAAGCAACCAAGCGGCTCTACCTTTTTTTAATGTATATTTTTTTTAATTTTAGAAACGAGCAGATGACTAACCTGATGTTAAAGGAACCTTTATAAAATGAGCCTTCGGTTACCACACTCACAAGACGAAAGTATAATATTCTCACTTCATGCCGGTCTTTTGTGTGGTCGTGGTACTTCCCTTCCCTTCCGGTGAGCATGTCCATTCGTGCTACGGCAAAAGCAGGTGCATGGCCCTACCACAGAGGTTATTTAAAGTCACAACTACAACCGTAGATGATAGGTTTCCACGCTCCTCAGTCACCAGTTACCCTGGTCCTGATTCGCTCGCGATACACCCACGTGACTGTGAAAATTGCTCAAAGCAACAGGAAAATCTGCTGAGTAACAATACTTTTAAAATGGCTTCATATATAATCAAGAGACGATTTTATTTTTCATAGCTTTGTATTAAAATGTGACTTTATACGTGCTACTTAGTTAAGGGTTTTCCCTTTTTTACAGGGCTTTTTTCCTGAGGAATATTTCATGTTTTCCAAATAACAACAGAAAAAAAAATCGACGACATATAGAATTTGCTAAGCCGCAGTGGGGTAGCATGGTCGACTATGCCCTACTAGCCTCTGCACAGAGGAAGCCTTTGCCGATTCAGTAGCAAAGAGCCTTTGTAGTTTTGCCATGCCCGCAGTGGACTCTACTTGTTAAATCTTACTTCTATAATACGTGTTTTTGTGCTCGATCCACGACGCAAGATTCGCTTGTTATCTTTAGGCCTCGCCTCATTCTCTAAGCTAGGAAAAATTATCTTAACCACCATCATCACATAACTTTGATAGACTTGAGGCGGTAATGTGTGGAAAAAATGTTAGTAAACAATACGTAAGCAAGGGTCTAGTGTCTGGGTCTGAAATCGAGAGCATGGTGTCTAGATTAAAACACGTTGTAGTGTTTTTCACGATAAGTCTGTTTCTTGACTACACTAAGTTCTATGGAGAGTATGGCCTATACCAGCTACAAAAACACTTCTTGATAATTTTTATATAAATATACTGATACTTTTGAAGCTGATGACTACACTGGCATATAAGGTTACTTTAAATAAAGCGGAATGATGTTTCGATGATGTTTACATAAATAATATTTTTAAAGTAGGCAGATTATAGATATTACATAGTTTTTAGCTATTCTTATAAAAATGCTCGATTAAAAAAGCCCATAAAATAAGATCAAGTACAATTGTTTGTCCTAAAGGGAAAAAAGCTATTATGACTAAATATATATAACATTGCCCTAATCGCGGCTCCACCCTTATGCTGTCGACGTTCCTCGCACAAGAACACATTCGCTTCGTCATTTATCATCCGTGCAGCTAAGGGATGGATCAACCTTACGGTGTCCGTCTTTCCGTCTGATTACAATGTAGGCGTCGTCAAGGCATCCCCACTCACCATGAGGTGAGATGGCAGTCAAGTGCTGGCTAGTTTTGAATTTAAAAAATATTTACAAAAATTCAGTCCTCAACGAAGTATTTATCCACTATTTCTCATTCACATTTCATTTTCCATGATTTGAAACATCCCGAATAGTGTTTTTAAATACGTATCAAATACAAGTCAATGGCATTAGAGCTTTGTTCTGAATTGAGAAAATTTTTAACCATATAAAAATAAATGAAGGAAAGGTCTGATTCTCCTTGCTAGCACTTTAACAAAAATAAAACTCGATGCCATGTTCACCGACATTTAACTAATAACTTTCTACAGGCGTTTTACCAGCAAATGGTAAGGGCCTCTTTGTAAATGTGGCAAAAAAGAAAACTACACAACAATATTTTAATTTTAAAAACCACGTGCCCCTCTAGCAACCCCGCTGTGTGCAAAATTTTATAATAGAAAAAATACACTAAATAAGTAATTGCTATAACTTTAAATGAGACAATAAAGTGACAAACATTCATGACTTAACAGTCATTGTTGGTTATGAACCAGTTAATCACATTAGTCTTTTTTATGTGACATCTTCATGACCTGTGGGGTAGACCCACCAATAAAAGGGTGGACCCCGGCTATACTACCAGACTCATTCTCCAGATGAAACAGTTACAGAAATTATAATTCTATTGTATTTAAACTGTACAACGTATTTAAACTTAGGTCTTCTATAAGGCTTTCCGTGGTACTTTCCCGGACGAGCCTACCCAAACGTGCAACAGCAAAATCTCATGGGTGGCTTCACTATTTAATAAAATTTACGATAAAATTATTTTTATCCAAATTTTTACACCAGGCATTAACGTAGTTCGTACAGTGTTTAGCACGAAGGCGCTCCTTTTTTAACCGACTTCAAAAGGAGGTTATCAATTCGATTGGTATATCTTTTTGAACTTAATATTATAAACAGCTAGCTTACTGTAATGAAATTCCTACACCTAAAGTAAACCTACGTAAATAAACCTAAAGAACAATGTGAATTAATGTGAAACAGATGAAAACGTTAGGATAAAAATATATATAATATTGATACCTGAATGAGTAAAGGCCCATTTACACGATGCCATTTTCTTGTACATACAAGAGCAATAATTGAATGCAATAAATTGCGCGCAATAATTGTTTAGACCATTTGTTGTTTAGACCATGCAACTCATTTATTGCTTCAATTTAATTGTATACAACAGGCAAGAAACTGGCACCATGTAAATGGGTCTTAACTATAGCTATATTAAAACTTTAGCTATTATTATATTTGGCTTGGGACCGACTACAAACCTATCAATAGGTAGCTCATACAAATAATAGTATTTTATTAATATTAAACGTATTAGGTTTGCATAAGAGGTCAATTAAATTAAAACTTATTTATTTTATACCTTTTAGTTTTTGAAGTCGGTTTTTTTAAACGTACTTTTTTTAGATTATGTTTACAAATGGTTCTTCTTAAATTCGCATATTGATCGATATCACTATTTAACGACATTGTATTCTTGTACCTCAACTTACGTATCTTCTTCGCTCGAGTCCAATTTGGAAATGTCACTGCATTTCTATTGTTAAACTAAATCGAGTTGCATCTTAAAACTAATAATGAATTAAACTGGACTCAAGCTACGTTACCAACGGTTGTATTGGTATAAAGAAATTTTTCAAGTGTCACTTCTAACCGTGTTCCTTGCTGCAATAATATCCTATATACGAATCAATTTCAATGAAAATTTTCCAATGGAAGTATACCAACAAAAACGCTATTATTTTAGTGAAAAGTACAGAAATTTATAGTTAGTTTCAATATTTAGACAGTAATTTGGAGCTTTCTGTGATATGTCATTTAAAGAATCGAGTCATTGTATTCACTCTTTACTATCTTCACTCATTGGCTTCACTCTTTAGCTTGGGCACATTTACTGAAAATGAAAGTTTACGCGTTGCTGCAGGAATCCGTCTGGGGCACTAATTTGTCAATCACACCAATGCCCTTATGCTGTGTCAATATAGATGTAGATATATGCTCTCCACGGACTTTCTTGTCAAAATACGTACTATTTTGTGCCGCTTTTTCCGCCAAGATTCCCTGAACGGCATTATCCGTAGGGCTCCTATTTCCATTAACGTTCCTCCTATCTTAGAGGTGTTTTCACTTTAAGCCTTGTAGGGTTTATAAAACTTGTCAGACCTAGAGCCCACTGAAAAGCTGTAGTGACCACTGCTATTTTTCAGCGTGGCTCTAAAACAGTAGAGTCACCTGTCACGTGTGCACATCCATTTTGACTGAGCTTTTTTGATGATTCATGTTTGTGCTTTCAGTCTATTGGCTATAAAAAGCTTTATCAGCTGGTGTCCAATGTCGAGAGTTTGTTAAGAAAAACCTCATATTGGGTCCCACTAAATCTAGTTCAATTTAACCCTACAATCTAGTACAATTTAACACAGGTTTGTGCGTTTTTCGCGAAGAGGAAACTCTTCGTTGTATCTCCTTCTATTGAAGGCAATCGCTTTGTTGCCACAGTTTCGATCGGAATTCTTGGCGTTGGCATATCGAGCGACGTTAAATTTCGCAGTCATTTGGAAGGGAAAGCCAAGCTGGCTTAAAAAAGGCTCGGTGTCCTAAATAGAGCAAGACACTATTTTCTAACAGCATATCGTCAGAGCTCTATAAAACACGGAATCGGCCGTACATGGAATAATTGGCACCAAAATAAATTCCAATTTCACCACACCACCTTGATGGTTGACAGTCCACCACGTGTGTGTTTTTAGGCAATTTTCTTACGCGTACAGCTGCTTTGTGGAACCAATTGTCGCCAGCGGTATTTCCGGGCCGATACGACTTAGGGCCCGTCAAGAGAACCTTCTCCCATCACAATGATCGGAAACGCAATTGTGACTCCTCCGATGTTGTAAGTGTCCATGGGTGGCGGTGATCGCTTACCAATAGGTATGATACACCTTGCGCGCTTGCATCTTTTTTCCATAAAAAATATAGCTCATAAAAAGGTCGCCATGAGCTTTATAGACTACCTAAGCAGGCATTCGTGCATTAACAAATGAGGGGATTTGCGCTTACGAATCATCGGAATTCGTTATGTGTACTATGAAATTTACAGCTGTCCACTTTTAATCATTATATGGATATGGTGAGAAACACTGCGGTCCCTTGTGTATGCGGTGTAATAGTTTTACCGAAGTTATAGGCGAACACGAACTACACTTTGTTGTAAGTTAGCCATACTTACGTATGTATGTTAACTTATCATGTTATCGGTTTATTGTCGACTGAGAGGCCTTGAGTTTTGGTCAGGTTAATTTTTACAAATGCGAGTTATGCTATGAACCTGAATCACTTGACTGAAAACGTTGTGAGCAATCCTGAAAATGGCACCTATGGATTTAGATACGCATTTTTATTATATTTTAGAAAATGTATGAAAATAGATAGGATATTCTTTAATATTTATGACAATTTTTTACGGCGCCAGTTTTTGTGGGTTTCCTAAAATGTAACTTATGTACAATTTTTCTGCGAAATTTTAAGAGTAAAAAACTTAAAGGTCTACCGAAATAAAATGAACAGAATGAAAAACCTATGTTAGGTTCAAGTTTTAACTATTTGCATTCAACACATTATTTAAAACTAAATGTTAGTTTATTGTCGAAGTCAAGCTACTCATAAAAGATTAAAGAAATACCCTTTTATCACATTACTGACCAACCAACTGAAATAAACTACGATAATTACATATGCGTCAAAGATAAGATACGAGAATTCGGGCGAAAAAAATAAAATTAGATAAAGCTTGTAGCCGGAGTAGTAAGCCCAGTATTTTGATTTGATTTCACCTTTAAAGTTATAATACCGAACTGACCTCGAGAATAGTAAGCTCCACGTGGAGAGTTATAAGAGCCGTGATAGCTCAGTGTCCGGGCGCTCGCCTTTAATTCAATAGACTCGAGCAACCTGAGTTCGATCCCCGGTGCCGACACAAATGAAGTTTTAAACTTAAAGTGCCGACTTATCACGTGCTCCGCGGTGAAGGAAAACATCGTGAGGAAACCTGCATATTTTCGAAATAATAACAAAAAAAAAAATTTCGAAGATATGTGTAGTCCGCCAATCCACATCGAAGCCGCGTGGCGAACAATGCCCTGATACTCTCTGTATAGAGGAGGCCTTTGTCCAGCAGTGGGACATGTATAGGCTGTAACTTTACTTTACTTTTACGTGGAGAGTTTGAAATACAAGTAACCTCAACAAGTGAAATAAATATAAATAAACAATAAATTCTGAAGCTCTCAAGATTGTGGCCAGTTCTCTCTATGAAACAATTATTACATTTACAGTGAAGCTTTTAGATCAATCGAAATAATTCAATGGAAATGGTGGAAAGAGCGTTACAAGATATGGGAATGGTTAAATCTTGATGATTAGATACGGATGATTTAAAGTGTGAAATAATCCAGATATGTCAATATGATATAATGGCTTTGCAACGACAAGTAAAAAAACTGACTACCTGTGTTAATTATCATGTTACCATAGATATAAACTACATAGTTCTACAAGAGTAACCATAGATACAAACAGCAAAACGATGCGCTATTCTTCCTGGATTCTCCAAGTGTCCTTACTCTCATTATTTTTCCGTTGGTTTATTTTTTAATATTGTATTACTAAAAGAATGCTTAAATTTAAATTAGATAAAATACGTTGACATTTTGATCGGTATTCTACAAATGTTAATATTTCATTTTCATTATAAGAAACTTAAAATAAATTTTAAATGGGATAATTTATACAAACAAGCAAAACTTAACTAAAAATAAGGATGTACTCATTTTCAATTGCGAAATCGAACTATAATGAGAATTAACACAGTTTAATGAAACAAAAATGGCTGAACTCGCACAGCTCATATCGTGAACAATGGTTTCACCTTATATTATACGGTCGTAGCCTACACGTGCCTATAAGATGGAGAGATCCGTAGATATCCAAAAAAAAAAAAAAAAAAAAAAAAATATCTTTATTCACATAGACGCTTGCGCGTTCTTATGAAACGTCAAAATTTTACAAGAAATGAACACGTTCGTAAGTTACCACCGGTTCGGAAAGCAGTTTCTGTTGAGAAGAAACCGGCAAGAAACTCAACAGTTGCTCTTTTTAAAAAAAAATCAGTTTACAAATAATAGTACATGTACAATAGTCTTGTTTTAGCCTACGTGAGTATCAACAGTATTAACCCCACACATTGGCGTCGTCAAGATATTCAGCAATAGAATAATAGGCTTTAGCCATAAGTTTACTTTTAATTTTTCGTTTAAATTCATCAAGTGGCAGACTTAATATCGACTGTGGGATTTTATTATACATGCGCACACCTTGCCCCATGAACGACCTGTTTACTTTTTGTAAACGAAACAATGGCGTAGTTAGTTTGTCCTTATTTCTAGTATTTAGTTTATGTCTGTCACTATTCTTTAGATAACTATTAATATTATTTTTAACATACAAAATGTTACAATAAATATATTGAGACGCAACAGTGAGTATATTAATCTCTTTAAAAAGGTCTCTGAGTGTATTCCGGGCTCCGATGTTATAGATTGCTCGGACAGCTCTTTTTTGAAGAATAAATATAGAATTTATATCAGATGCACTACCCCACAACAAAATGCCGTAAGACAAGATGCTGTGGAAATAACTGAAATAAACAAGTCTGGCAGTGTCGATGTCTGATAGCTGCCTAACCTTCCTAACTGCAAAAACAGCGGAGCTTAACCTGTTCGCAAGAGATGATAGATGGGGACTCCATTGGAGCTTTGAATCCACTGTAATTCCCAAGAATACAGCGGACTCAACAGGATTAAGGGTTACGCTATTTAATGTTAAGCTAAAACTTCGCCTTCTTACGCTGGGAAGGGTAAAAAGAAGGCATTTAGTTTTTTTAGCATTTAACACCATATTATTAACGGTAAACCAGTGGAGGATACGCGAAAGTGCACTATTCACGTCGTCATAATCCGATACGTTTCGGTCAACCTTAAAAATGAGCGATGTGTCGTCAGCAAACAGTACAATATCACATAACTCACTGGCATAAAAGGGGAGATCATTTATATACACTAAGAATAATAATGGACCCAAGATTGATCCTTGTGGGACACCCATTTTCATGGGGGACCCTGTGGAATTTACATCATTTATAGATACTTTTTGAATTCTATTATTAAGGTAAGAGGCAATGAGAATTGAGGGCGATGTCACGAATGCCATAATAATCTAACTTTTGAAGGAGGGTTTCGTGGTCTACACAGTCGAAAGCCTTTGAAAGGTCGCAAAAGACACCTATTGCATCTTGTGACCTTTCCCAGGCGTTATAAATATGCTTGACAAGTGCGACACCCGCATCCGTTGTCGATCTGCCTTTAGTGAATCCATATTGCTCATTGTGGAAAATTTTGTTCATATTAAAATGTACTAAGAGTTGATTTAAAATTAGTTTTTCAAAAATTTTACTCAGAGATGGCAATATGGAGATAGGTCTGTAATTTCTTGGATCATTTTTATCCCCACTTTTGAAAACGGGGATTATCTTACTGAATTTCATAAGATCTGGAAATATTCCAGAATCTATACATTTGTTAAAAATATTTGCCAAATATGGTGCAATATACGGCATTATTGTACTCATTAATTTTATGGACATGCCCCACAAATCTCCTGTATTTTTAAGATTAATAGAATTCAAAACTTTTATAATATCATTAGTATCTATGTGATTAAATTTAAACGTTTGTCGACAATAGGTAACATTATTTTTTAATACATTAATTGCATCAATGGGAGAGGATTTTAACGTGCATGTAACATTAATTGCAATTTCTGAAAAATAACTTTCAAAACTACTTGCAATTTCGTTATCTGAAGTTATGGGTGTATTGCCTATCACTAGCTTTATAGGTTCCCTGAATTTCTTGGGTCTTCCAGATATACAGGTAATGATGTCCCATGTAGCTTTTATTTTATTACTAGAATTTAAAATCCTATTTCTTATGTAGATAGATTTTGCATGTATACAGACTTTTTTAAATATTTTTGAAAAATTTTGTACCCGTTTATGGAAATTAGGGTCGTGATTCCACTGCCTCATATTATATAATTCATACAGTGAATCCCTACTTTTATATATACCCACTGTTGCCCAGTCACTAAATTTTAATTTTGATTTTTTAACAATTGTGCGGGGTTTAAAAATATGATTATAGGAAGTTATGAGAAAATCAACCATTGATCTATAACAATCATTAGGGTTATTGACTCCGATATCTTTATGGAATACATGCTGTGCTACTTTATCTTTAAAAGAATTTAGTCTCCTAGCAGTGATTGGTCTACACCTGATCTTAATTTCACTTGTAGTAATGTTTTCATTTATTGAAAATTTTAAACCAAGATGATCAGAGCTCAGATAATTTATAATAGATTTGTCATATACTTCATTGTGACAGAAAACGTTATCGATACATGTGGAGGATAAGTTAGTAACACGAGTTGGTTCATAAAAAAGATTTTTAAGTTTGAATGAATTAAATAAATTTAAAAGCCGCTTACTAAGTTGTGTTACTTGTAATAAATCCACATTAAAATCTCCACAAACTATGACTGATTTACTAGTTAAACACAGTTTCTTAAGGACATCATCCATGACACACTCAAACTGGTCGAAATCACCGGAGGGGGGTCGATACACGCATACTATAATATACTGTTGACTCTCAACGCAGGATAATTCTATAGAACGTTCGACAGAGAGTGCCATTATATCCTGTCGATTTTTACAGACTATATCATTTCTAACTAACACAAGAGAGCCACCGCGTATAGCATTTACTCTTACGAACGAACTTAACATTTTATAATTCTCTATATTTACAATATTACAATTCTTATGTAACCATGTCTCTGTGAAGCAGATGACATGAATATTAAATTTTCTAAGGAACAGTTCTATTTCAGGTTCTTTGCCACCCAAGCCTTGTATATTTTGATGTACAATATTTAATTTCTGTGGCCTAGGTGTTGTCTCAATGTTTAGTTTAAACTAACATTGTTTGATGACGGATTATTACATGTTAAAATATTCTTAGTTGTACTATGTACAACTGGGTTCTGTATATTGTATGCTACTAAAGTAGCAATTTGTTTCTTATAATATAATGGCAAATACCAAGTATTTTTTGTCACCTTAAAACTAGATTTAATAAAATTATTCATGTCAAAATAAAAGAAAGCGTCACTATGACGGTGAGTTGTATTATATATAGTCATGTTAAGACTATATATGTATTTATTTTGTTCCTCTGTAAGGAAAGAGGAATATGGAAATGAGCATATTATAAATTTACACTTAGTCTTATAATGTAAAAAAGAATATTGATGCAAGGCCTTAGTCACATCTTAGTATCAGGGGGAGGGTGGGAGCCTGTTTAAGAAAATAAAAACAATATTAATGTGCATTAAACAACAGTAATATTGAAAGTTGTGGTTACTCCACAAAGAACATGAAAAATAGTGGGTCACATATTTCGAAAATATCATTAAAAAGAGTGCAGAATAAAAAAAAATCATCAATATAAAAAAACATGTCCACACAGTGTCCATTATTAGTCGTCAATACGTCTACTGTGCCACATGTCGTTCCAAATGCACTGAATATTTTTTTTCTATATGTAAAAAATTACCAAAGCTATACATTAACACAGTTGTAGGGCCACGCAGCAGCTTACATAAATTGGCAGTGTCGTCCGGGATAACACCACGGCCGCAAAGAAGACCAGCGCGGAGTGAAAGTCTAATCTTTTGTGTTTCACCTTGTGAGTGAGGTAGAAAAGAATTACCCAGTGGTTGAAATAGAATACAATGTCATATAATTAACACTGTTTTTACGAAAATAAAAACTTTTTTATTCTGCTGTAATTATTCGATCGTCCACAGACCTTTTCTCCTACGCATGACCGTCGGATACATATAAACCTTTCTCTTGAATCACTCTATCTATTAAAGAAAACCGCATCAAAATCCATTGCGTAGTTTTAAAAATCTAAGGATATACAGAAATACAGCGGGACGACTTTGTTTTATATTATGCAGTAATCATACATACAATTAATGGTTTAAAATAATCTCTTGTATATTTTTAAGCCTTCGCTGGTATTCGGAAATTATAAGACATGATCGTTGTTCCTAAATGAACATATATTCTATTTTAAAAATGAATAAATGTTTTTTACCTTTTTGTATGTAATCTTTTTCGATGATTTTATATAAAAACGTATTTGCTTAAATTATTAAAGTTAAACTGAATTGGAGCTTTTGGAAGTCAAGGTTATGTCATAGTTATAGTTCCTAAACTTATCACCGCGGCTGGTGACAACAACGCTGATTCTTTATTCGCTCAAAGGCATAACTATTCAGCGAGGAAATGTTTCTAGCGTTCTTAATACTATACTGAGTGGGCTAGGTTCGTTGCATATTATCATATGTAATTTAAATCTGTAATATGTATCTGTTTTAATGTAATTTGTATTCAATATTGTAAATAACTTGTTTTTAAATAAATTTTTACTCTTATATGTATTTTAATAATGAAAGAATTTGCGGTGACGTTAGCCTTCTATGTAAGTATATCTATATAACCCTTAAAAGGCTACTCATAAATTTTGGTTGAAAAATTGATGAAGAAAAGACATTTTTATTTAAACACAATATCTGCTTATATTCGATAACTTTAAATCAGTGAACGCTAATAAAAAATGGCAGCCGCACGTTCATACAATTGATTGTTAATAAATAGCACCACAAATCCCACTGACAGTTATCACGCGCATCGCACAGATATACAAATCAATAACACACTGAATTATCGTCAAACAAACTTATTTCATAGTTTAACGTAAGTCTACATCCTTAAAACGCCTCGCGTTACGGTTTTATAATGAGGTCCAGGCTAGGCGCCTCGTGCGCCAGGCCACCTCAAGCCCGTCGGAACTGTAAAGGCCCTTAAGGCCAACAGTGGCTCATCCAGCCCAAAAAAAAAAAACGGTTTTATAAACCCCGCGCCGTCACGTTATAGTTTTTCGTTATGTCATTTAGGAGCGACAATAATGCTTCCATCTTTATTTGCGTTCACTGCATTGAATCCATTTTGAACTCGACGCGAAGGCATACAGATTCCGACGAATACTCCAAGTTGAAAGTTAGTTGGGCCGTGATCCCGTGCTCATTCGAACTATGGCATGATATATAAACGCTTGTGGTATACTGGCACTGCGAACATTAGCTTCACCGCGTATTGAAGATGCAAATGATTCTCTAGGATTTACTATTTCCTGAAACATAACCGCGACACTTTAGTCTAACGAACTATATTTTAAAATGTTATTATATTGCGCTTTAGAATGTCTTTTCTTAGAAAAGACAATTAGTGGCAAAAATTTAGACCCACCTGTTCCCTGTGCTTTAAGGTAAATGTAATTGCCAAAGCGATAAAAACTATATTAGAAAATATTATTACGATAGCCACTATAAAAAAAACATTAGCTAACACCATTTTGAACAGATTATCGGATATTTACATTGCCAATTTTGATGATTGGTATGTATGAGGGCTAACTGGAAACTGAAAAATATAAATAAAAATAGCATTTTATAACGAAAATAATTGTTATCGTTTATGAGCCTCGATAATACTTCGCACAGTGATGCATATCTTTATTGTTCATTATGAATCCTTGAATTTACATTTAATCGGAATATACCTTTACGGTTCAGTATTAAATCAAATGTTCCGCTAGATTTCTCGTTTATTCCTGCTGTTAACAAAAATGTATTACAATGTGATAAAACTAATATAAATAATAAAAGTTTATTGAAATATATGCATTCTTCATTCTTTACCGGGGAAGTATCGGTAGAGGTTTTTAATAGCACATTTTCAATCTTAGACCATGAGGGTAGGTATAATCTAAACCCAATTCCAGGGAACTCCCTACGTTTGAGATTTTTTAAATATCATTGAGGGCTGAATAACAAACATAATTCCCGATAATGGAAAGTGCTGATCCTTCATCCTTCGCTGAACTTAAGAAGGCTGTATTTTTGAGACTGGTTCTTTTCCAAGACTTGTAAATAAAAATTGCCCTTCATTGCTAATTGCTAATTTAATTAATTTAAAATTTCCCTTGTCTTCAGGCAGTTATGGTCATATCCAAGGATTCGTCAAATTACTTTGCTTTCCTTGTTTTATTTTTATTCATATCCTTTGACGCCCCATACTATCTAAATAAGAATTTTTATACTTACAAATACACTTCAATGTAACTGTTGAGATTTTCGGATTTAGATTATCCTGTGGATATTCAATTTTATTTGATAATTGATAAATGTTGGAAAAAATGCTTCTCAAGATGCTCCTAGGAGTATGCTCTAACTGCTTCATATAATACAATTAATATAGTACTGCTTGTAATACAGTATTGCTAACAGTTAAGTAACTATTATACTATTTGCACTAAGTTGTATAATACAATGCTAAACTTAAGCATAAATGCAACGGGCACAGGCGTGGGAAAAAAATGGCATTTGTGGGTTAAGGTCTGGACAGGGTTTTTGGGACGTTTTCACAGCCCCTGTAGCTAATAGAACATGACAAGAACTGGTTGTGATAAAACTCCGCTATGTTGCCTTACTTTTTTGGGGATCTAGTGGATTTCTCAGAAGATGAGGAAGTCTTTAAATAAGGAACAATTAAACAATAAACATTTCCATCGGAAACGCGGTGGTAAAGGTAATGTAGCGGGATATCCCTGTACGACCGGGTTTTGCACTTCATTGAAATCCATTTCTTTTGGATTATCTCGTAAAACTACGTGGTGTTTGCAAACCCTCATGATTGTGGAAGTATTTCTGACTTTGCAAAAGTCATGGGATTTGGCGAGTTATACGAGCATCCTTTGATGCATGTTTTTCGAACTAATGTCGCGAAGAAGCTCTATTTTACGTAAATGTCTATAATTATAGACTACGTTTGGTTTGAACGCTTTTGAAATTGCCTTTTGGGCGGGAGATGACGCTGGGCAGCTAGATATAGATAGGTGATGGCCGTTTGCGTTCGGCCGGTTTCCGTTTCGCCACCTATCTTGTGGTGATATTTGCCCCTTTGGCGGTGACCGTTGACTTAGAAGGGTGCAGTTGGCTCGGTTTCAAACTCCAGCGTCGAGCAGCGAGCAAGGTCACAGTCGTTATGGCGCAGGAATATTCCTTCGCGGATTACGAGGCAGGTGTAGCAATGGTCCTTCAATGCCCACGTGGGAATACAATGGCGGTGCAAATATCCGGGCTCAATGCCCAAAAATGCGGGAATAATTTGCACATGCACCAAGGCAAAAGGCGTTGTTTTTGAGGCTTAATGCTCAAGTGAATCGAACTTGCAAACACGCGTCGACTGCTGTGTTTCTTTGCTCAACCGACACAATAATGAAAGCCACACACTGCACAACAAACAACCACTAAGTTAGTTGAGCTACAAGTGGAATGTCTGCGACATCCACCGCACTCCCCGGGCCTTGCCCCAACAGATTACCATTTTTCCGGAATTTGGAGTACTTCTTACAAGGAAAAAAATTCAAATCCGATGCGGCAGTCGAAATCGCCTTCAAATAGTTTATTGATTCTCACCTCCATGGTTTTTTTTAGAAAAGAGATCGACTGGCAACCTATGAGATGGCAAAAGTGCATAGATAACAACGGCGCATACTTTGATTAATTAAATATATTTTACAAAACAAATTGACTTTATCTTCCTTACGTACAAAACGCCAATTTCATACGTAAGGAACTAATATTAACTCATCTATACACTTTCGATCGCATAATGTTATTAAAATATGATAGATAAAACGTCTGATTAATAATTTAAAACAAATGCTCAAATGAAGAAATAACACAATAAAGATAAACTCAATTCTAATCCACGTCTTATTGGTAACTAGCTGTTGCCCGCGACTACGTCCGCGTGGAATAGGGTGAAAGCGAAACATTCATACAGATACAGGCAGATATCTTATTCAATGCCAAAGCAGTGGTAATAAAAATTTTGCTATGCTAATAAAAAAGAGAAACGGCTTAACAGATTTGGGTGTAACTTTCACTATTGCATTATAGTAAACTTCAGTTAACATTAAGTGTTAGATTTATTCAAATCGGTTCATAAATAAAAAAGTTATATCGACTTAAAAAAATGTTCTGATTTTTAGAATTATTTTTTTTTGCGGCAACAGAAATCTGTGAAAATTTCAACTGTCTATGTATCACGGTTCATGAGATATTTGTTTGAACTCGCTAATCGCAGCGACTACTGGTCCGATTAGAAGAATTCTTGCACTTTAAGATAGCCCATTTATTGAGGAAGGCTACTTTTTAAGCACGATATAAAATTTAGTATATACAGGCGGAGCCGCATGCGAATAGATAATATACTTGATATATTATATTTGTTTTTGATTTTGATTTTGTCCCGTGTGGTCACACTCCAATGTTAATGCTGACTGCGCGATGGAGTGATCAAGCGAGTGGTATACGCGGACTAAACACAATTTCGCCTGAGCCACACCCAGTGATGATCTCAGTTTCAATTATGTGCCTTTGTAGAGACTTTACTTTAAGAAGCTGAAAATGTAACCCGTACTATTTTACTCCGACTTTGAGCGTGATTTTATGTGCAGGAAGGCCACTTGCAGTAAGTGAACTTAATAAATCAACCGGCTAGTTTGTGGCTTGGTCATTGCTTGCAGTGAGCATAATAAACGCATTATGCTCATTGCAAGCATAACCCAGAATTATCCTGATATCACATCAGGAGAATTTTTGACGCATCTTAACTGTCAAATGCAACTTATATTTTTGAGACCAGAGATAAGAACGCTTCTGTGAGGCATTTATTTCTTCGCTTTAGTTCCCTGATTACTGACACGAAGAGCTACGATTACCATTGGTCTTTCATCTCGGCGTATGTACTGTAGTGTTCTGTTAATGGTCTCTACGGACGCGCAGTCAAAATTCAGTCTCAGTTTACTTTTTTACTTTATTTTAATGTCTATAACATATTACTGACTCCAATGTGCGAGATAATGAATAACGTTCCCTATCAGCACTAAGTCGTGTTCGGTTTTCGTCATTAGATTCTTGAGATCCAATCGCTCTAATTCTTTTTAATTCTATCGAGGCATTTTTGTAATAAATGCTAAAAGTCGATACCTAATCTAATATTTTTTTTACGAAAGTTCAATTATTTATAAAATACTAAAAAATAAGTATCTTAATTACAAAAAAAAAAATATCAGGTACAATTTGTAAGAGAGTGATAAATAACAAACACAATTTTCGAACCAAAAAGCAAAATCAGTAATATCCGAATATCCTAGCTTAACCAAATCCATTTTTTATCTATATTCCTAAACAGTGACAGATTTAATCCTCTGGTCGCCTAGGCATATTAAAGATTGCCGCCCCCTACTCGCTAGAAAGCACAGAAAATTAAATGAAATAAATTAAAATTATAATAAAAAACAAAGAAAGTTAGTACATGATAACATGAAGCCAAAGCATAGTACTTACTTATCAGGCCCGCTTGATTTATTATAATTTTATAGAATATCGCCTACGCAGAGAAGCGAGAGGTGAAAGAAGAGCGGCGCTACTAAAAAAATCCAACTAATTTGCAGCCCCCTACATTTGGCGAGGGCGCACCACTGCCTATAGCAACTAACCAAATCGCAAACAAAATGGGGAACAAAACTAAAAACGTACCTATCGTAAATCTCAATCAAAGAAATTCGCAATATTACTATTCAAATTCGAATGGTCAGCATTTGTATCGTAATTAACTTGTGAAAATGTGTTTATAGCGCATTTTAAGAATTTAACAACGCCATCTAGTTTTTACACGGGAACTAATTTCTTATCCGTAACTTACCTACGCTGGACTTTAAATTGACTTTAAAAAATTCTATCAATTGAAGATTTTTTTAAATAAAACTTTTATTAGTATGAAACTGAAAATTCATGTTATCGTAGTTTAACATTGTATCGCTGAGCTGTCAATTGAAAAATTTAAAACTATTCCAATTGAGTCAGTAGTTTATAACTATATCTTATGTTTGATTAAACTCTCTTAAATCTTGTTTTTGATTGCGATCAAATGAAACTCACATATTGCGAGTAAGTTATCAGCCCCGGATCTTCAATTTTTTTTGGGTGGGGCAAAAACTGAGAAATGCCGCCCACGCCCACTTATATTTATTTTTACCTATATCATCTACAAGGAGGCTTTTATAAGTGTATCCATTTTTTTTATTAAATACTAGACATGAATAATGTTATATAATAATGATAAATACTTAAAATCGATTCTAAATCGTAATTAATTTAATACATTCATTTGAACTTATCTCAAAAAGTGCGTAATTTATGGGCAACTCATTTATTTTACGCGCGATCATTCTAACACGCACACAATTTCGTTTCAAAAGTATACGACGCATTTATGAATGACTACCGCATTGTCAACAATTTCTGTTTTTTAGGGAAAAGAATGGTATTTTTTTTAATAAAAAAAGTTTGTTTTTATTTCAATAAACGAATTACGAAACGATTATATTACCGAGTCTAAACCTTCTATGTGAATTTGGGCACCTTTAGAAAAGCCACCCTGTATAATTTCAGCTATTAGATGTCCACTAACTGAATGACATTTGAAGAAAGCCTATAGTATATATAGTAACGTGGCAAACGCGAAAGTGGAAAAATTACAGTTTCAAATAAAGTTGACAAATTCTGTAAATCTGACAGTTTAATAGAGTTTAAACTGTTTAATCTTACATTTTAAAACTGTTAGTTTTACAGAATTGTAAAATATAATATTTGGGAATGCAATTTTTCCACTTTTGCGTTCGAAGCCAGTTAAGTTACTAATTATTTATTTCAAACTATAAGCGTTCCTGTTTTATTTTTTCCGTGTGTATTTAGCCAACTTATTTACAGATATATAGACATAAACGTGTAGGATATAATTATATTTTATACACAGCACAGAATAGGATTTAAAATAAAAATATGCATAATAAAATTAAAATCAAATCAAATATAATATTTGTGAATTGAAATTGCAATTTTACTCTTCAAGCTTTTTGTTCAGCAAATAAATCTATGACCTTGTCATAATTTAACTCGTGTACAATTCGATTTTCTATCGCTAAGATTACAAGACTCGATAAGCGTTCCTGGCTCATAGAAGATTGCAAATAATTTTTAATTAGTTTTAGTTTGCTAAAACTTCGCTCACAGCTTTCAGCTGTAGTGGGGAGCGTAGAATAAATTCGCAGGGCAATACAAATATTAGGTCCTTACATATGAAATTGGCGTTGTGTACGGGAGGAATATAAAGTCACTTTTTTAGTAAAATAAATTAATTTGTTATCTATGCACTTTTGCCATCTCATAGGTTCTCATAGGTTCATTGATTCCTTTACTAAAAAAAACATGGGGGCGAGAATCAATAAACTCTTTGAAGGCGGTTTGAAATGCCGCATCGGAGTTAATTTTTTTTCCTTGTAAGAAGTTCTCCAAATTCCATAAAAAATGGTAATCTGTTGGAGTTGTTAACATTCCAATTGTAGCTCATCTAACTTAGTGGTTGTTTGTTGTGCAGTATGTGGTCTTGCGTTGTCGTGAAGAAGCAGTGGCCTAGAGCGATTGAACAATCTCGGTTGTTTAGCAGCTATTTTTTCCTTTGTGGTTTGCAGTTGCTGACAATAGATGTCTGCTGTAACCGTTTGGCCAGATTTTCAAAAAAAATTTTGGAAAGCTGTAGTGAACGTCACCGGTGCTAGTCCACCAAACAATCACAAGTAACTTTTTCTGAGTCAATTTCCGTTTAGCTGGCTTTTGATTGGGCTGGGTCTCCAGGGTTCAGACATTGTAACAAGCGCTTCCGATTATCGTTGAAACCAAAAACGTACCGTGCTTTCTTTTGCGACGCCAGCGCCATACATATCATTAATCCTTCGAACTGTTTCTGCAGCACTGGTGCCACGGTAGAACTCCTTCTCGTAAATATACCGATATTTAATGTTTTCCATGGTGCGGTATGGAATGAATTTATAAATTTGAATTTAGTAGTCTTAACCAAAGAGGAGATATTTCAGATCAAAGTGGTCAGTATGAAAAAACGCTAAGTTTATATGTAAGGACTTAATATTAGGAAAAGCATCCTGCAAATCATGCGCATAGATCTGTTGCAGGAGAGAGACAGCGCCTCGCGAATAAGCTTAGCTTAAGTAACCAGTGAAATCTGCATGATTAGTAGTTTTCAAGTTTATCGCGAACAGACAGACAGACGGACAAACAGACAAAAATTCCAAAAATGGTTTTTGTTTTCTATAACACTTTTTATGATACCCTATTTAATTTTTTCATAAATATTTTCAATTTACAGACACGCGGATTCTACGCTTTTGTTATAGTATAGATAGTCTACGCGTTATTTTTAAATTTTAAGTGTTTAAGGCAACTGTTCAAACATGCAAGCGTTTGAAAGCGAGTAAGCCTTGTGGCATACACGGCCCGTTTTGCGGACAATGAGCGAATGTCATTGCGGGGCCACGCCGCGCACCGCCGCTGTTTAACGCAATCGAATTCAACTCAAGAGCAATCAACGACATACGAAAACGGCAGACATGAAAAGCGAAATATCAAATTGATTAAATTATTGTTAATCACCAAATATTCTATATATAGAATACTTTTTTATTTTGAAGTGAACACTTTTAAAGACACGTTGAGCAATTTCAGATAGGGAAAAATTCCATGTTAATATTTTGATATCATTTGGTTTTCACTTGGATAATATATGCCTTCAAATTACTAGTGCGGCCATGCAGGAAAATCCCTGTGTTTGCTGAAAATCGTCGTCTGTACGTTTTGCGCGAAATAATACATAAAATATCTAAAAGAAATAGGATATAATGTAAAAATATGTAATTCTCAATGATATGGACGCAGGGAGTATAATTAACGAACCAAATGTATTTGTTCAGCACATTTAAAAAAAAGTCAAAAATAATTTAAGACGGACGACGAAAAGTTAAGATTTCACATTGAAAATTTATCCAATAAATCTTTTTGTTTTATCGTATGGTGAATTTTATTTCGTTACATCTCTTTTACAAAAATCCTTATTAATATTTTTAGAAAAAAACATTAATTGGTGAGCTCAATTAAAAATTGGATAGTTTCATTGATTTTTTAAATTAACATTTAATCACTGCTTATTAAACTCGACATGAAGATAAGAATAGAGTCTTACAAATAAATATTATGATCTACGTACAATACCTGTAAGACTTGACTTTCCTCGTCGAATAGTTTGAAATTGTTAAACAATCATTCAACGTCTTAGTATTTGGTATTTATTGGTTTTTAACGTTTATCTCCAAAATTAGTGGAGCTATGAATAGCTAAGATATGAATATCTTATCAGTGTTACCCTTCCATCAATATAAGTGCAGTTACTTTATTTATCCGTTGTAATTAAATTTCAGAAATATGTTTATTTTTAAACAGGTTATAAGAAGATTTAGGTATAAAGGAATGTTGATTGGTGAGAATGGGAAAAGTTCAAAAAAGATTGAATGTAAAAACTTTAATTTATGCTTATATTATATAACCATTCTTGCCTTAAAATTAAATTTTTTAAAATAAATTGAGACATAAAAAATTACCTCAAGATTAGTTACAAAATTCTATTCGTTAAAGCCAATTTTCTGAAAAATATATCAGCGGGTTTTACGACTGTCTAAAAAGCTCTTTAAGCGTTTATGAGAACTCTACTTAGGAATACTGATTATGAATAGTGTTATAGTTTTATTTTAAGGTACGCAGGCTTAGTGTTGACAAATGTTTAATTGTAGTAGTGTCACGCAATAAAAAGCCATCAGGTGTTGCAGATGTTCTTGCCCAAGAACATTGGGCAAGAACATCTGCAAGGTTGAATTCATTAAAAATCAGGTAAACCGCCTGCTCCCTCTACAACTTTTCAAAAAAAGAGAAATAAAAGAACAAGGAGGAATAAAATATACTGTTTCATTTTTAATTTTCAACGGAAAAACTATCACTTTGAAAGCCTTCGATTTTTTTTAAGAATGGAATTGTGTCAAATATTAGGTTGGGGAAAAACTCTTTTCGCAAATAGTATGTATGAACTTATTATATAACCTTTTTGACTATACCATTTATATGTGGTATTATTAAAAATTTTAAAAATTCCAAATTTAAATTAGGAAAATGTGTGATTTTCATTTGTTTTTCTTACTGTTAAGATGAATGATTCTAATGAAGAAATTCGATACATTTTAAAATTTTACTACTAAAAAGGTAAAAATGCAACTCAAGCCGCGAAAAAAATTTGCGAGAGTAGCACAAATTTGGTTTAAGCGTTTTCAATCCGGAAATTTTGATGTCAAAGATGCACCTCGCTCTGGCCTGTTACGGATAAAATGGTCAAAAATTATGATGTACCTGAAGAACTGGGAATTGACTACAAAACAGTTTTGGCGCATGATGGTTTCCTCATGAGCTCACCGAAAGAAACCTAATGAACCGTGTGCTCATTTGGGATTCTTTATTACAACGTAATGAAACCGAACCATTTTTGAAAAATATGATAACTGGTGATGAAAAGTGGATCACGTACGACAAGAACGTACGAAAAAGGTCGTGGTCAAAGGCTGGTCAGGCTTCACAGACTGGCGAAACCCGGCTTATCTCGCAACACGGTAATGTTGTGTGTATGGTAGGATTAGAAGCGCATTATTCATTATGAGCTGTTACCGCCAGGCAGGACCATCGATTCTGAACTCTACTGCGAACAACAGCAAAAAGTTGAGAAAAAGCGGCCGGAATTAATCAACAGAAGGTTATATGATAACGCTAGACCTCACACATCTTTAGCTACTCAGTAAAAAATAAGAGAGATTGGCTGGGAGATGTCAATGCATCCACCGTATAGTCCGGACCTTGCTTGCACCTTCAGATTTTCACTTGTTTCGGTCTCTTCAGAATTCTTTAGGCAGTGTCAGGTTAACATCACGAGAGGACTGCCAAAACCACTTGTCGTGTTATTTTATCAGAAGCCCCAGAATTTCTATAGCAATGGGATCATGTCCCTACCTACAAGATGTTGTGAAAGTTATCGAACAAAATGGCACCTACATACTTTAATTAAATGTAAATAAATATTAAAAAATGTTTTGAATTTTCACATAAAACGCGAAGAAACTTTTTCAGCCTATTACTTGTGTGTTAGAAACGGCACTTTGAAAGTTTAAAAATATTTAGTCGGAGAACTTATTTTCAATATTTAATGTCACATCGATTAGTTAATTTTACAGAGATATGCATGTATAAAGCATAATACAGACGGCAATTTGACGAGTTGACGATTTCGGATTGAGTCCAGTATATTTTAAGTATTTTATCTTGTCAACAGGATTTTACTAATAACATAACAAATTTTATTATATTATGTAAGACGTTGTGACGTAGAGGCAGTGTCTCAAACATTATTAAATGTACGATGAACTCACCTTTTATTTTTAGCAATCAAATTGCTAAAATCGTATCAAAGTTAAGAACAAGATATTCCCAGTTTTATCTGTTAAATCGTTATCATAGTAAATGATTAAGCAACCAAGCATTCGTATCTTCAAAATCGAAGCATATAAGTTACGCGAAAGGATTAAAAAATGTAGTAATCGACTTCTCTATTTAAATGTATGTTTGAATAAACCTTCATTTTTCAACGTTGTCGCTTCTAATAGAGTCTAATGCGATGAGCGGAGAAGTCGGTTTCGATAAAAAAAAATAACACTGCCAGTTATAACGTTACTGTAAGTCGCATTCACGTTCTCCGATCAACGATCACGGCGTTTTATTTACTGATATTTTTTACTAATATTTCTAACGATATCCACGAATCAGACATAATGACATATGCATTTATAATCGTGGTGTCAGTTGCTGTTACTTTAAAGTTGTTGTTCCTAAGTTTTTCGTTGTACGTAACGTTGAACGACCCCGACCCTCATGTGCAGGTGAGTGTTTACAATTTTGCACATTACGATGATATAAATAAGTCGTATTTTAAACTGATTAAATTGACTTGCATGAATAAAAAATCAGTGTGATATTGTGACAAGCAAATTATTTTCAAAAATTTATCTTTCGTCATTATTTCGGACATTTAATAGGCTTCATATCAACCACAAGGCAATGTATACAGCACCATTCTTTAATCGTATTCAGTCTTCAAGATAGGATGTCTCTTTGCCAACATATATATACATAGACGATAAGGAAATATTCTTAAATTATTTTTGTTACAGAAGTTAGCGAAGGCAAAAAACGGCAACACGTCATGTATGTCATCAAAGTGGAAACAAGTTTCGCAAGTTTTTCTGTCTAATACAGACCATAACAAGACTAACACGTCATAAATTAAATGTAAGAAAAGCATGCTGTTGAAGGAACAGTTTCACAGTTCACGGTCTTGTTCAATATGACAATCATTATTGTATCAGATATATGAACTTTTCTATGGTACACGCCATGTAATAAATAATAATAGTACTTATAGTAAAATAAATTATATTATTTCTAATGATTATGTTCTTATATGTTTCTTAAATGGATTTTTAAAAGAGTCTTAGTGATTAAAACAATATTTATGTACAAAGGTGGCCCGCGACCAACTCTATCTACATTACTTCTTTAAATATAAACCTAAAGCAATATTAGCAGTAAATACCGAAGCACAACTTTTGCCACAAGTTGAAGAACCGCACAGGCAAAATAGGTCTATTATATTCATTTATGGATTAATACACTAGAACTCTTACGAATTTAATTCTGCACTTTTTAAAAAGTTCTCGTGCTACTAAAATTTGATCGGTATAGCAAGAAGAGTAAAATGTGATAATTAATGTACCTATAGCAATAATGTGTAAATAAAGGGAAGTATGTATTTGTAAAATAACCTTTACTTTCTTGAATACGAAAATACATCATAACTATGTGTGCATTACAACATACATATATATCAACTACAAGGTGATTGATAAAGTAATGAACAAACAATACAAATAAATTTATGTGATTATTTGTTAAACGCAAATCTTTCATATCAATTGCTTCCAAATGTTAACACAATCCCCACGTGTTTTGTATAGGTAAAAATAAAAAAAAATATGTTGTGAAATAAATATATTAAAATCACATGTTGTCTATATTTTAACCAACTTCAAAAAGGAATAGGTTATCGATTCCGATGTTTATATGTTTTCTATTTTATATGATGTTTATATGTTTTCTTTTTACTCGGGCGTAACTCCGCCAAATATAGAGCGAAGGATGTTACCCTTAATATTGGGCTGGGCAGTTACAGATCAGAAATTACAGGGTAAAACGTTGGATAGAGCTGTCATAGGTTTAGGCAAAAAACTTCGCCAAAGAGCAAGTAAATGTAGTTTTAAGTTGAGTAAATCAAGCTTGAATACTATGTACAACTAACTTCCAGTCATAAAAAAAAATGCGACTACTACTAACTTTCAAAGAAAATGTGTCAAGTTACACCACAAGATTTATACTGTATACATCTGCATAATCCTTTCGAATGTACAAGCTTGATGTTATGTTGTGCGACTGCGTAAACAATACATATTTACGAGTATGCGATAGCAGCAATCACGGTTGATTTACCATAATTTTTTGAAGCGTTCCGTTATCTGTGTGGGAAACTCGTCGACGTCTGTAGAATTCTAGGTTCAATTTGTCCAGTTCTTCGAATCCATTCTTTAGTTCCAACCTGAAGTCGTCCCGTAACATTGAAAAGCCTTAATTTTTGTACTTTGTCGTGGTCTTTATCATTTTACAGCGTATAGGCTTAACTTGTCGCAAGAAAGACGCTCGGGACAAGTTGAGCCTAAAAGTTGCACTAACTATCCTGCGGTCGCTCCCGGTTTTGAATTTACTAAAGGTGGTTACAACTTTGACTATATTGTTAGAAATAAAAACTGATATAAAAATAATAACTGATTTTTTCAAAAATTACTTATTGGCCAGTATAATTCTAAGTAATCGACACAATCGGTATTAATTCGGGAAGAGCTTCAGCACACTAAACGAATACTTCTTTTTTGGCTGGATGAGTCACTGTTGGCCTCAGGGGCTTCCACAGATCCGACGGACTTGAGGTGGCCGGACGCGCGGGGCGCCTTGGCTGAACCTTGGCGTATTATTATTACGCGTTATGGTACTAAGTGAGGGCCGTCACGCTATTATCATCACCAGTTTGGGAGGCCGCCAAGCTCGGGCGGACGCTCCATGGAGTGACCAGACTCAAGAGTCCCCGAGAGGGGACCTCGGTTAGGGCTGTCACTCAATACGCGTTTAGCATTCCGATTCGAGAGTGCCCGAGAAGGCCGGGACTCGGCTCAATCGGTAGTTATTGTCTGACTGGGGGACTTTCTAAATCTAACATTACTACCACTTCGGAACGCGTTAGCGCTGAAAGAAGAAGTGGCGGAAGAAACTCCAGCAACGCTTCTATCATTAACTGGGGAGAACCTGCCAGGTACATGGTGGAACCTAGTATATGTTTGCCGTGCTTGCCGGCGAGTGCGGTTTGAGTTGGTGTGCTTTTGTAGTTTTTTAATCCTTTCGGTGGCGATAGTCGTCTCAGATAGTCGTCTCATCAGGGAAGTCGAGAACGTGTCGCGGTCTGCGGTAATCGCGGCGGAAAGTATCTAGCGGCAAGGGTCTGTAGGTGGCGGCACATACGATTAGCGGATTGGGATGCGCGGCGGCGGATTCGAAGTATCGACGCGACGCCTATTTCAGGAATTGTGCGATGGTGGGCAACTCTAAATCGACATGTAGCTCGATATTGCGCATGAACCAGGTTGCTCCCGTAGCTCTGCGCAAGAATCGATTCTGAATGACCTGAAGCCGGTGTATTTGCTTCGGAGCAGTGTGTGCGAAAACCGGACTCGCGTACTTAATAATAGGGGGAACTACAGCCTTGTATAAGGTCACCTTGTTCCGAAGGGACATTTTAGATGTTTTGTTGAGGAGCGGATGGAGGCGAACGAATACGAAGGCCACCCGGTTCCTGACCCGAGTGACGTTCTGGCTGAATTTAAGTTGGGAGTTAGTAGTTAAGGACGACACCTTGATATTTGACTTTGTTCACCCAAGGTACCTGGTTACTTAAGAGTGTAAAGGGGGATGAAACGAACACTGTGAGTGCTGCTCGTTTTATAGCCCGTTGCAGTGTTGCAATTCGATGTTTAGATTTATTTCTAACAATATTTATTCGATGTTATAATATAATCTACCTCGTTTTTAATAACACCGTCAGAACTTCGTTTTATAGCCCGTTGCAACACTGCAACGGGCTATAAAACGAGCAGCACTCACAGTGTTCATTTCATCCCCCGTTAAACTCTTAAGTAACCAGGTACCTTGGGTGAACAAAGTCAAATATCAAGGTGTCGTCCTTAACTACTAACTCCCAACTTAAATTCAGCCAGAACGTCACTCAGGTCAGGAACCGGGTGGCCTTCGTATTCGTTCGCCTCCATCCGCTCCTCAACAAAACATCTAAAATGTCCCTTCGGAACAAGGTGACCTTATACAAGGCTGTACTTCCCCCTATTATTAAGTACGCGAGTCCGGTTTTCGCACACATTGCTCCGAAGCAAATACACCGGCTTCAGGTCATTCAGAATCGATTCTTGCGCAGAGCTACGGGAGCACCCTGGTTCATGCGCAATATCGAACTACATGTCGATTTAGAGTTGCCCACCATCGCACAATTCCTGAAATCGGCGTCGCGTAGGCCTTCTATGCACAACAATTTGAAAGATTGTCCTAATGCTTTGCACAGGAATTACCGAGGGGCATAACTTGGAGGTGTGAGCTCAGAATTGGAGTCACTGACCACAGCTCTCAAGGTATATACAGAGTATATCCATGAGTGCCACGCGTAATCAGTGATTCCCTTCGCCCCTTTTTTATTTTCTCCAACGCACACTCTCTGCGCCTGTGCTCGAGGCTAGTGACATTGGTTTAAGCCAAGTTACGGTCAGCAGTGAGCCTTTGCGTACGCCTCTCCAATAATTCTAAGGACGTGCCGGAACCAATGAAATTGTTAATTTTAAGTGCTGACTCGTCACGCGCTTAGCGGAGAAAGAAAACATCGTGATTAAACCTGCATATTTTCGAAATAATAACAAAATAATATTTTGAAGATATGTGACATCGGCCAATCCACAGAGGAGCCACGTAGTGGACTATCCCCTGATACCCTCTGTACAGAAGAGGCCTTTGTCCAGCAGTGGGACATGATCGAACTTAAGCTTTGTATAGAGTATACTCTATACATCTTTATAAAGCTGTCACGGTGTGAAGTACCATCGCACCTTTGCAAGAACGCCTAACTTCCTTGCCCGTTGCTCAGATTTGAATTTGGAGGTCTGGAGACCTCGGGGTAACTAAGAGGTGGGCCCGAAATTATTAGTCAAATAAAATTAACAATTTTTTTCAGTCGAATTTTCTAATAAATAATTTATTGTGAAACCAAGTATAAACATGAAAGGATAAATTGTTTACTAGTCTGAATTTGAATTTATTTTTCGGAAGTCTATTGTGCGGGCCCCGGGGCTGTAGCCCCGTTTGCCCTCCTCTAAATCCGGCTTTGCCCTTGCTTTGGCTTTAGACTCAATGAACCGACCAAAGTTGAGGTATGACGATATTTCGACTCCTAACAACTGATGGCAGTCGGTAAAATCCAAGGTCACATTCCGGATGGTAATAGCCATGGTAAAGGGGCTTCTTATTGTGGAAAGAGACAAGCCTGCGTTTTAGGGGTGTGAATATAACAAGATTGGCATCACCCCATTCAAAAACTGCCTGCAATATAGGATTCAAACAAGGTCTCTCATTCGGGCTAGATGAGATCTCTATTGACCCGAAAACTCTGTTGGTTTCTCTCCACAACTGTCCTATCATCTGCGTACCCAAAGACACCGGGCCTGAGCAGATTTTTAATATGCAGCAAGAAAAGAATAGCGGAAAGGATGGACCCCTGAGGAACTCGAGCATTACCAACGGGTCGGATGAACAGCCCTCGACAACTACTGGATATAAATGCCGTACGCTGGAAGCTAGCTGAGCAGGCTGGCGTGGCAGACCCCGTCGAGGCTTTCGAGATATCTAGGGAAACCACAAGTGCTCCACACTTGTTTCCGAAGCCCCACCCCAAAGGTGAGTAGCATAGACTAGAAAATCTCCAGTTGATTTAATAATTATGCATAAATAACTATCTTTGTAATGATGGACATTTCCTTCATGCCCAAAAAAGTAAATAATCCATTACTTGTCGAGATATATCTTACGAACTTGACCAACATGGTGAAATTAATAAACAGGCAAACATTTTTGTTAACAATTTAATAAAAAAAAATACTAAGCAGACATTTGTATATTATATTTACTCATACCTATTGCTAGTTAATTGTAGTCATAATCATTTACAGATAGGTATGTCATTTCTCTAGTGAGTTGTGACCATTTAACTATTTTTTTTTCTAAATCTAATTTTATTTTTTTATTTCTGTAATCAATCGCTTTTTGAACAACAATTCTGTTGAATTGATGAACGTGAGGATGATTAACATACTCTTCTATGCTCATCCATTTGCAATCTTTGACTTCTCTCTGCGACAATATAATCTTTTCTGAAAGAGCTTTCATCACCAAAAGCATGTATATATCTGAATTTCCATACATCATATTATGTTGATGTCGAAAAGTAAGTAATGAGAGAAATGTAGAATCTACTCCGGTTTCTTCCTTTACTTCTCTTACAGCAGCATCCTTAATGTCTTCTCCTGGAAATATTAAAATTAAGATGTTTGTTTAAATGTTTCTGAAAATTAATAAAATTGCTACTGATTCTTAAATATTGAATTATTTAATTTATGCCATTGATTATAACATTTTGATACTTCTTACTAAAAAGACCAAATTAAAAGAAAGGCTTACTAATTTTAAGATATTTTTAAGACAAACTAATTATTTTACTCACCACTTTCTACATAGCCACCTGGAAGTTTCCAGTGAGGATATTGATAATGTTTTTCTGATATGGCTAGGAGTTCATTCTTACCATTGAATACCAAGGCCCCAACTCCTAAATTGGTATGACACGCAGGCGGTAGATTAGGTTCAGAGTCAAGTGGAAGCCATTTGTACATCATCACATAGTTATCTCTGGCATGATGAAAATTAAATCCATTCTATGGATACCAAGCCTTTGTTAAAAATGTTATTTATCAGTTTGTGGAATAAAATCATTAAACTTAATTGCTTGAAAATAGAATTTATGACATAATAACACCAAATTTACTTACATCAGCTAAAATAGGTACATATGCAGACTGTTTTATATTCACTTTGAACCAAATGCATCTTCTACCATCTGAAAACCATTTTTCTATGGAGGCTGGAAATAATATACATGTACTAACTCACTCTTACTTTAATATACAAGTATTTGTAGCGAGAATGATTCACAAAATGGCGAAGCATGAAATTATCGTTACCATTGCTAGTTTTACAATCTAACCTTGGAGTTTTTTTGTAAAATATTTTAAATCGCATTTTTCTTCAGCTGTATTTATGGTGATACCATTGAATCTATCAGTGTCGCCAACAAATAATGGATGTTGCGATGAATTTTTGTGAGAACTATTGCAATATTTTCTGTAATAAAAATAATATACTTTAAGCCCCTTGTTATTTCATGAAATTATTTATGGCATACGACTATTACCTAGAATTCTTTACCTGAAGGACATAAACAACAGATTATTCATTTTACCCTTGAATAAGGTTGACTTATAAATAGATTTAATAGACATGATTTCGTAAGCTTATCGTTAATCAAAATCAAGCAAAGGAAGTACTATGTTATTTCTTAATAGGTTAGGCTCATTCATTCGAGAGAAACAACACAACACGAAACAATTAGTCTTAAGATTTTATTTATTATACGTAATTATTTTTAAATCTATTCAATGTAGAATATACAAGTATAGTAAAAAAAAAGGAAAAAAATATATACACTGACTTCTGTCATTGAATTAAAATCTTTGTAATTGTATGGAATATGGATCAATTGGTTATATGGTATGACACTTGACAGTCTGACACTGACACTACTGACAGCAGTGATTAACATTCAGCCAAAATTTTATTGGACAATTTTTTGTATATAATTTCAGATTATGTAGTACGATGTACATATTACGTCTTAATTTTTATGGTCTTATATATATAAGGTAACTAAAAAAAACTCCTTTACAATGGACTTTAAACCTAATTTTATAAATAGATTTTACTTTCATTCGAAAAAAATGATTACATTCTCTTTCTCTCTGATTTCAACAACAAACAAAACAAATGTCGGGTTTTTTAGGAATATAGTGATATATCGAATATCGATAATTATATAGGTATCTACTGTTTAACAGACCGAGAAGCAAGAAGTATTTACTTACTACGTTTCAGAATTCACCTCATCGATAATACTATGTATTACGAAAACAGTTTCATATTATTTTATAGTAATCAGTAAAGGTAGTGATTAAATTATTTCTATAGTTAGTAATACCTACAGCCTACTATGGTACGGATTACGGAAAGTTGTATTCTGTCTGTTTACTGTCAAGGGAACCAAAGAGAATGTAATCACTACGTTTAGTTACGTTACGTTACGTTAGTTTACGTCACAGAGTACTTTGGTATATAGGGAAACTAAAAGGGTATACTTTGGTTTACGTTTAGGTTTGAAGGGAACTTACAGAGCATTTTCATTTCAGTCAGTTTCAGCATTTTCATTTTCATTTCAGTATATATGTCTTATCTATGCTACAGAGTTTTAAAGATGTTATATTATCACAGTTTTCTATATATGTTATCAGATGTGTTTCATGATCACGAAACGGTCTTTGAAATATCTGACTATTAAATCATTAATGTGATTGCTCCCGTGCTCCGTAGAACAAACACTTTTCTAACAAAAAATACTGATTATTGATCTCAACACTTGTAAAATATTATATGCTACGTATTATGTTAAATTTAGTGTAGCATCAATAATCGTATTTATTGCGATAAAGTAGAATAAAAATCACTAAGAGACATTGACCTTTGACTCGGAAAACTTACGTACATTATAAATATATAACAAATATGGATACAATACTATTTGAAGGAGTTCTGGATAGATATAATGGTATTACTGTGGACTCACAAAAAGAACCATGTGAAACAGATCAATTCATAAATCAATTAACAGGCAAGTAATATTTAATTTTTTTTTACTTTTTTATGTCCTCAGACCAATAGAAACATTTTTATACATTATATATTTAATTTTTTCATAATGACCTGCATAAATCATTGCTTTTTATATTCAGTGTTTCTGTAATTATAAAAAGTAATGATTATTGCTTTTTATATTATTTTATCTTTCATTTGCAGATTCACTAAAGAAGTGGGAGAGTCAGGGTAGGAGATGCATATGGTTTAAAATTGACATAAAAGATGCTGGCTGGGTTCCTGCTCTTGCTAAAGTTAGTTTAGTAAATTTTGACACTGTTTTAATAATATAATTATTATGGTAACAGCTCATAATATAGGTTCAGCAGTATGCTAAGTATTAAACATGCTGCTGTCCTAAAAACATTCCATTAAGATTTAGTAGTACTGAATATACTTGTTTGTGGTAACTGAAACTCATGAATTATTAGCGTTTTTAGGTAATTTATAAGATTTGTACTTATATAGCAATTTCTTGCTGATTAATACTATTCGACTCATAAGTTATCATACTGGTTTAGCATTCATATGGCATATATTTATTGAACACTGAACTGTCCGCCTATTTGATAGATTGTGTAGAAACTTATAGAACTAAATAAAAACACTTAAATAATAATTTCTTGTATTTACGCGATTACACATTATAAATGAAACTAATTTTACGGATTTATCGCGTTTATTTTTAATTTTAATTCCCGACGTTTCGAACCCTTTACAGCATTCATGGTCACAGGACAGACTGAGGTGTTAGACGTCTGATTGTCATAGTTAACCCGGGCTACCGTCAGTTTTTGAATTATTAATTTTGTGTCCGATCTATGCAGAGGGAGCTAATTGTATCTTGTCTTGCAGTAGTGGTTCGTTTGGGCCTAGATTTAATTTTATTGATGACAGGATCCCAAGCTGATGGTAGTACCCAACCTTCTTCTCTATTGAAATTAGGGTGTTTTTTAATTTCAATAGCCTCGCGAATCATCCTTGGGAGGAATCGGTGTTCTTTTGCAAGGATCTGTGGTTTGTCAAACCTGATGTAGTGGTTGGGTCTATTCAAAATGTGCTCACAAACTGCAGACTTGTTCAATCTATTGTGTTTGATGTCAGCTATATGTTCTTTCACGCGGGTTTTTATTGCTCTTTTCGTTTGACCTATGTAAGAGAGCCCACATTCACAGTCAAGTTTGTACACTCCTGGATCTTGCAGAGGGATATTACACTTGACAGATGGTAAAAACTGACGTCTAACACCTCAGTCTGTCCCGTGACCATGAACGCTGTAAAGGGTTCGAAACGTCGGGAATTAAAATTAAAAATAAACGCGATAAATCCGTAAAATTAGTTTCATTTATAAAAACACTTAAAATTATTTCTTAGTTAAAAGTAGTATAATGATTTATATTCAAATGATTAATTATGAATAGAAAGTATAGTAAATAACATTGCCTTGTATGGATTATACAACAATGTTTTTTAAAATTAGTGAGGTATTTTACTACATATTACAACTCTTTTGTATACATTAATTACAGGAAGGCTTTAACTTTCACCATTCAAGAGACAGTTTTGTAATGATGTTCAAATGGTTACCTAAAAAGAGTGCACCCAATTTACCCCCTGGATGCTATACAAATATTGGAGTAGGTGGATTAGTTTTCAATGACAATAATAAAATACTTGTGGTAACTGAACAACATTACGACTATCCTCATTGGAAATTGCCTGGTGGATATGTTGAAAGAGGTTTGTATGGAGAATTTTATAGTCATAATTTTAACTACATTTAATTAGGTTTAGTAAATGTAATTTATTACTAAATTTAAAAGGAAATTATTCACTATTTATTATGAAATTCTGAACACTATTATTCAGTAAGTAAATCATATACCTATTATTCAACATAAACGCCATTAAAATATTAAAATTGTATTAATCATTGTTTTTAGTTTGTTGCAAATTTTCATAATTGCAGGTGAAGATATTAAAGAAGCTGCGGTAAGAGAAGTAAAGGAAGAAACGGGTATAGATGCAGTTTTCGAATCTATGATAACATTGCGGCATACACATAAAATGATGTTTGGAAACTCTGACATCTATATAGTTGTCGCACTTAAAGCAACTTCTAATGAAATAAAAAAATCGGATGAAGAAATTGAAGCATGTAAATGGATGGATATAGAAGAATTTTTAAATCATCCTCATGTTCATGAGTTCAATCGTTTTATTGTTAAACAAGCATTGGACCTTAAAAAGAAGAAAATCAAGCTATGCCTTCTAAAGGATAAAATTACAATTTCTACATTCTCTAGGGAAATAACAAATCTTGTATTAGATGAATTGTGACTGCCTTTGGTAAATCTGTACATTAGGGATAAATATATATACTTTTTGCATTTATATCTTGTTAAATTTTGTTACAAAAATGATTTATGATTAAATTATTTTCAACCTCCTTCAAATAGGAGGTTTTCGATTTGTTTATATTAGTAACTTCAGAATTGGGTTGCCAACTGAGTTGTTTAGAGAAATATAATGTATTATAAAATTTAAAAATTTCTTAAACAACATTAATGAACCTATTTTAAAATTTCTTTTTGTATTTGGTTTTGTTTAGCTCCAATGTGATCCCACATTTATTTCATTGGTATTGGATCTTGGGCATCTTGGATAATTCAAGAAACTCCTGAAAATCAAATATAAAATAACTATAGAGTGAGATGTTTGAAGTCTGGTTTGTTCTTGTTACCAATAATTTCTGTGTATATGTAAATAAAATAAAATTGAAATTATTTCCAAAGGTGATTTTTCAATTTGTATCTGCATCTTTGCATTTCATACATTTACAAATTTGTTATAACACTTTCTTTCCTTATTAAAAAACCTAATATAACTGATAAATAGAAATGTGTGTATTCATTACTATTATTGACATTTTATATTAACGATTATAATAAAGAATCAAATAAGCTGAGGCTTCTTATTTAGAAATGTAGAGAAGCTATATCTATATCTACTATAGGTATAACATACAGCGTGTCGTTACCATCGCGACAATAAATGAACACACGTCTAACGCTACTTGCCAATAATCATAAAAAAATATTAACGTTAAACAAAATCCATAATTAAAAAAAAATATTTTTCAAACAAACTAATTAAGTAAAAAAGAAACAAAATTTGTATCATACTATACAACTCGCGTCACAGCGTCGTATTAAAAGCCTTTCCTTTTAACAGTATGTTTTGTCTGTTTTACATTCATTCAACCCATTCATATGCTTTGTGACCTTTACAAAAAGAACATTACGTTACGCTTTTATAGGTAAGGGTGTTCTAAAATTCTTTGTTTTGGAAAATTTAATAACTCCGTAAATATTGATGATTGTTTAAAGAATTTAAATGTTTAATACAACTTTAAAAAGTTATCCCCTGTTCATTTATTGTCGCGATGGTAACGACACGCTGTATAACCATTATACTGACAATACAAACAGTATTTTATTAGTATTAATACTTCTATCACTTATGATTGAATTTATATTTTTTAATTGAAAATCATTACATAAACACAAATTTAACATTCTTTTTTATTTACTTATTTGCTATAAAACAAAGGCTTGTAAACTGTAAAATTAATATAAGACAAAAATATGTTACACTAATGCTTAAATTGTTTTATTTTAAATACCATTTAAAATATAGGTACACTTCTTCATGGTTAACAAAAATAATGAAAAACTATACAGTATACAAAAAAGTGTAACACATTGATTAAAGTTGATACTACTAATTGTCAGTTTGAATTCTCTTCATAATAATTTATATTAAATATTATTTATGTACAAACAAATTTTAGTCACAAAACATGAAAACTTAGACATAGCCTTTCTATTTCAGTTGATGATGGTATTCAACATTATACTATGTTTTTTAATCTTTGATATAACTTAAAAGTGCCTTGTGATTCCTTCGGTTGATAAAGACAGTAATTGACAGTCACAGTTGAACAACTATTTAGTTAGGGAGTTGTTCTACTCAACTCTAATAAGGTTATGATAAAAGTAAACATCTTAGATTTGACACATTCAATTACACTGGCATTGGAATAAAATTCCCAGGGCGAGTCAGTGGCGCTGAATGAATATTAAACTGAAATATGAATAAAAAATGGTTACTTTGATTGAAATAACTAAATTTTGTTTTCAATCAGGTAGAATAAAGATGCATTAAAGTTTAACATAAGCATACAAAATGCAAGTTGTAAGTTATTTCTAGTATTTAATATATAAATATCTTAATCTAAGTCTGGTGCTGTTGAGTTACGCTCATTTAAGTCACCATCTTCATCGGAACTATCAAGGTCTCCAATTATTGATTTAAGGAGTCCATTAAGCATAGAATTTGGGTTCCTAGTATCTTGTGGAATTTCTATGCCAAACCAAATACGTCCAATGTTGTCTAAATATATGGAATAGTTAGGGTCCCTTTTTATGCTGATAGCATACCAGTTTCTCAGTACTTTAAACTGGTTTGTATGTTTCCTGAAACAAGTAATACTAGTATTATGGATTAAGCAACAGTATGATGTTGCACATTTATAATTGAAATATGCAATGACATAAACAAGATTTTTACCACCAATCACCAAATGTAATCAATTTAAATTAATTTAAATGAATGCAAGTTCAACACACTAATCCTTCTATGAATTACACATCAAATGAAACCATACTTACTGTTCTATAGCACGAAGTAAAAACCACAGAAAATTTAGTAAGGGGAATAAATATGGTGGACCTTTATCATTTTTTATTGTAGGATGTAAGCCTGTATATGTATTAAATGTTTCATTAGCCATTTGTATGTTCCTCAAGCAAAGAAACTGTAACACTGCTTGTGCTATAAATAAATCTATCTCTGATTTCAGGCCTTTTGTTGTGTGCAATTCAATAAGCATATTTGCATATACTGCTCCATCACATGAATGAAGAAAATGTTTATGAGCTGCTGTGTATTTCTTTTCCTTCCAATACACCTCTGCTATCTTCTAAAATAAAAAAAGAATTATAACTTTTGGACACAAATAATACTAATCAATCACTCATCAATAATAATCTGTTTAATCTAGATATAATTTAAGTTTAGTTTAGATAATCAGCTTACTTTGTGTAATAGTGGATTTCCTTTTTTACTACTATCCATTGACCATTTCACTGCATTTGTTAAGTATGTTTCGCGTTCAGGTATGCTAGATTTCATTAGTTCAAATAATTTCGCTATTTTTTCAATCCATTCTTCGCATGGTTTGGTTTCAGACTTTGTCAAAACGTCAATTAGTAAAATAGCCAAATCTGCACCACTGCCTTGTTGATCTTTTTGTAAAAGTAAAGTTGATCCTTTATATAATAAATTTAAAAGATCCTCGTACTTTTTTTGACTTAAATATCTGCAAAGTAATTATTGCTCACTCCAAAAAAAATACAAATTAAAACTTATTGAAAATATTAATAAACACTATCTTTACCTGAAATATAAGGTTCTATACATTTGATGTGCTTCATAGTATTGACCTGAGTTTATTGATGCTTCCAATTTATCTAATACTCTACTAACACCTCTTTCACCTCGTGTAGCCATTGTTATTTTTCTAGAATATTTTGGTTTTTGTTAAACGTTCACATTACATTCGATAATTTGCGCCTTCAATAAGATTGGTCTCACATGAAAAGTCATTCCATTCAATCTTTCAATGCATTATTAGCATGGCAGATAACTAAACAGTCTACAATCTACAGAATACAATAGAATCTTCGATTACTTATATCCTACATAATAAAACGTTAAAAAAATATTATAAAACTGTGACAACACTTCAATTCAGAAAAATTAGGAAGGAAAAATTTTTTTAAGACGTGGATACTGAAAATTTAATTTGGCTCTGTAATATCCGTTCTAAAATTAACAATGAAATGAATTAAAGGATTCTTCTAGTTTAAAAATAAAAGATAATCTTTTCTCAATTTCAATTACAATAATTAAATATGAACTTCTTCGATCTTTATTTTTAACTTAAATTAAAATATTGAAGACAATAAAGCTGTGTGAAATGTTCTGCCGTATTTCATTGGGTATAATATGACCATGACGGAACAAAATCTGTTTTCAACGTGTAACATCTGTTTTCTCGCCTTCCTTTCCTGATATCTATGGGAGTGATTTCGTTGAATAAGGACGGAAGCTGGGGAAGCGCGCGCTAATTGATTCGATCGACGACTATAGTCGGCAAATTGAAGGTGGGTTATGTATTCGCTATGTCGAGGAAGAGTACTCCGGTGTTGAGTCCGCGTTGGCGCTTAACTAATATATGTTCCGTGGTGCCGTGCACTTGGTGGGTACAAGAGTGTTTAGTTCTGAAGCCAAACTACTCTGGAAGGGGATCCCTCGAGAGTCCGTAAAGACCCATAAGCGGGCTAAAATTCAAACCGTTCAAGTATATTCCCAAACGTTTAAGACGAGTAATTGGGCGATATGAAGTTGGGAGGCGTGTTTCGAGAGTTTGAGGAACCCTATGACTTCGGGTTCTTACCATTCGGACGGGAAGAGCCTACGCTTTGTAGATGATTACTAGTATCTATCTGAATGATACTAGCAGGAAGGAGTTTGGTTCCTTTATTGGTGATTCTATCTGACCCAGGCGCTTTGCATGTGTATTGTTTTTTTTAAATTAACTACTCTATCTACAATGTAGACAAAAGACGTTAAGATTTTCGTCGGTGTGGCAATCAGCCGTTTAGCTTAGTGGTTAAAGCGTCAGGCCGCGAATGCCGAAGACGTGGGTTCGACTCCCATAGTAGCGACCATCTTTTCGTACTTTTTCTACATATTTTAATGTTCAATCTTAAGTGCAGATATTAGCACTATAAAAAAAATAGATTTCTACTTTTTTGGTAAATTTTGAAGTACCGGCAAAAGAATTTAGTACTTATATAAAAATTTGTGTATTTTAGTAGAATTCACGCTTTTCTTTTATTATAATTGGTTATGTAAATCTAAGGTAAACACTACGAGTACTCATTGTAAAGCATAGCATAGAGTGGCGTCTTTGAAGAAACTCATGGCTACATCAAAGCATATAAAAATATAAAAGAGTATTCCAGCATTTCTCAGGTATGCAAGTTACTTACGTTAATATGTGGAATTGTTAATTATTCTTGTCAAGACTTTTTTTAATACTTTCAACCTATGCAGTAGTATGAACCCGTAATCCGTATTATGTTCTAAAGTTTATGAATTTGATTTCCACTCAAAAGCAAACATTCGCTGTTTTATGTACGTTTCTTACCTACGCATTACATAACAGTTACTAAACAACTATATGTATTTATTAATGTTTGATGCTATGAAAAATTGCTTAGTTTTTGATACTATATAGCGTTTTGAAATGTCCTGTATATTTATTTTTAACTTCATTGGTTTTTTTTATGTGAAAAATGCCAAGCGAGCAGGTGGTTCACCTGATGTTAAGTAAATACCACCGCCCATGTACATCTGCTACACCCAAGGGTTTGCAGATGCGTTGACAACCTTTTGAATAATGGGCTCCGGCTACCTCACTCACCAGACGAAACGCGAAAGTATTATACTTCCACTTTACGCCGGTCTTCTGCGAGGTCGTGGTACTTACCCGGACGAGCCTTCTCATTTGTGCAACAGCCGAGGCTGCTGCGTGGCCCTACCACCGTTGAATTTGATTTGATCGATACGATTTTTAATTTATTTTTTTAATTAGAAAACGGGGCAAACGTATGTTCATCGCCGCCTATGGACACCTGCAGCACCAGGCAGCCACCCGCAGGCTTACAAATGTGTTGCTGTCCTCTTAGGAAAGAGTACGCTCTTCTCTTGAAGGTTCCCAGGTCGTAACGGTTTGGTAAGACAACTAGCGACGGCTGGTTCCACAGAGTGGTTGTGCGAGGCAGGAAGTGCCTTGACTCTTGATCGCGCTGTTGTGGAACGCTGGACATCGAGGTGGTGTCGATGAAATTTTTAATTTTGGCGCGATGTCCGATGGTGAAATTCAACCGCCGGCATCACCTAAACAATTCCTCTGAAGACTCACTGTGATAAATGCGGTAGAAGATACTGAGTGATCCAACATCTCTACCCAGAGCCAAAAGATCAAGCCGATCGGACAGACTTTGATCGTCGATAACCCTAGCCGCCCAACGTTGAATGTGGTCAAATGGATGAAGCTAGCAATAGGGGGCTCCCGCCCAGAGGTGAGAACAGTACTCCCATGTGGAGCCGAATTTGCGCCTTATAAAGTTTTAAACGTTGAGCCGATGTATGTATGTGATTACCTCGCCTTGCTGAGCACGCCAAGCTTCTTTGAGGCCAATTTGGCCTTACCTTCCGACCTTTCGAATTGACCGCGGAACTGGACATTGCTCGCGATTTCATTTGTAGCCGCCTTAGTTGAACATAATATTTTTCGCATAATGGATCATGTAAGCGAAGCTATTTCAAGGGATTTTCACGACTCCGAAATCACAAAACTTTTTTCCCGTAGAAGAAGTAAATCCAATTGCCTTCAACGTCTTACGTCCAAGACTGGAAAATGAAACTGAGAGAAGTCTAGTATTTTCGCTTATTATCGACGCATTACTTGCAGCAGCAATAAAGTACTACTCCGAAAAGTGCCTACGCAATTTAGGCACACCGGGACCTTTAGGATTTATGATATTAGTATAAATTTATATCCCGCAATGGCCGAAATAAAGGCCATCCTTGGACTCCTCCAAGCGAAGCACCCCGAAGCCTTTTCAGATGCCCTTCAGGCACTCAAGAAGTTATCATGGCCTTCCTCAAGGGCCTCATCCTCTGCTGAAGCCTCAGCAAGTTCCTCCTCCCAAGAGGAGATGGAACTCGACACACCTCTCTCCTCCACCGATGCCGACGCCTCTAATGAAGGCGGCTTATTCACCGAAGTAGTGAATAAGAAGAAGAGGAAGAAGCGATATTCCCAGCCGTCGTCCATGGCTCCATCCCCGTGCCGGTTAAAGCACCTAGGCCGTCCGAAAGGGCAGAGACAGGGCCCACCGAGCCCATCCCTGCTCCATCATTGTTGTTATAAAGATAATACCCAGGAACATCGCCACCGTAAAGGTTTTGGAAACCCTTAAGGCTCAAAACCTCCCTGTAGATTCAGTGAAATGTAAGCGGATGAAAAGGCCGATTGACATGGTCCTTGTCCACCTCGATCTCACCCCAGAAGTTAAGACCATTTTCGACCTTAAGTCGGTTCTTGGCCTCGCCAATATTGTAGTGGAACCCCCTCACAAGGGATCTCTCCCCGGACAGTGCCACAAGTGCTAGTTGTATGGCCACGCGGCACGCAACTGCTTCGCCAAGCCCAGGTGCGTCAAGTGCCAGGCGATCATGGCACCCCCGATTGTCCCAGATCCAGGGATAAGACGCTCCTTAGCAATTTCTCTCCTTAGCGTATTCTGCTAGTCGGAAAAACACATATCTATCTACTTAGGTTGCCCCAAGGCGCCCAAGCGCAAACCTCCTCTTTCCCTCCACTGCGTCCCACGTGGCAGAACCCGCGCATTGCAGAAGCAATATTTCCCCAGCCCACCGCGCAACCAACACTCGTCCCTCCGAGCCCTGCGGCCGGAGGTAACCTTGAACGAGAATATGACGGAATTTATGGCTTTCGCGGAACAGTACGCAAAAGGAGACCTACATACTAGGATCGACCTCTTGTATAGGAACCAGCACATCGTGAATGCGCTTTCCTCTTAGGCCTCTCAATGGATACTACACCTAATAGTAGCAACGCCGCGAATGTCAGTCCCTCTGCCACGTATAATAACAGCAGAGTTAAAAACCGCGATCGATTAACTTAGCCTTTTACAACGCGAACGGGTTAAAAGAACAGCGACGAATTACCCATTTCGACGAAGCCCGCGACAAGGAATCCGAATATCCCAAATTATCGTATAGTTAGGAACGATCGTGCTGCATCACTGCTTACTGGTCGATACGTCCGCGCTAACGCATCACGAGACCTCGGTCTGTCAACTTGCCATGACTGGTCACTCTCCCATTACAATAGCTTCGGTCTACCTTCCGTGTAGACCAAGCGCAATGGTATTACGCTCTGACTTTGAGGCCCTCCTGTCCTTAGGGAGAGCCACAAATCTAATAATTTTGAGACATTTGCTTATTTTTATTAATTTCGTTACGGTGCATCGCATGAGAATCCATATTATCATTTAAGTAAAGAGAGGAAAGATAAATAATTTGATAATTTAGATCCAAATTATTTATCTTTCCACTGTTTTTCTGAGTTAACTTCGTGTAAAAAAATTTCATAAAGACCTATTCTAGTCTTGAGGTGAAATTGAGAAGTTTATTATATATATATATATATATATAATTAAATCAATTATATCTTCTTTAATTTCTCCGTCTAAGTTATCTTTCAGATATGATTTTTTAATATATAATTTTTCTCTTTATCTTGTGAGTTACGACACGTTGGCTCAGCCTGATGTTCTTAATTTAAAAAATCATGCGTTTTAATTATACAGCGTGTCGTTACCATCGCGACAATAAATGAACACACGTCTAACGCTACTTGCCAATAATCAAACAAAAATATTAACGAAAAAAAAATCCATAATTAAAAAAAATAATTTTTCAAACAAACTAATTAAGTAAAAAACAAACAAAATTTGTAACTTCCTATACAACTACAACTGACTGATTCATACATTCAGAGACTTTTTCATTCGTGGCCACAGCGCATTCAAAGCCTATCCTTCTAACAGTATGTTTTGTCTTTTTTAAATTCATTCAACCTATTCATATGCTTTGTGACCTTTACAAATGAACTTTACATTAAAGTTTTATACGTTTTATACGTAAGGATGTTCTAAAATTCTTTGTTTTGGATAATTTGATAACTCGGTAAATATTGATGTTTAAAGAATGTAAATCTTTAATACAATTTTTAAAAATTTATCCTCTTTATGTGTGTTCATTTATTGTCGCGATGGTAAAGACACGCTGTATAATTAAGTTGAAAGCATAAAAGCTCTATTATTAGTAATATTACTAATTTAATTTGAAGACATATAATAAAAACCTGGATTCCTTCGAACGCGAGCAGCTTCGTACCCCACATAATATATAAAGACCTGTAATTCTAGTCCCCGGTTAAATTACATTGCATACTTAACTTAATGTCGAATTATCGGCAGCGTTATAACCACGCCAGGATAGATGCATATAGATAAGAGTAAAGTCAATTAAAAAAGTTTACTCTTCTAATCGTGCTATTAGTAGAATAGCAAAAGGTTCGTAATGTGAGCTTAATAGTAGTCACATAAAGCAGCATTTAAAATTGCAATAATTTCAGTGATATGCAAACTGAATTCTTGTTGCTCTTGTATAGTGAGTTATTTTAGAAGGTAAAAGGGAATTCGAGCTACGACCAACAAATATAACAAGCTAAAATTTCTATTGCCAATTTGGCATTTCTATTTCCACATCGCTCACTATCTGTTCGTCACATTGTACGAGTAGTATATATTTAAAGAAAACTCATCGTTTTCGTAAATATTGTTCTTTGAGACAATGAGCTTTCAGACAACAACTTTTCAGTACAGATTGAAAGAAATATTGCAGTATTTCCAATAAACAATGAATATCATCTCATTATCCTAACGAAGATCGTAGTCGTCGTACAATATGTTCGCGATGGAACAATAATGTCTACTGATAAGTGGACTCGGATGATCGTTGTGAGAGAGCAATTATTGTATCAGCACGCTATACCTCTGGTCGCGTTCACAAAAAAGTTCTGTCATATGTTTTTCATTACAAGCGATGTAGATCGAAACATAATAACTTTTATACATAATATATAACTCTGTTATTTACACTTATTATTATATTATATATATATAAAGGGAGGCTTTTTTAAGTGTATCCATTTTTTTTTTATTAAATTATAGAGATAAATAATGTTATATAACAAAATACATTCATTTGAACTTATCTCGAAAAGTGCGTGACTTATGGGCAACTCATTTATTTTACGCGCGATCATTCATAACTAACACGCACACAAGTTCGTTTCAAAAGTATACGACGCATTTATGAATGACTTATTTACGTACTTACTTACGTTCGACTTTTGGCAAACGTGAACTGTTTGCCAAAGTTCGGACGGCGGCACGAAGGGTTCCGTACAATTACCTATATAACACACAGCAAAAAAATCATGTCTGTTGCATGGGAGAAGTTTATTAGGAATAAAATTCTTATATTGCGGTCCACTAGAAAAAAAAGTTATTTTTCTAGTGGTTGTCATGGCCGCGGTAGGTCAATTTTGTTGATTTGCGTATGAAGATCGATATGGCGTATTAAACATAGTTTTCAACGTTATGTATCAAATATAACCTCGTATGAAAATTCAAGTTTCTTGAAAACTGAATAATAACTTATTTTAATTTTAATTATGGGTTGAAGAAAATCCATCATCCCGAGGGAGGATGCAGTTACCTGTGTCCCTTAAAGAGTTAGATTAGTTATTTATGTACTGCGACTATTTTTAATTTGTGATAATATTTACGGATCACAAACCTTCAACTTGCATATAACTTACATACGTAAATAACAAATCTCAGTTTTCAGAAACTCCGAAACCAACATGATGATTATTGTTTATCAGTGAATTTTCGACTGATAAACGCCACAGTTTGTAACGAAATAAAATCAATATTATTGATCATCTAAGAAACATATAGACAACGATCATCAATTCAAAAGATTTGATTGAAACAGAGAGATATTTTACCAACGTTAATTATAACTATGCAACGTTATTGACAACTGTTAGTATACCGTCATATTAAAAATCTTTACTGCAATCGTTACTGTTTAGGGCACATTAAAATGACAAATGACATAAATAAATCTTTTCATTTCGCCTGGCAATGAGGTCTTACCAAGTTGAATAGAAATTGTTGTCACGCTTGATCTTTCTGATATGAATAAAGTGTATCATGTTACTGGCCAGATAGTTAACAAACACCTTTCATAACAACATTACATACTAAAACTTTTTAAAATTATAAATTTAACTGTGATTCTTAATCCTTAATATTAATGCAATTGCTTTTTCTCGTAATTTACTGATATGATATTAGCTAATATCAATAAGCAAACGTTATGAGCACTCTAAACATTTCAGTAAAACTAATTGGTTCCGCGCCTAACACAGTAACATACAAATAACAAACATAATTTGCTTAGCTGCCACATTTTAAAGCCCATTTCTCTAATTTAACAGATCCACAAAAATCAACTTTTGGTAGTAGGTATACTGACAGCATATGACTTCTAATACCGGTTTAATTAAATCCCAAAGCAATTGAAACGTAAATACATGTTATTCCTGATTAAATTAAAAGGCGTGATGATTATAAATGATGGCTATAATTTGTGCATAAGAACTTCAAACTTAAATGTTGTTTGATTCAACTTGTTTTTTTTTTAATAAGTTGTAATGCTGTTGTTAGCTGCACATTACTTCCATTTATTTGCAAAGATTATTTTGATATAAGGAAGAGTTTCGAGACAGATTTGTTTTGTGTCACGATACACAATGCGATAAATAAAAATGTTAAATAACTAAAACTAAGAGAAGTTTTAATTCCTTACCATTATATAACGCGATTTTTTTAAATTAATTTAGATTGACTCAAACTTTGATAACTGGATCGTTAACTGTTTTCATAAAGTTTCAATTAGTGTAGCAGAAATTAGTACACTTTGGTAAAGGACTGTAGTCTGCTGTGGGTGTATGAAATATCGCTAAGGTATTTTCTGCCTGTCATATACGAATACTTAAAGGAGATTTTCAGTTCACGAGCCGATAAGGGTGGAATGCCCTTATTACCAACTGGAGTAAAAATGAATAATAAATAATAAACAAAAATGAGTGCACCACGAAGTAGTTAAAAATGTATTATAGGATCTGTTCTGTAACTTAACTACTTATGTATGAGTAAGTTGTTGTTCTGATTGATATACACCAATTTCTTTATAACCTATAATTTAAATTGGTGATCACATCTCGGGGATGCTGTTTTAACGAACATGATGTATTTTGGGATCCTTTTATTGTGAAAACAAAGCTGAGAATAGTTATAAAAAGAAAACAATTCTTAAACACGTACGTAAAAAATTCTCATTCAACAATTCGACTTCACTCCGATAAACTAGAATGATCTTTATGAAAAGCGCGGTATCTCTCTGCGGGCAGCATCTACAGGAGATTTCAAAATCTTAATTTTCGACGGGTTTTTCACTGATGAATTTTTTTGTATACAATTTCAGTGCCTGTATAACACATATATTGGATTTCATTGGTGGCTTTGTGTTTGCGTACAGAAAACCACCCGCAATACGAAGGTAGGACTTGTTTAGGTTATCTATTCTTTATAATGAAGTAAATAATTTGGATGATGTTTTTTTATAAAGTCGCTACGCCACTTCTCATCAGAGGCTTTGAAATGACACTGAAAAAATAATCAAATATATGAAGTTTTGGTTAAATGTAATTATTTTATCGCATTTGATTTTGATTATAAACTCTTGACGTTTTGAACCCTTTGCATGCACGATCATCAAAATAAAACTATAAAATAGTCGTCATTTAACCATTTATAACATTCGCATAAAACATGAAATAAGTATATGAAATATACTCCTGCAAGTATGTGTATGTATACAGGATAAAGGAAATGTGGGTCGAAGTCTTTAATTAGCTTAGTCGAACTTTCCGAGTTTCTTTTAATCCCCGAGGAACTTTTATAACATTATAACTTTTTCACGTTATCCCCGTTTATCATCTTTTTAAAGTTCTATCGTTTAATTAATACCTAGTTGTTGATACGAAGTGCCAAGGTGGTGAATTGATTCAATAAATTTACAAGAATTATTAGAAATCGGAACGGAGCATTACTCAATTTTGTTATGACGTGGTTACGGAGGTTGAGTTGGAGGGTGATTTGGTTATAATAATTATAACTACTAACACATTTCGTCGACAAAAGGGAATATGGATGAAATCTTATTCAGTAGATGGTCCGAAATGTCTTTTGGTGAATAGTGGTTGAAATTATCGCTATATGTATATAATTTGATGACATTAAAGTAAACAAGAGAAAATATAAAATTAAAAAAGGAATTGTTAGAAAAATAATAAAGCAGTAATTTAATGAAATACAGTGAAATTAAAAATACGAAGTAATAATGTTGTGAAATTACATTAATGTACATTATTATCTACAAATTTAGGAATAATTTTTAACAAAGTATTCGTTCATGTAGTGCGTATGTTTATTGTACTATTCGAAAAAAAAAGAAAGGACACAAACTTTATGCGGAAATAGAAAATTATATCCAAAAGGTAGAAATAACACTAAATATTATTATTTTGTTTAAAAACGCCTACGTTAAATATTAAGTCATAAATAGCTGTGGAAGAGCCATGCAGTAGCTTTGCCTGTTGCAGGACTGGGCAGACTCATCCAGGGAAGTAGCACATCCTCATTGAAGACCGGCGTGAAGGGAAAGTATTTACGAGTGAGGTAGCCGTGACCCACTTTTTTAATGGTTGGCAACACATCTGTAATCGGTCTCGGGTATTGTAGTTGTCTAGGGGCAGTAGTAATCACATAACATCAACACCTACGCGCATGCCAACTTGTCACATATAAAAAATACTGTTGTGTCTGTTAATTCGATTGTGAACACCCGTTAGGTTGTGTTAATACTCTCTGAAAGTATCCTGCCTTTTCTCAGCTATCGGAATTACAAAGGTTCTTATATAAGATTTGAATGCTACTGGTATAAGAGTTCTAACGTTTTTAGCTTGATACTAATATTTTTACTATCACTGAACTTGAATATTAACAACTTTTTATAACGACAAGCAGCACTAGTGGTTATATCACCGTCCGGGAACGCGGCCGAAATCCAAGTGACCACTGCTTCATGCGATCATGTGTCCCTTCGCTTGAATAGTTAACGTCATATCCGGTATACAGTGTTGCCAGCGCCAACACTGGAGACCATTAAGTTTTGGGAGCCGGCAGGCGGGAATAATTAAGATGCAGTACAAAGAACAAGCCGTGTTGAGAAAAACATAATCTTTTATTGTCCTTCGTTGCTATAGAAATTTGTCAATAATAGGGTAATGCTAGACCGATGAGAGTAAGGGTGTAAAAGATAAGAGCGGTGCTACACAGTAGCAAATGAGTCGCCACATCACCCCCCTACGGAGAAAAATAAGTACACATTGAAGGCAAAACAAGTATAAAATGTAACAATCAAATAATTATACACTGTTATTATAAAAGTACAAGCAACATTATTTAGGATAATTTTTAACTAATGGAATTTTAATTTATACAACGAAAAAATAAACATTGGAAACTTAAAATTGAAAAAACTCTGCTTTAACAAAAATAACGTATTAAAAACTAGTACTTATAAATCTAAAATATCTTTAAATTTAATTTTGCGACCTGACCGGGTTGTTACAGGCTGTGCGGGCGTTTTAATGGGCACGGCCGTTTGGCTAATAGGAGGTGAAAGAGTCGGAAGGACTGGGGGCTCCGGTGCCAAGTTGTTAGGGGACGGATTGCCGTCTGGGTCAGGTGCAATATACGCAGGTTTTGTTCTGTCGATGCTAACCTCAGATCTTCGGCCAGAAATGTCTAAGGTAAGTGTCTTTTCAGATCTCTTCAACACTCTGTAGGGGCCTGTATAAGGTGGCTGTAGAGGGCGTCGAACGGAATCTTTGCGGAGAAACACGTGAGTAGCATCAGGTAAGTCCTTGAAAACGAAAGTTTTAGAATTCGTGTGACGTGATGCTGGAACGGGGCGAAGTTCTGCCATCCGTTTTCGCAACTGTGCAACAAAATCATCGTCCACGGTCTGAGGGGAATTGCTAGCCACCAGGAACTCGCCTGGTAGGCGTAGCGGTTCCCCATACAAAACTTCTGCAGCTGACGTTTTGATGTCATTTTTTAGTGCCGCCCTGATTCCGAGAAGAACGAAAGGTAGGGCATGGTACCAAGAACTCTTGTGACACATTAAAGCGGCCTTTAAATGGCGGTGGAAACGCTCTATCATCCCATTAGCTTGGGGATGATAGCTCGTAGTACGAACGCGTTTTGTGGCTCCTAAATCCATCAGTCTGTTGAAAAGTTGGGACTCAAATTGACGTCCCTGGTCCGTTGTGACAGTGATCGGTACACCAAAGCGAGCAATCCAGCCATGGGTGAATTGATCAGCGACTTCTACTGCGGTTATCGACGACATGGGCCAAACTTCGGGCCAGCGTGAGAAACGGTCTACTGCTGTTAGGCAATAAGTGAATCCGTTTGAAGAAGGCATCGGTCCAATAATGTCCAGGTGAACATGACGGAATCTGCCTGAAGGTGTGCTAATGTTGCCAAGCGGTGAAACGACATGGCGCGTTACCTTGCTGCTCTGGCAGGCGAGACACTCGCGTGCCCAGGAGCGGCAGTCTTTAGCAATGCCTGGCCAAACATAGCGGTCGCTAATGAGGCGCGCGGAAGCGCGTGCGCCGGGGTGGCTGAGACCATGTAGGCAATCGAAGACGGCTCGCCGATATTGTTTTGGCAAAAAGGGTCTAGGTTTGCCTGTTGACACATCACACAAAACGGAAATGTTGGATCCAGGTATGAGGGTTGGCTCTAACTGTAAAGAAGAATGGACTTTTACGGTTTTAAGTTCGTCGTCCGTCTGCTGACCTTTTGCCAGGGCTGCGAAATCGTCATCGAGCGTGATAGCCTCAATGCGGGACATTGTGTCAGCAACGATGTTGTCTTCCCCCTTCACATGTTTGATATCAGTTGTAAACTGGGAAATAAACGTGAGTTGGATAAGTTGAGTAGGGGGCAATTTTTCACGGCGTTGGACGAAAGCATAAAGAAGCGGCTTGTGGTCCGTGTAGATTGTCGCGTGTTGTGCCTCTAGTATATGCCGGAAATGCTGTACGGCCGCGTACACTGCGAGAAGTTCGCGGTAATACGCGGGCCATGTACTTTGGCTCTGTGTTAGCTTTTTGCTAAAGAATGCCAACGGCTGCCAGCCTTGATCAGACCTTTGCTGTAAGGCAGCCCCGACATGAGTGCTGGAGGCGTCCGTGTACAACCCTAAACGAGCATTTCGTTGCGGATGTACAAGCATGGTGGCCTCTGAGAGACTGTCGCGACAGTCGTAGAAAGCACGCTCCAAGTCTGCTGTCCAGGGCATAGCTTTTGAACCTTTTAGGTTGCTGACTGTTAAAAAATCCACAAGTGGAGCTTGGAGCTTGGCGGCTTTGGGAAGAAATTGGCGGTAATAATTTACCATCCCCAGGAAGCGTCTCAAATCTTGAGCTGTTTTGGGAAGCGATAACTCGCGGAGAGCAGCGATCTTCTCTTCAGGCGGGCAGATACCATCCTTGGTTATCTTATAACCTAGGAAGATTACCTCACATGCCCCCAATACGCACTTATCCACATTGACAACGACGCCATAGTCCACCAGTCTTTGCAGGATTATGCGCAGGTGTTTGGCGTGCTCTTCAGCATCCCGTGAGAATACCAAAATATCGTCAATGTAGGGAAAAGCGAAGTCTCCGCGCAAGATCTCATCGATGAAACGCTGGAAGGTTTGGCCAGCGTTGCGTAACCCAAATGACATATAGGGAAACTCGAAAAGACCAAATGGCGTTATTATGGCCGTTTTGCAAACATCTGGACCAGCTACCGGAATCTGCTGGTAGGCCTTTACTAGATCTAATGTGCTAAATATAGTAGAACCAGCCAGATTATGACTTAAGTCTCCTATATGACGCACAGGGTACCGATCGGGAACTGTCCGAGCGTTTAAGAGCCTGTAGTCACCGCAAGGACGCCACATGCCATCCTTTTTGGGTGCTAAATGCAGTGGTGACGACCAGGGGCTTTTAGATGGGCGAGCAGTACCCGCCGACACCATGTCAATAAATTCCTTCTCAGCAATTTTTAGCTTGTTGGGTGCTAGTCGACGAGGACGCGACGTGACAGGCGGCCCACTAGTTGTCGTTATATAGTGAACAGTGCTGTGTTTTATTTGACGGTCAGCTGTAGGTGGGCGCGTCACTTCCGGAAAGTCTAAAAAGAGTTGATTGAACAGGGAATCGCGAGACGGTTTTTTTACGGTCCTATTACTTGGCTGCATTATATTGCGGATACAACAATATGCGGATAAGTTTGTAAGCTCATCGCGCAGTGTGCCGCTACGGCAGTCGGGTAGGAGGTGGAAGAAAGCTAGGAAATCCGAACCCATAATTGGGACATCCACGTCAGCACAAATAAACTCCCAGCGAAATTCACGGCGCAGTCCTAAATTGAGATTCAGATTAACTGTGCCGTAAGTTTTAATGGAGTTGCCATTTGCCGCATTGAGAGTAAGTCCTGTATTTGAGAAACGTCCTTTTATAAGTTTTCGTGTAAAACAACAAATGTCCGAACCGGTATCTATCAAAAAATTAATTTTGGTATTTTGATCGGTGATAAAAAGGCGTTTGCTGGACTGTGCGCGGTCGGTACTTGCCACGTCCGACCGATCCCTTAGTTTAAAGGTTTGGTAGCTCCTTCAATGGTCCAGCTGCATCCTGGTATGCATTTGCTTGCTTTGTTGCCGAAACGATCGTGGTACCAGCAAAGCTTCTGATTACGTGGGCGTGAGCGCGATCGAGAGCGGCTCCGCTTTTGATTAACGCGTGAGCTCCCAGATCGTTCATGGGTGTTTGTTCTGAGCGCTGAGACTGTTCGCGTCAATTCCTCGATCTGCCGCTGCATTGACGCGAGAGTGGGCTCAAAGGTATGATGCGCCGAAACCTGGCTCACGGTGGTAGGCCTCTCGGTCAACTCCACCAACTGGTCGGCCATCTCCGCCAACTCCGTCAAGTTCTGGATCTTCTGTGCGGCCAACACAATTTGAACCTGCCGGGGAAGCCGATTGGCCCAAATTGATCGCAGCAAGTCAGCGGGGAACGATTGCACAGCCAGACTCTTCAAGTGTCGCATGAACGAAGATGGCTTGCGGTCACCTAACTGTTCCTTTTCTAGTAAGCGCCGCACCTTCTCCTCGAAGGAATCGGAGAATCTAGATATGATTGCGCTTTTTAAAGTTGTGTATGGTTGCAACTCGGGAGGATGTGTGATAATATCTTCGACCTCCTTCGTACACTCGGTATCTAAATGCGCCACGGCGAAATGAAACTTCGTCATTTCGACGGTAATTTGGTTAATGTGGAACTGCGCCTCTAGGCTAGCAAACCACAATGCAGGCCGATCCTTGCTAAAAGGCGGGGTCCTAATTGCGACCCTGTTTACGTAAATGGGACTGCCACCGACTAGTGCAGTAGCATCACCCTCGTTGCCAACGTAGCCCTCTGAAACGTTAGATTCTCCTTGACTCGCCATGGTTTAAAGGTAAAATCAGAAACGGTCAAATCGCAAAAACGCTTTACACATACACGCAGTGGAACAAATCGGTAAATACACAAACGAAACAATTTCAGTATTGCGCAGCAAACGTAATAATAAAATTGGTAGAAAAGTAAAGTAAGTCTAAATACAACATAAAATGATACTATCTGAGTGTAAAATAGCACTAAACTTTCACTTGAACGAGTGTAAACGCAGCATCCGTCGCGAAGTATCAGTGGAGAGCTGTTAGTCCTGGCACAATGTTGCGGGTGATTGCGGGTGATTGTGGCGCGCTTTTCAACTTCCTCCTCGTCAAAGATGACGTAGCTCCGGTAGAGAAAGAAAAATGGCCGGCCTCGATGCGAAAAATGCCGGCTCAGCGCTACATAGAATGGACAAAATACGAGTCCAATAGCGATGTAGATTATCGTAGATGCGTTTATAGTTGTTGCGATTATAGCTTCATGGCTGTTCTGTACAATCTCCCTCGCAGGCTATACCATAGTCTCACTCGCAGGTGGCTTTTCTAGTCTCCCTAGCAGACTTCTCTGCACGGAGGGAAAAACAAAAAAAGAAGGAAGCGTACCTAGGCGGCGTCGCAGAATGGAACAAACCTCGATTATCGCGGAAATTGTTGTTTCCGAGCGAAACTGCAGAGCGTAGCGACGTGGGCTCCGATGTTGCGCATATTTATCACATCTCGTCGGGGTCACCAGTTTGGGAGCCGGCAGGAGGGAATAACTAAGATGCAGTACAAAGAACAAGCCGTGTTGAGAAAAACATAATTTTTCTTCATTTTTAATTCTTTTATTGTCCTTCGTTGCTATAGAAATTTGTCAATAATAGGGTAATGCTAGACCGATGAGAGTAAGGGTGTAAAAGATAAGAGCGGTGCTATACAGTAGCAAATGAGTCGCCACATCGTGATTATGAATGAATGAATGAATGAATGAATGAATGAATGAATGAATGAAATATGCTTTATTGTACACCAGACAAAATTACAAAAGTAACAAACAATTACATAAAGGTACAATTGGCGGCCTTATCGCTTAGAAGCGATTTCTTCCAGGCAACCATGTTACTGAGGATACAATGATCAGTGAGAAGGGTTTGAGGTATACGCTATTGTAAATATAGGTATTAGAGATACACATCACTACTATACACAAAATTTTTAAATAAATTATGAGTAATAAAAAAAAATCATAATATGGAGATAAGATATTTAGGGAGGAAAAAAGTGAGCTTTAACGAGTCTTTTAAATATTGCCAGTGATTGTGCTTGCCGGATTTGAAGCGGTAAGGAGTTCCAAAGCCTGACCGCTTCGACAGAAAAGGATTTGGAGTAGAAGGAAGTATTATGGGAGGGAATTTTTAAGGTCAGGTTATTATCGGAGCGAAGAGAGTGACAGTGAGTGTTACTGAGGAACTCAAATCTCTCTTTTAGATAAGGAGGGGAAGTAAGATTGAATAGAATACAGTATAAAAGAGAAAGAATGTGGGTATTCCTGCGAAGGCGAATCGGTAGCCACTTGAGTTTTTCACGATGTTCGGAAACATGGTCATATTTTCGGAGTCCAAATATAAACCGTATACAAAGATTTTGAATGCGCTCAAGTTTATTAAGTAAGTCCTCATTAGGATTCGAATAGCATGAATCAGCATAATCGAGAATCGGTAATAGGAGTGTTTGTGCAAGTGTAATTTTAGTTGGTATGGGTAGGAAATTATCTAATCTACGGAGAGATCCGACCGATGCAAACAATCTCCTACTCACCTCGTTCACATGTGGGGCCCAAGATAAAAACTTGTCAAATGTAAAGCCGAGATTTTTAACGGTGTCACTGTAAGGCACGCAAGTCCCATCAAGCACGATGTTAGGTAAAGAAAATAAGTGAATACGAGTAACTAATTTTTGACTGCCTATTATTATAGCTTTCGTTTTTGATGGATTCACTTTCAGACCATACGACTTACTCCATTCCACAATTGAGTCAAGATCTATATTTAATAACTGAATCGTGTCGGGCAAGTCCAATATTTTTCCCTGAACATAAACTTGGAGATCATAAGCATACAGGTGGTAGCGAGAAGATAATCGGAGCGTAATAGAACTAATGAAAATTGAAAAAAGAAGAGGAGACAACACGCCACCTTGTGGTACACCAACATTGATCGTGCGCCAGTTAGAGAACGAATCATCAATGCGCGTCCGTTGCCGACGACCAAACAAGTAATTGTGAAACCAGTCAATCACTTCAGGAGATATGTTAAGAGACTGTAAAATTGTTAATAAGAGGTCAAAATCGACATTGTTGAATGCATTGCTAAAGTCAAGTAATGTCAATACTGTAACACATTGGTTATCCATCCCGAGTCGAATGTCCTCAGTAATCTTGACTAAAGCAGTAGTCGTACTATGACCAGCGCGGAAACCGGATTGGAATGGATTAAAAAGATTTCGCTTGGATATGAAGAGGCTTAATTGATTGTGGATAACACGCTCAGAAACTTTTGATAGAAATGGGAGTATGGAAATTGGGCGGTAGTCAGAGAAACTTGAGGGATTAGCTTTTTTAGGTATAGGAATTATTTGAGCTTCTTTCCAGGACGATGGGAAGATTCCAGATGATATAGAGTAATTAAAGATGGATTTTATTACAGGGGTTAGGATATCGATGATAGGGATGATCATTTTACGACTTATGCAGTCAGTACCTACGGCATCGGAATTGACCTCAACAATACTTTTCTTAACATCACTGTCAGTGATTTGACTAAAAATGAAAGCAGGATAATCTAAGTTGGGAGAATTATGATTCTTCTTTTTAATTATTTTTGATCTAAAATGGTCTAGCTTTGCCATAAAAGATAACGTGTGCAATAATAACTGTCATTGCAAGCCTTAAGCATTTACTAACTTCTGGTGATCTCGTTCGTTACTCAATGCTAAGAGAGCAGAATAATAACGTTAGACATATGCTTGCCTGCATTTTGTAAATGTCAAAGTTCGCTTCATCTATGTAATAATCAAAATGCGGTTTCTTGCCTGGAAACGCGAGATAACAAAGCTTACACTTTAAGGTCAAAAATATAAATACTAATGAATATTAGTAAATAGAATTCTCATGCATAAGTCACATGCGAAAAATAATTAAACAGAATAAACTATTGAGACTTTAACGCTGCGTTTTTATTATCCACGCTTACATTTCAAACATGACATGTTATTGTACCTACATACATCGAGAAAGAATATTTATTATGTTTACATTATTAGGAACTACTTACTTTATTTAAAATTCTAATACTAGTTTAATTCGTGTATTTATTGCAGGCTATGTAAATGGTTTCGTAGTCGCCTTTCCTCAGGAACTAGATCTTCTGTTGACCGGCATCTTGATAGTACTGCCAGGTCTTTTGGACTGTCACATCGTTTAAAATGATAAAAAATTGATATCAAAGTTTTTCGTAATTTTTAGAGTCCATTTTACATTTAATTTTTACATTGAAATATATAATAATTTCTTGTATTTACGCGATTACACATTATAAATGAAACTAATTTTACGGATTTATCGCGTTTTGGACAGACTGAGCACAGACTGACAATCAGACATCTAACACCTCAGTCTGTCCCGTGACCATGAACGCTGTAAAGGGTTCGAAACGTCGGGAATTAAAATTAAAAATAAACGCGATAAATCCGTAAAATTAGTTTCATTTACATTGAAATATAGTTTAAAGTTGTTTTATTTGCAGACTATCCATATAAATAGGTTTCACTTAAGCTTTTAACAAACCCGTTGCTGTACCCTGATTGCACCGGCTGGCAATTTTCAATATCAGAACTCTTTTTTACAAGTCTTGTTCTCTTTTCGAATTTATTTATTTATTGTTTTCTTGATTTTACGCGAATATTATATTATACATGCTAAATGAAACTAGTTTACGGATTATTTATTTATTTAAGAAGTAAGCCTCGTAATGGGACAGTTATAGGTATTAAATAATATTTATTAACATAGGACATGAAGTTAACGACTACTGTAATTATTAGAAAATAAACAAGTCTGAAAATATTATTTATAAGCAGAAATTTGTTAAAAATTCAGGTTAAAGAACATTTATTTATCACAAAAAGTACATTACATAGTTCACTTAAAACGTGGTAAACAGTCTTAAATATATGTATGACACAAACAACAGTCTCAGACGGATAACAGAGCTTATAAATCTAGAAGAAGGCGTTTTTTGAAAATGCAATGGTTTTACATCCTTTAATTTCCTCAGGCAGTTTGTTGTATAGTTGCGCTCCTACAAATCGATATTTTTTTCCTACACCAGTTCTACATGTTGGTAATTGAAGGTTATGTCTATTTTGGGTTAAATATCGATGTGATCTTTTAGGAAAATTTATAAGTGAATGCACTGATTTTAAAAGTATTTTTTTTACAAAAAGACATGTACTGCATGTATATAATTTATTGTTATTAATATTTTTGTATTTTTGTAAATTGTTACAAAGAAAGTGGAAAGTTTCAATATACGTAAACAAACATCTGCAGATTTTATACCAGCAATCCCTACCTTTGCAACGAACCCTGCCATGGAACTTAATGGACTGAGCTAGTTGTGCGGACAACCTCTCACAGCTTTAATCAAAGTTTTTATTTGGAACGTACTTTGTTAATCACCACGGCGATTTTATAACCAGACTCTAACATGTTCCAATTATTAAAATCTTTTTCGTATTGTATTTTTCTCGGACAGGAAAAAAAACTCAAAAAGCCTGGTTTATTTGCAAGTGAGTCATACGCAAAATCTTTAAAATTTAGAAAATAAGTATTCGTTTTTCAAACAATAGAAATGAAACTTTTCCACAGAATATAAATTATACAGAATAAACATTATTCTACTACGGTTTGATTTCATTAATCAGTTAATTAACGTATCCTCATACTTTCATGAAAGGGTGTATTTGAGAAAAAATAACGCTATTAATAGAAGTAAAATAAACAGTAATATGTATGACCTTTTCTGTTGGCAAAACATACCTTTATAATGAGTAAATTTACTACTTAATTAAATCTGGCTATCGATTCGGAGTCTCTCAATGCGTACCTGTAACTGTAACTTTGAAAAATGTAACTAAAAAAAACAGAAAATAATGAATAATATATATACAGCGTGTCGTTACAACCGCGACAATAAATGAACACGCATATAGAGGATAAATTTTTAAAATTGTATTAAGCATTTACATCCTTTAAACATCAATATTTACAGAGTTATTTAATTTTAAAAAACAAACATTTTCACAACAACCTTACGTATAAAACTGTAACGTAAAGGTCATTTGTAAAGGTCACAAAAAAATGAATGGGTTGGCAAGTAAAAAAAAATGTCCCGTTTAGTTTCTTACGCCGGTTCTTCTCAGGTTATTGGCTTTCCTTCCGAACCGGCGGTAGAGTTTTTTGACTATCAATAAGTAAGTATATGCTTCTATGTTGAATAAAGATATTTGAATTTGACTTTGACTTTGAATGAATTTAAAAGATAAAACATACAGTTGGAAGGAGAGACTTGTAATGCGACGTTGTGGCAACGAACGAATAAAAATGTATGAATCAATCAATTGTAGTTGGATAGGATGTTACAAATTTTATTTCTTTTTTATTTAATTAATTTGTTTGAAAAATATATTTTTTTATTATGTTTTTTTTAACATTTTATATTTTTTATCATTATTGGAAAGTAGCGTAAGACGTGTCTTCATTTATTATCACGGTTGTAACGACACGCTGTTTAAAACTTATAAAACTAAAAATATATATAGGGGGTGGTAATTTGGAACCCCACTTCGTTTTTTAAGTATTTTTCGAAAACTATTTGACTTATCTGTCTCTTTATATTTAAAAACTTATTAACTTTTATATTAGAAACTAATTTATAAAATAAAATCACTCATTATAGGAAAAAAATTCTTGGAAAAAAAAAAAAATATGTTCAAAGCTCTGGTGCTTGGTATTATGGCACCCGGGTTCCAAATTACAAGTATGAATCAAAATTACATACAAAAATCACAAATATAATACTCCCCGTCACACCGTGAGCATTCAGTATGTGTCCATGTAGGTTACATTATTGGCACTGAATCCAAGTTTCACCCTGTTGATCGTTGGAGTAATTTTCAGAGAAAAAAAATGCAAGAATCGTAATCTTGATTTGTGGGCTGACCATGCGAGGTAACATTTTCTGACATTACGAAAGAAGATTCAGAATCCGAAGAGGTCGAATCCTCGCTGTTTAGAGGAGTTCTAAAAGACTGCAATAGTCTGTCCACCACTACGCCCACGAGCTCTTCCCCGACCTCTCCCCGACCTCTTCCCCGACTTCTTCCTCTCTGCGCTATACACTTGATTGACTACTCAAGTTGCTGTTTGTAAGGAGACCCGGTCAATAAAGTAATGCGGGTAATTTGGAACCTGGTTCCATATTACCTGCACCTATCGAGTTCCAAAATTAAAACCTTTCTTTGTTAACAAATAATCAAGATAACATAAACTAGTTCAAATAAATCTTAAAACTGTTGGCGCTGGCAACACTGTTTACCGGATATGACGTTATCTACTCGAGGTAAGGGACACATGGTCGCATAGAGCAGCGGTCACTGGCTTTTCGACTGCGTTCCCAGATAGTGATATAACCACTAGTGCTGCTTGTCGTTATAATATATTAAAGACTGTAGGTTGGTCGGCCAAAATAAAATAGTGAGGATAGCGTAAACAACTTTATATATTAATTAGACTACTTCCTACTTATTAGGACAGAGTAACGTCCTATACAAAGGATAAGAGTGTTCTACCCTATCACTGAAACATTATGCGCTTATATACAAAAATATAGTGAGTCATCACAACTACATTACAAATCAATGCACTTATTAAATTACTAATACAGTTAATAAGATTGACCTATTAAATTATAAATTATTATTAAGCATGGTTTATTATATAATATTATACCAGATATGGTTCAATGTTTATTAAGTATAATTGTTATTGCTCGTATATTAAGTAGTGTTGCCAGTGGATTGTAACAAATACTTGTTAATATTCAAGTTCAGTAATAGTTAAAATATTAGGATCAAGGTAAAAACGTTAGAACTCATATAAAACTTATGCGTATATACTTCGTGTAATACCTACTGTATTTACTTTTAGACAGAAACAAAAGTTCACAGTATTAGGAAATAAAAGTAAAAAACATTTGCAGGTGACACAAAATTTCAACTTCTTATAGCAGGTCCAAACTCGATGCAAAAATGGCGCCAGTGGTGCTAATATGTTTAATTACATCAGTTCGACGTGATTTCATAGGTTTTCCACAGATTTCGTTGTCCCTTAATATCCCAGGAACAGACAATATGTATGAGGGATATGTATGGTCACTTCTGTGTCCGTAAGCGCCAGCGTGGGCAAGTCCTCAATAAAAGCACACACTGGATAAAACTGTTTATTAGTTATATAGGCAAATTATGGTTACACAAGCAATACACTATATGAAACATCAGAGCAATATAGTACCACAAATGATATGGTAATATTCCACAAGTTAGAAAATGCTCGTATAATTACGTGTCCATTGTTCCTCTCTTAAACTCTGTCTAATTGTCTATATCATATCGTCTCTATTCCGAACTCGCGTTCCGGAAATGCGTTGTTGAGTGCGTTCGGAAACACCACACGTTGTTGGTGCGTTCGGAAACGCCACATGTATATTTATAAACTTTTCATACAAATATAAATTTTAGTACATTTTTTGGATTTCCGAGCAGACTTTTACCAATTCTTATTCGGTTTCATTATTTTTACTTCACTTATTAGTGATTTCTACACGAACACAATTATGTTTACTTATTCAATACAAGTTTATGTTTCGTTGGAAGCTGAAGTAGCCATTATTACCTCTGCGAAATCTTCGGTTAACGGTTATAGGATTAACAAAATCAAGTTTTATAATTCATTGGGAAATGTTAGATACTTTGTGTATTTTGTTTCATTTAAATGGGTTTGTAATAGAACACTAAACTATTGTTTTGGACTCCTTTCTGTCTTGTTTTGTAAATCAATTGTTTTTGTCAAATATGTTCAAGAATCAATACCTAGGTTTAGAAAACAATTACGAGGGGAATATGTTAAGATTAACCAGTACACACCTTGTTCATCAATTGCAAAGTTGCAGATTTAGTACATAAAAATAGAGTCAAATTCATTTTTTTTCAAACATATTTTTTGTGCTCGAAATAATTCGGCATTCATTGTATAAAAGTCGGTGTACGCTGGAGTAGCCTTGAATAATATATTTAATTCAAACACCAGTGTTTGAATATATAGTAGTAATTTTCTGTGAATATTTTTTACAAAGCCATAATTTCCTAGTTATTTAAAAAGGGCATCATGAGCATGTATCTACACAAAAGATACTAAATCTTTAATATAGACCTATAATGTTCGAGACTGCACATTTTGTTTTCCTGTTTAAAAGCAGTTTCATCCTCATTCTTTAAAATTTTTTTCAGTTTCGGGTAGTGGTCACTTTTTCTTTTTAATTAATTTATTGGTTTTGTTTTTTCTTATAATCAAAAAATGCTGAGTTCTTTTGAAAGATGTTTATGAAATATGGTATACATTCGCTATCATTTTTACAAAACCATAATTTCCTAGTTTTTTAAAAAGGGCATCATTAACATGTATCTACACAAAAGATATTAAATCTTGAATATAAACTTATAATGTTCGAGACAGCACATTTTGTTTCACTGTTTAAAATCAGTATCATCCTCATTCTTTAAGTTATCATTAGCGTATTTATAAATTAATCAAAAAATATGTCCCATCTGGTTTTCATTTGGGTGAACGTCGATCTCCCATGGGCTCTTCTACTATTATTTGAAAATGGTCACCAAAATAACGTAGCCAGTGCATTCTTTTAGATACTCATATTACTTGATATAAATTGTCACGCTCCGTATTAAATCTTACAACGTGATTTTTTTAATAACCGCTTGCTAGGTAACGGAAATAGAAATAGCAAAGTTTATAAGGGTTATTGATTAAGTTTAATGAGACACTAACTTGCGTTCGACCTTATAAGCGTCGGAATAAAAAATCAAAAAAATGAGCAAGCTACAGCTGCACGACAGCGTTCAGCATGCCGTAGTGGCGGTATCCCGGCACACGGTCAGCTGTAGTAAACAACTACACAGACGACTGTGACGACGCAGCAATCATGTATTTACGAAATAAAAAAAATAAAAAATAAAGAAAATGATCTGGTATAGAAAAAAAAGTAAAAAAAAATAAGTGTGTAAATGAGCGTGATACGAACCGCGGCCGTCTGTTTTGTGGCCGCCCGATTACCGATCGAGCTATTATAACATTTTCTTTTTGGAATGATATTTTTCATTCCCTGAAAACAGGGATAAAAGGACATTTTCTAAAAATGAAACCTAGCTAGATCGATTCACAGAAAATCGAAAATCGCAGAAGCCGTTTCCGAGATTCCGATTATATATATATATATACAAGAATTTCTCGTTTAAAGGATAAGATATAATTTAGCTTAGTGCATATTATTTTTACATTCTAATAACATAATACTCTAGTTTTACTTAATCTTCTAATATATAAAATTCTCGTGTCACGGGGTTCGAACTTGAACTCCTCCGAAACGGCTCGACCGATATTCGTGAAATTTTGTGGGCATATCGGCCAGGGTGGAGAATCGGACAACATCTATAATAATAATAGTAATAAATTATATTTTACATCTATAATAATAAATAGGCGTAGGGAAGTGACGACCCCATCGCCCACCGGCGTAACAGTTCAAGTGACAGAACTGTTGCGCCGGCGCAATCAGTCAGTGCCTTGCCAATAGGTGTTTGCACCGTGCCTCGGCATAAGTGAGGGTGCATAGGCCCGTCTGTGCGTTCGGCCACACTACAGAAAACGGTGCCGGTCTGGGGGCGTCTTCCGTTAAACGACGCCCTAAAAATGGATGATGGAAAAAAAGAAAGGAAAGCGCATAGGGCCGCTGCCTGGGGGCCGCCAGGGCGCGTCTGGAGCTGGCGCTGGACGTGGCAGCATGCGGGACGCCAGCCGAGCGCGGGGTACTGCACGACCACCAAGCAGTACCTCGCATCCATCATCCCCACCAGTTGGCTTGGTGTCGGCAGGATCCTGTCGGATCCAGCAATCGGCACCCGCCGCTGGTGGAATACGCCGCTTGCGCTGGACTGAAGAAATGAATAGGAACGCAATGCGGGCGTATCTTAGGGCGAAAGGGAGTGAGACTGGAGGGTTTGCGTATCGGGCAAGGATGCATCGCTTTTTTGCCGAGCTGGAGCCATCTATAACCGTCACCGAGCAAAACCTGGCAGATCGAGTTCGGTACATCATGCGCTCAAAAATATTTGATGATACCGAGCTCGAACGACTACGACGTGAGGCTGTTCCCTCATCGGATGAAAATGTAGTGGCTGGGGATACGGCCCCGCAAGCTGCGGACCCTGCAGGGTTACAAGCAGATGCGGAGGCCGCAGTTAACTCCCCGGCTCCTGTAGAATCGTGCGATGATGGAATAGTCGCCCAAGAAATAGAGCAGATGGGAAGCATATTGGAGGAGGCAATTCTGGAGGTGCGCGAAACGCCTCTCGAGAGTCGACCACGTCTCCCCCGCATACCCCTAAGTAAGCGGAGTCGGTCTGTCGTGAGGTCTCTTAACCCGATGCTGGCAACCTATTTGGAAGCTAGCCGGGATCTTTGCGATACGGACTCAATTCTCTTTGGCGCTGCATTGGCAGTATGCCGAATCGTTGGCGCCAAACTTCCCAAGGCTGGACGTGCTACCAGACCAGGTAGCACTATCCCAGCATGGAGAATAAAGACATTACGCAAAAACTAACGGAGCGCATAGATGACCTGAAGCAGAGGATCGCTGCTGGGGGAAGCGGATTCGGAGATATTCCGAGAGGACGGCGCGGTTTAGCCAGAATCGCCTCTTCCAGAGTGACCAAAAGAGGCTCTACAAATCTTTGGAGCGACCAATGAGTTGTGGAACGGGCCAAGGACCGGACCAGGCAGTCACTGTCGCCTTCTGGCGCAGCCTGTGGTCAGAGCCCGTAGACCACAGTGAGGGCCCTTGGACACAAGTCGTGGCGAGCCAATGACCCTCTCTGAGGCTGAAACATACCGATACCTGGGCATGTCACAAAACATGTGTATCGATGAGGCTGGCATGAAACAGTCAGTTCGTGAAGTGTTTTTTGCACGCCTGACAAAGGTGTTTAACAGCCATTTGTCAGTCGTGAACAAGGCACGCGCATTTAACGGCTGGGTCAAGCCAGTCCTCATGTATACCTTTGGCATACTCAGGTGGACTCAAACTGAGCTCAATGCCCTGGACCGAAAACATATATATATATATGTTTATTTTTATCCATAATATTTATTTTATATATGCAATATATATCTATATCTTTATTTTTATTTTTATTTATAAACCCAACCAGACGAGAAAACAAATGAATATCCCCCCATGATAATAATAATAAAATATTTTTTTTAGTTTAACAGCCATTTGTCAGGCGTGAACAAAGCGCGTGCATTTAACGGCTGGGTCATGCCAGTCCTCATGTATACTTTTGGCATACTCAGGTGAACCAACTTGTGTTCAACATCCTGGACCGAAAAGTCCGCACAACTATAACCTCCCACAGGATGCATCACCTGAGATCGTCAGTGATGAGGCTGTACCTGCCGCGGAAGCATGGCGGGAGGGGCTTTTTAAGCGCCCTCACCATGCACAATCGCGAGGAGTGCAGCCTCCGTAACTTTCTGGCCAGATCGGATGAATCAATCTACACGGATGTCATTAGTTGTGATAAAGGACTTATCCCTCTTTCCTTAGCCAACGAGCAATGGCAAGACCCGGGAGTACTGAGCGTTACCGACCGAGAAACCGTATGGAAGAAGAAAGAGCTCTACACGAGCCCTTCGTAGATACTGTTGCCTCCCTTAACTGGCAACGTTTCGGTGACCTCAATTGGGAAACCGAAGGTTTTTTTCTGAGCGATACAGGATCAGGTTATTAAGACGAAGAACTATCGGAGATACATCCTAAGGGATGGCACCGTCGACATCTGTCGAACTTGTCGCCATCCCGGGAAGTCGCTTCGGCATGTTCTCTCCGGTTGTTCCATGCTAGTAGCCAGAATCCTACACCAGGAGCTCGCTCTGAAATATGGCCTCGTGGATCGGAAACTGCCGTACTACAAGTACTATCCGGAAGCCGTGCTCGAAAATGACCGCGCCAGGCTCTATTGGGACCGGTTCTGAAAGCAGTTTCTGTTAAGAAGGAACCGGCAAGAAACTCAACAGTTGCTCTTTTTTAAAAGGTCAGTTTACAATATAATGTTACAGGTATAATAGTCTTGTCTTAGCCTACGTGATTATCAACAGTATTAACCCCACACATTGGCGTCGGTATAATATGCTTTAACCATAAGTTTACTTTTAACTTTTCGTTTAAATTCATCTATTTTTTATCTCCATAAATGTTAAGGGTGGTCCACCCCAAACATTTTTTTATACCCTACAAATAATTAATACAGCAAAACAACGTTTGCCGGGTCAGCTAGTATACTATACTATAGTTTTAGTTTCACGCAGTCTGTTCATGAAAACTTAATTTTGTACGAGATCAACGTGACTATGATTTTAATTTAACGATAACCATTATTCAAGCTTGTAAGCTGAAGTGTTCAATTTTCACAATTAGCTCGGATTATGTGCAGTCGATATTTTATTTTTATAGCTTCACAAGCGTAGTACGTAATGCATTGTTTGGATTGTGTCCAATCCTTGATGACAAGCAATTACTGCTGCTAGTCGTTAAATATTTTTTTATAAATATTGCGATAACAACTGCTTATGACTCGATGGCACAGTAGCAAAGCTATAGATCGCTACGGGGCCGGGGGTCGTGGATTCTATTTTCACACAGGACTAGTATTTAAGATCCCCAGATAAATGTTCCGTATCTAGGCGTTGATTTTCAAGGAGAAGGAGTCAGGCAGGGGATAGAACTTATCTTGGACATTCACCTCAAATTCTTTTTCGTAGCATTGCATGATTTGTAACATCGTAAAATTCAATAGAAATGGAACTCAGTGCGTCCACCGGTAGCAGTTAAGTAGCGTAAAAACTGTACTGGAGGTTGCAAGGTGCAACAGAAATTCTTCATCCGTTCATGTATGCTTCTATAAATTAGATTAGTACGTTGTAGTAGATACATGATTAGATTGGACTGTTGCACGAATGGGCAGACTCTTCCGGGGAAGTAGATTTCCTCTCGATTCGTCTGGTGTGTGCGGTAGCCGGAGTTCAATTATTTCATGCTTGCGGTAATCACTTAACATCTGATGTACCGCCTGCTAGCTTATTAAATTCGCACAAAAAACATACATAAAATGCGCAATTATACTTAATTGTAATAAAATATGTAGTCCTTGAAAACAAAGCCTTCGATTACAGTTACTAAAGATGGATTTTTTACACTTGTTTAAGTCGTGATGAGAATTTATTAACCTGAAGCGCGTGTAAAATCTAGTCCTCAAGCTGCTTTTGTATACTTTCACAGAAAAAGCACTTAGCTGAAGTTTTATCATTCAGCAGCCCTCAAAGCAGGCAGTCGCTCTACTTGCTCAGCCCTCCTTTGCAGTGTCAGCACAGTGGTTACTGCAACTCTTATAGCGGACTGCCACTGCTCTTTCGTTCGACTTTGCTGTCTATGAAGGCGATTCGGCTTAGTAATAATTAACAATTTCATTCTTAACACAATTCACTGCAACACAACTTAACACAACACACTGCTAATTTGTCGATATGCATGTTCGTCGGCGGGGGAAAACATTGTGAGGATATTATCATACTGAATAACACTCGGAATCAAATTAAAATTAAAATTTAAAATTACAGAAAATAATACTTTAGCCATAAAATGTTTAAAGACTACTTAAATTTAAATGACTGTCCTATTTTTCTTATTGCAATGAATTTATGTATAAAATTTTTCACTATTGAAATAGCTTTCCGTGGGGAATAGATATCGCCTTCTTTTAAAAATATGATTCTTGTTTATCGGAGTGAAGTTGAATTGTTGAATGGGGATAGGGATTTTTAATTTGATTTTTATATACGTAATATTTGTTTTAGTCGTATTATTATTTCCAAAATGATTCATGATTTTTTCTTATAGTAGTAGACTATGCCCTAATACCCTTTATACAGATGGGACTTTTACCCAGCAGTGGGATAGATACATATGTAGGTGTTAACTTATTTTACATTAGGCAAAAAATTTTTCTATGTATTTTGAAAAATAATATTTCTCATAGTTTTATTGTGATTCAATTATTTAGTTATTAATCATATAGAAAAGCAGTTATCCTTTTATATATTTTTAGGATAATAATAAATTTAAATTTATCAAAAATGTTGACTCTTTCACTCTTTAGTCATATACTACAAAGCCTCCATCGCTTGTTACAAATATTCATTGTTAATTTTTTTTTCGTAAGGTGTCTCATGCCGTAAGTGCATTACTCGATGGCGCCAAGAATTGTTATAATGGGATAAAGAGATTACATTTAAATTTGATGGAATAAAGGGCAATTATGGATGGCACTACCAGGGCATTTTTTTGTGAATTTATTTTCAGAAAATATGTCATATCCATTGTGATTGCTAGAAAAAACATTATAAAAAAATATGTAGATACATACTTACATGCATACTTTTTGTTAGTGATCTTATCAAAGTTTTGCATTCGGCTGTTATAATACAAAACATGCATTATTTTCTTTAAAGTTTTTTGTTATTCTTCCTTTTAATTAAAATGTTTTTTAAGTTTCGAACTCTATATTAGTAGGCCTATGTTATTTTTATGTGTTTTGTATACAGCAGCTAAAGGTTCAGGTTATAAAAAAACCTAAATGTTAACTGTAAACGAAATGTGTGAAAAAAATACTTTTCAACTTGGTTTACCTACAGTTAATTTTACATTTCAAGTCATTTACGAGTTTTTTTTTTTTTAATTGAATAATTTTTTTTATCCACGTCGTATCCAGGACTTGACATACGCAGTACAATTTTTATAATTTTCTCTAAAGTTATTACGCGAACTTAACTACATCTAAAATATTCTGCCATTCAGAACTCACTGAAACCTCAGTGAACACTTGGTTTGGCGCTCAGCCAATGGACCTTACTGAATATTTGTCTTTGTACTATTAGAACTCGGATTTAACCGCTGTATATTAGAAAAAACTGTATTAACTGATGACAACTAAAATAGTAATTCAATTAAATGTATACAGTATGCTATTAAACAATTACAGTATTTCTTTAAGCACACGCAATGAACTCTCCCTCAATCTTACGTGTCTTTAACAGTTAGCAAACCCTATTTGCAGCCGCTTTTAAGGGGGCCACATGTAAATGTATTTATAAAAATTAGGGAGCGTGTTTATAGCTGGTTACGACCTAATGAGAAATAGCAAGCCAGACGTTTCAAGTTTTTAATTTATTTTTCTTTGAAAAAATAATATTGATAAGATTCAATCTATTTAAAATTACATATTATCCAATAAACCTAATCCACGCGGCATGGTGCCAAGAACGCTAGCTGCATTTCCTCGCTGAATAATTATGCTAAACTTTTGAGCGAGAAAAGAACCAGCTCTCTTGTCACCATCCGCAGTATATTTTGAAATAAATTACGATACATTGAAACAAATGAATGAAATTGTTTGAACAAAAATCATTTGTAAAATTACATTATTAAAAATACTTGTTATGGCCACATTCTAAGCAACCCTGCATAGAACTATTTCTCTATTAATAATTATCTAATAAAGTAAAAAAAAGTAAAAGTAAAGTAACAGCCTATAAATGTAAAACTATAGGGCAAAGGGCAAACTCCACCACACGACCTCACTGCGGATTGGCGGAATTCAGACATCTTCGAAACATTTTTTTTTACAATATTAAAATATTCAGATTTCCTCATACGAGCATGTGATAAGCCAGCACTTAAAATTAACAATTTCATTGGTGTTGCCAGTGGAGATCGAACTCAGGTTGCTCGAGTAAATTGAATTAAAGGCGAGCGCTCGTACACTGAGCTATCACGGCTGTGTAATTGCTGTAAAAATAACGCTGTAGGATGAAGACAAAGGTTTTTATGACCTGCCTGACGGCAATCCTACTTAGGAGAAAACACATCCAGATCTGCATCAATTATATGTTGGGAATCGAACAAAGGGCTCCCGTCACCGTAACATATTGCAAAAGTACATAACTGAGTTAATTTTTATTTTAATTAATGCGGGTGATAATTTTAATTTGCATAAAAAGTGATACCCACAAAAAATTTACTTGGCAAAATATATGAAAACCGTAAAATTTCAAGCGTACACCGACGCGACAGTCAAAAATCACCGTGATAAAGCCGTTGGTTACAAAACGACCAGCTACGAACAACTTCATTGTATTACAATGGCTAACCAATAACAACTTTTTTACATTTACCTATAAATCCAATTTATTTACTTAAACCGTTATAAATTGCATTTAATGCTTTTTCACAAGCAAAAAGTACTGGCTTAGCGTTTTTGTTTGTTTATTTTTCTTTTGTTACCCTAAACAAGTAAACTCTTTTGTTCGTACGTAAGTACACACATCATTTTATATACATAAAACTAATACCTTTTCATGACACTTACGAGCTCAATTAGATGGAAGTAACTGCCCCTGATACTGACGAAAGATTTAGATTACTTTCGAATCATTAAATATAACCTTCTATCAAAGGACCGTAAAAGCAACTAAGTTTCCTGTAAACACTGTTATAAAGTGCTTCACATTTACATTAATCGTGTTTTCTCCGTTAATCCGAAACTCTATATACTTACATTAAGTTTGTTTTGAAATTGAATAACATTCTGTGTTTTTTTTGTTTGAAATTTCCATGAAGTGAACAGATCAGGAACAACTTAAGGCATTTTGATATGGAAATCAACGAATTATGTACGCCACACAAAATGAAGACCATTTGTTAACGAAAGTTATGATAAGCACTGACTGCAAGCTAACTTTTATGGTTTCATGGACTAGAATCTTATGTCTGAATTATCAGACATTAGATTCTTATGCAGATCTTATTGTATTTAAAACCTTCAAACGAAGCGAGCACTCAGCCACATGGTTTGACTAAGCAGCCAACATAGATCTAGGCTACTTTTAATTTTTTTTTGAACTGGCCAGCACTTGACTGCCATCCCACCTGATGATAAGTGGCGATGCAGCCTTTGATGGTAAGCGCACTAGCTCAGTAAAAACCTATTCACTCTTGCCTTGAGGACCCCTACGTTGTAATCGGACAGAAAGACGGACTTCGGCAGGTTGTTCCATTCCTTAGCTGTACGGATGATAAATGACGAAGCAAATCGCATGGTTCTTATTCTGGAAACGCCGGCATTATATCATGGACAGATGTTGTAACAAAATATATTCTTAATTATAAGAACAATTATTATAATAAAGTACAGTTTCTAACTGTCTTATCGATTGCGTAATTGATGTATTTACCTGGAATTACCCGTAGTACTTAATCCTGATTTTACATTACATTATGTAGTGACCCATATGAAAATTACGCGATAGAGAGTTTTGCTAATAACAGAATATTGCATTATAAGAAAATTAAAAAAAAATTGTCTAAATTACTCCACATAATTAAAATAATTACAATTAACACGATATCTTGAGGAAATATAATATAAACATTGTTTCATAGAATTACTTATAATACGTATGTCACGCAAGACTAGTTCGTACACAGATAAATCCCGCGACAAAGTTTTATATCATTTAATTATTGTCCATTAGGGTTTCAGATCGAAGTGGAAATCCCTAGAGGAGGCCTATGTTCAGCAGTGGACGCCTACAGGCTGAAATGATGATGATGATGATGAGGGTTTCAGTGAGTCAGAATATTTTACATGTAATAAAGTTCGTAGAGTAGCCCTGATGAGTACAGTACTGCTTAAGATTGCTTTCGCCACTTGAAATTACTTATTGTGAACAGAGTTATAAAAATTGTAATGGGGCTATCCAGTTCGCGATATTACTTCAATTAAGATGGCTTCCACAATAACTCTCATATTGAGTGTCATAAACCACATTTTTATTTCCGAATAAATATGCATTAAATTCTAATTCTAATTCTCCCGTCAAATATTTCAGAATTGGCCGGATCTTTGTATAGAAATGAAATAATATTTATTCAACTTGAAAACAATTTAAACCAATTAATTTCTACTCGAATGATAAAAGACGTAATGTGTAACATTTTAATAACAGTGCTACACTGTTTAGTTTTAGTTTGTTTTAGTTTACTGTAAACAGTGTTGTGAAGTGGGTATTTTACAACGTTGTTTACATTAAACTTGGTTTCTTTTATGTTAGTTTGATAGACACTAAGATTAGCTCTATGACCTAAGTTAAACCACTAACTAACCTTTATTTTGAAAAAGAAATTACATCATAAAAATAAAAAAATATATGCATACATACCTTTCATTTGTGTTAATTTCAAAAACTTGTAAAAAACATAATGCAGATCTGTATAATAAATTAATCACATGTAATTTTGATACAAATCATTTTTATAATCGTTCTATCAATATTGTGTTTGTGCAATGTATCAAGTCATTCTTAATACGAGACTATGAATAATATAAAATGTTCACAATGAAATAATCATAAAACAATAGAAAAATCTGATAAATATTCTGTCAGATGATTATATAAAATTCACGATAGTCGAAGATAGATCCAAAAATGTGAGGTTATGGCCGGCCTCTCAATCGATTTAAATTTATTTCTAACTATGCATGGTTAGAAATAAAGGTGACTCATGAATTACTTTAAGACCAAATCACACGGTAAAGTTTTATCATTCCCTATAATCTAGGTCTGTTTATGTCATCTTTACTATTACATCATCACCCTCCTGCCCGTTTTTTTTACGACTGAGCAACCCTCCTTGGAAATGAACGTCCAGATCCGCAAAAATGATCGAGATCACAAAAATAGTTGACCCGTGTGGAAATCAAACCCACGATTTAGCTACTATGCCACCGAGTCTACAGCAACTGCGCCGCCGAGTCATTTACGCATTTATATTTACATAGTTACCCTCACATGTTTATAAAATATATTTTGTGTTCAGCTGAATAAAAAGTTTTACGAATAGCAGCAGTAACTGCTTGTCAACATAGATTGGCCACTATCCAAGCTTAAGTATTGCAAAGCTATTTGCAAAGCTATAAAAATGACGTTTCGAATCACACATTCTGAACTAATTAAGACAAATTTCCAGTAATGAGACATCCGAAATTGCTTGGAGAAACATTACAAGCTACATTCTGGCGGTACGTATTTGCTCTAACGACAATACACACCCATTGCGTTTCAAAATTCTGTACAGATACTCTTCACTTATTCTCTTTATTATTATATTTCATTTAAAAAAAAATGATAGTCTTAACGTATTTACGCGTAATGTATCTTCTTAATAGCTACATTTTGCCAAATAATAACCAATTTATGGACGAAGTCTGAACGAACCAAGAAGAGGGTTTCCCGCTTCAGAAATGCGGATTAACTCTCTCCTTCTATTCCGAATGTCGCTTCCTACGAAATACCTTTTCTGCTGTAATATATTTTGTGTGCTGCTCACACAATCGAATTGGTAACACTTTTTCTTCATACCATGATAAAAATAATTTCATCCTATTTGTAGTTAACTCTTTTGTTAGCAAAACAGCTTTACAAAAAAGTTAAGTACGATTAGGATGAATCCTTTAATTGGAATAATCTTGTGATTTTATTGAAATTATTCTTCAATTAAATAATAAAAAATACAAAAAGTATACGTAGTAACGCATTTTATGTTCAATTTAATGACTTATTGACTTTTGATATATTATATCCTGACATTTCCAATTACAATTTAAAGATTAATGTGAATCAGATAGCAAGCGATAACAATTTCTTGATACACATCAGTTATCCCTTGAAAGGTTCGGTAAAGTCTACATAGTACCTTTATTTTGTAATTTGTAAACTGATTGTCATACCTTTTGAGAACCGTGCAATATGAAAATTGTTTTGCAATATACGGACACAGGCAAGTCAAGCACAGTGCTAGTGGGGTAACAATTATTACTAATTGATATTGTATTTGACCCGTTATAAGTTGGACGAAAGTTAACGTTTCCTTCAACTTAATCAATTACCCTAGTCACGATCATGAAACGTTTTTCTATTTCTATTTCCGTTACCTATTAATCTCCAATTAGTTTGTTTGCTATTTTCGTATTCAAAAAACTGTAAGCATGAATTTAGACATTTACATTGACATTAATATCAATCAATATCGACCTACCACAATTTACAATTTACGAGAGCGTTCTACTAAAATACAATTTGCGTATACGCTAATACGAGGCGCAGTGAGTATTATATATACATGATGTAAATATTTAGTTTTGGTGCGATTGGAGTTAATATATTTATAGCAACATGACTCATATCAGGCTCAATAGTCCTCTCCATCATTATATATAGGGTAAGCGTGGATTAACGGGCGAGGAGCTTGATTACCACGTGTATTAACAATCACTTCGATATTTCTCTTAATCACGATTAACCCAACTAAATGATAAAACAGTATGAAGGAATTTAAACGGCGTTCCACAGAACACGTGGCGCGACTACCGCTTCTCAACGTATAATGACCCGCCAATAGAAGTGGGCGATACAAATCGTATCAGATATGAAAACTAGATATTAGTACAATATCCCAATATCGCTTACTGGCTCGTTCAATATCTATGTATTTTACAATATCTGATATTTCCGAAATCTGATGTACCGTGCTCGCTCGCTATACCGACACGAATCGCGATACGGCGATATCATACGCGTTTGCCACAATATCTGATTTTTAAACAGATTTCGAGAGACAAAGCGCGTGAGATACAAATACTCACTAGTTAGAGCGGGACGGCAAGCAATGCACGATATCAGATATCGAGCGACAAAGCGCGTGAGATATAAATACTTACTAGTTAGAGTGGGACGGCAAGCAATGCACGATATCAGATATCGAGCGACAAAGCGCGTGAGATATAAATACTTACTAGTTAGAGTGGGACGGCAAGCAATGCACGATATCAGATATTGAGCGACAAAGCGCGTGAGATATAAATACTTACTAGTTAGAGTGGGACGGCAAGCAATGCACGATATCAGATATCGAGCGACAAAGCGCGTGAGATATAAATACTTACTAGTTAGAGTGGGACAGCAAGCAATGCACGATATCAGATATTGAGCGACAAAGCGCGTGAGATATAAATACTTACTAGTTAGAGTGGGACGGCAAGCAATGCACGATATCAGATATCGAGCGACAAAGCGCGTGAGATATAAATACTTACTAGTTAGAGTGGGACGGCAAGCAATGCACGATATCAGATATCGAGCGACAAAGTGCAGAATAAGTAATTTTGAATCTTAACACCATGCAAATAAGATCCGTTTCATTTAAATACTAATCTTGGTATCAGCGATTACTACAACGATATTATTATATTTTTATTGTTTTGTTTAGCCTTGAGCCGTAACGGGCGACAAAGCGCGCAGTTAAGTAATTTTGAATCTTAACAGCATGGAAAAAAACTCTGTTGCATTTAAATACGAATTACGGTATTAACGATGTCTTTGAAATTTTGTTCAGCCTTGAGCTGGATTGCATTGGTACTTAACACGTAATAGTAAGGGATGCCAACTTACTACTTAAGAATTTTCTGCCTAAATTAAGGAAGAAAAATATACAATGTAATTTTTTTAGGAGGAAAATTTTTTGTGAATATTTTTATTAGCTGAATTTTATTCATATTTTTGGAAAAAAATAAAAGTACACAAAAAGAAAAATATAATTTAATAGTGCTGTGCTGCTTTGGTGGAAATCAGACCAAGGCTTATGTGCCTTGTGTGTATATTTTAAATTCTTCCGCCCTAAGCTATAATACTGAATGTATTATTTCTTACACAAATAATAAAAATATTGCCACTCGATTGCGTGTTCTAAAAATATGTTAAAGTCAATTATTAAGCGGTATATAAGATGTTAAAATAAATCATTTTTATATTACTTCAATTTATATTTTTCATATTTTTTTTTTTTTTTTTTTTTTTTTTTATTTAGAATTCTATTAATCAACGTGGATAGGGAACCGTAAAATATCTAGATATTAAAATACATAGTTTCGAAATCTGATATTTGAAATCGATATCGGATTCAGATACGGTACTCAGAAAAAGCGATACGACCCATCCCTACCCGCCAACGCTCTGAGTTACGCCAATGACAGTTAGCTGTCATTAGTTGCCATATTAAAAATTATAATTGATACCGAAGCGCCGACATATTTTATATATTCTAAGTAATTTTTACCATGCGCGCGCACACCGTCAGCGACATGATGAAGTTGGTTGCAAAGCGACCAACTTCATGGTATTACATTTACCTATAATTCCAAGTTATTTAATTAAACCGTTATCAGTTGCATCTAATGTCTTTTTCACACACTAATGGCAATGGTACAGGCGATAAGATTCTAACGCTATAAATTGTACACATACGCTATATATTGTATAATATAATATTATTATACACATATAATTATATATGTATTTAATAATTATATATGTATATATAAAAAAGCGATTTATCTCCCGAAACGCGTTTTCTGTTTAGGTTAGTTACCAAAAATCCCACCATTAAATTAAAGGAGCAGAGTCATTTTTAATAATTAGTAGTCTCATCTCGTAGTAAAAAGTAGTAGGTGGGTAATTAATATTACTATTTACTTGTTGTAAACTCTCGTTAATAAAACGCAATGATTTTGTGTCGTGCAATAATTTTGCATTGGAGTTTTTTTATTTTTAAAACTTCATCGAAGATTATTATATTATAAATTTCTTTTTGTCACGACGTGTCAGTGTAAGTGTAACACGAATTTTGACATCAGATGAAAGGTGGCACGGTAAAATTCAAATTTTCGATGCGTTCGTTCCCGAATAATGCGTTTGTAATCATAAAAGTAAAAAAAGTAAAGTAACAGCCTACACATGTCCCACTGCTGGGCAAAGGCCTCCTCCATACAGAGGGTATCAGGGCATAGTCCACCACGCGGCCCCACTGCGGATTGGCGAACTTCACATATCTTCGAAATATTTTTTTTTATTATTATTTCGAAAATATGCAGGTTTCCTCACGATGTTTTCCTTCACCGCGGAGCACGTGATATGGCGGCACTTAAAGTTAAAAACTTCATTGGTGCCGGCACCGGGGATCGAACTCAGGTTGCTCGAGTATATTGAATTAAAGGCGAGCGCCCGGACACAGAGCTATCACGGCTCAGTAATCATACGAAAATAAAAAATAAACTACGTTTAAAAAACCGACTTCAAAAACTAAAAGGTACAAAATAATTTAATAAAGTACTTGTACAAGTACTTGTATGTGCTACTTATTGCTAGGTTTGAAGTCGTAATTTATTAATATTAAAGGTATTAGGTTTGCATGAGAGGTGTATTAAATTAAATCGTTATTAAGTTTTTTTATACCTTTTAGTTTTTGAAGTCGGTTTTTTTAAACGTAGTTTTTTTTATTTTTAGTGTCTGTAATCGGTTGTTCTATAAACTAGAGTAGGATTTTTCTAGATTACATCAGGTAAACTACAACATTTCGTTGCTTCTTATTCTCATTAAATTAAATAGTATTTTTTTAAGTAGCTATTGGTAGGCTTACTTATTTTTGAAATTTCTTTTTATTCATTTCTTCGTTACCAGATTTTATGTAGTCGTATTGAATATAATATTTTTCAATTTCTCTACTCCGTACGCTAGCTCCACTTCAGTGACAAGTAGCCTAAGACCACTTGTCGGGATACGGGTTAACAGAATAGCCTCATAGACCTCACAGAAGACTGGCGTAAAGTAATTCAGCGATTTGTCTGGTGAGTGAGGTAGCCGGGGCCCACTTTATTATAAGGGAGAAACGCATCTACAACCCTATGCATATGTCCATGGACGGCTGAAAATGGAGCTCCATCACCTGGTCCTGGTGACCAATGAAAGACAAACTACTCGTCAATACGATTCAAATGTGCCCAAACGCGATGAGGCTCTGTCGTTTCATTGCGAAGTTCCTTTGGCCACCTTCCAGCTCCATCATCAGACCAGCACCATGTCATAATAATATTGCATTGTCTCGCGATTTACACATGTATACAAAATTTCAGCTCAACCGGTAACCGGGAAGTGGATCAGTTGTGTTAGAAATTTTTCTGCAGCACCGTTATGAAAATCTTGGGAGATAGATTATCTCCTTGTCTTACTCCGCGTAGAATTGGTATTTCCGGTCCTCGTTTTTCTAGTTTCACACAGGCAGTACTGTTGTGATATACATTTTTCAGGATGTTGTTATAATTTTGTGGATGTGACATTTGTTTAATGCTTCCCATATTGCATCATGTGATATTGTATCAAATGCTTTAGCGTAATCTACGAAGGCTAAGTATAATGGTCTGTTGAATTCATTGTATTTTTCCATTGTTTGTTGCATTACATGAATATTATCTGTTGTTGAGAAACCGGTCCAGAATCCCGCTTGTTCAATAGCTTAAACATTTTCGATCTTGGTATTGATTCTGCTTAGCAGAATGGAGGTAAACAGTTTGTAAGTACTAGGAAGAAGGCTGATTGGACGATAGTTACCAATATCTTGAGGGTCACCTTTTTTGTACAACAAGATTATATCAGATTTTTTCCATTGTTCCGGTGTTTGTTCCGTTTTTATAACCTTGTTGAATAGATGGGACAGTGGATATGCTAGCAAGACAATTCCAAATTTTAAAGCCTCGTTTGGGATAATACGGTACCTCGGTACCACGGTCCTGGACTTTTTTATGATTTAAGTTTCTTGACGTGCCTTGCTACCTCCATCGGGTCTACCTCTACGGGTTCGTCTTCGGTGTCGCTATCATTGATAGAGTATTCGTTCTTATTTAGACAGTTATAAGTTCCTGTGTTATATAGTTCTTTGTAAAACTCTGTAGCACAATTTATAATATCTTTCCTCGTGTTTATTCCTGTGGTTGTATTCAAATTTTGTATCCAGTTTTTATGTGTAGTTAGCTGTTTACGTGCTCTTTTTGTGCTTCTGTATTGTTTGAGGTTGGTTTCTATGATCTGTTTTCTGTAGTCCAAGTAGTCCTGTTTGATAGCCTTGTTGGTTATTTTAAATAGCTTTTTTAACTCTTCCTTCATTTCATTTGTTTTTTGTTTTGTATTCAGAAGTTCTGAGCGTCTTGAAATTAGTTCTAGCATAGATTTTGTTAGTATTTTGTTCACCTTTATTTGTTTTTCTTTTTTTTGTTCTTTTGACATACTTTTATTAATGATGTGTTCTATTTTGTTATATAGGGTCTGGACGTTCTCATCTCCGTCTAGTGTCTCGAATTCTTTTATATGATTTTCTAAACTTTGAGTGTACAATGTTATTTCTTCTTCTGTTTTAAATGTATTTAAAGAACGTTTAAATGTTTGCCTGCTTTTTTTAATGTTTTGTAGGACATAAGTGGCTCACACCAGTTTGTGATTAGAACTGAATCTTAGACTATGTAAAATTTCTACGTTCCTAATTTTTTTTGGCTGGTTAGACAGGATGTAATCCACTTCATTCTTTTTTTTTTCGTCTGGTGAAATCCAGGTCCATTTGCGATTGTGTCTCATTTTAAAGAATGTATTCATAATCGATAATTTGTATTCGAAAGCATATTCTATCAGCTTTTCTCCTCGTTCGTTTCTTTTTCCATGACCAAATTTCCCTAGAATTGTATCTTCATTTGTTTTGGCTAGGCCCACACATTACTAACAACAAAAATATTGAATGGTTGAGTGAGCGAGCAATTTTGGCGGCTAAGAATAAAGGTATAGATGACTTAAACTACATAATTCAAAATGAGATCATTATTGGTACACTGCATTTTTTCAAATCTATTGACTGTGTAACAAATGAAGATGATGCCACCAACTATCCAATTGAGTTAAACTCCTTGGATGTGCCTGGCTTACCATCGCACAATTTACGACTAAAGATTGGTTCTTAAACTTAAACCAACCAAAACTGTGCAGCGGAACACGTTTGATGGTAAGTTAATTAATGAACAATTTGATTTACGCCACAATACTTAAAGGAAAATTCAAATGTGAGGAAGTTCTCATTCTGAGGATCCCGATGATAACCGACATGCCATTTGAGTTTAAACGACTTCAATTTCCGATCCGTCTTGCATTCGCCATGACTGTGACACAAGGCCAATCCTTGAAAGTTTGTGGTCTTAATCTAGAACATCCATGTTCTTCCCATGGTCAATTATATGTGGCATGTTCACGAGTCGAAAGACCTTCTGCGTTATTTGTTTTCGCGCTGGATAAAAAAACGAAAAATGTCGTTTATCACAAAGTGTTACAATGAAAAGTGCAACTCATGCAAAAAAATTAAATGGTAAATAAAGTAAAAAATGTGATCATTTGTTGCCTATAGGGCGGAAGAAAGTTCGCCGGGTCAGCTAGTATTTCATAAATCTCATAGCATTCTTAATTGAAGTCGTCGCGACGAAAAATGGAAACTATCCCTTGAACTACGAGTTTTTATTCAAGAGGAAATATGTATTGTAGCTGTCTCTGTTTAAGAAATGTTCTTAAGGTTTTCCCTAATATAAAATAAACGAATTTCAATATCATTTTACTACGGTTACGTAACCTCTAACTGTTCAGTAAGTACAGTTGGCTAGGTGCCAAATGCGGTGGTCACCAAAGTTCGGGCAAATTTAGCCACAGTTGATTGTACATACATCAAAGTTTGCATTATTAAACCCACTAGAGACCAGTTCACGACATTGGTGAACGGAAATTATTCGATTTTATTGAATCGTAATAATAATTTTGTCGTAGTTCCAGTACTGGTAATTACCTCGGCAAACGTGTACTTAATGCAGTCACGGCGGCCGCTTTATGTACATACTCAATATGTTTTATATACTCAAAGAATATGCTAACAATTATTAATATTATGATATTAATATTAATATTATGATATAATATTAATATTATTATATTATGTATAATATTATCAATTTTAAACAAAATAGTAATTTTATTCAGTGATAAATTTAAGTAAATATATTGAAAGGGAAAGCATGTAAGGTCATTGATTGCTACGTAATGTAATTAACCCAATATATTTGCAGTAAACAAAAAAAAATAATTATTTTAACTAACCATCGAAGATAACGAATTCTATATTATATGAGACCAAGTTGTTTAAAAGAGTAATCACATTATAAATTTGGGCTTATTAGTTTGCTCTCGACGAAGTTTTCTTTTAAAATATTGTTTTTGAAGTTTTACACCTTGATTTAGTTTCTATGCATACATATACTGAAGACCTGAACGTAGCCCATAGTACATATTATTTAAGTTAAAAATTTTATATCTAATGAGTCCAACATTCATCATTGCAATAAAATAAGCGGCAAAATATATGTATTTACCTTAGCTTTTTCGTTAATTAAAAGAAAAGTCATAAAACCATTTCTTAGACAACTTGACAACTATTTTCTTTATAAATCCGTATTTTTTTTCAATAGTATTAATAAATATTTTTGTAGAAAAGTTTTTAATTTTAGTCGAAACTATGTCGTATTCAATTCAACACACCTCATATAAATATAGTGATTGACTACATTCAACTGATAAATTATTATTAATAGTCTTTAAATTTTTCTGCCATACTCGTGATTTTAGTAATTATCAGCGCATATTATGGAATATAAATGTTACCGGCCAAACCCGATTTCAGCACAAACTAGTTATGCCTAGGCTAAACTAATTCTTTCTATACGCGATAGGAGTAACTAGTTTACGCTAGTCGAAACTAACTTGGCCCAAGCCCGATAGGATAAACCAGTTTAGGCTAGTCCAAGCTAATTTGTCCTAAGCCCGATAGGATAGACCAGTTTAGGCTAGGCCAAACTAGTTGATCCTGATATAAATACGCACACTCTAGGATAAACTGGTAAAGCCTAGTCTAAACATTATACTATATCTAGAAAATTCAAAATAAATAGATAAACTGATTAAAAAACTCCGTAATAAAAAAATCTCTATTAAAACCATAATAATTTGTCGTTAAAAGTTATGGATAATTGGTAATACCAGCAATCATAATATAATAAATAATAAATGTTTGTAATAGAAGCCATAACCATATTATTTAAATTGTTATTTATTTTTACATGGTTTGCTTTGGTGGCACTTAGAATTGCAGAGTATCATTGGCTTCTTGCACTGGCATCTGTTTGTTGAACAATTTTTGTTGCAGGTGCATCTCGTAAAACCTTGGCCTGTTCAGAGCCTTGGTTTACATCTGCTACCTCTAAAAGGGAATGGCGAGCGAGGGGCGGTGCAGGGCGTGATTTGGGAACTCCCGCATGTTGTACATGACATGTTTGCTCAATTACTTACTTTTCTTAAACTGTTTAGACTAGGCCATACCAGTTTATCCTAGAGTGTGCGTTTATATCTGGATCAACTAGTTTGGCCTAGCCTAAACTGGTCTATTCTATCGGACTTAGGACAAATTAGTTTGGACTAATTTCTAAATTGGTCTAAACTGGTTTATCATATCGGGCTTGGGTTAAATTAGTTTGGACTAGGCTAGTTTGGACTAGGCAAACTAGTTTTGCCTAGGCTAAACTAGTTCTTCCTATACGCGATAGGAGTAACTAGTTTAACCTAGGTAAAACTAGTTTGTCCTGAAATCGGGTTTGGCCGGTAACATAAATAACATATAGTTGAAGTCTTTTGTTTAAAATTATTAATCATTTAGATTATCTTATAACATCGTTACAAAAAATATGATTCCATTTCAATTTCATAACATTTTTGTTATTACAATTTTCCCGTTCATTATATTACGACATTACGGCCATTTTATGCGGAATATTATTATCCTTTTATCCGTTGTTAGGCATAAAAGACATATTCCGTATACATATATGTTCTCTATATAAATACATATTCATGTTGCTATTAAGAGCATGAGAAAGCCCTTGCTTACAAAGGTTTTATGGTAGGCCGTGGATAAAATGCAAAACTATAAGAACATTTCACGCCGGTGTACTGGGAGACTTTAGTACTTCCCCGTCAGCGACCTATTTAAACAAAGAAGCTGGTTCGTGACTCTACCACAGTCGTGTTAATGTAAAGTACTTGTAATGTGGTAGGTATATACTTTGACCGCATTTGTATGAAATATTTGTGATTTAACCTGAAGCCCGTTAATACGCTATGGAGTCGCCTGAGTTATTTAAGTTCTTATTTGCTTCCACATACCCCTATTTGCTATCATAAGCGTTAAATGCAACCGGATACGAATCAGTACTACCGCAACGATTTTCGGTTTCATTCTGTCTGATAGTCTGTGTTCCTCATACATCGTAACATAATCAGAGAGCACAGCAAATACAATAGGGCTTAAGGATTTTTTAACATACCCAGTGAATTCAACGATTACCTCTACAATGATACAAAAATGTAGAGCGCGCAAGTCTACAAGCGTGAATCAATATTATAAATGTAATAATATTCACATTTACTTTTTAATTAAAAACATTTAAATACATGTAAAAACTTCTTCGGGTGCGTTAAGTACTTTTGGGATGGGAAGAAAGCACTGAACTCACGTGACTATCATGATCAAATATAAATAATTAATGAAAGTAATGTTGAAAATCCAATTGATTAGATATTATAAAATTTAAATAAACCCAGATAAAAATAAAATCTAACACAACTATGAAGATTCTTCTAAAAATTAAAAACTGACAGTTATAAATACTGAGAAGATTCAATTAACAAAAGTATATGTTTGCGTTTGCGTACAACTTGCTACGTTTCCATTCAATTACATCAATGTGGTTAATAATTATTTTCGTTATTATTGATTTTAATCAAACAAGTAAATTACAATGAGGGATTTGACAACGAGTTGTCCTATGTGATCCACCTATCTCCGACATATAGTACTAGCGGACCGGGCAGACGTTGTCCTGTACACACGACTTAAATCCGATAACTTAAAAAAATGTGAATCTAAGCCATTCTCGAATTGACCTGAAGACACAAAAAATTTCATTAAAATCGGTCCAACCGTTTAGGAGTTCAGTGACATACACACGTACATTAGAAGTATATATATATAAAGAGAAAGACGGAATTACATCATGAAGATTATTTGAAAATGATTTGTTGAATGTTGACTGATGTGACAACATTAGGACTAGGACTAGCTACAGGCATGTAGCTTTGCGGCACAGTACCATGGCTGAAATGGGTGTCCTAGCCCGTAGGGCAGAAGAGGCCTGAGAAGGCCATAGTCGTGCCGGGGTCGCGGAAAATTACGTCTTCTGTTCCCGTGTATCCGGCCGATGCGAGTGAGACAAGTCTCACGGGGATTTTGCGAACCTTTCCGTAGCCCAGGTAGATAGCGGGGTGGCCTGGTTTCCAGCAATTAACGTATTCGGGTACCTTTGTTGAATCCTTTTGGATAGGGCACTCTGGCGTGCCATGGTCCCCGGTGCATTCGATGCACCTTAGGCGGGAACAACAGTAACGGGTAGTTGGCCCCGAACAAGGGGCAGTTATAGAATTCTGGCGATAATGCCTGATTTACGCTGCCGCTTGGACTATGTAGGCGGTCGCTGTATACGTAGTACCTCTGGGATCAAATTTCAGTGACTACCTCATGGGCTTCAATCTATTTCGGGATGCCTCTTAAAACGACCTGAAACTTGCGTTTGGAAGAGAAGGAATGAAAACCTACTTTATCGTTGCGAAGCTATTTGGTGGCCTTGAAAGATAAGCCCGCGGTAAAATCATGATGGAATTTCGACGCGCGAATTAATCGGATATATTGTCTTTAATTTAGCCTTCTCATGATTGATGATAGGAGAAGGAGGCTTTTCTTCCAGACGTGTAGGCGAATGCTCACGATGTTCGACAGTTTGGACTTTTTTTATCAAACATTTTTTATAGATTTTTCCCGCTACCTAACATATGGTTTCCCGTACAGCTATAACGACGATGCTATAATGGATAACTTCAACCACTACAATATCTGCAAATGACATTTCGAAGATTGCATATCGTATATTGCATATCGCGGAAATGTGTTGTTATCATAATATGTAAACAGCAATAACCACTTTTTGGTAAAATCCAATAACGTACACGTTCCACGTTGTATTTGCTTTTTAATTTAGTGAATAAACCAACCACTTAGGCAGTCGATCAAAACCGACCTTTTGAAAGACTTAAAAATAACTAGGAATTAATTTAACGCTATAACTTTAAGAAGACGATAAATAGGGATAGCATCAAAAAGTTATAATGACATAAAAGTTCCTCGGGTATCAAAGGAAACTTGAAAGGTTGAGTAAGTTAACTAAAGACTTGACGCCGAATTTCCCTTCATCCTACAACATACTCACAGGAGTAAATTCCGTACATGTCTTTTCGAAGGCTTTTTTAAGAATTGGTAGGGTGAGTTCGGTTACATTTTTCAGTAGTAAAGTTATTTGAAAATATATATTTGTTTATGTAGGGGTACAGTTTTCTTGGTCATGAATGAGTGGCAAATATATCATCGTCATTTTATTTATTAAATTTTTGTCGCCTACTTGCAATCTTTTTAAACGTAACGTACGACTTTTTTCCTCTTAGCTGGCTAACGAACAGACATCTGATGGGTAGCAGATTCGTGGCCACGCATCTGCAATCTTACGGGTGTTCCAAAAGTCCATATGCGGCGGTTAAATCTTAAAATCTGGTGAACCGCCTGCTTGCCACCTTCTCACATAAAAAAGAGAAACAAGGCGAAGTAAGAAAAAATATTACATCTTCTTCAATTATATTAGTAAATTCAGTGTTAAATGTTAAACATACCAATTTTTCTATATATCCATTAAAAATATGCATAAATCATTAATAAAATCAAGGCTTATCCTAAAAATAAGTAATTATATTAATCTAATATGACAGACAGTAAGTACAAATGCGGATCTACAATCTTTTTTGAATCATTTTAATTTCTTCTAAGAGAACGTTTCAAAATTATTCTCCATCTAAAAAAATCTTGCTCAATTGAACGGAAGTAATGTGCAGCTAAAAGAGGCGGAATACTTTCAGGTCATTAAGCTTATTTAAAATTCTATCGAACTGTCGTACAAGAAGTTCTAATCTAAGTTCACTTCAACAATATTAAAAGTTGAACTTATTGTACACTAATTGTTCCATTATTAACCATTATCGCGTTCTTTCGTTCAATCAGTAATAAGATTTATTAACATTTAAATTTGAATAAAAATGAATCGACTATAGAAGTATAGTTCATTCAGCATATTGACAAAAGCTGATTTTTGTGGATATGTTAAATTTGAAAGCTAGGCTCCAATATGTGACAGCTACATAAACTTTAAATTTTATATATTTAATATTTTTAATTTTATATTAAATTTTTTTTAAAATGTGAATTCTACTCGCCAAGATACTACTAAGATAAACGGCCGGGTAAACTTTTCGTCCATTTTTCTAAAAATTTTAAGCAAACTTTGTCTTATGGTAAATTTAATGTTATTAAACCTGTTCAAACTAGATTGCCTATTTTATTTGGCGCGCAGCCAATTGTATTTACTGAAAAGTTAAATAATTTGTTGAATATTCGCAGTTTTATAAATAATTAGTCATCAGCCCTATCTGACTGTGCGAACTTTTAAAACCAGAGTTTCGAGGTTTTGTATTAAAAAAAACCTTATGACTAACAAATTCTTGATAAAATTTAATTATTCCATCATTTTAAGGGTTATATTTTCGACCCGCTGTGCATGGCTCCCCAGGTCGGACACGCCGTCCGACAAGCCAGAGCAGCTCGAGCCATGCTGTACCCTATCCTGGCATCCAGGTTACCGATCAGGACCAAACTCGGCCTCTACAAGACGTACGTACGTTCGCGCCTGACCTACGCCGCTCCGGCGTGGTATGGTCTGGTTTGCGCCTCGCAGAGGCGCAGGCTCCAGGCGCAGCAGAACCTCGCCCTTCGAGTAATCGTGGGGGCCGGGCGCTACGTCAGGAATGACGTAATCGCCCGCGATCTAAAAATCGAATCCATCCCGGAGTTTGTGGTCCGGTTGGCCCGTCGCATGTACGACCGGGCCGACAACGGACCACATCCACACCTACAAAATATCGCACCCCTACACGCCCGTCCTCCTGACTGGCGCCCGCTCCCACGAGAGCTACTGCGGTCGGAGGCCACTGGGGAGCCGGACCCGACCGCACTTCCGCCGTTGAGAAGACGATGTCGTCCACGCGTTACACACCGCGTGTAACGCTGTACACCCGCCAGTGCCGCTACCGCGGTCAGAGCTAGGGATGGCCGTCCGCCATCCTCATCACCGATCAGCCATTGCTGGTCGACAATATGTCCGAGGCATGGGGGATGCCCCGATACTTGAATAAAAGCAGGCCTCGCGCCAGCTTCGTACATCATCATTAGTCGACCGCATTCCACGATTTTGCCTAACAAAATCTCGACTTCAGACACAAGTTTATTCCGAAACTCATCAGTATATTCCTGAGAAATATTTGCCCGTAGACAGAGTAGGGGGACACTACGCAACCTTGTGGGACACCAGCAGCCATGATTTTAGCATCAGAGCAAGCACCTTCAACAACGACCTTGATGCTGCGACAAGTAAGAAAACTAGTGTTCTAGTTGCATAGTTTCTCAGGAAGCCTGTAAAATCTTAGAGAGAAGTGCTTTGTGCCAACCTAACCGAATGCTTTCGTTACGTCCAGACTAACCCCACCAAGGCCTCACCCTTAGTCTCAACTGCCTCCGCCCATCGATGAGTTAGGTAGAGAGCACTAGAAGATCAGCAGGTGAGCGACCCTGACAGAAACCATACTGGCGATTGGTAATGAGCTGGTACTCCTCAATTGTTTTAGAGAACAAAGAGGTGAGGGCAATAGGCCTTTAGTTCGACGAATCTGAGCGATCACCTTTTTTAGAGGTCGGGTGCACTAAAGCCGTCCCTCCAAAAATTTGGGACAATCCCCAGAGAGTGAGATTACCGTAAAAGACGCGCTAAAACCGGTGCCTGGAGCACACGTCCTTAGTGTTCATGTCACCACAGACTTATCGTGTTGTGGGTCACTGCATTTTTTGCACTCTTGGTGTTCGTACAACGCAATAAATCTTATGCGGCATGGGCAATAAAAGAAATCCCGACAGTAACGTCTTTTTCTTATACTATTTTTAAATCTACTTACATTAATTTTAGCTCGCTTATATTTGCTACCGTAAAGATATTATTAGCACTAACAGGTACTGTAAAAAGTATATGAAAATATACCTATTTTTTTTTTATGTTAAAGTCGCTAAACGAGCAGACGGTTCACCTGATGTTAAGTGAATACCGCCGCCCATGGACATCTTCTACGCCTGAGGGTTCCAGATGCGTTGACAACCTTTTGAAAATTGGGCTCCGACCACCTAACTCACCAGACGAAACGCGATAGTATTATACTTCCACTTTACGGCGGTCTTCTGTGAGGTCGTGGTACTTACCCGGACGAGCCTGCCCATTCGTGCAACAGGCGAGGCTGCTGCGTGGCGCTACCACCGTAAGTCTAAGTCTAATTCTTACAGAAAAGAAAATTTTCTGTATAATGAATGATCTGGAGCACACGTTTGTTCATTAAATCTTAAATCAATAAGTTTGTAGGTTACTGAAAATTCTGTATTAATTTTAATAATGAACTACATAATTTTAGACAAGTAAACAAATACTTTATGACCACAGAATTTATCGTATTTTGTTTTCTGGAATGCCATAATGTTCCTACACCAAGGTAAGGCTAAATAAACCGTTCATAGTTAATTATTTAGTTTCAGGTATTCTTAGATAAATAAATTCATCCGTCAAATAATTTTATTTACTAAAACCTTACATATTTTATATCCCAAAGACAACTTAGTTCACGTTAACATTTTTACAACAGTTTAGCTATTTTATCGATAGGGTAACAAGTTTTAGGCACAGCCCTTATTATACATGCATACCTACATTTACATACATAGGTATACGATAAGTTATATTAGCACGCATTTCACTAATCCGAATATAAATGCCGTAATATCAGGGACTTTAATTAAATCCGGCATGAGAAACCACACTAATGATGTTCTATATGATTTCGAACGGAACTAAACGGATGATCAATGAAATGTGTATAATTATGTATAAATTGTATATGTAAGTACTAAACATTTGGTTTGTTTTTGATGACTTTATCGAAGTATCATTTAGTGACTAGGAAAGATACAAGATTGTTATTTAAAGAAATGTTTAATTTATGTCACAGGTGAATTTGTTTTCTGATCTGATAATACAAGCGAATTAGCAAATTCCAGTATAATTAATACAAAAAGGGGAGACTAATTTACCATAATTTTAATTTCAGTGTGACGTATGTGCACTCATAACTAGTCTGTGTATTGTGATTGCGAATTAAAGCACCCTTTTCTTAGCGAAGAATAAAGCAAGGACATTTGCATGTTTAGAAAAGAAAGAAAAAACAGTGACTAGCCTCGTGTTTGAATGATGCTTGTTGCTTCATGCTTTATCTTTTGTTTGGTTTTTTTCCATTGAGTTCCATTGTTTTTTATTGTAGAGATACTAAAAATAATTAAACGATATATCTAATAATACGCTAGTTTCGACAACACGGTTCCTAACACGGTTTTCATTCAAAGAAACTTATCAAAATCAGGTTCACATACACAGCAGCCTTATTGTATATTGTTTTTACCTACATTGTTTTTATAACAAATATTGCCAAACAATGAAATGTTAATTTTTCCGCAAGCACAACTTCTTTTACCAACGGATATCATTTCTGCGTATTATTCATTATTTCAATGCATATTAATTTTGGTTATGACATTAAGAACTATAAATTAAAAGTTACCAAAAAGAATTATTTTTTTATATTGACTAGTTAACACATCTGAAATTCTTGCACAGCACCGTGATCAGTCTCCAAAGAGTTACATTATTATGTGTTTATATTTATCAATGAACGGTATCTTTTTTTTAAAGAATAATATTTTCTGTTTGCTTCGGCATCTTTATTTTAAACAAATTATGTATAATGTAAATTATGTAAATTATGTATAAATATATGTTAATAATGTTTTATAATATGCCGTTATAAAACATTCTTTTGTAACAATAGCACACTATAAAAATAAATTTTGTTTAAATTTTAATAAAAGTTTTTATATGTCATATAAAAGTGGCCCTTTGCTGTAAAGGAAAATCACTAGAGAGCGCTAAGTATTGTTCAAAATGCAATAAAAATATGGAAGAACTTTACGTTGATTTTTAATATTAAATGAATAAAATTATTATACATTTTCATACTTGGATCGTTATAGGTTAGAAAAAAGTATTACGACGTGGTTACGAAACGAAGGAGATATCGAAAAATGTTGACATTTACAATATTGGAGCACGCTTCTACCGATGCCCATCTGCAGTTTTTCTAACGCACGTGAGCACAAAGCTATCTACGAGTTCTCCTGATTAGACATGAAATCTTTTCACCAGGATGGCTATTGCAGTCCGGGCTAAACGTACAATCTCGTATGGGGTTAAAGTATTAGCAGACTTAATTAAACCGAGAAGTTAATAATGTCAATAATAACTATCATGAACAAAAATAGTGCGTTGGTGTTAAACGAATTATGTTGTATTGCGGATTGTACTTCATAAAAACTCCATTTGGAACGATAAATTTATAATGCTAAAACTTTAAATAGATAATGAAAAGGGGTTGTACTGAAAAGTCATAATGTTGCATACATTCCGTCATGATTAAAAGGTGAAATACTAATATGATTAAAATAAATCCATGGAGAGTTGGTTTTGATTTTGTATTATGAAGTATAATTACTCGCCTATACTTAATCAATTTGTCATGTAATAGCGTCATATAAAATCCACTTATAGTTTAAGCAGCTCAATTAGAAAGGATAGACGAACTCGCGATTTCACACTATAACTCTTACCTTATTTTATGAGTGTGGCTATACAATTTAATAATGTTAATTTATAGCTAACTACTAGTTTTATGCAATGCATGATACGGAGCTATTAATTGGGATGCCTCTCTATCATAACAGAGGACTTATTCTACCATAGGTACTTTTTTCTCATTGAGGGAACGTTACGTTTATACGTTATATTATACGTATCCTGACATTTACCCGTCATTCATTGTGTAGATATAGTGTACTTAGATACATTGAAGCTGAAACGAAAATTAACTCTATTATTAAATTATTATGAGGCTATATAACAACCGAGCTGCTTAAGATAAAATAGTTTGATGATTGTTTGACCTTCCAAGTACACACACACTCTGGCAACGCACCTACTGAGCTAATAATTTATATAAATATTTAAATGCAATAATTATTGTGGAAATATGAATTATGTATATATTTTTAATAACACTATTTGATCAATTAGTCTTTATATTTCACCCAAAATTACGTGTTTTTTTTTCATTCCTTTTCTTTTTGTAATTTTCGATTTAATTTTAATTTTATTTCGTAATTATTATAAACGTATCTAACATAGTGGTGCATTGGAACCAAGCTCTCTAAATTACAATTGTCTCTTATTGGAAAAATATATAAATAAATAAAACACTTATAATAACTTATCATAACCTGCAACGCAGTTTTATTTCCTCCTATATTATGGAAAAGTTTATTTATTTTGGAAAAGGGGCCTCGTTTGCCTCCTTTTCCATAAAAAATAAACTTTTCGCGCCGCATAGATTACGTTTCAATGACAAGAAAAGGGGATTAGATTGAAAGTTCTCCAGGGATATAATGGAACTTGCTGGCCCAATAAAATCAACTTGAAACTTACGTTTGCAATGAAGTTACGTGGAATGGAACTGTTCCCTTTTTAATAAACTTAATATTCTGATACTATACGTTTTTCGTGGTCGTACCATGTTAACCTAATTAGATTATGCTAAAGGTAAAAATGCAATAAAGAAAGTAGATACGAGTAGATGTTGCGATTTTCGAGATGTTAAGTGATGTGTTTGTGCTAAACTTATATTAAAAACGTCTTGGTTTAGTTTCATTTTGAGTACAGAAAGTAGACTACAGACACAAGACCAGCACCGATATTGAAATTAATCGTAAACTAAACTGATTTTATAAGAAATTTTCGAACGGCGTCTCATTTTTATTAATATAACAATCACTGGGTAGACGGTGTCCTGTACACTTGACTTAGATCGGATAACTTAAAAAAATGTGAATCTAAACCATTCTTGAATCGACATACACGCGTACAGTAGGTATATATATATAAAGAGCGTCCGCAGTACCACGTAAGTAGCAGTTTTAATAGGCATACCGGAACGTCGAGCTCGACTTTTGGCAAATATATCTAGCTGCTCTTCAAATAATTCTGTTACATTGTACGTAAGACTGCGGATGCTGGAATAGCTTTGAATTTTAAATGCAATCCGAACAATAGTGTGGCGGAAATGATACTGAACGAATAATTTTTTTTTAAGAAGTTTCCCCTGTGGTTAAGCCTTTCGAATAAAATATAACAGAGTCACCGCTCGTTACATTTAAAAACTGGTTTTATGACATGTGACACCAAACATTGCTTAAAATGTATTAAAAAAATAAGTAGTGAACATAAAGTTTAGTTTCTGTAATCATTTCAATATCCTTAACTAATTCAATTGTGTGTATTTTGTTTAAGATCTCACAAAATAATTTAAACTAACGGGAATTTAAAAAAAACACACCGTCACTTGTGTTATTTTTCGATTTTGTTCAAAATTTTTATAAATGATGCATTTTTAAAGCCAAGCATGATAACTTGACATCATTTTGCATGATATAAGCCATGCATGAAATGCGCAATGAAGTGGAAGTAAGTTAGCACTACCTCCATTGGAATATTTAAGTCAGACGCTGGGTATTGAAACATGAACTTAAATTCTGTTTTCATTTTAAAAAAATATATCTACATTTAAATAAATATGTTTATACGTTTTTATATCATAAATAAATAAATGAGAAAGTTTGTTTGTTGATTTTTCTTTCATGAAGCCATGATTTTAGCAAAGGAACAGTTCAAGGTTTAGAGAATGACACAGACTATGGGAGGAAAAACGTTACAAGACTTGAGAAGGAATGATGACGAAGCCTCTACGAAAAGAAAAATATGATTTAACTGCTAAAAATAAGGATATCCGCTGCGCATTATATGATCGGTAGGGTCACGGGAACGTTTGCAAGAGGCAGTGGGAGCCAGGTGAGCCAGGTAGGCAGAAAGCCTCCTAGCCTCCAGTGGTGGGCCTGGCTTGTAGCTTCGCATGCACAGCTTCAAATGCGCTCTGCATGTTTCAGCTGTCCTCCACAGCTGAAACACGCTGTAGAAGAACGACGTATCACAATACCGACACTCCTCTCCCCTGGTAAGCCCACCACTCTATACTGTATCAGCGGTACAATCTTGAGTTACGGAGGATAGGGATAGTTTTCCTGCAATCAGCCCCGTGGCTTCACCTCGGTTGCAGAGGACAGCGGGAGTGACTACCCCTCTAGTACCCTCAATCTTCTTGGCTTCACCCTGGGGGACCAAATCACTGATACTAGGCCTATCCGCAACGACAAGGTGGGATGGGAATAAAAGAAGCCGGTCGGATGGGAGCAAAGTAGTACCAAAGAAAATAAATCTGTACGGATGTATGTCTATAATATAATATCTACTTATTACTTCTTAAAACCAAACAAATTAGGTTTCAAACACAAGGTGCCGTACAATATAATGATTTGAAGATTATAACCGCCAATTATATAAAAAATTTATACATATGTCGACTACATTAGTACAATACTAGTATCGTAATAGCATGTGTGCCTAGATACGTAATCGTATTAAACACACACGAACATTGTACTCATCTAAGGGTAAGAAAAAATAAATTATGAATTCCTTCAAAAAAGTTCACTGTTAAAAATTAAAGATAGTGTTAATCTAAAGCTACAAAGAAAAGTTTACTTTTCTTGGATTTCACTTTTCTTTTTTATACTAGGTTGTAAAGAAAATTCTTATTTTAATTTGTAAAGCGCTGGTAAAATCGGGCCGTCAAGCTGCTTTTGTTTTCTTTCATAAGCAAAGCACTTAGCTGAGGTTTAAATTTCACCTTTATATTATATAATGGCAGCTTTTGCTTAATACTTTTAGATTTATTATAAGTTTAATTTTTTTTATTAATAAATATTTCGAAAGTGGATATCGCGATAACTTTGGTTTATTATTCGAGTGATTCAAATATTATAAACTAGAAAAATGGTCCGTATTTTATTACCAAAATGGGGGAATGGCAATAATCGATCCATATCCGATGATGAATATGCGATAGACTCGATATCTAGCTTAACTTTATCAAGACACATGTATACAGTGTTACTTTCCGACTCTCTCTTTCTGTCTATCCATTTCTTCCCTGTCTCTCTTACCCGACTTTTCAAGAATTATGCTAGAGCAACCAAGAAGAAGAATACTCCGTCTGTGTATTATTACAATTTAATAGAGCTTATGAGACAAGTTCAATGACCGGATTCAGACCATGATAGAAGGTAGATCGGCTCATTTGCATAAAAAAATTATCTTTTGCAAACCTATTAGGGCAGCGCCAATCTGGCAATATAGCCAAGACATCTCTCGTTCGAATTTGTAAAACTTCAAATGATGGCCCAAAGCTGAATGCTTCTATCAAAATGCTTTTCGAAAAAAAGCGGATATCAAATCTCGTTATAGAATTTTGCAGTACAGAGAAAAACTAGCGATTTAAGATCGTGGGATGAAGATTTGTATCCCGGTGGGTGCTTTTTAAAAGTCCTAATTCGTTTTATGGCCTCAGGCCGTTGTATTTGGAAATAAAATAACACATATGAAACCTGAATACTATTACTTATCTCTATATACACTTTTCTCTAATCTTGTGTCAAAATAGCACTTTTTTATTTTTAAATATTCCTAAATGGACGTCGGATGTCGTCAACGGATGAAGTTACTGCTTTTGATTTTAGTTTCATTTTCATTCAAATTGAAGACACAAAGTGCAGGAAATACATATATATTTATATATATAATTCTTCTGTACGTGTGTATGTCACTGAATTCCTCCTAAACGGCTGGACCGATTTTAATAAAAAATTTTTGTGTCTTTAGGTCTATTTCGATTTGAGAATGGTTTAGATTCACAATTTTTTTTATTTAAGTGTGTATAGGCCAATGTCTGTCATTCCGCTAGTGTAATGTATATGTACTCAAAACGTGCCTATATTAACGTACTACTGAAAATACAAGACAAAGCACAAATGGCGCACTTGTTTTTTTTTTATCTGACAAGGTGGCACGCGAGCTGGTGGTTCACCTGATGTTAAGTGACCACTGGCCTCCCATTGACATTTGCAACACACGTAGGGTTGCAGATGCGTTGTCAACTTGTAATAAATCTGGCCCCGGCTACCTCAATTGCTAGGCGGAACGCAGAAGTATAACGCTTCCACTTCACGTCGGTGTTGACCGAGGTCGTGCACAAATGGTGACATTCGTCCGGGAAATACCACGGCCTCACAAAACCGATGACAATTGACCGAAGTGGTGTACTTCTGCGATGAAACCCAGTGATAAGTTAAGTAACCGGAGCGCGCTTTATTTAAAGGTGACGACAAAGGTAACCCCTTAATATATCAGGTGAACTGCCAGATCGCTTATATTAACACATACTTACGTACAAAAAAATACTATTCATATGAAAATAGGTATGTTTGTGTAAGTATATTTTTAATTATATTATACAATAAGGGTAGGTAAAGTCCAAATGCAGTAACTTGGATAAAGCAACAATCGGCACTTCTCTTACATCCTAAGTAATAGGCTTACATCCACTTACTTATTTATACACAAAAGTAACTTATATACAGTGACTTATACACAAAAGAAAGAATAATAAAACATTCCTGTCTCCACTAGACGACACCACAAATTTCCCCTAAAAAGAAGAATTACATTGTATAAATTTATTGTTAAAAGTTGGTGGATATAATTTCGCACTGTAGAATATCTGGTTGATTAGTAGCCAGAATTTCACATTTAACATATCAATTACATAAACAAATTTACATCACGGCCACAGAGGATCATACCAGCTATTCCCCTGGCTGCTCTGAAAGGTTACAAATCAGTAAGTACCTACTTGGCTTGGCTTTGATTATTTATAACGCAAAGTACTTGAATTATGCCTAAGTCGAATAAGAAGACGTTTTAACTGTGATATTAAGGTTTGAATTAAAGCGTCACGGGATTATAACTTAGTACATATTACAGTATATACAGTTCAATTAGTATTATAAAATGTTACGAAATTTTAAGTTTTAGCAATATCGACATATATCCATTTCAATAGAAAAGTTTAACGAAAGCAGACAAGATCTTTTTTTATTTTTATCTCAGCATTAATGTTTCACGATATAAAAACTTACATCGGTAACTGTTCCTCAATGCATATATAAACGCAAGTTCATAAAAAAATATCACGAAAATAAAATTTGGTAAGTACAAAATCAGGGTATCAGATTGTAGTCATGGAACATACCGATTTAAGTGTATTTTTGTGTAATATTGTTTCAAAAGAAAATTGTTATATCATATATAAAATGTACAAAAGCTTATTCTATATCTGAAAGAGCAAGAGTAGCAAATTCTATTACATAAATTACATTCTATTCAATGATAACAGTCATACAAAACCCGAAAATACTTATCATTCTATAATATTTTTGTTTCAGTCCTTCTCCGGAAAGAAAGCAGTTGAAAAACATAAACGTGGGTATGCATGGTATGGTGCATTATTAATATCCTTAACAACTAAAACATACTAAAGTATTGTACAACAATCTTTATTATTAACTGCACAGAACCTGGTATCAGATCGATAATTTTTTGGAAGGATATATATCGATTTACAACAGGAAAAACGCTAGTATATACATATAATGGAAGGATAATATCGATACAACAGAAAACTACGAATTCCAATCGAGAATCTTAACTGTGGTTGGCAGACACATCCAGCGAAATATTACCACCACAAATAACCAGCGCGATGTGAATATTTTATAATCTTATCCTTTAAACGAGCAATTCTTGTATATATATATATATATATATATATAATTGGAATCTCGGAAACGGCTCCAGCGATTTTCATGAAATTTCGTATGTGCATAGATTCGGGGGCGAAAAATCGATCTAGCTAGGTTTCATTTTTAGAAAATGTCCTTTTATCCCTGTTTTCAGGGAATGAAAAATATAATTCGAATATGACGGTAAATTTCGCCGCAAGAAAAAAATGTCAAAAATTTTTTTCGATTCCAGATCATTGCTTTCTTTATTTTTAATTTTTTGTCGATTTGTTATTGTGTTATTTCTTTCCCTTTTTTTTTTAAAGTTCTTTCTTTTGTGAAAAACATCAGTTCATATTTTCTTATTATTACGTCGGTAAGATCGAAAAATATTATGCATATTTCATTACTCAGTAATTTGTATCTAAATGTAATTTCCAAAATACACGATTTACCAAAAAAAAAAACAAACCGAGCAAAGCTCGGTCCTCCGGGTACTATATTATAATTAACGCTTAATCTTGTGAATGAGATCACTGGAGCGCACTCTTGTAAAGATTGGACATGAATGACCTATAAACAAAGCTAAAGGTTCGTACTAAAGATATTGGCGGTGAATACTTGACATTGGGTGAACGCCTGAAGCTTTGCCACCTAATCATATAAAGTAACTTTGTAGCGGAAAATATAGTATAACATAATTTACCTAGATGACTTAAGCAAAAATCTTGGATCGAACTTCATAATACTTTTTTGAAATTCTTTTAATTTAATAAATTTCTTTTTAAGAGCAATCTGTTAAAAGTCTCATCATTATCAGTCTATTTCTTAAAATATTAATAAATTATGAATTAGTAACACTTAAGACTAGTAAATGTCAATTTATTTTACATAGTTCAATTTAAAATCTAACTATTATGCGCCTGTATAATGTGTATAAAATACCTGAACTTGCAATATATACGATTTAAGAAACAAACATATTAAAAAGATAATTATTAATAAGAGGAAAAATGTACACTGTGTTGAAACAAACGAACATTCTCCCAAAAGTTTGTGAATGATTTCAATGGTTTCATATGTTTTTTAATTTTATTAATATGAGTAATCTATGGTTATAGTAGCGTATGCCATATTTAAAAGCATAGTCAATTGTTTTAAAACATTTCATCGACTACTGAATACGAAAGCCGCAGAAATATCCACAATGCGGAATATTAAGCTGTTGGGCGAATGAACAGCCGAGTGGGTCTCTTAAATAATTGATAAATGACAGAGGATAAAGGAAAAAATAAATTTATTGCCTAGAATTTATAACAAAATTACTCAAAGCTGCCATTTCGTTAATAATATTAGTAAAGAAATATTATGTGATTCTAAAAACTCCATGCAAGCTATATATGCATGCTATGGATGCTAACAGAGTAAAGAAACATTCTTTTTTTATGTGAAAAATTGTCAAGCGAGTTTTGGTGAGTATCTACTATTATATATGATTATACAAAACCTGGGCGGGTATGCAGACCCGTTGTCAACCTTTTTTAAAAAAGTAGGCTCCCCTTATCTCATCAGATTAAAAGCAAAAAGTCCAATGCTTCCACTTCAGGCCAGTCGTCTGTGAGGCCGTGGTACTTGCCATTTGCTCAACTGCAGACGCTGCCACATGGCCTTAAAACAATAAATATCATACCAAATATTGTGTTTTTTAAACAATGATTTTTAATGTAATTGTAGAAAACTGATCACTATACCATAACAATTTTATCAAATATTTAAAGTCCTAAATCATTTAATTCCGAACTAAGTGCACTTAACTGACTGATTGCGTCTTTGATCTTGATTAGCTTTAAACAAATAATGTAAAGTCCAGTTTTCATACATACGCTAATTTTATGTTTTTACTTACCGTTTCAAAGTTTATTGTGCGCTTTCGATAATATTGGGAATCGTTTGTCATATTACGTAAATAATGAATAAATGATCGTCTCCGCACCGAGATCATGTATAATGCATTATATTTGATAAGTCGAAAGTTTTGATTTGAATTCGCGGTGATAAAATCTGTAAAAATAAATACTTTGAATTATTTATCAACAATTCCTTTAAAATTCATATAAATTTATATCGAAGTTTCAATCACTAATATGACAACATGTTTTTTATAAAACCCTGTTTTTTAATAAAAGAATGTTTCAATATCGACTACATCCCCAATAACTTATAGAGTTTGATAGTCAACATGTCTCATCGTATCTGAGAAATAATTTGATAAAATAATATTCTCTAAATAAAATATCAACAGACATCAAACTTTTAGATGTTATTTAAGCACTAAAATAAGTTAAAATTCATAAGTTGAATTCTAGGAAAGTGTAATAAGTTAGCTCAGAAAGTTAAATTAGTTTTACACTAAGGCGTGAGAAATTTAATTTTAGAATGCCTTTGATAATTTTCCTAGTTGTTTTTAAGTTTGAACACTACATATATGAGACTGCTCTCTCAAATGCCTGAGAAATTTGCAAAAGTATACAATTATTGCATATTATTCATCTAATACACTCGCATTTTAAAGTATCATATTAAGTGCAGACTAGTACTAAGAAATAAATATAGTCAAAAAACTTTTGTAGTAAAGGCAACAACTGTCATTCAAATATTCATTGTTAAGTGTTCATTGAATAGCAAGCATTTGTAAAATGCAAAAAAACAGATGTTAAGATTTTCGCGCCGTACATTGGGATATTGGGTGCTTAGCCCGATCAAACCCTATATAACCAAGTCAGGCTAAGGTATCGGGGCGTGTTTCCGAAGGCGCAGGTTCAAATCCTGGCACTGCTAAAAAAAATCTTTCGACAATTTATCTTTTAAACTCACATTTAAATGTGGTAAAGCCACGCAACAGTCTTTATGTTGCACGAATGAGCAGGTCCGTCCGATGGAGTACAACAGCTTTACAGAAGACCAGCGTTAAGTGAAAGTGCTTTATTTCTACGTTTCGTCTGGCGAGTGACGTAATCGGAATCCACTTCATTGAAAGGTGGCAACTGCAACCCTATCGGATAAGGTGGCTGTTATGATCTCACACTCACTTAACATCAGGTGAACCAGGACGCTTGCCGCCTTCTCACATAACAAAAAATATATACGAAGAAGATTTTCTGTCGCATGTGTTCAAGAGTGTTTATTATTATTTGCAATTCAAGCGTAAAGATGTGTATTAAACGTGAGTTCCGTATCGAGTATAATTAATGACTGACTTAAATAGATAAAGACAAAGGTATAAAGGTGTATAAAAGGGTAAACTTTGGCATGTTATTATAATATTAACATATAGATAACCTTTTATTTAATTTTCTATAACAACACTTTTAGGCAATCAGAACGTTTGGAACTTCGCATATTTTCTATTTAAATATACATTTTGTCATCGCACGAAATATATGCAACCTGAACAAAGAGTCCGAAAAAGTGAAAATTAAAAACCCGGCCAAGTGTTCTGTTTAAAATGAACATAAAAGCATTTCGGTGGTTGAAGTTTTTTACGTTTCTCGCTGAATTACAATGAAATAGCAGCGAGCTGTATTTGTGACAATGGTTCTAATCAAAAATTGCACAATGATTCACCGGTTAAAGAATAAAAATACATAAATATATATTTTAAATTATATATTTTAAATTAGTAAAGTAAAAGAACACCTGCTATGACATATGTCTTAAAGAAAAACTTTTACTGACATAATAGCAACTAATTAGTGAACAAAAAATGTAAGGGAACAAGGTCATTATATTTCGTCTGAATCTTGAACTTGGAGAAATCCTATAAATTAGTGTTAAAGAAATTGGATTGAAAATGATTTAACTGCGTTAGCTCATTTAAAATTTACTTACAATTATTATGCTCATTACTTATTCTTTATCAAGTGAAATAGTAATCGAGTCAAGTAATATTGCGAGGAATTAAAACTCATGAAATTTCCTCTCTTAGGGGTTGAAAAAATTATAAAAATTGAAAAAAATACAGTCTCTAAAAAACCCCACTAAATTGTTTGATTATAAACACGTCAAGTATGACATATTAAAATTCACCGTTTGAGATACTTTCAAATTTAGTTAAAATACACGAATTATTTTATGTAATTACTAGCTGTCCCGGCAAACGTTGTTTTGCCATATAAATTATTTGTAGGGTAGAAAAATATGTTTGGGTTGGACCACCCTTAACATTTATTGGGATGAAAAATAGATGTTATCCGATTCTCCACCCTATCCGATATGCACACAAAATTCACGAAAATCGGTCGAGCCGTTTCGGATAAGTTCAATTACAAACACCATGACATGAGAATTTTATATATTAAAGTAAGTTTTGTATGAAAATGTTCAAAAACTTACTATACAAAATGTATCATAGATTTTCTCAGTATAAGAGAAAATGGTTATTGTATGGCTAATAAGATTTATTACAAATTACTAACTAGAATAAAAACTTTAAATTTAAAGTTGTTTAGGCGGAGTTTGTTTTATTTTCTTATAAGTAAATGCCACAATATTATTCCAAAAGTGATTACCTGAATGAAGAAAAATTGAAACCAGTTTCCTAAATAATGTTTTCTACGCATATATAATAAATATATTCTGTGATATTTGTAAACGAGAAATGGACCTATATTATATACCCTAACAATAATTGCAACATGCGTATGGCCAAATAAAAAATTATTTTATTCATCATTATTGTTTCTTGTTTCATAATCATTTTTATTAACACCTTAAATAGTATACCTCAGTGACATATTTAATTAGATTACTAAGATAGATTAATTAGAACATTCCACAAAAATTAAAAAAAATGTATACTTATATGAATATAGAAATGTAATGTATATATATTTTTATCATTTAAATTAAAGAATAATTTAAATGATAAAAATTTTTTACACTCAACCAATTATGAAAAACGACTGGTATCATTATACCACTTATTAATTGTACAAATTGGTTCAGCATTGATTACGGCCTCAATGCAGCTAGATAGTCAACTCAATTACCCTCTTGTTTGTTAGGTACGTTTTACAATTAGGTTTAATAATTAGAGATGGTACAAGATTCCCTCAATTACTCGTCGTTACAGACCACATTTTTTTTGAAAAATAGTCTAATGTTAATTGATAAATATTTAATTACTTATTAATTTATTATCTTGTCGTTCGTAAACAACAATAGGGACAAGTAATAAAATTCTTCAGTATACCCAAAATTAAGAACTATTAAAACTTTTCAGAAATATCGCGAACGACACAACCCGATTAGCCTAACTGGTAGTGAACCTCTTGCATCAGAGGTTGTGGGTTCGATCCCTACTATTAGAAAAATAATGTGTGAGGAACATAGTTTTACCAGTGTCTGGGTATTTACATATTATAATATGTGTTTATTTTGAAAAAAAAGTATGTTTAATTATATTTATCAGCTATCTAGTACCCATAGTACAAGAGCTGTGTAAAAATTTCCTGAAATATTTATTTATTACGTATATAGAATTATTTTTATACACGTGTGAACAACATACAATTATAAATAGTAATTGACGCTAAGTATAAGCTTTCAAGTGGAAAAATAACATTTTTTTAAAACTATAACCTTGTTGCTGTACCCCATATAATACATTTACATTAGTTCAGATCAGTTGTTTTATTTCGCTAAAACACTTGCACTATAATTTACTTATTACTTCTCAACAGACAGCAAAAATCCTAAAATAAATCCCTCAAAAATATAAAATGAAAACATATGATATTGATAACAACGAAACGTCGTGTTAAATCATAATGTGGGAGTTTTCTTTAGAATTTTATTCTACCTACCTAGACTTAAGCTAGCGTGCGGCAACTGCAGTCATCCCTGCGAAGACGGAGTGTTTATATAATTAGTCGTTAATAGGTCACACTACACACCATATGTCACAGGGAACCGGTTTACGGCTATTGTGTACGTGACTTACACCATTAATATACCTATCTTGGAGAGTCAACACCGAGCAGGTAAAAGAATTCAGTTAACCATGAACGGGCGGTTTAATGCAGGGCCTATTATAATGTCAAAGAATACATTGAGGACAAGAATGTGTGGAAATGACTCTTGCTCTGCACTTGCAAGTCTCCTGGCTCCTGCTAATTTTTTACTTAAATGTTTTTGTGTATAACTTAAATAAATAATTAAAAAAATATATATGACCGCAGAGTTTTTTGCCGGTTCTTCTCTGGCAGGTCTGGTTTAGTGAACTGGTGGTAGTTCTTGACGTTCAATAATAGCTTAAAATAAGCCTAATTTTGACTTTGATTTTGAATAGCATTTCGTGTGCTCCAGTATCTGTCTGTATGATACGGACGTTGTTTGATATGTGTTGACATGAAATTACAATTGTTCAGGATTATGCTCAGACGAAGGGCAGAGTAATCGAATCAATGTTAAGAGCGCTTCCATTCATCATATAGGATAGTGCAATATTTGGTCTTCCTGCTGGCGACGTCAAGGGGCAAAAAGTGTGGCCCTTGCCACTACTTTCACTGCACTTAATAATCCATGTAAATGACCCTCTTATCTTGTTGGTCAATGAATTTTCATAATTTTAGCTGTGCCTTAATTCAACAAGATAAATTCCAGAGACTTTTCGAGAGAATTTATTAGGCAACGAACCGCACCAACTTGCACAAAATTTTGCATGTGCATCTGAAAGTTTGGACGTTTTGTTCGTGGATAGCTGCTATACAATTTAACGATACCATAAACGATTGCGCGTCGACTGATACCGTAAAATAATAACAAAAGAGTAATGGGCCTCAATCATGGGATCTATATAATATCTTGACAAATGATGAAACGCGCGTGTACTGCTTTGAACCAGAAAGAAAAAGTCAGTCCGTAGAACGGATACTTTTGATGACGAGCTGACTAAAGCTATTAAGCAAAGTCGCTTAAAAACTAAAGGACAGTGAATTCAGACTGTTACATCAACAATTGCTTTTCCAGACTGTACGAAAACGTTCACGAAAATACCCTATCAGCAACTTCATCCTTCACTACGATCAGCTGAAATAACGGATTCGCATTCGAAGACCTCAAATGTAACAGATAACACATTCGCAATATGTTTTATTGAAAAAATTTTTAAAAAGTAATTAAAATTTTGCAATTTATAACTAACATGCCATACAATGATGTAAAGCAAAAACTAGGAAATGAAAAAAAACACAGTGAAGTAAAGTAAGTAAAGACAAAGGCTGTTTGACCAAGTAAACTATAAGTTTTCCATTTAACTATATTCTATTCATAATGAAAGCACAAAAAACTTTAAGTAAAGCGTAGTTGTAACAGGTTTTCATACTTTGGACCTTTTGTACTAAAAAGTAATTTTACCTTGGCATAAAGAAAAGAAATTTTACCAGTGCCATTGTGCGAATATCAACAAAGTATATTACAGCGGGGACCATATTTGTACGACACGTCACCCAGAAATTGAAAAAGGGAATTAATCCGCATTTCTGTCACGGAAAATCCTCTTAATAGTTTCTTCTGATTTTTGTCTAGTTAGATTACTTCCACGACACAAAATAAACGTCCGTAGCAATACATTAAACACATCTTTCAACATATATTTATATTTCTAGTACTATGTTGTTTTCAATAGTTGCTAGCTTGTGTAAAGAGTATGGTCTTGTTATGTGTTTTTTTATTGTTTTTTTATAAAATTATACAAACTTATTTAGGTATAAAATCAGCTGCAGCCAGGAGGCTTGCAAGTGCACAGCAAGAGTCATTTCCACACATCCGTGTCTTCAATGTATTCTTGGACATTATAATAGGGCCTTGCTAGGGTAGTTATTAAAAAATGTTTGAAATAGTTTATACTTAGTTGTTTGTGGACCAAGAAACGACTTTCTGGTTTTAACCAGTCTAAACCTTGATACTTCCAGAGTGTCACCACGGCCCCGATGCGATTTGGAATGATTATTATTGTAAATAGGTGGATATTATTACTGCATACATGATGTTCTTGAGTATGTACAGCGACGAGAGCGTTATAATGCCATAGTGACTCACGTTGACCCCAGCCATAAACAGCCCGTATAGCCTGCCCTAAATCGGTCGCGGTACTCCAAAGTAAGACACCATAAGACATAATGCTGTAAAAAGAAGCATAATAAACTAATTCAGCTGTTTTCTCTTTAGTTTTAGCTACCTGATCTTGCGTATGGCAAGACGGCAGCGCTCAATTGCTTAGCTAACTTATCTACATGACATCCCGATCGCAACTTTTAGTGAATGCATATTCCAAGAAATGCTATTGAATCCTCAAGGGGTACAATTTATAGAGAATCCTGGCTATATTTTTTCTATTTGATTTTGAGCGGTTTCTTCTCTATCTATCCTATTCCCTATCCCTGGAGTCCACGGTCGAACATCGATAAAATTATATGGGACTACATGGTAGCTATACCGAACCTAAACAAAAATAATTTTTAAAATGGCTTCATAAATAACGAAATTCTAATGTTAAAAACTTAAAGAAAATGCATCCGAACGCAACCTTTTAAAAGGCCGGTTTAAAAAAGAATGAATATGAAACGAACAGTTTATTGTGTAAGCAAAACGCATAACTGCCGGACATCCATCGAATTCTAAATACATTTGGATAAGCAGTGATTTCACTATTATCATTTAAATCTTTACTAAGCATGCTATATATTTAAAAGTATTTTACTAAGGATAGCAATGAGAAATGATAGTTCTTGAACGGCAATTTTATAGGTAATAGAATAAATTTCACCATCCATAAGTTTGAAAAAGTTATAGGCAAGAGTTATAGACTCTGTGCGTTTTAATGAAATTATGACAGAACAAAAAGAAAGCTGATACCTGTTCCTTTTATAAATTATACGATAACTGGCTATCCATTGGCTTGTATGCCGAATCTGCTAATTAGCGTTGCAGATTTGCATACTATTAACATAAACAAATGATCTGTCCAATATTTTGCAAATACAAACATTGTTCATAAAAGGTTAAAATCAAAATAAATCTAAATAAACTTGATGAATTTTGGTTGAAACGTGAAAGAAAAATGGATGTTAAGTTAAAGCTCCATTAGTCATCTCTGTCTACCCCTTAAGGTTTAACTGTTATTTAGAGTAACTTATGCTTTAAGATACTAACTTCTTAAATGGTTAATTTTTAAACTAACTTATTAAAAATTTCTTGAACAAAAGATAATCTTAAATTGTTTGATTTTTTATAAAACCTAAAACGGATATATATATATTTTCTTGTCCCTAAGAAAATAGGACTATTACCTAATTTTATTCATTTATTGAAAAAGCAGCATGTATTTTAACAATGAGGGATTATTTTCAGGATCGTATTCATACCAGCACAGACTTATTGTTACTGGGAGCGGAACGTAAATATCTCGTGTGTTACAAAAATTTCATGACACCACCGATGCCACATTTTTGCATAAAGTACGTACCCACGTGACAAGGTCAGAAGAAAGCTAAGATAGCGAAATTAGGTACCATTCGTAGGATCTTGCACGTTTATCTATAGCTTTAAAATTGCTTTTTATATCAGCTCGTTTATATTACTACTAGAATATTGAGAATAGTATGAAGTCTTGGAATAGTGTCGGACAAGCTTACTCTTGGCTCGTTAATCACTCATGTGTGTAGCTCCAACGACATAGTGTACAGCTGTCTATAGAACCTCTGGCAAAACCTCTGGTCTACTGGAGATGATAGCCTCCTTGTTAGTCCACAACTTAGTGAATTGGCTTTGTCCGATAGACCGATCTCTGGCAAAGACTTTTGAGCCTATGTTCCGCTATATAGCTCCTACAATACGAGCTGTATTAAAGTTGCGCAGATCTCGCCGCGTATATTTGAAGATCTCATTAAGCCGCCTGTAGTCTGAGATATTAGTTAAACTCTGCAGCCGCATCTCATGGCTTTTTCCCAAGAGGTTGAGAGTGTTATCGGATACAAGCTAATCGTTGATATATGTCCATCGGAAGCGATTATGTAGCTCGATTTCGGAGTTTTGGAAATGGGCACGAGACGGAAGGAGTGTGGATTACATCAGACGAGATCTTTCCAGCTTAATGTTAATAAATAAATAAATAAAATACAATTAACAATGTCATAGGCTGAGAACTTCTCACTTTAGACCACGAGATAATCAGTTTTCTTACCAAATAACTAATAACATGATTCATGTAAAAAGTTACCAATTTTAATATATGTACGGCATTTACTCTTTTTTGTTTCTAAATAATAACTAATTTCGAACCCATGTTCAGTCTGCCAGTACTCAATGGAGTCGCAATCCCATAGCAGACTATGTCTACGCCCTTTGCTTAAGCTTTTGCCTTTTTTTTAGTGTTAACTTATGTTACTTTTATAGCAAAAGGCTTACAACTATAAACACATGTCTGTGGTGAAATAACACTGGTAAAACGTATATAGCTCTCTGTGTACCCCACCATGGTCAAATGACGTAAAAACTTATGACAGTTGTATATGTAGCTATCTATTTAGCTATTTATTTTTGCCCTTATTACATTATATTATTATACGTTTGCTTTAAATACTTTATTGCTTAGCAATGCTGGGCTTACCACTTATAACTGCACTTGGTGAACATAAAAGTTACTTAAACTGAATGCCGTCAACAAAATTTATTGATTTTCATTTCAGTGAATTTTCCACTCAACTTGAAGAAAGTGCAGTTTATGCATTCAAAGTTTTCAACTCTAATGGTGTAACTTCTAGTGCTATAACAGACCTGAGAAGCTCAGGATCCGCAGAATCTATAAAAATTTTAATACATTAAGGTAAAATTAGTGTCGATGCAGAGACTTTTTAAATTTTTTTATTGTATGATTATTTTTAAACTCTATAGCAAACAAAACTTTATCAAGGGAAATATTTTGGAAGGTTTAACTGTACAAAATATGTTGTAAATTAACATGATAAAAAGAATATGATTCATTGAAACCACGAATTAAGTTAGTGGTAACTAACGGTCAAATTAAAAACTTATTGCTCTCATTTTTAATTTCAGCCCAAACAAAAACAGATCTTTTTCTCTTCTTACAAAAATTCTTTTTTTAGTGATACTAGTATCATTTTTCATTAATTAACAAATAACTACCTATTTTTGTAGTAACGAAGTTAATGTTTCAATTACAAGTATTTCAGTTCTCAAAAAGATTTCGCAATTTTTATGCACTTTTAGAAGCTAATTACCGTACTTGTTCTACAAGCTTTTCCAGTTCCCAGTTATTCTGCATTCTACATCGCTATCACTCACTACGAGTTTAAAATGAATGTTATGAATACCTTTCGGATTTAATGACGCAAATATCTGGTCTATTTTTCTTTTTTAATTTTCTAATTTTTATGTCAATATTTTTTACTAATTTTGATTATATTGGGATGAGAATAAATGTTGATCGTGATACATACTTCAAAAGTATTGCTTTTTATCAGTTTTTATAACATAGTTCCATAATGCACGGTACGGATATGCGGATGGGGGCTAGGCGAAAACAATTGTCCGTCACGACCGAGACAATTATTAATTGATTTTCAATTACTTACAGTTAAATTCATTCATTTATGTCAGTCAGACTTAAAAATCTACTTCTTGCTATTGATTAAACTTCATAAAAACACACAGATTATTGACACATAAAAAAAAACAATATTTTTATAAGACAGTGAACATAATTGATCTGTCAATCATAGTCAATTTAATCTTTATAATAATATAAATGTACTTACTGAAATTTAAAGCCGAGTGCATTGTTTAATTTTTAAAATCTGTTTACCGTATGATGTATAAATGTTCTAAACAAAATTTATTATTTAATTTGACTGTTTCTTATTAGATGAACATACCCAGTAAGAAGTTTTAAAAATGAACATTATAACTATGAAATCTCGGGAAAGGATTTACAAAGAGATACTGCCTGCCATAGCTTTGCGAATTTAATGCATCCTTTTCTTTACTAACAATGAAAATAACAAGGACTTTCCTATTCTGGGAAAAGAACAGAATGAAAATTACTAACTTCATGTATAATTTATTCTTCACTACGTCTTTTGAAAAGGCGTCATTAAAATACATCGTGTTTTCATTGCAGAAACACAGAGACGTAATTAAAAAACTACCTTATAGTTATAATTTGACTTAATTCGCCATATGAATAATAATAATGTTTCAAGTGTGTTTCATTGGTCTAAAGTCAACTGTTATTTACTAACTAACCAAAGTCTCTTTATAAACACCCCACACACAAAGCTATGGCTTGCCAGGGTTTGCAACATTTCTAAGAGGCATGTCTGTTGCATTACGGTTAATGCACTGTATGATGCGTGCAATGTCATATTATAGGGGGTATCTACACCACCTACAACCACTCTGTCGAACCAGCTGCTGCCGACGATCTTTCCACACTGTTACGGCCTGGGTACCTTCAAGAAGAGAACATATTGTCTCCTAAAGACCGGCAACGCTTTTGCAGGCCCTCTGGTGTTGCAGATGGTGTGGTGTTCATAGGCGGCGGTGATCACATACCATCAGGTAAGTCTCCTGCTCGTTTACCCATTTTTTCCATAAAAAAGCGGTATCCAAACCATGCACCATGCGAAGGTTCCAATAGTTGCTTAACATTGGAAAACCTGTGGTGTCAAGAGCAAGGTATGTCCGTCTCGCACCAACTAGATCCACAATACCTAGGTCATCATTCCATTTTCCTACAAACGTGAGCGCGCCTCCCTTCCTAGGCCCTTATCCACGGGCAACGAACTCCCCGAGTCCACCGACCAGAATCAGTTCTAACAATGAAGGATTTTTCATATGGCCGCGCCGGTTAACAGTTTTTGGCTGCGAAGAGTAGAAAAAACGGCGCATTGTTCCACCGGTACTACTCATCACCCACTGTGGTACCAAGACACCGCCGCGTCGAAGAAGATAGGATGAGTAGCCAAAAGCGATACCAATACGGGAAGTTTTCCCTGCGACTCTACTACCTCATTGTTAGAGGACGTGGAGAGTGGATCCTTTTGTACCCGTCTTAAACTCTCTTCGCGTAAATTAATTCATTTGAAATTGTTTCTGTGATGTAAAGCACCATAGATGCACGCGGATTTGATTTCTATGGTGGTGAATAAGTTTTCGTAAATTTTTCCTCCCGTAACTACTATTTAAAATCTGCTTCACTAATAAATAAAAGTAATAAATTAAATGTAAAAGGAGTAATTTTTACATCATGTTTGTAACCGACCTCATGTTTTCAGCTATTTTCACTATACAATATTCACTTCATACAATGATCCTGCCATCTTATTAGTTTCCAAATTATGCATTTCTCATAAACTGCACTGTGTGTTATTTCAATACCTTAATTTAAAACCTTAAAATCAGTTTATCCATTGTTGCAACTAAGTTAGCCTAGGCCGTGGCGGAGGCCCCTCCGACCGGTCAAACCGTGTCTTGGTCGCCCACGGCGAAGCTAAGAGGAACCTACACTGCGCCGGCTCGAGGTGTAAGGCCGGTCCGAGACGGCCGCTGCTGGAGGTACGTGCTGGAGGGTGCAAGGGGCAAGTCGAGGGTGGTAGAAGAGGAGCCGTGCTACCTGTCTTCTGCTACCGAGGAGAAGCCACTGGGGGAAAGGAGTGTCGGTATTGCGCTGCGCTGTTTTCCTTACCGCGGATGAAACATGGTGAGCTCCACTGCCACAGACTAAGTCCCCCGCTGGGGGCTGGAAGGTATTGCTACTTATTAGCACTGGCGCTCCTGGCTCCCATGGCCTCTGGTCAGCGAACTCGGGGGAGTTCGTTGTCGGTGAAAAAGGGGCCTGCAGGAGAGGGGAATTACTCCCCGGAATTGAGCGATAGCGTACGGGTACTGCCGATCTGCCGATATCCACCCTGTATTTCTAATATTGTTGTGCTCTTGTATTTAATTAAATACATATTTTTAGACCCGATTGGGGTAATGGATAGTGTGAACTCTTGCATCTTCTTTCACGCCACAGGGTGTGGTTTCGATTCCCACTATTGGAAAAATATTGTGTAATATATCTACAATATGCATTTTCTTACAATAGAAAAATTTCTTTAAATATCGCCGTCAGTTTACTAGTATCCATTGTTCAGGCCTTGCTTAGACTGGGATAAGGTATATAAAAATATGTTCTAAATTTTCTTTTATTTATTAACATACTCTTCTTGTCTCTAAATTATATATTATTAACAATACTGTTTGGAAACATAAATAAGTATCATTAGAGAAATAATATTTACGCCCAATGCAAGGGAACAGATTATTACCATCCGACACGTTTGCGGTTAATTAGGTCAGTGGAACGTTGATAGGATTACATTTTCTTGGAGCCTTTTATAAGTTAACCTTAAAGACGACGTATTTTTGAGAATTTGTTTTGAATATAATTTATTCGAATTAATTAAATTGATATAATAATTTAGTAAAGTGAATTTATGTACAATATTGAAGCACGCTTGCGGTGGCGCGCTATCTGCACTTTTTCTATGCCCAGTGGACTCTAGGCAATCAACGAGCTTACCGGGCCATGTCAGTAAATCCTTTCATCACGTTTGCAATGGCAGTCCTAGCTGAAAGTGCGTCGGACGCCTTTTCACGCTTAATTAAAGTGAGTATCTTTCTAATATCAGCCTTTGGCATCCACAGATTTATTTGTATGTGTTACCTATAAAAGTACTAAGCAAAGAATATTTACTTCCGAGCAAAGTAACAATAATTCTTTATTACAACGCTGTATGTTAATTCTTAATTACAAAACAGTATTAAAACGTAATTTGCCATTTTGAATTCATAGAAATTCACGTACCACTTCTTCAAGTTTTTGTTCTTCATTATAACTCATCTATAGATGCTATTAAGCTATTGCATAGCTTTTATAGCGGGCTTTGAGCGCGGAGACCGAATCAAGAAATTCCGTAACGAAAATAAAACCTAACACCACCAACTCCGCCTAACATGTAAGAGGAAAGATTTGATTGTATGTATGCATTGAATAGACTCCAAAACTACTGAACCGATTTGAAAATGTCTTTTACTGTTGGGAAGCTACATTATCCCTGGATGACATAGGTTATATTACATTTTCAAAAAAAGTAGGGATGCTTACTAAAACTTCAATAATGTAACCCAAAGTGTACAAAAATTACCTAAGATATTCTTTACATCGCGTGCGCTGAGAAAACTATTGATGATAGAATAAAATAATGTACTACGAATTTACAGAACACATCATTATATCTTATCCTTTAAACGAGCAATTCTTGTATATATATGGTGGTTGTATATAATCGGAACCTCGGAAACGGCTCCAGCGATTATCATGAAATTTAATATGTGCGTTTTCATTTTTAGAAAATGTCCTTTTATCCCTGTTTTCAGGGAATGAAAAATATCATACGAATATGACGGTAAATTTCGCCGAAAAAAAATGTTATAATAGCTCGGTCGGTTATCGGGCGGCCCCGAAACAGAAGACCGTGGTTCGTGTCACGGTCATTAACATAATTATTTTTCGATTCCAGATCATTGCTTTCTTTATTTTTAATTTTTTGTCCATCCGGATGATTTTGTTCTTTTTTCCCTTTTTTTTAAAGTTCTTTCTTTTGTGATAAACACCAGTTCATATTTTCTTATTATTACGTTGGTAAGATCGAAAAATATTATGCATATTTCATTACTCAATAATTTCAAGTATCTAAATGTAATTTCCAAAATATACGATTTACCAAAAAAAAAAAACAACAAACCTCCTGGTCCTCCAGGTACTTTACAAAAAGTGTCACGACATTATGTGTCTAACTATTGTAGTTATGCCCCAATAAGTCTTCTTTTATTTTAAAATTTTGATTGAAATGCCGCCGCTAGATAAGACATGTTACATTTGCATGTTGGTATTAATTCTGATAAAAATAAATTAATTCATATTTATGACTGTTTCAATATCTTTATATAACTTTTTGAATTATTAAATTTGGACATTCCATTCGAACGATATCACAAGTTTAAAAATGTTAGTATATTGTGATTTAACTATCCAAACAGCTTAGTGACTGACATAGTAGTTCTTATCATTTTTGTAAATAATATAAATAAACTAGCTGACCCGGCAAACGTCGTTTTGCCATATATATTATTTTTAGGGTAGAAAAAAAATTTTTGGGGTGGACCACCCTTAACATTAAGGGGGATGGAAAATACATGTTGTCCGATTTTCCACCCTGGCCGATATGCACACAAATTTCACGAAAATCGGTCGAGTCGTTTCGGAGGAGTTCAATTACAAACACCGAGACATGAGAATTTTATATATTACATAATATCCAATTAATTATAATATATATTAAAATATTATTACTTATTAATATAAATACAAATATCAAAAAAAAAGACTGCATAATTAAAAAATAAATAAATAATTATAATTGCATAAGTTGATAAAAGATTCGCAATAGCTTTACATTTTTTATTTTAATAATAACTATTAAGTTATTTTATTATTAATTCATTAAAGTTGGTAAGTAGGTACTGCGAATACAATGTTTAAACATGTAACGTCATTATTTATTGAACATAAAATTATTTCACTGAATTTAAAAAAACAGCATATTTGTAGACTCCATTTTAATACATTGTTTATAAATACTTCCAATACAGTACCTTTATAAAAGTAGACGTGATTCCTTATTTGCAATAGCAAATATTTCTTATTTTCTTTTTGACTGTAATTCAGTTTTACTAAGTATGTATCACGTTCTATTTTTAAGTTTATGTTGTTTATCGAATACGTGGTAGCTATACGTTCGCGCCAGTTTTATCGGGCATTAAAAAATTGTTGATATTAATTTTAATTGATTTGATTTAATAATTTTCGGTGTTGAAATAAAGTATTGTGATGAAAAGTGGATATCTAATTTACAAAAAAAAATAAAAAATCTATGCGGGTTGCTAATTAGCAAAGAGGAGCGGACTAAGCCCTAATACCCTCTACATACTAATAAGTGTGTTGGTGTTATTATCTTGTGTATATATATAGAAAGATAGTGTAGTAATTCACTATTACTAGATTAAACTCATATAGATTTTATATAGATTATTAGTGAAACAAAATGTATATGGAAAAAAAATATATAGACCATAAACAGCGACGTCAAAAATACTTCAAACTTGAAATTAAATGAACCTTTACTTCAAATAATACGTTTGGTTTACAGAATTATTGAGAGAGTAAATTTCATTTTCAATACCCAACAGCATTTTTTTATCAGCAATATACGCCTATTACGAATACTTACTTAGTTTCGTGTTTTTAACTAATTTTCTTTTTAACAACAGTTTACAAAAGCTTCTTCGTTTTAACTCTTTCTGAATAAGAAATTAATTATTTCATTTCAATGGCTTTTTAAACTTTATTTGAAAGACATGAGTTTGCGTTTAACGTGTGAAGCAAAATTATACGGCATTCCAAATCGATTACTCGAGCTATATACTAAGGAACGCTTTGTAATTGTGAACGCGGAGGTATTTGGTATGACGTTATTTCGGTCCAAATAGTCGACGCAAGTAATTAATAAAATTTTCTAATATGAAATTAATATTAAACTACAAAAACAAGAAACAACCAGAGCAGTATCACAACGTGCAGCCAGCCTTGAACATGTCACTTCACATCTAAATAAATCTTCTTTCTAAATAAATAAAAATCTCACTTCCTCCAAGCTGACTTAGCGGCTCTTTACTGACCTAGCGTGGCAATAATTTATTAAAAACAATACAGACAAAAAAATATTTATTGTAAGACGAAAACTGAGATAAAGGTGGAATTAACTCTTCTTAATTAGCTATTCGTTATTCAGTCTTTATAATTTTACTTGATAACGCGGTTAAAATTATAATGCTACTTTAAAAATATAACAGACGATATATATACTCGTACTCGTACTTACTGCAGTAAATATACTTACTATCGGCTGTTGCACGAATGGACAGATCCGTCGGGGGAAGTTCCACATCACCTTACAGAAAACCGACGTGAAGAGAAAGTGTTAGACTTCAGCGTTTCGTCTGTTGAGTGAAGTAGCTGGGACCCACTTTATAATAAGGTGGCAACACATCCGCACCCCTAGGGGGGTTGCAAATGTCCAATGGCGGCGGTTATCATTTATATTCAGGTGACCCGTCTGGATGTTTGCAACCTTCTGACTCATCAAAAATTATTATATACATTGGCCTCGTGATTTTCGAAATATTCACAGATATTATAAAATAGAACAAAATTAATATATCAAATCACTACTATCGTCGACTTTAGTAGTCTTTTAACACCTCAGTGTTGCGTAATACATTTAATAGTAATAAATGTTATTATTGTACCCAAATTAAAAATATTAAAAAAAAGCGCACGTGTACAAAGCGAACCACAAGTCAAACTTCGTTGCTAATTTCTAGTGCAAACCAACTAACGGAACTTGAATAAACTGAGTATGTCGAAATTGAACCTAATGTTTACACATAATGATAATTATGTATATCATTGAGGAATGAACATTTGACAAAAATCAAAGTATCTAAAAAATAAAATACGTATATTATAGCAAGGATTGCATCACAGTATATTTCTGTTTTAGAATGCAAACTGTATGTATGTACGTCAAACGAATCACAATGTTGTTAAGTTGGCTAGTACGCAAAGCTCGCTGCTAATTGGATTGCGGAATGTACACGTCAAAACGCATTGGGATTATAATTCAAAAACGTCAATCTTGTTTTACGGCTTGAAATACAGGCGTACATAGAGACAATACATATTAATGACCGTTGTCCTCTTGCCGATTTCACGTGTGTTTTTATTTTTTATAAAAAGAAAAACGCTAAAAAAAATTCTTTGTGTAGCTCAAATTTGCAATTTGAGCTGTTAGGAAATGAATAATAATAAAATTAAAACACAAGATACGTCGCAATTAACATTCTGTCTTAGATTGCAGAAATGTCACTATAGCCCTTGCATCGGTATTGCAAGGGTAGAGACATCTTATCGCCTTTATCGTATAATTACCGTAAGGGCACAGTGGCAACTTTCAATCTCTTCATTATTATCACCATCTCATTAAATAGTTATGTCAACTCTGAGCGACTAATAAAAACGCTTGAATTTTATTAATATAGTTTTATAAATTTTAATAGACTGAGCTTGAGCTTTGTTTGTCTACATATATAAAGATTTCAGTTTTTAGAGTTTACAGGGTTGGTTCTTGGACCAGGAAAGTAAGCGGGCATATGCAAAACACTGTGAAACCCAAAAATACAAGAAAGAACAAAGAAAAATATTATTTCGTGCATGACGTCGTAGGTTCCAACTATTTTGTGTAGGTAAGTTATCATTTACTGATCAAATAAATAATGTTATTTATAAATTAATAACATTCTGATCGACAGATGATTTAATAATATTTTAATTTTGTCTCGCAAAGTTTTTCCAAATCTATCGAGTAATAAACTGACAGCACCGACTAATCTAAACATTAACCTTCGAAGTAACGAATTAAAAAAACATGTTTTCTTAAATTAATAGTGCTTAAATAAAAAAAAATTACCGATGAAAAGTGATATTGGTTTGATTATAAGGTTTTATCACAATTATTTATTTTATTTATTTTACAAGTGAGAAGCGCGTCTACTAATTTATTTGCGCTGTTTTGGAAAGGTTGTGTGTCATCTAAATAAACAGAATATTCTGTATTAAAAGGAGGATATTTTTTTATTTCAATTCCCTCGTGGATTGTCCTCAGCGTCATTATGTTTCTGAAATGAAAACTTCTATAGGCACGTTGGGCAAAAATTAGATGAGGAAATATTCATAGGTTTGCGTCACCGACATATTACGACACGTCACGAGTTTTGTCATTGATTTTGGTGACGTTAAAATTTTTTCAATCAATTGATTTTCTAATATTCGAACTCGGTTAAACTAATTTCCAGTTTTTGGCAGTATTTTTGTCGGGTATTTTAAAATTATAGTTCTTTAAACTTTTATAAACAATTTAATTACATGAAATTATTGTTGTTTGTTAATAAACATTTTATTAATTTAAATATTTTATTTTAATTATTCATACTGTAACGTATGAACGGGTTTACGTTTAAAATGTCAACGGCCTGCGATGACAGTTGCGAATTACGTATCTCTTTTTAAGATACGCTCCAGTTACGCTACGAAAGCGTTGTCTCACTTGTAATAGTTAGATTAAGAACGGTTTGAGGTGGCCGGAGCCCAATTTTACAAAAGGTTGTTAACGCATCTGGAACCCTCGGGTGTGGCAGATGTCCATGGGCAGCGTTATTCACTTAACACCAGGTCCGTCCGTAACCGTCTGCTCGTTTGGTAACTTTTCACATAAAAAAAAATAAAAAAAGAGTGAGCCGCAGAGTACGTTTGGGGACGATAATGAAGTGAAATTAAAAAAAACATCTGATAGTCCAGTTTTTAGTTTTCACTTCTCTCAGCAGTCTGTGTCACTGCTTACTTTTTTACCTTTTTAGGTAAAAAAGTAATAAAAGATATATATATTCACAGTCGACGTTGACTGTGAACTGGAACTTGTAGAGCGTTCCTTCCAAAGATTTTCGTACTGCCTAAAATGAAAAGTTATTCCTTTTGTCTTTTACATAACAATCTAACATATAAATACACAAAGAAAGTTAATAATAAATCCAGAAGTCAATCAAATATTTACTTGAAAGGGGTATATTCTTGAATAAGAAAACACCAGCCACGAGCGAGGCGGACTCGCGCATTGTGGGTTCCTTACCATTATCTATAAAAACGTACAGACGAAAAGACAACGGAGTCTTATTAATAGGGTCTCGTTTTACCCCTTGGGTATGGAACCCTAAAAAGAAGACAAAATTGATAAAGTGAACATGATGAATGAACTTGGATATTTTTAACAAGAATCCCAATTCCGGTCTAATAATCGAAAATGCACAAAGTAAAACAATAGCAATATCGAGTTTGCTACAAACAAAATACAGAGAAGCAAACTCGAATCCAAACAAATGTCTTTTAGCTCATATAAGTATATGAAATTTTAAAGACACCAGACAGAATACCGAGTTAAGGTGGTCTAAGAGCCCATTTACTCGGTAAAATGGTAAAAGCATCTTAGTAGCCGGGCCTATTTAGAATTTTCTCTATTTCATTATTTAAAACAAGTTTTTTAATTACATAACGTGCAGTGCGAAGTGCAGTCGTTAAATGTGGATTTTGTAAATAAAGTGTTTAAAACCTCCTGCAATTAACAATAAAATTAAAAACAAAAAAAAATTGTTTGATTTGATAGTAAATTTAATCCTTGATGTTTTTTTTTATTAAAAACTGACCAGAACTTGACAACCATCTCACATTGTAATACGCTAGCTCATTAGCAACCTATTCACTCTTGCCATAGAGGCACTCACATTATACTCGGTTCTTTAAAATATCCCATGCTTAACATGTTATACAAATGTAGTTAACTTAAGTGAGAAACGTACATTATGCGACGAATAGAAATAATTTTACCATTAATACCATCACTATACGCTAATATTTATTCATCTTAATTAAAACAGTGTAATATATGGTTTTAACATAATTGTAATGCTATGATACATATCACGCATGAGTTAAAATTTGTAGTAAATAATTAGTAAACTTTATAACATGCTTATGTAAGTTAAGTTTCCCTGTAACATACTTAAGTAAACACTTATATAATCCGTACTCAACATTCATGAGTCAAAGTTTTTTTTCCGTCGCCACTTGCCGAGCGCTAGACCGTGATAATACCGTAGCCTTGGGTTTCCCTGTTCCATTATATTACCATTAGTAATTGCAACTAAAATGTTTCATTTAAAAAAAAAATACGCGTTTTAACAACTATGAATTTTGAATTAAATATATTCGTTCCACAATCAATTTCATTCCATCACGACTGAAACATTATGACAAAATTTTGAATTTTGTCTCTACAGAAACAGTTTAGGAATTGCATATTGAAATTTTATTTAGTACATTACATTTTTGTACGTCTTCATCATTATTCTCTATTAATAATGTAGACATCGTCTATTACTTACACAAAAAATGTGACACGATTTGTTATTTACGGAAGAAGGGTAATAATTTAATCTAACCAAATAGTTTCGAAGATTGACTTACTGCGTACTTGAAATTTATACATGCATCAAAGATGATATTTAGAATGTAGTATCGCAAAACGACAAACAATACACTATAAAAAAGTAACTACAGGAGAGATAGTAATTATAATATGCTTTACTTGGCAACCGAGTATAATTTCCTCTCCCTTACCTCAAACTCCCGTCATTAGTAATCCTCTTTCAAGATTCTCATTACCATAACGAACTGCAGGTTTCAAAAGGAATGCTCCTAAAATTTAGGATATCCCTTTGAATTTAAATATATATTTACATCAGAGTTCTCACATCTGCCACCTTTAATCAAATAAACGAGACGCAAATTAATATCATATACATACGAAACTGTGATATTTATAAAAGTAATTAACTGAACGCAGTATCATCCTGTATACACTCAATTATATCTGTTCAAAAAGTAATGTTATATGGAACAGTGGTAAAAGAAACTTTAATATAATTCGGTTGCTGTGGATCCATTAGGAAATGTCATGTATTTTGTCCAACAGTAATCTGTATACACTTAATGGACTACAGACTTAAACTCCTTTCTTGTTCTCAGTTTAAATAGGAACATAATATTTTTTGTTATATAAAACTGAAAAGAGCATCGAAGAACAGGAGTGCTAAGATATCGGGTTAAAAGAAACTTTTTTTTTTCACTCGACTTCGTAACCTATTCTTCGAAGTAGTGCTCTTACTATTTAAAAGCATTCTTTTAAAGTTTTTACACTTTAGTCGAGATAGTTTTTGATATTTTTTGAAAACAAATACTGAAAAGATATTTAAATATAATATAAAAAGACACGGACTTTTTCTATGAGTTAAATTTCCTTTAATATTTTCTATTGTGTCATAAATCAGACAAATTTCAATAAACTTAAAAAGAAAGGAAAACACTGTGATAGATTTGAGACAAATCTATGCACTGGGCCGGCCTCCCCGAGATATTCTAATTTCTCTAAGAATTTATAATCTAATTGGATTAAAGAATTATTAATACTTATCGTACAAACGTTATACGTAAATATTACGCTTTACCTAGCCTTAATTGATATTCATTAAGTAATAAATACTTGTGAAATCCGTTAACAATTCATTGAAAAATATGTTTTCAGAGCAGTTTCATGTCGCTGTATTGTTATCGGCGTACTCGTACGGGCAATTATATTCCCTTACAATGCTTTATTAAACTTGCACTTCAGTATTCCTTAAGACTTTATCTTAATTGTTCATCTTCATACTTTTTAATAGTGGATAGCATTAAAGTAATATATAGTGTTAATAATAAAACAATACATTTTTACATGAGTATATAGGAACAGTATAACAAACGACTTATGTCTATATCACCCGAGGAGGCAGGGAAAGAAACTACAAAATTTACTAACGAAGGGTTTAAACATGCTTCAAAAAAGAATAAGTCACAAACTATAACAAGCTTTTTACGCCCATCGCAACTGAACCTAAACAACCAAACATCGTCAAACGAAGATACCCAAAAAAACTAATTAGTGCCTCTTCTACCTCTCTACCTCTTCCTCCTCCAAGCCCGCTGGTCACCGTGGAGGAGTCTGACCATTACCTCCTAAATCTTAAACAAAAACAAAATAATCAATTTAGTAAGAACAAAAATATAACAATAAACAAAAGACAAAAATTACTAAACCTACATATAGCAAGTATCAATGTAAGAACTTTACTATCAGATAGCAGAATTGAAGAATTGAAATATGCCATTAAGGACCTAAAGTGGGACATAATTGGCTTATGTGAGACTAGAAGAGGAAATGAAGTAATAGAGGAATATCCTGATTTCATCTTATACCATTCTTCTGGAACGAATGGAAGGAATGGAGTTGGATACTTAATAAAAAAACAACTGAAAAACAACATAATAAGTTTAAAAAGCTTCTCATATCGGGTTGCATTACTAGAAGTACGGTTAATTGACAACTCTACCTGGTCGTTTGTTCAAGCATATGCCCCCACTGAGTCATACGCAAAGGAAGATATAGACCTCTTTTATCAAACAGTGCAATTGGCCCTAGACGCTACCCACACGAAAAACATTATTTTGCTTGGCGATTTTAACGCAAAAATTGGTCAAGCTCAAGGAAATGAAGGAAATGTCATAGGTAAATACGCATACGGTAAACGAAGTTTACATGGGCAGGAATTAGTTCGATTTATACTCGAGAATGGTTATTTCGTCATAAACAGCATGTATCCGTGCAATCCACGCAAAAAATGGACATGGCGTTCACCAAACGGTGAACAACTTAATGAGATTGACTACATACTCACAAACCAACCAAGATACATAAAAAAATTTGATATAATAAAAAATTTAAACTTTAATACTGACCACAGGATGATACGTTGTGTGCTCTCTTTAGACTTCAAACCAAAAAGAAGAAAAATAAAACCTATTGACTACACCAGAGATTTACCAATGTTATCGAAAGACGATGCTAGTTACTGGGAGAATAAATTTATGAAAGTGTGTCTACTGAAGTTCAAAACCAATATGATAAATAATAGAATTACAAGAACTTTTGAAGGAGTTGCCGCGTGGAAAGAAACCGCTTAATAACTATATCAACGACGAGACAAAAGAACTATTAGAACAAAGGAAAGAATTGTGTAAGAAGAAAAGAACATCCGAAATTAAGTCTGAAATAACAAGATTAAGCAAAAAAATTAATAAAAATATAATTCATGAGAAAAAAGCAATACGCCAAAAAACTTTTGAAAAATTCATAATAAAATCGGGGGGCTCTACGCAAAGCTTATAAAGAGTTGAGCGACAAGACAAAGTGGACAATGAATATGAAAAATAGACAGGGAATTATACAATACAAACGTCCAGATATTATAAAGGAAGCAACTAATTTCTACGCGGAGCTTTACAATATCGACGATAACAGGCGCCCTACAGGATTATACTTTACGAAACCAAACGATCACAGCATAGAAAATAAAGACACAGAGGCACCAAATATTCTCATTTCAGAAATCGAACATGCTATAAATACCCAAAAAAATGACAAAACCCCAGGAAGTGATAACATTGCCAATGAAGTGCTTAAGTGGTTGTCAATTCCACTCCAGAAACCCCTACAAATACTATTCAACAATATTCTAAAAACAGAAACCACACCAGAACAATGGTCAAAATCTATAATTATATTACTTCACAAGAAAGGGGACAGAAGTATTCTCGGAAACTATAGACCTATCAGCCTCACGACGAATTTATATAAAGTTTTCTCAAAAATAATTTTAAACAGAATTAATTTAGATGAAAACCAACCGCGCGAACAAGCGGGTTTTCGAAAAGGTTACTCGACAATAGACCATATACAAGTCATAACACAATTAATAGAAAAAGCCGAAGAATATAGGAGAACGTTGTATATGTGTTTTATAGACTACACGAAAGCCTTCGACTCCTTATATTTTGATGCAATATGGACTTCCCTAACACAACAAGGCGTTGACTCAACATATATAAATATAATAGTACCCGGAGAACCGAGCTTTGCTCGGTTTTTTTTTTTTTTTTTTTTGGTAAATCGTGTATTTTGGAAATTACATTTAGATACAAATTACTGAGTAATGAAATATGCATAATGTTTTTTCGATCTTACCGACGTAATAATAAGAAAATATGAACTGATGTTTTTCACAAAAGAAAGAACTTTAAAAAAAAGGGAAAAAAAAAAAAAAGTAACAAAGTAACAAATCGACAAAAAATTAAAAATAAAGAAAGCAATGATCTGGAATCGAAAAAAAAGTAAAAAAATAAATGTGTAAATGATCGTGACGCGAACCACGGCCGTCTGTTTTGGGGCCGCCCGATTACCGACCGAGCTATTATGACAATTTCTCTTGCGGCGAAATTTACCGTCATATTCTAATTACATTTTTCATTCCCTGAAAACAGGGATAAAAGAACATTTTCTAAAAATGAAACCTAGTCAGTTCGATTTTTCGCCTCCGAATCTACGCACATACTAAATTTCATGAAAATCGCTGGAGCCGTTTCCGAGATTCCGATTATATATATACAAGAATTGCTCGTTTAAAGGATAAGATACAGTATCTACTCAAAATGTTACGCCAAAGTACGGTTAGAACGTGAAGGTATGGAGTTCCCCATAAAAAGAGGTGTAAGACAGGGAGACCCGCTCTCGCCAAAAATATTTTCAGCAGTACTCGAATCTGTATTCAGACATGTGGATTGGGAAATGAAAGGAATAAATATAGACGGAGAGCTACTGAACCACTTGCGATTCGCGGACGACATCGTAGTATCATAGAACATGGTCAAGGAACTAGCATTAGAAAGCCATAAAGTAGGACTCAACACAACGAAAACTAAGATCCTCACCAATGGACCCCCGGAAGACATTGTTGTAGAGAACGAAAAAATCTAATATGTAACAGAATATATTTATCTAGGGCAGTTAGTTTCATTTGAGCAGAACACCGTAAAAGAAATACAAAGAAGGATAACTCTGACATGGAAAAAATACTGGGGTTTCCGAGAAATAATGAAAAATAAAACAGTTAGCTTAAATATAAAGAAGAGAATTTACGAAACAACAGTTCTACCATGCCTAACATATGGTTGTCAGACGTGGTCAATAAGAAAAGAGGAGGAAGAAAAAATTACGATATGTCAAAGAAAAATGGAAAGGAGCACGCTGGGAATAAAATTATCAGATAAAATTCGTAACAGGGACATCAGAAACAAGACAAAAATAATAGATGTACGAAAGAGAATTATATTATTGAATTGGCATTGGGCGGGACATGTTTGCAGGATGAACAATAGATGGACAAAACGGTTAACAGAGTGGGTACCAAGGGACAGGAAGAGGAGAAAAGGGCGACCTGGTAAAAGATCGAGAGACGTTTTCAGCCACAAGTGTGGTAACCACTGGATGCAAATAGCTCGGGAAAGAGATGTTTGGAAAGGTTTAGGAGAGGCCTACGCCGCAGAGGCGACTACTACTAGCATATTATAATTATAATATTATTATTAATAAGATATATAGTTAAAAAGTAGTAAGTAAATAAAGGCTATTTTTATTTTATTTATTTTTATATAGGAACAGTTCAGTAAAATCTAAACAATATTCACAACAAAAATTAAGCAGATTTTAAAGCATCATTTTCATTACGACTATGGTCCAACTTGAAATTTAAGAAATTCAAACCCTCCCCTTTTATTTTCGCAAACGACAGAGAAAAGGCGAGTCCAATGTTAATTAATAATGTCGATGTGCTGAAATAAATTAAAATTTAAACTTTTTCAAGAATATAGAATTATAACATACGTTATTAATATTGTCGCGGAAAGTTTATGTAAATAGCATTCGAATACTTTGTTATATTTTCTATTTATATTATTTACGCGAATACTGTACTAATTTTAAACAAAACTATTTAACGGCTTTTAACTATTTGACATTAAACATAAAATAATTTAAAATTTTCTGGATAAAAAATTCCGCGTTAAATATTACTGATTATTAAGTAAGTACGTCTATTATATTATATATTATCCTTTTTTATAGTATATTTTTCTAAGTTTGTTAATTGAGATTAAATATTAATCACTTCGAAAAGTAAAATTAGTCGTCGTTTCAGTCTTTATAGGAGACTAATGCGTAAGATAAACAAAAAGTTGACCGTCTGTTACTAATTGTACGGACTTTTCGAACAGTTATTAAATTTAAAAGTAGAGTCAGAAAATTGTTGAATCGTTTGCATATTGTGTTTTAACACTTCCCCTAACAGTCCATTGATACCATAAGCCGGTGATCAGGGATTATTTAAACAACTAATTAAGTTTTAAAACAAAAATACGAAAAAGCATTTTCCCTAACAGTCCATTGATACCATAAGCCGATGATCAGGGATTATTTAAACAATTAATTAAGTTTTAACACAAAAATACGAAAAAGCATTTTTCGGATATGTACGCGGTGTTGATGATACTGTTCATGTTTCATTCAATAATGAACCGCGTGAGACTCACTATATACATATCTATATTCTATACTCTATACATACATACAGATAAATAAATTAGTGTCTGTTTGTAATATTAAAATAACAGCTTTTTTACTAAATGCATATGGATGTATACACGCATGCAGTAGTGTATGCAGTAGTGATTTGAATAAATTAAATAAATTATTAATTCTACTCTTAATGACCCTGCTTCTCCTAACTACTTAAAGGAAAATTCCAATATCTCTAGCTAACTCAAGATAGAGCACTTTGTTCATCAGCCAGTAGAATATTCTGTACTCCGACGCATCATTCCGGCTTTTTCCATAAATCTTTTACTATTCAGGCTTTACTACTCTAGAACTCCTTGCCTCAGTTCATCAGAAACGCACCAAGCAAGGTATCATTTTATAAAATGCTGTGATGTCACTATGCCAATTTTGGACTGTTAGAGTCACCAACTTTATTCTTCATATTTATGTAAGTCTCGTTCGTATTTATATATGTGTGTGTAGACATACATATTTATTTTATATAATGTTTATTTAGGTATTGGAATTTATATGTATTTAATTATTTAATATGTAGGTATAGTATTTATGTTTATGTAAAATTAGACACTTTAAAGTTAGACAAGAAATTTGGAATAGGTCTGTAGCTAAGTATGTCTATGACCGGATTTGCTTTATTACTACAGCTTTCCGGCCTTAAAAATGTGCTTATAACAGAATAGTAGCAACAGCTGTTTTCAGCCGGTCAGAGAACAAAGTAACTCTTGAATATTTAAGAACTTTTATTTTTTTATTTAATTTTATTACGAAGATAGTTTTTAGAAGAGTTCGCTTCTTTAACTTGAAAAGAGTTAAGCAGTACGTTGTTAGAACAAAAACGTTCTAACGCCATAAATAAAATTTATTTATTCGTTTCCGAATAAGTTTCCGTAATCGATAAACATAATAAAAACCCGCTGTTATTCAACCTGGCGTCGTATGGTCGGTTATCGCCTTCTCAAATTAAAAACTAAAAATAAAATTTTCAAAGAAGAGTCGGTTGAAAAATTCGTTTTCTTTAGTTTCCTTTTTCTTTTTAGTCATTAAGAAAAGTAAGGAAAATGGATATGACAGACATCATTATAGTGATATATGACAGCGCATAGTTTATATGTTATAATCATCATCGCTTAAATGATTACTATATTACATTAGCACGCTTTGATTTGACTAGATTCCTTTCTTTAAAATATTTATGTACATTTTCGTTATCACGCCGCTTACAGTACGTTGTCAAGTATTGATTTAGATTTTCATAGACAACACCCACCTTATTTCGGAGCGAGAGTCAGACACGGGCAAATTACTCCACAGTTATACGTAATCAAACTTATCGGTTTAAATGCACGACATATCGACAACAAGCAACGATTTTGCACAATTAATCGCAATTATTTACGAACTCATACCTATAAACATATTTTATATACAAAAAATAAAGTAAAATACGTCACAGCTTTTTGATTCCTGACTTTTAACTTCTGACTATTCCGCAATGACGCCCTTTTTCTATTAACTTTAAATTATTAAAATGTTAATTGCACTTACCCTGTCGTGGAATTTAATATATCCTTTTATTATTTCACTTTGAACGAATTGCATTAGTAAATGACGTTGGAGAATATTTTCTGTACCAAGGAACCAGACATTTTCATATGCATCAAGAATGCTCAATACTGAATCTCATTCTCCATACACATTTACATACATAGTCATTCCAAAAATGTACGAGTAATTACTTTAAGTATGTCACAAATTTCTTTGAAAGCGGAATCCTGGATTCGCGCACGTTCCCCTTTTTTTGTAAAAATACACTTAAGTTTCATTAAGTTGTTTGTTTTAATAAAATAGTCTTTATACAGCCTAAATACTTAATAATAGCAGAATATCTTTTGTTTCAATATTCGTTTTACGTTCATTTATACTAATACCTACATTATGTAACACAAAGATAAGATAAGAAACCGGTCAATACCTCCAGAGGGCATGGCAGACGATAAGCTTCTAATATTTTTTTAAAATGTTTTACCGTCTATAAATAACAATGACACGATTACATTTGATGTCTTTAACAACATTCAGACTGCGGTTGCGTATATAAATCGATATTCAATTTTTTATACATTGATAGACTTGCTCATTTTACAATTTTAAGTAATATCCAATTAATTGTCCAACTAATATAATAAAGTAAGTAGTAGTAATATTATGCAGAATTTGTTGAGTGCAACAATAATATTACTATTACTTACTTTATTATTACATTAACATAAAAAAGTCAAAAGAAAAAAAAACATACGAATACAACGGGACCATTTATAATTATTGGCTATTACTGATTTACATGACATCTGTGCATTTCGGAAATGATTCGTTATAATTGATATTAGGAGAATTCAGCCAATCGTACCAAAAGTTAGGTGATATTTCACATAGACCCTTTATTTTGGACCCTTCATTAAATTTTTTCAATTCTTTTATTCAATAAATCATCAACTTCTTCATTAGAAGTCAAATCCCGTCAAATTAACTGCAAAAGATAGGTCTTCCCCGACTATTCGAAATATATCCATTGGCCGCACATTTGTTGAGGACGACACCCCAACTCTTGAGTGCTCTTCCCGCACGAGTTGTCAATTCGAGAATCTTCCTACTAGTGATTACTTTGCTTAACTACGCGGCCAGGCCAAAATTGGACAATACCCTGTATAGAATAGTAGATTAGTGTTCGTGAAAAATTTAAAGTATTTTTAACTTTAAAACGTATTTAATTATTTATTGAAGTTACTCTTCTTTTGGCGCTTTAACGGGAAAATACTGAGAGTGAATTTGTAGGATACGCTCGCACGGCGAAATGAAATGAACACCATGTAGTCGGTAATTATCCCTTTACTAATCTGTGAAACATCAAACCTGTATCAAAACCTGTTGATTTTTATTGTATGCCAAACATATTCTTCCTTCTTGCGTCAAAAAGGGTATCACATACAGTAATGAATTATAAACTAATTGAATTTTTTGTATAGACGTTCGTTATATCGTATATCGTATATTCTACGTTTTTGTATAGACAAAAACGTCCCTGGTATTCGTTGTCCTTACAATTGCATTTTTGACATTCCAGCCGTTAAAAAATTGATAATCATACATATCTTATACACAACTTCATACCAAATTTATAATAAAACTATTTATTTGTTATTTATCACGCTCATATTTTGAAGGGAACGAAATGTTTAAATTCCAAAGTAATCTTTTTCGTGTATCGTAAGGTACGAGTATGGTTGACATACAATTTGTAAAGTATGAAGCAAAACAGCCTGGAATGAAAAAATCTACGTTCGCACGCAAACAGCACGCAAAAATTGCAATAAAGTTCAATACAGTTTCACAAAGCGGTCGTTCGCGAGAGATTCTTTTTTCGTGTAGCAAAATCGATTCCCTGTGTTCGTGCTACTTTCCGGAAGTCAGTACTTATCTACAAATTGTCGACGAATTCAGTGTCGTATATCTGAACCATTCAATTTCATTTAACTTTGTGCTAAATCGGAAGTTGCAAAATTTATTGCTCTTATTTAGTTCGATTCTACCTGATAATCAAATAAGGTTTAACATGCAATTATAATCTTTGAAGTCCCCTTATCGTAAATATCATAAGACTAAACAATACTTAAGGGAGGCTTTTCTAAGTGTATCCATTTTTTTATTAAATTCTAAACATAAGTAGTGTTATGTAAATAATAATAAATATTTAAAATCACTCGTAATTAATTAATGACATTAATTTTAACTTATCTCAAAAAGTGCGTGAGCAACTCATTTATTTTACGCGCGATCATTCCTAACTAACACGCACACAAGTTCGTTTCAAAAGTATACGACTAAACCTCCTGTGTGAATTTGGGCACCTTTAAAAAAGCCACCCTATATATACAGCGTGTCTTTACAATCGCGACAATAAATGAACACACATATAGAGGATAACTTTTTAAAATTGTATTAAACATTTGCATTCTTTAAACATCAATATTTACAGAGTTATTAAATTTTCCAAAACAAAGAATTTTACGAAACAAAGAATAAACGTATAAAAACTGTAACGTAAAGTTCATTTGTAAAGGTCACAAAGCATTTGAATGGGTTGAATGAATTTAAAAGAAACAAAACATACTGTTAGAAGGAGAGGCTTGTAATGCGACGCTGTGGCACCGAATGAAAAGTCTCTGAATGTATGAATCAGTCAGTTTGTAGTTATATAGGATGTTACAAATTTTGTTTCTTTTTTACTTAATTAGTTTGTTTCAAAAATACTTTTTTTAATTATGGATTGTTTTTAACATTAATATTTTTTATGATTATTGGCAAGTAGCTTTAGACATGTGTTCATTTATTGTCGCGATTAGAACTTTACCCATTTAAAATTTCAGATTTTCTACTTCTTCTTAATTATACTTCATTGTACATATTACTAGAAAGCAATAACTAGACAAGTTTATTGCTTTCTAGTAATTTACTGGAATCCTGTCCCTGGCTTTGACGTCAAAGATTCTTATCAACGTAACAGGGCGACGACGAGTGTTGTTCAGATCTTACGTCGAGTCAGTTTTTAAAGAACACTCAGAAAAACTTCAGTGTGCAATAAGAAAACGCTTGCAAATGTTTCGTTATTTCATTGAGTGGTCACTTAATCAAACAAAATCTAATAATATTTAAATACTTCTATAGTGTAGAAGTGTATACTTCTATAGAATAGTGTTTAATTCATATTTTACTTAGTTATGTTACTATGCACCAGTGAATAATAAAGAAAGTAAAAGATGAAGTACTCACTATTGCTAAATTTCAGTTATACTTGGTATGCTGACTGCAATATATAGCCATAGAAATAAATACCATAATAAAAAAAAATAAGAGATCTCTTCGAACTTTTTTCTGACCATTAAATTAGAAAATTGTATACCTGAACTGATTTTAGGTATACAATTTTCTATTTTATTCGAGTAATAAAAAGACTCCGTCTAGCATATTATTCTATTTGCTAATAAATAATAATGACTCCGTGGCGTAATTGCTAAGGTATTGGCTAGGGTTTCGTGGATCGTGGGTTCGATTCCCACACGGGACCAACTATTTGTGCGACCCACAGATAGTTGTTACGAATCTGGGTGTTTGTTCATGTGGAATTTATGTTTGTAAAGCTTCCTTATAACACAGGATAATGTTATCCTAAAGTGAGGGCAGTGTTTTTAAAAATAATAAAAAAAATTACAACTACCTATATAAAAAATACTGTTAATGAAAAATGAAATATGTTTCGAAACAGAAATTACAAAATATAGAATTTTTTTCCGTTCTAAGTAGAGGGAATAGTGAGGCGGACATTTAGCAGAGACAAGAATATCCTACAGTTGTTTTGTTATCTGTATAAGAATATAATTTAGACCTTAATTGGCGTAGTATTGAAATAGTATTACTTAAATTGCATCTACCCGCTATAAGGCAGCTATAAAAATAACAAAAATTAAGCAAGTAATAAATGGAAAGCACAATTTTTTTAATGAAATAAAATAAATGACATTTAATAAAAGCATTTTTCTGGAAAGAAGAGAATTATATGCATTTAATACGCATTTTATATTTTCATATAATAGGCTACACACTGTGTTGCGAAAAAAGACTGTGTGAATTTATCATACTTTAATTAATTTATTTTATCAAAATATAAATCATTTTAAAATACGATTATTCACAAAAATGCAAATGGTCCACGTAGAACGAAATCTGGAAGTATACTCAGATTTCCGTCTTCATCTTTAAAAAGAGCTAAATTGAAAGATCCCGCTTCACTGAAAAATGGATCCACGTCAGAAAGATTTTGACGCGTATATTTTTCACGATTTGAAATGTCACCCAATCCTTACTAATATTATAAACGCGAAAGTTTGTATTGTAATGGATATTTGTTACTGTTTCTCGCAAATACTACTGAATGGATTTTAATGAAACTTTACAATAATATAGCTTATACATCAGAATAAGACATAGGCTATAATTTATATACATATTTTATGTATATCTATTTTTCTGACTAAATGTAACGCCTTCAGCCTATTCTTTGCAGACGTAGTCGCGGGCAGCAGCTAGTAATAGCTAAATTGTTTCCATTGGCCTTCAAAAATGGATAAAAGCTCTTCTAAGGCAGTTTTTGAAATCTTCGTCTTCTTCTTCTTAGTGGTTCCCTCACTGCTGAGGATCGTGACTCTTATTTAATTGGTCAACGAGCTGTCTCCATCGGTTTCGTCGCCTGGTGGAGCGCGGCGCTTATGGGGATTTCCAGGTGTTTTGAAGATTCGCCCACCGTTTAGGAGTACGGCCTCCAGGTCTTTTACCCTCTATCTTTCCCTTTGAAATCTTTCTTTGAAATCAAGAATTCCAATTTTGGAATGGTCAAATAACTATGTTATATAAAGCATTTATTCAACCACACAACAGCTTCGGCTATTGCCCGGATTGACAGGTGCGTCTGGGTACAACGACCTCACAGAAGATCGACATGAAATGGAAGTGTCATACTTGTGCGTTTCGTCTGGTTTAGCCTTGGAGTTAGCCGGGGTTCTCTTTATTAAAAGATTGCAACGCATCTGCAACCCTACTGGTGTTGCAAATATCTATGGGCGGCCGTTATCACTTATTATCAGGTGAATCGTCAACTCGCTTGCTATCTTTTGACATAAAAAACCGGCCATGTGTGGGTCGGACTCGAGCACGATTTATTTATTATATTATAAATATTTTTTATTCTGTTTTTTAATATTTGTTGTTATAGCGGCAACAGAAATACATCGTCTCTAAAATTTTCAACTGTCTAACTATCACGGTTCATGCGATACAGCCTGGTGACAAAAGGACAGACAGACAGATACCGAAGTCTTAGTACTATGGTCCTGTTTTACCCTTTGGGTAAGAAACCCTAAAGAGCAGAATTTCATATGAGAACTTATTTAGATTGCACCGGGAAACGTTCACGAATCACGTTTCGATTACACGAACACCTTCGCTACAAAGGGTTGGCTAGCCTACTACATTATCGACGAACAGTCACCCAGGTTGTTTATAAAAATAAATGCCCTATCAATAGGTCAGTTAAAATTAAATACGCTTCTAGGTTAAACCTAGTAGGATTACTATCTCCAGATTTATATAACAAATTGTAAATTTATATTCTTTATATTTTTTATTACTTCGTAAATCATCAGTGAATTTAATAAAGTTGCAAAGGTCGGCCTAAAAAGGTGAGCTGTATGTCTGGTAAATAAAAAGTTACTTTAATACGCATGCAGTAAGATGTAAATTCTGCAACATTATAGTACACCTCGTCCCTTTAGTTATTTTAGTATGCGTTAACCGTAAATATTCGATATTGTCTTATCAAGTTTATGTTAGTTACACACACAAATATTTAGGAACACACTCTCCTATAGTTCATGTTGTTTCTAAGCATCAAGTATTGTCCAATATTTTAAGGCTCGGTATAATCACAATAGGTAAATAATATTCATGATTATTATTATATTCATCATTATATTTCATCATTATCATTATATTAATATTCATGGTCACCATTTTTATTACCTTATCATACTACGAATACATGGCTTAATAAATAATACCGAAAATAAAAATTAACTACCAGAGTTTACAGTTTTCCGTATCTGTACTTGAACGATAAACCCCGTCGATATACGACGATGCTAGAGCATGAGCACGAGTCAATGTTTACCTTAACCGATTCGCGCAAGCTGTCAATTGTCTGCGTCAACTGTATAAAATTTGCCATACAATAATTTGGATTAAATAGAATTTAGATGAAAATTTTCTATGGTTCCCCATGAATTATTATACTCTCATATTAATCATTTCATCGAACTAGATCCAATTCTTTTTTAAATTTTACTTTAAATTAAAATTGTGTCATTTGCAACTGTTAAATTAAAATCCCTGACTATCCTGAAAAGTATACGATGGAAATAAATTAAAACGACCATTTAAAAAAAGGAAACAATTATACTCGTAAATAGAAGAGCAAAGCTCGTTGCCGCGTCAGACATTTCTGATTTCACTTTACTTTTTAGTATAATACCGAAGAATCTTAATGAATCTGTTATTTATATTCTTCGAATGGAAACTTACAAAATCTATAAAAAGTGAACACATACCAGAATATTATTTCCATCCGATTTTTAATGTTCTTGCTTGTTACATTAGTAAAATGTGAGTGGGAGAATTTAAAATCTATAAATCCTCCACTTTACATTCCAGTACTTCATGACCCTAAACTTATTAACTAATATATGCTTCCCTGCTGACCATACTATAAATTCTACATAATGGGCTGAATATTTTTTCAACTTAACAGATTAGGTGACCTAATCTTACAGTCATGTTCTCAGCGCTGGTACTCTAAGAAAAACATATTGAAAGTAGTCTACAAATTTCAATATATGTACATAGAATAACAATTTGTTATTCGGTAATAAATTAGGAGCCGTAATAGCTCAGTGTCCGGGCGCTCGCCTTTAATTCAATATACTTGAGCAACATGAGTTCGATCCCCGGTGCCGGCACCAATGAAGTTTTTAACTTTAGTGCTGACTAATCACGTGCTCCGTGGTAAAGGAAAACATCGTAAGGAAACCTGCATATTTTCGAAATATGCAGGTTTCCTCTGTATTCGATATGTGAAGACCGCCAATCCGCAGGGGCCGCATGGTGACTATGCCTTCATACCCTCTGTATAGAGGAGGCCTTTGTCCAGTAGTGGAACATGAATAGGCTGTTGTTTTACTTTACAATAAATAGAAGAAATTAATACAAATATTTCATCTACAAGGAGCAATTATGTTAAATATCGGTAAAGATTTTGAAAATAGAAAAACATTCCCAAAACCATTTATGTGGGCGAATAGCTTATTAACATAATTAGAGTAACGCGAACGCTAGTCTCTCGGTTTACTATTACAAACTGTTAGAAGTGATATGTTTAAGAACCTACTACATTTGAATAGGGTTACGTCGGGTTGTAAGCTTGGAGATAAGAACAAAAAGAAGACCGAACCGAGCTTTAGACGACAGTATGACAAAGTCAAAGGTTTCACTAAAAATTTTCAGTCGAAAAAAAATGTTTGTTTTGTGTTTCATTTTTCATTCATATACATCCTCTGGTGGAGTGATGTCGCTTCTGGGAGTCTTTATGAAATGTATCAACTTCGTCTTTTGCAAATAATTTTTATGAAGACTGTTCTTTTACTGTTGATTGCGCTGGCTAATTTATTATGACAGAATAAAAACTTTTATATGGTAGTGATATATAAATAATAAATACCCCACTGCATACTGACACTGGCCACTGCATACTGACACTGGCCACTGCATACTGAAATATGTCATTTTTCAACCGACTTCAAAAAAGGAGGGAATTCTCAATTCGATTATGTTTTTTTTCTTGAATGATGATGAACTCCGTCATTTACGAACCGATATTAAAATTATTTTTTATATTTCGGGTTCAGGTTTAGCCCCCATATGGTGCATCATATTTCATTGGTATCGGACATTGAACTCTGGAGGCACATCTGGGAACTCCAATAAAAAAAAATGTATAGTGAGAGAAATGTATATGATGTATATATATGACGTCAGTTTTGTTTTTTGATAGTAAAAATTATTACTTGTCACATTTATTTTAATATTATGCTTTAACCGTATACGCTATAACCGTTTATGCTATAACCGTTTATATTAAGTACAAGAGAAATACCTTATCTTATCCTTGATCGAAGGAATTTAAAGGTGCTACAAAATATTTAAAGCGTGCCCAACTCGTGATACAATTGGTTCACAATGCTTATATGTTGAAAAGTTGAACGATTTGGCTAACTACCAATTAGTTATAACTGTATTTGCCTCCAGACCCAAAATTACAATAAAGTATTATAACTTAATCAGAGCCGTAAAATAAAAGCTGATGAGGTAAAAGTTTAAACTTGAAAAATGTGATTGAGAATAAATTTACTGAAAATTTACTGAAAACGTTTCCCCGTCTGAAAAAAAAATACGTAGAATATGAAAAATAAATCAAACTCACTAAGCGAATGAACAGCTTATCTATACTTCGTCTTTTTTAATTGCTTGTTATGATTTTAATTCGACTCTCCATCAATCCTCGTGCGCGCTTCACGTGTTTAATTAATGATTAAAGCAGGTCAACGAAAAACAGATATGAATATATTTAATTTGATAATATCTTCGCGTTTATTTTAATTATAAAATTTTTATTCACTGTGATTCGAATATATGTCGAATTAATTAAAAAAGTGATTAATTTGAACGTTAGAAATTATAAAATGCTCTTTAAAATAATAATTTCTCTAGCTTTAAGCTAAGGCCAAGATTTATTGGATCAATATCTTAGTCATAAGTCACACTGTTTCATCTTTTCCTTTAGGAATAGGGAAACTATTGAAACTTCAAAGGATTCTATTTCTTTTAAAAATTGAATAAGTTTGCTTCAATCGATATGATTGTTCATTTTATCTTACTTTCGTTACTTTAACTGTTCGCTAAAATGTTAAAATTAGTAAAATTGTAGAGAAAACAAATATATAGACAGTTATTACATTGACCGATTAATCACATCAGTTTCAAACCGTTCAGAATGATTTATATATGTTTAGTTGTAACTGCAGTCAAACTCCCATACAGCTATATTTAAACAATAAAAGCACGATACACAACCGAATTCCTCTTTCTATGTTCAACTAAAACACCTATAGATTTTTTCATGACATAGGTACGTCTTTCTCGTATAGACCAGGAACTAGCCACGGCGATGGGATATTTTCACCATTATGCAGCTACTTCCGTAGAGCCTCGGGCTTTTGCTAATATTTTCTTGGGCGTATTTTTGACAACGATAACTGGGGGCGTGGGACGCTTTCGACGCGTCTCCACGGTTTGTTAAGCGCCTTAGTAATTTTTATTCACAACGCGTCTTCATACGCCGTACTAGCTTGAGCATTAAATATTTTATGAAGTATCTATTGCCAAATGAATAATATAGCTACATTCAATTCATTGTTTGACAGAGCTATCGTTACATTGAAGCTTTTGTAATACGAAAGTCGGGGGAGATTGAGATGAGTAAATTACGTAAGTGCGTAAGGTAAAAAATTGGATGCCATCTCGGCCCCTAAAATTATTTAAAATAGAAGCATAATATTTTGTGTTGCCTCATTACCTAAAAGTTCATAATAATTTTCAAAATCAAAAATATTCATGCATATATTTTGGATAGCATATGTGCATAACATTTAGAGATTCGCATTTTTACCCAAATTTTACGACAGATTAGCTTAACGAGTTCCGACCCTTATGTTGTAGACATTATCCGCATTATAAAGTACGAACCCTTTGTTTTATGTTTCATCATATATGTCAAATTATTGACTAAGTGATATTTGGGTATGAAATACTCATAGACCAGGGCTGAAGCCTTAAAAATATTAAAAAGTGAAAAAAATAATAAAAGTACGATAAAACTCATTGGAAAAGGAGCGTAATATGATAAAAAGGAAAGGAATAAATAACCTTGGGGCGAGTTTTTAAGGGTAAATGCGATTTACCTTGATTTCCAGCAAAACTACAAAGCCGATGGAAAAAGTGAAATTGCAATGTTGTAGGTAATAAAAAGATCTACAGCTTTTGTATTTACACTTTTTCACATAACCTCAAAATGTATGTGAAGTATTCAAATAACCAAGTTTTTGGTCTCTTACAAATCTCTTTGGTATCTTTTACAAATATATTTTATTTTTCACGAAATTTTGTGAAAACTTTCCTTTTTATGCCCCAAATACACTGCTTTGATTTTAAATTTTTACACCTTATTTTGACTCAATATCGAAAAAGCACCCTAATTTTTAATCGAAAATTCTCGCATCATAATATCAGCTTTTTAAAAAACGTCAGTGTGTTAGAAAATGCAAACATGAAGAACGTAATCATTATTAAGTATCTACATTCAATAGTACGCTTTACACGTATCGAAATAGAAAAATTATCGTCGTAGCAAAATTTCGTAGCTCTCGTAGCACAAACACGTTTCAAGTTGTTGTAGCAGTTACTCGGCTTTTACGATTATGCGCGACATACATATGGTAAACACCGCCCACAAAGCCCGCCTGCGCTGCACGCTCATTACTTGCATATGTTTAAATTATTGAATGCCATTTCGAAATTTCGAAATTTCCATTTCCAGAGAGCTACCGCTCAGTATTAATGTTTCAGCGAATTTCTATACAGGACTCCATTTATCCGTAAGAGAGACGAAAAAAGATTTGATGTATTTACATTTCTAAAGACTCCGTTTTCAATTACATTGCATAATAGAAGTGGTTTTGCAGACGATGCGCGAAAGTGTGCAAGAAGTGGGAAGTGTGCGTAGACGGCGGCCCCGACAACGAGCGCTGGCTGGAATGGAGCGCGCGACGGGCTGATGCGCGGGTGGCGATTGCGAGAGAGGCAAAGGGCGCGGGGGAAGGGCAAGGGGCGAACTTGGAGCGTTCGAGGGGCCCGCGGGGGCGACGAGGGGCACGCGGGGGTGCAGGTGCACCTGGGCGGCGGCCGGCGCCCAGCGACCCACGTGCCCGGGCCGGCTCAGCCTCGGCGCCCGCAGTCGCAAGTAAGCCCGCGCCGCAGACAGACGTGCCGCCGAACGCGCCCCCCTCAGCGACAGGTGGCGCGGCCGCCCGCCTGCGCGATTCGCCCCTCCGTCTCCCAGCACGCCCGGCTCCGGGATGAAACTTTAATTTCGTGTTTGTTTAGCAAATAGCCGTACAGCTACCGGCATCTATGTGAAATAGAAATGAAATATAATCGCTAACATTCGATCGAGTGTGGTTTTGTTGAATTAAGGCCGATAAGTCTCTTAAAATGGTACTGCTTTTGTTTCGGATTTAAATTACCGCCCCTCCTAGCAACACTGTGAGTATCTAAGTTGAATAATATAATTATAAACGAGCTTTGTAGTGGTTACGCAAAATTCTATTATAATACTATGCCTACATTCAAATAAATTATTAACATTGAATTATAGGTCGTATGAATATTATTATATAATTATAATCGTAAATTAAATCAGAGGTTTCGTCAAACGTTACACAAAGATTTCAATAAATTCGAATTTAAATAATAAAAAAATCATTAAACTCGTAACATTTTTATGGAATTTTTATGTTCGTATCTGAAAATCCTTGATTATTACGAAAAAAATTAAAAAAAAATGTTTTTAAGTTTTATTATGAAAGATTGTGAATGGTTGGGAATGGAATTGGAAACTGTTCATAAATTAGTTTTTTTTATCTCACTCAATTCATCATATTATTAATTTATGATGTTATATAATTTATAATAGATTATATAGTTTATAGAAACATAAAAAATAAAACATATAGTAATATCACTCAATTTTTTTCAATCAGATACAAACAGATAAAATGGAATTCGAACTAGAGGGACAAAGCTTTTATGTATATTAATTAATAATTAATACTATATATGTTGAGATGAAAATATGTAGATAAATTTAACGAGCATAAGTATAGATAAGCTATGGAAATGGATAATCATTGCCAAGCGATACTAAATCTTTATATCATATAATACATAAAATAACAAAAAGCTAAGAAGCAGCAAGAATCAGGGCTTTTTGGCAAGAGACGGGATACACAAATAATAATAATTATTGTATTCCGCCGCCTACATAAACATACTAAACAACAAGTATATACATCAAGGTTATCGAATTTCGTTAAACTTATAAGTTGAGTGTGAGTACCGTAAAAGCTCAACCAACAAAATCAAATGCTTTGTGTTTGGAGAAATTTATAACACTTGTGTCTAAATCAAATTGACAATTTTAACATAAAGAAGCCGTAGATTTGTATGTGTTCAGAGGTCGAGATTAAAATCGTTAGTAAATTTGCATATTTTGGATTGGGAATACTGTTGTAACTTGTGCACTATTTAATAAAATAATTTAAGTACGAGCAGAGACGAAAATACAAGAGATGTCACAGAGTTTCAAGAAATTATTAGGGATGATAGCTAAATTTTAGCGGCATGTACTTACTTCTAATGCTTTTACCGAGATTTCGGAGCTTCAGCGATATCAGAGCGCGGCCGAATATTCAATATTCATTACTTGTCTATATACATCTGTATGTAACATATTAATGGAACAATTAGGATGTTTGGCATCTATTATTATGTAAAAACGGGAATTCCACGGGAATATGATGAAATGTAAAGGAGAATTATTGATTTTGCACGGCACTATAAAAAAACTATTTCGTAATTTTTATACATATATCGATTAAATTTACTAAATATTTTATTTATTTGAATGATTTATTTGAAACAAAGAGAAGTTTTGATTGATTTTTTTGCCTGGATCTTCTACTGTTGGCCTTGATGAGACCTTCACAGATCCACCGGGCTTGAGGTGGCCAGGCTTGAGGGTGCCTAGGCTAGTAACTAGATCAATTTTATCACGATAGAAACTATTAATTAACGATATAAAACGTAATCCGTATTTGATGTACACTAACCCTTTATTAATCTTTATGGGCACTCGGTAAGCTACAAATACGCTAAAGGCGTTTACAATTACTTTAACACCTTAGGAAGAACCTTTTTAATTCGGCAATAGCAGTAAATAAGCAATATTATAAACAAGGAAAATGAAATGACGTTTATTGGAGAAGCTTTTATAATAATGAAATGGCTTCCTTTTGCCTATAAAAGGCGTCTTAAACGCTTTTTATTTAAATGATTACAATAGAATTTGAGATTTTCTTATCATGTATAGCTGCATGGACGTAGTTCTACTAAGCATTAACTATTTCATTAACAATTACAGTTGAATATTTATAACTATACTATAATACCAATATTTTGATCAAATTTTAGACAAAACGGTATGGGTTCAGCTTTGTTACACACATCGTTCACTATGCTGATATTCTAACCCAGCCTGACTTTAACTAAAAGAACACGATTTACAATAAACAAAGTAAAAAATACTAATAAGAATAAATAACAATAGTTAGAAAACATCACCATGAAACTCTAAAACATGCCAACAACCCATTACAATAATAAATATCACAAACAAAGTAACTAATTCCTTACCAACGACGGTACAAAAAAGCTATTGCTAGCAGCCCACAATTATTTGTAATGAAATAATTTTCTTTACGACATTTAATTTATATAAGAAATTATTACGGAACTCAATACATAATCTTTGTTTGATAATTTGAACTCTGAATCAAATAACAAAACTAATGAAATATTTTAATATTAATCGTGTTATGTCCATCGCTAAAAGAAAGAGAAAATAAGCATAAGCCTTGGTTGATTTCATATATTTACGTGATTTCATTTTATATGAAATCACGTATGTATATGTATATTCCACTATATGAAATCAAGTTAACGGATATAATATCGACCACAATTCAAAGAATCAGAAAAATGATCAATCCACTGATTAGATCTCTACATTTTACGTTTTATATACTTACAATATTTTCTTATTAATGAAAACTGCACAATATATTTATTTCCCTTCTCTTTTTCACAGTACTTTAAGAGTCGACTATAAAGAAAATGTAATAAAAGTTTCATGACACGCGACAGGTGACGGTTAATAAAACTACATAGTAACTGATCGGCTACAGCGTAGAACCTACAGGGGGCCGGCTCCAATATGGATTACTTTAGATCGTCTTAACATGTAGCTTCTATGTCTCTGGATTTTTGGACATTGTTGAGAAAAACATTGATTATTTCGTAACTTTAAAACGTCACTCCATAATATTTCGTGCGTCAGTCAATGTAAGATTGAAAAAATTATTATAATACACATCAGAAGTCAAAGTTTGGGTTCGAAGAACAAAATCTCAAGCGCCAGAAACCAATACCACAAAAGTACGTTGTATCTTTCTTTCCTTGTTCTTAGTTTATCTGTTTTTACTTTGTACTTTCACCATAAAGTTCGAGATAAAATTTTAACAAGTAAATCTGCAAAGTTCCAATTCAATAATAAACAAGCCTGACATTAGTCTGGAGATAAAAACACTACGCACTTTTTCTATTAACATTCATCTTTACCTACGGGGATTTATTCGCAGTAGCTACACTTTCATGAATTCCGTATCCGCTAGTAACAAAATTCGACATTCATTGTTTCGGCAAATTACTAACTGTTTCATCAACACAAATTCTCGTGGATGGATTAAATTTATACCGCACCTCAGTTTACATTCATTACTAGTATTCATTAGCTTGTACTTGCTTATTAAATTGGCTACCTTTAAAATGGAACCTGCCCATAAAATCATTTCTCATAAAGGTTATAACCAAAATCAAAAAAATCATCAAACAAAAACTTAGGAAAACCCTAAGAAAGTTAGCTGTCCTGTAGACATTGAAGCTAATATTAAAATATTATTCATTAGTACTTAACAAAATAGAATATAACAATATAATATACAACAAAATGCAAAAATAAAGAGGTCTTATAATATCTCATTATCATTTAATATTTTTAAGTTTAAATCTGTAGTTTACAGCGAGATGTCGCAACTTAATAATTAGTGAACGAGATATGCCTACATTTATTGTATGTTATCTTTGATTATGGTGTGAGGTGCTCGTATTTACGTTCAAAACAATAAACAGACCAGTAAGTGGGTCACTAAAAGCAACGGGTGTGTCGTTAATTTAACACTAGCAATAAAAGTAAATCATAATGGAATTATACCCACAAAAGCCCTATTCTCAACATTTCCAGGGAGGAGATAAAACATCCATAAATTGAATGCGATGGTCATGAGATCGCAAGTGCGTGACAGGAAGGCTCCCCCTCGCTCATCTGTTTATAGAAATTTCCTTTGTTTCATTACGAAATGTAACACTACACTTTATTGATGAAATACATCTTCGTTAGTTATCTTCGGTACTCTTAAGGTTTTTACGAATGTAATGTATAAGAATAGCTTTTGGCATTGGAGTATAAATTTACATATAACCTTAAAATGTTGTACTTACTTTTTTGTTACATAAAATTGCCTACGTTTACCAAATCTAAGAAACTTCCTTATAGTTGATGAAGCCACCAAATGATAGCATAATTAACGAACCTGTATCTAGAAAATTTTCCCAGTTCCTCAGAGTTAATTAACAGTAATCAACGCCGAAAGTTACTTAAATAAATACGCACATGATATGTCTCATTAATTTTTAATACACATAATAATTTAGTGTTTATCTTAAAATATTAGGCTAAGCCTGTAGGTTGAGACGTGAGCATATAACGTTTATGCACTCAAGTAAATTACAGTAGCGGACTACGTACTGTTCGCTTTATTTCTCAACTTCGCTGAAGGATTTTCCTTCCTCACAAAATAACAATACGCACTTTGGTGTCAAACAAACAGGCCTCTAGGCAAACGGGTCTCGCACATAAAAGGGACTAAAGGGGAAAAGGGTATACAAACCCGCACTTCCAAAGAATCGAAAATGTGACCGACTTGAGAGCTTCCCAAAACACGCGTTAGCTTACAGGTCATTTAATCTAAGCATTCTCAAAATCTTAAAAACATTATACTTTTTCCATAAGTTTAATAATTAGTTTTTTTCTAAAAGAAGCTGTAACTGTCACGTTAATTCGAGACCCAGTTCTGTACGGTACCGCAAAATTATGCTGAGTATTAACGATGCTCGTTTTCATTATTCATTTCGTATCATCATTGAGACCTCATTAATTTTCTGATCATTAAAGTTAGATAATGTTTGACCTAATTTTAAAAACTCAATGATATACATAGGGCATAATATATTTTATAATATCAATGATAAGGCAAAATACATAAGGTATAATATATTTTTGTTTATTTTATAATTATCATAAAATAAATGGTATAAAATAATGGTATTTTATTCTAGTTCATTTTGTATTTTTAATTTCGGTGCTTTTACTGTCCATATGACTAACGAAATTCAGTCTTTAAAGAACTAACTGACATTCCAGTGTTTCACAGCATGCTTGATCACATGAGTGTCAAGAAATGTGGATAAATTAAACAATTCAGACTCTATATTTTCATTCGATGCCGTCTATATAGGAAATTATGAATCCTCATGATTCTACAATTTACGTTTACGGTATATTTAGTTTTGCTCCAAAAACATTTCGTAACTGATAAAGATAGGGCCGTGATTGTTCGCTTTTAATTCAATATACCCTAGCAACTAGTGCTGGTACCAATGAAATTTTTAATTACAATTTTAAGTGCTCACTAATTACTTGATCAAAATAAAGTCCATTAATCCGCAGTGAAATGAGAGGAGGCCTTTGTCCAGTGGGACTTACATAAACTATTACTTTGTTGATGAAAATAATTTATGGGTAAATGTTTACACGCATATGTATGGATGTGCATACCACCAGGGTTGCAGGTACATCATTCATCTCCCATTTATTGGACCAAACGTATTTTTATAGAAAAGTAGGCAAGTCGCTCAGCGAGCTATGGAGCGGGCTATGCTCGGTATTTCTCTGCGTGATAGAGTTCGTAACAAAGACATCCGCAGTAGAACTAAGATAACCGATATAGCTCAGAGGATTAGCAAGCTGAAGTGGCGATGGGCCGGCCATATAGCTTGTAGAACCGATAACCGTTGGGGAAGAAAGGTTCTCGAGTGGCAGCCTCGTACTGGCCATCGCAGTGTAGGACGACCCCCCACTAGATGGAGTGACGACCTGTGCAAATGTGCGGGAAGTCGATGAATGCAGGTGGCTCAGGATCGTACTTCATGGCAGTCTGTGGGGGAGGCCTATGTTCAGCAGTGGACTCAAACAGGCTGAAATGATGATGATGATGATGAGGCAAAATAGGTCGTGGGTTATATGATCGTCTACCAGCAGGTTTTATTACCACCATTAGTGGCGTAAAAATATATTGCTGAACTTTGAGATAAAAATGGTCTCTTCTTGAAGGTCCCTTGGTCCTTTCCAAACTTCAGACGTACTACTACGACGATATATCCAATCCAATTATTTAATAGCATAATCTAGAGGATAAGAGATGATTTCAAAAGGTAACCAACAATTTTAGTTAAATGTTTACCTTCATGTACACTAATTTATTGAATTTGAATAGATTAATATAACTTCATAATTACTTTTATTTAAAAAAAAATGTCTACGATATTCAGGGCTTTGCATTAATAAATAAAACTATACAGGCTCAGTAACTTTTAAGCTTACAAATGATCAAATACTACTTTTTGCAAGTTAAGTAAAGATTATATTTAATCACCAAATGGTCATCAAATTGTTGACTTTTTTTTTATTTGTTGTCAGTAGGTTATATATATATAATATATGTTATACATTGTATATTACTTTTTCGATATTTGAAGTATTTTCTCATCTAAGTAGGACATGACTTAGCTTAAGTACTAATCATTTAATGTTAAGCCAGAATGTCGCCTCGGAAAATATATAGACCTGAGTGGCTTGATTTGGTTACACGTGGACCCTTTGAACTCGAAAGGTTCTCAGGGTATCGAGGACCGATGACCGACTCAAACTCTAAGAGCGATAATGTATCAACTCACTTTGCTACATCTAAACATAGATAGTTGTTTAAAATACATCATAAAAGACGTTGCAATTAAAAGTAATATGAATGTGTTTTATTTCGACATATTGTGACATTCGAAACGTAGTCCGGTCTTCGTAGTGTATCAACAAAGTTGTAGTTATGGGTGTTATACTTTTGCGTTTCGTTTGGTGAGTGAGGTAGCCAGGGCCCTCTTTTTTTATATTCTTTTTTTAAAATGCCCTTACTTTTGGATAACATTAGTAGATAACATCCTGTGTTGTAAATTTCAGTCGGACAAACACCCAGATCCGAAACAACTATCTGTGGGCCACACAAATAGCTGTCTCGTGTGGGAATCGAGCGCACTTCCCCCGACGCCGAAGAGCCTTGGCAACAGCGCCACGGAGTCATCATAAAAAGGGTGTTACAAATCTTAATGGGTAGCGGTTATCACTTGACATCAGATGAACCGCCTGCGAACTTTCACTCACTCTCACATAAATAAGTTCTACTCTATATTGTAGGTGTATTAGGTGTATGATTGGAAAGTGATCTTGTACGCTTTACTGCGTACGAATTTATTAGATATCTCTGACAAGGGTCATGCTCGCCACAACACGCGCGGAAAAGTTATTCAGAACTTTTATCTGTCCAAGACTTTATTGCGCTCCGTAACCAACGAGCAATTTCATTTATTTCGTTTTTACGTTGCTTCTCGTTAAAAGGGTTTTAAAAAACCGATTCGATTTCCTCTCCTTCCCAATGTTCCCGCTTATCTTAAGGATTTAGATGATTAATTTAAATGATGTTGACTTCGACCGGTAGTTATTGACCCGTCCATATGAATAAAACATTCAAATATCATATTTTTTTCAAATTAAGTTAATTTTATAAGATTTATTTCCGTCATTACCAAAAAAATTGAGGGAGCCGCGTGGCGTAAAATATTGAACCATCACCTCGTTTTTACTCAACAAAACTGTTTGTGGTAAAGAAATTATACAGAAAGATATCAAATTACTAGTTCTTGACGGGCGACTATAATATATGTGTGTGGAATTACGCATAATTTTTTTTCATACTTCTGCTTTCATCCCATTTGCATTTCTATATTTCATCATCAATATTTATTTTAAAATGATTTATGGACTTTTCTTATTTTATTGTATTTTCTTTATTTAAAATACCGTTAATCTAATAGGAAGTACCGCTCCTTATAGAGGTTAGACCTCCGGCTACCTCACTCACCGGACAAAACGAAAAAGATTATTGATACTAAATGCAAAAATTGCCAACATGTTAATGGTTAATATTAGTTTATTTATTTGTACTAATATAACCTTAGATTTCTTTTATTAATAGCAAATCTTAATTTTATTTACATTAGCCATTATCACTAAATTATGCGTCAGTATTTATTGCAATAAAGATTTTGTTCTTACACAAAAAAAAGTCTTCAATCCAGCGCAAAGTTTAACTATCTATGCTTATGTGTTTGATCGTTCGGATGAAGTAACCGATTACCTGTTTTTTTTAATAAAAATTACAAACTTATTAAACTGATACAAACATAAACTCATAAGAATTTTACCGTGTAACGGTATCATCAATCGTTATACATAGTTACTACCATAAAGCACAAATCGCCATTTAACAAGACTAATATTAAGACGAAGATAATTTGAAAAATAGTAAATAATTAATACAGTAGGTAGATACTAATATAAGTGGACGAACATCGGTGACGGCTCTGGCCGCTTTTGTTAGTATGAAAAAAAAAACAAGGGAACGTAAAACATTTGTGCTTTCAGGTGTACCTATTAGCGTTTTAATTTAATTTGCTTTCTATTTTTTTTTCTATATTTAACTATTAATATTTTGCATAAAATGTTGTTTTTGTTTGAATTTTATGTTTTTGTGAGTTATTTTTTCTCTTAAGGATATAGGCAGTTCGTTAATAAGGTAGGGTATAATATACTTTAATGTTTTTTTACCGTGTAAATTTCTATAGTTTGGAAGCAACAACTTTGCGTTCGTGACACTACGAGTCTTAATTTCGTTACTATTTGATGTTTTCGTTTTCTTTAGATTATTATTGAAAAATTCTTCAGTTAACAGTGTTAGTTTAATCTTTTCATGAATAGGTATAACTTTACAAAATTCAAATAGTTTATGGTAACCATTTGTAAATTTCTTCTTTATGTTGATTGGTACTATTGTTTTTAGTATACGTAATAGGAGAATATATATTTTATCAAGGTGAGTTTTATATCTCCTGCCTTAACGCGACAGTCCATATGATATTACCGATTCGGCTAGTGACTTATAAAGTAGTAATAGCGTTTGATATGGAATTTTATATTTTATTATAGAAAATTTGGCCAAAATACACCTTAGTTTGTCACTTACTGCAGTAATATGTGCTTTACAATTGAGTCGACTATCTATGTTTAGTCCTAAGTATGTTTGTCTATGAACAAGATCTATCGAATCACATTTACAAGACATGTTCTTAGATGTGCAGTTTAGTCATGATGCAAATTTACATAAAAGGACTACCATCAGAGCAATTACTTGATCGTTGGTGTCTTTGTCTCAGAACAATTATTATTAATGAGACACATCGAAAAGATTCTGCAGTTTGATAATACATAGGTATATCGTCTTGTTATTTATCATGTGGCTGTTAATGTTGATTAATAAATGGACTAAACGCTATCATCACATTATCTCGTAATTAAAAAATAACGTCCACAGACAATTTATTTTTCTGTAGTGTTAATGCCATCCCAACATTTATTTTTATTTTGGAGAACTTCGCATACAAGTAGACAACTAATTTTAAGTGATTATAGGCTTGTAGACTTATGGTCAATCTTGTTGCTGTCTGAGTCCTGAGACGAACCAAAAGTTCAATTCTTTCACGTTACTTCCAGACAAGCCAACTCATTAAAAAAACATCAGCAGCGGTTCCGTGGCACAGTAAAAAGTATCAATACAATTCTGAAGTATCAAAATGGCATCTAAAACGCTTAATAATCGAACTTTTAACATCATTCTACATTAATTTGTGTAGCTTATTGCTTATGTTTTATTATCTATATAGTGTGGTAAAACCTCAAATATTTTATAACGATTATCTTGATTATATAGACAAAATTCTTATCTTAAATTTAATTAATGATCATCAAGCTTTGCTTGGTCCTGAAATATTTAAAGATACTAGGCAACCGATAACCTTACTTAAAAATACTTTTATTTTGTAAATAAATACATATTAAGATATATTACCCAGAAACTAGAAAGACACATGTTCATCATACAATGTTCCTCCAGTGATGGGGATCGAACCCACACACTCTGGCGCAACAGACTGGTCTACTGTCCACTACGTCCATCGGGTCGCCAAACTAAAACATTCTTTGTCTTCAGGCGGCGGTAGCGAGCGGGGCATCTTCCGCGGGGCGCGCGTGACGTGGCGGCATGTCGCGGCGATGACGGTGCCCCCATCGCGCGGCATGCCCTGCTGACATGGCGCCCGGCCGCTCCGCCCTCCTTACGTTGGCAGCTCTCGCAGCACTCGCTGGTAAACTGATTTGATTCTGTGTGATTCCTGATAAATGTGATCTTTTCTCTGATTCGTGACTCGACAAACTCCCGGCTCTCGCAGCACTCACTGGTAAATTAATTTGATCCTGTGTGACTCCTGATAAATGTGATCTTTTCTCTGATTCGCGACTGGACTAACTCTCGGCTCTCACAGCACTCGCTGGTAAACTGATTTAATCCTGTGTGACTCCTGATAAATGTGATCTTTTCTCTGATTCGCGACTCGATTCTATGATTCTCTGGCCGAAAATCGTAATTGATTAAAATAGAAAATGTTTAAAAAATGTTTTAAAGCATATTTACATAACGCCATCTAATCTCAAACTATGCACCTTTGCACTATGTTTACTAGGTAATTTATAATAAAAGAGTAGAATCGGCGTGTCTGTATATTGAATATATTTATGAAAAAATGAAATAGGATATCATAAAAAGAGCTATAGGAAACATAAAAACCATTTTTGGAATTTTTTTCTTTTTTCTGTCTGTCTGTCTGTGCGCGATAAACTCGGAAATTACTTATCGGAAAATGATGCAGTTTTCACTGGTTACTTAAACGAAGCTTGAGGCAACATCTAGGCTTTGTTTCATCTCAAACGAGAGATATGGGTGTTCTAAGATTAAAGCAGTGCAGTCGCAAACAGTTAGTTATCACAGTTATTTTATTTATTTGTTTTTTTATGCGAAAAGTTGCCAAACGAGAGAGCAGACGGGTCACCTGATGTTAAGTGAATACCACCGCCCATGGACATCTGCTACACCCGAGGGTTACAGATGCGTTGACAACCTTTTGAAAATTGGGCTCCGGCTACCTCACTCACCAGACGAAACGCGAAAGTATTTGTCATACTTCCACTTTACGCTGGTCTTCTGTGAGGTCGTGGTACTTACTCGGACGGGCCTGCCCGTTCGTGCAACAGCCAAGGCTGCTGCGTGGCCCTACCACCGTGAAAAGTTATCCAAGTACTTGACTAATATGTATTGCGTTTTTGAAAGTATTCAAGATTAATTCTGTGCAACATTAAAGCTTTGTTTCATTGCAATTGGTTCACTCAAAAAAAGTTATGTGAATACTCACAAAACATAGGATCGTTTTTACGGGGTTTTTGACAGCGTGTCAGTACAACTTCCTCGCAATATTTAAGTATCGTTTGATCGTAATTAGTTTACTTAAACAGAATATATACGTTATTAGCTACTGGATCAATTGGAACAGTTTTTATTGTTTGTCAAATGACATAGTAGCTCCTAATACAAAAAATTACCTTGCATACAAAATGTACTATCAGTGATAAAATTTTAACCACGATAACGTGAATTTTCAGTTTCAAACTTTTTTTATTATTATTTATTAACAAATTCTTCAATTGATATAATTACAGTCCAGCATAGGTAAGTTGCGATAAGATAAGGAATTAGTTCCCGTGCAATAACTAGATGGCGTTGTTAAATTCATAAAATGCGCTGTATACATATTTTCATAAGTTAATTAAGGGGCAAGCGCCGACCATTTGCATTTTAATAATAATAATGCCAATTTCTTCGATTGAGATTTATACGATAGGTACGATTTTAGTTTTGCTCGGTATATAGATATTCTTGATTTTGGTTTGGGATTTGGTTATTTGTTAGGAACAGTAGTGGATTTCTCTATAGGCCGCGTACTCGGCGGGCCAAATGTAGGTGGCTGCAAATTAGTAGGAATTTTTAGTAGCGTTGCTTGCCTTTCGCCTCTCGCTTCTTTGCGTAGGCGATATTCCATGAAAATTATAACAAATCAAGCGGGCCTGATAAGTAGGTACCATTTGTCGGCTCCGTAATATAATGTATATAATATCATGGACTAACTTTCTTTGTTTAATTTTTTGTGCCTTCTAGCGAGCCTTGTCTCTTAATCTTTAATGAGCCTAGGGTGATCAATGGACAAATCTGTCACTGTTTATAACAAGATGGCGTTGTTAAATTCATAAAATGCGCTGTATACATATTTTCATAAGTTAATTAAGGGGCAAGCGCCGACCATTTGCATTTTAATAATAATAATGCCAATTTCTTCGATTGAGATTTATACGATAGGTACGATTTTAGTTTTGCTCGGTATATAGATATTCTTGATTTTGGTTTGGGATTTGGTTATTTGTTAGGAACAGTAGTGGATTTCTCTATAGGCCGCGTACTCGGCGGGCCAAATGTAGGTGGCTGCAAATTAGTAGGAATTTTTAGTAGCGTTGCTTGCCTTTCGCCTCTCGCTTCTTTGCGTAGGCGATATTCCATGAAAATTATAACAAATCAAGCGGGCCTGATAAGTAGGTACCATTTGTCGGCTCCTTAATATAATGTATATAATATCATGGACTAACTTTCTTTGTTTAATTTTTTGTGCCTTCTAGCGAGCCTTGTCTCTTAATCTTTAATGAGCCTAGGGTGATCAATGGACAAATCTGTCACTGTTTAGGAATACAGATTTGGTTAGGCTAGGATATTATTTTGCTTGGTGGTTTGGAAATTATGTTTGTTTTTTGTCATTGACTCACAAATTGTATCTGATTTTTTTTATAATTAACATACTTATTTTGTAGTATTTTCTAAATAATTGAATTTACCTTATTTATTACAAAAATGCCTCGATAGAATTAAAAAGAATGAGAACAATTTGATCTCAACAATCTAATGAAAACCAAACGCGACTTTGTGCTGATACCCATTTCGCCATAGACGCCATTCATTATCGCGCATATTGAAGTCAGTTATAGGTTATGGACATTAAAGTAAAGTAAAAAAGTAATCTGAGAGTGAATTTTGCCTGAGCACCCGTAGAGGCCGTTGACAGAACACTACAGTACATACACCGAGATGAAAGGTCAATGGGGAACGTCACAGTTGCTTTCTCTAGAGATTTTCAAAACCCTTCCTCTTATTACTCACGGGACTAAAGTGAAGAAATAAATGCCTCACAGAAGCGTTCTTATTTCTGGTCCCAAAAACATAAGTTGCGGTTGACAGTTAACGTGCAGACTCCGTTTACATGCCCAAGAATTTTCCGATGTTCTGTTAAAATTTGAGAAGGCAGAATAGATATCCTTTCAGAGAAAAATGGGGAGGTGTGTCTTCCGAACATACTTGGTACAGTCTTTTTCTCCGAAAACAAACTGATAAGTTCAGTAATTGGAGAATTTTCAAGTTGAACACTTGAAAGTTCTCCAAATACTGAACTTAAAGCCTAAACATAACCAAGAATTTTGCTGATGATATCAGGATAATTCTTTGTTATGTGAACGTATTATGCTCCCTGCAAGCAATGACCAAGCCACAAATTAACCGGTTGAGTTTTTAAGTTCGCTATCTGCAAGTATTAGCACTGAGCTGTGTGATAGCTGTGTCCAGGCGCTCGTCTTTAATTGAATTCACTCGAGCAACCTGAGTTCGATCCCCCCCGATGCGAGCGCCAATCAAATTGTTAATTTTAAGTTATGACTCATAAAGTGCTCGGCGGTGAAGGAAAACATCGTGAGGAAACCTGCATATTTTCGAAATAATTACAAAATAATATATTCCGAAAATATGTGTAGTCCGCCAATCCGCCCTGATACCCTCTGTACAGAGGAGGCCTTTGCCCAGCAGTGGGACATTTATAGGCTGTTACTACTTTTACTGCAAGTAGCCATTCTGCGTATAAAATCTCGCGCAATGCCGGTGTAAAATTGTGCAATGGCAGATTCCATTTCCATAGTAATTGTTTCCCAGAAGGCAAAACTATGAATGTGGTGTTTAAAGTGACATTTTATTGTACACTAGCTTTTCGCCCGCGGTTCGGCCCGTATGTTACTTTTAAGCACTATATAAAATGTGATATTTTATATAGTGCTTAAAAGTAGCCTTCCTCAATAAATGGGCTATCTATCTAACAGTGCAAGAATTTTTCTAATCGGACCAGTAGTCGCTGAGATTAGCGAACGCAAACAAAAAGACAGATGCTAGCTAGACTGTTTGATACATGTATCTCATAAACTGTAATATTTAGACAGTTGAAATTTTTACAGATAATGTATTTCTGTTGACGCTATAACAACAAATAAAGGAAATCAGAATATTTTTTTTTTAAGTGAGGCTCTCATAAAACAGACATAATTTTATTACCTTCTTTATAGATTATGGTATGGAACCCTTCGTGCACGATTGCGACTTGCACTTGGCTGCTTTTTAAATTTATATAATCTAACAATCATCATCATTTTACAGAGCATAATATTATATTATAGTAGTTTCATCCAATTCAGCTGTAGCGATAACTTTTAATTAAGTTGATGTAATTTTTATTTATGAACCGATTTGAATAAACTAATGCATCAGTTTCTGACATTAACATGTACAAACGTACATACACGCAGACAACTATTTTAACAACCATTGTTTAGGGTTCTATTTCGTTGATAAAGGGGGATCTTTAATGATAGTTTTTCTCAAATGTCTTACATGTACAGACAAACACAAGTTCGTATTTATTATATGTATAGATATATATATATATATCTGTAGTCGCGGGCAACAGCTAGTTGATAAATATACTAAGACATCCTTTTTTAACAAATACATATTACACCACTCATTTTAAATAACACAATATGTTTCCAGTAGTGGGAATCGTACCTACACCCTGTAATGCAAGAGACAGATCCAATATTCACTTCGCTAATTGGGTCAAAAATTATTTCCAGACTCCTCATTACACAAATAATACGTGCTTAAGACGAATGTTAGTATATTTACAAATCCTATAGACTTATAGTCGGTGGAATAACAATAATGTAAAAGCTTATTGATTGGTAATTAATAATAATGAATATATTACCAACCTTTTCATTTAGATAACTCTCGATATATTTCAATTGTGCTTACAAGGCGGAATGGTTCAAATCGTACATCGTAAACCGATGAACGATCGCGAACAAAAAAATCAATGGAATTGGCCACAAGCAGAACCTGTGCCAAGTCTTTTGTATTCTGCAGTAGCTCTCATATTCATTCAACAATGTCTGGCTCGGGCTGCAATGGCATCGCTTTTTTGAGTTATCAATGCGATAAAATTCTGTTCCTTTATTCGCTGGGAGAATGTGCATTACCGTATTTCAGCAATTTACGGCATTCAAATGAGCCAGTTCGTATTCTTTTCACGATAAGATTGCCGCTTTAATGGCATGCGTTTAACCGTTCGTGGCGAATTTTTTTGTGACGTAAGAACAGCTATGCTCAAACACTCCGCATTTTTAACAAATAGTACAAGATATCTTACCTCTTTTTTATGACAATTACGCGGAAGGAGAATTATGAAATTTCCCACACTTATAGTTTATATAGAGAAGGAGTGTAGAATGCTAATAGTTTTTGTACTTTTTTAAATTATGTACAAACTACCGTGTATAATTAATTATGGACGAATTTCGACCACTAGTAAGTATAAATTAATAAAATATTTAACAAATAGTCTAGATAATACTATACAAGATTTTCTTTGAAAAATAAAATGTGCTTTAATCAAATAAATAAAAGCACTCGTCAGATATCACAATGGCCTAGTTCATTTCAATTAGAGATACGTCCGGTAAAATAGAAACTCATTTCATGAATTTACAAGAAAATCGAGAGTATGATTTAAATCCTTATGGATAATGTATTTCTCTCCTAAAATATACATGTCCACGTATGTCAAAACGTTATATAAATAAAGCGAAACATCAAACGGGCCACAATGTACGGTATCCCACCAGCGATAGTAAGAGAGGGTTCGAAATCGCTGAATTTTTAATAGAAACCAAACGGGGGTTAGTTTGGCCACGTTATACAGTTGGCTTGTAAGATTTATTAAGAATGCAACAGCTGTTTCCCTCCTCTTGCACGTCGTTAACCGCTACGGGATAATTGAACAATTTGTGCAACGCTACCCGCGTTACTTAAATAAGCGAAATTAATTATTAAATATCCAACCTTTCGGGCCTATTTTCACATTTATTCATACAACAATTTAATTTATTACGATATTTACTCAATACGCTTTATCATCAACAAACAAAGTAAAGTAAAAAAATGTTCGAGCACTTCAATAATAGTACACGTAGGCACTAGTATACAAGATCTATGCACGGCACAAATTTTCAGGTATTAAATTGGTAAATATTTGTTTCGCATCCATCGAAGATATATTTCATATGCATCATCCTCCTACCCTCATCCCACCTAGGTGGGGTCGGCACCACATGTGAGTCATGTTGTAAAGGGTTTTGGCTATGTTTTTTACACCGGCCGCCTGTCCGATCAAATCGCCATATTTCATATGCGAAACATAATTTTAAACGTAACTTTTATGATTTGCTAAGCATAATTTTAATATTAAATATACATATTATTAGAATTACACGATTACGTGACGATATTGTTATTATAGCCGTGATAGCTCAATGTACGGGCGCTCGCTTTTAATTCAAATCCTGCTGCGTATTCAAATGGCGCGAATGCAGTTGTTAATTGCAATTTCATGTACTGAATTATCACGTGGTCAGCAGTGAGGGAAAACATTGTGAAGAGACATGTGCATATTTTCAAAAAGTAACAAAAACAATTAAATAGAAATCCATTTAATTCCGTTTAAGAAGCATCTGAGCTCAATTAGGCATTTTTAACTTACATTTGTTTGGTTCAACTTGAATATTATTTTCGCACCAAAGAATCACTGTATTGTTGTGTCTATCTCTTCGTTTATGTTAAAAATTTGCAAGGTAGCAGGAGGTTCACCTGAAGGGTTATAGCTGCGTTGCCATCCTATTAAATAATCGCCCCAGTTACCGCACTTGCCAGATGAAATGCGAAAGAATACTCACACTCAAACTGGTCTTTTGTGAGGCCGCGATACTTCCCCTGACGAGCCTGCACATTCGTGCAACAGCTGGAAGCTTCTGTGGCCCTACCACAGCACTGAACAACTCCTTTCATAATTTTATTCCGTTGAAATTGATTATAGTGTTACAAACAGAACCACCCTAGCGAAACTTTGAATAATATGTCTGTGTAACTTAGTAAAAAAAACATTAGTTATACTATTAAACGTAGAATAGGATTTTTTATTTCAAAAGAATAATTTTTTTTTAAACGCAATTTCCAATAATTTTATTATTGTTCAAACAAATATGTCACAACAAATGGCTACGAAATTCATAACGTTATACGGCGCCATCATCCAACTAGTAATAAAAGATGATTCCACGTTTTTATCACACACTTCTCACAACATTCTGTTATGTTACTGTCGCTACTGACATTACTGAACTGAGATTTTTTTGAAGTGGGAAAGTGGCAAACGAGCTGGCGGTTCACCTGATGTTAAAAAATAACATGGACATTTGCAACAACCGTAGGGTTGCAGATGTGTTGCCACCTCTTAATAATGTGGGCCCCGGCTTCCTTACTCACCAGACGAAACGCAGAAGTGCAACACTTCTACTTTACGCCGGTCTTCTTTGAGGACGTGGTACTAACCCGGATGGACCTGCCCATTCGTGCAACAGCGAATACTGTTCGTGGCCCTACAACCGTAAAAATAGATATAATTAATCAATACTTGTTACTTAATTTATTAATTTCCAATTCTTTATTCGATTAAAAAATTGTGATGTCTAACTGCCTCTTACCTTTGTCAATTATATGTCTTCATAATAAATTATATATAATTAACAGTGTACACCAAAAACATCAAACATTTGCAAATTTTGAGCAAATGAGTTCTTTATTCTGTCATCTTAATGTACGAAATAAAATACTCAATTATTCGTATTAAGGTCTCAAGTTTCTCAAACATCCCACCAAACATTTATGTAATAAGGACAATTAATCAAGAAGGGTGTTCAAAATAATGTTATGATATCATTATAAAACTAGGTCAACTAACAAATTTGTAATATCCATAATTTAACAGAAATTCACAACGGATGAGACAGCCGCGCTTACTGAATAGACTACCTACTTTAGAATGGAACAATAGCAGTCAAAGGCAGGCATTCATTTCACTATCAAGAATGTCAATCCTTATACAGTTTTGAAAGCATTTCAATAATGCAGTACCCTAGTGAAAACGTCGAAAGTTACAAAAAAGAGTATATGCGAAAAACTGAGTTCACGTTTATGTTAAATACCGTTTTCATTTATATTCAAGCTTACATAAAGGCTTCTTATTTCGAATAGGAGGCAAAATCAATAACAACCTCTTTCATTAAGTCGTTAAAAAAACATCAGAGGATATGTTTAGGCTCCAATGTAACCGTATCGTGTTTACGAAGAGTCCTATTTTAAAAGCGTCTCAGCCATATTAAATAAATGTCGGTTACTAAAACACGATATATTTATTGCTGAAGGCTTACACGGTAAATTCATGGATATCGTAATATCTGTATAGGTTTATATGGTCCCGAGTCGAGGCAATATTCCTAACTTCAAATGTTTATTTATTGAACAGAAGGTCTTTAATTGAATGTTACAACATACGTCGTACATAACAAACGCAGATTGTTATTATCTGTATACTACAATATTGTAAATACATACAAATATGAATAAGATTATTTGCATAAGTGAACTAACCCAGGAACTATGTCCAAACATTATTGTGCCATAATGTTGCTATATTGTGTAATAAAACATAGTAATTATCATCATAATTATCAACATAGCAATAATCGGTTCACGACAATCATTTAGTTCATTAGCTATGCAAGTTAAAGCACAAACACGTATTCATGTGATTACAGACTAATATTAACTTACTAAACTCATTTGACTTAAAAATTTGCCGAGATAATATTATAGTTCCTACTTTCAAGAAACTGAAGGGAATACGTTTGAACTCGTTCAGCGGACACAGAGTTATAACATTTAACTGCTAGCAAATCAATCTAGCAAATCTGAAACAATCCAATATTAAAAGGTTATGGGTTGAATTTTCTTTTTTTAAAAAACGAACGCCGTTGCAGGGTGTTGTATATGCGCACCGCAAGGCAGTGTGCAGGGCGGCGTGCAAGGTGGCGCGCAGGTGCCGCCAGGGGTGCCACACTCAACCGCGCCGCCGGCCGGAGTCGGCGGCGTCCGCAAGTACGCACCTACAATTTTCCCCTACATTACGTCGTGTGTGTTGTGCGTAGGGCTGCCAACTATCTTTAAAATGCCGCAAATAACCCAAGTTCTACCGATGGCTAGAATTATCTGCTTAAATTTACCACTGTCGTCTTCATTGAGTATATTTCTTTCGCTATACTTCCACAGTTCCGTTTATGTGTACGTTCTTGCTAATAATCCTTAAAAATTGCGTTCGAACAATAAAAATCTGCAACTTTATGATATCTTTATCACTCAACGTATTGGAGTCGTATTTGAGATTTCCGGCATTGTAAAGGTAATCCACTCCAATCATCGTTCCTGCTATAATCATTTCCAAATCCTTCCCATTCATATTTACTGTTCTATTGATTTCCTACAGAGAACCTTTAAAACTACATTTCTTTCTGCACGTGGCGGACAACGCAATATAAATGTGTTTGGCTTCCTAATGTTGTCGTAGACAGTTTACCTATAGACACGTAATAACGAAACCTATCGATTCTTATTTCGAAAGTAATTACAATAAATAGGCATTTTCAAGAATACAAGAATCAAATGTCGCCATTAAAGTGGATCTGAATCTAGACTCATGAATACTTCCTCCTCACATAAAAATAGTACTTGCTCATGCTGCCAAATTATTCGGCCCAATTCAATTAATGTACATGTAAATTCGGTATTAAAGAAAAATGAAAAGGCAGCCCTAGCTGATAAAGGGTCCTGAGGACAAATCACAATTTCGTACATTACTCAAATGAGCCAATTTATTCGCGGTAATAATTCTGAGTTGAATTTATTTGAATCTCAACGTATTATGTAGCTTCGAAATCTTGTAATGCTCATAGTTTTATTTATAGGAATTATTTTAGCAAGAAGCCATGTGATCTCATAAAAATGTAGATGGTCTGGCATAGTATTTACTATGTAAATTAAATCTCCACGGTATTAACAATAAAGATCACCTATTTACCTATTTAATGAGCATAAAGATTCTCAAACTGTTTCAGTTAACCGAATTTTTCTGACTAACAACAAATGGTGTATTTAAATAATGACCCCTCATAAGCAGCATGAATTAAATAACAACAATCTTTAAACGTAAATTTAAGGTACCAACGTATAATAAATAATCACAAAATGGTTAGACGCACCTAGACACAACACCCTAATTTAGAAACGCTGAAATCAACCCCCATGACAAATCCAATGAAGTTCCTTGCCCAACATAAACTACACACAATAGTATCCTTATTTGAAATATTGGCAATATTATACCTGAGTTTTTATTACATTTTATGAATAATTTATTTGAAATTTATTAACTGTACGACATTCCTTTCATTGTGTTGTTTTGATTGTTATTATTTCTTTAACCGTATGTATTACTAAGACATATTATGTATTTCATATTTTACGATCCGCAACGAAATGGGTGCGACGAGACTATGTAAGTAACTTGTTATATAGTCGATACGTATGCAGTAAACGCCTAATTTTTATAAATATTTTAGGAAACAAATGCAGACATCGTAATTGCTAAACCGTCGAGTATTACCGATCGGTAAAGTAAAATAACGTAGGCCTAGATATGCTGCATGAAAGTGATCTTACTTGCACGTTTGACACATTATAGTTGTTGTAACGTAAGTATTTAATCCTCATTACACAACGGACTTTGTACTTTAATGATTACTGTGATACATTAAAATTTAATCCAATTACTAATGTATAAGTATTTTTTTTGTGTTGAGTGATATTATAGAATTATGAGTGTGAGATAAATAAGCGTCCGGCGAAATAATCGTTATTGAACACAAGAGACACTTGCGAAATTGAATTGTTTTAAACTTTCACGGACATTTTACAATGCCCCTCCCTATCTATATCTATTTTTTATGGTATGGTAGTGAACAAAAGTAATATTTGACAATTTTTTATAATACTTATCATATTGATGTAAATCATTTTATAGAACACTGATCGATTTCGCGGTGCCAACATTTTGCTTTACCGTTATAAGATGATCTCATCACTAGTGAACTTGTATTCGCATGTAACACCTCCAGTAGGACTAGGCGCCATGCACGATAAACTATCGGAATGTCCTTGAGACGGAATGCGCTAACAATTCAATTTCGCTTCTTAGCTTCAACCAGTTACCTCAATATGTATGAATCGCTAGCTTCAGTATCGAAGAGTTTCGCTTTTCTCTAACAACAAAAGTGGACACCATGACAATAGATGATATATATGACGCCGCAAGGTATCTTCGAAAGCAAACGTACAGTTGTTACCGTGGACGATATTCAGTGGCACCGCTTTTGCACCTGACCTCCGAACGTACAGTCATTAGCATGTGTTTGTACACAGATTCAGTCAGTATTCCAGAGGGAGAGGTTACCGCGATTGGCGCACTCGTGGAGACCCGACGCTCATCAATTCACTCTGGCGCAGTCGGCAACCACTTGGCATTCGAAAACAGCTCGGTAAGATATTAACATAATGTACAGCCCCGTTCTCCATTAGTGGTTCGCCAAAATATTAATCTTCGGCATCCGAGAACAGAATAAATAAATCGATTTGAAAGCTTTTACTGGAAGCTGCTACACAACTTTGCACGGTCATATAATTTATTACGATTTTGCTGTATGAAAAAAACAAGAGAGAATGTCAGTCGTTTACAGTATGGAGACCTGCATTCTTAATATCATAAGTACACAGTATTTGAAGTTTAATTTTAAATTAAGGTTGTTAAAGCATGAAAGAGGAATTAATAAAAGCTTTACGCCTGAATTGAAGCTTCCTACATGATTGAAGTTTAAGCTACATCTGGTACACCAGTGCTTAAGCGCTCGGTTAAACATCCGAAATCATCATTAACATCGTGAAATTTAATGCACGGTTTCCGTAAGATTTGAGAATTAACTTTCGGAAGTTCAGTTCATCCGACTTCGCTTATATTTAAATTAGCTTCGCCTTTTTCGCTTAAATGCCCTTACGACGCAATAACAAAGTTATAATCGATTTTAATTGAGATTGATTTTCACACTAGAAATGAAACACTAACACCCAGTTTCCGAAAGCGCAATCAATTTTAATTTACGCTAAATCTCTTGTCAATCGTTGTTTAACATGATCTGAGTTGCTAGAACGTCTTAAACAACATTGATTTTGATTTGCAATTAGTCACTGATTAACGGACAATCAACAAAAAATCGAGTTTCTGAAAGCGTTTTTCGGTGGTCAACGAGCTGTCAAAAGTTTTATTAAGTAATCTGTCAATTTAGATGATCAATCGTTGGTTAAAAATGTTATTTATCAAAAATCTTAGTTTTTATTAAAAATAAACATAATTCCCTAATACGTTGTTAGGACATTCATGTGTTCTATTACCTATTTATTATTTATTATTATGCGAACATATCATGTGATTAGAAAAAATACAATATCCAATTCAAAAGTTAATAAATAATATGGATTCTTTCTTTTTATAATAGTTACTTGTTTATTATGGATAAAAGTTCATTTTTTTCACGTTCTGTAAAGTTTTTTTTGACATTTTGCATGAATTTATATAAATTCAATTGTATTATAGCTCGAATTTTTACGTTGGCAATCACACGGTGACAGGACTGGATAGTTACGTTAATTTAAGTTTTGTTTAAAAGAACGAAACCAATACCTGTGCATCTGCGCCACGGAGTCATCAAGCAATTGATTAAAGCAAATACCAACCATAATTTTACATTGTGGTTTATGCCATTTAACAGTGATCCTGCTAGTTTTTATAAATATTAGTCTTCATAAGTATTAGTCCCACGTCTAGGCCTCGTGTCCAGTCATTCTCGGCGAAAATCAGGCGGGGAATATGGCTGAGATCATTATCCTAATAAATTGTTTCAGTCTCGCTAACAAGAATTGCTAGTGACAGCTGTTTAATAGAGCTTAACTATTATATGATGAAACACGCTATAATGAAAGGATATAAGACAGAAAATAATGTGATGTTATATTAAGTGTTATATGTACACAGCGTAGCGCTACTACCGCGAACATAAATCAACACACATAATTATAGAGGATATCTTTTTAAAATTGCATTAAACATTTACTTTCTTTAAATGTCAATGTTATTACTTTTATTTTCCAACACCAAATTTTTTAGAATACCCGTACGTAAAAACTGTAATGTAAAGTTCATTTGTAAAGGTCTAGAAGAAGACTTGTAATGCGACGTTGTGACAACGAATGAAAAAGTCTCTGAATGTATGAATCAGTCAGTTGTATAGGATGTAACAAATTTTGTTTCTTTTTTATTTAATTAGTTTAGTTTATTATGTATTTTTTAACGTTTATATTTTTTATGATTATTGGCAAGTAGCAATAGAAGTGTGTCCAATTATGGTTGCGGTTGTAACACCAAGTTGTATAGATACAATTCTTATGTAATAACATAGCAATGAACTGAATTCAGTAAATTATGATTGCTAAATGAAGTACAATAATACCTCAACTAACGCTATCTTGACTTACTCAAGTTAATAATTTGTATGTATGTGGCATAAGCGAACATAATATATCCTGACTTCCGTAAATTCGACTTTCGCGGTGGTACTCGTACGCTTCCTCGTATGCTTATCGCGTTCGTTAAGTTCGGTGTATTTGTAGTAAAAGTGTTTTTGCTCGAAAATAACTCTTTTTCGTATTATTTACAAATATGACTCCGTGGCGCAGTTGCCAAAGTATTGGCTTCGGCGTCCGGGGTCGTGGGAACGATTCCCATACAGGACAACTATTTGTGTGACAGATAATTGTTTCTTATTTAATATTGCGTTGAACTTGATAGATTAATATAACAAATTAAATATGTCATCATCATCATATCAGCCGTAGGACGTCCACTACTGAACATAGGCCTCCCCCATTGACTTCCACTTCGACCGGTCAGTAGCGGCTTACACGTAATGTAATCATGCGGGTAATACTTGGGGTTTCTCTACGAGATCGAATCAGAAATGAGGAGATCCGGAGAAGAACTAGAGTTACCGACATTAAATATGTATTATTATAAAAATATATATTCAATCATGTTTCAAACGTCATTTTCTAATAGACATTATGTTTTTAAGTCATTGTTAACTTGATCAAAACACCCCGCCGACCGGCCGGCGAACAGGCAACGCGGAGGTGTACATAGTGCTGGCGCTGCTCATCGGCTTCGTCACCGTGGTGGTGGGCTGCTGGCTGTCGGACAACTGCTGGTCGCCGGAGCCGGAGGACGCGCTGGCGGGCGGCTGACCCGTGGCGGCGGGCGCGTGCACGCACGTGTAGCGCCCGCCCCCCGCGGCCGACAGCGCGTCGGGCGCGGGCTCGCTGTCGCCCGTGCTGCCGCCGCCGCGCGCAGCCCCCTTCCTGCACGCGGCGCGCCACCTCTGCCGCGGCGGCTGCCTCCCGTGCGACGGCAGACGGCCGGTTCCCTGACCAGAGCCGCCGAGCCGCCGCGCGCACGAGAAAACCAACGGGACAGCGTACGTGCCCAACGGCGGTGTGTGCGACAGTGAGTAGACCAGGGATAGTTGTGTGCGTGTTGCCGCTCCTCGTGTTTTAGACCGCCGCATTAGTAGAAGAGAGTGTAACGGTTGAACTGAGCGGATTTGACTAGAGCTAACTTATATATTGGATTAATAATTGAATACGCTTCTAGCGGTCTCTTTAATTTCAACACATGTAACCTTACTCACGCGTGGTACATCTGTCTACGATGTACCACGTGACTATTGTTTCTAAAAGTATGTGCCTTGAAACGCTTTCCACGACGTGACAAGTATATAGTTTAGAACGTGTTTTGTAAACCTTTAGAGTTTCTTCTCACTGTCTGTATGGACTTGTAATCCCATATTGTAAGTGCAATACACATCATCACCGTGCCTTCACCGTTCTATAGACTTTGGGAGGGACGTAATTACAATAGGTTTTAAAACAAGACCTCGAGCGCGAGTTACATACCAACGATTACTTTTGTATTTTTGTAAAGAAGACCCCGCTTGATTTAATTCATTTTCATTGTGATATGGCACTGTAAAATGTAATACAGGAAAGTGAGTTATAGGACCAAAAGTCTTTCACATAAATGCGTCAATTGGATAAATTTAAAAAAAACCATGGTCGTAGGCTAGAATTCAAGTTTGTGAAACAACGATGCATGAGTAATTGTAGAATTTTGATAAATTTTTTGGCAATTTGTAAGTACCTACCTTTACACAAAGTAAATAAATCGAGTACGACAATTTTAAAAGTGCGTATCCAAAATGTTTCGTAAAAAAATATTATTATAGTCGAGTGACTGTTCCATTCGATTCAAGAAGCAATAGTAAACGCATCGTCTCTTAGCTGCGAACTCTCAAACTTATACGAAATTATAGTTTGACATTTTCACATCAATGATTTCCCTAGTTTTACAGTAATTCAAAAACTTATTTATGAGTAAGTTTCTGAAGCAAAAAAGGGATATTATTTAAATGTCTGCCTGATTTTAAATTAAAACATACCCCATCAAGGACGTCGACGAAATGAAAAGGTCGAATACAGATAATAAAGTGAAATTGAGGCGCATTGGCACATAGTTTAACTTGCGTGGTATTTCGGATTCGTAAATTATTGGATTGCACAGTTAATTAATCACGGAAGTTAATGTAGTGTGTAAAGTGTATCAATGGATTTTATAAATTAAATATGAGGACGTTTAGATATTTGTATTTCGTAAACATTATTAGCTCGCTATGTGTTTTAAGGTTTTTAAGCTTTTAAATGTGTGTGTAATTGTTACGACTTATGTCAACCGGCAAAATATTATTAAAGTGCAGTTATTGAATAGCCCTAGGAGCTTAATACTGTTTCTTTAATTTTTTCTAATTCACCTTTGTCATCCTTTATTTTAACTTGAATTGTATACAAAAATTGTGTTTTCGACTTCACTTATTTCATTCTTTTATATGACTATACCTATTTTATTTACATGGCATATTCTTACATTTATAAATAAACTATTAATAATTAATATATGCTTATACACCCTTTATAAAACTAGTTTGATTTGAATATAATTTTTAAAAATAACTTTAAAGTCACCATAGCACACGTGCTTGAACACCATCATTATATAACTATTTTTTCTTTGATAAAAATGAAAGGTGCTCTAGGATGTTACAAAATTTAGGCCCTATTTTGATTTTTCACAATCCATGGCCAGTATTTCTAGAAAAACATATTATTATTGTTTATTTATTTAATTTTTAAATGAACAATACAATATAAATAGTTTTTTCACCAAATTGTGAAAACAGACACATATAAATTCATACTTTAAGTACCACTTTGAAATCGTGGGAACTGAGTTTATCGTATATTATTTCTATGACAAACGTAGCAATTAACCAATCATTTCCGTGCATCATAAGTTGCATCAAAATTTTCTTGAGGATATAACAATTGTCCCCACCTATGATTACACTTATTTAAATACATGAGGCTAATTCAAAAATAAGAAGAGAATGAATGTAAACAAAAAATAATCTGATTGGCAATAAATATAATTATATAAAGAGTTCATTTTTTATTCATATTCTTAATTAATACTTCCCGCGCTGTTCAATATATCTCAATATGTGTTGATTACTTAGACCTATGATTAAAACGCGTTATATAATTTTCTCTATATCTTTACTTAGAATTAAAACATATACTTTTTTTATGCTCACTCCAAACACAATTACTTCATTGCCAGTCCCTATTCATTTGCGAAGAGGAAATTTATTTTAATACAGCACACAATTTATTCAATAATTTTGTTCCCGTAGTATTTACAAAAAGCATACAAATATTGCATAAGTAAATAATTTTCTAAGCACGATAATAAAAATTTTGCTAACTGTATGTTACTTCATATAATTAATATAAAGTAACATTCAGTTAAATGGATGGAATACTTGTTCTAGATTGTAAGGAAACCGACTGAATAGTCATTAATTTTAAGTAATCGATAATATTTTTTAGAAACTAGAATATCCGTAGATGAAGATTATAAGGCCAAGGAGAAGAAATTTTACATTGTGATTTTATAACATTTTAAATATCACACGTGTTAGGTCGCAATTGTATGAGGATCATTATTTTTTAAATGATTACTTAAACCACACTTTTATTGTAAGATAATGTTTGATCAATGTAACATAGACAACATCATAACTGTTGTAAAACGGAACAACTAATTCAGAGCAGGTTTAATCGGATTGTATTATTTAAGTTAAATCAAATGTTAAAACTTGGTTCACGGTTACACTATGTGTACGTAGAATATTTTGAATGTAGTTATAATTAAGTTTCGTTAAGCGTTTTTTGATGTAATGTAAATAATCGACGAAACTCTCAGTGTGCGTTAGTTCATGCTGAGGGTCTGGCTAGCTTGGCTGATGTAGGAATTGAGAAAACTTGTACGCTCAATATAATGTTTAGTGGAATAATCATAACTTTGTCATTAATTGTCACGAATAATTCGAATAAATATATTATATTATACTCGAAGAAAATATGCATTTCATTCGCTGCTTCACACTACATATAAATATAGAGATTACGAGTTCTCTGGAAAGATTAATGAGAAAAATTCAAGAGAGAAAAATCATGAAATGAACGTTTTTTAAAGAGAAACTATTTCCATCGGGATATAGGCCATGACTGTGCACCGCAGAGCGACATATATCTGTGATCTTGCATGCGTTCTGCGTGCATAAAAGTACGGCAAATAAGTATAGTTAAAGATAATTTGTAAACCGTTAAAAGTTACATTAAGTAATGTGATCAATTTATGCCATAAAATAAATTTAGATTGAAAATACAATACTATGCTCTAAGATATGATAAGATACTCTAATATCTTATACCCCTGATATATGTAGCATATAGCATAGGATAATTATTGCTTGGTTTCACTATCGTAACAAAAAGGTCTACAAACACTGTGCAGTGCTTAATTCGGTGTAACTGCCCCAGTAGGGTACCGTAACTGTAGCCCATGGTGGAGAACCCCTTTCTGGGTGTCCACACTCAGGTCGTTTACCATTTAGGCTGTGCTTTGTACTCTGGATCTGCGTAGAGATGTTGGATCACCCTGGATCATCTACCGCATTTATCATGGGGAGTATTCCGAGGAATTGTTTGGATCGATCTCGGCCGCTGAATTTCACCATCGGACAGCGCCAAAAGCAGAAATTTTATCCACACCACTCCAATGACCAGCGTTCCATAACAGCGCGATTTTAAGGCATTTTCTGCTTCGCACAACCACTCTGTGGAACCAACTGTTGCCTGTGGTCTTTTTGAACCGTTATGACATAGGAAGAGACCAAGCCCTTCGTCTAACTAATAAAAGCCGTCCCAAGAACGCTACTGTCAATATTGTATACCATCTCCATGATGGAGTGAGTCTAGCCCACTTCATCAGGGACATATCGTAGTGATTTAAATTTTTATAATGCTAATCTCTGCAATTAAGATTAAACATTGAAATTTGTAGAAAAAAGAAACGGAAAACTTTCCCACCTCTGTGGGAATCGGATCCACGTCTTCGGAATTCGCGCCCTGACGCTCTAGCCACTAAGCTAAGCGGCTGATTGCCACACCGACGAAAATCTCAACGTCCTTTATCTAATATTTGTCTACTAATTCTAATTTGATAATTTTGACAATCTCTTGATAATGAGTATCAAAAACACATTTACCTTTATTAAAAATAATTAAAACAAATGCATAAAACATGTAAACATCTCGTTAAAACAGTTTTTGTTAGCGTAGCAATTCAAAACTTTCATCAGCTTTTATAATAGCACCTATTTCACAACATGAAACAACTGCCTTGGAAATATCCGTTGGCTACGGAAACGTACACATTATTTATTCACCGGGTTCTTTTCAGTTGAGAGTCTCAAGTTGACTGCTTCAGTGGAACGCCGCACTAGTTAAAAACACCCGGCATTTTCTTTCTTTTATTTAAATTAGCAGTTGACCAAAAAAGGCCCCTTTGAAGCTTTCAAAGTAAAGTAAAGTACCGCTCCTACCATTTAATTGAAAACCCATCTCTTATGAAAAAATAAAAAAAATTAAAGCTTAAATTAAACAATAAAATATTTTGTCTTCATTACAATTTTTGAACTAAATTTTTTCTTTAACAATTTTACGTTTACAGTCTGTGGGGTTTTCTTGGTACCTACTTAGATTCGGCATTAATACTCACACTGACTTAACCACTCGTTCTTGCTTAAAAGAGGCTATATTTGTTGATGCAAATCGACATTAATATCAACCCTCAACATTTTGCCAGAGCAGCACTGAAGAAAATTCGAGCAAAATTAGATCCGAAAATATACTCATTTGCATTTAAACAATATAGAACATATACCCAAATAGATCGTTTGCTAAAAGCAACTCATGTTTGTGTAATGTTTAAATAGGATTGTCACAACATTATAAGTAATACAGCGATCCACGAGTTTCTTAACATATTGAATATTATTATCCCAGAAACCAAAGTGTTTTCGCGAGCTTTTACAACATCGATATGAAAGTTTTCCTACAAACCACCTTAACTCGCTGGATAGATATAGTAAGAGACATTTCGGGACTACGAGGTAGAAACTTACAGAACAGAAAAAAGAACGGGGAACTATATACAATATACTATAAATTATTGTTTGACTAATCAGGATTATCGGTGCAACAAAATTGGGCTGCAAACTAACTTAGGCTATTGACACTTGAAGTAGGCTTGAACTAGGTATAAAGTCTGAACCCACCTTTATAATCTAATATACTCAAAGACCCTCCTGCATCTCTTCACATTCGCAGCGCCGTTACCTCGGCTGCGGTCGATTGTAGCGCTGACTGCGATATGGCCAGGCTTACCGCAACTAAAGCACAGGAGGGTTCTCACTGAAATTGAGCCGATTTAAACGAACCTGATTGAATAGTGTAATGTATATGAAATTAGAGAGAACACAAGGAAACGCGGCTAGTATCTGTAACTGTTTATTCACCAATGACAAAACACGTATGTCCATTTACCCGCCACCCATAAAATAAATCTTTACCTACTACCTTACATTATACTCCTCCACACCTACTCATTATCCTAGTATACTTAAATCTAATTAACTTACATTTTTAACTTCCTATTTTACATTTTATTTTCTGTTCAACTTAATCTATAACAAGTTTTTTTAAGCCTGCATTGTCTAATAGGACGTGTGCGAGGTTCTGAGGGCGGTACGACGTTTGGCAAGGCGTCCTGGTACGCCGGAGAACCCACGTTTTCGCTGACGGTCTCCCTTGCTAACTCCCGTTGGTTGCTGCCAATCTCCGAACCTTCTATTGCCCCTGGGTCGACATGAGTCACCGGCTGACCCGACTGAGCCAATTCTATATCCCGCTTTACCGTTGGGTCGTTGGTGGAATTTGTGCTACTATCCGAATCAAGATCATTGTAAGGACATGTCATAGATTTTCTTAAAGATCTCCTCTTTAATTGGTCGATATGCCTGTGAATTATTTCGCCACCCTTACCTCTTATTGTATAGTTGTTAGGACCCAAAGTATCTATTACTTGACCACTGCTCCACTTTTCCCCTTTTAAGTATTGCCTATACCAAACATCTTCTGAAGGATTCAACTTTCGGTCTCCTCCTTTTGCTAATTCTTTCTGATGTTGTTGAACCTTATAGACCCTTTTCTCCCTATCCGGTTTTAAGATATCGAGTTTCGTGCGAAGCCGCCTACCTAACAGTAAAATAGCAGGGCTTTCGCCAGTGGTTGAATGTTCCGTGTTCCTATAATATAATAAAAACGTATGAAGTGCCCTATCCACATTTTGTCTTTCCTGGACCGCTTTCTTTATAACACGTTTCAAAGTCTTCACAGCGTTCTCAGCTAGACCGTTCGACGCGGGGTGATAAGGAGCCGTGAAAATATGATCGATGGCGTGATTGCAAATAAAGTCAGAGAATTCTGTACTTGAAAACGGAGGACCGTTATCCGTTACGATCTGCTTAGGTAGTCCCCAACGACTGAAAAGCTCCCTTAACTTATCTATTACTCCTGTGGCAGCCGTACTCGATACTTGATATATCTCAAGCCATTTTGACGTCGCATCGACTACTACTAAATACGTCTTTCCAAAAATTGGCCCCATAAAATCTAAATGCAGCCTGGACCAAGGGCGATTGGGCCATTGCCACAAACGAGGCGCCTGCTTTGGCGGAGCATCCGCCTGAGCCGCGCATATCTCGCACTCCCGGCAAATACGCTCCACCGCCTCGTCTACACCGGCCCACCACACATAGCTGCGGGCTATAGACTTAGACTTGACAATCCCCATATGGGGTTCGTGAATCATGAGTAAAACTGCTTCTTTACAAGCCTCCGGGACTACTAATCTGTGCCCCCACATTACACAGCCTAATTCTTCATACAACTCCTTTCTTCGATTAAAAAAAGGTTGTAAACTTTTAATATCACATTCCCTAGGCCAACCGTCCCGAATATAGCTAATCACCTTCGAGAGAATCGGATCCCGAGCCGTTTGATTTTTAATTACATTATAGTCTAAACACAAAGCTTGCTGAACGAAATGTAAATAAGTTTGCTCTGGCGCCGTACGAATCAACGTACTAGACGCCAGCGGTAAACGCGACAGACCGTCCGCTCCATTTATCTCCGTACGTATGTACTGAATATCAAACGAATAAGCCGCTAAAATAATTGCCCACCGCTGCATGCGACTCGCTACCATAGTAGGTATACCAGTATTTGGCCCAAAAATTGACACTAGCGGTTTATGGTCGGTACGCAATGTAAAATGCCGACCGTATAAGTATTGATGAAACTTATTTACGGCAAATATAATCGCCAACGCCTCGCGGTGTATCTGCGAGTAGTTTTTCTCTGCGTCGTTGAGCGTGCGTGACGCGTAAGCCAGGGGGGTGAAACTTCAATACAAAAGTATGAACAAAAATTAATGTATGGAAAGTAGGGCCATCTATAGGTCACATTTACGAAGCAAATTAGTAATTGTTACTTAGTTTGAGATAGATGGAGACAGTTAGGCCAGTGACAACGAAAGTATTGCCATAATAAAAAAAATCAAAGAAATGATAGATTAAATCACTGTTGTTACTAATAAATAAATACGATTATTATGAAAAATAATTTCTAGACAATGCTGTAATTAAACAGGTATAAATAAGTATATATATGAGTTTAAATCTGAATAATTAAAAGTTAAGTAAAAGTTTAAAATTGAATAGTTATAAATGGTAATAATTTTTTAGGCAGGCTGGTAATACAAGTGACAGTTACATTATAAAAATCAACACAAGTTTTCAAAACTTGACGGTGCGCTGTTGTGTTGGATCAATTTTTGCTTTTTCGGAATACTTGTGCTTTCTTTGGACTATTTGATATTTGCCTTTACGAATTGACCCCGCTATTGACTCTGGACTGATCTTTGCTTTTATTATTGACCTTGGCGCTCTGACTTCTTGATTTCCGATTGTTCAACGGTTTGGCTTTGTTGAAAGGTGACTAACAGCATCAAACATGCAAAGAAAGTGTTATTTTGCATGTGAATTTAAAGGTAAGTTCTAAGTTTGTATATCCTACTTATCCTACTTATTTCTTCTTCTATTTGTTACACTTACTATGAATATTGGCTATCGAAAAACTTAAAGCATAATCTCAGACTGAAAACGAACTTTTGTTTGTTGGGCTCTTTTAGATGGTGTTAAATGATAACTACTGCGCATGATCAACCGCAAACCGAAGGGTTGCAATTGCGTTACTTCAATCTTTAAAGATGGCCCTTGGCTACATAACACACTAGGCAAAACAAGGAAGCACAACTCTTACTTCTGGCTTGTTTTGTGATTAACTGTGATACCTCCTTTGCCAAGCTGGCCAATGGCCACAGGCCAACGAAGATGTTATTGCTCTAACACCTTTAATTCTTATTTCAATAATTATTGCAATGAATTTTTATTTTAGGACCACTGCACTCATTTCCATCACCAAGTTACCCTCACGAGGATAGATTCAATAAATGGAAATCTGTCCTTGGTGAAGATCTGAAAAATAAGGGCAATGATTATATACATAGGAATGTTCGTCTTTGTAGAAGGCATTTTGAAGGACACTTCCATACTTCTGGTAATAGACTTACAGCCAATAGCATTCCTACTTTAAATTTATGTAAGTATTTCTGTATTTCAGTGTTTATTAAAGTATAAAATTATGTGAGACAAAGGTTAATATGGTGGTAATATTGGACAAGTTTTATTTGTCAGTTAATAAAATGGCAGCAGATGTGCTTATGAGTTGCTTGCTATGCTGCCTGTATGAGTAAAGGAAATTCATTTCTTAAATTTCTAGATTAACACCGAGATAATCTGTTGAGATATATGGAATTTTTTATCATTCAATCAATGCAATACTATGAGGCGGTTTTAATGTAATTAACTGTCTCTGTGCCTTATCTCGTTGTGTCATATATCCATTATCCGCATTGAGCTATAACTGAGAAGGAAGAGGGAGTGCACTTAGGTCACATATTCTTGTGCACTATAATCTGTTATGTATTGATTTTTTTTTATTTGGCCGCCAATTCGGCCACAAGTACATTGTTTTTATTCTAGTATAAGGACATTAATGGCATTTATCTCTTTAATTGAATACTTTTATATTAATTTCAGTTGTCAATGATGGGAGTATACCTGTTACTGGCCTGGAACATCAAACTGTTCCTGATGTTATTTCTGTACAAATACCTTCATTCTCATGTGGAGCAAAAAAAGTATTTGGAAAGAAAGGTAAATGAAATATTTAACAATTATGTAAGGCAGTTAAAAGAGGAACTGAACATTAAAATAGTTTGTTATATCAAAATATAAACTGTTTCTCAGGCTTGATTTGGAACTTTTAATTGACAAGTATAATATTAATCTTGTGATGTATATGGCCAAAGAAAATAACTCATAGTATAGCAGTTAAATTATTGATTAGTGAGTAAATTCAACAGACTGCTATTGGAGGGATATGAGTGAGGGGAACACCTAAATGTTAAAGTAAAGAAATGATATGATTGACCAACTATGTGAGATGGGCTGTACAGGGATGAAAGATTATTTAGTCTTATATGATGTGTCTAATTAAATTTTGTAATTTTTTAATAATGATAAAAAATATCAGAGATAGATTAGATATTCTTTTATAAAAGCGAAAGAAAGTTTGTTACGTTTTGACGGCTGAACTACCAACTTTTTGTTAGTAAGAAAGCTTGAGCACATGGCAAGGACCTCCTTATATTCCAAAAAGATTCCGAAAAGAAATCTTGTTGGGTCCTCTCTGAACAGATGTAAATTATTGAATTGATTGTAGATTTAAATTTTTTTATAAAAGATTAAAACAAGCCTAAGTTGAATAAAGTAATAATTCTGGATTTCTTTGAATTTCAATGCACACACACTTGCTTTTTGTCACTGTTTGCAAACTTAATCTTATGACTAGTAACATTTATATCTAATAGTTATATTTTTTTTTCTCAGGAATAATTAAATTGCCAAGCGAGATATTAAAGCTCAAAATAAAGCTCCTAAAAGAACGATTAAAATGTAAAACTTTTAAACAGATGATAAAAAAAGCTGAACGAAATTCTCAAAAATTTTTGCATGTTATTGAGCGATTTCCGGAGCCTTCATTTTTATTTACAAAAATGCAACAACAGCATACTAAAAAACCTAGAGGAAGAAGATTTTCTATTGAGGAAAAAATATTGGCCTTATCTCTTTATAAGCAAAGTCCAAAGGCGTATAATTTTATGCAGAGAATATTTGTCTTACCATCAAAAAGAAGCTTGCAACAAGTTTTAAATTTAATTCCCATCGAACCAGGGATGAATAACATCATCCTAGAAAACTTAAAAAGAAGGGTAAAGAAATTACCGGAAGAAAGAAAATTGTGCACATTAATATTTGATGAAGTTGCACTAACCCCAGGAATGCATTATGCAAATATCTGGGATCAAATTATGGGGTTAGAGTACCCCGAAAGTGGTAAACCTATAAAAATAGCAGACCATGCTTTGGTCTTTATGATAAAAGGTATAAAAGCTAAATTTAAGCAACCTTTATGCTTTACATTTTGTCAAGGTGCAACAAAAAAAGAAATATTAAAAACTTTAATTAAGGATGTGATTAAAAAAATTCATTCATGCGGATTAAAGGTAGTTGCAACCATTTGTGACCAGGGAGGACCAAATATGAGTGCAATTAATAGTTTGTACATTGAAACTAAGGAAAAATATATGCAACAAAACAAAGAATACAAAAGCTTAGCCTTCGAGGTTGATGACATACGAGTTTTCCCAATTTTTGATTCCCCTCATTTGATCAAGGGTGTAAGAAATAATTTTCTTGAAAAAAATGTCAGGTTTATTCAAGGTGGTAAAGTCAAAATTGCCAAATGGGAACATTTGAAAATGTTATTAGATTTGGATGTTGGTGAGGATGACATAAGATTGTTAAATAAATTAACTGAGCACCACATAATAAAAGAAAAAATTCCCAAAATGAAGGTAAAAAATGCAGCTCAAGTTTTCAGTCAAAGGGTGTCAGCGACTTTACGATTTTTAGCAAGTATGTATAACCTTTAAAACATAACTTACCAGTATTTGCACTCAACTGATTTTAGGAGCGTAATGCCTTTTAGTCAACCCTTTATTCTTTTTTAATGAAATATACAATAAATGAATACACCTCTAACGCTACTTGCCACTAATCATAAAAAATATTAACGTTAAAAAAATCCATAATAAAAAAAATAATTTTCAGCAAAATTATTCAGTTTAAAAAATTTGTAACACCTATACAACTACAACTGACTTATTCATACATTCAGAGACTTTTTTCCTTCGTTGCCACAGCGTCGCATTACAAGCCTCTCCTTCTAACAGTACGTTTTGTCTCTTTTAAATTCATTCAACCTATTCATATACTTTACATATACAAATGAACTTTACGTCACAGTTTTATACATAAGGGTGTTCTAAAATTCTTTGTGTTGGAAAATTTAATAACTCTGTAAATATTGGTGTTTAAAGGATGTTAATGTTAAATACAATTTTAAAAAGTTATCCTCTCTATGTGTGTTCATTTATTGTCGCGACGGTAACACGCTGTTTAGACAAAAGAAACCATTTGAAATAATTCTATATTATTATTTTCAGAGCATAATATACTTCCAAAAGAGTGTGAAGATACGGCTGAGTTTTTATTAATATTTGACAAATTATTTGATGCCTTTAATGGGCATAGCTATCAAGAGTCATCAAAACTTTATAAAAGCTGCTTAAAAGTGAACTCCATCCACCATAAATTATGGGATGATTGTTTACCCATATTAAGATCAATGCAATTTGAAACCATGGGAAGAGGAGATGGAACGAAAATAACAAAATTTGTTCAGGTACCATCCATTAAAAACTGGATAAAAAACATATTAGTTTTTAAAGAAATGATAAATTATACAAAAAATAAATATAATGTAACAAGCCTCCTGACTAGAAATTTTAATCAGGATCCGCTTGAAAACTTTTTTTCTTCCATTAGAAGTAATGGAGTTAGGAATGTGTCTCCTACATGTTGGCAATTTGTGTGTGCCTTTAAAACATTATTGGTTAATAATTTTAATTCTGTACATGCAGTTGGTGCCAATTGTGAAAAAGACAGTAATAAGGCTTTACAGTGTCTGAAGCATTTGCTTAGAAAGGGAAATAATGTTATTGGGAGTCAAACAACCGTAAAAGAAAACCATTGTATTGATCCTTTATTAGAAATACTGAGCAAAGACGACAATAAAAATGAAACATTTTTATATGAAGAATCTAAACGGTATGTTGGGGGATTTATTGTAAAAAAATGTAAAAAAATATTTAAAAATTGTTTAAAATGCAACAGTGAAATACGAAAAAAATGTACAATAGACAGTTTAATTTATGAAAGAGACCAGACAAAGAGATCCCTCAACTGCCCTTCAGATAAATTTCACAAATGTCTAACAGAAATTTTTAAAATGACAAATAAAATTTTGTCCTCTGAGCCAGAAAGAAAAAATATTAAAGCTCATATTAAATTATTAATAGGCACCCTATGTGACTTTTCCTTTCTAACATGCTTGACACATAAAGATAAGTTAATTAAATTTTGTTGCAATTTAGCTCTAAATATAACATTAAGCAGTTGGTGCACTACTGTAAACAGGATACTAAATGGCAAAAGCACAAATTTCAACAGAGAGGACAACATTAAACTCCAGGCGGAAAAATATTATAAGACACGTATTCTTAAAAATAAAAAGAAATAATATAACAAATTGCGTTTTCTTTATCATCGAACCTTTACAGTCTATACTTTAAGAATAATTTTAATAAGGTTTTATCATTTCATTACAAAAATTAAGAGATGCTGGTTTAATACCATATTAATTACATTTCTTAAAATTTTTGGCAGCACTGTATCCAGTGTAAATTACTAAAAGTATTTAAAATGAAACATTTTGTCAGTTGCTTTTGAGAAAAATTATAAATAACTAATAAACGCGTACAGCGCTACCTATATTTGAATTTTAATCAGCGCCATCTTCTGGTCACATTTGTAGTTATTGGAAATTTATGAGTGTAGAGTTGCACATCTATTTCAAATATAAGGTATAATCTATGGCGTAAGCCACGGGGCGCTCACGACTGCCGTCGTCGCTCGGCTGCGATAGCACGGCTCCTATTCCCTTTGCGCTCGCGTCACACGTCACTATCACTGGCCGCTGGGGATCGTAGTGGGCTAATATTTCCGCGCTAACTAATAACGTTTTCACTTCTGTGAATGTCCGCTCACATTCCTTAGACCACAACCAAAATCGACCTTTCTTTAATAACTGGTATAATGGTACTAACTTACTACTCATATTTTTAATGAATTTTGCGTAAAAATTTACTAAACCTAAAAATGATCTCAATTCCGTTACGTTACAAGGCCTAGGCAGTTTAGAAATTGCTTCTATTTTCTTCGGGTCTGTTTTTACTCCGTCCTTACTAAGTACATACCCCAAAAACGGCACTTCGTTTACGAGGAATACACATTTATGACTTTTTAATTTCAACCCGTTCGTATGTAATCTGCTAAAAACTGTTCTTACCGCTTGTATGTGTTCTAATTTACTCTTCCCGCCTATTATGACATCATCCAAAAATACCTCAACATTAGGAATGTCTTTTAATAAATTAAACATAATGCGCTGAAATATACCGGCGCTCGATGATAGTCCGTATACTAGCCTATTGTATTGAAATAATCCGCGGTGTGTATTTACTACCGTAAACTTTTTTGTATCGTCTAACTCTATCTGGTTATAGGCTTGAGATAGATCAATCTTCGAGAAATATTTCGACCCACTCAATCTCACAATTAAGTCCTCAATTCTGGGTAAAGGGTAGCGATCAACTAACAAAACCGGATTAATCGTGGATTTATAGTCAGCACAAATTCTCAACGAACCATCGGCTTTATTTACCGGTACCAGCGGCGAAGCCCAGTCGGAGCAGTCAACTGGCTCGATGACGCCGTCGCGCAGCATCGCATCGAGCTCGGCGTCGACGCGTTCGCGCAGCGCGTACGGTATAGGTCTCGCGCGATGAAACACCGGTGCCGCCCCCTCGCGGACTCTTAACGTCGCCTTGCCTCCCGTGTACCGTCCCAGCCCTCCATTAAATAATTCTTTATATCTGGAAAACAATTGTTTTAACTGATCATCTAATTTACATTCGTTGCTTCCTAAGTTATGACAATTGGTGAACAATGGTAACTTTATCTTTAATTCTGATAACCACTGTCTACCTAACAGAGAAGTAGTCCCTCCTCTTACCACAAACAACTCTAATCTTTTTTTTTTCTCCACCGTAACAGACTTCCGGTGTTATTAATCCTAACGGTCTAAGCGACGAACCGTCGTAGAACTTTAAATTAACATTTGTGTTACCCAACTTAATGTTATTGAAATATCGTTTATAAGTTTGTTCACTTATGCACGATACGGCCGTTCCCGTATCAACCTCCATATCGATAATTTCATTTTCGATTGACACTGGCAAACTTACCGCCTTATAGTCACTTAAACAAAGGTGATGAAACTTCTCACTGTGTTCTCCGTCTTCATCACCGCTGACCTCATGCTCTGCCTCCGCCTGATGCAAAGTGGCTTTACGAACTCCCGCCTTGCCTTGTCCCGGGCACACGCGCCGTAGGTGACCCGTGCGCTTGCACCTGCTACACACTTAGTCCCGGAACCGACAAGCCTCATAGTTGTGGCCAGTCCCTCCACATCCGCTGCAGTTATAACTACGAATGGCATTGGTACTCCGGACAGCTGATACCGGCCGACTACCTCGCAGCTGGCGGTCTCCGCGAACTGCACCCCCTGCGTGTCCGCTTCCCCCCATCGCCGTTCTCTGCCACCCGACATTCCCGATTCCCAGCGAGTGTACCCCCGCTCTGTCTTCGGTTTTTGTTGATCCGCTCGCATCCACCGCCGCTGCGTCCCGCTCCGCGGCCTCCAACGAGCTGGCTATCTTTACTGCATTGGTGAAACTTAATGTGTCGTCTTCCGCAAACAACCTCTGCCGGATAACATCGCTCCTTAATCCGCAAACAAACTGATCCCGCAGATTTTCATTAAGGGTGACGCCCAGCTTACAGTGGCGTGTTAACCTTTTCAACTCTGCCACGTAACCTGCTCCATCCCATCCTCGTCGCCAATGTAATGTATATGAAATTAGAGAGAACACAAGGAAACGCGGCTAGTATCTGTAACTGTTTATTCACCAATGAAAAAACACGTATGTCCATTTACCCGCCACCCATAAAATAAATCTTTACCTACTACCTTACATTATAAATACGACCTTTCATGAGTCCATTGGCTTGTTTCTACATCATGGTTGACCAGATTTATTTTATTGGTTCAGGTTGACGTAATCATTATTGCTCATTTTAAGTCGTGCGTATTTGATGATTCATCAGAGTTATTCATCTTTTGTTTCAAAAGCGAAAAATCATTTATTTAGTGCAGTTGCGATCTGATCCTCGAAGTATAATGTTCGTAGTAAATGTTATACGTTGTTATCTTGTCTCAAACTTCGAAATGTGGACAAATAAGGTTGCTACTGCGGTCTCATTTTTTCTTCAGTCCTCCCAACGGATAGACAACGAAGTCTTAATGACTTTCGCTAGCATAGGTAGTTTCCTTCTCCTTCGGTTAATTTCAGTAGAAGTTAGGTAATGTGTAGGATACCCGCCAAAGTCTCAGTTCAGATAAACCTTGTCATGAATAGTGCCTTAAAATCCTTTCATCTGGTTAAGACAGCCATCGAAGTGGGTCCTTTTAACACTGTATTAACCACCAACTCGAAATATACACTTGCACGTACTGCCTTTCGCAAAAGCATAATTCTGCTATCGCGAACAATGATCTTTCTTCAGTATTGGTATTACCTGGGAGTAAAAATAAAGTTATTGCACAAGACATTTTGATATTAATTTGACTCCAACATTTAAAGTACTAGTGTAATTAAAACATTTTTTGGAAGAATTTATAATTTTGGCAGTAAGGGGGCGCAAAACAACCGTAAGCATCCCCGTAACGGTTCATTTATCAAAACCATTTTTATACTCGTCACCTATTTATGTTAATCTCATCCCTCTAGAGGGTAAAGATGTGATTTAACCTGGACCGCAGTAGGCTATAACGGGGAAGGACTGTAACGGCACTCTATATCCAGGTCCAGAACTTCGATCATTAACCCTCTGTAATAAAATATAGAAAGAAAGGAAATACATTTATTTACCAACAAAAAAGGACTCACACAATAAAAAAATAAAAAAAATATTAAAAATAGCAATAAATTAAACATAAAAACAAACACTTTAGCTCAATCACGGCAGAGACAACAGCTTAACTTGACGTGCGACAACTTTAACCTCTTTAACCAAAGACTATCTAAGTATAATAAAATATATATTTATTAGTTTTAAGTTTTTTACCATGTTTGGTCTCAAATATTTATTCTTTGTCACTTTTATAGTATGTACCATCAATTTTCTTGTATTTTCTTATATAACTTGCTGTCGTCGCATACTTGGAATGTCAACTGAATATTATAATATTATCTTTGTATTATTATTTAAATATGTTGTCATTCTGCTTTGTGATGATATAAATAAACAAATAAATAAATAAAATACAAGAAATTTTATAAGGTGGTAACGTGTCTGTAAATCCTTACGGGTGTTGCAAATGTCAATGGGCCTTAAATGTTAAGTTTTAATAATTATTTAATTGCAGAAATCAAGATGTCGATCTATAGTTATCTACTTGTAATTGAAAAACTTCTGTCAATTGTGAAGTTATAAAAGAAACGGCTCAAATATTTCCTTGGTTATAAATGAGAGGGAATAATGAGATTTATTATTCAATGGTGTTGTAAGGGCAACTCATCACTGTAGAGCATGCCAAGTAGTGCCATTTGTTATCTGTTATTTGATTCATTGCCTCGCTTTCGCACTAGCGGATGGAGTTCAATATTAACCACCCAAAATCGCTTGAAATAAACGTTATCATCAATTTTGTCGAAGACTATGCTATTCAAGCCAAGATAAATTTATTCCCATAAACCTTTCATACTCTCTTTAAAGTGAAATTTATAAGATTCAATAAAAACTTGTGTGAAATTGACACAACTAAATCATAATAATGGTTTTTCGGAATAAAACAGTGTAGACAAGCTTTTTTTATATGTGAATCCAACAAGCCTTTATTACCTACAAACGAATCCAATGTCATCTTGCTTTTCTTGAAGAAAAACTTTACCTGGAAAACTGATGTAAAATCGTAACTGTGTTAAATGAACGCTACTGAAAATGTTTTAATTTAACAGTCCTTGAAATTATGTGTTACTTGGGTTCAGTGGAGCGATAGTTGTTCACGCATTTTGTTTTTGTATACAAGTATAGTAATAGTATATTTTTTTAACAATTTGTTAAACTTTACTGTGAAACCTGACTGACATAAAAATCTGATAGTCTGACTAATTTATCAACACACAGCCAAAACGCTGATATTCCAATCATCAAACAGTGATTGAAACGATGAAAGAAAATGAAATAATAATTATAATAAAAGGTTAATATTAATTAAAATGTGCACAGTGTAAACTAAAGAAGTCTTGTTTTAGCATTAATGCGGCAAACAGACTTCAAATAAATAATAGATGCTTTTCTTTAAAAAAAATATAGGAAACCCATATTAGCTGATAAAGCAATTGCTCGCAAAATATAAATCTGCTTAAGATTTGACATGTTGATATTACTGTCTGGCGGAAAGCCAAAAAGTTTGAATTAACGATACTTTTTTTCTGCTCACATTCTTTCGGATCGAGGTTTTTTCGGAACATCGATAAACAGGCAATTCAAGTACGGCAAGGCGGTAATTCGTTGGCTTAGCGGAATTTTTCTTCTTTAACTCGAATCGCAAAGAAAGTTTAAGCCCACTGTGTCGCCTCTAACAGAAAAAATTAGTCGGGCTTTTTTTGTTTTGGTTTAAAATAAATGAATGGATCCGCTTCAGTGGCAGTTAAATCTACGAGGATTTTATTGGCTTTTATGTATACGACGTTTGCAAAATTTTTTCAACGCACATAGCAGTAATAAAATAGATAAAACTACTTTTATAGTTTAGGTACATAAACATTAACTTTTAGCTGAAGTGTCAGGGCGCGTATCCCAAAGGACATGGGTTCGATTCCTACAGCCGCGAAAAACTTTTCTTACTTACTTCTTTCTACAAATTTTATCGTGCACCCCAAGTTCTCACGTACTGACTAAGCACACAGTTAATACTGCTCGCGAAGGTCGAGCTAGATTAGAGTAAGTTGAAAATTGTACATATTTCTCATATATTTAAGATTTAAATTAGATTTTAGTTTTTGTGACGTGTAGTTTGCTGTTAGCCCGCTATTATATTATAACAATACCGAGAGCCAAGAAATGTATCCAGTAACGGATAAATAAATCCATATGAAATATGCACTAAACTCGTTACTGGATATGAAAAAAAACTTTTTTCACATAAAAATGTGGAGAAAGGATTAATATTGAAGCAGTTATTGCTATTTTAAGTCGCCCAGCTGCCAACGTACTCCAGTTTCAATGGTTTCAATAAAACAATAGTCGATTAATGGAAGGACAAACTTTATAAATAAAAGGTCCAAAGTATTTCTTCTAGTATGACGCCGCGCTGAATAAACTCTTGTCACGTAGTTAGTACTAAGTAGTTAATGACAACATGGAAAGTTTATGAAAAGGTACGTTGTGTCACAGTGCCTTCATAATTATTTAAGAAGAACGCTTAGATGCGCGTCTTGCTATTATTAGTAAGTGTTCTAGTCATTACAGCCGTGATGGCTCAGTGTCCGGGCGCTCGCTTTTAATTCAATATACTCGAGTAACCTAAATTGAAGTTCAGGCAAATCAATGCCAACAACTCCTTTGTTCAGCAGTGGGATTTGTACAGGCTGATACTTTTCTTCACTTTTTTAGGGTCCCGTACCCAAAGGGTAAAACAAGAACATATAACTAAGACCATTCTGCACTAAGGCAACGCGAGCAAACTTGGGTCTACATTCACCTCTTTACAGATTATTGACTACATACAACGCATTACATAATTCTAGTGTTAATGAGTCCCCTAAAAAAATTGATGAACTTATAAATGTTGTGAGAACCAGTAATAACGAGCTTGATATTGATATTTTTTCAAACAAATATTTTAAATTTAAAAAATATGTACGTGAGGCCCTTAATTGATTTAACTTTTTATGTTTATTTATGTTTGTAGTTATTTTTTCTTCTTTTGATCTTTTTTTTAATTCTTGATTAATTTTTTGGATTTACTTTTTTTGTTAACATTGATGCTGCAAATTTTCTTTGTACTCACTATCACTATTTGAGTTTTTATCCTATATTTAGTGTTGTTTTTTTTTCTCGCACAAATAGTTTTAAGTTCTTGTGTTGTTAAATTTAAAGCATAGTGGTTTGCACCTATAATTGAGATGGCACTCACCAAGCTTGTTGTTAATAACATTACCTATAAATTGTCTAAATTTAGTGTTCATCTTGTTGGTGTAACAAAAATAAATAAATAAATAAAGACTCTGCTGTCTGTCTGCCTGTCCGTCAGTCAAAAAACTAAATCTCATGAACCGTGATAGCTAGGTAGTTGAAATTTTCACAATGAATTTAAATTTCACAATTTGATGTATTTCTGTTGCCGCCATAACAACAATAAAACAACTAAAAAAACAGAATAAAAAAATTACGTGGAGCTCCAATACGATGGACCGCCCAATTTTCAAAAGTTTGTCAACGCATCTGTAACCCTCGGGTGTATGTGCACATGCCATGAGCGGCGGTATTCACTTAACATCAGGTGAACCGCCTGCTCGCTGGTCAACTTTTCACATAAAAAAGCTATAATTTTTTTTCTGCTTTTAGAGATAATAATAGGTACCCCTTCGTGCGTGAGTGCGGCTCGCACTTAGCCGGTTTTTTTCTAAATGTATAAAATACTAACAATACATACATATTTACAAAAATAAGATCCCGAAATTAGGACCGTCGAAAATATTTTAATCATCTAGTTAGTTAGAAGACCGAGGAAGTACCACGACCTTACAGTAGACTGGCGTCCGGAAGGTAAGGCCATTTTCAACCTTAAGAGGGTCTGTGGGCTCAGTGACTTAGTCATCGAGCCCCCACGTAAATCAGGTGTTGTGGCACAGTGCCACAACTGTCAACATTTTGGCCACACGGCCAATAACTGCTTCGCTCACCCAAGGTGCGTCAAATGCACCGGTGACCACGGCACAACCGAGTGCACGAGGCCGAAAGATTGCGCAGATCCACCGGACTGCGTAAACTGTCACACTACCGGCCATCCGGCTAGTTATAGAGGCTGCGCTAAGGTCCCGAAAACTCCCGCGAGAAAATCTCCCGCGAAGTCTACGTTGCCCAAACCCGCGCCCGTTAAATACATTCCCGCGCCCGTACCCGTCACAAACGCCTGGGCGAAACCCCAGGTGGCCGCGCAGGTAACCGCGCCGGTAATCCCGGTCGCCTCACGACCGATCGCGCAACAGCTGCCCGCCTCTCAAACGGCGCCGCGGCCGCAGGTGCAGCCAACTCCGTCAGTTTTCGCGGAAAACAAGGACGACCCATTCGCGCAAATCGCTAATATTTGCAGCTTACTTGATAGAATCAATAGGCAGGAACTCGCCGTATTGTCCGCTAAAATAGCGGCCGCCACATCTGGCCACGAGCGTCTTAGGGCAATTAGCTAACACAAAACGCTTGTGGAAGCCCTTTGGGCTTTTACGAGCCAACCGTAAAAAAAAAAACAATAGTCCGCGCAATAAAACCGCGCTCCGCCGCGTCGTTAATTAGACCCATAAAAACACCTTAATGGGAAGTACAACCGCAGGTAGAACAAAACCTCGGGCTCTGGTTGTTTCGTATTTCAACGCAAACGGCATAAAGGGTCAAAGGGATGAAATCGCGGAATTCCTTCGCGATTATAACGTAGATATTTTCCTAGGGCAAGAGACATTCTTGAAACCTAGTGTACGCGATCCCAGAATCGCAAATTACAATATTGTCCGCCACGACCGGTTAGCAAACCGTCTGGGAGGCACACTAATTTATTATAAACGGTCCTTGGACTGTTGCCCGCTCGACATTCCAGAGCTAAGTCAAATAGAGGCATCCGCGTGTAGGTTAGCGCTCACCGGCCACAGGCCGCTTGTACTAGTCTCAGCCTACCTCTCGGGGAATAGAACCCTACTTCAAAGCGACCTAGATACGCTTCTTAACTTAGGCCCTTCCGTGATAATTGCAGGAGATCTAAACTGCAAACACGGCTCATGGGACACCAACAGCATCCCAAATAACAACGGAAAGCATCTCTTTAGCTTATCCGATAACCTAAACTTTAGCATAGTCGCTCCCGCGACTCCCACTAGGTATCCTACGGTGGACAACTACCAACACGCATCACCGAGTGTCCTAGACATCATGTTATTCAGGGAGGTCTCGCTCGACATCGAGTCGATAGAGACAATCCATGAACTAGACTCAGATCACAGGCCCGTCCTGTGTAAACTGGGCCAGAACGCCGGCGCGGTCCCTTCGACCAAATCCGTAGTGGACTGGCATCGTCTTGAGGTCAAACTCAAGGCCTTGGACCCCCAGGACTTAGTAGACCTACCCGAGACGATAGCTACGTTCGATGACGCAAATCGAGCGATAGCGAGTCTCCGAGAAACTATTACTTCCGCAGTCGCAGACTCGGAACGGATGGTGAAACTGTCGGGCGACCGACGGTTTAACTTTCCGCCCGACCTAAGACTGCTAATTAGACAGAAAAATGCAGCCAAACGCGCCTTCGACCGATACCGATCGGAATCGAACCGAACCCTACTTCGACGCCTTCAGCTAGAAGTCAAAGATCGTGTATCGGAACACCGACATACAACGTGGGACAATCTCCTAGAGGACATCGAGCCATCGCACACCGCCTACTGGCGGTTGGCCCGCAGTCTGAAAGCAGACCCCCGCGAATCTCTACCGCCGTTAGATAGACCTAATAGCGCTTCAGTAGCCCTAGATGACTCCAAAAAAGCCGAATGCCTTGCGGACAACCTAGAGCAGCAATGTACGCCATCGCGCGAACACACCGATACAGTCCACCTAACGGAGGTGGACCGCGTAATCGAGACTAGGGCTGCGCTTCCACCGGAAGGCGAACCTTTAAATTCAGTGACCCCCGAAGAGGTCCAAGATATTATTAAAAATCTAAAACAGAAATCCGCCCCGGGACCAGATAATATCAGTAACAAAATTCTTAAAGCTCTCCCTGGGCCGCTTATCTGTTTACTGGCGACCATTTACAACACTTTACTCTCCAGTTGCTCCTTTCCCGACGACTGGAAAGAAGCCACGGTTATCGGCATTCGCAAGCCGAATAAACCAGCCAACCAGCCCTCTAGTTATCGTCCCATCAGCCTCCTCAGTTGCCTGGGGAAGCTCTACGAGCGGCTTTTATTAAACAGGCTCAATGAACACGTGTTTACCAACGGCCTTCTGCCGGCGGAACAATTCGGCTTTCGAGCTAGACATTCCTGTCCCGATCAACTATTCCGCCTAACGGAACATATCCTAAAAGGCCTAAATCACCCTAAACATATTAGTACAGGGGCTCTTTTCTTCGATGTCGCAAAAGCATTCGACAAGGTCTGGCACAACGGCTTGCTTTACAAGCTTTACACACTCAAAGTGCCAGATAGGCTCGTACACATCATCCGGGCCTTCCTGTGAAACCGCTCTTTTCGATATCGAGTTGAAGGCACCCTCTCCACAAGCCGCCGCCTCACGGCCGGCGTACCACAAGGCTCCTGCCTCTCACCTTTGCTCTTTACGCTCTACACGAGCGATATACCTAAAGACCCCCACGTCAATCTCGCGCTTTTCGCGGATGACACGGCGCTCTTTTATTCAGACCGCAACCTTAGACTACTAACCACTCGACTCCAAAGCGCCGCCGACCGCCTCGGCGACTGGTTCCGCAAATGGAGAATAGAAATAAATCCCGAAAAGAGTGTAGCGACTCACTTCACACGAAGTACTTACCCGTCACATCTTTATAATGGTCCTCGCCAATGCAGAAAGTTGGGGCAAATATCCCTTTATGGCCAACCGCTCCCCTGGGAGAAAAAGGTCAAATACTTAGGAGTCACTTTCGACTCGCGTATGTCATTTACTACGCACATTAATAACGTTCGTAATAGAGCCGCGTTCGTCTCCGGCCGGCTACACAATTTAACTAACGCTAAAAGTAAAATGCCCTTAAGGCACAAATTATTATTATATAAGACCTGCGTACGACCTATTATGTCCTACGCATGCATGATCTTCGCCCACACGCACCCTACTCGCTTGTACAAGCTGCAAATAGTACAAAATAAGTTCATCCGCCGTGCAACCGGTGCGCAGTAGTATCAAAGCAACGTCGATCTGCACAGCGATTGCAGACTCCCGACGATTCGCGAATATTTTAAAGACCTGACCAAACGGTTCTTCGATAGAGCCGAACATCATCCCAACCCTCTGGTGGTAAGCGCAGCAAATTACCAACCCGATACAAACGCGAACGTCAACAAGCGTCGCCCGCGAAACGTCCTCATCGACCCGGTCGAGGAAGGGGACTTAGATACGCCGGACCCACCGCCGGGGGTCCCGCCGGACAATACTACACCCACAGTTAGTGCAACAACAAACACACTAGTTCGCCCTCGCCTCCGAGCACGGCGAGACCAACACAACGCGTACACAAGGTATACCCCCGTTCCAGGGCGGTTCTCACCGCCCCCAGCCACCGATTAGCTAAAAACACAGTCGACGGCCATCGGGGTCTCGGTCCGCACCGCAACTTCGATGGCCCTTAGATGACATGTCGTAGTTAAACGCACGCATGAGCACATGCGCGGCCCTACCCACAGCGGAGGGCCCAAACCCGTGGGTTCTGGCTAGCCCACCGGTTCTGCGTCAGATGAAGCTTTAATAGTCTCGGGACTGAAAGCAAAAAAAAAAAAAAAAAAAAAAAAGTAGACTGGCGTGAAGTGAGTGTTATACTTCTGCGACGACGTTTCGTCTCGCAGCCCAATTTAGGTGGCAACGCCTAAGGGAGTTGAAAATGTCCGAACCGCCTATCAGATGAACCGCTAACGCGCTTGTCACCTTCTCACATACAAAAAGGCAAACTTTGTTAGAAAAATAATGTAATATTAAGGCAGTAGATAATTATTACTAATTGATGTTTTTCAAATTTAATTCATAATTCTTTTTAACCTTTATTGACCAAAAAAATGCCGTTTCTTAAAGAAACAAATTGTGAGTGACATTGGAATTCAAATACTCGTAGAGCGAACGGAATGGCCATTCTTTCCTTCATTATATCAGCTCGAGTAATCTATAGACACACGCAATATCGACATTCCCTTTTCTTGTACAAACAAGCATAATAGAACATGGCACTTGCCCATTACCTTAAAACGTATACCCATTTTTCCTTACAGCGAAGCCGACGTGGCCTTGTTTTTCTCTTATTGTTGGAATGTAAATATTTAAACAACTGAATCCTTTGATGGCGACGCTTTTGCATACTGTAGATATAAATGCGTACGTAAAAAAATGTAGGCTTAGTGAAAACTTAAAATTGGATATGTTGACATAATTAACACGTCCATAAATAATACTTTGGTTTAGAGATGGTGAAACCGCAGAAGCTAACCTTTAGTAGGTACGTAATTTGAAGCGGGATGAGGCGTTGGCTCGAGTTTTACATTAGGAACGTTGTTTAGCTCGCCGCCGTACGCAACCCAGTCCTGTCTTCCCATTCTAGATTGCATTAACACTGCTAGTTATTATATTAAAATAATCTAACAAAAATTTGCAGTTCTTTTTAATGTAATTAAAAAATATATGTATTATGCCACGTATGTATACGAAAATTATTCTGAATTTTAAATGAAAATTATTAATGAATCATTTTTCACATAAATAATGCATTGAATTTTTAATTCGTGTCTAAGAAGTGCATTATTTAATTGATAAGTCTTGGTTAACCGCAATAAGCAACAAATTATTATTTATTAATTGATGATAAAGATGTTTAAATCCGAATTTCAAACCAATTTTGTAGCAAATCAAGCGATACAATGCATAAAGAAGTCAAGAAATGCCCGAATACAATTTAACTATTTAGACGCACACATGTTATACAGATAGGATAAATCCTTGAGGTAATATGAAACAAAATACGAGTCCCCTTTGGGCAAAAAGTGTTTTAGTGTGTAACTTTGCAGAGAATCGCAAACAGAATCCGCCTAAGCTCTGCTACTGTGTATAAACTTCTTACATACATATTACAAAGGACTACTGAAAACTTTATGAGAGTCGATGGGTACTTGGTCTTACATGGTTGTTTTTACAGGAACTCGTATTTTATATTTCATTTAAAACTTCCCTAAACTACTGATTAACAATCTTGGGTTTGTTCGGCCTTTCACTTTAACTGTGGTAAGGCCACGCAACAGTGTTCGCTGTTGCACGAATGGGCACGTCCGTCCGGGTTAGTACCACGACCTCACAGAAGACCGGCGTAAAGTAGAAATGTTACACTTCTGCGTTTCGTCTGGTGAGTGAGGTAGCCGGGGCCTACTTCATTAAAAAGTAGCAACGCATCTGCAACCCTACGGGTGATGCATATGCTGCGGTTATCACTTAACATCAGGTGAACCGCCAGGTCGTTCGCCACTTTGTCACATTAAAAAAAAAATCTTTCACGTCATTAGCCCGAACGAGGAAGACAGATGCAGAAAATTATTAGGTTCTAAAACATACGTTCTGAGTAATTAATGGTAATCTATCACCGGACATGGAGTACAAAGGTAAGTTACACCTTTGTACTCCATGTCCATTGAAATAACAAATCATAAACTAAACTCAAAAAATTAAATACTCGTCGGCGTACGCCTCAAGGAATTTAATGCCGAATTCTTGATGCTGAACTCAATATTCGTCTTTTTACATTTCTAAATTTCTTTAAAAATTATGTTCTATTTACGAAAATTTAATTCGGGAAATGTTCTATAGAAATTCTTTTAACATAATCTTAATTACTACGTTACATCTGTTAAATCAATTAGTGGACATTTCTCATTGTCTCTACATCATTATTTCAGTAAATCAGGATTTGAGTAGACAGAGTGACCCGACAAACGGAATACATAATTAATCTGTCAAGAGGTATCGGCCTCCATTGAGCCCGACGTCAAAATGTGTCCGCTATGACTCAGAAAGCGATTGTATCTTCGAAAATAATCGTGCATATCAAAAGTATTATAAATATATCAGTTCATCATTTTACCTATAAAACATGCATATCAGATATTGCTTAAATGTGCCGATGTTTTCGCTTTCAATTAAAAATTTAATTTTACGCATAGGTTTGCCGACACTTCTTCGACTAAATAGAGTACATATAAAAGTAAGCTATAAATACACAACAATTTTTTTAAGAGTAGAAGAGGAGACGGGGTCTCGAAATATATATAGTACAATATTATACGGTTAGGAACTCATTTACTACTCCACATTTATGAACTTGAGAAATTTAAAACAATACTCATGAAAATGTCACATTTTTCTCAGTTTTACCCCAGTTTAAAACTGTAAACAAATGGCCAGCAACGCCCAATAAAATGCCACCGTAACAAATCTAAATATTCAATTGAAATCTAGGCAATAAATTGTTTCAGACTTTCAACGTATCGGTGCTAAATAAGATATTTTTTAGTTAGTAGTTTATACGTATAATGTAACGAGCTGTAATAGCTCACTGTCCGGGCACTGGCTTTTAATTAATAATTATACTCGAGCGGAGGTTCAGTAGATATACATCATGTGTTCAAGTTGCCACACACGGTACGAAAAAAAATCTAAAAATTGCTGTAAATATAAAAACTACTGATACTTATTCTTTAACAATATTAGGAGTTTATTGTCCTCAAGAAATGGTCACTTCCCTGTCAGTTGACTGAAAAAATACTTCTTCTTTTCCATTCTAATTTTAATGATGGGCGATTTAAATACTCATTATACGGCAATTTGATCAATGAGCTCAACGCCCTGGACCGAAAAGTCCCACAGAATGCATCATCCGAGATCGTCATTGATGAGGCTGTACCTGCCGCGGAAGCATGGTGGGAGGGGCTTTTTAAGCGCCCTCACCATGCACAATCGCGAGGTGTGCAGCCTCCGCAACTACTTTCTGGCGAGATCGGATGAGTCAATCTGTACGGACGTCATTAGTTGTGATAAAGGATACCCCTCTATCCTTAGCCAACGAGCAATGGCAGGACCCGGGAGTGCTGAGCGTTTTCGACCGGGAGGCCATATGGAAGGAGAAAGAGCTCCACGGGAGGTTCTACAAAGCTCTACACGAGCCTTTTGTAGATACTCTTGCCTCCCTTAACTGGCTACGTTTCTGTGACCTCTTTGGGGAAACCGAAGGTTTTGTCTGTGCGATACAGGATCAGATTATTAAGACGAACAACTATCGAAAATACATCCTAAGGGATGGCACCGTCGACATCTGTCGAGCTTGTCGCCATCCCGGGGAGTCGCATGTTATTTCCGGTTGTTCCATGCTTTCTAACTCTGAGTATCTGCATAGACACAACCTAGTAGCCAGAATCCTACACCAGGAGCTCGCTCTGAAATACGGCCTCGTGGATCGGAAACTGCCGTACTACATGTACTCTCCGGAGGCCGTGCTCGAAAATGACCGCGCCAGGCTCTATTGGGACCAGCCCATCATCACGGACAGGACGATTGTCGCGAACAAACCTGACATCGTGGTGATGGACCGGGCACAGTCGCGGGTATTTTTGGTCGACATTACCATTCCATATGACGAGAACCTCGTGAAAGCCTAAACAGATAAGAAGACAAAGTATCTGGACCTGGCTCACGAGGTGACCGACATGTGGGGTGGTATGCCGACCGAAATCATCCCGATAGTCGTGTCTGCGAATCGGTTAATCCCAGTCAGCCTCTCCGAACATCTGAGGCGACTGGGACTCCGGGACGGAACGCTCCAAGCTCAAATGCAGAAGGCGGTGCTCCTCGATACCGCCCGCATCATCCGCCGGTTTCTCTCCCTCTCAACTTAACCCTCGGCCGTTTGGTCTCCCCTGCCGAGGGCTTCCGTCTAGTTGGGTCCTATTTATTTATGTATTATATATAATATTTATATCTATATGTTTATTTTTATTCATAATATTTATTTTATATACAATACAATACAATATATTTTATATATGCAATATATATTTATATGTTTATTTTTTATCTATAAACCCAACCAGACGAGAAAACAAAGAAATATCCCCATAATAATAATAATAAAATATCTTTATTCATATAGACGCTTGCGCGTTCTTATGAAACGTCGAAATTTTACAAGGAAATTAATTAATATGTTCGTAAGTTACCACCGGTTCGGAAAGCAGTTTCTGTTGAGAAGAAACCGGCAAGAAACTCAACAGTTGCTCTTTTTTTAAAAGGTCAGTTTACAACATAATGTTACAGGTATAATAGTCTTGTCTTAGCCCACGTGAGTATCAACAGTATTAACCCCACACATTGGCGTCGTCAAGATATTCAGCAATAGTATAGTATGCTTTAGCCATAAGTTTACTTTTAACTTTTCGTTTAAATTCATCAAGTGGCAGACTTAATATCGACTGTGGGATTTTATTATACATGCGCACACTTTGCCCCATGAACGACCTGTTTACTTTTTGTAGACGAAACAATGGCGTAGTTAGTTTGTCCTTATTTCTAGTATTTAGTTTATGTCTGTCACTATTCTTTAGATAATTATTAATATTATGTTTAACATACAAAATATTACAATAAATATATTGAGACGCAACAGTGAGTATATTAATCTCTTTAAAAAGGTCTCTAAGTGTATTCCGGGCTCCGATGTTATAGATTGCTCAGACAGCTCTTTTTTGAAGAATAAATATAGAGTTTATATCAGATGCACTACCCCACAACAAAATGCCGTAAGACAAGATGCTATGGAAATAACTGAAATAAACAAGTCTGGCAGTGTCGACGTCTGATAGCTGCCTAACCTTCCTAATTGCAAAAACAGCGGAGCTTAACCTGTTCGCAAGCGATGATAGATGGGGACTCCATTGGAGCTTTGAATTCACTGTAATTCCCAAGAATACAGCGGACTCAACAGGATTAAGGGTTACACACTTCAACTTATCACAAGAACAATGTTCTATGGGGGTGCCCGCCGAGTCGGCCCTTAAATTTGAATTCGATTTGACGACTAATCTTAGAGCCAGCAATTTCTAAAACCTCTTCAGACATTTGAAACTGTTAAATTCATTACAACTTTTTAAATCGGGAAATTGGACGAATGTCCGTTATTCAGAAATTCAAAGGATACGGTGATAGTTTTAATCAAGATATTTTGCTTACAAAAATTAAAGAGATTTTTTCAGGCGATTTTCAAAAAATATCTTTCGATTGCTTGCAATTGCTTTGTGGTCGTAGAGCTGACATAAGTGAACAAGGACGTGATGCATTATTAAATTTACTATTTTTTTTTAAGTGAAAAGTTGCCAAACGACCAGACGGTTCACCTGATGGTAAGTGAATACCGCCGCCCATAGACATCTGCTACACCCGAGGGTTACAGATGCGTTGACAACCTTTTGAAAATTGAGCTCCGAAAAGGAAAAATTTTTAAAATCAAAACTTAAAAAGATAGTGACTGACTGTGACTCTTTGTTCAGTAAAGAGGAATTTTCGGAGTTTTTGAAAAATAACGGAAAATAACGGGCTCACATAGCATTTGCGACTCTAACAAACTGGACGGCGAAAATCTTGAGAGACCAGGGAATTCGAATCATACTTTTTCTCGACGACTTTTTAATAGTGGGTCAGGACAACTCAAAACTAGGGGATTGCTCCCCTAGTTTGGACTTAAAGTTTTGACTCAAGCTGTTCTCAGAACCCTACGAGAGTTAGGCTGGGTTGTCAACACCTCCAAATCGATTCTGGTCCCCCATAAATCATTGGAGTATCTAGGTCTAGTGTGGGATACGTGAAAGAACATAAAACGTTTGCCAGAAAAGAAAATTTGCCAGAAAGAAGTTGGTGAAACAGCAAAAAGCATCACTTCGCGAACTTCAGAGTTTCGTGGGGACCTTGAAGTTTACGCGGTTGGCCGTTCCTCAAAGGAGATTAAACTTCCGCTGTTTAAAGCTTTTAACACAATGCAATGGAATGCTTCGGAGAACGTCACTGAAGGAAGTCCCTCTTAACGACGCTAACGAACGATCAAGGAACTTAAATGAAAAAATGAATAAGACCATCCACCAGATAATTATTTATACTTCAAATGAATTCGTTTAGTAGAAAAACAATTATAATTTACAATTTTAAGAATAAGTTTATACAATAAGTATAAAAAAAACATTTTTTTTGTTTTTCTAACCTGTATGCACTTGGACAGTGTCAAATTTGAAAAAAATTAACGAAAACTATTCGAAAATATTTGAAAACAAAGAAGTTATCCAAATATTTATACAAAAATGTTTAAACAAAACAATAAACGGGTTAGAATTTTTCAAAGCTTTGACGTATCTGCAGAGCATTGTCAAGAAAAGGGTTAAACCTTCCTGAAAATAAACTCCTCATTTAGTTATTTTACAAAAAATTACTAAAGTTTTAGAATGATTCGTATTTATATTTTTCGTCCATATCCATATTCTTTGTATGTTTATTTAAGTCTTATTAAAATTACTTGCAATCTTCTTCTTAAAATCTTTTAACTAAATAAACATAAGCACATAGAAATATTACATACAAATGTGAAATGAATAAAAACCTTGTAAAAGAAAAGAAAGAGATCAACTTCTAGAACTAGGGGTCTCATTGTAATTTTCCACCCCGGGCCTCTGCAGGGCTTAGTCCGCCACTGGTTCTAATAAAGAATTATGACTACGATATCGGTTTATGGTAGGCTATTATAGGGGAATACAAGGAATTTTGGCTTTTATGTTACCAAGTTTAGGATGAAATGAAGTGTCATTTTGCTAATAACTATCGCGATTGGCTTTGTTATAAAGCCCGATTTACATTGGGCAAATGTTTAGGGAAGTAGACGATTACAGTGAGTAAGTACAGTGGTGTAAACCATCGAAGAGTAGCGAGTCAACTTGCCTTGCAAGCTGCCTTGAAACTTGACTCAATTAGAATCTTTCCTGCACTCTTCACCCCTCGCGCGTCCGCTGAGCACCCACACTATATTAATACAGTGGCCGGCAACAGGCAAAAAATTTACACGTATTTTTTTGATGTTGCTCGTCCATTTCAACTTAGAAATGTTACTGGGCTTGCTGTAGTGTAAACAGCTACTTGTTCGGTGCGCACCACTGGCCACTGTACTTTTACTCGCTACGCGCCTCTATCCGTGACCAATGTAAAAAAAAGGCTTCACAAATTTAAATTAATTCACAATTTTCAATAAACCGAAGTTTAGAAAATTTCGGTTACTTTTTATCACTTTTGCTGTAACCGTATCCTGTGCTTGTACAAAGTAATTTGAAAGGCATTTTTTTGTGATAAGAATAAGGGAAAATACGAAAGCATTATTGCGATTGGAAAATTGCGTCTCCTGCATCCCAAGCTAAACTTGCGCCTTAGTAGCACAGCAGCCATCTGATGTCACTGATTACCACTGATGACGTTGACGGCGAAAAAACATACTTACGTATAAAACTGTAACGTAAAGTTCATTTGTAAAGGTCACAAAGCATATGAATGGGTTGAATGAATTTAAAAGAGATAAAACACACTGTTAGAAGGAGAGATTGTAATGCGACGAATCAAAAAGTCTCTGAATGAATGAATCAGTCAGTTGTAGTTGTATAGGATGTAACAAATTCTGTTTCTTTTTTATTTAATTAGTTTGTTTGAAAAATATATATAATTTTTTTAATTATGGATTTTTTAACGTTTTATAGTTTTTATGCTTATTGGCAAGTAGTGTTAGAAGTGTGTTCATTATAGGCGCGGTTGTAACGACACGCTGTATATTATAGCGGTTTTTTGGTGTTGGGGCTACTTGAGGCTTCAGCAGTTGAAATTCGGCTACATTATGCTACCAATGCCGGAAAAAATGGCTACATCAGACCCAGAGTAGGATTTCTAGTAGTACTATGATTATAGTGTTTATACTGTAGTTTTATGCTTCATAGTATATACTATCTATATATAAGGATAGTACGAAAAATTACTTTAGTTTTACTACTTTACCTAAATGACCAACATATACCATTCACTGCAATCCAACATTAAAAGAAGTTCTTTGGGTTGTAATCACGTAGTATTGTAATGCTAATTCTATCGAAGAATACAAATTAACCACTACAACACATACAATTAAACAATTTAACCACTTGTTTAAAATCATTGTTTATTATTACCATAGATTATAAATAGTCCATTAACAATTAACGGGGACTTACCGTGAGTTACTTTTTTTATCGATACTCCGCTTTCTCAAACAGTCACTTTGCACATTACACTCAATAAAGTAGGTAACAGACTTCATAGTTGTCCAATAATACGATTAATTTATTATTTTTTTTTGGTACGGCCATTCCAACACCTATCCTTTTAAGTTTTTGGTACTATCTTTTTTACCGCACCTAAATCCTACCCTGATCAGGCCCTAGCCATATATTGTTGTTTATGGCAACATTGTCTATATAACCTGCATTACAATTACATGCGTTATAATTATTTTTCTGAAACTTAGATAAAAACATTTGTATAAAATGGTCTCTGTAAAGCCTATATTAAAAACAAAAAACAGAGTTACCAAACAGAAACAAAAAAAAAAGCTTAACATTAAAAAAGCTAAGAACAAAGTTAACAAGGCCCTAGAAAATATCTGTGAAACCATTATCAATCCAGAACCTGCACCAAAACAAACCTCCAAGAAAGTAAAGTATGTGATGCCATCAGTATATATTACGGATAATATCATTGAATCGTGTTTGAATGCCCTTCTGAAATTAACAACACACCATAGTAAAAAAAATTCAATATTTGGCGTTGAAATACCAATTTTTGCAGAAATACGTTGTTTGAAAATACCTAGCTGTAAAGGAAACATTAAGTTGTAAGTCATTAATTTAATTTTGTAAGTTAACACGTAAGGTATTACTTTCATATAATTTATCTTTGTTCTTATTGTAGTACATTACCACACAGTACAGTTCCGTCAACGGGAGAAATTTGTCTTATTACTCCAGATTTAAAAAAAGGGAAAAAGATTGATCATGAACCAACAATTGATCATTGGCAAGAGTTACTTAAAGAAGCTGGAGTTAAGGAAGTAAGTAATTCAACATAGGTTTATGGTAAATGTTTTTTTTTTACTAGAGAAATATAGTTTTTAAGTGATATTTTGTAGATAAATTAATTTTATTGATTTTTCTTAATTTAATGACGATAAAAGTTTTATTCACAATGTGCACTATTCATAGAAATACAAGAAATTGTTATTTGAACAATAATCTAAAAAAATAAACGGTTTATGATGTAACTTAAAAAGTATAAAGTATAATTAAATGATAAAATTTCAAGTAGTTTAAACACGATTAATGTTACAGATTAAAACAGTTTTGCCATTAAGGCAACTAAAAGTTGAATATGACCAATTTGAATTAAAACGAAGACTTCTAACACAACATGATTTTATAATGGTTGATACAAGAATATTGAACCATGCTTCCCATTTACTTGGGAAGATGTTTTTCAAAAAGCACAATATGTTGATTCCAATAAAGTTGAATGAAAAAAGAAATATCAAACAAAGCATTGATATTGGGCTGAGGACTGCAATGTTACGTTTTAATGAAGGTCACATTTCAACAATTCTTGTGGGTCATTCCAACATGCCACTAAAGGATTTACAAGAAAATATTGTGTCACTGATAAACCAATTCAAGACTAGATATCCTGGTGGTGAAGCCAATATCCGAGCAATAAATTTGAAATTACCTCTGTCTCTATCTTTGCCTTTATATCTCACTCTAAGTAAGTATCACAGATGCTAATATTTCAGTTCCAGTCCCTTTACAGATTTAAAAAAATGTATTTCCCTATATTTATAGGATCATCAAATACTGTAGGACATCAAAAATTAACACACCAAAAGCCTAAAAACTTTACTGTATTGGAGGGAGAATTATCAACTATTCCAGATAGTACAGTCACAGTAGCTCCTGATGGAACCGTACATCTAAAAAGACACAAAAATAAGTCAGAAAAAGGGTATGTTTCCATAATTTTATTTTTATATTAGAAAATTTGTTTTTGTAAGATGATTAATAACTTTAACAATTAACATTATTACAGGAATACTGTGGAAGAAGAAGAAGTAATTGAAAGTGACAAAGAGAGTGGCTCCACAAGTGGGGGAGATTAAAAGTTTATTCAATATATTGAGAGAATAAAAGAAATACTTGTTTTATTAATAATATAATTCAATCAACTGGGAACAGTTAATACAACATACTTTCATATATTTAGCAACCAACATCATTTATTAAATATTACAAAATTTCACTTAATAAAGAAGATTTTCCAGACTCATCTAGTGCTGTACTAGTAGATATCTTTGGAATTATACTGATTTGCATTTTAACTGGCCACACTTTTTTGAATTTTTTGAAATTTTTTATCTTACTGTCATCCAATGATATTTCATAAGGTTCTTTTTTAACAATTAAATCATTCCTTAAATTTAATGTAGTAGATCCTAAGTCAAGATCATTTAATTTTCCATCTAACTCTGTGACATCTTCAGTTTTTATGTTCACATTTCTAACTGCATTGTATTCCATTTTTAAATTATTTTGTAATAACTCTTCTACTTTAATACCTCTTAAAGCACTTATATCAAACTTATCATCTGTACTAATACTTGTTTTTCTGATTTCTCTTGTAATATTTGATTCTGTATATATATCTGTTTTATCATGATTAATTGCTTTCAATAATTTTGTAGGTTTTGGATTATCCTCAACAAAATTAAACAAATTGTCATCCTCATTTTCTATTAATACTTGTTTTCGCTTTAGTAGTTTTGTTAAATTCAATTTATTTTTTCCACCTTCAACAGAAGTGACTCTTGAAGTTGATTCCATGAAATCAAAGATATTATTGTCATTATTAGTACTCTCTAAGGCTATTTTCTTAGATGGATTATTAAAATTTTCAGTATCATCACATGCCCTTTTGAATGTATTAACCTCATTATTACTTGCTTTTTCTTTTTCAACATCCAATTTCTTATTTGGGTTAATTGCATTCTCAGTATTGTCTTCATCATCCCACTTTCGTTTGAAAGATATATTATCATTATTATTTGTTTTTGGGACATGGGTAGGGTCAATTTTGGTAATTAAACTTTCATTGATCAGTACATTTTCTTTCTTCAGAATATTAGGAATAGGCTCTTCAGATTCATGTGCTAATATATTTGTTTGCTTCACACCTATATCAGAAGTCTGTTTGATCACTTCGGAAGAAAAATGGAAATCTGGATTACAATATTTATTGAGTGAACAGTACAGTACTGCTAAGCCTATTTCAGCATCAGCCACAACTCTTTTACCTTTACTTTTTAGGTATATTAATATTTCATTTATTTGATTTTTTTGCATTTGTGTTTCTTGACTTGTAGATGTTAAATTATATTGTATAATGATGATATTTTCATCACAAAGCATGGACTTAGTCATCTTAGATTCACTAAGCAATAATATTGATGCTGAACTATTCACCAGAATATTCTTATACATTTCTAGTTGTCTTCTTGAAAAGAAAATGACAGTTTTTCCAGCAAAGAGTGTCTTCCTGTTGCTATTAGGTAAAAAGGAAACCATTTCTTTATTAAGTGTAGATTCTACTACTTGTGGAATATAGTTTTTAGGATCCGGTAAGATTGCACAATCCATTACAGATTCAATACACTTTCTCCAAAACTCGGTTGTTACAATATAGGCACCTTGCACCAAAGCTAAAACTACTTTTATAGTCAAAGTAATAGTGGGCATAGTTAAATATGCACATGAATCGTCCCATTCACTCTTCAATGACCCTCCAAGTTTGTCTAAATTGACTTTTAAGCTCTGAAGATTCTCACCTTTCAAAGTTGATGAACAAGAAGTAAAGTTTATAAAATGAACTTTCCATTCACTATTCATTTTACCGAATTTAACAATGGCACCAACATCAATTTTTTGTTTTATATTACATTCTAACTTTTCAGAGGTATTGTTTACAAAAGTACCATATTTGGACCCTAAATCTTGTAAATATAACATATTCTCGGAAACTGATAAAGATGCATGTTTTCTACTTAAAGACGCATCATCTGGTATGGCAAAATTACAATATTGTGAATCAACACTTCTACCAATAATAATTTCTTTTTGAGGTAAAATGTAAATTATTCTAGCATCGTGTTGGGACGTCAAAAACCACATTTTTAGTAAATGTTACAGATAAATTTCAAAAATTATAACGAAAAAGCTAAACTCCGCACCGTAAGTATCTTACTAATACATACTAGATGCTATTATACTATTGGTCTAATGGTTTAAGTAAATAATATGCGTAATAGTTGTCACTTGTCAATGTCATGTCATTAAGAAGATCCTGGATCCGAATCATCCGAAAGAAAAATTGCAATGTTTAATAAAAATGAACATTGCCAACATAAATTTTAAAGTTTTTTATAGTGCTAATCTCTGCACTTAAGATTGTGATCTTTTCGTAATTTTTCTATATGTTTTAATCTTTTCGTACTTTTTCTACATGTTTTAATGTTCAATTGCCAACATAGCTTTATCGGATTGCTTTCTTTTTTCGGCCAAATCAGGAAAAAAAAAATGAGCTAGTGCGCAATGACGTCCGCCCCAGTTGCCAAGGTAATGGCATCGGTGTCCAGTGATCGTGAAACTTACTACCCAACCCTTTCCACACAAAAAACAAACATTACTATGACGCCGTCTACTCCGTTACATCTTCGCGACCCCTGTTATCGAAAGATGGACAATCAACTAACTAGGGGAGGCACGACACGATCCGAGGGTCCCTCAGACTAATGTTGGAATCGTGACTTAACCGCCATCGATAAATTAACCTACCCAGAGGCTTCTTCTTACTTCTTTTGGGTCTCTGGGTAGGCCCAAAGAAAGTAATAAGATTGATATCGCGACTTAACCACGAGATATACTAACGACCAACGATCGGTTAAGGGAAAATTAAATTACGCAAACATTTAACATACAAAAACAACTAACAATAATTAATCCAGTGGCGGATTTGCCCTAAGGCCCAATAGGCTCGGGCCTAGGGCGGTTACATATTAGGGGTGAACAATCGTGACAAAATATTCACTGATGATCATTGGCGTATCTAGAATTATTTTTCAGGGTGGGATTCTGGGGATTCTTACTACAAAAAAATTGAACACTATGCGTCGCATTAAAAAATTAACAGTTCGTTGTCGTTAATAATTTTTCATTAAAAACTAAGTACGTAAATAGATTTCTCCGCTGTAGATAATTATTTAATTTAAACTATTTTTTAAGAAGTTTCTTAGGTATCCAGCCAAGAATTTCGCATCAGTAACCCAAAAATCCTGGGGTGGGCATGGCCCACCCGGCCCCCCTGTTATAGACGCCTATGCTGATGATAAAAAGATATATGATGGGCTCTGAGTCGGTTGGAACTTACTACATGGGCTGGAGCCTAGGGCGGCCAAGACTATAAATTCGACACTGTCATCAGTGGACGTTAACACGTTCGACCCTCTGTCATCTTGTCCCAGTGAGGAATCAACATTTTTATTGCACCAGTTAATGTACCGAACAGTGTTTTACATTTATAGGTGCGGGATGGATTTCAGAAACATTCATCCAATGGATTTGAATGGGTGTCGTTTCTTTTAAAATGTTTTACGAAGCGTTATTCTTTAATGAAATTGGATGGAGTTATTTTTAGATGGCGATGCAATTCAGCGTTCTGGATATACCATAGGGAGAGTTGCGAGACGCGTCGGGGAAAGAGACAATCTTTGTGCAACACTGAATATTTTTAATAGATATAATTATACGCCTACAAAGTCACCGGAAAAAGTGTTTCAAACATAATGGTAGCACACATTCACACTTTTCGTTCATCATAACTTTCTCACTCATGTCATATAATAAAACCGGCCTAGTGCGAGCCGGACTCATGTACGAAGGCTTCCATACCATTATCTATAAAAACTGCAAAAAAATTATGTCTATAGTATGCGAGTCTCTTTGAAATATTTTTTTATTCTGTTTTTTAATATTTGTTATCATAGCGGGGTTTTTTTAGGTTTCCGTACCCTAAAATGGAAAGCGTTATTAAAGCAAAAAGAAAAAAAGCGACGGCAACTGTTTACCACTTTAACGTAAGCATAAACAAATATTACTCAGGAAACCAATCATGGCACGTTTGCCGAAGACTTATCAAATTCCTAGGTAAAGAAACAGAATGTGCAACTCTCGATAGTCCGCAATTTTATATAAAAGTGAACATTTTGAAAGTAATCAATAATATAAATGGACCTTTTATACTTTTCATATTGGTGAAAAATATTATACAAAGCAAAAAATACCGTCAAACGGGGTGAATAGGAATCGAGGGGTGAATAGGGATAAAATCGGGATTGAAATAATCGTGGTATTAACTCTGAATATCTACTAACCATAGCCTATAAAATGTCAAAAATGTATGGTAGAATAGTTACTTTTTGAACTGGCAGCATTTATTTGACATGAAGTTAGGAATAAATTGTCAAAACAACATTCTGAAGTACTCCAGGGGGGGCTCACCTCTAGCAATGTCAAATTTTATGTTCGACAGCGACATCTGGAGTTTGGTGGAAACAATAAAAGCTTAGCCGCCATTTTGTCCTATCTAGAGCTTGTCAAACTTCATTCATTATCAATCATCTTCTGCTGCATTCGTGTTGTTGATGTTTGATGCATTTAGAGGGTTAACTTTTGGTTAACTGTAACTCAGTAAAATTTTGTTATTATGTTAAAACCGTCATCTTTCTGTTTGTAATTAATATTCTTGTTTATCGTTACATTGTTTTGTTGTTCATAATTGGGAATTTTGTTGAACTTCGTTCTATTGTTAAGATGAGTGGACCTCCGAAAAAATATTGTATTTTTGGTTGTGATGCTTTAGGTGAGGCTTTCAACCATCATTATTTCAAAATACCTATTTATACATTAATATATGTTTATGGCATGATATAATGCGGAATACCATTAAATAAAACTCACAAATGTGCTCACTATTAATTGTATTTACATTAGAAGAACTTTAGATATGTTCACAATATTTTCACCCTTAAAATAATGTTATTGTTAACAAAGCAAATAGACCGTTGTCTTCTCAGCGGCGAGTCTCGAGGCAGAGGTAACTCCCCGGTCGCCGACCAATCAGAGGCGACTCGTTTGCAAACCGCGAGTCGCGCGCTTTTGCGCGCTAAATTTAAAATAGACGCGGCGGTTGTTTTCATCCGCCACATGTTCTTTATACTAATTAAATGTTTCCTATTTAAGTTGCACACGGTGTACCCCAACATCGATTTCCAAATCCTGAGAAGCGTATTGGAGACAAACATACAGAAACTGATCCTAAGAAAATATATGCTAATAAAAGGTTATGTGATAACCATTTTGATTCAATGTATAAGACTACCGGAGGTCGTCTTAGTTGGTCAACAATCAATACCAACCATTAATTTGAATCGTAAGTGAAATTTGATTCTTTTTCTTCTTCTTCTAAGGCAGTTGACGGTCCATATGATATCGTGACAATAATGATAAAGAAACAAATGGTTTGAAATATTTAAAACATTTTTGTAAATATTGTAATATGTAACGTTGATTTTTGTTATTAAATAATTCTGACTTTCTATTTGTTTGTGCCATTAAAACTTTTTTTTAAAATTTTGACATTAAAAGTCTACTAACTTTATAAATTTTAAATAATTGCAAACATCTATTGGCTCAGTAAATTGATGTTGGCCCATAACAAGGTTGCTATAGGCCTTCTTAGGCATAACCGTATTGTAAATCCGAAACCCTAACAAAATCCAATATAAAAGTTCCAGATAATTTTGGGTGGATAATTTTGGGTTAATATTGGATGGGTACGACAACACACTACGACAGGTTTTTACCTGGCCAAGCCAGCACTAGCTGAATCTCATACATCTGTATGTCAGTTTCTCTTGAACAGGTTGTACTATATGAGATGAACTATAGTATTGTGTTCTAAGTCTGCGTAAACTAGTAACTATGATATCAACTATAAAATAAATAAAAATATTTTAATGTTATTTTGCAGGTATGCAGCAATCACTATTAACATTTGTTGAAATTGACCACAGTTACTCCTGGCCAAGAAGAGAATATTCACAATCTAAACCTTTGGCTAATATATTCCTGGAACTTCTCTATGTAAAGTGTCACTAGGTGGTGGCCCCACTGAATGTCAAATGCCATCTAGTTCTACAACTTCAAATAAATAGAACCATTGTGATCAAAAATCTTCAAATGATTTTTGTGCAGGTAATACAATTTTCTATATTTATTTCTTAAAAAGAATAAGTTTACAAGTTTCTAGGAATTATAATTATGTATGGTAATTGTTAACAATAGAGGCAGACATGTTTTAAAAAAAAGATATTTTTAATCAATAGTGAAACTAGCCAAACTATAATTATGAAGTAGAAATAACCGAAGGTACTTAGATATTGCAAAACAATTACTTAAGATATAAAAATGAATTTGAGATTAGCCTAGGCAAAGAAATAACTTATTTATTTATATAATAATGTAAGATAAGTGACAAATTTGGTTATAGTGTTAAAATATTTTAAATTTTAAATTTTTTTTAACCATATATTTTAATTATATTTGACAAACTAATACACAATACAATCGGTGTTACAAATCTTGATTGGTCATCGTAGATTTAGAGAAAATAAGTTGTTAAAAGATGGAGACACAGAAAAGATAGTTAATCAATCCTATAAGGGTTCTATTTTTTGTATGTAAAATTGCCATCAACCAACCACTCCACTAATTGTGACTTTTCTAGTGCTTATGTAAATGCATCACCTTAGTTTCCATGAATTCAATTTGTCACAGATATGGTTAATAAATAATCTTCATAGCTGGATACTTGTTACATGTTAATACATATAAAAACATCTCAGTCAAATCTTAATTCTATTTAAATGTATTAATTCTTGATATAATCTTTCAGATAAAATGTTCGAGTATCTGCAGAAAATGTCTAAGACTTGGTGTGCAAGAAAAGTAAGAAAGATGCAAAGTGAAATAAAAACAATGCACCAACAAGTCAAGTCTAAAGTCACTTCTTAGGCAGGTACAGAAGTCATCATTAAAAAGTGATTTTGAAAAATTATCTCAGAACATGTCGGAGTCAGCAAAGCTATTTACCAGGATGCAATTCATGGGAGGACTGAAGAAAAAAAGGGTGTAGATTCACTCTTGACATCAAAATATTGACTCTCTCTTTGTACAAGAAAAGCCCTAAAAGTTACAAATTAATGTGTAAGCATTTCACTTTACCATCAAAAAAAATATTAAAATTATATATATTACAAAATATATAAATTTATATAATTAAAGTGATGGGGAGAAAATTGAAAAATCGGTACCAACTGTAAATAATTTAATGAGAACAATCATCAAACATCATCGAACAACATTGTGGCAATTATTGTTTAAAAAATATTCCTTTGACGCCATACTAACACGCAATTTTAATCAAGACCCACTCGAAAACTTCTTTGGCAGTATTCGCAGTTTGGGTGCTCGGAATATTGCACCTAACTGTTTGGGAGCATTTAAAATACTTTTATTAAATAATTTCAGTAGCAATCACTCTATTCATTCAAATTGTGAAAGAGATTTAATCAATTGTTTGCAGCCACTCTCTTTTTTTAAGAATAAAGAATTTAATAAGGCTCCCTTTAAATCCCAAAATATTGTTATTGATCAGCCTCTGACTATTATGCAAAGAACAAGAAATGTTTTAGATTCCGGGACTGATCAGAGAACTTATGTCTATGGGTGGGCCTTGATGAAATGTTTACAAAAAGTAGTCAAAGGATGCAAAAAATGTAAGGACAAATTACTAAGCCATACTGGCAATGGATTGTATAAATATATTAAGGCCAAAGAATAAAGTCAAAATAAAAAATGGCTCTGCTATTCATCTGAATGCTTAGTGGCTTGTTTTCAAGAAATACAATAAATAACAATTGCATTTTTAAATGATGATTGTCATAAAAATATATAAAAGAAAGCTTTCATCTCTCATTTTTACTTATTTTGCCTTCATGGATTGTGAAACTCATAAAGAAAATTTAAAGAAATGTTTTATTGATTATTGAATTTCCATTAATATAATTGTTTATAGTTGGTGCAGATCTGTAAATAGAATACTAGAAGGAAAACTTGTTTATAATGGAAACAATAGAATTACTGTTCTAAAGATAAAATAAAAATATTTATTTAATTTTGCACTATAGTTATTTTTCCCCATTATGTTCAAACCCCAATTACAAGAACAGATTTAAACTTGTTGTCATGGTTGTAATAGAAAAAATGTCCACATCTTCTATATAAATGAAAATTTTCAGTCAATGTAATATAAACAATAACAATTTTTTCCTAGAACCCAATAGTACTTCTAAAATGCGTATTGTGTTCCAATTTGAGAAAACTTCCAGGATAAAGCTAAGGGGGGGCCATTTCTTAAAAATGGAAAGAAAATATCCTTTGCTTTGCTACCTATAGTAGACAATTTCAATTATTAAGCATATTTAAAAAAATCCGTACCAGTTATTAAAATATCTTAAAAACCTTGTGTTATAGTCTTTACTAAAGAAATAAGCATTTCATTTTGGTTTGGTGAATAGGAAATCACATAATATAGAGGCATATAATATGTATTGGTAGGCATAATAAGTATACACACACATTGGCCTAAAAACTGTCAATGTTTGTATAGATGAAGTTACTCAACCAAACTCCAGGCGGCAGCACTTTCCATAGATCCAATTTTTATCATAGAGTTGCCACTCTTTCTCCTATATATAACTTTACTCTTTGAGTTACTCGTTGGTATTACCTGGATTTAGTGTCTTATCTTTTTATCAAGTTATATTGTTTTTGCGGTTGTATTGGTATCAAAACAACTTTAGGCGAGGTTCGTGTTTATTCTAGAATCTGTTGAACGCAATCTAAGTACTATTGAAAGACTACTTTAATCATAAAATTATATTTTATTATGACTAATATTTATTAACATTTTAAGAGGTTTTTCGGTACGCGTCAGGGGTTTTTAGGCACGACTGGAGGGTCAATTGGGACGGGATATTGATTAAATAGGGACGATGCAGTGTGTCAAGAGACAGTAAAGGGACTATAGGGACAGGGCTGCCACTTGATTTAGAAATAATTTACACGATTTATTTTCGATCAAACTATTAATATATTTTTTTTACATTCTCTATAATTGGAAAAAGACCGATGGGAGAATGCAGGCTATTGTATCCAAAAATATATTTCCGTCGCTTCTTAAAATGCTAATGAAAGAGATAGAATGCAACACCCATAAAAATATTATAGCAGGGTTTAAAAAATGCGGCATATGTCCAATGAATAGAAATAAGGTTTTAGATAGACTTCCAGGAATAAATCCAGAAGCTGTCTATTACATTTTTTTTTACTTTGGGATTATTTTTACGAATGGAATGGATACGAATTACTGTGTACTTGTCGTGTTGCCTTAATCAAATTCTTTTCTTTGATTACGTACGATTGCAACTCATTTTCCACACTTTATGTAAGAAACCATATACTGAAAACAGTTAGAGTAAATAATTACATATTCTATTATAACATTTGAGTAATAACGATAGACAACTTTTAACAATGGACATTATTTTGAATGTTTAGTTTTGTATTAACATGTGACAACACTGTTCCTATGAATAGATTATTAGACGTAACCATCAGTTTCCATGGCAACCAGTGACTAACAGTAAACAGTGGACAGTGTCATGTGTCACTGTCAGTCAGTAGTATATTGCTGAGTGCCCACGGCATGGAATCTCTATATACAAAAGTACTCTGTGGTTCATTCGTTGTATGAAGATTCCCGTCTGAAGCATATCCATATCATCTTAGTAGTCTGTGCTGAGTGCACTCAGTAGTATAATGTAATAATTTATTTACATACAGCCTGTTGTAAAACGTAGCAGAGATACATGCTCTTTACGTCTTCTTTTAAATGTAATCTCTGGCACTAGTACTTTGTTTCGTTTTGCTTAAAATTAAATATACAAACGACGCCATGGACTTATATTAACAATAACCGTTTCATTTATTACTATTAAAATACATTTAAACATAACAATATGACTCTATATATTGATAAGAAGTTGATTTTTTCTGACACAAACGTAGTCTCGACAATTGGATCGTGGCACCCATCTCTACCGCTTTTGGCTATTGGTTCATACAATCAGGAGAAGGGTGGATTTGTGACCATATTTCAAGAGAACGTATGACTTCCATAAATTTTTGTCTAGGTGCGTCGTATTTTACCTTTATATAATTATTAATTCAAATTACAGGGACAAGCATTAGAAGGTTGTGATTGGCCAACTCTTTTGTCTAACCAGGTCACTGCTTTGGCCTGGCATCCTACAAGAAAATTACTTGTTGTTGGTTGGGATGGTGGAGAATTATATATATGGCTGGAATATTCTTGGGCGAGACTGGAAGCACCTCATAGTACTGCTTTAACTTCTATAAACTTTAGCTCTGGTGGAGGAAGGTTGATTGCATCTGATGCTGCTGGTTCTTTGTCAGGCTGGCAGTCGAGCTCTGGTGCCCCATTAACAGCTTTCCATCAGCAGCTAAGTGATGTTATCACACACATAAAATTTTGTTCTCCACATACTAGTTCTGAATCCTCTATTAGAGGCCTAGCAAGAGCTGCAGTTGCTGGTGATGAGAATGCTTTGGATGCTTTAGCCGCCTGGAGACCCAGAACAACTGCTAGAATAAGAGAAGGCTTACAGCCAGACAACCATGCATGCTATGCTGCTCAAGACAGTGGCATTATTTTGTATATTGATCATGCAGGTACCTGTTCAGAAATATTTAATTCTCCAGGCAATGTTGTATTCATGGATATAATTAGTATGATGTATCTTCTTATAGCTTGGGAATCTGGGGGAGCACTTAGTTTAACTAGGTTTATTATATCCAATAATGGTTCTTTAACAACAGATACACATGTCAGAATGACATCTAGGAATGGACAATGTGTGGTATTATCTGGCAATTTTTGTGTTGCTGTTATTACAGGAGATAACTTGATACGCATTTGGGACAGTGAAACAGGCGACAATGATGTGCTGCCCAATGATAATGATGACACTGTACAAGGGGATGTGTTCACAAGCATTAGTTATTGTAACTTAAGGGATACACTTTGTTGTGGTACATCACAGGGGTATTTGTATCTCTGGAGACGTGATCATAGAAATAATTGGCAGCTTATTAGTAGCACTTCAGTAAAAGGAACAGTGAAAGAAGTATGTTGGGGTTCAGAAGGATTAATGAATCCATTATTGTATGTAAATTGTATTACAAATGCATTTATTCTTCGTGAACAACATGTTTGTTGGGGATATTCCCACAACATGTGGATGGTCCAAAAGTCAGCAAATGAATTAGGAATAACTGACAAAAATAGTGCAACATCAAGTATTAATTCTTCAATAACAGTAAAGGCTTTTGTATATAAAGAAAATTATATTGCTATAGGAGATGGTAATGAGGTTCAGGTAAGAATTATTACTTACCATAAAACATTTGATGGTTAGATGACCAACAATTTCAAATTTAGGTATAGCATAAATAACTTTTTCCATGATTTCTATTGTCCATCTATGTTACTTATTCAATATTGTACAGGCTTACAACTTTGCTTAACACATGCTATTTTAAATCTGTAATTGCCTTAGTATGATGGGTATTTATCATTGTTGTAATATTTTATTTAAAAATTACTTTCCCTTTTCAAAATGATTCATTTGGAAAATAAATTAAAAAAACAGTTTTATTTTATTTAAAATCTTGCAGATTTGGATGTCCAACAAGGAAAGTGAAATTAAATTTTCCCTAGTGCGCACTTTCATTTGGAAAACAGATGTCCTTATATTATATCATGATATACTAGTTGGCATTGTCAACCCACATGTTGAATGTTACAATTTATTAGGGAATAAGTTGGGAATACTACCTAGCAGTGAAGGGGAAGGTGAGCCAATTGGAATTTCAAACACTAACAAATTTATTGTTATATCAACCATTGATGGGACTCTCAAATTGGCTGAAATAACAAAAAAGGGTTTAAGAATGCCCTATCCCCCGAAAAATTGTTATCAAATTCTAGAAGACTTTGGAGAGATAATGAGGGCTTCTGTAAATTCATCTGGCCAGTATATTTGTTTGAGTATTGCAAATTCAGGGCTGGCGCCAGATCCCAAATTATATATATTCGATGTTGCTAATGACGTAGTTACAAATACCTTGATATCAAAGAACACTGCCCCTCCGTATCAAAGTGTTCCAATAGCCATATTGTGGGATGTAAATGATGCGAGACTTGTTGCGGTTCATATGCGCTCATCAGATTTAGACAGCATTCATTTATTCTTTTGTCAAGAGGGAAAATTGTATGAATACAAATATTGGTGTATGCCATCAGTGGCATATAACCTATCCGATTTTGTGTTTTGTTCACTTCACACGCCATATGTTGTCATTTTGACGCAACAAAGCATAAAGCAAGTACTGATGCAGGGATTCGATGACGAGAATAATCAGGACCCATCAAAGTGTAAGCAAGTGTTAAACTTCCTTTACTACATGACAACTGGTAACCTGGAGAAGGCCGTTGTAGTAGGCTCGAAAATAACCTCAGCCGGTAAAAGTACATTGATATGGGAGAAGCTGGCTAAGGTTTGCGTTTCGCGAAAACGGGCCGATGTGGGCGCAATCTGTTTGAGCAAAATGGGTAACATTAAGGGCGCGCTAATGTTGCGTCAAGCGATGAATGACGACAGCATGGACGATACTTGTAAAGTGGCAGTGCTGGCCGTCAATCTGGGCATGCTTGGGGAGGCTGAACAGTTGTTCAAGGAGTCCCATAGGCCCGACCTTATAACGCGTTTGAAATCGGCTAAAGAGGGCGGGCTTACCGAAATTATAAATGGCGATAACGACGGCGAGAATGTTCTACTGATCAAAAGTGCACAGCACAAGCTGGCAAAAGTGCTGTGGGCCAATGGGGAAACTGGAGCCGCGCTGAAGCTCTTCGAGAGCGCTGGGACCCTAGTACCGCATCTGCCCAGAATGTTGATCGCGCAAGGGCAGGCGCCAGTGCTTGAGCAATACGTGACGAACTCAAACGACAGCAAACTCATAGTCTGGTGGGGCCACTACCTGGAGAGCGTAGGTGATTTGGACGGTGCGTTGGAGGCTTACGCCCCGTGCCAAAGATTATGGCGAACAAACGAGGCTTTTGTGTCACATGCAGAGGATAGAAGAAGCGGAGAAGTTGTGCCAAAAAAACTCCTCTTCAATGTATCAAATGGCACGCTATTTGGAAATGAACAACAAGGAGCCTGATGCCGCAGTGAAGGTATAACTGATATTAAATCATTAATAAATTCTGAATACTTGACCCTTGTGAAATCTCGTAAATTATCGTGATCAGTCACTGAAAGGTTACATAATTGTTTTTGTCAATATGTCGTCAAACATAGCAAATATAAACCTTAGATTTAGTATTTATTTTATTTTATGAAGAACAATGAAGTTTTGGTATACCGACAAAATAAAACACCTTTGAAAAATAATACATAGTGTTATTTAAATCTTAAACAATTACATAGTGTCCTTAGTTCTAATATAGTTTATATTACAAAAACCCAATGTACTAAACCATTAGTTTGTTACTAAGTACAGTAAGCTACAGCAAGTAGGTAGTATTGAGCAAATGTAGCTCAGAACTGCTCTAATAAACAACCACTACGAAAAACAGAAGATGAAAAACTATCCAACATTTTAACGTTGTTCAACAAATGATTACTTAGCAAGTGGCAGACGTTAATACATTAATACTTTAAATAATATCCAAAACTGACTCAATATTTTCTCGATTACAGATGTATATAAAGTGTGGGGCGATTTCGTCCGCTATTCGAGTAGCGGCGGAGGCGAGCGCCTGGAACCTAGTATGGAGAGCTGGTTCTGCGTCTTCGAGGCATTCCGTATACGCGGCCTCCATCCTAGAAAATGCCGGCCAGAACGAACAAGCGATCGCGTTGTATCAAAAAGCCGGTTTGTACTAATACTTTTGCAACAGTCTCCTTTATTCAAATTCAGTCTCGTAGCAGCTTCTGCTGAGTGAATGACCAGCTCGACTGTAAAATTGAATAGACGTGAGAAAAGTGCACTGGAAATAAAGCTTTGTGCCTTAAACCTACAGGATTCCTTAATACAGGTCCCAGCTAACACAGAGAGTTTCCGTCCATAGTCTTTCTTAAAACGAAACAGGCTACTAATTCTTTATCGTCAGACAGAACAAAGTGCAGTCTTGTTTGATGAAGAAATCCACACCTTTTTCAAACGACTTCTTTAAAAATTTTCCTTGCAATGGGTTCGGCTTGGATGCCATGTGGATATGGGTCCAAATATAATAGATAATTGGACTCTGGAGATAAATCAGAAAACTCCTTAAAATCAAATAGAAAATTGTAGCGTTTTTTCGTTAATAAAAATGTACTTGTATTTTGTTGCCATACTAAAATGTATCGGCAGCTTATACAATACTCTCGGACTTTCGTAACGCAGGAGTCTTTCACAAATACAAAACATTTCAGGCAAACCGCACATGGCGTTGAAACTGGCTCTGAGCTGTGGCGACACCAACTCCTTGATCACCGCTGTGGAAACTCTCGGTGATCGCATCGATCCCGAACTAGCTCACACTTTGGCCGAACACTTGAGAAAAACCAATCACCACTCACACGCAGCCGCGTTGCTCGCGACAGCCGGCAAGGTGAAATCAAAATTCATTTCTCTTTTTGGCTTTTGAAACTTCACTATTAATTGAACATTGATCAATCACTGTAATGCTTTTGTCTTATTTTTAAACAAAGTAAAGTAACTGCTATATAATTATGTCTTATAAGACCTACTTTGTGCTGGCGGTCAGGGCATAACCCATCTACTACGCGATATTACTACGAATTTGGCAGGCTTTGCATATTTTCGAAATATTTCTAGTATAAATATTGTTATTTAGAAAATATACAGGTTTCCTCACGATGTATTCCGATTATTTTAGTTTCGATCTGATTAGTTTTGTTTCACTTTCAAATTTGAACTCTGGCAAAGACTTATACATTTCTGCGACTTAATAACGATGTCTGATTTTCGGGGGTACTCTTTTAAAACGACCCCCGCGCTTGCGAACGATCCCCGTGATTAATTTTGCCGAACAGTACGAGGACGCACTGGACATCGTGGAAGAGTCGGCGGCGCCGCTCAGCGAGGAGCTGAGCGAGCGTCTGGCGGCGCCAGCTGGGACTGAGGGGCGGGTGGCGCTGCTGAGGAGGTTGGCCGACGTGCTCGGCGCCCGGGGACTCTACCACCAGGCGGCAAAGCGACTGGCACACGCCGGCGACAAGGTTTCTCGAACACTTGTACAGTAGCCGCGCAGCAGTCTAATGCACGAATGAACGGTATAAAGTGGATGCAATTGAAAAAGAGGGGCAACGGATATGGGTTAAGCCGAATACGAATATAGCGTCTACCCGACGGGCTCAGTTGGGTGGTGGCAAGGGCGGAGAGAGTACAGCACCTTGTTATGACCGTAATCTACTCGATGAAAGGCAGGCGCGGGCCCCGCTAGATGGTACAAGGGAGGGAGGAAGTACAGCACCTAGGTATAACCCTTATCTACTCGACGGAAGGCGAGCCCGGGCCCTTAAGGTCAGGGGACAGTATAGCACTTAGGTACTCGTATAACTCTAATTTATTTATTTAAACTTTTACACAAAAAACAAACATTGTGTATAGGCATTCGCTCCCAGTCAACCTATGGGCGACGCAGAGACAAAAGAGGCAGGCCTAATCTAACCGACGGCGGTCGGGCGAGGGCCCCGCTAGACGGGATAACGTGGGGTGAAAGTACAGCACCCAGGGATAACCCCAATCAACTCCGCGGCAGGCGGGCGCGATGCGTTGGCTGCTGCGCTCGGGCGACGCGGACCGCGTGGCGATGTTCGGCGCGGCGTCCCGCGACCGCGTCGCCCAGCTGATGGCGGCCGACTTCCTGCGGCGGCGGGCGGCGTGGCGCACGCGGCCCGACCTCGCGCGCCACATACTGCACTTCTACACGCGCGCGAAGGCGTACGCTAAGCTGGCCGCCTTCTACGCGGAGTGCGCGCACGCGGAGGTCGAGGACTACGACGTGAGGACGGCGCTTTGTCTGTCTGTCTGTCCGTCTGTCACCGGGCTGTATCTCGTGACTTAATACCTAATGGCATTCTCTACCAATCAGTCTCTACTTGTCATGGATTTTAGATTATGCATTTATGTTGTCGCTATAACAACAAATCCTAAAAAAATGGAATAAAAAAATGTTTGCGGGGCTCCCGTACAACAGACATGATTTTTATGCCGTTTTTATATTTTAGATTTAGATTATGGTACGGAACCGTTCGTTCGCGGCTCGCACTTGGCCGGCTTTTTTTTAATCACGGTTTTGAACACACGGTTCGCGAATACACTCCTCTCTCTGTCCTGGTGGTAGGGCCGCACAACAGTCTTCGCTGTCTCACGGATTGGGAGGTCCGTGAGGAGACTGGGACTTCAGGATTTTTATTACAAAAAAGCCCGTAATTGTAAACATTTATGAGCGTCGCAAACATCTTATAAGCAAGCTTATTAATAATATTTATCAGTATAATTTATTTTGTGCATAATTAAAACAAAAAGAAAACATTCTAGTTTCGCAAGAATGTGTAATTCTGCGTGTTTTTTGTATTCTGATACAAAAAAAATGTGCTTCTTTAAACATCGTCTGATAATATGCATATCATGAGTCCATCCGGAAGACTTTACCTACCTTTAAATAGGTTTTATTAAATAACCTTACGGGAAAGAACATTAAAATAAATCTAATCTAATACTTTTGTTCACAGAACTATGAAAAAGCTTTGGAAGCACTAAAAGAAGCTACTCGTTGTATAGCAAAATCTTCAGATCTCGAAATTGGTACGGCTGAAAATTAATTAACGCCTTGCGTCAAAAGGTTTGTAAACGCAATAATTTTCTTGTATATATTTCCAGGATCTCAAACCATAGCTCTACAAGAACAATCCTCTTTTTTAAAGCGCTTTGTGGAAGTAAAAAAGCTTCTTGAGGCAGGAGATATAAATGCAGGTAAATATGAAATATCCCTACAATAGCCACGGCTCCTTTGGAAAAAGCAACAAAAAACGGACTTAATGGTACCTTACGAACCTAAATATAAATTTTTATGTAAAATTTGACGATTCATAAGGACGCACAAGCGTCTATTTCAATAAAAATATTTTTGAATTTGAATAACATATTCTGAATTATATTTAAATAACTTTGTTTCGAAAGGTGTTGCCAGCGGCCAACAGCTGATTCACGCAATAAGTGGTCGGCCAGGATTGCTGTCTGAAGAAAAAATACTCAAACTATTAATTCAGTATGCACCCGATCATCACGATGCGGACCGTATGTAATATTTTTTTCTTATGAACCTTTCGGGTTTTCTATGCAATTCTTTCGTTCCTAATTTAATTATTTTATCCAATGGTTTCTTTCAAAGGGCTACAGCAGCGGCTAAACACCCTGCAGCAAAAACCACAACAGGAAAGCCAGTCTACGGATTCACCAGAAGAAAGTATAGAAGAAGTAATTTAGTCCCCGTAATTGTGGTTGTAATGAGAGCGGATTAAAACTCAAATATAATTTTGTAAGAAAATAGTACTTATCATTTATGTTATGAAAATTCCATGGAGAGAAAAAATATAAAGTCACTTTTCCTTTCTCCGGCATTTACTTATCGATTACGGCGGATGTACGTCATGGTGTTAATGTGATTGGCTAGGTTACTTACTACTATTTTACGATCATTCGCTTGTCTGACATACATGTGTATACATGTATGTAAATATGAAAAATTACATACATGTATATACGTATGTTAATTTTCTACAAATAATTAAATTTATTATGGGTTTTCATTGATAAATTAATAATCAAGATATCACCGTGTGCAGAACGCTAGTAAACACGCAAAGGAACTACTGGCTGAGACATATATACATATACAGCGTGTCGTTACCATCGCGACAATAAATGAACACACATATAGGGGATAACTTTTTAAAGTTGTATTAAACATTTAAATTTTTTAAACATCATATTTACAGAGTTATTAAATTTTCCAAAACAAAGAATTTTAGAACACCTTACCTATAAAAGCGTAACGTAAAGTTCATTTGTAAAGGTCACAAAGCATATGAATGGGTTGAATGAATTTAAAAGAGACAAAACATACTGTTAGAAGGAGAGGCTTGTAATGCGACGCTATGGCGCGAGTTGTATAGGATGTTACAAATTTTGTTTCATTTTACTTAATTAGTTTGTTCGAAAAATATTTTTTTTTAATTATGGATTTTGTTTAACGTTAATATTTTTTTATGATTATTGGCAAGTAGCTTTAGACGTGTGTTCATTTATTGTCGCGATGGTAACGACACGCTGTATATATTTCATGTAATGGATATGAGAAGAAGAGAAAGAAATGTGCGTGCGCACTACTATCTCTTGTCTTTGCCCCTACAGTCACATTTGCGAAAAGTAACTCCCTCTCCGTTCGCTTTACCCGATCACATTTTTCGTAACGTTCTCGTTACGCATTCACCACCTTAATACGCAAGTCAAGTGTGCCTATACAAACGGCTAGTTAGTAAAAAGAAGGCGGCCGTCGTGGTTTCGGTCCGAACCGTGACCTCGATGGCCCTTAGATGACACACCATAGTTAAACGCACGCATGAGCACATGCACGGCCCTACCCACAGCGGAGAGCCCAAACCCGAGGGTTCTGGCTAGCCCACCGGTTCTGCGTTAGATGAAGCTTTAATATTCTCGGGACTGAGAGCAAAAACATCAGTTAATACAAGATACAAGGAAGATTAACCGATTTTTCAATAGCGGTAGCGTGGGATACATTTTAAAGAAAGTGGCAAAAGTAGTTAAAAAAATTTGGTAAAATTTCAGCAGCCCACAACAAAAAGGCTGAGCCAGAACCTCGCGTCGGAGGTCCTGAGTGGCGCAAGCCGGCGAGATCCGTAGCGGAGCGAAGGCCGAGTGGGTGAAGCGACACTCAGGGGCGACATAGCGAGTGTTCTGGCGAAGCACGTGGGAGAGTCAAACTTAATAATCATATTTTTTATATTTCCGTTATCTGTCGTTTAAATTTTTCTTTTGTTTGCTATATAAAAGTTGTGGGCTGCTGAAATTTTACCATATTATTTCATTTGAAGGGGTATAATTTATTATTGGTTTTTGACTTAAGCTTGGACAAATAAAAAGTAAAAGAAATATATCGATATTTATCGTATCGACATTTTTAAAAACTATCGATAAATATCGAATACAAAATGTCGATAAATCGATATGTTTTTTGGTTTATTTCATTTATTATTTATATTTCCAAACTATTCAAAATTCGTGAAAAAGAATAGACATGAAGAAAAATGTAGTATTTAGTAATATTCGACTCAATCAAATACAATTTATTCGAACCAAATTATCTGATATGGACATTACAGTAGCCCCCTCTGTATAATGTGCTCCCCTGTCAAACGGCTTCCTAATCTTATTGTAGGGTACTGTCAGATTCATAGCTGAAGCAACTCTTGCTGAAGACACCGAAGAAGCCTGGCAAGTTAGACTTTTGAATTTCACTTCTTTTTAAGGTGTTTTTTTTTGTAAATTTATTAATTTGTAATTGTATAAAATTGTAAAATATTAATTAGTCAGACGATTTGGATTTATTGTACATCGCAGCGTTAAATAAAATCATGCATACTGACATAAGTATAAAGCTTAATAGTTGAAAAATTTAACTAGATTAATAAACTTCGCATGATACTGAAGTTATCCGACGTCTAATAATATTTGAAACTTTTCCAACGATAAATTATAAAAGAAAATATATAAAAAAAAATTGTACTTAGAGTTTTTAAATTCCTACATGTGCAATTTTTTGTCTTATTTTTGTAACTTTATTGATTTTTTGAAAAAAAAAACAAGATACGAAAATTGTTTGTTAGCTTCAGGGTCATATTCGTCTCACTGATGGTTTAATAGTATTATTAGTAATATTAATTATTTTCATGATATTGACTTAAATATCTTGTTATCAGGCCATATATACGTATTAAAAAAAGTATTATCGTGCACGCATTTTGTAACACTAAACATCAAACCAGAGTTGTTCTACAAAATATATCGAAATTGGCACGAATTCTATAGACGAAAATAAATATCGAATAGGTAATAACAATATCGACGATATGTATCGATATTGATTTGGAAAAGTATCGATATTTTTTGCTAATGCCTACTTTTGTTGTCATTTTGTCATTGTCATCATGTCATTTTGTCAATGATTGGTCTCGGATAGGTTATATTGTGTTTTCACGTGTTATATCTAGAAACTAATTGTTTAGTAAATTACCGATAAATGATTCTTAAATTATTATCATAATGGTACGACACAATAATCAATTACCAAATAATTTAACGCAATTGCAAAACTTGATTAAACGAGATCCTGAATCGTACAAAGATGAATTCCGTCAGCAACTTGCACATTTTGAAACGACACTGGAAATATTTAACTTAAACCCAACTCAATATGATAAGAAACTTGATGAACAAGCAATGTTCCTAGCGCAAGTTACACAATGTTATTTAAATGAAATGAAAACATTTCCTCAAAAGATTGTAGACATTTTAAAAACACATAATACCATTCTTCATAGTGATATGCGGCTTTCATTGTGTAAATGCTTGATTTTGTTAAGAAATAAACACTTCGTAACATCATATGATTTGCTAGAGTTGTTCTTTACATTAATTAAATGTCAAGACAAAAATCTCAGAGATTACCTTAAAACTCATATAATCTCTGATATTAAGAACATGAATATGAAACACAAGGATATGAAGATAAATTCAACACTTCAAAATTTCATATTTTCAATGTTACGGGATTCAAATGCTAAAACAGCCAAGCTTGCAGCAGATATTTTGATAGAATTATACCACAAAAATATTTGGAATGATCACAAATCAGTAAACATTATTGCTGATATTGGATGTTTTTCAAAAATAACCAAAGTTATGGTTGCATCTTTGAAGTTTTTCCTGAGTAGAGATGAGGAAGAAAAGGAAGAAAATTCTGACAGTGATGATGACATTGATCCAAGGGATACTATGATATCAAATAAATTTAATAAGAAAACAAGAAAAAGAGAAAAGATGGTAGATAAAGTTAAGAAAATTGCTAAAAAAATGAAGAAGAAGAAAGAAAAGGCACCAGTGTTCAATTTTTCAGCGCTACATCTCATAAATAATCCTCAAGGATTTGCTGAAAAATTATTTAAACAAATGGAGTCATCAAATGATAGATTTGAAGTCAAATTAATGTCATTAGACGTTATTTCAAGGCTGATTGGTTTGCATAATTTGTTTCTCTTCAATTTTTACCCATTCATAGCTAGGCTAATTATGCCTCATCAAAGGGAAGTGACAAGGATTTTACAGTTTGCAGCTCAAGCATCACATGAATTAGTACCACCCGAGGTTATAGAGCCAGTAATGAAAGCGATAGCAAATAATTTCATAACTGAGAGAAATTCTACTGATGTGATGGCTGTTGGGCTAAATGCTGTTAGAGAGATTTGTGCAAGATGTCCTCTTGCTATTGGAGAAGATCTCCTTCGTGATTTGGTCCAATATAAGACATACAAAGAAAAGTCAGTTATGATGGCTGCTAGGTCTCTAATTCAACTATTTAGGCAGTCTATGCCAAATTTATTGCATAAAAAGGATAGAGGGAGGCCAACAGAAGCGCTTTCAGAATTAAAGCCAAAACAATATGGTGAATTGGATATAAAAAATTATATACCTGGATCAGAGGTTTTGTTAGAGAAAAAACAAGACAAAGTTGAAGATAAAAAAAATAAAAAGTGTTCTAGTAAAAAGAATAATTCAGATGACGAAGATTGGATTGATGTTGCTTCATCTGATTCTGAGATAAACATTTCTGATACTGAAGAGAGTAGTTGTGAAGATGATGAAGAAGAAGAAGAAATAAAAGATGATAACAACGATAATCAAAACCCTGAAAGTACCTTAAAAGATGGTGAAGGCAAGCAAAAAGGGAAGCAAAAAGCTTCAAAGCAAGAAATGGAAGAAAAAGTTGAAATAGCTCGTAATATTGCAATGGACACAATATTTACAGATGAAGACTTTAAACGCATTGAGGCAGCACAGATAAAGAAATGTGTTAGTGGAGTCAAAAGAAAAAGAAATATTCTCGATGAAGAGAACAATGAATCAACTGAACTTGTACAACTGTCAGCTATTGAGAACATTCATAAAAAAAGAAAACATGATAAAGATGCTAGGTTAGAATCTGTACATAAGGGAAGAGAAGATAGAATTAAATATGGTTATAAAGACAGAAGGAAGAATGAGAACTGTTCTAAAACTAATAGAGAGAAAAGAAAAACAAAAGCTTATCAAATGGTGAAACACAAAGCAAAAGGCAAAATTAAGAAATCCTTTAAAGAAAAACAAATTGCATTCAGAAATTATTTGATCAAACAAAAGAAAATGAAATAATTGGAATTATTTGGAGTACCAAAATTAAAGGAAACTATTTTACTTGTTTTTATTTTTGCACATATAAATATACATTTTTTATATTTATAATAATAGTATTAGTATATGTATTGATAAACCAGGTTGCATGCATTTGTTATATTCATACATTAAGTAAATGCAACATCTGAATACTGCAAAAATTTAACTCTAAATGTGTTGCAGGAACAATACTTTAAATCTGAAATTAATATTAATATGTTTTTAGTATTACTTCACACAAAATTTGTTTTAGCTCTCGTTAACTCATTCAAATATAAAATTTCTTAAAGTGAATACGACAAGGCATCACCCATTCACCCCATCACCATTTTTATTGTGATAAAGTAAATAATTTAAACATAATTTAATTAACACCAAGTGTTACATAAAATTTTAGGTTTCATTAACCTTTGCAATCTGATCAAAAAAAGGCAACAATATTAATCAACATTGTCTTGTCATATTAGGAATTCATTATATGTTAAAAAAAATAGCAAATATCTCATATTTATAATAAAGAAATATTAAAATAACTTTCAATCAAGTTTAGACCTCATCACTATCTACAAATATACATATATATATATTTATATATACACATAGATATATATATATATATATACACATATATATATATATATATAGATATATACTAGCTGCTGCCCGCGACTACGTCTGCGTAGAAGGGTGAAAATTTAGGGTTGTATGTATTTTTGTATGCTGTGTCATAAAAAAATAAAAACAAAAAATTTTGCCTATAAAATAAAAAAAAAATCTAGGGGTGGCCTACCCCCTTAACATTTAGGGGGATGAATTGACCGATTCTCAGACCTACTGAATACGCATATAAAATATGGTAAAAATCGGTCAAGCCGTTTCGGAGGAGTTCAAGTTCGAACCCCATGACACGAGAATTTTATATATTAGAAGATATATATATATATAAATATATATATATACAGCGTGTCTTTACCATCGCGACAATAAATGAACACATATAGAGGATAACTTTTTAAAATTGTATTAAACATTTACATTCTTTAAACATCAATATTTACCGAGTTATTAAATTTTCGAGAACAAAGAATTTTAGAACACCCTTACGTATAAAACTGTAACGTAAAGTTCATTTGTAAAGGTCACAAAGCATATTAATGGGTTGAATAAATTTAAAAGACAAAACATACTGTTAGAAGGAGAGGCTCGTTATGTGACGCTGTGGCAACAAATGAAAAGGTCTCTGAATGTATTAATCAGTCAGTTGTAGTTGTATATTTTCTTTTTTACTTAATTAGTTTGAAAAATAGTTTTTTAACGTTAACATGTCTGAGTCATGAGCTAGACATGTCTTCATTTATTGTCGCTGTGGTAACGACACACTGTAAAATATGTATATGACAATGAGAAAATTATGAAAAATGGCACACCACATATATAATGTACAAATAAATTTTAATCTTATGTAATTTTCAAATATTAATTAAAGGTTAAAAGTTAAAAAGACTATTAAAATTAAAAAGTTTTAAGTAGAGTCAGACAAATTTTGTAATACAAATAAAACATTTTTTATCTATGATCAACAATTTCCTTCAATTTCTTACATAGTACAAAAACAAGAAAACATTGAATTCACACTGACAAATACTTAAATATATCTAAACAATGATATTGAGTAAGTAAATACACTAATTACTTTAAAATAAAATTAATCTCTTAAACCAAATCCCTTTTCATTTTCTATATGTTAGGATTATCCGTGAGGATACACAGCTTTAAAATATCAATATATAACAGATATAACAAAATTTTAAGATTTATTTAAGAACTAGCAACTTGTTTTAATGGGCCCTCTAAGTATTGTGCAATTGCATTGATTTTTTCCTTTAATATACCAAATCCAACAGACTCTTTTGCATATAAACATAGCAATAAATTTGCTACTTGTGTAACGGCTATTTTACCGTTTAAGCAATCTACTAAAATAAGATGTAGTTTATCTTCTTTAAAGACGTTTCTACCTTGCTTTTCATATGCAGACCAAACGTTGCTAGCTATAGCGGCAGTAACTCTGGCATCTTTATCATTGTAGCCTGAATAAGCCAAAAGAGCTCCTTGATGATTTAACAATCTGAAAAAGTGAAGATATTAAAAAAATTGAAATAACATATCTTTTATGATACTTTCTAATGTTATTACAATGTATTTTCGACTCCTCCTGTATTCGCTTGACTTAGTACTTGGGTTAAAGCTTTAGGTTTCAACATCGTAAATTATTAATTATACACGAATTTTAATTATAACATAAAATTATTTATTATTTTCACGTCTTCTTCGTCATTATTTGACGGCTGATGACAAAACAAATATTTCTATTGGTGAATTAAGAGTGAGGGGTATCGTAACGGTACCATACCATAACAGAGCAGACTGTCTGTACATGTTACGAACAAACTTAAATAACAGTTCCTGTTCCACACAAATTGTTCTTAGCACGTTATCACAGGCTTTTCTTTTCATTCATAAGACTGTTACCTAAGTTAGAAAGAGATAAAAACTGTTACAACTTGTCACAGTTGTTATTGTTACTGAAAGTGGATACTGTCACTGTTAGCAAGCTCATTCATTTTCTTGCATCGGTCTTACTCGTAAAGCTTTGGTAGAAAGAGAAGTTGGTACCGACGTTACCATAGAGTAACGTACTGTAAAGTTGTTACAGTAAGTTCTCTATGGTAACAGTTACACAAATTGTCATAACATGGTATGAAATAACGAGCTGTTATTTTGTAACAGAAAAACCGGGAATTTATCATAGTTACTTTTAAGTAACAGGTACTTGATTTAACCTACCATAACTCACTCATAATGTTAAGACGCCGCGACGTGAAACTGTACGCGCACGTAATACGACTCGATTCGTTGCTCTAACATAACATAGTTTGATGAGGTCTCTGCAGTACCAAATAACGAAACGATATGATAGAAACGAGTACTCATTAATATAGTAACGAATACATTCGAGTACGCTTTTTTTTCTTTATTTTGACTCCTATATTACCGATGACATTTCACAAAAGTATAGGGATGGGCAATGCGACGACGAACCGTTTGCAAAGACCGTTTTTATTTTTATAACTGATGTTACGCTTTTAGTCCTTAAACTAGTAAAGCTTCATCGAACGCAGAACCGGTGGGCTAGCCAGAACCCACCGACTTGAGACTCTCCTTAGAGGAATTTCTTGGTGCGATTTTTTATTTTACGCTTATGAAAATACAGTTCAACAATTCAACTATCTATCACACTCGTCCGTCTTGAATGGTAGATGTGGCTTATGGGATCACTTTCAAGCCAAAAAGACACTTAAGGACCGATAAGAAAACTATTTATTTCAACTGAAACATTTTGAATTTATTTTTAACGAAACGTAATCATTATAAAATTTATGTAAAATACAAGAGTTATGTCAGATAGCTATGTTACTTCTCCAAGCAATTTTTACGGAATAAATCAAATATGACACAATTCAGTATGAACAAATAAAACCTAACATTCCAAATTTATAGTAATTCAAACTAATACATACCTAAACCAAACAGATCAGAGTTTACATCAAAAGAGCATGTATAATCTGAGATTACCAATCAACACCAACAGTCCGTCGATTCGTTTACAAAACACAGACCTTCATTTGACCCTTTAATTGTGTCGTGTGTGTCGTTCATTAATCGAGTAACATCCCTCCTATTTCCTAAGTTAGTTTATAAAAATTGTTATCTGTAAAATTGTTTTGTGTGTTAATTGATCGTTTTCTGATATACATCTGTGTTTGTCTGTCTTAGTGTCAATTAAACGTCAACATACGTCTTCAATATAATAACACTATTTTGTTGTATACTAAAAACTTTGTGTCAAATAGCCGCAAAGTCGAACTATGGTTATTTATTAGGGTTCCATAATTGTTTGTTGTAATTTTTTTAAAGTAAGGTAATCTTTTCAAGATGAACTTATCCGACGATAGTGCCTTTGCAAATGGTCTATTATACGTCGGCTTTAATCAAGATCAAGGTAAACGTTCCTGTATTTTAATTTTGCAATCGTAAGAGAGAGATTATTTCATCAATTAATCGTTTTGTAACTTCTTCAGGTTGCTTTGCTTGTGGGACAGAGAATGGCTTCAGAGTGTTTAATAGTGACCCACTAAAGGAAAAAGAACGTCAAAATTTTGCTGAAGGTGGTTTATCGTACGTAGAGATGCTCTTTAGATGTAATTATATGGCTTTGGTCGGCGGTGGAAAAACTCCCTTATATCCCCCAAATAAAGTTATAATATGGGATGATTTAAAAAAAGATTCAGCAATATCACTTGATTTCAACAGTCCAGTGAAAGCAGTTAAATTGAGAAGAGATAGAATAGTTGTGGTTTTAGGTAAAATATTTTTTTTTTAATTGGTCTAGTTCGATACTAGAAGCATGTTCATTACTTTACAACTTTAACTTTCAGAGAACTTGATTAAAGTTTATACTTTTACTGCACAGCCGCTACTACTACATGTATTTGAAACATGTCAAAACTCACGTGGTTTGTGTGTTGTCTGTCCAAATAGTAATAATGCACTGCTTGCATACCCTAGCAGAAAAACTGGCCATGTACAGGTAAGAATACCAATTATGGTAAAAATGTATTTGAAACAGTTACTAATGTTTTTTTTTGATAGCTTGTAGAGTTGAGTAATCAGTCAGGATCAAGTAATACCCCAGAAGGTCATCTTATAAATGCACATGAAGCTCCTCTTAGCTGCCTTGCATTAAATGTTGGCGGAACAAGATTGGCCACAGCATCTACCAAAGGCACACTCATTAGAGTTTTTGACACAAGCAGCGGGCAAAAGTTAGCAGAGCTTAGACGAGGAGCACATCAGGTAAATTAAATACAGATATTTATGTTAGTCATATATTAACATTATTATTATCATTACTCAGTAATATTATGTAGACAAGGAATTCACTAATAAATCACATTCCTCAATATTCAAACACACTTCAATAGATGCATAATTGCTGACCGAGCAATGTTGCATGGCAGCTTCACACGTTTGTTGTGGGACTTTTGCGAGGCCAAAGCGAACCATCTATAAAGTGCGCAGTAAACATCTGAGGTGTCTTTCAGCAGCAACAAAAACCAACAACACTTGGCTTAGAATGATGCACTCTTAGGGTTTTTCAAACATTTGCCTTTGGTGAAGTGTAATGAGTCCACACTTAAAATTGAAGTTAACAATGTAATCTGTTCTGACACTGGTATTACACTTTGCTCAATTATATTAAAAGCAAGCATCCAGAAAGCTCTCAGGGCTTCATTAAGGTCTTTATTTTTCATTCACTGTTCATTTACTTTGCATCTTAAATAGTTTTCTTATGATATAGTCTGGTATGTATCTAAACAATATTGTTAATCTAATTTCAAATTGATATGTTTTTTGTTACAGGCTACTATCTATTGTATAAACTTCAATCATGCCAGTACTAACCTTTGTGTGACATCTGATCATGGCACTGTGCACATATTTAGTTTAGAGGATGATAAGTTGAATAAGCAATCTACTTTGGCAACTGTAAATTTTTTACCAAAATATTTCTCTAGTAATTGGAGTTTCTGCAAGTTTACCATACCCAATGGTCCACCCTGCATTTGTGCCTTTGGTGTGGACAAGAGTTCTATTATTGGTAAGTTGTTTGAAATAACAATACAGAGCTTTTCTTACTAATGAATTTTTGAAAAATCTAGCTGCACCAAGCTAAAAGGAAAATTTGTTTCTATATCTATAAGAACTTGTTGTAATTGAGAATGTTATTGAAAATATAATTATGAATACTTAATTCCTATAAAGTATATGATTTGTATTCTTACATAGTATATGATTAAAAAGTTTGAATTTAGAATTAATTTCATTTTCAGTGATTTGCGCTGATGGCTCATATTACAAATACAAGTTTAATGAGAAAGGAGAATGCAACAGGGATGTATATGCTCAATTTTTGGAAACTTCCGAGGACAGATAAATGTAATAAGAATTTTTATAAAGGATTATATTGAATTGTATAGGTGATATATGACCAGAATTTTATAATAATAATTTCTATTTTGATACAAAGGAAAGTGGCCTGATGTAATGCCAACTTTCACAACACTTTATCCGCAGAGTAATAATTAAATCAAACATTTCCTTTTTAGTTTTATAACATGAAGTTAACTTTCACAAATTGTAGTATTAATAAATATCTGTAAATTTTTTAACATGAATATTATTTGACTTGTATGAAATGTAAGGAAAATAATTATGTTTTGATATTATTTCATTAATTAATATTGTAATAAATTTTCTAATAAACATGATATAAATTCTTCAATGCATGAATATGGCAGACACTATGCTCCTAAGCATTAAAAATATTTGTGTTAGGGTTGTAAAAGGAAATACTTTTTCTCCATTACTATCCTAATTTAACCATTTCATATTATCAGCCTCTGTAATACAGTAATGAAATTAAGCATTATATAATTTTACACAAGCCTGCTCATAATATTTATTTGATGGTTTCATGATTAACTATGAATTTATATTTTTGCTTTCACACAACATAATTAAAAAATGTTGGCTCTATTCTCCATACCAAAGATAATTGTTGTGAAGTATTTTTAAATTAAATGTTGAAAAAATTTTTTACATGAAAAATAATAATTTAATAAAGTAGGTAACTTAACTTACTTTTACATGATGATATTTTAATATTGCAAGGAACAAGTTTAGTGAAAGTTGTATTGTTAAAAACCATAGTTTGACCAGCCATGAATATTTAAAAGATTTTGTTTTGCATAATATTTTTAGCAAAACTTATGTTCTGTTTTATATCCATCATTGTTAATAAAATATATAATTTTTTCTATATTTATGATTGTTAATTGGTGAATATGATCAAAGATATTTTATAATGTTGGAGAATTTTGTCATTATTTAAAAATTTTTCAAACTGGCATGTAAATGTTCAGTTGTTTAATAAACAACTGATATTTAAAAAAAAATATAATTGCGATTATATTCAAAGTATGCATACAATATAAAATTCAAGATTAATTAAGAACAATGTATGTTTTATTCTCAAGAAACTGAATTCAAACAAAGAAACATTTTAATGTATTCATTAAAAAAAATCATTCAAAATGATTTTTTAAAATTATTCATGTAATTTAATACGTTTCATATTCATTATGCGATTAGAAGTATAAAGGCAGTTTTGTAACTAGTATTATATATCGTCCAACGTCACAAAGATGACTTTTACATATACCTATTTATTTAAAATGATTATGGTTAATATAAACATTATTAAATCTTCACTTATAAACTGTAGGAAATTAAAAAATATGTTTAAAATAAAGTCAAAATAATTTTACCTGTACTGCACCATAGCAATACCATCACAGACTGGCACAAACTTCACTCAAAATTCTTATATTATATTTAGAAATTAAATTTTAGTTATTTTTTTATGTGAGAAAGTGGCAAATGTGCTGATGGTTTACCTGATGTTAAGTGATAACCGCCGCCCATGGACATATGAAACACCCGAAGGGATGCAAATACGTTGCCACCTTTAAATAAAGTGGGACCCGGCTACCTCACTCACCAGATGAAACGCAGATGTATAACACTTCTACTTTACGCCGGTCTTCTGTGAGGTCGTGGTACTTACCCGGACGGACCAGCCCATTCGTGCGACAGTGAATACTGTTTCATGGCCCTACCACAAACTTACTTGGCGGGAGACTTCACCAACCATAATGCTCGTGATTTTTTTAATTATCGAACCTTGCTGAGCTATTCGAACCCAATAATTCAAATTATTAGTATTATAAAAAAAAATCATAGTTTAAAAAATAAATTTTCACCTAAAAATAAAATTATTACCAAAAAACATAAGTAAAAATTTCTGTTATATGAATATGATCGAAAAAAAAAAAACAAAACTGCAAATTGAAATAATGCTAACAGTTTCTGCTTCCGTAACTATTATCATCAATATGCCTGTATATTGTTGTAGTATTTTAATTAATATTTTGAATTATGTGGAATATTGATTTTTAATAATCACTCAACGCGGGAATCGATCGTGAATTCAACTATAATTTTCGATATTCGCAATGTTTATGTAAATGGATCTCTTGCTTCTTTTTAATTTGTAAATTGTAATTTTCACTGATCGTTACACTAGTTGAATTTTTAAGTTAACTGCTTATTGCTTAAATGGTGCAAAATTTAAACAAGTAGACATTGATTCAATTTGTTGTTTTACGTTGTAACCAGGTTAAGGCATGACCTTACTATTATCTGTATACTATTAAATAAAATTTAAGATAAATTTATATTGTGTTTTTTTAAATAAGTTCCACCAGAAATGTGCTTCTGTGTTTAGGAAAACTTAATGTGATGGAAATTTTTACGCACATTTGAGCAAAAAGCACTATTCTGCTTTAGTGTTGCATATCAATGGACAACCGATTATCTATCGATAGTTAAGGTCAAAGCAATAGTATCGATAGTATTGTCACGTGTCAATACTACCGATAGTATCGATGGATCTCCAAGTGCCAATACTATTGATAACAGCAATACTATCGATAGTAATGCATGCAATAGTATCGATAGTAATGCATGCAATAGTATCGATAGTAATGCATGCAATAGTATCGATAGTATTGCAAAAACCATTAGTATTTACCAAAAACTGTCGATAGTGTCGATATTATCGATGATTTTGTACTATCAATAGCCTTTTATTGGCTATCGATAGTATCGATAGTTTTGTCGAAAACTAAGGGGATTTTCAATACTATCGATACTATAGCATGCATTACTATCGATAGTATTGCTGTTATCAATAGTATTGGCACTTGGAGAGCCTTCGATACTATCGGTAGTATCAACAGTATTGACGTAGACGATATTATCGGTAGTACAATCGACATCCTGAATAGTTTTCGCGGTCAACTACCGATAGTCAAACTATCGATGGTTGTGCAACACTTTTGCTTTTACGGATAGCCTGTTTCTCTTATCCTAGTTGAACATCTTACGTCACGTTATTTGTGACATGGCGTACAATAGATCCTAACTTGTGTTTGTAAATTGAAAGGCTCTTTATTCTTGGTCATTTGCAAGATTTATTATTAAACTCCTTATATGCTTTACATTAAAAAGCAATGTTAATTGTACTATGGGTTTGGCGTAAAATTTAATTTCTCACATTTAAAGAGAGACATTATATAAAGTATAATAATTCTATGGTGCGGTATTGGCAGCCACAAACATAGACTATCACGTCAACGGTGGAATAGCAACACGAATAATACAATAAATCCATATTTCCGATGGTTTAACCGAGTAACTGATATGATATCTACAAATGATTTATTTCTTCAAAACATCTATAAATGTGTCCCTCGGTATTTTGATATTGGCCACGCTTCGCATTTTCTTCTTGCCCTCGGCCTGTTGCTTCAACAGCTTTTTCCTTCGTGTCACGTCTCCGCCGTACTGTGGAAAAGCGTATTGCAGTTTTTTTTTATGTCACAAAGTGATAAACGAGCTGGCGGTTCACCTGATGTTAAGTGTTATTCCATAGACATTTGCAACACCCGTAGGGTTGCAGAAGCGTTGCCACTTTTAAATAAAGTCGGCACCGGCTACCTCACTCACGAGACGAAACGCGAAAGTGTAACAGTTCTACTTTCGTCTTCTGTAAGGTCGTGGTACTTACCCGGACGGACCGGCCCATTCGTGCAACAGTGAACACCATTGCGTTACCCACTCCTTTTCACTTAATCATTTACCTTACTTAGGGACTAGGGACCCGCCCCGGATTGGCACGAGTGCAATGAAACATGTAAACGTTCCCCTTGAATAAGTATCTAGTAAAAAAATAGCATCAATATCCGTTGCGTAGTTTTAAAGATCTAAGCATACATAGGGACAGACAGACAGCGTGACAACTTTGTTTTATACTATGTAGTGATGAAAGTCATCTTATCTATCACATTACGCATCCAGAGTGTGGAGTATGAATGTGGTTCGAGGATGTAAGGTTAAATGAAGAACGGCTTTGGATGGACCGTGAGAATCATGTCTGTGGTAGAGGTGAAGGACATGTGCCGACTCCACCTTATTGGGACTGAGGCATATGCGAAACAATTATCAAAATATTTTTAAAACTTGTAGAAAAATGGACGAAAAGATTTTCGCCCCTAGGGGAATCGAACCCATGTCCTCTGGAATCGCGGCGCGGCGCTTAAACCACTATGCAAAACAGGTAAAAGGACATCAAGCAGTCGGCAGGAAGTTTTAAAACTAAGTTTAAGTTAAAGAACTACTTGTTTAAATCTTTAATAATTACTTTCTCTTATGAACGAACATATTATCTGAAACTTGAAAATCATAACTGATTGAAAAATTATAATTATTTATTTGTCTATAGCATACCATATGTAGCTAGCAATAGCAAATTTCCCTAAAACAGATGGGCTGTAAACTAGTGTAGTAATTGGAATTACGACGATATTGGTATATACCAGGGTTTTCTGATTAAAGCCAGTCGTTCACGAGATCCTCGGAGAAATCGGTTTACCTCCGCAACAGCAGAAGCAGATGGGTGGCTCTAACATAGTGAAGAGAAATATTTTTTTGCCAACTTACCAATTTTGCGGTGACATCCTTCCGGTACGCCTTAATCGTCTCCCTGGCGTAAACCCTCCCAGAGACAACTGCTTGGATCGCAACCTGAATGATGTCACAATGAAATTTTGGTGAACAACTTTACGTTATTTTGCATATTTAAACTATTGTAAGTTTAAATAGGCAAAAGAACGTAATTATTTCTTATTTAAACGAGATACTACATGGTTTGTATGCTGGAAAGGATATAACAATAGATGGCGCCAAGCATTGCTTCAAATGCTAAGAAAACAATGTAGAGGAATGCGTTAAGATTTTCGTCGGTGTAGTCATCAGCCGTTTAGCTCAGTGGCTAGAGCGTCAGGCCGCGAATGCCGAAGACGTGGGTTCGATTCCCACAGCGGCGACAATCTTTTCGCACTTTTTCTACATATTTTAAAGAGATACTACATCTTTACTCCTTGCAATCAGTGAAATCAAGCACACATACAAATAAAACATGGAAGCCCCACGTTCAAACAAGTGATTCTTAATAAATAGCACCACAACTCTTGATATTTATATCGCGATTGATAGTTATATCGCGCCGTGAAACAAAAATGAACTTAAGTATTCATTAGTTCAACTAAGTCTACATCCCTAAAACAAGCCTCGCGGTACGGTTTATAAGCCCCGCGCCATCACGGTATATTTTTTTGTTATGTCATTTTGGAGCGACAGTAATGCTTCAATATTCATTTGCGTTCACTGTTTTGCAAGACGGTACTTAACTGAGCACATTTCCTTAAAAGGTGTTGATAAACCCAGTCAAGTTATAATAACATTTTTTATTTATCATTATTATGTTATAACTGAGAAGATTTACTTCCTCCATGACTAGATATAATTATTGTGATTATTAAAAATTTAATTCTTTTTACTTAGCTTCTCTCATCGCTAGCAGAATATAGTGAAACGGATTCATTTTCTTTAATAAAGAATGAACCTTTATTCACCTATACAAAGGTGAATGAATTTAATGTTATTTAAGCTTAATTTATGATTTTGAATGCAGTTAGTTGTACATGGCTCATAAGTTCATTATACACGAAGCTTGAATATAGGTATGATTTTTGCTGAACTCCCTCCTTTTCAAACCTGGCGTGATTAATGAATCCCTTACTTATGCCCAGTTTCCGGAAGGCCAATCAAAGCAGCAATCACATAACACTATGTCAAAAATGATCAGCTGTTAATCTCTTGTTAAACTGCCTTGGGTTTCTGGAAGGTTTGTTCAAGAAAAATTAGCTAATCACTGTCTAACCAATGATAATGAATGAAATGAATGATTCACTTCAACTAACTCTTTCTATTGTATAGCTGTCTCTTTTTAAACAAAACTTAAATTAACGTCACTATCCAGTCCTGTCACATTTAATAATTCACATATAAAAATTCGAGCTATAATAAAATTTAATTTATATAAATACATGCAAAGTGTCAAAAAAAAACTTTACAGAACGTAAAAAAAAGAACTTTTATCCATAATAAACAAGTAAGTATTATAAAAAGAAAGAATCCATATTATTTATTAACTTTTGAATTACATTTTGTATTTTTTCTAATCACATGATATGTTCGCATAATAATAATAATAAATAGGTAATAGAACACATGAATGTCCTAACAACGTATTAGGGAATTATGTTTATTTTTAATAAAAATTAAGATTTTTGATAAATAACATTTTTAACCAACGATTGATCGTCCAAATTGACAGATTGCTTAATAAAACTTTTGACAGCTCGTTGACCACCGAAAAACGCTTTCAGAAACTCGATTTTCTGTTGATTGTCCGTTAATCAGTGACTAATAATTCCAAATCAAAATCAATGTTGTTTAAGACGTTCTAAAACAAACACATAAAACAACGATTGACAAGAGATTTATCGTAAATTAAAATTGATTGCGCTTTCGGAAACTGGGTGTTAGTTGTACAACGCTCAATCAAGACTAGCGAGTTGCATCTATGCTCAGGTCACGTAGATGAGATAATTTACTACATATCATATAACGAAATTTGAACTAATTTTAACCTCCTTATTTAAAATTTTTTTAATCTTACCTGCACCATCTGACGCGGAATCATTTCCTTTAACTTTTCAGTCAGTCTTCTAGCGGCGTACTCCAAACGGGATTTGTGAACTATGCAACACAATTCATCTACCACAGTCCCGTTAAGTTGTATATCCATCTGCAATTTTGTTATATTGATTTACTTACGATTTTCCGCGTGTAAAGTAAATTTAAAATTCTATACAGCACCTATTCCCACTAATGTCTACCAAGTTCCAGTGTGTAATTTGTATAACTTTAAAAAAAGTTCCTTCTTAAAAAAAAAAGAAGCCCCAGTGACGTCATATTTCGCTAAAGTTAATACACCGCCCAAAACTAAATTACTTATCGAGGTATCGATGCTGAGGTTGTGATATGGTTCAAAGGGCCTGCTTTTTTTTAGATCACGATAGTCCAGAAGGATGCCGACGACCGGGATCGAAAGAGGATAATTCCCACATGGCGACGGGGCCACATAGGCGTCCTCGTCACGGCCCTCCAAACATAAATGGTGTCCCCCTACCAGAGACAGCTTCAGGGGTCACGAGCGATTGAGCCGCAGGCATTATTTGTACAAATCAAGTTGCAGATACTTCTTAAATTTTTTTATAGTGCTAATCTCTGCACTTAAGTTTGAACATTAAAACATGTAAAAAAAGTACGAAAAGATTGTCGCCGCTGTGGGAATCGAACCCACGTCTTCTGCATTCGCGTCCTGACGCTCTAGCCACCGAGCTAAACGGCTGATAGCCACAGCGACGAAAATCTTAACGCCTTCTTTCTACATTGTTATTTAGCATTTGAAGCAATGCTTGGCGTATCTATTGTTATATCCTTTCCAGCATACAAACAATTTTGAATATCGTTTTACAACGATAATTCGAACGAGAGATGTCGCCATTGCTTTTTATAAATTTTAAAGTTTTTTATAGTGCTAATCTCTGCACTTAAGATTGAACATTAAAACGTTGTTGTTTTAATGTTGAAACAATGTAGAAAGTAGGGATGCTGGAACAGGTATAAATACCCAGTATGAACATGCAAGTACGCACACCGTGTATGTACGGCAGAGGCCCGTTCCATACCCGATAGGTATGGCTGGGTATGGCCGCCTCGTCCGACGGTGGCGCTATATAACGCTCGCGACAACCCGCCCGCATACCGGGTATGACGTATGTACGGCAGAGGCCCGTTCCATACCCGATAGTTATGGCTATGGCCGCCTCGTCCGACGGTGGCGGTATATACGCTCGCGACAACCCGCCGGCCGAATAGGTACGAAGTTCCCCGAACGCTTACGGCGGCTCTTTCCGATCATGCCCGAATTGAAACGTATGATTTAGGCATTTTATACCAAATATTTCCTTGAGATAAATTTATTCTTTATTTCTATGACAATTAGGTAGATAAATAATTGCGTATTAAGATTAAACAGTAATATTTATTTTGAATTACTTTTTTTTTATAATAGGGTTCTTTACGTTGGTAAAGATGGAGCTTAATTTAGACTGATTAAATCTCAATTAAAAAAAATGATTGCTAAAAAAACATCTAAGTGTTCCAATTCCAACCAAATAAAGGTTCCATTCCATACCGGGTCTCCATTAGGAGGCCTGAACATAACTAATACCTATAGGTATTTTGATACTGGGTTTTAGCACCGTATATACGGCGATATCCGTACCTTTGAGGCCGGGTATAGAATGTTGCAGGTATATCTCATGCCTAGTAGAAAGAAGGCGTTAAGATTTTCGACGCTGTGGCTATCAGCCGTTTAGCTCAGTGGCTAGAGCGTCAGGCCGCGAATGCCGAAGACGGGTTCGATTCCCACAGCGGCGACAATCTTTTAGTACTTTTTCTACATGTTTTAATAGCAGATACTTGACGAGAGGTGTAAGGATCAGAAGTAAAAATCCGCCGTCTATGCGTACTTGCTGAGATTTCTTTTATGTCTGAGCAAGCTGTTCATCTGACGGTGAGTATTGTGCATTTATGCAGGCTTAAATGCGGGCCCTCGGATGCCTCACTTACTACACGAAACAGTCAGTTTCTTTAACAAAATCATTCTTAATAGTTCAGTGTGAATATGGACATACAGACATACAAAAAGCTTTATCAAGCTATATGATGCATTTACTGCAAAGAAGAAAGTCCTATTTAATAAACCGAAAAGCCTACACATATGCATAAATGATTAGTGAGGTTAAAGTTTAGTTTAATAAGTGATGTCGCCTCTGCTCTTAAAATTTTAGGATTAATTTTTAGAGCTAATCTATTTTATTTTTAGAGTTAGTCTCTGCGATTTTTGTAGATAAATAAACAAATTTACCTTTACGAATTGTGGCAAAATTTAACTGGTAGTACAATTTTATCAATAACTTCCAAACTTATGAACTTGAACATTTAATTGAAGGAACATTGGAAAAATGTTAATAACACTGTATTAAATAAGAATTTTTCCAAGTAAATTTTGCAGTGCATACTCGCCCTCACTAAATGACTGGGATGGAACCCATGATCTTCATAGTCGAAACTGGCGAAACCCGATGTTATACTCTTCAGTGTGTCATGGAAGTCTATGACAACTTCTGATAATGGTAGAATAAACTGCATCAGTGTCATTTTGTCGTCGATTGCATTAGATGGAAGAGGAATTCCACGTCTGTCTATACAGAGGGTGGTTACCGCACCAATATACTCCACAGGTGTAATTATTGTCCCTATAAAAGACTTTGAAATTAAAATTTTTAGAAAAAAGGATGAAGTTTCGTTTCTCTTTTTTTTTTTCGAAATTTAACGTCTCATCTTAATTGCAGAGATTAGTACGATAAAAATTTAAGACTTTAAAATTTCACAGGTGCTCAACAATTATACATTTTTGAGGATGTAAACTAAGAATATGATTTTGCTGATCTTATGAAATATTAGATATATTTAGAAATACCAAACCTATTACAAGTGGTTCATAATATTCTTCAATGTGTTGAGAGTCAGGCAGTTGCAATGGGTTTGTAATAATAATCTCTTCACTCCCATACTTCTTTATGATTTTTGATCCCTTAAGTCTGCAACAATGAAATAAAAATGTATAAATGTCGCAATATGGTCCCCAATGTGAATTATATAAACAAACATACTTAATTTTATATGGTACTGATGGTGCTGTGAGGATTGCTTCAGCTTTATGTTCTTGAAGTAGGCGTTGTGTAAAAACATCCAGATGAAGTAGACCTAAAAATCCCACACGCCATCCTTGGCCTAAAGCTGGACTGAAATATGATAAGAACAAATTATATTTCTTGTCAATGACTAGAATTTTAAAGGCAAATGACTATAACAGTGCTGTGTTACTCTTGCCAATTGAGAAAGTGTCACTCAATTTATTAATTTATTTACTACAATATCAATTTGAAGGAACAGTTTTAATGATGGAACAAGAGCTGGGAATTTAATTGCATGAATCAAGTGATCACTTCACTTTGCATCAACTCGGCGCACCCAGCAGACTTGATGAATGTTAAACAATATTTCACTAGTCCCTTTTACCATCATTAACATTAACTCTGCTTCATCTGCCTATTTAGCAAAGACATAGATATTGTTATTACAGTTCCTATCTACAACATTTCATTTTTATTTGGTAATGACATAAACAAATGATATTTATATAATATTTTGTAAGTTATATTTTATATCCGCATATTACTAATTTAATAAAGGAATGTAAGAATGCTTGAACAAATCTACTTTAGTTGCAAGGTGCGATAAAAGTTACTCATGTATTCAAGTAACCTGAAAACTGGAGTACATGTCAAGTAATATTCTAAAATTAAGTAACTTGAGTCAGAACACCTTGCTGAAGTTGCATCACTAATCTAGCCCTAGAATTCAATACATAAATAGTAAATATACTTAAAACACATGTTACATAAATAAACATGTGTTTGTACTTGAAATGTTAAATGAATCCAGAAATTGAAAATATTTAAATGTTTGCAAGAGTATTATAAGATCATGTTTTTACCTTGAATCAATGCTTATACTGACAGCTGAATCATTTAAGACTAACTTTTTAATGGCATCACTAAGGAAAACATGCTGAGATTGATCTGCAGGGAATATACCAGCATATACCATGTGTTTAACAGCCTGCATTGAAGAATTTTTTACAGTCTCTGGAGCATCTATTGATAATAGTAGGTCTCCAACGCTACCACCACCTTTAGGACCAAGCCCTAAAAGTAATTTTAAATAATATTTTTTAATAGATATATGTATGTACATTTTTCATATTAATTAGTTCAGTGCTTTCTCTGAGTATGAGAAAGCTATTAATTAATACACTCACTTAATATAGGCGTTATAACTATGTATATGTTGTTAAAGTGTTTCCAAGTAAGTAAAAGTAAATGTTATATAATTTACATATTATGACAGTACAGAGAATATAAAACAAGCTTAGCGTCTTTACACATAAGAGTTTATTTTTATCACTCACCTACCATTATAACTTGACCTGCAACTGCTTTATCAATAGGTTCTTCTCCTGGTCTCAAGATTGCCAAATATTTTACACTGTGTTGCTTAGTATTTGATTGCCATCTTACTCCCTGGCCAATTTTCACTGTCCCAGAGTGGATATATGCCAAGCAAAGCACTCCTCTGTATTTGTCATGCCATGTGTCTATTATGTGAGCTTTGAAATGGGCATTTGGATCAACATCTGGGGGCGGTATCCTAGTAATGACTGCTTGTAATAAATCTTTAATACCCCAACCTTTTTTTGCTGATATACTTAATACTGTTTCAGGATCTATATTAAAAAGAGATTTAAGCTGTGACTTTACTTTTCCAGGATTAGCTCTTGGTAGATCAACTTTATTTAAAGTAGGTATAATAAATAAATTATTCCTTTTGGCCAAAGAATGAACAGCTACAGTTTGAGCTTGGATACCTTCATTTGCATCAACTAATAGTATTACACCTTGGCATGCTGTAACACTTCTGACAACCTGAAAACACATAAATGATGATAATTAAGAAGGAATGTTGGTTTTTTAATTTATTTCAATTTTAAACTTTTTATCAATAAAAATTACCTCATTAGAAAAGTCTACATGGCCTGGTGTATCTATAAGGTTTAGAAGGTAAGATTTATTATCGTATGTGTAGTTAAGTGATGCTGTAACAGCTTTAACGGTAATGCCCCTTTCTTTTTCAACCTGCAATTATAACTAAATAAGATTTGTGTTTTGAATTGGGGCCCAAATATAAGATATTGTTTTCATAATGATAAGTATTTTATAAATACCGGCAGTTGATCGAGCACTTGCGCATTTTCACTACCCGGTTTTATCGCGCCAGTAATTTCAAGTAATCTATCAGCTAAAGTACTTTTCCCGTGATCAACATGAGCAACAATACTAAAGTTTCTAATATTTTTCCGGTCGATAATCTTATCACTGCAATCACTACTATTCATTCGGCTTGATGATCTAAAATTATTACTAATTGTTAAAAGACATTTTGCTATTCACAACAATAAGATTACTCTTTTTAATGCTACTAACCTGTTATCAAATTTGCTGAAGTTACTAAAACACGTTTTCTTATAGCGGTTTATATTCTTCAGTATATTAACCATTATTAAAAACTATATGTAATACTTTTTTTCATAGAATGAAGATCAACCTTTAATTTAAGACTAACTTTAAGGCAATGACATTTTGATAACCTCTAAGGAAATGACAATTCAACTGTCAAAGGAGGAAACAGTTAGGGATGAGGCGTATATACTGGAACAGGTATAAATACCCAGTATGAACATGCCAGTACGCACACCGGGTATGTACGGCAGAGGCCCGTTCCATACCCGATAGGTATGGCTGGGTATGGCCGCCTCGTCCGACGGTGGCGGTATATAACGCTCGCGACAACCCCCGATAGGTATGTGTCCGCATACCCGATAGGTATGGCTACCGCCTCGTCCGACGGTGGCGGTATATACGCTCGCGACAACCCGCCGGCCGAATAGGTACGAAGTTCCCCGAACGCTTACGGCGGCTCTTTCCGATCATGCCCGAATTGAAACGTATGATTTAGGCATTTTATACCAAATATTTCCTTGAGATAAATTTATTCTTTATTTCTATGACAATTAGGTAGATAAATAATTACGTAATAAGATTAAACAGTAATATTTATTTTGAATTACTTTTTTTTTGAAGTGAAACTTCTTTATCGGGGTTGGAAAAAAAATTAGTGTAACATTTTTGCGTTACGCGCCATCTTTTTCTTATCTTAAAATGTTCCTCTAACGCCATCTAGCGTTGAATAGGGGGTTTTATGTCGTCTTTATTCTTTAGTGGTTTTAATAGTTGACGCTCGATGGCGTTAGTTCCTCATTGTGTTCATAACAATATATATATATATATATATATATATATATGTTATATTAAAGTGATCAGCAAAATCAAAGGGTTTATTTTAATTATAATTCTAAAATGTAAACAATATATTTCGTATTTCAGTTACCATAAGCCATTAATAACACAAATATATAAAATATATAATAACGACATCAATGATAGTAATAATTCTATTACAATTAATGAAATTCAATAATAATATTTGTAGTAATGACAGTGCTAGCTCTAATACTTCAGAGCACGACACTGTAGAGACATCCTCTTCTCCAAAGGCAGGCACCGCCCACCGTGACCTGACTGCGCCTTCCACCGAAGACACAATCTGAAGCTGACCGATGATGCTCTCCGAAGCCTCGATCGGCTCCTGGAACTTGCGGTTGCGACGTCGATCCAACGTCCGCAAGTTCGGTTTTCCAAAAAAACTTCAATCACAAGACTCGCGCGCGAGTCGAATGTCTGCCTTCTACTCACTGGCTGACTATAGCAACGAAGGACCATGTACAAATTCAAAGCGGTTGTATTTTGGGTCCGTGAGGTTATTTGAAATAAACAAGGTTCACGTTGAAAGTTTTTTAATCAACAATTTTTGTGGACCCACATACTAATTACAACGGTCAAACCATAGTGTGTTTTAATGTACTACTAACGCCACTATGTATTACAAATAAGAAACTAAATATTATACAAAGGTAAAATGAAATAATTGTAGAATTTGTATTTATGTCTATGATAATAAAAGCCTTTTATTAAATTTTATCTAATGTAACTTTATTTAACCAATTCCTGTAAAGTTGCATATAGTAAATTATTTTTTGAAAAATAACGTCATTAAAAAGTTTCACTTCTTACGAGTGTACGCTAGTACACGCACACATTTTATTAAATTTTATCTAATTTAACTTTATTTAACCAATTCCTGTAAAGTTGCATATAGTAAATTATTTTTTGAAAAATAACGTCATTAAAAAGTTTCACTTCTTACGAGTGTACGCTAGTACACGCACACATTTTTTTTATAATAGGGTTCTTTACGTTGGTAAAGATGGAGCTTAATTTTGACTGATTAAATCTCAATTAAAAAAAATGATTGCTAAAAAAACATCTAAGTGTTCCAATTCCAACCAAATAAAGGTTCCATTCCATACCGGGTCTCCATTAGGAGGCCTGAACATAACTAATACCTATAGGTATTTTGATACTGGGTTTTAGCACCGTATATACGGCGATACCCGTAACTTTGAGGCCGGGTATAGAATGTTGCAGGTATATCTCATGCCTAGCAACAGTGGTGAGGATGAAGTCAACTGTCAAAGGAGGGAAACAGTGGTTTTGTTGAAATAAGTTTATTTCAACAGGAGAAGCGGAATTTTTAAAAACGAAAATAGTCGAGAAGATTTACGATATATTTTAAAATGTGTTATTAATTATGACATATTTGAACTTATTAATAGCATTTAATTTACATATATTGAACAAAATAAATTATAATTTTATACCAGTTTTTATTATATGAAGTTTAACATTTTATTTATACAAGGGTCATTAGATGATAAAAGGAATGGTACATTGAAAATGAATCCAGAGCAGCGTGATCAGATTTTATTTGATGAATCTACACCTTGTCGAGGTTAAAAACTACTGAATTCTACCAAAAGAGAACGAAAAAACACTAAAATCATAAATCTAGTATATTTTTTGCTGTCGTGTAACCTATAAACATGATTTTTCTTGATTAAACGATAAAGTAATAAAAATATAATTAAAAAAATAAAATTAAACCTAAAGTTAAGATTTTTCGCCTTTATGTTGGGTAACATTGTCATAAAGCTGTTTTGAGTCCATATGATCATACTTCTGTCACGATCAAATCTCCTACATCCTCCTTCCAACTGACCCCTCGTAACCCTTCTTTTCCATGCATTATTGCATGCAACATTGTTATTATTACATCGATTTCGATCTTAATTTTTAATCCTATTAATATCGGAAAATATTCTTTCTACTTTGGCGTTTGCCAAAGGTAGTATCGTCATTTGCTTCACAAATCGGAACAAATTGCCATACTTTGGTTTGCTATTAGCATCACAGATTTGGCTGACATCACTACAAAATGTATCCACCAAAAACTTCAGACATATAACTAGCAGTTGACAATGAATGTTTTTTTAACATAATACAGGTTCACACTACTGCATTAGTCGAAAGTATTAAAAAAGTCAAGAAAAAAAAAGTCTTAAAAGAATAATTAACTAAGAATTTCATTCCACATATTAACGTTAGCAACTTGCATACCTGAGAAATGCCGGAATATCCTTTCATATTTTTTATATGCTTTGATGTAGCCATGTGTTCCTACAACGACGCCAATCTACTTAGTACTTCACAGTTGCATGCTTTACAATGAGCACTCGTAGTGTTTACCTTAGATTTACATAACCAACTTTTAAATGGGGGATATTGCTCTCATTCATCGCGATATCCTTGTGTATATTTAAGTTTCATTTAAGACTCGATTATAAAAATTCTCAATAAAGGGATTCCGACTAGTCTATCACAATATGCTCATGGCACGAATCAAACGACCATCATAATGAAATTTAAATAGTAACAATCCATTCTATGAAAGGGGGAATACCCCGCATTTATGCGATAAGCCAAAAAAGTACTAGAATAACTGAAAAGTGTGAATTCTACTAAAATATACCAAATAATTTTTACATACTAAATTCTGTCGCCAGTACCTCAAAATCTACCAAAAAAGTAGAAATCTACAAAATCTGGTCACGCTGATCCAGAGTCAAATAAGGGAGGAGTGGAGGGATCGTACAATGAACGAATGAAACCGACGAAATAAACCTGGAACAATATTTATTCAAATTGACTATTGTACCAAGGCCTATTTGGAAACAATAAAAAATAAACAATAACGAAAAAGTAACAATAACAATACGTCGTGAGTGAATAGAAGTGAGCGAGGCAAACGCCTGTGCCTTTTGATTATTCTGATCTTCTTGCGAAGTAGTGGGTGATTTACTACTTGCGAAGTAGTGTACGTTGTTGTTAACAACTGTGCGTATTTGCCTATCAGGCAAATACGCACAGGTCTACTGGAATGATATATCTATCATTCCAGTAGACCCAGTAGCATAATTTACACCACGCATCCTGAAATCGGTATGGCACCGGGTGGTGACCGGAAACGTATGCCATCGCTGTGGCATTTTCTTGCATTTTGCATTTGGCTTTCTTGGGAAAGTTAGTATCTTGTATTAACTCATGTTTTTGCTTTCAGTTCCGAGATTATTAAAGCTTCATCTGACGCAGAACCGGTGGGCTAGCCAGAACCCACGGAATTGGGCCCTCCGCTGTGGGTAGGACCACGCATGTGCTCATGCGTACGTTTAAGTATGGTGTGTCATCTAAGGGCCATGGAGGTCGCGGTTCGGACTGAAACACTGATAGCCGTCGACTGTGCAATTAGCTAATCGGTGTCTGGGAGCGGTGAGAACCGCCCCGGGACTTGGGTGTACCTTGTGTACGCGTTGTGTTGGTCTCGCCGTACTCGGAGGTGAGGGCGAACTAGTGTGTTTGTTGTTGCACTAACTGTGGGTGTGGGTCCAGCGTATTTAAGTCCCCTTCCTCGACCGGGTCGATTAGGACGTTTCCTGGGCGACGCTTGTTGACGTTCGCGTTTGTGTCGGGTTGGTAATTTGCTGCGCTTACCACCAGAGGGTTGGGATGATGTTTGGCTCTATCGAAGAACCGTTTGGTCAGGTCTTTAAAATATTCGCGAATCGTCGGGAGTCTGCAATCGCTGTGCAGGTCGACGTTGCGTTGATACCACTACGCACCGGTTACGCGGCGGATGAACTTATTACTATTTGCATTTTGTACAAGCGAGTAGGGTGTGTGTGCGCGAAGGTCATGCATGCGTAGGATATAAGAGGTCGTACGCAGGTCTTATATAATAATAATTTGTCTTTAGGTATATCGCTCGTCTAGAGCGTAAAGAGCAAAGGTGAGAGGCAGGAGCCTTGTGGTATGCCGGCCGTGAGGCGGCTGTTTGTGGAGAGGGTGCCTTCAACTCGATATCGAAAAGAGCGGTTCGACAGGAAGGCCTTGATGGTGTCGTATACACACACACAGCCTATCTGGCACTTCGACAAGGTTTGGCACAAGGTTGTGCCAGACCTTGTCGAATGCTTTTGCAACATCGAAGAAAAGAGCCCCTGTACTAATATGTTTAGGGTGATTTAGGCCTTTTAGGATATGTTCCGTTAGGCGGAATATTTGATCGGGACAGGAATGTCTAACTCGAAAGCCGAATTGTTCCGCCGGCAGAAGGCCGTTGGAAAACACGTGCTCATTGAGCCTGTTCAATAAAAGCCGCTCGTAGAGCTTCCCCAGGCAACTGAGGAGGCTGATGAGACGATAACTAGAGGGCTGGTTGGCTCGTTTATTCGGCTTGCGAATGCCGATAACCGTGGCTTCTTTCCAGTCGTCCGGAAAGGAGCAACTGGAGAGTAAAGTATTGTAAATGGTCGCAAGTAAACAGATAAGCGGCCCAGGGAGAGCTTTAAGAATTTTGTTACTAATATTATCTACTACTTATATCTCTATTAAGTTTTTAATAATATCTTGGACCTCTTCGGGGGTCACTGAACTCAAAGGATCGCCTTTCGGTGGAAGCGCAGCCCTAATCTCGATTACGCGGTCCACCTCCGTTAGGTGGGCTGTATCGATGTGTTCGCGCGATGGCGTACATTGCTGCTCTAGGTTTTCCGCAAGGCATTCGGCTTTTTCGAAGTCATCTAGGGCTACTGAAGCGCTATTAGATCTAACTAACGGCGGTAGAGATTCGCAGGGGTCTGCTTTCAGACTGCGGGCCAACCGCCAGTAGGCGGTGTGCGATGGCTCGATGTCCTCTAGGAGAGTGTCCCACGTTGTATGTCGGTGTTCCGATACACGATCTTTGACTTCTAGCTGAAGGCGTCGAAGTAGGGTTCGGTTCGATTCCGATCAGTATCGGTCGAAAGCGCGTTTGGCTGCATTTTTCTGCCTAATTAGCAGTTGTAGGTCGGGCGGAAAGTTAAACCGTCGGTCACCTGACAGTTTAACCGTCCGTTCCGAGTCTGCGACTGCGGAAATGATGGTTTCTCGGAGACTTGCTATCACTCGATTTGCATCATCGAACGTAGCTAGGAACGTAGGTCGACTAAGTTCTGGGGGTCCAAGGCCTTGAGTTTGACCTCAAGACGATGCCAGTGCACTACGGATTTGGTCGGAGGGACCGCGCCGGCGTTCTGGACCAGTTTACACAGGACGGGCCTGTGATCTGTATCTAGTTCATAGATTGTCTCTATCGACTCTATGTCTAGCGAGACCTCCTTGAATAACATGATATCTAGGATTCTTGTTGGTAGTTGTCCACCGTAGGATACCTAGTGGGAGTCGCAGGAGCGATTATGCTAAAGTTTAAATTATCGGATAAGCTAAAGAGATGCTTTCCGTTGTTATTTGGGATGCTGTGGATGTCCATGAGCCGTGTTTGCAGTTTAGATGTCCTGCAATTATCACGGAAGGGCCTAAGTTGAGTAGCGTATCTAGGTCGCTTTGTAATAAGGTTTTGTTCCCCGAGAGGTAGGCTGAGACTAGTACAAGCGGCCTATGGCCGGTGAGCGATAACCTACACGCGGATGCCTCTATATGGCTTAGCTCTGGAATGACGAGCGGGCTACAGTGTAATGACGGTTTGTAATAAATTAAGGTGCCTCCCAGACGATTTGCTAACCGGTCGTGTTGGACTATGTGGTAGTTTGCGATTCTGGGATCGCTAACACTAGGTTTTAAGAAGGTCTCTTGCACTAGAAAAATATCTACATTATAATCGCGAAGGAAATCTGCGATTTCGTCCCTTTCACCCTTAATGCCGTTTGCGTTGAAATATGAAACAATCAGAGTCCGAGGTTTTGTTCTACCTGCAGTTGTACTTCCCATTAAAGTTTTTTTATGAGTTCTAACTAACGAAGCGGCGGAGCGCAATTTTACGGACTATTTAAGTTTATGGTTGGCTTGTAAATGCACAGAGGGCTTCTACAAGCATTTTATGTTCGCTAATGGCTTTAAATCTCTCGGTGCCAGATGTGGCGGCTGCTATTTTAGCGGACAATACGGCGAGTTCCTGTCTATTGATGCGGTCTAATAAGGCGCAGATGTTGGCAATTTGGGCGAACGGGTCGTCCTTGTTTTCCGTGAAAACCGACGATGTTAACTGCACCTGCGGCTTCGGCGCCCTTTGATAGGAGGGCTGCGCCTGAGCGATTGGTCGTGAGGCGACCGGGGGCGCGACTACCTGCGCGGCCACCTGGGCTTTCGCCCAGGCCTTTACGATGGGTACGGGCGCGGGAACGTATTACACGGGCGCGGGTTTGGGCAAAGTGGATTTCGCGGGAGATTTTCTCGCGAGAGTTTTCGGGGCCTTAGCGCAGCCTCTATAACTAGCCGGGTGGCTGGTAGCGTGGCAGTTTACGCAGTCCGGTGGATTTGCGCAATCTTTCGGCCGCGTGCACTCGGGCGTGCCGTGGTCGACGGTGCATTTGACGCACCTAGGGTGAGTGAATCGATTGTTGGCTGTGTGGCCGTAGTGCTGGCAGTTGTGGCACTGTGTCATAATGCCAGATTTACGCGGGGGCTCGATGAGTAAGTCACTGAGCCCACAGACCCTCTTCAGGTTGAAGATGACCTTCCGGGGTAGGGTCCAGTTCAACCATAACCATGTCCATAGTGACACGGGTTCTGGGCTGCCTGTGACGTCGCACTGCATGTACGGGGTATCCCTCAGTGCGGATGTTCACTTTAGCCTTATCGACATCCGACTCATTGGGGACGCCCTTTATTACAACCCGAAGTTTACGCTCTTCGGGCAACGAATAGGTGTGGAAACCTACCTTATTTTTGCGTAAATATTTGGATACCCATGGTATTTTTTTACCTGGGGTCGCGGATTTTGTGGCGTTCGAACCACGAGCATACTTGATGCCACTTTGCTTTTTCTTGTATAATTATTGGCGCCGGTGGCTTAATTTTTCGCTCGGAGGCGAATTCGGGTACCGATTGGGCAGCTGCGGCTGCCTTCTTGGCGGGCGTCGCGATGGGACGGTTTGATGGGGCGGCCTCGCATTCGCTATCAGTTGCGGGGCGCTTTTTGCCCTTTTTACGCGACTTTACGACGGTGAAGCCGTCGGCGTTCGTGTTGTCAGCTGGGGTCGTTTCGACCTCCATGTCCGAGCCGCCGTCCGATTGCGAGTCGGGAACGACATTGGGAAGGGTGCCGAAATTGGTTGCGCGGAAGGGGAGTTGGGTTCGTTCCCGGCGGCGGAAGTCGACACGACGGGCGTTACTAGTGTCCCAGAAGGCGACTCATTACCTGGCGCAGAGGGCACCGGAGATGGCGGCGAGGCGACTGCCGGTGAAGCCGGGTTGTCGTTAGCGTAATCGACGACAAGGCGTTTCTCCGCGGCGAAAGCAAGAAAGCTGCGCCACATTTCGGGGCATCGTTCGCGAATGAATTCCTCTAAGAGGGAACCCGTAATGGCGCTTGAGCCTTTGAGGGTTGCGCCCCGCTGGCGTGTAGTTTCTAAATAGGCCTCCCCACCTTGCGGCAGGGAGTTGTGTGCCTAAAACTAACAACTAATTCGCCTGCGTTTTAGGTGCACTAGGGTGGGTACCTAGCTGTCGCCTATCGCAACAAGCACCCAGTTATTAAATAAAACAATGCCGTCTCTGAGGCGAGAAGTGTGTATGAAATTCTACTTACAGAACAGGAACCTGCCTACGAGCACAAAACCACTAACACTAAACTACTGCGCTGCTTGCAGAAAGATTTAAATTGCAACCGAAATTGCGAGTAGCGACTAATTCGGGTGGCATAATCCCTCCGTCTTAGAGAGAGGTCCGTTCCGTACGAGAGCATGTAGCGGAATGTCGGTCTGCGAGAAGAAAATTCAGAGACGTACGCAAATGGGAAAAGCTCCATGGGCATAATGTTGAGGATCTAGCGAGATAGAAATATCTCCAATACAACCAAAATGAATCTTGTGAGGACGCTGGTATTCTATAAGGCTCCCAATTTTGGGCCAATTCATACCGTGAATCAGATAAAGATCGCAGCGCTCAAAATGTCGTGTTGGAGTAGAATGTTGCGCATACCGTGCACAGCGAAACGCCACAACAAGTGCATTCTTGACAAACTGAACATTAAAACCAGGCTTTACACAATTTGTTATCAACAAGTCCTAACTTATTTTGGTCATATCGCACGTAAGCAGGCAGATAATATTGAAAAACTGGTTGTAGTTGGGAAAGAAGATGGCAAAAGCTCATCTGGGCGATCATTTACCCGTTGATCTGATTATATCAAACTGTTAACTAGGCTTTCTGTTTCTACTGCCTTGAAGAAAGCCGAAGACCGAGTAACGTCGAAGCAGTTTGTCACTGATTCCGTCAAAGCGTTTCAAGACGGGCACGATCTATGGTAATGAAGACGAATACGAAGAAGAATACAAACTGGATGGAGCTGGCATTTAGAAATAAATGGTTTAATAATAAATACTTTTTACAACTACGTCTTATTTTCAGCGTTAAAATTGTTTATGACAACCTATTTTTAAAACTGTAAACATTAGATTTCTTTGTCATTCAGCCACGTCATTTTTGGTTGAATGAAAAGATTGTTAGAGGTGTTTAAGTTTAGTATACGCGGCATTTACCATTAGTTTCTCGCCTAAGAGTAAATCATGAATATATTCCGTTTGCTCGCCGATTTATCCCACCTTTTAGCTATATTAATATTATTAATCAAAATATGGAAAACGAGATCATGTGCAGGTGATTTATCGTGTAACCGGCATGCTACTTTTGTTTTATGAGGGACCTTATAATTGTAAATAACTTTTCATGCATTTCTACAGGAATATCAGGAAAGTCGCAAATACTGTTCGCTATTGTCTATACTTCGCGATATTTGGATTTACTGACAACTTTTGTATCTGCCTATAACACTATTATGAAAATCGTGTTCATAGTTGCTTCTTATGCGACAGTATATTTGATGTATGTGAAGTTTAAAGCTACCTACGATCATAATCACGACACTTTCCGGATTGAATTTTTACTTATCCCGTCTGCTATTTTTGCACTGTTGATTAATCGGGAATTCACGGTTCTTGAGGTTCGTATGCCTGTAGCATAGTATTATTTACTGCTGTGTCGAATTTACCACTTGATTGACACATAAATCATAAATTGGATTATTTACGTATTCGGATTAAAATTACAGGTTTTATGGACATTTTCTATTTACCTGGAATCAGTTGCAATTTTACCGCAATTATTCTTAGTATCCAAAACTGGGGAGGCAGAAAGTATCACATCCCATTATCTGTTTGCGCTAGGTTCATACAGAGGTCTTTATCTTCTTAACTGGGTGAGTGGAAGTGCTGTTATTATTAATATATGTAATACTATATACATTAAACTTTACCAGTATGAATCTGCAATCAACTTAAAATTGTATTTGAAATATTTCTTTTGGTATGTTGCAGATATACCGCTACATTGCAGAAGACCATTACGAATTAATTGCTATTGTGGCTGGTGTTATACAAACAGTTCTTTACTGTGATTTCTTCTACTTGTACATTACAAAAGGTAATATGTTTGAAAAGTCACTCTTTATGCGCATTATACCATGCCATGTATTATTTCTAACTTTTTATGAACTAACATGAAATCATGTTCCAAATCTACTTTATTTTATATCTGATATATCAAGTGAAAACTTGGAATCCATTTTAAAGAGTTCTGTGCACATTGAGGAATGTCATATATTTTAAAGTTAACATGGAGAAGTGCAAGACAGCTAAAATTTATGTACATTTATATGTTTATATCCATAAAATGAAGTCAAACATTCATTGTTCACAATGATACAGTCAATGTCAACCAGTTATCCAATACTAGTAGAGCAGAGTAACATGTCTTTAAAGAATTGTGGCGATGTGGTCATACAGTGACCAAGCCCTTTAATAAAATAAAAAAAAAAGAATTTTCCATTGAAATGTGGCTGACAATTATAATTCTCAAAGCTCAGATTTCAACCAAAGGGATACTACAAATATAAATTTATGTTTCAGTACTAAAAGGGAAGAAGTTACAATTGCCAGCATAAACACAAGCCAGCAGATGCAATAAAACAATTTGACATTATGTCTGTTATTATAAGTCAATAATACTACCTAAGATCTAGCTATATAACTTAGTGGGTATTGTGAAAGCAATGTTATAAACAGTTATTTGTGATGAAATCTGATAATTCATTATATGCCCATTAATATTATGGATACTTAAGAAAATACTGTTATTTTTAAATTCAATTAACAATCATGAGTGTGAGTCTGTGAATAAAAATTTTATTAATATTGAGTTACACATAGAATAAACTTAACATAGCTCTAAATATTCATTAATATAAATAGATTGAAGTCTTTTTGTAATTATCATGTACTAAATACATGTAAAGTATTTCTTTTCCTATCTTAGTGAAGGCAAAATAAAATTTAGGGTAAAATGAAATGTTAGTTGTTTGTATTTGGCATGATCACGAGGCGTTGTGGACATGCCATACTATCTCTACAGCATTTCAGTTTAAAAGAATAGCACATAAAAGCATGGCAGCTTATGCTGCTTGTTAAACATTTTGTATATGACATGTTTGAAAAAACCATCTATTGTAGTTGTACAATTTTGCGGTCAACAATACACAATTGTAATAAAAGGTTTCAGAAATTAACATTTCTTTATTTTATCATTTATATATACCTCTATTACAGTCACTGTCTGCTTAGTATAAATCAAATGTCAGTTTACAAATGTTTTAGGTGTGACTAGGTATGAAACATAAGCAATGAAACTGATTATTTTTGTTATTCTATTTTAATCAATATTTTATATACAACATCAATTCTGTTATACACAAGATGCTTATGTTATTCTTTTCCAATAAGTATTCTTAAATAAAAAAAATATTTTTATATAGTATAATAACATTGAAAATTTTAATAGTTGAGTAAAAGAAAAAAAAGTATGCTCAACTGCCCAATTGGAAAATGGCCTCACTTGTGACATCACTTTGCTTGATAATAATTATTGCAAGATAACAATAATACAAATGCAAAAGCAATACAAACATAACTAAACTAAACTTTGATAATGTATATTTTGGGAGGAAATTAATGATAAATTTAATTAATAGTACATTAAAATTCACTTAAAATTAATATTGTACAGCCAATATCATTATGTCCCTTTACCACCAAGTAATGCAGCATAAGATTCAAAATCAGCTAAATGTAAATGTTCCTGAAAAAGGTAGAGTAATCAGGTTACTATATGGGTTAGCTTAAAAAGATTACAAATTATAGATTTACGAATATCATCTTTATTAGATGTGAACTTATGACAAGGCAAAAATGAATACTGGGACAGCATTCTACATTTGATTGATAAATCCTCTTGTATGTTGAATAGTGTTTTTTTTCTTCATTGGAATGAATCTTATTATTTATTTATCATTTATTTATCACATATTTCATCAATATAAATAGAACAATATTAAGCGTGTTGACTGACTGGATGACTTGTTAGGTAGATGACATTTATCGGTTAAAGGTTAGTATGTCATTTAATGAGTACCTTTAGCATTGTGCTGCTGTTCAGTAATTGAAAGATTCCATCAGTAAGGGTACATTCAGCTATAATGGCAGTGTATGTAACACCCATTTGAAAGTTTTCCTTTAACTGCAAACATTTGTTGAAATTCTATTATTGACTCAATTGCTTTGCTGTCGATAATTTTAAAATAAACATTTACCTGCAAACTCAAAGGCATCAACATGTTTGGACACCTGGTTGAAATGTTTTTTGCTTCTAGTTTGTGCATTATTAATTTAGCAAGTTCCATAAGACTATTATAATATTTGGAATCTGTAACGACAGTACATTATTAAGCTCAATGGATAGAAAATCTATTTTTGTTTATGAAAGTTAGGTGAAAAAAATCTGTGAGAATAATAATTTGATATAATTTCTCCAATATGTCTAAAGAAATTTTAATTTCCAATATCCTTAGAACAATTATTCTCTGATAAAGCAGGTTATAAATCCAGCACCAGACATTAGATTCATTTAAATTTATTAGGATGTTGCAAGAAAACACTTGTCATTAACTGTTTTCTAAAATACCACTAACTACTAGTACTAATAATGCTAATACTAACTTCACAAAATAACTTTAAAATAAAAAATATAATTACAGACACTTTTAATTACACTATGTTTGTTACAATATAATATTTCTTATTACCTAACCTTGGTAATCTAAAGCTAGAGCAATTTTATATGGCGCTATTTTGTTATGAAGGTGTAAATATTCCTCTTTGGTTCTATTACTTAATCCATCCAATAAGAGTGTAATCAATGCATCATCAGTAGTCATTTTGCACTTCAAATTGGACATCTTTGTATCCTAAACAAAAAAAATGAGAATGTAATATTTATCAAATTCTAAGTTGTTTGATATTGAAAAGTAAAAACATACATACAGATTTAACATCAATAGTCAATGTTTCCACAGTCTTCTGACCCCAATTGAAGTTTGCTATTATATTAACATTTGCAGTCATACCAATGTCTTTGATGTCACTTATAGTAAAGAGACTTGGTGTTGTAGTTATCTGATGAGTAGCGTAAGACAGTTATGTAATACATTGAATAATTATGATTCTCCTTCTTTGTACATTTTTATTTCAAGAATTAACAGTGCAAAAAATAAAGTCATATTTTACATTTCAATTATTTTTTCATTGACATCACCAATTATTGCTATACTTATAATGAAACAAACTGTAGCTCATGCAAGTGCATAAGCTTCACATATTTAGTTTAGTAAACTTTGAACCTAAGAAATCTGAAAAGACTTAGTAAAATCACAATTATAAATCACTGCAACATCTTTTCAAATCATAAAAATTTTAGTTAAGTTAAATCAGGTTGAATTTAAATATATTATATACATAATGTACCATAAATTAACTGCAAAGTTGACAGTTAAACTAGCAGGTCCAATAAAAGAACTTTTACAAAAATTTATAATGTGAATAAAATTTAATAAAACATGTATACTAACAGAACTCCACCAATATTTTCTGTATCTTTGCCATTGCACAAAGTATGGCATTACATCTTGCATAGGCACAACAATAGTGAGGCACAATTCTGAGGTATTTTTGAAACAAGCATCTTCCAAATTGTATTCCACAAGTTGATTATTACATGTTATATTTCGGCTAATATATCCAAAGGGATTGCTGTTATGTTTTATAACTTCCTTGGCTTTGGATTTGTTTAAAAACACTGGGATGTATTGACATGTTTTTGTATAAGTAAATTGCAACCACTGTGTTTGTATATTTTGTAGTATAATTTTGCTTGCTTTTTCATATGAATATGAAATGTTGTTTTTACTTGATGTTTTCATTTTAAAAAAATTATTAAGATTTATGACTTTCTGTATTTCAGTTCTCATTTTCTTTTATAGACTGTTTATATTCGTTGTTCTGTACTTCATGTAAAGGGATGTTACCCGGTGGTGCAACAAAATAATCATCTTCTGTTCTTAATGCATTTTTAAGTATCTCCGCTTGACAATTGCCCTGAGTTATTTTATCTGGACGAAGATTTAAATTCCTGTGCGATTAAAAAGAAAAATAATTATAGCACTATATATACAATACTTTCAAACATTTCTCTTTGGCATTGTTTATTCATAATTGATATAACATTTTGATACTGGGTTTTAGTCACTATTCAGTAGAAGAAATAACGACACAATATTAATGTTTTTATACTTACTCATTTTCTAGTACAGAATATAGCGGATCAACATTATCTGTATTAATATGTAGAATTTTATCAGCAAAAGCTACAGAATCTTCTAACACCTTAATACCTTCTACAGTGTCACATTTAACTAAGGAAAGTCGTTCTAGGAGAGTTACAGTATTAGCATCAACTTTACATTTTGTATTTTGTTTTTTTTCTAATTGTATAACAGGTGTTAAAGGAACTTTGGTTGAAAATCTCTTATTTAATATTCTAAAAAAAGTTACTTTGCTGTGAGTAATAGCGGCCAAGTTCATTGTTTTTTGTGAAATGTACTTAGATAACAATTTTATATTATAATTATCTGTCTATCATAAGGATATGATGTACATACATGTAAAAACTAACATTTATAGATGTGCTGTAGTGTAGTATTAATTATTATGTAATGTATTAAGGTTAGAAGTAGAACATTCAACATATTATCGTAACTTTCATTTCAGTATACACTATTATACAGATTTACAGATACACCAGCGTGACCAGATTTTATTTGACGAATCTACTGCTTGTAGAGGTTAAAAACTACTGAATTCTACCAAAAGAGAACGAAAAAATACTAAAATCATAAATCTAGTATATTTTTTGCTGTCCTGTAACCTATAAACATGATTTTTCTTGATTAAACGATAAAGTAATAAAAATAACAAAGAAACCAATGTTTTTTTAAGTTAAATTCTAAATAAAAATATAATTAAAAAAAATAAAATTAAACTTAAAGTTAAGATTTTTCGCCTTTATGTTGGGTAACGTTGTCATCAAGCTGTTTTGAGTCCATATGATCATACTTCTGTCACGATCAAATCTCCTACATCCTCCTTCCAACTGACCCCTCGTAACCCTTCTTTTCCATGCATGCAACATTGTTCTTATTACATTGATTTCGATCTTAATTTTTAATCCTATTAATATCGGAAAATATTCTTTGTACTGTGGCGTTTGACAAAGGTAGTATCGTCATTTGCTTCACAAATTGGGACAAATTGCCATACTTTGGTTTGCTATTAGCATCACAGATTTGGCTGACATCACACCAAAATGTATCCACCAAAAACTTCAGACATCTAACTAGCAGTTGACAGTGAATGTTTTTTAACATAACACAGGTTCACACTACTGCGTAAGTCGAAAGTATTAAAAAAGTCTTAACAAGAATAATTAACTAAGAATTGCATTCCACATATTAACGTTAGTAACTTGCATACCTGAGAAATGCCGGAATATCCTTTCATATGCTTTGATTTAGCCATGTGTTCCTTCAACGACGCCAGTATTCTTAGTACTTCACAGTTGCATGCTTTGCAATGAGCACTCGTAGTGTTTACCTTAGATTTACATGACCAACTTTTCAATGAGGGATATTGCTCTCATTCATCGCGATATCCTTGTGTATATTAAAGTTTCATTTTAAACTCAATACAAAAATTCTCAATAAAGGAATTCCAAGTAGTCTATCACACTCTATGCTCATGGCACGAATCAAACGACCAAAAGAATGAAAATTAAATAGTAACAATCCATTCTATGAAAGGGGGAATACCCCGCATTTATGCGATAAGCCAAAAAAGTACTAGAATAACTGAAAAGCGTGAATTCTACTAAAATATACCAAATAATTTTTACATACTAAATTCTGTTGCCAGTACCTCTGAATCTACCAAAAAAGTAGAAATCTACTAAATCTGGTCACGGTGAGATACACTATACGCCACGGTCTTATCTATGGAACCAATGGAAAATGGAACTGAAATAGTTTTATTTCACATTTGTCATTCTCCTTTCAATTCAAAATATTTTTCTCGTTTTCTTGGGACACAGGGCAAAAGTAACGGTACTACATTTGAACTTGAATTTTATATCACTAAGTAATTGGATAAAAACTATTATGATATTCTTATATTTGGTTCTTTCTTATAACGGACAAAATATATTTCTTCAATTGTTATTTCAATGTTTGTACTAGAATTTTTGTATTGTTGTATTGGTTGATTAAAACATTTTGGCTGTAGTTTAAGTGCATTTGTTTAAATTCACTTAAAAGTTAACTACGGCGTCTTGCTTGTCAAAGTTTATAAGTAATTGTCATTTGTCAACAATGTCAACAATATCATTACACAATAGTTAGAATTTAAGCGGACATTTAGTTACTGTTTTTGGTAATTGATTAGGATTTATATAATATATGAAAGTAATAGCATTAGGTAAGGAAAGTAAAATTACTACATTTAACTACATATCATTTGGTTTAATTTAAGCCAGAATTATATGTATAAATCAATTCATAACCTTATATTTTTGTATGTAGCTATCTGAATGTATTGAGATTAATACTTTTGCAAAATAAAAATAAAATTTTTTAATTGCAGAAAAATGAAGAAATACGCAAAAAATGTGATATACGATAAATTACATCGGAGCGCTGTATTAGTTTGTGTGGGTCTAACATTGTATGGGTCTGTCATCCTGGGTGATCATGTATATAAATATTTTAAATATGTGCGTCCACGGATACAAGCTTCAAAAGCTGCAGCAGAACAAGAGTTATTGGCTGAAGGATCTTCTGAAAAAATCGCGTAAATTTATGTAAAACTTAGATTTCAATAGTAAATTTTATTATTGTAATAAAATTGAAATGATTTAATTTTTGATTAATATCAGTGTTATAGGTGTTTTATAACTAAAGCCCTGTTATTAAATAAGTTTTAGGTTTATTGCTTTTTTTGCAATGTTTGGCACAATTACTGTCTTTACAGCTTACAATACCTCAAAATTTGAGTTAAGGTTTATTTTTATATTCCTGTTTATTCTACCACTATATTACTAGTATAAATACAATAGATAAGTGATAAACACAGTTATTTCTCCTTCGGTGTACTTATGCAAATGTAGGAAACTCCATATTAATAAAATTCATTAAATGTCATCTCATTATTTCTTGTATTTACGCGCTTACACATTACTAAATTAATATATGTTTACTCCTCCCGATTCAGTCTATCCCATGAACACTAAAGGTTTTCTAAGAGTTGGGAATTAAAACAAAAATAAATGTGATAAATCCCTTTGCAATCAACTTGATTTGATGTTGGTGTGCTTGTGCAAATTCACGATGATGATGCACCAAGCATTGCTTCAAATGCTAAATAACAATGTAGAAAGAAGGCTTTAAGATTTTCGTCGGTGTGGTAATCAGCCGTTTAGCTTAGTGGCTAGAGCGTCAGGCCGCGAATGCGGAAGATGTGGGTTCGATTCCCACAGCGGCGACAGTCTTTTCGTACTTTTTCTACATGTTTTAATGTTCAATTTTAAGTGCAGAGAGTAGCACTATAAAAAACTTTAAATTTACGTCAAGAGAAGTACAACTTCAACAAAGTTTAACATCTTTTTATAAAAAGCATTTGAAGTAATTTCATTTGCATTCAAATATTGCATACAAGCATGATCAGTATCTTATATAGCAGAATAAAGTTTTTCAGACTACTTCGCTATATTTATTGAAATAAATTGTCAATAGATGTCATTAAAGTAAAGTAAAAGTAACAACCTATACATGTCCCATCGCTGGGCAAAGGCCTCCTCTATACAGAGGGTATCAGGGCATAGTCCACCACGCGGCCCCACTGCGGATTGGCGGACTTCACATATCTTCGAAATATAATTATGTTATTTTTGTTATTAATTCGAAAATATGCAGGTTTCCTCACGATGTTTTCCTTCCCTGCGGAGCACGTAATAAGTTAGCAGTCAGTTTTTAAATGAAAGTTAAAAATTTTATTGGCGGGATATATATATATATATATATATATATATATATATATATATATATATATATAGTACCCGGAGGACCGAACTTTGCTCGGTTTGTTTTTTTTTTTGGTAAATAGTGTATTTTGGAAATTACATTTAGATACAAATTACTGAGTAATGAAATATGCATAATGTTTTTCGATCTTACCGACGTAATAATAAGAAAATATGAACTGATGTTTTTCACAAAAGAAAGAACTATAAAAAAAAGGGAAAAAAATAACAAAATAACAAATCGACAAAAAATTAAAAATAAAGAAAGCAATGATCTGGAATCGAAAAAAAAGTAAAAAATAAATGTTTAAATGATCGTGACGCGAACCACGGCCGTCTGTTTTGGAGCCGCCCAATTACCGACCGAGCTATTATGACATTTTCTCTTGCGGCGAAATTTACCGTCATATTCGAATTATATTTTTCATTCCCTGAAAACAGGGATAAAAGGACATTTTCTTAAAATGAAACCGAGCTAGATCGAGTTTTCGCTCCCGAATCTATGCACATACTAAATTTATAAATTTGTAATATGGCCTCTAAATCATGGTTAATGTTGACATTGCAGGTTTTGCAGAAAATTTATCGACACTAAGATATAATAAATATTCAGATACCGTAAAAACATTTTTGAATACATTTCCTCGAGAATATACTTTTGGGAAAATTTTCTATACGTACCTAACATCCATAGTTGTCATATTGTGTTCTTGACATCAAGACGTATAACAACTTAGTCTGTCCCGTGACCATGAACGCTGGAAAGGTTCCGAATTTAAATCAAAATAAAAAACGCGATAAAATCCGTAAAATAGTTTCATTTAATATCCATAGTTGTCATCAACCCTTGGACTTTAATTACGAGTGTAAATTTATTATATAGTAAGTATCAAAAAAATCACTGGATAGTATAAAACAAATTCCTTATGAATGCTTAGATCTTTAAAACTACGCAACGGATCTTGATGCGGTTTTTTTATTAGATTGAGTGATTCAAGAGGAAGGTTTATATGTATAATACATTGGACCAGTGCGAAGCCGGGGCGGGTCGCTAGTTATAAAATATATTCATCCCTCGGTTATATTGCTTACTGATGAAACAGAATTTGTAAGATTAATAACGTCATTAACATTAAAATACACGTCATTAACAATAAACACGTTAGGAGGGATAATATCAACGAAAAAGTTAACTGTATGAACTTTTGTAACGTATCTAACGTGTAACGCATATTTGTAATTTATGTCTGACAACTGTCACAATTTCAACTCCACCTAAGAATTCTTTGGTCCAATCTTTAGAAATGTGGCTGCTAGATACCGTATCAATCATGGAGCCATATCAGTTCTACATTCAATGCCTAAAATACTAAAAATGACTATATAATAGGCTTATCAAAATCGTAGTATCGATTAACCTTATAGTGGACTACGGTAGTCCATTATTTAGCGCCATTAAAGTGGTACCATCTGTATGCTTAAAAAAAATTAATATATTAATAATTGTTTTTGTCGCACAACATATTATTCTTATGTAGTATATTATTTAATTTAACATATGCTTATCTATAGTATAATATGCATTTTGTTAGTATCAGTGTTGTCTTCTTTTATGTCTATGCACCTACCTATCTCTGTACAACCCTAAGGTTAACTGGGAGATAATGCCTACGGCATTAAATCCGCCTTTGTACTTTATGCGCTTTAAGATTAAATAAATAAATATTATTCGAAAACATTCACCCCTCTATCAAAAGAAATCATCGTGTAATAACATACCTAGGGTTTAACTTTGACCTGTTTTACGGTTCTTTAGCCACTGATAAAAAGCTGATTAAGCAAATAAGTACCTTTAATATTTTTGAGGCTGTTTTTATGTGTATACTCGTGTATACCGTAAATTTAAACGATGACAATTCTACATACATGCTGTGTTCACTATTTTAGAAAGTGCACATACATAATTTACACCTATAAATTTATTTTGTTCATAAAAATTGTATTGAGATGTATCAGTTTGTGTTTTAATAGTTATATTGAAAAAACAGTAAACATTTTTTCAAAAAATATTTACAAACTGCCACACAGTATACTACAGTTTAAGTAAATGGTAATAGTATGTACCGGGCACCGTCAAAGATAAATTTTGTGACATTGACTTTTACTACGAGAATATCGTGAAATCGAAAACTAATTAGGAGTTAAAGTGTCACATACAAACAATACAAAACTCTACCTTAACTGTGCTCGGGCCTAGTAACTAGTAACAGTCCTCGCTATTGCACGAATGGGCAGATCCGGGGAAGTACCGCTACCTCACAGAAGAATACTTCTGCGCTTTGTGCCTAATAAAGAAAAATTTCCTATGGCTATTAAATCTCTTTAGAGACACCTTATAATTATGGCAGCTCTATAGCCCTCGAATTATGCAATAGTTCATATATGTTCCCTGCATGTCGTAAAAGGTGACAGAAAGGGCGAAAGGAAAGTTTCGGCAATCGAAGTGGGCGTCCTGGTTTCCCGTTTTAGTGCTTTATTTAGATCTCTTAGCATGTCTCGGAACACGAACGAAGATGAATTTTTGTCTATATCTAATTGTAGTGTCAAAAAGCATTGTTGTTTCCTCTGAGAAATTATTTTTTGCTATTAGATTATTTTAGCTTATAATTGTCTATAGATTATTCTCAAAGATTTTTAAGAATATGCATAATTTAGAGATTGCTCGATTTAGTGTCTAATCTTATCCTTTAAACGAGCAATTCTTGTATAAATATATATATATATATATATATATATATATATATATATATATATATATATATATATATATATATATATATATAATCGGAATCTCGGAAACGGCTCCAGCGATTTTCATGAAATTTAGTATGTGCATAGATTCGGGAGCGAAAACTCGATCTAGCTCGGTTTCATTTTAAGAAAATGTCCTTTTATCCCTGTTTTCAGGGAATGAAAAATATAATTCGAATATGACGGTAAATTTCGCCGCAAGAGAAAATGTCATAATAGCTCGGTCGGTAATTGGGCGGCTCCAAAACAGACGGCCGTGGTTCGCGTCACGATCATTTAAACATTTATTTTTTACTTTTTTTTCGATTCCAGATCATTGCTTTCTTTATTTTTAATTTTTTGTCGATTTGTTATTTTGTTATTTTTTTCCCTTTTTTTTTATAGTTCTTTCTTTTGTGAAAAACATCACACACCAACATCAACAATATAACTGTAGTATACTGTGTGGCAGTTTGTAAATATTTTTTGAAAAAATGTTTACTGTTTTTTCAATATAACTATTAAAACACAAACTGATACATCTCAATACAATTTTTATGAACAAAATAAATTTATAGGTGTAAATTATGTATGTGCACTTTCTAAAATAGTGAACACAGCATGTATGTAGAATTGTCATCGTTTAAATTTACGGTATACACGAGTATACACATAAAAACAGCCTCAAAAATATTAAAGGTACTTATTTGCTTAATCAGCTTTTTATCAGTGGCTAAAGAACCGTAAAACAGGTCAAAGTTAAACCCTAGGTATGTTATTACACGATGATTTCTTTTGATAGAGGGGTGAATGTTTTCGAATAATATTTATTTATTTAATCTTAAAGCGCATAAAGTACAAAGGCGGATTTAATGCCGTAGGCATTATCTCCCAGTTAACCTTAGGGTTGTACAGAGATAGGTAGGTGCATAGACATAAAAGAAGACAACACTGATACTAACAAAATGCATATTATACTATAGATAAGCATATGTTAAATTAAATAATATACTACATAAGAATAATATGTTGTGCGACAAAAACAATTATTAATATATTAATTTTTTTAAGCATACAGATGGTACCACTTTAATGGCGCTAAATAATGGACTACCGTAGTCCACTATAAGGTTAATCGATACTACGATTTTGATAAGCCTATTATATAGTCATTTTTAGTATTTTAGGCATTGAATGTAGAACTGATATGGCTCCATGATTGATACGGTATCTAGCAGCCACATTTCTAAAGATTGGACCAAAGAATTCTAAGTTCATACAGTTAACTTTTTCGTTGATATTATCCCTCCTAACGTGTTTATTGTTAATGACGTGTATTTTAATGTTAATGACGTTATTAATCTTACAAATTCTGTTTCATCAGTAAGCAATATAACCGAGGGATGAATATATTTTATAACTAGCGACCCGCCCCGGCTTCGCACGGGTCCAATGTAAATACATATAAACCTTCCTCTTGAATCACTCAATCTAATAAAAAAACCGCATCAAGATCCGTTGCGTAGTTTTAAAGATCTAAGCATTCATAAGGAATTTGTTTTATACTATCCAGTGATTTTTTTGATACTTACTATATAATAAATTTACACTCGTAATTAAAGTCCAAGGGTTGATGACAACTATGGATATTAAATGAAACTATTTTACGGATTTTATCGCGTTTTTTATTTTGATTTAAATTCAAATTCGGAACCTTTCCAGCGTTCATGGTCACGGGACAGACTAAGTTGTTATACGTCTTGATGTCAAGAACACAATATGACAACTATGGATGTTAGGTACGTATAGAAAATTTTCCCAAAAGTATATTCTCGAGGAAATGTATTCAAAAATGTTTTTACGGTATCTGAATATTTATTATATCTTAGTGTCGATAAATTTTCTGCAAAACCTGCAATGTCAACATTAACCATGATTTAGAGGCCATATTACATTATTACGCAGATCGATGTTCTGATCCTGCAATAAATTAGATTCTTTTGTCGTCGAAATTCAAAAGAATATATTTTTATACGTACGAAATCATCAAGTAAACGTTCTTAATCTATCAGGAAAAATATATAATTAATAACTTCAACTTTGTGATACAAGATAGAAGAAGTATTTTCGTTGTAATTTTTTTAACTAATTACACGGAGACTTGAATTATATTACATATAAAAGTCAGTCATTCATTCTTATTAGTAGTTTCTATAGAAAAAGTAAATTTATTTAATTCTAGCTAATTCACGAGTCACGGCCAAACTAGGAGACGTCATTAATTGATGTCTCCCATTTATTTTCGTTAATTTGTATTAGATATCTTGTTAAATATAATTATAATTTAAATATAATACTTTTACTACTACAAATTTGACTTGCCTTGAATATCCTATTAAAGAATATTTGTAAAAGTAAAATATATAATTTTATATGACGTTTAAAGAGAAAATCGCTTTTATGTGTGTCGCACGTGTTGATAAGCTCTAATCCATTATTCAATGTATGTCAATGGAACGCTGGGAAGCGGTTTAATTATTCGGTAAGCTGAATCAGGGCTACTGTGTTTTGACGATAACTGAATGACCTCGCTCGACTTAGTAAGTTTTTAGCAATTTGAGTAACAATTAATTATATTTTACTCTTTGAATTTCACAAAAAACAGATTTATTTCCGAAAACTGTAACCATTTACAGCTCCATGTCACTTTCCAACACCAGTACCTTTATAAAAAGAAAAAAAAATCTGTTTTTTCATTGAATATGATTTCATATTATGATTTTAAATTTTGAACATTTTATATAATTGCGACACTTATATTATAAACATGTAACGATCGTAAGGAACATTAGTAATCATTGTCGACTTCAAATATTTAGTAAGTCTCTAAATGTATGAATCAGTCAGTTGTAGTTGTATAGGATGTTACAAATTTTGTTTCTTTTTTCTTTTTTGATCATGCGGGGAGGTCTGTACACTTTGCCATTGCGAATGATTTGACACAGCTGGTATGCCTACGCGGATCCCAGATGTGTTAAGTCATTCTCCTTCCCTGTTGTACCTTCTGCTGACCACTCATCCGGACCTCTCTCGTTGCAGTGGTGTCTAGGGATGTAAATACCAGTCACCTTAAGAAGGTGTACAACTTTGCCTCTAGGTCCTTCAAAAGAGCAATACCATCAGCAAAGTCAGAGCACTTTGGCAAAATTGGCGAGAGATTAGTTAAACTTCCTTCTGGGACTCGTGCATTCTGGTCTCTCGCCAAGGCTGTCCAAGGAAACTTCTGTACGCCATCTTTTCCATCTATGCACAGGGGAGATGATTCGTTGGCACACACCGCTGAACAGAAAGCCGAGCTTTTGGGCACCCTCTTCGCGTCTAACTCGCGACACTGGATGGTAAGGGGAACACACCGCCGATCATCCCACGGTGTGAGCACACAATGCCAGAAATAAGGTTTCTGCAGAGCACAGTGCGTAAAGCTCTCTTCTCCTTAGACATCCAAAAGTCGAGCGGGCCAGACGGAATACCACCCATTGTGTTATGCGTGTGCTCCAGAGTTGGCACCGGTCCTAACGCGTCTTTTCCGGCACTCTTACTCCCTAGGCATTATCCCAACTTCTTGGGTGACGGCTTTAGTGCACCCGATCCCTAAAAAAGGTGAAAGTTCAGATTCGTCGAACTATAGGTCTATTGCTCTCACTTCTTTGTTCTCTAAAATAAAGTAGTCCATTATAAACTGCCACCTCCTTGGGTACCTTGAGGAATACCAGTTCATTAACGATCGTCAGTACGGTTTTCGACGCGGTCGCTTAGTTGGTGACCTTCTAGTGTAACGCACCGATGGGTGGAGGCACTTGAGGCAAAGGGTGAGGCCTTGGTGGTTAGTTTGGATGTAGCGAAAGCCTTCCATCGGGTTTGGCATAAAGCACTTCTCTCTAACATTACGTCTTACGGGCTTCCTGAGAAATTGTGCGACTGGATCACCAGTTTTCTTACTCGTCGGAGCATCAAAGTCTTTGTTGACGGTGCTTGGTCCGACGCTAAATTCGTGAACGCTGGTGTCCCACAAGGCTGCGTACTGTCTCGCCAATAAATGTGGGACGCAAAACGTGGGATGTGCCCATACGCCTCCATAAGAACGTTTGACGTCGGGCCACTATGATAGTAGGGCATGCCTATTTATGTTCGACCTTCGGTGAGATATTATCAGTTTCCAGTGAAATTGGAGAGAACTTAATGATGATGAAGGGGTTAGACCTTCATGTGAGAAGTGACCTATTTTATCGTTAGGATACTGGATAGAGTGGATCCCACTTGCGTGCCGGTATTTAGGCATGGCAGTGTTTAGTGGGTACTGGTTAAGTCCCACTTGTATGCCGGATTTAGGCTTGGCAGTGTTTAGTGTGTACTGGTTAAGTCTCACTTGCGTGCCGGATTTAGGCTTGGCAGTATTTAGTGGGTACTGGTTAAGTCCCACTGGCGTGCCGAATTTAGGCAAGGCAGTGTTTTGTGGGTACTGGTTAAGTCCCACTAGCGTGCCGTATGGAGACATTAGTGCGTTTTGTGTTGAAATTGGGTACCGGATTTAGGTCTCGCTTAAATGGTCTCGGTTGGAGACAACAGGTTGAGGCGTAGAGTATTACATACTAGACTCATTGGTTTCCGATTGAAAGTTATCAGTTATTTATTTCGATTGTAACCAGATAAACTGCTGTAATTCATTACATGCTGTTTAGCATAAGACGATGTTGGTTTAAGCTTGAGATGCTTCACAAGAGGACGTGTGAATTGTCTGAATGGCCGTGTCGCAGGATCAAGATGTGGCGCCATAATCTGATTACAACACCATCTATTGGTAGCTCTCGGAAACGTCAAGTAGTGCGCTTGAGTAAGGTCGATACAGGAAGTGAGAGACTTGACATTTGACGGTTATTATTTGTGGAAGTCAATTGTCATCGGGACACGGGGGTGTGTTCTGAACGTGTTCGGGCATGTTACTTAGAAAAGGGACTGTGCGAGCGGTCATCTTCCTGTATCCAACTTGCTACGTTTCGATTCAATTACATCAGTGTGTTTAATAGTTATTTTCGTTATTGTCGATTTTAATCGAACAAGTAAACTACAATGCTACGTGACAACGAGTTATCCTATGTGATCCACCTAACTCCGACAAACATATGAAGGCAAGATGATAGTTAAAACATGTATATATCCATATGGATATATACATGTATTAACGATCGATATCGATCATGCATCCGGAAATATGAAGATGTGGGCTAGGTGAAAAAATGATGGTAGTAAGTAAAATTGCGTAACACTGCTGGGCGAAGAGTATTAAGCCATAGTCCACCACACGTGTCACCAACCCAACGCGGATTGGCAGACTTTACATATCTTTGAAATATTTTTTTATGCAGGGTTTTGCACGATGTTTTCCTTATACTGTGAGCACATGTGTCAACACTTAAAATTTCAATGAACATTTTGATTTGTAGCCACCGGGAGTATGGTCCCTCGAGAGAAATTATATTACATTAAGTAGTATACCTCTTATATTAACCAGACTTTGTTATTACCGTTAAGACTGTTTACGAGTATCGTTAGAAATAGGTTATTCTTCGCATTTTATATGAAAATTCAAAATATATTTTATTAAAAAAAATATTTACATTTAACTAAAGTATGTAGGTGCCATTTGGTTCGATAATTTTCTGCCATCTTGTAGGTAGGGGCATGATCCCATTGCTATAGAAATTCTGGGGCTTCTGACCAAAAAACTGCGACAAGTGGTTTTGGCAGTCATCTCGTGATGTTAACCTATAATTGCCTAAAGAATTTTGAAGAGACCGGAACAAGTAGAAATCTGAAGGAAGGGCCTGGACTATACGGCGGATGCATTGTAACTTCTACAGTGCGTCAATTGATGATACTTACATAAACACTTATTAGAAATATATTTTTTTTATGTGAAAAGTTGCCAAACGAGCAGACGGTTCACATGATTTAAGTAATAACCGCCGCCCATGGACATCCGCTACATCCGCGGGTTTCAGATGCGTTGACAACCTTTTGAAAATTGGGCTCCGGCTACCTCACACGAAGACGAAACGCGAAAGTATTTGTCATACTTCCACTTTACGCTGGTCTTCTGTGAGATCGTGGTACTTACCCGGACGGGCTTGCCCATTCGTGCAACAGCCGAAGCTGCTGCGTGGCCCTACCACCGACAAATGTCGGAAAATATCTTTTTTTCTTAAATAGAATTAAAATCCCACCTACTGCGCTGAGTTCAAAGATCCAAAAACAAGAAAAAGAATTTACATATATTTTGATTTTACTATATGTGTTTGAAATTTTTGAATTTAATATAATCTTTTGATGTTATGTTCTTTTATATTCCCATTTTTAATATGTACTTTGAGAGACTATTTCAAAATTGTAGCGAATGTATATAATACTCGTAAGTTGTTCTTTTCAATATACACGTATAAAGCAAAGCTTACTTCTATAATTTATTCACTTATACAAAAACAAATTTATATACAAAAAGATAATTAAAAAAAAAAATAAACAATATTATGTGACATAATTAAACAATTTACTTCGTTACATTGTTCAATGTAAAAAAAATGTAACCAGGGCGTCTTAAAAATTCATTTTATCTGGTACCTACCATAGACGATCTTTAAATTATTCAAAGCGCTTCAATTCGAGCGTAGCTTCAGCGGCTTGATAATTCGATAAGGCCGAATTATCAACCTTTGTGCTGATACGGTATCTGATTGAGACGTATTAGGTTTCGACATTTTATAAAAGTATTTTATAAAAAATATAACCGAAACATGTTTTACTTCATAACAATTTTCTTTTATTGACGAATTCATTTCTATGTAGGTGAACATTTAGATATTGAAAGCAGCATTTGATTTTGAATATTTAATAATTTATTTATACAAATTACTTGTATAACATAATTATTTATCAAATAAGTTGCATTATTGATTATGTTTGTTATGAATATGATTGAGGGATTAGCTAATATGTAATGTAGTACAAAAAAATTCTCCGTAGAAATCCGTTTAGAGCGATAAGTTATAATTGGTTAGATATGTTAGTTTAAATAACGTAAATGCATTTTTAAAAAATGCATGTTTAAATATTGCATTTTTAAAAAAGCTCTTGCCAAAAAATGGTTTATATATTGAAATCATGAATTATTCATTGTATAGCACCGCGGTCAAATCACGCCACCTCTCGGATTGGACGGGCTCCGGGGACGTCCCGACAATCCGCCCGACTGCGTGCCCGTCGGAATTCCCCCGCACCACCAGTTAGCCGCGAGCCATTACACGAGTAGCACGCGCGTGCGCATCCTGTCGGGACGCCGCCGATCCCTAATTAGTTTAACGTGAATCTGGAATCGTCTCTCTTTTTTTGTTTAGTAATTTTAGTTTAAAATTATACTTCAATAAACCTTCGTACTTTCGAAATAACTAAATGACGTTTTATTCATACTAAAAGTGGCAACCCAACGTGGAGCATAAACAGTTCAGTTTAAATTTTGTTATTATAAACAGTTCAGTTTAAATTTCAACAGTTATTAACTGTGTTTTCGTGTAGTGAAGTGTACTTTTTCGAAACATATTTCGACGTGCGTTGTAACTGTTGCTAGGTATTACTTCGGGTATACTGTACCTATACCTAGGTGACAAATTCGGATGGTCGTAATTTCTTTTGTTGTCGTGTGTGTAAACGACTATTGCGTCATCCGCGCGCGTATAGTTATTGTGTAGTATTTAACACTGTTGCGTCATTCGCCGAAAGTTCGATTTTAATGGAAACAAATAATTGTTATTTGTTTCCATTAAAATCGAACTTTCTTATTGCTTAAACTTTTAGTGTTATCTCTCGTGTTTAGTTTTATGGACTCGGTTAACTCAAAAGAAAATATATTTTGTTATGGGTGAACTATTTTGTATACTTACGTGTATACCGACTAACTGTAAGTTACGATAAAGTACTTTTGTCCAAGAACTGTGACCTGTGATTGACTGTGTTACATCATGGTGTTAACGCGATCACGTGCTGCGAGTCCCGCATCTGCCGCGGCTGGCGTTTCGCCTGAGGGCGTAGTGCCGCCGTTGTTCCCGGCAGAGAGCGCGCCAGAGTCGACGCCGCGCGACCTGGAGGCCGCGCCGGCGCCACCACCGGCTGTATCGAGTGACAGTGACGCTGTTATTGCGGATCAGGGTCACGCCCTGCCGCTGCCGCCAGCTGCAAATCCTGCTGCGGCTTCAATCACCATGACCACAGAGCAGCTGCTGCTGTTGATAAACAGGCTAAGTCCCGCAGTTCCTGTAAGTACTCCTACACATATGTCCGGCAACTTTGCGAAGTGCTCTACACGTTTCGATGGACTTAAAACCAGCGATGTATTAGCATTCATAGATGCTATCGAGGTGTACAAGTCGTGCGTCAATATGAGCGACGATGTCGCGCTGCGAGGTTTGCCTATGTTACTGACAGGATTGGCCGCTACTTGGTGGCAGGGCGTCAAAGACAGCACCCCGACATGGCAAGCAGCTATGGAATCGCTACGGCAGACTTTCGGGCCTAGGTTGCCTGCGCATAGAATCTTCAGAATTATTTTTGAACGCGAACAACGGATTAACGAATCCACCGATTTATTCGTTTGTCATATCAGAGCGTTGTTCGCGCAACTTCCGCCACATTCTTTAACGGAAAATATACAACTAGACATGACGTATGGCTTATTACACAAAAGAATACGTGAGAAGGTACCTCGCTCTAGTTTTACTTCATTTGCAGAACTAATAGCGCAAGCGAGGCGCGTAGAGGACATCCTTAATGAGTCTCGCCCATTAAATGTAACGTCAGATGTTAAACCTGTATTAACCATGTTACCATCAAGCAGTACACAGCCATCGATTACGCCGTCGTTTAGCTCTAGTAAGCGACCGCAGTGTGCTTACTGTAAGCGTTATGGTCATCTGAAGGAAGCATGTCAGAGGTTGGCGGTAAAGTCTTCTGAAGCCAAAGAGGGCGCTACAGAGAGGAAGGAACCGACAGTCACCTGTTTCGGGTGCGGAACACCCGGACGTATACGTTCCAACTGTCCGACATGTAAAGACAAGAAATCGATAGAACCCGTATCGAGTTCGTTCCAATCGGTCTCCGCGTGTGACAAAATAGATTCGCGAGTGCGTCCCGTATTAAAAATACAAATTTATGGTGAAGTAGGTACAATGCTTGTGGACACAGGTGCTAAGCACTCTATAGGTAGTGTTAGTTTAAAAGCTCACTTAATTAAGCATGGACATCAATTTGAAAATGTATATGTAGAACTTAAGTTTGCGGATGGGCACATGTGTGCGCAAATTGTGGAATTAGCACACGTGAGCGTGACAGTCCGAGGGGTGTCGCGAGAGGTTGATTTTATTATGCTTCCCGACGCGACCGAAAGTTTATTAGGGATGAATTTTATTCAGGAGTTTGGCGTGATACTCGACTTTGATCTCAGTCTGTGGTCTGTGAGACATGATAGGGATCCTCAACCTATCACCTTTGAAGCTCGCTCTTTAAAACCACTTCATTGTTCGTCTGTGGGTCTTCGTGATGACGAGGGTACCCATCTGGTTCCAGATGAACGTCAGCGATTAACTGACCTCCTGAATGTTTACGAGGACATTTTTACGCCGGGGGGAGGACCTACTCAATTCGCTGTCCACCGTATTGATACGGGAGATGCCACGCCAATTGCTAGCCCGCCGTATCGGGTTAATCCTGCGAAGAAAGAGGTGATGAGGAAGGAGATTGAGTAGATGTTAGAAGATGAAATCATCGAAGACGCTGAATCCGAATGGGCCTCACCTGTTGTGTTGATACCGAAGAAGAATGGTGAGATTTGGTTTTGTGTCGATTACCGCAAGCTGAACAGCGTCACCCGTACTGATAAGTATCCACTTCCGGTGATTGATGAGCTGCTGAAGAGTACAAAACCAGGCTGTGTGATGTCTACGATCGATTTAAAGGCTGGTTACTGGCAAACGATTGTAGCTCCGGAGGACCGACACAAAACAGCTTTTACTACACCGTTCGGAACGTTCCAATTTCGTCGCATGGCTCTTGGTCTTAAAAACGCTCCAGCAACGTTCCAGCGCTTAATAGACCGAATGAGGTCTGGATTAAAGGAAGTTTGCGTCTTAGCCTACCTCGATGATTTGCTGATTATTTCGTCCAATCCGGCTGCACACTTGAAGGATCTAGAGCAGGTCTTCGAACGACTCCGTCTATTTAATCTGAAAGCAAACAGAGATAAGTGTGTGTTCGTACGGGAGAAGGTTACTTACCTGGGCCACGTAGTTATTGCAGGAGATATCGAGCCTGATCCCACGAAGGTCGAAGCAGTAATGAAAATGCAGCCTCCGACGAACCTGAAAGAGTTAAGGACTTTCATGCAAACTTGCGCGTGGTTTCGCAAGTTCATTCCGCGTTTTTCGGACATAGCGCGGCCCCTGTCTGACTTGACAAAGAAGAACCGACGTTGGCAATGGGGGGAGGGAGAGCAACGAGCTTTCGTCGAGTTGAAGCTACGGCTATCCACCAGCCCGATTCTCCGCCAACCAAACTTTGAAGAGCCGTTTTCGCTACGAACCGACGCTAGCGGATATGCGTTAGGCGCCGTCTTGATGCAGGGTGAAACTCCTAAGGACGAGCGCCCAATTGAATACGCCAGCAGGTTGCTGACCCCTGCTGAGCGTAATTACCATACTACCGAGCGAGAAGCCCTAGCAGTGGTGTGGGCTTTGGATAAATTCCGCTCGTACATAGAAGGAAGTCATGTTAAGATAACTACTGACCATCAGCCGTTAAAGTGGCTCTTGACTCTGAAGACACCCAGTGGTCGACTAGCCCGGTGGGCTATGAAAATACAATCTTACGATCTGGGCATCGAGTATACACCCGGAAAGGTAAACGTCGTCGCTGATACACTGAGTCGTCCTGTACCGGCTTCGGAAGAAGAGACGAGAGAAGCTGAGCCATGTAGTATCTGTCCTGTGACTATTGACTTACCGCAGCGTAATCCGGAAAACCTCCGCAACGCGCAGCTTGATGACCCAGAGGTACAGAAGATCATCGCTGATTTTGAAGACACTAATAACCCTGATGCAGCTGTACGCTGGACGGACAGGGGCTATTATCTTTCTCAAGGTGTTCTTTTCCGCTGTGATACAGCCAGCCGATGGGTTGAGTTATTTGCCTTGCGCGACGCTACCGCCGAGTCTTGCGCCAAAGTTCTTTTAGAAGAAGTTTTCTTGCGCTATGGAATGCCTCGACGTGTGATCTCCGATAATGGAACTCAATTCGTTTCAGCTGCTATGCAAAAGGCAATGTTTGTTCTTGGCGTTCAACAATCTTTGATACCAGTCTACCACCCAGAAGCTAATCCGGCAGAACGTAAGAATAGGGAGTTGAAGCTGCTTCTGTCTATTTTGGTAGGAAATGAGCATCGACGATGGCCGACGGTTCTGCCTATGGTACGCTTCGCGTTGAACAGCGCTTATAACCAAGGAACGGGTAAAACAGCTTCTTACCTAACTTTTGCCCGGGAATTGCGTTCACCCATGACGGTGCATACCGACCTTCGTGCTATCGTATCGCAACAAAACTTTGTGCCTCAGATAACACCGTATTTACAGAATTTCGCTCGCATCTTGCACGAAGTGAAGCATAGAGTGGAAGATCAGCAAGACATTAGGAAAGCTGTTGGTGATCAGCATAGGAGAGACATTATTACCTATAAGAAAGGGGACCTAGTGCTCGTGGAGACCCATATGGCAAGTAATGCAGCCAAAGGAATTACTAGTAAATTTGCGCCAAGGAGAGAGGGTCCCTATCAGGTCTCACAGGTGATTAGTCCAACGACATTTTTAGTTGTTGATAACCCTGGTGCCATTAGGGGCAAGTATCACGCCAGTGCTCTGACTCCTTACGTAGGCGAAATGACCGCGATCGAACATGGGCGTCGACGTGGTCGTCCGGCCAAGTCACAGACGGGTCGTGCTAGTGACTTGGGGGGGGAGGTTATAGCACCGCGGTCAAATCACGCCACCTCTCGGATTGGACGGGCTCCGGGGACGTCCCGACAATCCGCCCGACTGCGTGCCCGTCGGAATTCCCCCGCACCACCAGTTAGCCGCGAGCCATTACACGAGTAGCACGCGCGTGCGCATCCTGTCGGGACGCCGCCAATCCCTAATTAGTTTAACGTGAATCTGGAATCGTCTCTCTTTTTTTGTTTAGTAATTTTAGTTTAAAATTATACTTCAATAAACCTTCGTACTTTCGAAATAACTAAATGACGTTTTATTCATACTAAAATTGAGAATAAAATTAAAAATGAGAATAAAAAAGGTGATTGAGTCCGTAATGGATCTTGCCATTTTAAGTTTGTCTATAGGTTTTTGTTAGTAGACTAGCTGACTCGGCAAACGTTGTTTTGCCATATAAATTATTTATAAAGGATTCGGAACGCACGCATAAAGTGTTTGACAGGTTACACAGACATAGTTGACAGGTTGACAGGTACAGTTTGTATGGGAACATAAAATAATTGCTATTCAGATTTTCCATGCAATTTTTCCATAATTTCCCATCGTTTGAAATTTCCCTGGACTGCCACAAATATTTCAAAACCAAAATTAGCCAAATCAGTCCAACGGTTCTCGAGTTTTAGCGAGACTAACGAACAGCAATCCATTTTTATATATATAAGAGATGTGCCAGATCATTAATATTGTAGATCCGTGGATACGGATCCAGATACGGATCATTGGCGTCAAAATCCGTGAATACGGATACGAATCTTAACCAGGAAAATCTCAATATTAGTGTATCCACCGTTCTTGATTTTGTGTCTCATTCGAAGGATGAATTAGATTTTACTTTTTCAGAAATTGATAAAAAAGAATTCAAAAAGCCACATTTTTAGACCCATGGATCAAAGGAATAAAAAAAATTGCTTAGAACTTTGGAAAATAATGAAAATCTCACAGCAACTACAAAAGATACTAAGGACAAAGCAATGATTTTTGTTAGTGTCTAGAATAGTCTATGGCTAACATGTGAGATATTGACGATGATGATGAATATTAGATATGAAAACTCATACAGTATATGTCAAAAAAGAGTTTACCAAGAGAGCTACGATCCACTAAAGTATTGGCAGAAACAGTAAAAAGTTTGGTGGTCTCACGCCCGGTTTCTGAAACACTGATCATCGTAGAAGTCTGATCATTAAGAAGATCATTCTGATCAATTCAGAGTTTAACAATCCTTTTGGCAACTCAAGTAGCACTTGAAAAACCATTTGACAGCTGGTTAGTTGACTTCTACGACGATTAGTGTTTCAGAAACCGGGCGTCAATCAAACTACTTGACTACTGGAAAAATATTGTGTGATGAATATAATGTTTTTCCAGTGTCTGGCTGTTTATAAATGTATAACATGTATTTAAATTTTATTTTACCGTTCCTTTAATTGTCACAGTATATTAATTAACTTAATTAGAATTATAATTTTATTACGAGTATGAGGGTAAAACGTAAAAGATCTGTCAAAAATGAAGCGGATATGGATCGTTTTTTTCCTACGTATATCCGCGGATACGGATACGGATACGGATATCCGGAACATCACTAGTTTTTATGTAATGTGGACAGATTAACATCAAGTGATAATTTTATGTTCCACCTGTTATTGACGTGCGATACCCAGCGGATCTGAAAGTGCAGTCTTTCTTTGCTTGCACCTACGATAACGGTCATTCTTCAAGTTTTTTTTTACACATTGCCTTTACTTCAGGATAACATTATCCTGTGTTGCAAGGGCATTTTACGAACAGAAAATTCACGCGGACAAACGCCCAGATGCGAAACAACTATCCGTGGATCACACAAATAGTGTTCCCGTGTAGGAATCGAACCCACGACCCCCGACGACGAGGCCGATACTGCTTTAATCTAGCCACTAAGCTAAACTGAAATCAGCCGTTTAGCTTAGTGGCTAGAGCGTCAGGCCGCGAATGCCGCAGACGTGGGTTCGATTCGTAGGTTCCACGTAGTTTGTCCTCGCATACAAGCACGGTGAAACAGACACAATGCGTATCCGCGAGAACCGCTCTGAAACCTTGTGTTTCAGAGCGGTTCTCGCCGCCCTAGTCAACATTTGAGAAAGTCAACTACTACTACCCAACGCGCATGGCCGCTTAATGCTTGCGGGTTCACGTTAGCCCACGAGTTCTGCGTTCGATGAATATTTAATAGTCTACAGACTGATGGCAGAAACATCATTTAAAGTGAAAGTAAAAATGTATCCGATGGAAACAACAACAATAGAAATAAATATTTGAAAAATATGTGAAATTTATTTTCAGAAACTAGAAGACGCAAATTCGAATTCCGCAGCGCCGATAGTTTTTGTTCGTTCATCTACAGAAATTTACAATAAAAAAAGTCTATTTTACAAATAAAAATTCTTGAATATAAAATATAAGATTATGATTTAATTGTTTTGACATTCAAATTTAAATTTATAAACTACTTCAGTTTGCTTTTTATCTACGTTTATAAATCATTTTGTACAATGATCTATTTGGGTTTATCTTGTTGGAAAATGTATAAATATTTAAAATACTCAGTTGATGCCTGTGGTTTACGATGTGTGTCGGATTTATGTCCGGTCTCTTTAAGCCTTCGTAAAGCCAGCAAAGTCGTGAAATTGTGGTTTAGGTGGCATTTGAGTATGATGTTCAATTATTTCCTTCAAGAAGAATGCGTGACATTTGTAAAAGATTATTGATAGTTTGTATTAACTATATCACGATGTCAATTTAAACATATTATGTAATGAAGAATAAAATTTAATGCAACTAGGATATCATTTCATTTTTACAGTCAATATTTATTTAGTCGTTAGTAGATAGTTCGAGTAGTTAGAAGCAAATGTTACTTGAAACGAAAATTATGTGGCATCTCTATATTACATTTAACCTTTATTACAGAAATAAAACGATAAAAACGAACAAGTAATAATTTAAAATAAATCGTTGTATAAAACGTTTTTTACTATTTGAAACAAGTTTAGTAAAGTAAAGAAAGTTCATAATTATGTCGCTCTGCTGGGTGAAGGCGTTCTCCGTACAGAAGGTAATGAGGGGATAGTCCATGACGCGACCCCCCTACGGATTGGCGGCCATCACATATTTTTCTAAATATTTTTTATTTCGAAAATATACAGGTTTCCTCACGACGTTATCCATCACAGTTCAGCACGTGATAAGTCAACACTTAAAATTTACAATTTTATTGGTGCCGGCACCGGGGATCGAGGTCCGGTTGCCCGAGTATTTTGTATTAATAGCTTCCGGACAATGAGCTATCACGCCTCGGCTTTAGTCTGGTATTCGCTCACACACCGAAGCAAATACACCGACTTCAGGTCATTCAAAATTGATTCATGTGCATAGCCACGGGAGCACCGTGGTTCATGCTGAATATCCACCTACATAGAGATTTAGATCTATCCATCATCGCTCAGTACCTGAAGTCTTAAACGTAATTCAAAGAGTAATTTAAACATTCTATAGAACACATATAATTAAAGTAATAAACGTAACTGAAAAAGTAATTCTATATAACACAAATTATCGAAGCCCACGTGATCAGTGACCTATGAACGTACCCGATGAAGCAAATTTGACGAAATTTCCTTTAATTTCTTGCATTTACGCGATTACACATTACTAAATGATTTATTATTTTTTCACGGATTTATCGAGTTTATTTTTAATTTTAGTTTCCGATATTTCTAAAACTTCAGCGTTCATGGTCAGAAGACCATCGAAATCTGTGAAAAAAAAAATAGTTTCCTTAAGTTTACATTATTTTTAAATCAATCGTTCGAGATGACGCTCCAATAGATAGTATTAAAACGTCATTATGTACCATTAAAATAAGTTACACCAAGATGTTTATAAAAAAACTTCATATATTAAATTTGATTTTTTAAGTGGACGCACGAACGCACAAGGTATAAAAACCATAATAATTTGGAATTTTCAAGTTTAATGATATAATTATAATTATTATATGATACTTCTTATATTATAAGATATTCTTTTTTATATACATAACTACAAGTTACAACAGAAAGTGGAGGTAACCACCGTACCCCTTTCAGATAACATAGTTAAAACAACTTAATCTCCCTCTATTAAGTTGCAAAGGTTTACACTATTAATCATTTAGGGATGTTTACCGTCATCTTCCAGTACCAGAGATTTATCTCAGTCGAGATTAATAGACTTTGGTCTTCCTTTAAGTCAACAAAATTAAAATTAAAAGATATTGAAAATAGTTTTCTTGATATATTTTTAAAGGTGAATTACTTATTATCTAAATATTACATTAAATAAGGCATAAACAGTTTTTGTGGCTGAAAAATTTCGAAAACATGTAAAGCGATGATATACTGAAAGCGTTAATTCTATTTCTACCGAGCTTCTCTATTATAATATTCAAAATGTTTAAATGACAGAACGGGTCAGAGGCTTGATAATTCAATGAGCTCGTTTCATCGGTTAATGGTAACTCGACAGGATTTAACAGATTAAATTGTTGCTTAAGTATTTTCAACGCCATTTTATTTATTCATGCGACTAAGCTTCATAATTATATCATGAAAATAATTAAGTGACTCACTGTAAGTTTCGTGATATAATTTAGTTATGTCAGTGCTAAATTATTTCATAGAGTAGGAAATAATAAGCATAAACGGAAAGATTGTACTACATGCCACCCACTATTGATTTATTGTCCCACTGCTGGGCAAAGGCCTCCTCTGTAGAGGTGTAAGAGGTTATTATGGCATAGTGTTCCACGCGATCCTAGTGCAGTTGACGGACTTCCCATATCTTCGAAATATTTTTTTGTTTGTTATAATGATAGCACAAAAAAAAACTTAATTTTATTTCATCGGACCAACATAACTAAGGCGACTCATCGGCCATGTCGAGGCACAATACATGTACAAATTAACAAATATTTATTGTTAAACACGGATAGATTTAGATATTTGAGAATTGGGAATGAATGTTTCGAACTTAAGCTCGCATAAGACAAATGTTAAACAAATGATATAGAAAATTTAAATAACTTAGATTTTTTAACTGGTTAAGAGCCAGGGTGAGAAAGCTAATAACTTTGAAATAATTCCTATAATTTAATTTATTCGTACGCTAAATATTTATGGCCGTACCGAATTGAAAATGAAAAAAAGATAAAAAGGTCTGAAATAGTAAATAAACTTGGAAGAGTTCTCCTTTTTTTATCCTTGAAAGTGAATAAAGGCTATATAATTATTTATTATAAGGACTAGTCATTATTAATAAAAGCTCCACGTAAAGTGTTCGTATTCGGGTTAATTTGTTGCATTTAATTCTGTAAGGAGAAAAACATAGAATAAAACCTTACATCACAATATTGTCTTGTATACATGGTTGAAAGCTTAGTGAAATTTGAATATATGGTGTAGCCCATGTTTTAACCTCCAAGGTGATAACTTCCGAGGGATTTCAACAAATCGGCTAGATGTAGCTGCAAATTGCCCCGTTTCACTTGATTGATGTTGAGTAATTGAACCTGTGTCGGTATTGATGGCCAGCTAGGGGACATTAACCTCGCTTATCACCCTACTGACGTCAAAAAAAATTTTAAACCCTTTTCGTATTATAAAAACGAAGCACTTTTTCACACTTATAGCGATAATGGTTAACAATAGACTATATTTTTTAAGTAATCTTTATGATAGGTTTTAAACCAACAGCGCATATTCTTAACCAACGAAACCTAACTTTACCTTTACCTTACTTTTATTTCTGTTATGTCGTTTTTAAATGAAACTTTTTTACGGATTTATTGCATTTATTTTATACTTAAATTTCAGATTTTTTGAATACTTAGCAACATTCGTGGAACGTCCATAAATATTATTTTATAAAGTAATGTGCAGGTTGAATGGGCAGGTGAGTTCGGGGAATTACCATGGCCCTATAGAAAACCGGTGTGAAGTGTTAAAATTTGGAATTTCGCCTGGTAACTGAGGTTACAGACGCCGACTTCTTTTTAAAGACTCTCAACGTATCTGTAAGCCATCGAATGTTGTAGATGTTCATGGGCGGTGGTATTCTCTGAACATCAGGTGAACCGCTTGCTGAAAAAAGATGGAAACATGTAGTGCTAAATAACATGATAGAGTGTCAAGTATCCGATGACTATGTGGACGATAAAGCGAAGGGGAGAAGGAAAATAAGGAAAGCTGACTTCGCCACCATGTATGACATATTCCTTATGAAACATAAATATTGTATATGAACTTTCGATTTATAACAAAAAAAATATTTATTCAAAATCGATTTGTTTGTTGAGCCAAACAGTGATAAAAATGCATACAGCAATCATATATTTTAACCAGATTAATACAAGCATGCTTGTTCTTTTCCAAGTGTATACGGGCGCGCGTTCTATTTATATGAACTATTATGCACAGGCTTATAGTGCTTATTTTGTCAATGCATATCAAAGAGAATGTAATCACTACGTTTAAGAGACGGGACTTTCATACTAGCCAAAAATATCAGTTTACGCGGCACTCCAATACCAACCATACCACAAAACACCACAAAGATGTCAAACAACAGGAGTACCAACGTAACGAGACAAATAGTGCTTAACCACGCTAGCTTAACTTCTTATCGATATCGATAAAATATACTAGGTAGTTTGCATATGTTTAAGATGTCGGTATTACTTACCTACATGGAGTGGCCAGCTCGCATCCCAGACTTAAATCCCATAGAGTATACATTTCAGAGCATTTTTGAAGTATAACTTTCAATAAAAATTTTAGTAGTTTGAAAAATTAAAAAAAAATATTTTTTAATTAGTTCATATATGCCATGTCACAATTTCATGAATCAATTTTTGATATTTAAGTTAGTTAGTTAAGTTCCTTTTCAAATGTCCAAAAAGATGGCAACACAAATGACATTTGAAAAGCCATTTGACAGCTGAATAGTAAATTCGTACGATGATCAGTGTTTCAGAACCCGGGCCTTATTAATGAGATTGATCAATTGCTGCTTCTGTTTCTTCTCGATCTTCAATTTAATGTCAAATGAAACTGAGGTTAAAATACAGATTGCTGTCATGGTTACATAAGAGGATTGGAGATTAATAAAACCAAGTCAATAATAAAATATAGATGTAGTATAGGTGTACCTACGGTGGCCCTAAGCAATGAAGCAACAAATAATCGTCGTGTAGGGAACACGTAATATCGGACCGAGCTGATTCGTCTGACGTGATCTATTAGAGATATAAATCGGCTTTATATTTTGCTTAAGTGGAGTAAATCCAATTTACGTATCATCTATGATATAAATTGAGTATTTGATTACACTATTTAATAATAAATATTTTTTTAATAATAATTCATTAGGTTTTAAACATTAAAAATGTAACATTTTTAATTTTAAACATTTTTATTTGAACATTTTTAACATTTTGATGTCTAATCACAGATCCTACTCATCAAGGTTGTTTAAACATGAAATTACAATAGGTACAAAATTGGGATCACCACAAGATTTTTAACTCTCCAAATTTCTGTACAGGCTTAACACAAACATGTCATGGAAAATACCTATATGTATTCAGCACAAACAGATTTTCGCGCTCAAATTTTTTTGAAAGCTTCGGTTTTAATTTCAATTACATTTATATTACGTTTGTGATAGTGTAGGTCCCGCCAATAATTATTAATTTTGAAATGGTCAGTTTTATTTTGCGTGCACGCCCATCAGTAAACAAATATATTGTTTATATGGAAGTTAGCAAAATAGAATTAGTGTTATATTTGATTGCACAAATTAAACGCTTCCTGCATTTGGGGTCATGGATAAAGCTACTGTTTCATAAACTCACGTTCATATTATATCATGAAAATAAAGGCCTTTGTTTCAGATAGTAAATATATATGTAGTACGTTTTTGACATATAATATAATGACTATACATTTCTGTGGGATATTTTCCTGTGTTCCCTTTACGTTTAAGCTCTTTACAAACTGCGAGAAACTGTTTCCTTTCTAAAGTAATTCATGTTTATCACGCAATTATACAATTACCAAAAACCAATAGTATCTTTCCCAACGTTTACGAATAGAACATACGCTCTAATGGTAGTATTGCATGTCTTTCAATGTGATGTTTTAGATGTGGAAATCCATCTTGATGCTATGTATGATGTTACATTTTAAAAGTTACAGTTCATTTATTTTCACGGAAAATAGCATATTTGAGTAGTGTTTAAGTAGATTTTGTTGATATAGTTTAATTTAAAGTTCATTTTTCATATTTAATTATACCTACTTACATTTTTTTAAACTGAACGTTGAACGTTGTAAGACTGAACAAAAACTTCGATCGTAAAAATCTTTATATCTTAGATTACTGGATGTGAAATTTATTCTTCCTTAAATTTTTTACTTACTCAATTGAAAGCACACAAGCGTTGAGTTCATATAGCATCTGTACTTGAATTTACTTTACGTTTCTATATACATAGCCGTCATAGCTCATTGTCGGGGTGCTTGTTTTTAATTCAATGTACTCGAGCAACCTGAGTTCTATTCCTTGTGCTGGCATCAATGAAATTGTTAATATAAAATGCTGACTTATCACGTCCTCAGCGGCGAAGGAAAACATCGGGAGGAAACATGTATATTTTAAAAATGTATATGAAAATATTTATAAATGTATGTAGTTCAATTACATACTTTTACGAATTACGAAACCTTCAATATGTTATGAGATCACTTAGTGCTGATTGCTGTCTATATACACAACAAAAAGAATGTAATCACTACGTTTAAGAGACGGGATTTCCATACTAGCCAAAAATATCAGTTTACGCGGCACTCCAATACCAACCATACCACAAAAATACCGCAAAGATGTCAAGCAACAGGGGTACCAACGTAACGAGCCAAATAGTGCTTAAACAAGCTAGCATAGCTTCTTATCGATATCGATAAAATATACTAGGTAGAAACCGAGGTTTCCACTTAATTTTTAGGTGAGTATCGAGTCCGTATTTATGTCCAATGTTAATGAATTAGGGTATATTCGGTACTAATACAAGATTGGACTTTAATGCGGACCTGAAATAAGATAAAAAGCGGTTCTGTTAATTCAAATAAAATTTTATTACTGAAATGAAATTTCTTTTTTGTCTCTTGTTTTTTCAGCCAACAGCTGTTGTCTTGCTTCACACGAGTCTGGAAAAAATTGAAACATAAAAATAGAATCAAAATCCAACAATTATTTTAGTTTTCTTACATATTCAGCATACAAAATTAATTATACGACGTATCAATATCATAGAGATTATGTTGCAAATTTCCTGCAAAATTCACCTATTCCGATCCTTGCTCATTTATATAGGCAGACCATTCAAATATGTAAAACTTTGTGCCCCTACTCTTTCACACAACATTCTTATTTTTTTCAATGATAAACATTAACGTAGTTATCGATATGTGGATATTACAGTTGCAGTACATCAATAGCACACAATTTAAATGAGATAAATTTGTTAATTTTATTTGTTCTTAGCCTGCTCTACTTACATATGGCTGCAAAGTATTATATTTAAGTGCTTACATGGGCTTCATCTAAGGGAAATCGCGCCATAAACATCCTTTTTTCAAGAATCGAATGACTTGCTCGATTTTCACCAATTTCACAGGCAAATAAACCGTCTTTTAGGCATTTTGAATTGAATGTACAACTCTGATCACCTGTCACTAGTTTTTGTGAGAAATTTTACTCTAAACAATTTAATTTTACAATTAAATAAGCATTTACATTCAAAATACGCGGTGCGAAATTAAGTTTTGACAAACAACATGGCACTTCTTGTATTGCAAGAAAGAGAAACCGCATTGAGGGAGTGTGATAGCAATGTCCGCCATTATTTGCCACGTAAAGTCCATAGAAAAATTTTTTGTTCCTAGTTTCGCCAGACTGATACACATTGACGTTTAATAATATTAAGGCGTTTAAAAATTGTTCTATAAAACTTTACATTATAAATGACATATATAAGTAATTGTGACAGATAATATAGAACGTATGATATGGAGAGATATAGCAGTATAAGAATTGCAATAAAAGTACATCCATTGGTGTAATTTGAGTGCCTCAATCTCGGTGCGCTTGTGTCATTTCTTTGTACATAATATCATTGTATGTACGCCGTTTAAATAAACTGAAATTTATCTGAAAAAATGAGACGTCATAGTTCTAAAGGTCGAGTAGGTTCATAGTTCTAAAGGTCGAGTAGGTGACGCGGAAGAATATCCCAATGCCTTGAAATTAAGGGTAAATTGACTTTAACCCATTGGGGTTATTGATTGCAATGCCTCTCAATCCAGCGCATACTCTTTGTTACGAAATGTGCTTCCTATAAAGTTACGTACGGGCACATCACGAATTTGGTATCTTTAATAAATGTCTTTTGAAATACGATTTCGATTATACAGGGTGACTTTTCTAAGTGTATCCATTTTTTTATTAAATTCTAGATATAAATAATGTTATATAAAAATGATAAATATTTAAAATCACTCGTAAGTAATTGATTACATTTATTTGAACTTATCTCAAAAAGTGCGTGATTTATATGCAACTCATTTATTTTACGCGCGATCATTCATAACTAACACGCACACAAGTTCGTGCACAGTAAAATTTAGATATTTATGAATGACGACCGCATTGTCAACACGTTCTGTTTTTAGCGAATAGAATGGCATTTTTTTTTTGGAAAAATACTTTGTTTTTATTTCAATAAACGATTATACTACCGAGTCTGAACCTCCTGTGTAAATTTGGGCACTTCTCAAAAAATCTCCCTGTATATCATAGGTGTGCAATTTCTCTTTTTTTATATTAGAAAGGGGCAAGCGAGCTAGCGGTTCACCAGATATTAAGAGCTAGTCAGCGGCCATGGACATTTGCAACACCCGTAAGGTCGCAAATGCGTTGACACCTTTAAAGTGGGCCCCTGCTACCTTACTCACCAAGCGAAACGCAGAAGAAGTATAACACTGGAAGTGTTATTCACGTCGGTGTTCTGTGAAGTCCTGCTAATTACCCGGACGGACCTGCCCATTCGTGCAACGGAGAAGACTGTTGCGTGGCCTTACTACGCCCAGTAATTTAATTACGGACTAATTATTTTTTGTCTTCTGAAAATTTGAGATTAGAAAATTACTTACTTTAAAATTATATTACATATTTTTCCTAAATATATATAATTTATCAGATAGTTCAGTGAAAATCTTATTAGAATTACCAATTTAGAACAATTTTTAAAGGAACATAATTTTTTTAAGATAATATTTTCATTGACATATGTAACAAATTTTGAAAAAATGCGTAACTCTGTATCTGCAAAAGAAAAAAAAGGTAAGTACCTACATTCATAACATAATTATGTACAAGTATAATTAATTTAAATTTTTCTAGATCCTATTTTTAGTCTAGTCCTTTCTGTGTTATCCATTACATATTTAAAGAGAAAGTCTTCAATCCATTTTTTAAATAGGATAGTTTGAAGTATATTTTTTTGATAAATGGCAATATTTCCATAGCTGTGTAATGAATATTCTAGAGTTCTATTTGAATACTAATATTTGAATACTTTCCACTTTTTTCTTTTTAATTGCATGCTCAGACTGACTCAGACTTTCAATTTAATGAAGCTGCAGAACTGCAATAACATTCAAGCTGCAATTTTTCAACAAATAGTAATATAGAACGCGCGGTGCAAAATTGAAAATGTTTAAGAATATTTGGGATTTTTCGACCAGCAATAAAATAAAAATATTTATTATAAAAATAGCTAGACATGTCTCACTTGTTTGAGTTTTTTTTTAATTTGCAACTTGGGGTTATGCTGTGGTTATATATCTTAAGCTTCCATGACTGATTCATAATTCCTTTTGAATATTAACTAGTGTTATAAATCCAGGGTTTCTAATCCATAGGTCACAGCGGTTGAGATGGTCTGGAGATATTGAGGGACGTAGAAAGAAATCCTAAATTGGGAGCCGCAGGTCACGAAAGAGGCCACCATGAGATGGAGTGAATGTATCGAAGAATACAGTCAAATTACAAAGCCATAGATAAGGTCACCCTTTGATAAAAAGAAGCCAAGAGTCGAAGTGAGAAGCAGTCAACAGGTTTTGATATCCTTTGTACCTATCCATACAAAATCGATTCCAAGTTCATGCGGTTTTTTCATATCAACTTAAATACCAAGGTAAAAAATAATATAAAGAAGTATTTATATTTTTATACACAAATGCCATAGCTTGTATTTGATACGTAAAATTGATGCCAGTTTAAAGAGATTATAATTATGTAGTAAAATGTTGCTACTTTAGAACAGTCCACATTGATCGAGAAAATTCGATTGGAAACAGACCTAAAATATATTTTGCTTTTAACATTATCACGGACGATGTTGTCAATAAAGTCCACAAAAGGGCGGATATTGAAATGTGAACTGACACTTGAAAATGAAAGGGGTCTTTGTTCCATAATTATGAAGTTAATCAACTACCAGGAAGTTTAAAGGAAGCGCCGTGAAATTAATAATAGTAATTTCTTATAATGTGCATAAATTATCTACGGCAAAAATTTTAAGTTTTGTAGGATATTTTTTTGTATTCTTTTATAAATTAACTTGGTAATACTTCTGGTGAATAAGCCGTTATCATTTTTTTAGTAACTCACAAAATAACAATTTGCTTATACCTAAATTATTAACAACAGTGCATAATAACAGATAAGGTGATAAACTGTTAATTTAAAAGCATAATTATACTATAATACTTACATGATATATTTAAACTTTTTTAAAATATATCTCAGAAGTATTAGTGCTGCCTAATCTATACATTAAATAAAAATGCAGTTACATTTTTATCGTTATCGTTGTGTTTACATCAACTTCTTACTTCTTTACATCTTTTTTTAATGTGAAAAAGTAACAAACAAGCTGGCGGTTCACCTGATGTTAAGTAATAACCATCGGCCATGCACATTTGCTATGATTGCAAATGCGTTGCCACCTTTAAATAAATTGAGCTCCGGCTATCTCACTCACTACACGAAACGTAGAAGTGTAACACTTATACTTTACCAGTCTTCTGTAAGGTTGTGGTAATTACCCGGACGGACCTTCCCATTCGTGCAACAGTGAAAACTGTTGCGTGGCCCTACCACACACCTTTATTTTTTTGTTGACGTGGGGGAAATGCCTACGCATGCCCGCCCTCGCGGGGGCAAGAGCGGGTTATGTCGGACTCGCACCGACTAAAACCCCCACGATGTTACACCCAGGCGCATATCGGCAGGGTCACGGGAACGCTTTCGCACACTTCCGCGACCCTGCCAGCGCTGGCCGCCCTAGCAGCCCCCTCACGGGGAGCAACTCCCCTCTCCTCCAGGCAAGGCACGCTGGAACATTCAGCGCGCCTTCCTACTCGGCCCCATTTTCACGGCCAACGAACTCCCCTGAGTTCGCTGACCGGGGCCATGCGAGCCAGGAGAGCCAGTGCTAATAAGCAGCAAGCCTCCCAGCCCCCAGCGGCGGACCTGGTCTGTGGCTCCGCCGCTCACCACGTCGGCCGCGGAGGATAGGGAGAACGGCGCACCGCAATACCGACACTCCTCTCCCCCCGCGGCCCCACCACAGCTGAATCAGCGGTTTCAGCCCCGCCGAGTCGCGGAGGATAGGGAGCACGGCCAACGTAATACCGACACTCCTCTTCCCCCGCGACTCCTCCTCGGTAGCAGTAGACAGGGAGAGTGGCTCCACCTCTACCACCCTTGACCTGTCCCCTGCACCCTCCAGCACGCATCCAGAGTAAGCTCATTGAGCCCACTCGGAGTGACCCTCTCGGGCCGGCCTTACACCACAGGCCGGCCCAGTGTGGGTTCCTCTTAGCTTCGCCGTGGGGGACCAAGCCACGGCTACTAAGCCCCTCCGCCACGTCAAGGCGGGAACCCGGTCGGAGGGGGCCCTACCACACACCTACTACATCTACTATCAACTTATAGAACCACATTGAAGAACAAGTTGAATTGTATGAAACTATAGTTAACTAGGTATATGTTATAGTCTGTAAAATGGTGATGATTGTAAGTTTTTATAAAAAAAAACCGGCCAAGTATAAGTCGGACACGTCATGTATGAAACATATCTGTTGTATGTGAGCCCCACTTAATTACATTTTTATTCTGTTTTTAAGTATTTGTCGTTAAAGCGGCAACAGAAATACATAATCTATGAAAATTTCAACTATCTTACTATTACGGTTCACGAGATACAGTCTGGTGACAGACGGACAGACAGACAGACAATCAGCGAAATCTAGGTAATAGGTTCCTGTTTTACCCTTTGGGTACAAAACCTTAAAAAGAAGGCTTAGTTTTTAAATGCAAAATTGGACATTTCACTATCTATAAAACTTCGGTACTTTATATTTGGCATTATGAAAAAGCCCTTCTGTCTATACTCATTGGTAGATCTACGTTTCCAGCCTTGTGGTTAGTTATACAATTAATGCCTTAAATAAGCTTTAGTTATCAGTGTTAGATAACCCCGGGATAATGTTAAATCAGTTATAAAATTTGAATTTTAATACAATTCTAAGTCGATCCTTATAATTAAATTCAGAACACACAGATTTTGACAGTAACTATAAATGAAAGCGTTTTTATTTCCGGAGGTTTGGGTTCTAATTGTTTCCAAAAGCTTAATGTCAGTAAATAATATGTATGAATGTTTCAGATGTAATCCATTGGACAGTTAAAAGTGGTCCCTCTTAAAAGTGGTCCGAATTGTTCACGAAATGGTCATAAATGGTCAGTGCCATCACACCCATTGGGGGTGATGCTAGATAAAACCTTACTGCTACACATTACCTATTAGTTCGTCCTTCCCCATGAGCACGGCGAAACCAAGACCTACAAATTGGTCATAAAGTGTCAGTGATTTTTAGCAATTGGTCAATACTTGGGCACAATTATTTACCAAATATTTTAATAATAGAGAAAAATTCCTTTGTATTTTTCAACCACTTTTCGATGTTTCTACTGGTGGAGAAAATTTCGACCACTATATTATGAGCACCAACTTTAGAAAAAGCAAAGATGGGGATCTGTTGATCAGTCAAGTTGAAAACATTACTTAAGCATGCGTTCGGTGCGTTGTCTCTCTCTGGGAGCATAAACGTAAGGTTAACATTTATTTTTATATACAGCTAAGTATTCGGCATTAGGTTCGCATAGTGACAACGCTTTGCGAACCTTATGTTTTTAAACGGTTTTATTTAGCTCGACTCGTACGGAATTTGTTTGTTTATTAATCTTTTGATACCCAAAGATAGAGTTAAACTGAGACTAAACTATAATAAATACATAATATATATGAAGTATTTTAAAAAGAAACAAACAAACTTTACAACAGATGTTCATGTAATGATAAAAAATTCCAAAATCTCCTCAAAAGTGGTAATAATGTTAATTTAGAATATTGTTCTTACGTTTTTACATATCAATTTTTGTATGAGACCTAATCACAAAAACTGGCAAAGTATTAATCAAGTAATGGATTTATCAAGTTGATTAAGTAACACTCGGTATGTTGGACATTTCAGTCGCTTGAAGTTCTAACACAATTACTCTTGATGGATCACGGTAAGCTCGCCAGTTCGAGGAGGCGAGAAAATGAGGTGTTCCAGTTTTTATTATTTTTGCTTCTAAGTTATTAAATGGATTTTTTCTTATATACGAAAATTACCTTATATATACCAAAAGTATTCTAGTAATTGATGTCTATCTAAACTTTTTAGCGTCATAAGTATCCACTAAAAGGTTAATTACAGATTTTGCATTTATTAAAGATAAGCGATCATTCACAATAAGAAAAAATCGACAATGAGTCTACAGATTTTGCTTTTATTAACGATAAGATATTCAGAGACATTGAGTCTCCCTTTTTTACATAGATACTTGTAATTTATTGTACAGTTATATTAAATGATTTTCATTTTTACTGAATCTTTTTTTTTCAATTACATCTCCTTGTACATAAAAATAAAAGTGAGAATAAAGGATTAAGATCCACGTTTAAATTTATTTATATTAAGATGTGTGATGTGTTACTTATGACAACACACTTGTTAAGTGCGCTGAATGGGGCGTTGATGAGTGGTGTCAAGTATCACTGACCAAGTTCCCCAGTTTGTACAATTCGAAAGAAGTCTGTTTTCAAAAAAATCTGTTTTCATTTATTTGGTGAAGAAAAACAATAACATTATAAAAATATTATCATATTGTAATCAATATTTAAGTTTCCGTTGTTAATTAGTGTTTTATATCATCTGTATAGATTGCTTTTTAACCGACTATTTTTAACCGTATTTTTTAAATGTATGTTCACCGATTTCTCCTCCATTTGTGGACCGATTATCAAAAGTATTTTTTAATTCAATAAACTCGAGCAATCTGAGTTCAGTTTCAGAAAATTTTGTCTGTCTGTTCCGGCTAATCTCAGAAATTGAACTGGTTTTAACGGGACCTTAGCTAACAGAAAGCTGATAAGGGGTTAATCTAGACGCTGATAAGAGACTAAATCGTTTATTGTGAGATATATACTTAAGCAATATTAATATAGTATACCATACTAAAATATGTGTAACTAAATGAACTCTACGCATTTTCCGAATTTAATTTGACGCGGTCAAAACGGCTGAAAGCACAATAGTATATTTTTGTAATAAATGTACTAAGTAGCGTAATAATATTAAAACTAAGCATAAATCGTCAGTACAACACAGCGATTATTATTTGTAATACATTTTATTGAGAAACTTTAATGTAAAATATAAATTAATATTTTCATAACTAGAATCTTAATTAACACACCTTTTTCGCCACATCCACATTCATACGAATAGATATAATTTGCACTTCGGTAACGAGAGCTTTCCATATCATAAAATATATTTATAATTAATATTCGGTTCAAGCTTTTTTATTATAAGTTTGGTGAATCAGCACATACGAAATTATAAAAAAACAATAAACGGTGGTATATTGAGCAAATATATTAAATATTTTTTTGTATTGACAAAGTAACAATAGATACTATAACTAAACAACTATCTATGTTAAGGTTGCAAGTTCACTGCCAATTTGTCATTGGGCAACCACCGATTTGTAAATGTCCGAATAATAGATTGCTTTAATAATACTTTAGAGTATTAATCCATTGTCAAATACTTAGCAATTGTTACGCTTGTCGTGACTGTTTTTGTGTGTATTATATATTTAAATGAATAAAATGACGTGGATATATACGTTATGAAATTGTTAATAACTTATTTCTTTGCATCAATATTTTACATACTTTTTACTTTTCTTAAATTCATATTGTCCGTTTTAATTTCCTAAGTTATTAAAAATATGTTACTGGAGCCACGTAAAAACCTCCATTCTTTAAGAGGACTTCTTTCCCAGACGATGGACGATTTTGTGCCAATTAGATAGTATCACCACATAAATAGAATAATCTGTTTTTTAAGTATACACCTATATGAAAAAATTGTCAAGGATTTCTCATATTATACCGTTTAAGCATTTTTAAGAATTATTTCTACCACTATGTTTTCAAAAAAACTAGCCGGAAAATATATAATTAGAGTTCCGTACCCAAAGGGTAAAATCGGACTCTATTACTAAGACTCCGCTGTCTGTCTGTCAGTCACCAGGCTGTATCTCATGAACCGTGATAGTTAGACAGTTGGAATTTTCGCAGATGATGTATTTCTACCGCTATAAAAAATAAATAAAAAACAGAATGAAAAAATATTTAAGTTGGGCAATAAAACAAGACATGATTATTTTTGCCGTTTTTATAGATAACGGTACGGAAACCTTCGTGCGCGAGTCCGACTCGCTTTCGACTTTTTTTTCATTCTTTTAATAACTTCAAAACAATCATAATTACATATAACCAAAACCGATGGATACCAATCGCGACTCGAAGCTTTAATGAATAATTAAATATTTTATTCTGAAAATGCATTTACATAAATTCATTTTGCTAATCCCTTCATTTGTATAAATAGCACGTTTCAAATTAACGTAAATGTTGCCGGAAAGGTAAATTAATTCGTTTCAACAGATTTCGACCACAATTATGTTAATTTGCCGTGCTGTATATTATCAAAATCTTTTTATTTGCTTGAACGTATCGAGGGGGCTTATGAAATAAATAGCATTACGTACGTCTAAAAGATTTTTTTGTACAAATCGATCGCTATAGTTCATGTAAAATGGTACGTGATGACATCGCTTGCATGGGCATTCAAAACACTAGTGGAGTTTGAGTAGCGATATCAAGTTTTAAAATGGCTTATTTTTTTTCAATCGAGCAGGCTGTTCACTTGACGTTGATTTCCGCCCTCCATGGATATGTACAATTAGGTCTAATCCATGCGACAGCACTAACGGCTGTAAAAATGACAGCGGCTAAGTTTTACAATTGCTACTTAAAAACCGTATGCAAAAAAAATAAGTTGTTACGTTATTATATATGTGTATAATACATTGCATCCATGCGAAGCCGGGGCGGGTCGCTACCTAACATTATAAACGCAAAAGTTTGTATGTATGGATGGATGTTTGTTTCTCTTTCACGCAAAGACTACTGAATAGATTTTAATGAAACTTTACAATAGTATAGCTTATACATCAGAATAACACATAGGCTATAATTTATAAAGAGATTGTGTGAATTGTCCAAAATATAGGTAATGATAAGTGTCAACTAATTAGGAAAAAATTCAGCCATCTGCGAGATATTCTGGTGTATAATAAAAAATTCAGTGTTAATTTCCTTTGACTGAGCGGGCGAAGCTGCGATTAACAGCTAGTGATATTATATATGTGAATGTAAGTTTGTCTGTTACGCTTTCACGCCGAAACTACTCAACCGGTTATCATGAAACTTTGTAAACATATTCTTAAATGTATTAAAAAGGACATACAATACTTTTGGTTAAAAAAAAAGATATACATTTAAGAGCTTTAATGCGAGCAAAGCCGCGGGTAAAAGTTAGTATTTTATAATTTCTTGCTTAGGAATTATTTTTTAGACCAAGGGATGGCATATTTTGTCACGGACAAACTCATATGTATGAAAAAATGCTGATGAACAAGAACACTGTTAACCTGCTTACTTATTCAATCTGAATTAAGTATGTTTCGCAGAATAAGCAAATTCATAGAGTACTTTAAAAGCATCCGATGAGGTAGATTAATTAAATGGACGGGAATATGTAAATGCGGAAAATTAAAAAAAAAACACCAAAAAATCTGAAGAACACACTGGGTGTGTATTTAATGATGATATTGAATTATGACCCTTTGGTGGACTATAAAAACTATAGCCAAGTTATCAATGTGCCCATGGGCGTTTTATGTAAGTACTAAGGTAAGTAAGTCTACCTTAATGAAGAACGATAAATGTATAGGTAAGGTTTTTCTGATGGAAAATTGTTCTATTTTTAATCGACGAGACGCAAAAAATTCTGTATTTACATAATACAGAGAAATTATGACACTTTTTAAACCGGATCAAGAAATTATTTTTAAGTTGAGAGAAATAGAACAATGCCCAGATTCGCATCTTCATTTATCATATAATATATACATATCATAGCACTGGTTCACATTTTGCGAGTTGAATACATTCTCGTAAATTTATTTTTTGAGTGTCAAATAAATTAAAATATGTGTATTTCTATATTGGTCGTACGGTCCTTTATATATATTTGTATATTAATTGCCTATTTTACTGTAACTTGTGTGTAATTAACTTCAATGTTTGTAACCGTTTATTCTTCACAGAAATAGGTTTCAGTATTATTGGTCGTTTAGATAAATGTGACATTTTAATATCATTTGTTAATTATGTCTTAGTTTTAAAATTAATACACGAAAGTTCTCAATTTACCCGTTGTGTTCGTGCTTCATTTCAAGTCATTAAATGTTCTTTTAATGCAATCTATTGAAATCAGACGATGTCTAGGATTTACAGTCAAGACGAATAAGAACACAATTTAATTTCGAGATATTCAAAGAAACTGCTGAAGTAAATGGGGGCCAATTGACGTTAAAGGGAGACGCTGCCTTGTTTCACGACAACAGCAATCGACTTTAAATTCAGTCGTAATTTTCTTTTATGTTGTGAAATTGAATGCTCAAAGTGTAATTCTCGACCAAGGGGCCAATTTAGAAAACGATTCACAGCTAATTAGGGTCTAAAGATCATGTTAAGGTCCTTTTGTAGTCCATATGGAAGTAAGTACGTTTAAGCTTTAAGTACAAGAGAAACAGGATACCTAACATGAGATAGATCGATTGCTAGATCTACTAGAAGTAGCTAGATCGATTTTTTGTCCCCGAATCTACGCACGTACTAAATTTAATGAAAATCGCTGGAGCCGTTTCCGAGATTCCGATTATATATATATATATATAGACGGTTCATCTGATGTTAAGTGAATACCGCTGCCCATGGACATCTGCTACACCCGAGGGTTACGGATGCGTTGACAACCTTTTGAAAATTGGAACAGACGAAACGCGAAAGTATTTGTCATACTTCCACTTTACGCTGGTCTTCTGTGAGGTCGTGGTACTTACCCGGACGTGCCTGCCCATTTGTGCAACAACCGAGGCTGCTGTGTGGCCCTACCACGCTACCTACCACCTACTATGTAAATCTTTTTCTAAATTGGCCCCTAACAACACTTGATAAAACCTTGGTGAAATTTAATATAGAAGCCGAAAGGTATTTAATTTTTTTCGGTGTGTAATGGTGAGGAAAATATTTTGTATTTTATTTTATTTGAGATCACCTTACCACAGCAAGCGAGCTGGCGGTTCACCTGTTGTGAAGGAAAAACTGTCACCTATATAAACTGTCACCTATAGGGTTGTAGATGCGTTGCCTCCTTTGAATAAAGTGGGCCCCAGCTACCTCACTCACTAGAAAAAACGCAGAAGTATGTTGGCGCTGGCAACACTGTATACCGGATATGACGTTCTTTGGGGAAATTCAGCCGACATAAATACTATTTTCATCCTGCAAAAGAGAGCTATTCGAGCGGTTTATAACCTGGGCCCCAAAGACTCACTAAGAAACCTGTTTAAAGAAATAAAAATATTGACTGTAGCTTCTCAGTACATACTTGCTAATGTTATGTATGTCCACAAAAATAAGAATGACTTTTCAAAATTTAGTAATGTGCATGATGTAAATACTAGGAACAAGCATAAATTAGTTCTACCCTCAACTAGATTGCGTAGAATAAGTAAATCTTTTATGGGACAATGTATACGCTTTTACAACAAAATCCCAGAAAACGTTCAAAATGAATCCGTTGCTAAATTCAAAAAACTTGTAAAGGAACGTTTGTGTGTTAATGGCTATTATAGTATTAGTGATTATATGAATGATAACACACTCTGGAAATGAATTGATCGCTCCAAGCTCTTTCAAGTGGAGTTTAATAGGAGTTTAATAATTGTACACATATTTGTAATTTTTTTGGCAAGTAAAAAAAAAAATAATTTCCCGCTGAGTTTCTTACGCCGGTTCTTCTCAGGTCAGTGGCTTACCTTCCGAACCGGTGGTAGAGTTTTTTGACTATCAATAAGTAAGTGAATGCTTCTATATTGAATAAAGATATTTGACTTGACTTTGACTCGAGCCAAGAAGTCTTCTGAAGTCCGAAGAGAGGGAGAGGACACGATAGCTCTGAAGTCCGGCAACTTGCTATACTACCGGGAGGGCGATCAGCAGTCCCAAGGTGGTGTTGGATTCCTCGTGCACAAGTCCCTTGTTAACAATATTATATCAATCACGAGTGTGTCGAACAGGGTAGCGTACCTGATTCTCAGAATATCAAAAAGATATTCGCTTAAGGTCATACAGGTCTACGCACCGACCTCAGCACACTCAGATGACGAAGTGGAAGTGATGTATGAGGACATTAGTAGGGCCATACATACTTCCAAAACACACTTTAGCATTGTAATGGGGGACTTTAATGCAAAACTGGGTAGGAGAGGTGACAACGAGCTGAGAGTGGGGCAATTTGGATATGGGCAGCGTAACCCTAGGGGCCAGAGGCTTGCTGAGTTTCTGGAGAAAGAGGGACTCTTTATGATGAACTCTTTCTTCAAGAAGCCGCCTCAAAGGAAATGGACCTGGTTGAGCCCCGACGGTTACACGCGGAATGAGATTGACTTTATTATGGCCACAAAGAGACAAATATTCAACGATGTCTCTGTGATTCACAGGGTAAAGACCGGAAGCGATCACCGAATGGTCAGAGGCACGTTGAATATTAATGTCAAACTAGAAAGATCCCGCCTGATGAAGTCCACGCTCCGACCCACTGTAGCTCATATTCAAAACCATGAAAGCTTCCAGCTCGAGCTGACGAACCGCTTTGCCTGCCTAGAACATTGCGTCTCTGTGGACGACATTAATAACGGGCTGGTAAAAACTGTCCACACGGTGGGATCCAAATTCTTGCGACCCCGACGTAAAGATAGGCCGCAAAAGTTATCTGGTTATACCCTCAACCTAATGGCAGAACGACGCTCGATGCAACTGCAATCTCCCGAAGACGCTGAGGCATATCGGCAGCTCAATAGACGGATCTTTCAATCCTTGCGGCATGACATTCGCTTATTTAATACAAATCATATTAAAGATATGATTGAGCGGAACAAAGGCTCCAAAGATTTTGCAAGAGACCTGTCTATTGGGCAAAGCCAGTTAACTAAGCTTAAGAGGGAAGACGGCAGTATAGCGTCCACCAAGCCGGAGGTGCTGAGGGAGATCGAGCGGTACTATGGACAGTTGTACACCTCGGTTGCTAAGCCCGTTAGCAACTCGGCTAAAGACTTAAGAGCCAAGCTTGCCCGACATTACACCGAAGATATCCCGGACATCAGCCTGTACGAGATAAGGATGGCTCTCAAGCAGCTTAAGAGCAACAAGGCGCCAGGGCTAGACGGAATTACTTCAGAGCTTCTGAAAGCGGGTGGAACACCGATACTGAAGGTCCTACAGAAGCTTTTTAATACTGTCTTGTTCAAAGGCATAACGCCTCAGGCATGGAGCAGAAGTGTGGTGGTGCTTTTCTTTAAGAAGGGTGATAAGGCCTTACTTAAAAATTATAGACCCATCTCACTTCTGAGCCATGTCTATAAGCTGTTTTCGAGGGTGATCACGAATCGTCTCGCTCGCAGGTTCGATGACTTCCAGCCTCCCGAACAAGCCGGCTTCAGGAAAGGCTATAGTACCATAGACCACTTTCACACGCTGCGGCAAATTATACAGAAGACCGAAGAGTATAATTTGCCACTATGCTTAGCGTTTGTGGACTATGAGAAGGCCTTTGACTCCATCGAGACATGGGCAGTGCTGCAGTCCCTCCAAAGATGTCAGGTTGACTATCGGTATATCGAAGTGTTGAATTGTTTATACAATAGCGCCACTATGTCAGTCCGAGTACAGGAACAGAGCACGGAGGCGATTCTGTTGCGGAGAGGTGTGAGGCAAGGAAATTGTTGACGAATATGTATATCTAGGACAAGTTGTGCAGCTAGATAGGTCCAATTTCGAGAGAGAGGTTACTCGACGGATCCAACTCGGTTGGGCGGCGTTCGGTAAGCTACGCAGCGTCCTAACATCCAGATTACCACAGAGTCTGAAGACGAAAGTCTTTGACCAATGCGTACTGCCAGTGATGACTTACGGTGCCGAGACGTGGTCTTTAACTATGGGCCTCCTAAAGAAACTCAGCGTTGCTCAGCGGGCAATGGAGAGGGCTATGCTCGGGGAATGAGGAGATCCGCAGAAGAACGAAGGTCACCGACATAGCCAAGCGGGTCTGCAAGCTGAAGTGGCAATGGGCAGGGCACATAGCTCGCAGAACTGACGGCCGATGGGGCAGCAAAGTTCTCGAGTGGAGACCGCGTGTTGGAAAACGCAGTGTGGGGCGGCCATCCGCGAGATGGACTGACGACCTGTCCAAAGTTGGATGCAGGCCGCTTCAAACAGATCGAAGTGGAAATCCCTAGAGGAGGCCTATGTTCAGCAGTGGACGCCTACAGGCTGAAATGACTCGAGCCAAGGGACACATGGTCGCATGGAGCAGCGGTCACTTGGATTTCGGCCGCGTTCCCGGACGGTGATATAACCACTAGTGCTGCTTGTCGTTATAATAGTTGTTAATATTCATTAAGTTTCATTAAGTTCACTAATAGTTAAAATATTAGGATCAAGGTAAAAACGTTAGAACTCTTATAAGTATAACACTTCTACATGAATCCGGTCTTCTGTGATGTCGTGGTACTTAGCGGGACGGACTTGATCATTGGTGTAACAGCGAAGACTGTTGTGTGGCCCTACCGCAGCAATGTAACCTTACCACAGCTAGGGCCACTAGCTGTGGTAAGGTTACCATCTAATTTATATTGCTTATTTAGCTTGTTATTTATTTAGTTACCTGTTTACTCAGGTTTTATTTATAAGTTTTCAGTGACTTTTAAAAGCACCAACGAAATTAAGCGTAAACGAATATTTCGGTTTTCATCAACTTAATACTTCCAAAGTGACTTCAAAAGTTGTATCGCATAAAAGTAATTTTGAGCCTAACAGTTACATTTTTTGTTTAATCAAATTTGAATATCTAATGTCAAAGATACGCAATCTTTGGAGTTAGATATTCAAATTTGATTATATCGATATAACTTAAACCATTATAACTTATTACATTAAAATACAAAATTATACCTCAAAGAAATGCGTATTCTTTTGTAGTACTCAAATCTTCTTATTTTCTATCAACGTGACGTAACTATTTTGTCCGTCTTGGATTTGATCGTCTTATCTTGTGGCGTGTGTCCTCTGTGAAAAGTAAACAAAGGATAAACAGATCCCATATGACATGGGTTTCCGCCAAATCTGAGGAATGTTTTTTACCAATTTTATTACAGTTTTGTTTTTCAAAGTTTCTTGTAACTTTTTAGTATGAAAGACAAAAACTCAATTTAAAATAAGACAATCACTCTTATTTTAAGTTGGCTAAAAGACAAAAACTTTTATGTTGAATGAGTTACAGATCAGTATTTTTTAAATATAATTATTTCTTTCTGTGAGGTCATTGGCCGGTTGGTTTAACTGGTAACCTAGAAGACATGCAATTTCGGTTCACTTATTATTACTATTAGGACATAAAAAATTGTTTTCCTACTATTACTAGGCATTTACTGACTACGTCTGCGTAGAGGGGTGAAAATTTAGGGTTGTATGTATTTTTGTACGCTGTATCATAAAAAAATATAAAAGAAAAAATTAGGAGTTGACCACCATTAACATTTAGGGCAATGAAAAATAGATGTTGTCCGATTTTCCACCCTAGGCGATATGCACACAAAATTTCACGAACATCGGTCGAGCCGTTTTGGAGGAGTTCAATTACAAACACCGTGACACGAGAATTTTATATATTACATATATGTGTTTGTCATAGATGTTTCTTGTGTTCCTACCATTACTATGTATATGTATATAAACATATATTGAGGACTCTGTGGCGCAGTTGCCAAGGTATTGGCGTCGGCGGCGGGGGTCGTGGGTTCGATTCCCACACGGGACCACTATTTGTGTGACCCACAGATAGTTGTTTTGCATCTGTGTGGTTGTCCACTTGAAATTTATGTTGTATAAAGTTTAAGTAAGGGTGCAATTAATAAAAAAGGGATAAGCTAAGCTATTATTATTGTTATTTAAAAAGTTAAGTAATATTAAATAACTATCCCTTTCTATTATCTATTAAAAAATCTGTAAATGTCCTCATTTAATTTTCTGTTACAAACAACGGTAAGTGATTTTTATGCATTTTATTCAACAAACTTTATTAAATATGTATGTTAATAAATAACATTGAAATGAATATAAATATATTACGGAACATATCTTTGGTCTTCTGATATTAAATTCTTTGGGATCCTCAAAATTCATTTCTGATGCAGAGTAACAGGAACAACAAATACAATTTTTTCCTTCGCTATGTAATCCGTCACGAGAATTGTTTGCGCTCCGGGAAAAATATTATATACGCGATATTTTTAAGGAATGCTTAGCACATATGTACCTATATGATTGTATAATTACCAAACAAAGAAAAGTTAATTTAAATTTCAGCTTCAAATATTATTTGGACTGTAAAGGACCATTATCCATTTACTTGAGATTTGCTTCTATGATTGTAGCTTCATTTTGTAGGAAATAATATTTAAACTTCTGCAAAAACTATTTTCATTTCTTCACCCAGGTTTACAATGCTACTTTTTAAGTTGTTCAATTTGAAGTTATATCTAATTGAATTCAATATGAAAGTGCAAGCGAGAAAAAGCTCTGCTTCTTCGTTGTGAATTGTGCGATATTCAACAAGGTGATATGACACAAAATCACAAACCCGTAGATACCCGGACTTAACATATCTTGACAAAAAATGACACGTTTATTGAAGAAAGAACAAATTTTGTGTTATTGCTAGGCACAATTACTTTGAAAATCGATTGAATACTTATTTTTAAGACCAAGTTTTGATTTCATTATTAAAATATCATTTTATTTTATATGAAATATTGCTTTAAAAATCCTTAGTTATTTTTCTTAGTTCCTTTTATTCTTTCTGGTTATAACAAGTGTTATCTTGAGTCCGATGACTCATTACAGTATCTTTGAACGTAAATACATATATCAATGTATGAAAATGATTGATAGTACATACATAGTTTTAGTTCAACCTCATAGTACTATTTAAATATGTTCTTCTAAAAGTTCAGTTGTATACCTATTAACGTTGACAGGAAAAGATATTATTAGTTTTGATCATAATTTATTTAATAAAATATTTAATGAAATATGTTCAAAGCTACCTTTCAACAAGGTGGGTCCAGGTTACCTCAGTCACCAGATGAAAAGCGGAAGTATAAAAACTTCCAATTCTGGCCGGTCTATTGTCAGGTCAAGGCACTTCCCCACACGATACAGCTATCTTCAATCTTATCTGTTGCACGAATGGATAGGCTTTCGTACATTACAATATTGAAAAACGTTAATTTAGTAAAATAGCTTAAAACAAGCCTATATACTTTGAAAAAGTTTCATTAAATTTTCCCATTTCGGGGTTAAAGAAGTGTTGTAATAAAATAACATAAGAAAAAGTAAAAATAAAGTAATAGCCTATAAATGTCCCACTGCTAGGAAAAGGCCTCTTTTGTAAAGAGGGTATCAGGGCATAGTCCACCACGTGACCCCAATGCGAATTAGCGGACATATTTTCGAAATATTTATTTTGTTATGAATTCCAAAATATGCAGGTTTCCTCATGATGTTTTACCTTCTACGCAGAGCACATGATAAATCAGCCCTTAAAACTAACAATTTCATTGGTGCTGGCACCGGGGATCGAACTCAGGTCCGAGCCAGCGCCCAGACACTGAGCTATCATGGCTAAGAAATACGAAATTAAATAAATTTATACCACGACATCAACAAGTGGACCCGTCTTTAGTCATTATCATTTATATTTAATAGTTCTGCAACTACTATATATACTATAAAGATAAGGATCTTTTATTTGAGTCTATTTTTATTATTTAGTCAATCAAAACCTATTGAAATATCGTCTTTGTTGCTATCTCTCTGGTTCCTTTGAGTGTACGACAAAATCGCCCTGGTATAATTAGTAACACGACCCTTAATTGTTAGTAGAAACTTGCTTTGACCTCAAAGGTTACCTAGGAGATGGTGTTCGAATGAAATTAGTTTTGTTTATGTAATTATTTCTCATAAAGAGTGTCTCGTATAAATTGATTGACGTTCAAGATATCACGCAGACACCAAAATATTCTAAACTCCCCTTAATTATAAAGCAATAACTTCGCCTTTAAGCGTATATAAATATTTTAGAAGATAGTTGTCTTAAAATAAACATTTATATCATATTTTATACATGTAAATACTAAATATTACTAAAGCTCCTGTGTTGCTCCTTAAGTAGTATGAATAATCGTAAAAAAAACTTTTTTTTAAATCGTCGATACGTTCGTAAGTGACAAAATAAATCTTGAAACTTAATGTTTGAAAGAAAATTATGTCAATGGTGCGTTTTTTTGTAGATCTAAAAGTTACACCGTTTAGGGTAATCAATTTTTAATATTTAAGCGAATAGTTAAAAAAAGAAAATCATAAACATACTTCTTGATCACAACGTGCAATGAGGTTTTGTGATTTTCTAATCCCATTGACAAACCGAGCTTTGTGTGTCTGGAGTTGATCGTATTTCTCTTTTGAAATGTATTTTTTTTTTTCAATAGAGTCATGCATCGTCACGGCTAGGCTGCGGTGTTCATTGGGTTCATTGGGGATGGGTCGAGCGATTTATTTTTTATTTTCTCTTCTCGTAACTAGTGATGTTGCACACCATTGGCAACTTACGAAAATAAACTTGTTTTAAAGATTATGAAATCTGTAGAATAGTTTCATTAAATAACTGTATTTAAGGTATTAATATAGGGTGGTTTAACTGTGGTACGGCCACGTAGCAGCCTCGGCTGTTGCACAAGTGGGCAGGCTCGTCCGGGTAAGTACCACGACCTCACAGAAGACCGGCGTAAACTGGAAGTATAACAAACACTTTCGCGTTTCGTCTGTTGAGTGAGGTAGCCGGAGTCCAATCTTCAAAAGGTTGTCAACACATCTTCAACCCTCGGGTGTAGCAGATGTCCATGGGCGGCGGTATTTATTTAACATCAGGTGAATAGCCTGCTCGCTTGGCAACTTTTCACATAAAAAAATGGTGATATAGAGAGGTAGAGTTATTACTCTATTATATAGATATAATTAGAAGATACCAATACAGATCTCAAATTATAAATACTTGTGAACTAACTGAAATATTTTCTACAGTTTGTAGTAAGATTATGTTTTGATCCGCTAAGAAGATCTTTGCTCAATGGTATGATGCTATGTTTTTTCGTGTAAGGTAATTAACAACATTAGTTAATATTCAATATTATCTCTACAACTAGACCACATACTTAAGTAATCCTTAGCATGAACGGACTAAAGCCCAGAGTATACAGAGATTTTTACTAGACGTTGTAACTTTTTCTTTATTAAATCTTCACGCTATTTTATTTTATTTTATGGCGGCATAACATTTTTACAGCTGCCAATATTCTCAAGTACCGACCTTTCTTACATTGCCTACAAGTTATCCAGCGCAAATTTTAAAATACTTTAATTAATTAAATTCATTTTTAATAGCAGTTACATTTTTGTGCGATCTATTAATTAAATTTATATTTTGATATATATTATTCAGTATAGTCGCTCTAATAATGAATGAAATGATGATGATGGTGATGTGTGTATGTCATTGATGTGAGTGTGTAGATGCGTAGTCAGTGAGACGCAATTTGTAATTTAATCAAAATAATCTCACATTAAACGACACAAATATATGATATTGATAAGAAAAAAGTTTGAAGAGAAATACTGCAGATGTATAAAACATAATAAGTCGCTGAATTTGTTAGTGTTAATAATTTATTTATTTTTGATAAGAAAAGAAGCTAGATTTCTAGCAATATTTGCAAGAAAACGATTTACTTCTTAAACTCATTTTTTGGATCTGGATAAAGTAAAAAATAAATAACGTATTTGGAGTGGTTGTCGTCTTACTTATTTATTTCTTACTTTGATGAGTTATAGGTAGCTGTGGAGTAATTGCGATTTATTTGAAACTCTATTCATTCATATTGTTCTTTACATTACTTATGTATTACTCATATACATTACTTATGTTGTTAGAAGGTGGTAAGGGATCTAGTGATTCATGTTATGGTATGTGTTATCCGCTGCTCATGGACATCTGCAACACCATAAGGTTGCAGATGCGTAGCCACCTTTTAATAATATAGTAGCACACGTCCACTTGATGCCTTCTGTGAGGTCGTAGTATTTCCTTGTGCGAATCTGCCCATTCTTGCAACAGCAAAGGCGCTCTTTATAACAGTTTAAAATTACCTATGCACATTATTACAGTAAATATATCAGGGTCTTTGTGTAATATTATTATTCTCCCTTTGATTGAACTTTAATACGTCAGTTATTCTTAATTAACGTAACATTACAAATAATTGATCTGATACTGCATTAGGTTTATTTTATGTAGAACGGAAAACAATTTCTATTTTTCTAGAGCGTTAACACAAGATGGAATTGAAAGCTTAATATAAGCGTAATGACTGCTTTATTAGTTTTAATAGTAGGTCCAAGCGGTTGGTATGACGCGTAGGAAATTTATGTGCAGGAACCTTGGTATGTTTTTGAATTTGAGTAAAGATCTGAATTCATGTCACTATTATTCGGCGATATGTTTATAATGTAGTATTAGGTCAAAGCTATTTATAAAATTATTTTGATTTCTCTGCGATAGAGAGCGATAGACAAGGGCTACTCCAAAATCAAATTTAAGCACTATACAGTTTTCGTCACTGAAATCAGGTTTCAACATTGTAAACTGTGAATTATATTTAAAGTATTTTTTAAAGTTGGCAAAAGAACAAATTGATAATTAATTACTGCCGTTTATGAACATCTACATCACATGAAGAGTTGAAGACGAGTTGACAACCGTTAAAAAAAGCCCAGGTACCTCACACACCAGAAGAAATGCAGAAAAATACCTCTACTTCATGTCGGTATTCTGTGCACAAATATATATTCTTGAGAGTGATTTACTCTTAGACTTTTTATGCTTTATAAAAACTAACGCCTATTGAGCGTTTATGAACATTGTAATGTTTATAAACCACTATTGAGTTACCATGTTGCTGACCGGCCATTCCCAATGTTCAATCCACAGTTAAAGATCGGTAGTATTTGGTTATCTATCATCAGAATCCGTCCCATTATGACATATAGGTTTTTCTATCCTCAGTTAACAGTGGACAAGCCGCCTATCAGAGCCCTCTTAAAACACAATGTTATAAATCAACATCATCGTCGCTCCAAACCGTTAGTCGTAAGTACCGTCACTTACAGACCCCATATTAAGTTCCGCCATGTGCCTGGCAGGTTTTTTCCCCGTTAACTATAAAAGCCCAACTCGAGGTTCCCTCTCGGGCGCCCTTGAGCCTTGTCACTCCATGGAGCGTCTGCAAAAGCGCCCTAAGAGCTTGGTGATCTCCCAAACCGGCGAGACTAATAATAGCGTGACGGCCCGAACCGAGACTCCCTCGGGAGCCCTCGAAGTAAATGGTCACTGAGTAACAGCCCAAACTCGTGGTCTCCTCTCTGGGGCCCTTGCGCCTAGTTATTCCATAAGGGCGTCCGCAAAAGCGACATAAGAGCTTGGCGGCAATCTGGTAATAATTGCAATATAGTGACGGCCCGAACCGAGGCTCCCTCGGGAGCCCTCGAGGTAAATGGTCGCTGAGTAACAGCCCAAACTCGAGGTCTCCTCTCTGGGGCCCTTGCGCCTAGTTATTCCATGAGGGCTACCACAAAAGCGACATAAGAGCTTGGCGGCAATCCGGTAATAATTTTAATAGAGTGACGGCCCGAACCGATGCTCCCTCAAGAGCCCCCGATAAACGAGATTTACGTCGGGCGTCTCCAGCGTCCAGCCATTTCAAACTCGGTGGATCTGTACAGATCCCCTAAGAGGCAATAGTGAAAGATTCAATAAAAAAAAAAATGCATGCACGTTGCTAGGAACGTGCTTCGCGGCACTCTTTGGGGATGGCCTATGTTCAATAGTTACTATAATAAGCTGAAATGATGATGATTATGACTCTGATGTTTCAACTAGTCTAAAGTGTCTACAACTAGTCTACAATGTCAACATTACAAACAATGTAACATGTTTACGAAAATCGATGTTCTGATCATGAATTAGACAAAATTAAAACTGCAATGTAAGAATGTGTTAGTATCCTGTATGTAGTTTGTTGCTTTATCAGAATTTTTTATTGTATTATGACAAGCGATATATGTACAAACACAAATATTCTTTTTTTTTAACGGATTAATATTCCGGGTATAGGCAGTCAAATATGAAACTTTTTCTAGATACGTTGTAATTTCAAGAATAGTTGTTATGAATGACTTCCCCTGAAAGGGCGCATCACGTACGATCCATTCAATCCACACAGTTCGAGAATACTAACGAAAAACTGAAATACAAACGATGAAATATAGAGAAAAGATCACTTTCACGGAATGAGTTACGTAAAAGGTAGGTAATGATTTATGTATATGTGTAATTTTTAAAAGTCTGGAGGGGGACTTAAAAATTTCTTCTTGTAGTAATGTTCTTAAAATCATACACAACCCCATATATGTTTCTAAATGTGTGCAAACGTTAAATTTTTGAATTTATGCTTCTTGCGGCGCATTTGGCAAAAATTATAAGAGGAAAACTTGCGATGCGCTCGCACACCGACAGCCAAAAAGCGATCATGTCGCTGAAGTGTGAAGCTGAAAGCGACTAACTTCACGGTACACAAAAATCGGAGCACAAAAATTTAACAAATGACATTTGTTAAGTTTTTGTGTATGTAGTAATATTTTAAGTGTTTAATTATTATTTTTGCAACATTTAAAAATATTTTCTTGCTGCACACCTCTACGTTGAGTCTAGGGCGGCCAGATCGCATTTTGCAACCCCAGACGAAATATGCCAGCAGTACTGTGATTGTACTTGAACTTTGCCTCGGTGTGAAGTACCGTCGCACCTTTGCAAGAACGTCTTTATATTAATTTCCCCGCAGTTACTGTGCCGTTAGGCTCAATGAACTGTAAAGTGGAGGTATGATATTTCGACTCCCACCAATTGAAGGAGGCCGGTATAATCTAAGGACACATTCCGAAAAGTAGGAGCCAAGAATACTAAGAGAGCCGGAAAAGAGACACACCTGCGTTTTGGAGGTGTTGAATCTCATAAGATTGGCATCGCCTGAGACCACCGTGCAATATAACATTCAAACGCGTACACCACGGCCACTGTTTCGGACTAGGTGAGATATCCAACCCGAATACTTGGTTGATATCTCTCAACAACTGCGTTGTCGTCTGCATACTCATGGGCACTGGGTATGAGCAGATCGTTACTATGAAGCAAGAAAAAAGTTGCGGAATGGATAGATCTCTGAGGAACTCCGTCGTTTCTTGCCATTGGCTCGGATGAACAGCCATCGACGTCTACACGGAGTGATCGTTTAGACTCGGAAAATACTTTACCCAACCTGAGTTATTATATGTACACGTTTTAACAAATACATGTGTAACACTAAATGTTTCCAGAACTAGCCACTTACATAAACAATGTTTAAAAAGTAATTACAAAATTTTAAAATTGAACTCTTTGGCTGTAGAATGCAGTCTGTTTCATCTGACTGTAAACTGTTTTTACATGGATTTAACTCGGAAAAATTTTCGTAGTATGATTTTCTGCGATTTTAATTGTTATTTGATAGTTCAGTAGAGCCTCGCTAGGCTGTAATTCGCTTTAGCCGATGAAGCACCATGCCAGAGGTCTATTTATAGCTGGTTTGCGGATTTCAAGCGTGGTCGTGTCAATCTCGTGATGGTCGCCCGTCCACCGCTGTGAACAACAAAAACATCGATGCTGTGCACCGTATGATCGAAATAGACAGGCATGGGATTCGTGTATCTTTAGACATAGGCATGAGTCAAATACAATCAATCCTACACAAACATTTGGGTGTGACAAATGCTCCCATCCAATTGATGATTGATTGATCCACAAATGATCCCATACAATTTGCAATTTTTTTGCAAATTACACTTGGTGCAATTGCATGCTTACCAGATTCCACGAAGGGGCGTTAAATTTGGTGTGGGATATAGTAATAGGTGACGAGACATGGATTTATTGCTATGATCCCAAAACATAGCAGCAATCGAGCGTATGAATCTTTCAAGATAAGCCGAAATCAATCTAAGCGGCGCGATTCACAAGTGCATCTAAGCGGATGATTGCTCCTTTTTTTTAATAAAAGTGGACACGTGGCTACTGTTGCTTTAAGGAATCCTCGTACCGTGAATAGTGACTGGTACACGACCATTTGTTTGCCGGAAGATATTGATGAACTGCTAAAAATAACCTTAAAAGCCGTGTCAACTTGCACCACGACAATGCTGGTTCCCACACGGCCAGAGGGACAGGGGAGAAACGCAGAACTTATGAGCCATTCTGCATATAGTCCTGACCTGGCATCTTGTGATTATTTTCTGTTCCCAAAAATTGAGAACCATCACGCGGTAAATGATTTTCATCACCAGAAGAGGCTGTCGAAGAGTATGAAAACACGTTTATGAGGTCACCATGGAGGTGTGGCACAAATGTTTTCAAAATTGGTTTAATCGTATGAAGTAAGTGTATTTACGCAAAGGGAGAATATTTTGAAAAACAATAAATTAAATTTTGACCTTTAATAACATTTTTTCTTATTCATTCCGGAAACTTTTAGTGCGCCCCACGTATTATGTTTACCTCTAAGTTTAATAAAAAAATATAGAAGACACCCTCTCAATTATAAATTTATTATCTGGTTATTCTCTCAGTCTACTTTAAATTTAATTGCACATATTACAGTTATAATGGAAAAAATAATGATTTTCAATATAACGATAACGTAGTTTTTCAAGGCGGGAAGGATTTTTCATGATGTCATACGTAAAGCGCATAATTTTTTGTTGTCTCTCAAATATCGTTTTTTTACTTCGACTAAATTAGCCATAACGTTTTTAGGTATGACGCAATTTTACTTGCCATATACTTTGACGCCTCTATTCATCAAAGTTTTTACTGCGTAGGTCAGCAAAATAAAAATACCCGAGAAAAATATATTTGTTATTATTTTTTTTTTGTAGGGTTGCAAATGCCTTGCCACCTTTTGATAAATTGGACCTGGGCTACCTCACTCACCAGACGAAACGCAGAAGTATCACTCTTCCACTTGGCACCGGTCTCCTGTAGGGATGTCAAAAAAATCTATATATATCCATATATTTTTGATTAATAATATAAATATTTTTAGCCGATATATTTTGATCGGATAAAATATTCATTATCGAAATCGTATCAAAACGATAATTTTATCCAAATTCGAATTAGAGTCCGTAGATTCATATAATAATATATTAAATACTTAATATTTAATACTTGACATATATTTGTGACATGTATTTGAATCAATCATTTTTTTAATTTCAACTTTGGTATACAACGTTACGGTGATAATGGACGGCTTGAACTCATCATCGATCTCAATACAGATGTCCAAACAGTCACGGTAATCCGATTCCTACTGCATTGTCGCTATGTGATAAGCTGAACGAGCCATTATCCGAGTGTCCTAGTTACTAACAATGTAATTAAATATTGATGATTTGATTGCTTTTTGTTCACACAACTATAGTGTATAATGGTATTGAATGATACCATATAACACAATGTCCATAGTGATGTCGTAATTATCGTGAGGATTTCGAAAACATAAATAAAAACGTCTTTAAATATTCAAGGAAATACAAAGACAAAGTCTGCCGGGTTTCATCATCATCATCATCATCAGCCGCAAGACGTCCACTGTTTAACATAGCCTCCCCCTTAGAACGCCACAACGAACGACACTGCCATTTACATCCACCGCTTGCCCGCGACTCTTATGATGTCGTCGGTCCACCTAGAGGGAGGCCTTACAACGCTACGTCCGCCTGGTTTAACTACTTTTAAATACATTAAAGTGTATTCTAAAGCAAACAAACGAACTACGCCAAAAGAAAGTGAAAAACAAAAGAGGAAAAAGAAAAGTCATCGGGCTTAATTTCGCGCTGTTGGCGCATCAATTGTTCTCGTCCGAAACGAAAACAGTTTGGATTATCGAGTCAACGGTTGGAGCGTGGTGTGGAAGAATTAGGATTGATTTATATTCCATTTTATATAAGATAAGAAAATGGCCAAGATTACAAAATGAAATATATATATACTTTTATATAGGAGTTAATCAAGATTATCTTATAGTAGAGCGACGGAAGCTAATTTTATTTCGGTTATTCTACCATAAAATTTGAAAGATTGACCATCTTACTTTCTTAATTTGAGCGTAAATATTGAACGAGGCATTGGTTATAGTAGCTGTGTGTAGAAAAATTGGAACATTTCACGTTTACTTTTGTCCGCATACTTGGAAGTTGGAAGCATACTCTCCTCTAGTATCGTTACATAATCCACAACATTTTTTTTCGGATGCAAGTGGCCTACTCCGTCAGAACTCATAGAGCCCCAGAAATTGTCACCGATTCGTTCAGATTCTGCATTACGTATGTTTACGGTACGTTATGGTTTTTTCTTGATAACGCGTATAATTATACCTTCGTAGGTTTAATTGGCCGTGCGTAGATTGTAACAATTTTTCATCTATGAATATTGTAGACGAACCATATAGGTGAGCGACGTTCAAGCGTGCAGTTCTTTGAAAATCAATTAGGTCCAGTTTATAGGCAGCGGTGGCGAATATTTATTCATAGAGTGAAGTATTTCTAAGTATCCTAATAGTCACATCGTATTTCTCCGCAAAATATCTTGTGGGTATGAACCCATTTATTTCATATGCCAGTACCATTTTCAATGCGTTGTGGATTGGGTATAGTCGCAACTCGTGTATTCTGAGATCTAACTTGAATTTTAATAGCATTTTAAATAAATCAACTGTCGAGTTTATAACAAGAGAGGTCGATCGATAAGATCGAAAAATATTATGCATATTTCATTAATCAGTAATTTGTATCAGTATTTGTAAAATCTAATTTCCAAAATACACGGTCCTCCAGGTACTTTGTCTTTTAAATGTGAAACTTTGCATAAGCCGACCAAATATTATTAATATCCAATTGATCATTTGGTATTTCTTCCACAAAAAGGCTTGTTGTATGTTGTATATATATCCATTGTTGTTTCCACTGGAACGGATATAGGATGGGTTCGATTCCCACAGCGGCGATAATCTTTTCGTACTTTTTCTACAAATTTTAAAGTAAAGTAAAGTAACAGCTTATACATGTCCCACTGCTGGGCAAAGGCCTCCTCTATACAGAGGGTATCAGGGCATAGTCGACCATGCGGCCTCACTGCGGATTGGCGGACTTCACATATCTTCGAAATATATACATTTTTTTGTTATTATTTCGAAAATATGCAGGTTTTCTCACGATGTTTTCCTTTACCGCGGGGCACGTGATAAGTCAGTACTTAAAGTTAAAAACTTCATTGGTGCCGGCACCGGGGATCGAACTCAGGTTGCTCGAGTATATTGAATTAAAGGCGAGCGCCCGGACACTGAGCTATCACGGCTCATAGCTATCACGGCTCATAAGAGAGTTAAATTAAAGTCGGATCTTCTCCAGATTATTTAAAATATTGCTGTAAAATTAGCAGTAAATCTTTTTCATTTAGTTCATTGTAAACTAACTTGCTTTAGACATTCAATTATTGTACCAAGCTAGACACAAAGTTCATCTTTTCGTGTATATGCTTTCTTTATTCCGTAATTAATAGTAATAGGCGTTAATACTACGTCTTAGGATAAGGTGCGTTAATAGCATTTAGATTTTTACTGATAATTAGGTAAAGTTACTCATTCTCTAATGAATATTTCAAGATATGTTGAATAATTTTATAGATTGCAAAAATAAATATTCACTGTATTTGAACTAAGACAATTAAGACAAATTTAAAATGTTTTGTCAAGAACAAAATCTAAGGAAACAAATACAAAAATATATTATAGGTACTAAGCGCATTATGGTAGAACATGTTTACCGATCAATAGAAGAAAGTTTATATCAAAGTTTTTTTTTTCATTCTTCAAACTACCTTTTACTTCAGTGTCTGTCATAAAAATTGAAAATGAAAAAAATTCTGTCACGGTTAGAATTCAGGTATTGTAAGTCGGGAATTAAGTAAGGGGATTTTAGAGCCACTTCAGTACATAATACTTACGAAAAAAAGCGTGGTAATACAACAATAATTAAATTTATTGAGAAGGTCAGCATTTATTACTCTCGGTTAAGGAAAGAGACTGCATGAATATACTTTAATATTGGATAGAAAGTATACACATTTCTTTTTTGTTCTAATATACGATAATAATAGTGAAGATAATAAGTAAAGCAATGAAACTCGTACGTGTATGCAGGCATTTCTGCAGCAATTAGAAAATGTTAATTTGGCTGGCCTCTGCCTCTGAATATACTCATACCTTGTATATAGGTCATTGTTGCCAGGTTTCAATGCACAACAGCATAAATGTCAATTTTAATCTGCCTGTATGGAAGTGCTTTTTAGGTGGTTGTCGGTGTCTTGTTCATTATCCTTTCATCTCCAATGTATTCTTCTGTTTTGGAAAAATTAGGGAGCTAAGCAAATAAGCAGGAATGCTACCTTCTTAAAGGATTTCGTTTACAGCAATTAAATTTACTCTCATCTCATAATCAATTGCAAAATAGACTTTCAATGTCGCCTTTATCCTCTTTTGTCGACATTCTTCACACTAAACGAGCGGTGTTTTAACAAAAAATTGGACAAAAATGCCTGTCGCCAAATTATTGCTTTTGTTGAAAGTTGCTCATAATTTTAAAATAATTAGATAAAGTTGTAAAAATTAAAACATTTTAAACTATAGATTTTAACCTTTTATAGATAAATTAACAAAAATTATACACGCTGCGTATTCGAAGCTGCGTCTGCTGATTTCGCGCCCAGAAAGATGCAAAGACGCAGGGTCTTCTATATGTAAGTTTTAATCTAGCTATTATACAAATGTCTTCGTCAAGTTAACTTAAGATAAATAATTAATAACATTAAGGTATATGTTTTCAAATCGATTTATACGTTAACTTTGTACGAGATCATCAAAATACAGTTGATTATTCCAGACTTCCTTTTAATCAAACGTCTTTTTTATTGTCGATAGCATGTTTGTATATTCCTTTCCTTTCATGTAATAATAGCGCATCCGATATTTCTTAAAGAGGTGAAAAAACATTTCATTGAAATACATCTATTCACCAGCTTTCTTGGCAAAGTGTCTTTGATACATCGTATAGCTCTCAGAAAGATGTAGCCGGTGATTTATCTTAGCAACCCTGACAATGTATTTCGCCACATCCTTGAAGATATTCGCGTTTTATATACGAAATATTACACGAAACATACGACAGTGAACTTTTCAAGATGCCTTTATTTCTTCTTATTTTTTAATATAATATCTTCAGGTCATCAGAAGACCCCATTATCTGTATCTTATGATAGTGTATCAAATAAGCTTCTGTATAAATTAATCAATGCTTGTAGATAGTGGTGAAATTTATCTACGTATTCTAGTGACATTATAGCAGTTTTCCATTGTCTGAAATTGAAACCACTTGAATACATACAAAAAGTTTCATCCAGAGAAAAGATTTTATTTAAGAGAAGTTCAGTCTTATACACACGCACAGAAGAATTGTCATATAGAGAATTGCTCGTTTAAAGGTATTAGAAATATGCAGTAAGTTTGTGTTGATAAAATTTTAAGAAAATTAAATATAATGTTAAAGGCCATGTAATATATTACCAAAAAAATATTTATACGAAAAATGAGAGGATTTCTGACTTTGTAGGACTAATTTCGAGTTTGTAATAAAAGGTTATATATGGAAACACAAAGTTTATTATTTCTAGGTATACGATTCTGCATTGAATTCACTTTGACTGAAAAATTATTATACTTTCTGTCTATCATAAAACTATCCTTGTATGCTTAACTTCTTTTATTGAAAAATGTTACATATAATACTATTTTTTATTCTTTATTTTAAGGGACTTTTGCGTAATCTGCATGATAGTCCTATCGTGCCCTCATCCTATGTTATTTACAACTATGAAGTCATAGTAACCTAAAGGTTTAGTCACACTAAACATATTATATTAATCTGTATAGAGGAAGCATTTGTCTATCGGTGATACATTCATGTACTGACTGTTACTAATCTCCTTTCGTCTCCCCTCATCACGCATGGAACTTAAACATGGAATCAAATGCCGCAGCCAAATACTCAGAATTCTAGGACACTTACTCGTATATTCACGTTCTCACATATTTATTCGGATTAGTTCAATATATACTTCTATTTCCTATTTAAACTCTGATTTTATTAAATTTGTGGTTTTAATTGAACATGACCTTCTTTATACATTTACCCATTTTTATACATTTACCTATCTGTTAAAATAAGTTTTTTATTTTTTTTCCTGCATTAAACCCAGCTCGGCTTAATCCTTTCGTGTCTTATCGCCTTTAGTCAGGACGGTTTCATTCGTGTTTAAACTGTACTTTTTGTTTGACTTAAAATTTTTACGAGTAATAGAATTATTTAAATGAATTAATTTTAATTTTAAGTATATTTTGTTTAGGTATCTGAAATTAAGGTAATTTATTAAATAGGGCAAAGCATTTGCAAGTTAAAAGTTAATGATTTTTTTATAAATATATTGCATGTAAAATGTCATAAAATATTCTACCTTCAATTAGAGATTAAGTTTAGTTGGCAGGTTTTGATGTTTTATATGTATTAGCAATTTGGTTGTTTGTGTAATCGGTTTTGGTGAGTGTTGGGCAAGCACTTGTGTATAATATTATGTATTTTCTTTTAAATTAAATTTCGCTATCACTTGGAAGAAAAAGCCAAAATAGCTTTTAAAAAGCTTGGTGTCTTGGGTAGAGCGAGGCAGTATTTCCTGCCGTCCCGTCGCATGCAGCTATACAAAGCGCCGATTCGGCCGCACATACTAGTAGATATTTAACTAACAATACAATAAGAATAAAACAACATAAATAAATGTGTTAACCGGAAAAATTTTCAAAAAAAGTGGTGATTGATCATATAAGAAGATACTTAGCTATTTAAATTTGAGGTTAATCTCTGTCACTACTAAAAGAAATTTTTAATTTTGACTAAAAATGTATAATAATTAACTACATACGCAGATTCTTTGGTAGAAATAGCTTCTTAACCATTAATTCTACATTCATTAAAAAAACACAATTCCATAAAGAAATATTTTTCCATAAAAATATTTATTCTTCGTTATGAAAAATCATTTTAAATAATAACAATTATAATACACATGCACTGGTAGATAAAATGGAAAACATGAAGAGAATAAAAAGCTTAAGCATTAAATTTTTGCTGCAATTATTTTAAAAGTAACCATTAATTTCGTAGAGAGCTTAAGGCTACCTGGGCGATGCGGTTTGTTTGCTAGCGCCTATCTCGACTTACGTAACACATTCTTTTATTTTATTTCGTTTAGCGTGTGTACAACATTATAATTTCATAGTTTAAAAGTGAGATTTAGATTTTTATACTTAAAGGTCGTTTAAAACTAAAATTAAGCTGTGTACCCGACGATAAGAGACGCCACCTATGGGCCAAAGTTCGAGATTCAATTACCTCATCCGGGTAGTGCACCTGCTTCTTGCGCCAGAGGGTGTGGGTTCGATTCCCACAACTGAAAAAATATTGTGTGATGAACATGGTGTGTTTCCAATATATAAACACCCAGTTTATATATTTACATTATGTTTTTTTTTACAAAAGAAAAGTATGTTTGAATCACTCCTAACTCCTCACTCTAAACATTGTTCCATGTGCAATCTTCACCTAACCTTCCAAATTTAACACCTTCGAATAATTTTTATTAATTATTATAAGCCAGTCATAGCACCGCTTTATCAACTTACCATCAAATAGAAGAGACGATAATAGTATAGAAGAAAATACAATACGAAAGTGATGATGGTTATTAACTCTTCTTCTTCTTTTCTCATTTTGTCACCTTTTGCCTTAGAAACGTAATATGTAATATTTTTATTCAGTGAAAACTTTAAAGAATACATATTTTTTAATCTTTGAAAGAAGAAGAACTCTCTGCCACCAAAATATGGCTTTAAATTAGCTTTAAATAATAAACTAAATTAATGTTCATAGCAGGATTTTTGCTTCATGTTATAGTTTAATAAAATTATAGTAAAATGATTTCTTGATACTACTTTTAAGTCACTAGTTCACGGTTTAAGATAGGTCTATAATTTTCACTTCTTTCCTGTGGTATGTGCAAACAGCGTACTTTATCATAATAAGAGAAATTTGATCATTATCTCACTGGCACAAAAAAAGAAAGAAATCATAAAAATCTGTTACTGTCGAATGACATATAAAATGACAGAGTCAGGATAAAAAATTGCTCTTGTTTGAAACAGTACAATACTGCGATATATCTCGAATTTCTGCAGATCATTCACTCAGATTTTTATCATTTTCAATATGGCAGCATAAGCGTAGCGTATTCCATATGATATCCATTAACAGGTTTCATAAACAAATAATTGTAGAAGAAACATCATTAAAAAAGCCAAATATCTATTTATATTTGCCTATTTGATTTCTAGATACACATTTATAATGAGAGATTCTTGACTAAAGATTTACGGCTTACTTAGACTTTGAGTTATGTTAAATTTAAGTAGTGAAATAGAAATTAATCAATTCTTTACTAAGACAGATAAAACTTTTTTTGTAAATCAATCAGTTGAATTCTTAATGTCGAAAAGGGTCAATGTTTCAATTATATGAAAAATATGTGTCTAATGAAGGTTCAGTTTCCGCTAGATATATAGCACGGTTGCCACTTATAAAATTTAATTTTAGCACTTTTATATTTAATTTAAAGAGCGCAGGTGTTGGATGTTTGTAAATACTTAATATAAAAAAAATAAAATTTAAATATAAGAAAAATATATATAAATTTGAACATAATACGTTTTTACATAGTTTGATTTCCGGATTTGATACTATTGTCATTGTAGAAATTCATAAAAAATATATTTTTAATACGTACAAAACGTTTTTTGTTTTCCTTAATTCAGTATACCAATCATTAGGATTCAACAAATTATACGAAATATTAGCTAGCTAACTGTGAAATGTATGTATTTTAAAACATAGAAGTAGCACGCTTTGTATAATAGAAGCGCTTTTATAGACGTTGCAGGTGATGATAAGCTCCATTCCATTATTCAATGCATGTCAATGGAACGCTGGGTAGCGGTTTAATTATTCGTTAAGCTGAATCAGTGGCTACTGTGTTTTAACGATAACTGAGTGTCCTCGCTCGACTTCATAAGCTTGTAGCAATTCGAGCGTCAATGAATTATATTTTACTCGTAGATTCGAAAATATCTTGCCTATAAACCTCACTATCAAATGTGGTCAGGCAAACGCTGTAAAAATTACGTTAATACCGGGAAAGGTGATGTAAAAAATATTATTATTCTAATATTCTCAGATGTCTTTCAATTAAAATTTATTTTCTAATATTTATAAAGGCACCTACGTATAGAACTCACCTATTAAAAGTTTCTATTTTCGATTTATGGATAATTCGCACCGTGCGTACAATAACGTTATTTGGTCACATAGAACGAATTTGATTTTATCGTCGGATAGTCTTAATTATTGTCTACGCTTTCTGATAACATTTAATTGTTTTTATTCTGACTTATAGATATTGAGATTCAAATTAGAACAACGTTCTATCTGATTTGTGCTCCGCAGTACATGGACGTATGTACGTGTAGATTGTTTTTTTGTACTGACTAGACTAACTTTACTAATGTAATAGACGAGTGTAATATACTCTATTAGAGTCAATTGATAATTATTGCACAGTCACCCACTTTTTTATGGATATTTCGTTGAAAGCAGTGCTACATGCGATACATCTACACCGAAATAATCGCACGAAACACCATTGTTTCGTGCGATTATTTCGGTATAGATGTAGAATGTAGAAACGCGCTATGGTAGCTGCGACGTAAAAATGGGTCTTTCGTGCTATGCTATGTAGCCAACAATTCTTATTTTTGATTATTATATTTAACATAGTAAGTGATTTTAATCATTCGTGTAATAAAGTTTTCTGTTTCCCGTCATCCACAGAGCGCTTAATTAATTCACGTCGTAATAGCCTCGATAGCTCAGTATCCGGGCGCTTGCTTTTAATTCAATATACTCAAACAACCTGAGAGTTAGATTCCAATGAAATTGTTAATTTGAGAGCTGACTTATCACTTGGATAGCGTTGAAGAAAGACATCGTGAGGAAACCTGCATATTTTTGGTTTAGTTTTTTTATTTGATTCACAAACTGAATGATACATTGAATAAAAACTAAGTTACTAAAACTAATATAGGAATACAAATATATGAACATTCTACAAAAGTGAACACCGCTGTAGAATGCTTTCTACACTAAAAAACTACAAATAAAACATCTTAAATACAAAAATAAAAAGAGAAATAAAGATCTAATAAGAAAGGATGTAAATTAAAATTAAGATATTTAACTTTAAATTTTTTTTTGAAAAATTACGTATAATCTATACGACGAATAATATATATCGACGAAATTCTTAACGTCTTTTATCTACATTGTTTTTAAGCATTTGAAGTAATGCTCGGCTCATCCATTGTTATATCCTTTCCAGCTTACAAACAATTTCGAATATCGTTTTACAACGATAATTCGAAAGAGAAATGTCGCCATTGCTTTTGTTTAGAAATTTAATTTTTTTATCGACGGCATATTTATTAGGTGTGGCAATCAGCCGTTTAGCTTAGTGGCTAAAGCGTCAGGCCGCGAATGCCGAAGACGTGGGTTCGATTCCCACAGCGCCGACAATCTATTCGTACTTTTTCTACAAAAGTTTTAATGTTTAATCTTAAGTGCAAAGATTAGCACGATAAAAAATATAACTTTAGCTTACTTCTACATGGCATCTAGACGTGTCGCCTCACCACCACTCACAGAATCCCGGTGAGAAGTGCATATTTGATCACAGAGATTATTTTCAGTTTTAAACTGGTAATATATTCGAAGTTCACGAGTACACAAAACTTGCTCCAAAGTTCGAAGAATACCTAAATAATAAAATCTCATTGGAATATTTCTCTTCGACGTTGCCCTTAAATTGTACGAAAATAGTAATTTTGTTGTATCCTCATTCGTTATTCCTAACACGCAATATTCCCATTATCCGTTGCTTCTTCTTAAATTGAATTCGGTAACTACTAAAACAACATTGAGTGTACACATAGATAATAATGTGGAAACTCAATTGCTATTCTTATTAAAAGCAATGAATTTATAGATAAATTTTGACGTTCGCGGTAAAAATTTTGATTACGTCTTATCCTTTAAACGAGGTATTATTGTATATATATAATCGCAATCTCGGAAACGGCTCCAGCGATTTTCATGAAATTTGGTATGTGCGTAGATTCGGGGGCGAAAAATCGATCTAGCTAGGTTTCATTTTTAAAAAATGTCCTTTTATCTCTGTTTTCAGGGAATGAAAAATATCATTCGAATATGACAGTAAATTTCGTCGCAAAAAAAATGTAATAATAGCTCGGTCGGTAATCGGGCTCTAAAACAGGCGGCCGCGGTTTGTATCACGATCATTTACACACTTATTTTTTTACTTTTTTTCTATACCAGATCATTTTCTTTATTTTTTATTTCCAAAATACATGATTTACCAAAAAAAAAAAAAAACGAGCAAAGCTCGGTCCTCCAGATACTTAGATAATAAGTACCCGTTTTAGAGATTAGCTATTGTATGTACTTTGTAGTGACAAGTCAAATAGTATAAAACTGTGAAATATCTGTTAGATACAAAAAACAATCATATTTTAACGCAGAAAGTTAAGAGCATATATATTCTACAAAGCTTTGCCCGGTTTATAGTATATTTAATAGATATATTGAGGAAAAATGTCAAGTTGCAAAAATCTTGACAACCATCTACTTTTTATTTTTCACTTTTAGCAATACTTGACGCCACCTAGTGAGTTACTTTACAGTATGCCTCACTGAAATAACATTTCAAACAGACCAGAAAATAACAGGACTGCGCACGACGCATATCAAAAGTGAAGTATTGTACGATCTGCGTGGGAGTGATTTGAAGGATACCAGATGAATGAAAATTTACAACTTTTTGAAATATTTTGCCAGTAATTCAATTGTTTTAATAAAACGAAAACATTCGCAGTAAAACAAAAGTAACCGACATAGCTCAGATGATTAGCAAACTGAAGTGGCGATGGGCTGGTCATATAGCTCAAAGAAGCGACAGCCGTTGGGAAAGAAAGGTTCTCGAGTGGCTGCCTTGTACTGGCCATCGCAGTGTAGGACTACCCCTACTAGATCGAACTGTGGAAATGTGCTGCGGGAAGTCGATGGCTGAAGGATTGTGCTTCGTGGCAGTCTGTGGGGGAAGCCTCTGTTCAACAGTGGACTCAAACAAGCTGAAAGGATGATGAATGAAGATAATAATACAGTACCATAAGTCCACTGACAATGAATTAAATTGAAATGAACTTAATTGAAATGACATAACTTTATAAAATTTAAAGTTAAGTATGCCTTTTGAAAGAATGACAAAAAACGCTGTTGCAGTTGGTGCCCTGATTCAATTAATTTTATTGAGTACTGATGTGGGAAAATTACCTATAAGGAAGACATAATTAAGAATAAAATTACCTAGAAGGACTATGGGGCTATACGAGTAAAGCTTATCTAAGACACACAAGCTGTGATGATCCTTCAAGAAGAAGAAAATTTTTCCTTGGTAAGTGCTAAATTAGATCTTCTTTTCCGATATTCTTCGAAGCCTGCGCCCAGATTCTGAGATGTGATTTTGAACATGAAATATCTTATAGACAAGCTTGCCATATTTTAGTGTGTGTTATACCGAGTTTATTCTAGTGTATATATTATTATTACAAACAAGGCTTAAAACTTAAATAAATTTATAACATTTTCCTTGATTATTAATTTTTTAAGCCTCGAAAAGGTACAAATATTTCCGTTACGCTTATCACTTTCGCCCGTGATAAGCATAACAAATTACTGTGGTGTATAAAGTTGACGAATGAGAACATTAATTCACTCATTATGACATTAATCAGTTTCAAATGACCAAGATATGATGAATAACAGCCGAAATAATTAGCTTAAAAAAACAACGCTTTTATAAGTATAAACTTTATAAAAAAACCATTAAACAAGTATACGAAATATTTGTATTAATTGTTCAATGCCACGAGAACCCCACCACTATTTGGTCAAATTGGAATACATGAAAAATGTTTCACATATCAATTAAGCGATATATCAATGTTGTTGGTGGGTACGGACGATTCCGACCATAGATTTTTTGTCAATTCTATTATAAAATTGATAAGATTATTCATTATTATTAAATATAGTACAGGCAGCTCTCGTACTTACGGCATGTTAGGTTCTCGAAATACGCGACGTAAATCGAAACGACGTAAGTCGAGACATATTTTTTCATATGTTTACATGTATAATTCAAGGGTTAGGTTCCACACGGATTCAAAATAAAAAAAAGCTGCATTTATAACAAAGGATACTTTATTATCAAAAGTAAGTTCTAACTTCTAAAAATAATTATATATGCACTTATGAAATAGCTAGTTATTTTTGGTATTTGTGTGTTATTAATTTTAATACTAGTTATAAAACTTTAAAATGTAATCAAAATATGTAATAAGAAATAACAAGTTAAACTTTTGGTTTAAAGAAACTATCAATTCTGGATTGCTTCGCTTCTTTCTTCTTGCTATCATACAGATCTTGGTAACACTGATAGGCTGCACAAATTTTTTTATTAACGTTAAAACTTTTCTCAAAGTTAGGATCATTTTCTTCAAATTTTTTCATGAAAATCTTAGATTTAACCTCCATTGTAATTGTCTTTCTTACTCTCTTTTTCACTTTACTATCACTGTCTTGTTTAGGTGGCATAGTTTAAAATTCACTTAAATATGTATGTAAAAACAAAAACTGTCAAAGATAAAAAAATAACTAATGTATTATTACGTCTTGATTGTCCGGTGTCCCTGAAGTAATTAAACAAAATCAGCGGCATGTGCGGGGTAATCCCCGCACGCCGACACAGCGCCCCGACGGCCCCACGGACATTGATCTCGCGACAAGTGAATTCTCCTATGCCGGAAATCGAAACAAATGACGTATGTTTGAGGAATAGTGTCAAAACATTGTTCGACGTAACTTGAAACGACGTAAATCGAAACGACGTAAGTCGAGGACTGCCTGTATACATTTATTAACAAAACAAGACTGGCTTCAAATATCTAAAGTTCAATACATGTTTTATTTTGAAGAGGTCCCTGATGTATCTCCGGAGCCCAAAGTCCAATACCAATGAAATTATTATGGGACCACATGGGAGCTAAACTAAACCCAATGAAACAACAATTTTTTTTAAAATCCGGTCATAAAAGACGGAGTTCTGACGTAACAAACATAAAAAAAAATACAACTGAATTGAGAACCTACTCCTTTATTGAAGTAGTTCGAAAATAGAGTCTTCAATCAAACACTTTATTGATTGCAAATGTATTGTAATAAATATTTGATTGCAAAATAATTTACTATATATTTAGTCTTTCTGAATTTATTATATATTTATTCTAATTTCTACCGTGACCCGCGAGGTAGCGATTTCGTTCTCACTGTTCCTGTCCTTAATTTCCTTTTTTGAATAGTTAATAGTTAAAACATGTAGAAAAAGTACGAAAAGATTGTCGCCGCTGTGGGAATCGAACCCACGTCTTCGGCATTCGCGGCCTGACGCTCTAGCCACTGAGCTAAACGGCTGATAGCCACAGCGACAATCTTTTCGTACTTTTTCTACATGTTTTAATGTTCAATCTTAAGTGCAGAGATTAGCACTTTAAAAAACTTTAAAATTTATAAAAAGCAATGGCGACATCTCTCGTTCGAATTATCGTTGTAAAACGATATTCGAAATTGTTTTGTATGCTGGAAAGGATATAACAATAGATGCGCCAAGCATTGCTTCAAATGCTAAATAACAATGTAGAAAGAAGGCGTTAAGATTTTCGTCGCTGTGGCGACAATCTTTTCGTACTTTTTCTACATGTTTTAATGTTCAATCTTAAGTGCAGAGATTAGCACTTTAAAAAACTTTAAAATTTAGTTAATAGTTTATGATTTCTGGCTAAAAGATATGGTAATATTCTGAAATATTTTTTCAAAGTGTACAAAAATGCGTTGATGTGGAAAAATTTCTTCGATCAACATTTATTCCAAAGGATCAGTGTTGTTTTGTCAAATTTTGCCTACTTACTTGTTATGAAGAAAATCTTGTTATGAAGGTGTTTTGGTGGATGGGTATTATCTCTTAACGAGCAGGTGTCGCTGATGTCGACCTTCCTAATACGTCTCGACAAACTGTGTAGCAGGTGTGAATAAATGACGTGTTTAATTCTATTTAAACCGTCTTAGCGAGCGTCATGTGTGCATTTTCCAATATTTTGTTGTCTTACCTTACGTAGTCATTGCGTTAATGTGTTTATGTATATTGTTTTGATATTTGATGTTTGATGGTATGCGTTTTAATTAAGACAACTTGCATGTTATTGCTGAATCGAGTAAAATGCACTTCTTTCATGTCCTTTATTACGAAAGAAAACTTTGGGTGTTTAAATACCTGGTCTTCCCACTTCACAGTTCTGTGATGGACAGTGGAAGGAAAAAAAATATTTAATATTATATAACTATCAATATTTCACATTAATTGATTCGAAATAAGAAAAACGTGCGCAGATCCAACCACTAAAATAGCTTCGCATTTTTAATGTTTTACAGGATTTGATACAAATTGTAATGAATACCTGCTCACTCCAAAAGTGCTAAAAAGCTGTGGCATATCCTTTAAAATTTTGTCCACACCAATAGAAAACCATTTTATTCCTTGAAAGCTTGCACGGGGTTTAACACATCCATCACCCGCATATATAAACTCAAAGACTCTCGGCTGTTATAAATTAAACTCAATCCAAAAATCACTTTAAACCCAAACCACCGAAGCAGAAAACTGTCAACTGCAAAGTTAGGGCGAAATCTGAATATTTCATCAAATATTCAAAAAAGTTTAAGTTGACTTTTGGTAATATCTTCAATTTAAAATAATTTACAAACTGTTATAACAATTAAAAGTATGGCGTGGATTCTATATCTACATTGAAATAATAAACACGATGTGTTTCTTAAAGCAGTAAAGTATAATGTAAACTCCAATCATAACTGACCTCGATTAAAAGCATCGCATATTTGGAACATTCCGGAACTATTAATTACAACCATTAGTTACCTACCCGTGTTACCCTTTATTACAGAAGGTATTTTCTTCCGGTTTTCATGTCTTTTTTATTTTTGTATTTTTATAGATCTTAACTACCTTCAGCGCAAAAATTTTTGGTGTGTAACGCTTATGTAAAATATGGGTACTGTAAAATTGACAATGTATTGCGGACTTACTTGTAATTTTTTTTATGCGTGAAAGTGGCAAACGACTGGCGGTTCACCTGATAACCGCCTGCCCATGGACATTTGCCACACCTGTAGGGTTGCAGATGCGTTGCCACTTCTTAATAATGGGGGCTCCAATTACCTCACTCACCAGACGAAACGAAGAACTGCAACACTTCTACTCGACGCCGGTCTTCTGTGCGGTCGTGGTACGTGGTACCCGGACGGACCTGCCCATTCGTGCATTATATTTGTTATTATAACGGCAGTAAAACATCATCTGGAAATTTCATCTCTTACTGTCTAGCCTGGTGACAGACGGACAGACAGACAGTGGAGTCTTAGTAATAGTATCCGTACCCAAAGGATAAAACGGAACCCAAAAAACTAAGTTTTGGGTCAACAAAAGTTAAAAGATCACGCCTGCAACTATGAGTACTGCACAAGGTGTATAGTTTACGTATAGTTCAGCCATTTATGTTTCAAGGGATTTATTTTTATAATGTACTATAAAAATCACAAATTAAGTTCGTCAAGGACATTGCAGAAAGCTGAATTCAACCGTATTCATTATATTGGCGCAGAGTTGTCAGACCGAAGGTAAGGCATAGTTTCGTTGTTTTTCTGGGTCCATACTTTTATAATAAATTAAAAAGAAATTATCGTTATTCTGTCTACACAACAATTATTAAACAACGCATATTTATTATTGGCTCCTTAAGCACACTTACGTACTATGCAGAAGATATTTTGGTTAACTGTTAGATACAGTTTTCAGGAAGCCGCCTTGATAGTGATTTTTCGAAGTAAAAGTACAGTTTTTATATTAATACGAGCAAAGAAGAAATGTAACAGTTTATAAATACGCCTTTGCTCCTTGTTACATCCGTTTTTTTCTTTTTTCTTAATTTTCTAATGGGATTAATGATTTTATAATAAAATTATTAAATTTCGTATAAGCCAGTTAGTGTCACACACATCTTCGCAGCCGAAACCATATTTCACTGGAGCATAAACAGCATGTTATCTTGTATCAGACAGGTGTTGTTAATGTCTAACGCTCAAATTTATCATGTTAGCGTCACGAAAACAGGTGTATTCAAATAACGTGTAGTTAATCTTGTCTTGACGACGTTGATTTTGAATGTTGCGTCATGAACGTCCAAAATTTTCGAATACCGTAAGTATGAAATTCAAAATATGGCTGCGATAACGATGATAAATCATTATTGTAAAGAAAAGCATATTGTTCATTCAATCTCCATATAATGGAAGTTTAATTTAATAGTATTTATAATCTGATTTATATTACGTTAACGGTACAAATGTGGTTTAGTGATGGGTATTCTTAATCCGCTAAAATATCGTACAGTTTCAGTTGATTAAATTTTAACATAAAACGCGATAGGGGCTCACTGTCTCGGCGCTCGCTTTAAATTCTGGAGTAACCAATTAAATTGTTCATAACAATTTTAAGTGACATCACATGCTTTGCAGTGATGGGAAACGTCGTGAGGTAACTGCTGTATCTTTTTTTGTGCCTCGCTTCTACTTGATTAACAGACTTTTAGCATCTTAATGCACAGTACTTTGTGTCATGTGATACCACTGATTTTCGGTTCTCTATTAATATAATCTACATTTACTAATTTTAAAATACGGTGGCAAAGCTGCAGATAAGGGCAAGTTATTTAAAAAATATAAGAATGTTTCAAGAGGATTTTCTTGAAGCAGTTTTTTTAAGTACTCTCTTCTCAAGTACAAGAAGGCGCGATCTTTTAAAGCTGAAATCGTAATATTTTGCAGGAAATAACTAACTTCATTGAAAAAATAAAAATGTGTCAATAAAAATGAAAATGACACCATAAGTTTATTTTTTTATTTCTGATCTTCGCAAATTGACAGTTGCTATCATCTTTAATTAAAAGAGTTTCTTTATTTCAACAGCCTTATGAATCCTTCAAGTTGGGTAACGGTGTTATACCAAAGTGTTTAAGGTTTATCGACACAAAGTAACTGTTATTAAAATGTATTATATTCGCGTAAATACTCCACATATATCATTATATTTTTACATCAACACATAAAAAAACTATTCTGAAAGTTCACTTGCACGGAGCCAGTAATTAAACGCGTCTTGCTGTGGTGTTGTGCGGTGTAATTATTGTTTCCGCTAGAGATTCAAAACGAGCGTGAAAAATGTGAATTAAAAATCATGGTTGTTTATTTTAAAGCAACCAGAAAAACAAAAGATTGTTTTTCGTACTTTTGCACGCACTTTGTGATTCTGAAACGTGAAAATTTAGAATTAGAAAAGGGAAATGTGTTGAGGAGACCAAAAGAGAATAAACTGCCAATATTGAAGTTTTTGTTCAACTCACCTTGCATTCTTACAGATTTTTGTTTTTTAGGATTAGCACATATACTTTTAAATTAGGTGACGACACCTGAGAAAAAAATTATTAGCTTGTTAAAGTAAGAAAGTTATAAAATAATAGTAAGTTTTTACTTAATTGTTGCACCCTAAAATAATTAATATGGGCATTATCACTTAAAATATTGTTGTATTTAACACTTAGTAACCGGCAATTAGTAAGAGTCGGGAAAATTTATTACTCGGTTGTTCAACACAAGCTGTAATTTAAGTTAACCCATTTTAAAAGCTGCACTGGTAGTTTGTCAGATACATATTTCGCAATTGCGTAGTAGTTTTTATTGTTTTTATGTTTTGAAAAACAATCACACATAATTGCTTGTATTGTTTCTTTGATTATGAAGTATGGAAACAATTTTCACTGACTTCCCACTAATCGGCTTAGTTACCAGATTACTATTTAAACTGTGACTTATATTCGTATTACTGACCAAAAAACAAGCATCACTATTTACAATTGGAACAGGATTAAAGCAGAAAAAAAATTTCAGACAATTTCTGAATTACAACTTTTGCTTATATATACAGCTTCATCTTTAAAGAAACATCTTATACAAAAATGGTATTTTTTGCGCTTTATTTTACCTATTTTGTTTTCATAATCAAGTACACTTATTGATATGCGTAAATTCATAAAGTATACTTTTTACTACATTAATATGAATATTAATAATTAATACAGAAATATAAAAGTATGGAGCAATCAATAAGTCCACTATCTGAAATTGTAAATTGTTCTGTTATATTTTGTGACTTCACTACTTGATACCACGATTATATCTATCTCTAATTTGCATAACAGTATGGAATTAGTATTATTAATTATTGTAATTCGTATACATTATTATATTCCGATTGGCATTATCAGCTGAAATGTATGTTATTGTAAAACGTAATAAATTTAATGTTATTTACTTTTAAACATCAAAAGGTGTATTTTAATAGACATACTTCTTATTGCTTAATTTTATAGTGTAGCTCTAATTTAAAATCTGGCTAAAAATTTGTCTATAATATGCAGTCACATATTAATTTCCTTATACGAGCAAACTCTTGTATATATTTTCAGATCGATTTTAATACAACCACCATATTCGAGGTTATAAAACGTCATCGGGTGGTCCCGAAACTAGAAGTCCTTCTTTTGTACAAAATAAAAACCATCATCTCTCAACAAACAATCAACCACCAGATAGATTTCGCATAGACATTTTATACACATGGGCAGTTATAAGATTTTGTCAATTCCTAGGCAGCAGTCTATAATTTACGATGTTGCTCATATCGTAAATCGCTATGTATACACACATAACATATACAGACATATTTTTTACCAGAAACGTTACTCAGTTTTCCATTATCTTAATAAGAAAGTATTTTATGCAGTCTATAGTCCTTTTTATATAATCTTCTTTTAAAGGTATAATAGAAATTTATTTATAGATAAATGTACTAAAAGTCGAATAAGATGTAATTATGAATAACTGTTAGTACCGAAGTACATGTATTAACTCCTTTTTATGCATATTAATTAATTTTCGTACTGGGTATTTATAATATTGTATCGAATTCAACATTCATTTATATTTACGAGTCTTTTATAAATATGAAAAACTATCAATATTAAATAACATTAAGAATGGAACATTGTTGCTGAAAAAAAACTCACTGTAACTCGAAATGTACCTTGAAGTTACATTAATAAAAGTCAAATCTCTATTAATCTTCGTCTTTCTAATCTTCAGCCCATTTATAATGTCAGGTTATTGACCGAAGACTTAGTCTAAATTTATAAAATTGCTTATATTCGTTTTGGCTTAGATAAAAAACATTATGGATAATGTCAATTATTTAATTGAAGACAGATAGTATTGCAGCGTAGTATAACGTGTAAGCGTCTATGTGAATAACGATATTTTGAATTTTGAATTTTGGTAGAGCCTGCAACACGCAACAGTCTTCGCTGTTGCGCGAATCCGGTCCGTCCGTGTAAGTACCACGATTACTCGGAAGACCGGCGTGAAGTGGAAGTGTTATACTTTTGTGTTTTCTCTGGTGAGTGAGGTAGCCGGGATCCACGTAATATTATAGTTGTAGAAATTCTTCTAGCCAGGCAATATCACTACCGATCAAGCCTAAGTACGGCCCTCTCGGGCACCATTATATCCAAATTTTTTTTATGCGAAAAGTTGTCAAACGATCAGATGGTTCACCTGATGTTAAGTGAATACCGCCGCCCATGGACATCTGCCACACCCGAGGGTTACAGATGCGTTGACAATCTTTTGAAAATTGGGCTCCGGCTACCTCACTCACCTAGACGAAACGCGAAAGTATTTGTCATACTTCCACTTTACGCTGGTCTTCTGTGAGGTCGTGGTACTTACCCGGACGGGCCTGCCCATTCGTGCAACAGCCAAGGCTGCTGCGTGGCCCTACCACCGTAATAATATAATCCAAATATTTTTTTATGCCAGAAGACAAGTGAGCTGGTGGTTCCACTTATGTAAAATGATATTTGCAACACCCGTAGGGTTGCAGTTGCATGGCTCACTTAAAAATTATTTTACTATTTTATGCTACAGTAATTTTTTTCTGGTCATTCTATATTTAATATTGTTTTTATTCTTTAATAATATGTAGGCATTCTTAAAATTTTCATTTAATTGATTTAAAACATTTTAGAGTCGTCGTTAAATATTTGATTTGATTTTAAAAATAGCATTCAACATTTAAATAACGACAATGGAAAATGCGTAAAGTAAAACACGATATTTGCGGTGTGTCCGCATCTAGCGGTAGCGGTTGAGGTGAGGATTAAATAGGTCATTTGTAATTCTGTTCCACTGCTTTTCGCAATGTTCTCGGCGGTTACAGTGGATGGTTGACAAACCCATCCGGATTTATTTAAAATAATGCGCTAAGCTCAGGCTTAATGTAATCTATTAAAAATTTCATGTTATTGTTATAAGTTGTTCTGTTTTTAGTTTTGTTTAGCAAAATTATTGTATACACAATTAGTATTCATGTCCAAGTGTAAAAATACGCATTAATTCAAATCGCTTTGTCAAATGTCATTACGTAATCAAGCAAAAATGAAAGTGAAACCCTATTGCCGATTCAATGAAAATTAACGCGAACGAAGCGGTATATCATTGTTAGTGTTCTTTTGTGAGGATTTACAATTTGAAATCGAACATAGTAATGTATCGACGAAAAGTTTTAATTATTTTTAAGTTCATTAATTACTTGCATCCAAATTTTTCTTGTTATATAAAAAATATCGAATGGCTACATGAGAGTTAGGTGGTTTTATTTAATAGATACTTATTATAATAACAGATAATTTAGTAATTTACACTTGACCAAAAGATCTTTAACGTAGCACGTTATCTGTGCAGAAAATGTAGTGATTTTTTTAGAATTATACTTGAAATTTTATTCCAAAAAAATACAATTTTGTTAAATATTGTTGTTGGATATACTTATAGACGTTATGATAAAACATATTGATAAAGTTTTAAAACTATACTGTTTATTATAATTTTTACGAAAATAAAGTATTCTTTTCAAAAATATTTTCAGTCAAAATGTGATGGCATTGGAAATATTTATCGGAAGTCAAATGCCTACCCTTTTATTTTACTTACATATAGTATTATTAATTACTTTATTTTGTTTACTTAAAACATGAGACAAGTATCAACATGAGAGAAATATTTTATTATATTATATTACTTGCGTTTATATGCATAACACAAAAAGTTGTTCATCCCTTTTAACTTTAAAAATTATACTGTTGCTTTCAAATAATATTACTATACTAAAAACGGACTAAATATCCTATGTTGTGCATTGAAATGTAGGTTGAATATATATATATTTTTGGTTGAAACTAGCTTTAATAAAAAAATTAAATTTACTACTTAGAGATGTATTTGAAGTAGGGATACGCGATTGTTGTGTTTTAAATTTTTCTTGGAATTTCTTGAAAACAGAGTTAATATTTAAATTAGAAAGGAATGAGAAAAAATTCGAATAACTTTTACGTTTCTCAGTTATCTACGGGGATTGGGCTGGCTAGTGTTAGGGCTTAGCGAATTATTAAGCTGCTTACGAACGTTGCCACTGACACCAGTTTGAATAATGGAGAAGCTTAGCATACTAACACGACTAAGAGATAATTAAATACATTTATAATATTATATATGCGTAAAGTTTGACAAGAATTATTGTCAAGTTCAGAGATAGGTATAATTGAATTAAAACTTAGTTTGATCGAAATACTTTTTAATTTAAAAACCAATTTAAATAAAACGAACATGTTATTATAATTAATTCCATGTTATTACCTAAACTTTACTCATATGGTTATTATATAAGATAAGTATTTTTTGGGTTCCGTACCCAAAGGGTAAAACGGAACCCTCTCAATAAGACTCCGCTGTCTGTCTGTATGTCCGTCTGTCACCAAGCTATATCTTTTTTTGCCTATTTCATAACTAACTAATCTATACCCGTTGATAAATCGTGATGGTGATTTCATTGATGTGAATATTTAGCTTTGTGACTAGAGCGTCGGGGGCGAATCAAAGGGACATGGGTTCCTCTGGCGACGAAAAACTTTTCGTCCATTTTTCTACAGTTGTTTTAAATTTCATCTTGAGTGCAGAGCACAGAGTGTTGTGCAGTGCACTATAAAAATAATATCTTTTAAAATGGGCTGTTTACCAATATCGATACTGGTATTTAAGTAATATTAAGTATGTAATTACGTTAAACAATTGTAGAATTAAAATGGATTATATAATCAGGTCATCGATCGGATTATGTAATCCTTTTTTTATGTCATTTTAGATATCAAAATCTACCAAAATATAATTTAATACGTTAACTTTACACTTTTATAAATATTTCGTTAAAATATTATTGTACTCTATTAATTAACCGCTTTTATTCTGCCTTTTATGCGACTAGAAATAACTAATTATATGAAGTGTTTAAAATATTATTTTACACATGTTTCAAAACGTAATATATGTAGTTTTAGTTAAAAAAAATACTGGGTTAGGTATAAACTAAATTGTAGCACTTATGATATTTTGGAATAGTTATCTTGAAGGGTTTAAAGGAAGACGACGGTCTATTTATCTCGACTAAGATAAATCCCTTGCAAGTAACGTAAGATGAAGGTAAACATCCTAGTGATTAATAGTAATCCTTTGCAACTTAATAGCAAGAGATTAAGTTGTTTAAATAAGGTTATCTCAAAGGAGTCCGGCGGTTACTTAATAAGTTTCTATTCTATTATCTAGTTATGTACTTAAACAGAACATACCTACATTATGTAATGTTTGTACACAAGTAAATATTAATATAATTTTTGCTGTACATACACATATTTCATATATGTATATTATTTTATTTATTATAATATATTTATAATAAATAAAATAATATACATATATGCCCTTTATAGGCCATTAGAATATATAATAAATTACCAAATAGATTAAAAACTTTGAATTTAAAATTGTTTAAGCGAAATCTGTTTAACTGTTTGATAAGTAAATGTTACTATTCCACAGGGGATTATTTAAATGATAAAATTTTATGAAAACAGTTTTCCTAGAGTTTTCCTTGTTTTTTTCTTTTTTTTGTATGTTTATAATGTAAAATGAATTATTTGTACACCAGAAATGGTAGAACATAAAGGATCCACAGCTTTTGAGACCTATATTGTACTATGTTCTAACAAATAAACGTATCTTTCTTTCTTTCTTTCTTTATGTCGTGCATATCCGTAATATAAAAGAGAGTAAACGATTTATATGTTTTTTACTAAAATTAAGTTCTCGTTTTTATACTTCATTTGGTGAGGAATCTGATAATAAAAGAAGTATAGTTCATTATAGATAACCATGTATAGAAATGTAGAGGTGGAAATAACATGTCGATTCTTAATTATCCATTTAAAGAGTTAAAATGGAGATAACAAAAACACGATATTAGAAGTATAAGTATAAGGATTGGATATAGTTTGGAATAAAGACATTTTTTGTAAAAAATGTTCCTATTTGCATGTATACATAAAACTAGATGAATATATTATATTCCTATCGCAACAGTTTAGTAACATTATTTAAAGCATTTTAATGGCATTCCTTTTTAACTGACTTGATCAATCAATGATCCCGTTTCATCGATCAGTGACAACGCAATAGAGCTTAATAGATTTATTTATTACTCAAGTGTTTTTATGCAATTTCATTAAATCGTACAGCAACGAAAGAACTAATTTATTTGAAGAGAAATGAATTTCTCTTTAAACAATTTAGTGCTTCACGACAGCCCTGCGGTAAGAGTGAAAAATATTCGATATCTAAATACATAAATTACTTCATAAAAATTATTTTGTGTTCTTAGAATTATCTGTCAGTTAATCAGTTTGTCATAATTTTTGTTCTTATTGAAATTCACCTTCATACTAATGAAACCAAATAATAAAACACAAATTATTGGATACGCGTTCCTTAATGAATATAATTACAGAGAAAATGAAATTAACCGATTATTTATTTATTTTAATTATTAATGTAGAAATAAAAATTGACAGCAATATCACTTTTTTACATTATGCTCTAACGATCCTGTAAAATCATCTTATTGCCTCGATATCAAATTGTGACAACAAAGGGAGCTTGCAACCCCAGTTAGAATATATGAATAACAAATATATTTTAAACCTGGATACAGAATTGCGCACCCAATGAAATATTGAAAAATTGGTTGCTACGGTTGCTATTTTGTTTAATTTACTTAGATTTTTAAAAATCTCGGATATGAATGTGTATGTGACGTTACACAGCCGCGACATTACGTTTCTCCAATGTACGAGTATATGTTATATGTTCAATGTATAGTATATGTTTCGGGATATAAAACTAAAAAGGATATAAACTGAAACTCATTTATTTCATTAACGTATTTGAAGTATATTATACAATAATTACGGAATCTTTGCTAATTTTATGGCAAGGCTAATAAAACTGAAACTACAAAAGTATAGGATTTCCAAAAAAAAGCCATTAAACGTGTTCCTTGTTGTATTATTTGCACTTAAGCGCTTCCCAACACGCGGTTTATGTATGTGTTATGTTTTTATTTACGTTTCTTTGGACTGATATTCGAAGTGGCTTAAGTTATATTTATTGGTGGATAGGGAACATTGAGAGATTAGTATAAGCTACTTTTATAGGAACTCAACAATCTAGAAAGGACAACAGAAGCCTAGCCATACGCAACATTTGATAGTTGTCGCTAGTTGATTTGATACCTTCATATCCTCCGAAGTTGACATAATCGTGGCTGAATCAGTTGTAAAAAGTGCGATCAATAGGTCTGAACTGAAGTAGCAAAATAGACTAGAAAATTATTCGAATAATACTGTTAGTTCTACAATAAGTTTTCGTGACATATGAAATTTTATTTCTATATCACAGAGACAAGTATTGTGGAGTGCCAAACGGAATTCAATTTATCTCACGTGAGGTGCGTGCTTTAAACTCCAGGGTGACAACTTCCGAGGGATTTCAACAAATCGGCTAGATGTAGCTGCAAATTGCCCCGTTCCACTTGAGTGATGTTGAGTAATTGAACTTGCGTCGGTATTGATGGGCAGCAAGGGGACATTAACCTCACTTATCACCTTACTTACGTTCAAAGTTAAACCCTTCCGTATAAAACATGATGCGTTCTTTGTTAATAATCAGAGTCCACTAATGCGACACTTTTGTTTTAAATCAAATGTCAACTTAAGATGTTAATTCAAGAGTCAGAAATGCTTTCAATACCTACTTATGACAGACAAATTGTGTTTAAAAGTAAAGTAATAACAAAATACAAAATTCTATTTAAAGAAAATAGGTCTTGCATGTAACCATATTCTTACAAACTAATATTTATACATTTTTTGGCATTATAAAATGACAATATTCAGCAATTATTAACTTTCATAAATTTTTATATTATGAAAGTATAAGCAAGTAAAACGTTAAAAATAAACAATGAGTCTGAATCATTTGAAAATTAATTTTTAACTTATTTGTGAATTATAAGTTTAAATCTTTCCTCTTGTAATTTAAGGAACCTTTAAAAAAAAAGAGATAAAATATGTGCAGCCTTACAGGTGTTGTACAGGCCATGGGTGGAGATTTTAATAATAATAATGAAAAAATATCAAAATTCAATTAAGTAACACCCGTATTCAAGAACAATACTTAGGTAAGCGTTCGTAATGCAGGCAATTTCTTTCACAAACAACACTCAGGCGACACTTTACTATGCGTACGCACTAAGCCGATTACAGATCTGTGATTGGTCCGTTTATCAAAATGGACATAAAAATAACCTGACCTTTGTCAAAGTTACACTATGTGTTTGGTAAAATAGATTTCTACCTACTTTACGTAAGGGTCGTCCCTAATGAACGCATAGCATTGCGCATCACTCAAGTACGAGTATCGTTTAAGAATTGGTTTAACGGCCCTATGCGTTCATACGTACTGTGATACCTCATAGTATTGTTTTTGAATAGGCGTATTATTTTTTTTACGTTATAAAGTCTTACTTGCCTGTTTCAATGCCCTATATTTGAGTTTAAAATTAATAGTTTTATATATGTATTAGTCGTTTACATGTCTCTTATAAAGGTTTAACTGATGTGTCATGTTTATTCTTTAATGGATAAATTATTGCATAATGAACTTAATGATTAAAAGTATTGCTGAAAAGCTTAAATTGCTATTTACGTTTTGTTCCATGTCTGCAAATACACACGTGTACAACCAATATAAAGATAATATTTAATCATGCGGATAAACCGATAAAGTTGGGTATTTTACTGCTTAATAATTAATTCCACATAAGGTAATACACGTAAAATTATCTTAAGCCTAAAAAAATATGTTTTTTAAAAAGACATTTGTAACTTTTCGCCAGGAATTTGCTTCATACTACCTTCTTTGAGTACTAATAATCTCACGAATTAAAATTAACAATTCACAGGAAATTTAATTTCCTTTCCAAGAAGTAAAGGTAAAGGAAAGCTTATTTAAAATCACCCTACCATTTACATGGAAATTATTTGAAAGTTTGTTCAGTATAATCTTGTATGTCTTTACATTTATAATTGCCCTTATAATTTAAGCCTGACGTTAACATGGGTTAAATAGATAGGGAAAGTTAAGCCTTTGGGATATTACTTAAAGTACTATTAAGTATACAACTATTTTATATCATAATAAGATAGTAAACATAAGTTTTAACATTTGGTACGATTTTGATCGCTTTTTAAATATAAAAACAGAAATTAACTTTATAGGCCATTAAATCCATGTTCAAATATCTCTATTCAATATAGAAATACGACTTGATAGAAATATAACTTGTTGATTGTCAAAATAACGGCGAAAGAAATTCAGGGGGATAATTTTTTTACCAATTATTTGAGAATATATTGGCTTCGGCACACGGGATCGTGGGTTCGATTCCTTTACGAAACGACTATTTTTGTGAACGAAAGTTTAGGGTTTAGTGGTTATTAAACGTACTTTTCGTTTGTAAATAAATACATATTATATATACTCTAGAATATTCGTAAGGAATTTATTTTTTAAAAAGAATATTTATAAAACAAAAGGAACATAATCTCTGAACAAAATAATAATAAATCACGTTTACGCTTTGACGACCGATCACCGGTTCCCCAGAGCGTAGCTCCGCACGAGTTTTTATAGGCAACTTCAATAATTTAACTCCCATACTATTAATTGTCTATACTCCTACCATACTATTGATCATCTATACTCATATACTGCTAAACCTAAAACTCCCATACTAATAATCTTCTATACGTCTTCTCCTGACATGAGGCCGACCTCGGGCTCTTCACTCCTCTTTTACACCTAATCAAGCAGTGGCGTGTAGGCTGGACGTGGTCCCGTTGGTCCTCAGCGACAGGCGAGACGAGGGTACGTGGACCTCTGTTTTCCAGAAGAAGACGATTTCGGCATGTAGTCATCTGCAGGTAGACTCGCGTCTTGATCTTGGAGACATGCAGTCACCATACCGGACTCCTTGTTTTCGGCGTCTGCATCTAAGCACGCAATATAAAACAAGTAAAGTGACAGAAAAGGAAGGAAACTAAAGCTTTACATCTCACAATAGACGCATCCGCCATATTGATAAGATGGAAAACAGCAAAATTGCTAATTAAGCCAAAGACAAAAACGTTGTCATAGCTCAATTAGGCCCCAAGCCATAGGTAGAACGTTTAACATAACTTGGTCAACCCCTGAGTCATAGGTAAAACGTTTAACATAACTCAGTCAACCCCTCCCCACTAAGTCATAGGTAGAACGTTTAACATAAACTCCTGAGTCATAGGTAGAACGTTTAACATAACTCAGTCAACTCCTCCACACTAAGTCATAGGTAGAACGTTTAACATAACTTTCCAACTTGTGAGGGTCCTTAAGCGTCACATCTTAAACAGGGACTCTATGATCGGAGCAGCCGCATGGGCGCCCACCAGTTACGGCAGCACTAACATCACACTTGCGTTCCATGGTTGCTCCCATAACTCATGACCCGTGCTAATGCCCAAGACAGTCCGTGACTATCCCGCTACAGCCATCATACGGTACACACGGCTCTGTGTGTTAATCTGAAAGTGAATTCACAGAATGCACAGTATCGCATAGCTCGGTCACTCCTGACTTAACTTTAAATTTTTATGAACCAAGTCACAGATCAAAGGATAATAACTCTTTTAATCAAAATAATACCTGGTTTTCAGAGTTACACTGTCTACTAGACTCAAAAGTAGAGAAACAAAACTAAACAATTAAATTAAAATTAAGCTCTACATGTTGACTACATATCCAGTAACCTCCAGTTACTTAACCAATTCATTTGTGCGTCCACACTGGATCACAAAGTCACACCCGGACTTCATGGTTTCTCACAACTGACATCAACCAAACTGAATGTCTACCGCATACTCACGGACTACTGTAAACAGATACAGATTTATACTAAGGTATGGCCACAAATAAACACCTGGTATTGTCCCATCACAATGTAAACTTTAATTGTCTCCTCAGACATTACACTTTTACTTTCCTCTAGATCGTCAGTAGAGCTCTGATCACCTGACATTTTCTTTATCTATCATGAGAATCCATTATGAGCACACATGTAAGTACGGTTAGAGTTCAAAGCTTTCAGGGTATAACAATCTCCCTCTAAAACCTCTACAACTTAAAATAGACCTCTATATTTAGGAACTAACTGTCTGGTTGCGCTCCTCATTTTGTATCAACATAAAATCAGCAAGACAAAACGCTATCGAACTTTCCCTTTGTTTGATCAAACCACTGTTCCTCATATGAAGCCGCATTTTCCATATTGCGAACTGCCTCGCGCCTAACAGTCGAAGTCTAACTCAGTCCAAGGCTTATCTGAAAAACAGATTACTAGAGTCCATGTACCACTGAGTATAGTCGTTTAAAAAGAACAAACATCATTCCGAAACCAATAAAAATTATAACTTTAGCAAGCTCCAAGTTACACATTCGCGTAGCTCCAGCACACAAATTTTCTAAGCTCTAGCCCATGGGAAGCCAAAGTTCACCCTCAACTCCTATGATCTTACTACAAGGCAAGATCCGAATGTACTATCAAATTGTACCGCCTCATACTACGCTACCTACAGATTACTCAAAGAGCAGACGTTGATCTGTACTAAGCTACGGTTACGGCATTCTGATACAGTCACTGACCAAACGAATAGAGAACGTATTAACTACCTGGCGCTCAGGAATCTTCCTAATACGACCATGACATTTAACATAAACAGAAAGGAAACTACGAACTCATTTTGCATTTTCAAAGTCAAAATTTCTTCATTCAAAAAAGCTTATTTTAAGCTCTTATTGAACGTCAAAAAATACCACGACGCGTGAATCTGTGGGTCAGTAATGCCCAGTTTTACTATTCCGATATCAGCCCATCACTTAACTCTCTAACGTTTCATAACCTTAAAAACCGACGGGTATAGTCTGGGTATGTAAGGAACTTATCTAGATTGGAACTCATAACTGCGTATAAAATATTCGCTATGTCTGGTTTTCTGGGACAAAAGCTACTTTTTAAAGTAATTCTAACTGCAGTCGTTCGTTAACCATTCATTAACTTACGTTTTTGGATCTACTTGTAAACAATTAACAATACAAGACAGACCATACATGTCATTAGCATTTAGTTTAAATTCGAAATGTAATGAGTTTGGTTAGACCTCACCGGCAAATCTTATTGCATCGATAATGCGATCGGCCGCACTGATGTGGCCCACCGCGGCACTCTCGGAACGCTCCGTTGAAGACGGGGCCTCTGAAGCCAGCCCGCCATGCTCGCCTTTGAAGCGCGCTTGATGGCGGCGGCGTCGACGTCGTCGACTTTGCTACCGTCGCGGGCTCCGTAGATTGCCACAGCGATGCGTCACAGGCACCACAGACTGCCACAGAGAGGAGCCGCCGACTCGGCAACTGTCGCGAGCTCGGCAACGACGACGGCTGCCACAGGCACCGCAGACTGCAACAGCGGCAGCACAGATGCTCGGCTTCGTTGTGAAGAAGCCGGATAATGTCGTTCCTGCAGAGATGTAAATTTGTTGCATTGTTTCAGTTAAAACATTGCTAGTATGGCTGCGTCGAGTGTGACGCGAATTATGATGTCTAGAGTTTGTACTACGATTTCTCGAGCTAAATTTACTTTTTCGCTTTTTACGAGGCATATTTTCAACAGATATTCTCAAATTAGGTGCATTTCAAATCAAAATATTAATTACGCAAAATAATTGCGAAGTCACGACATAATAACAAAATGGAACCGTAACTCTTTTAGAAATAAAGATGTTACAAAATGTGTTCGCAAATAAAGCTTCGATTCACTTTTTAATAAAAAAACTGGAACGTACTCACCAAACCTGTCGTTTACACTTAACCAAAAGATTTTACCACAATTAACTTACGAACCAATATAATTTTTTTACGAGGGTAGGCACCCAAAGTAAAAATACGTCGCCGATTCTCTGAGTATTCAAAAACGCTTCAAATCAGAATGTACGGACTAAGACACACGAGTTTTCGAATCCAACTTCTGATCTAGAATAGTCGTAAGGAATTTATTTTTTAAAAGAACATTTATAAAACAAAAGGAACATAATCTCTGAACAAAATAATAATAAATCACGTTTACGCTTTGACGACCGATCACCGGTTCCCCAGAGCGTAGCTCCGCACGAGTTTTTATAGGCAACTTCAATAATTTAACTCCCATACTATTAATTGTCTATACTCCTACCATACTATTGATCGTCTATACTCATATACTGCTAAACCTAAAACTCCCATACTAATAATCTTCTATAATTCATAATAATACTATGTTAATTACATAATATTTTGTTCAATAGTGGAGATCAAACCCACAATCTCTGGCGCAAGAGACTTTTTCTATTACGCCAATTAGTAGTGAGCAACTTAAGAGTATGCCGACAGTTTTAAAAAACATAGCTAAAATTTTATGTTTTCAATTTGAATTATTATTTATTCAGTCATTAGCAGAAAATCTACGACAGTTCTAAATTGTGGTTTGAAAGTTCACGACTTTTTATCACGCCGAATAAAATAGGCTAGTGGGCTATCGCCCCATCTAGTCGCGCGGACGGGAATAGTAGCCGTAACTTGTTTTCTCTCGGCGAAGTCTAAAAAATCTACAATAGGCCAGCCCATGCAACAAGGCTAGCCTGAAAGGGCTGCTCCAAGAGGGCTCTTTGGGCTAGACAAGGAGATGCAATGCAATCAAGGAGAGTGTGGAGAACAGGTCGAGGGTGATAGAGATGACGCCACTTTCTCTGTCTTCGACAACCGAGGTGGAATCGCAGGGGAAGAGAAGAGTTGGTTATGCATTTGATTTTGATCTCATTCCTGAACAGGTCTGTACCGCCATTGCAGCAGTGGTGTGGCTACGGGAGAAATGTGTAGGTTTTGTATTGGTCGGTTATGTGGTCAAGGTCCGTTTTGTGGACCTGCTGACAAGCAGAGACATTGCAGGGGTTTTAGTTGGTGCGAGTCAGAGGTAAGAGGCATTTCCGCCATGTAAATGAAAGGGCTATATATCCAGGACAGAAGCTGTTAAGGAGTTTCTAAAGAAAGTTCTATTTGAAGTCGAGGTTTGAATGAACGAAATCTAGGATTAAAAACAAAATAAATTTAGTCCGTGAAGTTAGTCAAGTGAACTGTTGGGCCGTAGATGTCTTACTCTGTAAAATCACATTAATTTCCATAGTTTATCCACTAAAGAAATGTGTTTTTTCGAGTATAACTTCACTTCATTGTTATGATTACGGGTTGATGTCTTAGATATCAGCGGTGTATCTTGACGGTTTTGAATGACGTACATGATTCAATTTTAAGTTATTAGTTTGGACTAAAAAAAGGTCCTTATTCCAGAACTTTCTATTAAAGGGACGATCAAAATGGGCCCTGTTTCCAGAAGATTATATGAAAATAAATAAAGACCATCGATAGTCAACGCTAATTTAACAACCGACCGAGTTTCTTAACTTTCTTTAAGCGTCCACTCCGTATTTAAAAACAAATTAAATTAAAAAATAGAGGACGTTTTAAATATCTTAAAACATTTCAAGTACAAATTAAGTTATGATTTAAAATTCAAGTGTTCATTATGTGACAGAACTTAATATGACCCGACTAGATAAATAAATTTTATCGATATGAATGTGTTAACGAAACAAGCTTATAATTAGTGTATACATGAAGGCTTATTACATTTTTCTTTTATTCGCCAAAAATATAATTTTCATTTTAATTGAAAATTATCTTATATCTTGGCGTTTTGAACACAATTAATATAGATCAAGTCATTAAAGTAGATCAAACAAAAACAGTGTTACGTGTTTTTAATATGGTTCATATGGTCATCTAGAAAGAAATGAGGCGATAGTGATATATAGTTGGCAATACGCGGAGCCGGACCCAATGGAGCAACAAATTATCGTCGTCCAGGGAAAAGGTAATATCGTTCTGGGCTCGAGATCCAGGTTGACGTGATCTACTAGAGATATAAATTTGCTTTACTTTTATAGAGTTATTAAAAGTTGCGACTACGGAAATCGAAAATACAATACATGCGGATTATTTCCCACATTATCAACTAAGCTAAGCGCCTGATTGCCGAAAATATTTTTCGCGTTTTAATCAATAAATTAATTTAAATCAATAACAATTCCTATTCACATTTCCAACTTCTTATTTAGATTTCAGTTTCAGTTACAACAAATTACACGAGTATTTTTTATAATTGTTCATACCGTCTTTACGAACTTTAATTGACGGAAATAAATAAATGTCATTATGTCATGCCAGTGAACGTCAATACGTTGAAGTTTGCTTAGTCCGATTCGGGTTGAACAATAGACTTTCGTGTCCAGTCTGGCATAAAACTCATAGCTGAAATTAAAAAATTATAACGCTAGCAGTGAACCTTAAAACAGACCGTGCATTCGGTACGTACCCGCTCCATAAAAGTCATTGACAAAGCACGTCTACAATATGAGGGACGCAAAAATATAATACTTCCGCTCCAAGCTGGTCTTCTGTGCTAGCATTAAGTTTATTTTATAATTGTTGCGTGGTTCTATTACAGAAAAAATTAAAAGAAAACTTATAAATGTCCAACTGCTGGGCAAAGGCCTCCTCAGACCAGAGGGTATTAGAGCATAGTCCACCACGCAATCCCACTGCGATTGGCGGACTTCACATATCTTCGAAATATATCTACTTATTTATTTATGTTATTATTTCGAAAACATGTAGGCCTCCTCAAAATGTTGTCCTTCGTCGTTGAGCAAATGATAAATCAACACTTAAAGTTAACAATTTCATTGGTGCCGGTACCGGGTATTAACTCGGATCGCTCAAGTATATCGAACTAGCTGTTAACCGCGGCTTCACCCGTGCGGCCAAAGGGAACTAACATTTTTTTATTTTACACCAGAATATCTTGCAGATGGCTGAATATTTTAACTTAGTTGGCACTTATCATTACCTATAATCAGTCCACAAAGGGGGAGAAATCGAACATAGAACGTCCTCCTTTTTTGAAGTCGGTTAAAATAGTTTTTATTCCATGAAAGTAAATCGCCGAAGGTTTTTGTTCATTTATGTAAGAGCCATGGCGACATCTCTCGTTGCAAATGTTAACCCTTGAATGTTTTTCGTAAGGTGTTGTATGCTGTAAAGGATGCACACAATGTTAAAAATGCCATAGAACGGACGTACCTAGATGGCGAGATATTCTCGGCGTCAGGTCAAGGCAATTTATATTATAAAAAATATATTTAACGTAAATGTTGATCGTTAAAATACATGTCGCAAATCTTGTATTGCTATGCCTCAAGATTCACATATGTCAAATTTATGAAGAATCACTGAGTTGGAAACATACCGAGTTCAAAGAACATCCGTAACTGAATTTACTAACGAGTCGTTCTGTGTGTTTTCGTCCTAATGTTGGCTACACGAGAGCTGTATTCATTTTGCTGTTTTTTGTTTGTTAAGACGAGCATTACGTTTGTGTACTTTATTATATTTTACATGAAGTTGCAAATCACAAAATTATTTCAAGAAAATCACAAAATTATTGATATGTTCAAGAATCTTCGGGTATGTTTGAAGATTATTATTCTTATATAAAATAATCGTCTAGCAATTCGTTGAATAATAGAACATAAATAACAAATAAACGCATGGAAAACTGTTTTTATACTGTATTATACTATACTATTTATATTGTCCTTACAACCAATTACAATAACAATATCTATAAGTACGTAAAAATAATGGGTCACATAGAAAAATCTCCCAGAGTTCTTTAATAGATTGCTCGAATAAATAGTATTGTATAAAGAGTTTTGTAAAGCTTATTATAATTCCGAACAGAGAGTTCATTTGTACGGTCGCTTACAGAGACCTTCATCAGTTTTCAAATTATTTCCTCGATCAAATCGTAGACTCTTAGTTATTTTGAAAAATTACTAAGCAAACGTTTGTATATTGAATTATACTTCCTTGATATGATAACAAGGGTCAATATAGAGGTATATCTGCCAATTGCATCTCGACTGGTGTAGTTGTTAGTCACCAAACTGTACGAAACAGATTACACGAGTATTATAGCCTTAGTGCATTACGCCTGATAAGATCATCTATCTGTGTGGAAATCTTGGCTTCCGAGAAGCGTTCAGGGCTCATGGATGACATTCAACTGAGCTCATGTTCATATATCGCTACTTATACGCTGATTCTTTCGCTAAACACATTCTGCGGCTTCGTATTCTTTTCTTTTTACAGAGTATTCGCCCATATTTTACTGCAATGCATGACAATACTTGTTGTCTTACAGATAGGAGGTCTCAAGAATGGCTCCTGCAAGAGAATATTCAAGTTTTGCCGTGGCCTAGTAATTGCCGCACTATACCAAACTGGCCCGCGTGGGATAGGCTCCGGAGGAGGCAGTAGGAAAATTGTCCTGTGTTTTACATAATATAAATTTCACTTGTATATACATCCAAATCAGAAACAATTATCTGTGGGTCACAAAGAAGTTGTCTCGTGTGGGAATCGAATCCATGATCCCCGCCGCTGAAGCAAAGTGCTTGACAAGTGCGCCACGGAGACATCAATCCGCGGTGGTCGTACTGGTGTACTTACGATGTATGCACGTTTATACTTCTTTAGCGTAAAGCCATTAAATACAACTGTTAACGGTTTATTTAAATAACTTGGCATTATTGGTGAATGTCAAAAGTTGTTATTGATTGCCATTTTAGTGCCGTGAAGTTGCAAGCATGATGAAGTTGGTTCATTATGCTTGCAACCAACTTCATAATGTCGCTTTGTGAGGGTCGGAGACCGTGCGCATCGTAAAAATTTTCCGTGTTGACAAACTATAATTAATCGTGCAAAAACTTAAAGTAGGAATTTTTGCATGTAACCCATGCAATAATTGGAAATACTGTAAATACATAAATAGGTTTTGATTCCGCGATGGTAAACCTTATCTTATATTATTATTAGCTGATGTTTTTCCTTTCAGTACCGAGACTATGAAAGCTTCATCTGACGCAGAACCGGTGGGCTAGCCAGAATCCACGGGTTTGGGCCCTCCGCTGTGGGTAAGGCCGCGCATGTGCTCATGCGTGCGTTTAACTATGGTATGTCATCTAAGGGCCATCGAGGTTGCAGTTCGAACCGGGACCCCGATGGCCGTGAACTGTGTTTTTAGCTAATTGGTGGCTATGTTGGTCTCGCCGTGCTCGAAGGCCAGGGCGAACTATTTTGTTTGTTGTTGCACGAACTGTGGGTGTAGTATTATCCGGCGGGACCCCGACGGTGGGTGCGACGTATCTAAGTTCCCTTCCTCGACCGGGTCCATGAGGATGATTCGCGGGCGACGCTTGTCGACGTTTGCGTTTGTGTCCAGAGAGTTGGGATGATGTTCGGCTCTATTTAAGAACCGTTTGGTCGGGTCTTTAAAATATTCGCGAATCATCGGGAGTCTGCAATCGCTGTGCAGGTCGACATTGCCAGTAAACATTACTAATAACCTACAATAATTGCTAAGAAAGAAAATGAAAGGTGAGCCGTAACTCTAATATTAATTAACAACGTGAACTTGATAAATTACTAGATTAAGATGGCAAATTTATTTTACCAGTCGTTCTGAATTTTTACCCTTTCCATTTATCAGGCTACTGTCGCAGCCCCGCACCGAGCAATTAGTAAAGTTGCAGTCCATTACTCTCTGCAGGACTATCTCTGTCCTTTTTTTTCAACGTTGAATTCGTGTTTTATAATATGGCGATAATTAATTTAAATAATAAATAGTATTTAAGGACGATGTGTGATTTAGAACAAACTGCAAAATTTCTCTTATAAATGGACGAGATAATAATCGGCACTTTTTAAGATTTCCAAAGTTATAGAAATTTCCATTACTTTATTTTCTATATTTAACAATTCTCTTTTACAGCATTGTATATATTAGGATCAACTCTTAACCAGATACAGTATATACCGTATAAGGATGTGTGGTGCTCTGTACTTGCAAGTCCTCTGGCTGCTGCTGATTGATGATGATTGTATACTTAAACTTTTTTTTAAATTATATCATTAAAAAAAATGTATGTGTGTACTTATGTACGCAGGTAAGAAGTCATACTTCTTTAGCGTAAAGACATTAAATGCAATGAACAACGGTTTCATTAAATAACTAGGAATTGTTGGTATTATATATTAACAAATTAAGTTTTTAGTATCCTCGCAATGAAATTATCTATAAATGCATAACTGTTATTTGGTGAAACGCACTGTCCAAAAAGTAACTACTTGCGCTGGCTCTGAATAGACAGATTATGGGAGACATGCGTTCGACAGTTCAATTTACAGAAAGGAGCACGATAGACATTGTCAATGGAATATTTGTGTCCTTTCAATATAAAATAATAATAATAAAAAAGATAATAGTTAAAAAATATTTTTCTTAAGTATTTCTCTATGGAAATCGTTTCTTGAAGAGGTTTTTTTTGCAACGCCATAAATTCCATAATTATTTACCAATTTTAATGATTAAAACACATTTTACAGCTCACATTTGCCGCTATTGACGGAAAAGAGATATGGCGTTTAAACATTTTTACAAAGAATTTGTGATAATGCCATTTATTGTCAATATTTAAATGATATAATGATAGTGAGATATGATGTAATGATAGTCTTAACTTAACTGAAAAATTTATTATTATCACTATTTTTCTTCAAAATGAAAACCTAGAACCTTTCATTGAACATGCCCTTATTTATTTATATTACCACTCGGTGACTGATCATAATCTTGTGAGAAAATTTAGCACGTCAAAAATATAATAATTTTCTTTTGCGTTGGTTCACTTGCTTTAATGTTTAAAATAACTGATTTTCTATGTGAATATTTAATATTTGTGATGCTGCCCTTGACATTATTATGCCTTTAAATTTTGTAATATTTGGAATACTATTGTTAATGTTGTTATGAGCTGGGGTTCGGGATTGGAGTGAAACGGCGATCGTTTAGATATTCACTTTATTGACGACAACAAAGACGTTCACAGCGGACCTCTCAATACCACTCTGATCCTTACAACTTCTACTGGTGCGACTCTCTCGTTACGCATCTTACAGTGAAACGACTGCCGATGCGTCTCCTTCTCGCACCAATCTCCACGTACGCTTCCACAGGTGCAATGGTCCACACGTTACCGCACCCCTCCACCGCTTACTACATCACTCGTCACTTCGAGTCAAATTTTTAAAAGTAAACAAAATTTTACAATCTGCTATGTCGGCTTTTAAACCGGGTCATCAACTCGCTCTGTTTGTAAATTTATGTTGTAACGTATTGCTGTAAGAAACGATGAAGGTAATATGAAGTTTTATATTTATTTTAAAAACTTTTAAAACCTGCCATTTCTGGTTTATATTTTTCATTTTGCTTGATATTTTATTGACCCTCCAATATTTGCTTTTTCATCCTCATTAATTTGTGTTATAGGCCAATTTTAACAGAGAAGACGGTTTAACATAATTTTATAAAAACAGATTTCAATAACGAACAGTTTCGAATCATTTTTCGTATGTTTTGTAGGTTCAATGAGCGATGCCTCTGTACAGAGTAAAGTTCGTAATACGAAGAATTCACATATCCTGGAAAGATTTCATTAACTGCTCCGTAGGGTAACAGGTTTTTTTTCTTTTTCGTTTCGTTTTCATTTACCGGCAGGTAAAAAAAGAACCAAGATTTTAACCTGTAAAAACTTCCACTTTTATGAAAAAGGTATCTACAGCCTTTGTTGTTCGTATCGAGTTTCAGTTTAATCAGCCATTTTCAATTTTAACGTCATAAAATAACGCTCACTTCAAAACAGTTTTCCTTGCGGCATAATAATATGCACTTTCAAGAATAACTGTATCCCGTGTGTCATTTGAACACTATTGTTATTTATTTATTTATTTATTTAAACTTTTACACAAAAAATTTACATTGTGTATTGGCGGACTTAATGCCTAAGGCATTCTTTACCAGTCAACCTATGGGCGACGCAGAGACAAAAGAGGCAGGTGTAAAAAGTTTAAAATTAAATTTTAAGTTAAAATAAAAGTTATATACATATTCATATATAATTAAATTTAAAACATATACATGAAAATATATAACGTATATAAATATGATAAAAAATATAACATAAATATATAACATTATTTAAGGATTCAAAATAGAATACATATACTATAATATTCCCAAATACTTAATTAATATACATAAATAAATAATATACGATATCAATAACTACTGATGATTTTATTCTGCCAACTAAGATATAGTTTTTTATCTTATTCTTAAAAGCATTACGTTCAGTGGTCTTTCTGATGTCATACGGAAGGTCATTCCAAAGGAGAACGGATTGAACGGGAAAAGAAGAGTACATAAAACTAGAGTTGTAGGAGGGACATTGAAGCAAGAGATTATTAGACGAGCAAAGGGTTCTGTCATGATTGGAATAAAGATATTGGATAAAGGGAATCAAATAGGAAGGGGATTGGGAGAGGTTAATATGGTAAAATTATTAAAAACTTTCGTGAGACATTATTAACGTAATAATTAGACTAGTTTGGTCTACCTGTATACCTGAGAAAATCGGTGGTGATTGTTTACCAATTTTATAATGGTGATATTAGTGGGTAGGTACGGAACCCTCGGCGTTCGAGTTAGACTTGCACTTGACCGGGATTTTAGTTTTTAAAAATGCTTCTAAGCAATTATTAATAAATATGGTTTTCACATTTTCAAAACTATATTATTAAACATCGTAACTAATCTCACTCACCCTGATGAAGGCCCTCCGATGAGTCCGAAACTAGTCGGTTCATACACCGGGTTTACGTGAGTTCAGCCGTCTTATAATTAGGTTAATATGGAATGAAGAGTAGTGAGCATTCGCAAACAACGGCGTGGACGAATGGGAAGCCAATTAAGTTGAGACCGAAAAGCAGACACATGGTCATACTTACGAAGGTTAAAAACAAATCGAATGCAATTATTGAGAAGACTGTCATATTTGTTGAGAAGATCTGCATTCAAATCAGAATAGCATACATCACCATAATCGATCAAGGGAAGAATTAAGGACTGCACAAGTAAAACTTTTGTTTTGGACGGAAGAAATTTGCGTAGGCGGTAGAGACTTCGCAAAATACCGGTCACTTTTTGACTGACATGATTCGCGTGAGCATGCCAGCTTAAGTTAGTGTCGATAAGTAACCCAAGATCTTTTACCACCGTGCTTGGTTGGATTACGGTGCCGTTGAATACAATTGGAGGTAAGCCATTTGTTTGTACCCTGTTAAGCATTCGACGACTACCAATAATTATTACTTGGCATTTAGCGGGATTAACAAAGAGACCAAATCTATTGGCCCACGATTTTATATGCTCTAGATTATTATTTACTATTTGAAACCTATGTATCAGTTTTGCTAAGACAGCTTAAAACACATTTATAGCGTGGAGACGCAACAGATTATAGATTTACAGCTCAGATTAATATCATAGTAATAATGATTTATTTAAGATATAAACTTACTTTGTTTTTTTTTTTTTTTTCAAAATCCTAATTTTAAGTTTTGTACAAAACTCGTTCACATGTCATATAAAACGAAGAGTCAATTTCATAATAACGTTTCAATCATAAGGATTCATAAACAAAGAAAAATTCACAAAAAGACAAATCAACAAACATACTTTTGTATCTATAATATAGGCAGGAATAAAACATTACAACATATATAGTGTTTTTCAAAACCTTACCAGGTTCGACGGATGATATAAACAGATTCAGTATAATTTGCGGCTTTACCTGATTTTAATAGACGCACTTTTCAAGATGAACTTAATAAACAATTCTGTATTAAACTTTTACCCCTAGTAGTATAAATCTCTGTAAAAAAAATATTTATGCGTTTTAGATCCGTATTTTATAAGCAGTATGCATCAAGAAATTATTAACATTCCATAGTCTATTTGATTGTGAAATTGCAAGGAGTTAATATGTTTTAAGAATAAATTTCCTTTGTCTTGACGATTAAAATACCCTAGTAAACAAAAATTTATTTAAACCTTTATAACATGACTTGATTAACAATTTGCTTTTCGTGTGCATTCCAAAGACTGAACAGAATAAGATCGTAAAAAATCCGGAGCTGTTTAAGTACGTCGTAAAGGTGTCTTTATTCCAGTTTATTGTAAAAAATTTAATTTTATAAGCTATTCAAATTAATAGGAAAAAGGAAAACGAGTTTTTATTGAATTAGTAACACTTTTAATGTAGTATGTATGCTACGGTTACGGTAAAAGTAATAAGGTAAAAAAATGACTAGTTGTCATTTTTTTTAATGTGAAAAGGTGCCAAGCGAGCAGACGGTTCACCTGATGTTAAATGAATACCGCCGCCCATGGACATCTGCTACAACTGAGGGTTCCAGATGCGTTGACAACCTTTTGAAAATTGGGCTCCGGCCACCTCACTCACCAGCCGAAACCCGAAAGTATTATACTTCCACTTTACTCCGGTCTTCCACTACGTACTTTCCGTACTTCCACTTTACTCCGGTCTCTCCGAGGTCGTGGTACTTATCCGGACAAGCCTGCCGTTTTGTGCAACAGCCGAGGCGTAGCCCTAACACCGTTAAACCGTTATATAATAAGCGGTAATTATGCATAAATTTGGTACATATGACAAATTTATCAAATTAAGCGCTTCGTTTGCATAATTCCCAATTTACTAATTAAACTAACGGTAAATGTGATAAATATAGTGACTGATTGGGCCAGTAAAATAGAGTGCAGTTTTTTTTGTGTAGTTATTACTCAGAAAGATATTTTTTCGTTGGACGCTATGGCGTAAGAATCCACCAATAACAACATTGTATATTTTACAATTACCAAGTCTATAAATGCTTATTTAAAGCCACTTACGTTTATTTAGCCTGAACGAAATTTGAATAAGGGAATAGGTGACAGGTGTTATGAAATAAAAAAAAGTGTGTTTGTACTTATGTACGCACGTAAGAAGTTATACTTCTTAAAATAATTCCTAGAATTGAATTTTTATGGTCCATATTGCAAACATTTTCTAGTGTAAGTACACGTAAAATATAATATTGGAGCCTACTTACGGGAAAGATAAGTGTTTCAATAATGCCTACGTTCATTACTTTTATAATTTTTATCTTTTTAGTTTTTGATAATCTTCTAGAGTGATACACTCCTTTTCTTTTTACTATTATTTAATTATATTACATTGTAAACTTTTGTAGATAAATGACATTTTGACGCTGCGGGGTTAAATGCTCCACCAACTAAGTTAAGGAGCTGATGACCTCATGGCACAAAAATCTCGACATCTATCTACGTTCTTTATATTGCGTTTATAATAATATCTTTATTCACATAAACCCCTGCGCGTTCTTCTGAAACCACGGAATTTTACAAGGAAATTAGTATGTTCGTAAGTTATCACCGGCTCGGAAAGCATTTTCTGTTGAGAATAAACCGGCAAGAAACTCAACAGTTACTCTTTTTTAAAAGGTTAGCTTACAATATGTTACAGGTATATTAGTCTTGTTTTAACTTACGTGAGTATCAACAGTATTAACCCCAAACATTGGCGTCGTCAAGATATTCAGCAATAGTATAATATGCATTAGCTATTAGTTTACTTTTAACTGATCTGAGTACGTGGAAGCAAAATAAGTGGCTTGCACTTACTATAAACTTCACAAAGATCAAAATCGAATATTTAGCTATCGATCTAATTATAGTACACAAACAAAGAGTTTCTGCAGGTTTAAAAACAATATATATTAGGTTGTGAGCACTCCTAATTAAACATCTAATACAAACACTACCCAAAACGTAGATATTATCCGCTATTTCTAAATCTGGGGCATGCTACATGTTACGAAAACACGCTGAATATTAAACACGGGTCACTGAGAGAATAATTTATACAACCCAAAGCAATCCTGCTTTGCATGAATTTTCGTTGGATGTATTTTTTATGTGAGAAGTAATTATAAAGTTCTCGTACATGAAGATGTTATTGTAATTTAATGATTTTCTAATTGTAATGAGGACATTTTTTTTCATTTGTAGAGTGCTTATTTTTAAAAACAAAGAAACTCAGAGCCGTTAGTTGTAGTATTAATAATGATTACCAACGTATATTTAAGGTCTAAAATGTTTATTACCAGACAAAAGTTTACAGGCGACCAGGCGATTCACTGCACAAGGCGATTCACTTTTAAACGTGGTAGGGCCTGGCAACAGAACCCTTTGTTGCACGAATGGGCAGGCCCGTCCGGGGTGCTACCACGGCCTCACAGAAGACCGGCGTAAAGTGGAAGCTTTATGCTTCTGCGTTTCGTCTGGTGAGTGAGGTTGCCGGATGCTCACTCCCCCCCCCCCCCCCTTCTTCTGTAACATGCTAGCGGTATCGGAAAAAGACCTACCCCAGGGGGGTACCAGTCCCAGTGGTTCTAGAGAATCCCCCCTGGGCGGCTGCGACCAGATGACTATTCGCTTTCTGAGCGTAGGCGCTCAGGCTGCCCCACGTATTCTGGGGGCGGCCAAATACCGCCCTCAACTCCCATTGCTCGAGGCAAACGTAGCAGGCTCACTTCGGCAACCCCCACGCTCTCCGTAGATTTGTGCAACATCAGGGGACTTCTCTCCAACCTTAATGCCGTCCACTACCACCTAGAGACGGCAAAGCCGGCCTTGCTGTTCCTTACTGAGACTCAGATATCTTCTCCGGCAGATACCTCTTTCCTCTCCTACCCCGGGTACAAATTGGAACATTCCTTTGTACCGCGGGCGGGGGTGTGTGTGTACGTCAGAGAGGATATCTGTTCTCGTCGCCTCGGCAGTCTTGGAGGACGGGACCTATCCATCCTCTGGCTACGCGTAGACTGCGACGACCATCCGCGTATCTACGCGTGCCTATATAGGTCCCATAGCGGTAATGCCGAAACTGACCAACTCATTGAGCACATCTAAATGGCTACAGACTCCGTGCTGCAGCAGATCCCATTCGCAGAGATCGTGATTCTTGGCGACTTTAACGCCCATCACGCCGAATTGCTCAGTTCACGCACCACCGATCATGCGGGGAGATCTGTTCACAACTTCGCAATAGCTTACTCGCCAACGCGAATCCCAGATGTAGAGGATCATACATCTTCCCTGTTGGACCTTCTGCTGACCTCGCATCCGGACCGCTACCTGGTTTCCGTCGATCCTCCTCTTGGTTCGTCGGACCACTATCTTGTCAGGAGTACAGTGCCCGTTGCGCGCTCTACACGGCCTCGCTTCGCAGGCTGCCGCCGCGTATGGCACTATAGGTCAGCAGATTTGGACGGGATGCGGTCATTCTTTGCGTCCTACCCATAGGGGCAGATTTGCTTCTCGTTGGATGATCCAGACGCCGTTGCTGACTCTGTCACCGATGTGGTGCTTCAGAGTATGGAAATGTTTATTCAATTTTCTGCAATACCCATCGGTGGCAAATCCCAGCCTTGGTTTGGTCACTCCTGCAAGACGGCATTACGCCGAAAGTGGAAATGCTACCGAGCTTGGGCTGAAGCTTCGGCGTCTAGTGATGTAAAGACCAGCGCATCAAAAAAGGAGTATAACTCTGCTTCTAGGTCCTTCAAAAGCGTTATTGCTAAAGCGAAGTTGGAGCACATTAGCAGAATTGGCGAGAGATTGGCGCGTCTCCCATCGGGAACACGTGCGTTTTGGTCTCTCGCCAAAGCTGTCTTAGGGAATTTCTGTAAGCCATCTTTTCCACCCCTGCACACGGCGGATGATTCGTTGGTCCATTCCGCGAAGGAGAAAGCCGATCTTCTGGGCTCTCTCTTTGCGTCCAACTCGACTTTGGATGACCGAGGAAACTCACCACCATCAATCCCCCAGAGCAACGTTACGATGCCGGAGGTAAAATTCCGGCAAAGTGCAGTTCGCAAAGCACGTCTTTCCTTGGACATTCACAAGTCGAGTGGGCCCGATGGTATCCCTCCGATCGTGTTACAGACATGTGCTCCAGAGTTGGCGCCGGTTTTAACGCGTCTTTTCCGGCACTCCTATACTTTAGGCGTAGTCCCGAAATCATGGAAGGCCGCGTTAGTGCACCCGATCCCTAAAAAAGGCAACCGCTCTGATCCGTCCAATTACAGGCCAATAGCCATCACCTCCTTGTTCTCCAAGATAATGGAGTCTGTTATCAACGGCCAGCTCCTGCGGTACCTAGAGGAGCACCGGCTGATTAGCGACCGCCAGTACGGCTTTCGTCGAGGTCGGTCAGCCGGTGATCTTCTAGTTTACCTGACACACAGATGGGCAGAAGCAGTTGAGATCAAGGGGGAGGCGCTTGCAGCCAGTCTGGACATAGCGAAAGCCTTTGATCGGGTGTGGCACAAAGCACTTCTTTCGAAGCTGCCTTCTTATGGGCTTCCTGGGAAGTTATGCAAATGGATCACCAGCTTTTTGGCAGATCGGAGCATCAAGGTCGTCGTCGACGGTACATGCTCTGATCCTAAATTTGTCAATGCTGGTGTTCCACAAGGCTGCGTACTGTCTCCCACTTTGTTTCTTCTGCAAATCAATGATATGTTGCAAATCAGCAGCGTTCATTGCTATGCGGATGAGAGCACTGTGGATGTGTCGTACACTGGCCGTGCTAACATTTCTCGGGAAAAGGTCTACGAGAGCCGGATAAAAACTTGTGTCTGAAGTCGAGACTTTGTTAACAAAAGTCTTAGACTGGGGTCGACTAAACTTAGTCCAATTCAACCCCAATAAGACACAAGTTTGCGCGTTAACCGCTAAAAAGTCCCCATTTGTCGTGACTCCTCATTTCGAGAACACTCCCTTAACTGCCACAGCTAGTATCGGAATGCTTGGCGTCGTAATGTCGAGCAACGTCCAGTTCCGCGGTCAATTGGAAGGTAAGGCCAAATTGGCCTCAAAGAAGCTTGGTGTGCTCAGCAAGGCGAGACGGTACTTCACGGCTGCCTAAACCTCTATAAGGCGCAAATTCGGCCCCACATGGAGTACTGTTCTCACCTCTGGGCGGGAGCCCCCTATTACCAGCTTCTTCCATTTGACCGCATTCAACGAAACAAAAAAAAAAAAACAAGGGTTGTGGAGTTACCAGATACAGATAAACAGGTACCTCGACATAGTACCAGGTGATACCTTGCTAACCTTTAGTATTATATAGTATTTATAAGTAAAAACATTACGATATAGTTCAGTATCATGCAAGAAAATAAACCTAAAGTTTAAAAGAAATGCTTATTGATACACAAAAGGTTGTCAATTGCTACTAAATAAAAACAAAAATATTACATACAGTCGAACATATAACCTCCTCCTTTTTTGAAGTCGTTTAAAAAGAGAAAACAATGATAATGAACTGTTTTACCGTTACCCAATTATATATAGATAATACAGAAAATCTTAATTTAACTAACCTTTTCATTTAAATCCATGGGGCTAGCCCATTATTAAGATCGCATTTTAGCTCAAATAAAAAAAATATGAAAAACTCTGCTTCATTTTGCCCCTAAGTAAATTTCGTTTCACTATTATTTTTATTCATTGTTACCAATTTTAAAGTTTTTTATAGTGCTAATCTCTGCACTTAAGATTGAATATTAAAACATGTAGAAAAAGCACGAAAAGATTGTCGCGGCTGTGGGAATCGAACTCACGTCTTCGGCATTCGCGGCCTGACGCTCTAGCCACTGAGCTAAACGGCCGATAGCCTCAGCGACGAAATCTTAACGCCTCCTTTCTACATTGTTATTTAGCATTTGAAGCAATGCTTGGCGTATCTATTGTTTATATCCTTTCCACCATACAAACAATTTCGAATATCGTTTTAGAACGATAATTCGAACGAGAGATGTCGCCATTGCTTTTTATAAATTTTAAAGTTTTTTAAAGTTCTAAAGTTAAGTTTTGCCCATTAAAACATGTAGAAAAAGTACGAAAAGATTGTCGCCGCTGTGGGAATCGAACCCACTTCTTGGTTCAGCCGTTTAGCTCAATGGCTAGAGCGTGAGGCCGCGAATGTCGAAGACGTGGGTTCGATTCCCACAGCGGCGACAATCTCGAGACAATCACAGACCTCGATTCCATGTTTATTCAATTACCCATTTCATTATTTTGTATGAGAATCAGTGTCGTTTATGATAACACTGATGACGATGAAAATTTTGTAAAATAGTTATAAGGTAAACTTCACTTAATATTTGTGTTAAATTTAAAAAGCTGGATTATCGCATTTTCCTACCATCCTGCTTCTTCCAACTAGTGCGCTTTCAGTAATTCTTCAAGAGTAATTGTGTTTGAACTTCAAGTGCTAAAATGTCCAATTTTCTAAGCCCTACATAACACCACGATACCGGGTCCCGCCGGATAACACTACACCCACAGTTAGTGCAACAACAAACACACTAGTTGTATGCGTATACAAACCTCCTAGTGCGTTATATGAATCATTCGAAAATAGATTGGAAGAAATATTATTGAAATTATCTGAATCTAATAAATATATCATTGTCTGTGGTGACTTTAACATAAATCTTCTAGAAAATTCTACCACCTCTTATAGATTCAGATCATTGTTAAATTCATATAACCTTTTTAACCTATTTTATGAACCAACTAGAATCACTACTTCTTCGGCAACTTGTATAGACAATATATTTACAAATTATGAACCAATCGATAAGTCAATTATTAATATCTTAAATTCAGACCATTGCGGACAACTTGCAATTTTTAAATTATATAAAAAAAGTAGTGATGATAAATTACAAAAAAATAATGTTTGTTCCTGTAAATAGAACTCGTATTGAGAAGTTTAGAAGTAATATAACAAAAAAGCTGACATATTTACCTTATAATGACAGTCCAGATGCGCTTTACAACATATTATTTAAATTAATTAAAACGGAATTTAATGCTATATTTACTTCTAAGACAGTCAATCGTAAAAGCTCTACAGTTTTCAATGATTGGGCAACAGTCGGAATTCATAAGAGTAGGCGTAGACTGTATGAACTCTATAATGAAAGGACATTCAATCACAGTAATTAAATCAAAATCAAAATCATTTATTCATCGACATAAGAAACTTACATTTCAATAGTCATATTTTCTTTTAAATCTATCACCGTTTCGTAATGAGGTTCCTCTAGCGGAGAAGAAACAGGCGAAAGAAACTCCGTAGGTATCCTCTTTTTTGTAATTCATTTTTTTTTCTTAACAAAAAATTCAAAAATTATACAACTGATTTTTTTCCTTTTAGAAATAGCTTGGGAGCGATCAACTCATTCCCAGGGGTTATTGTCATTAATGTATTCATTTGTATTATAATAAAGTTTTTCTTTAATAAATTTCTTAAACCTGTTAATAGGCAGGTTTTGCGCATTTACTGGGATTTTGTTGTAAAAGCGTATACACCGCCCCATGAACGAGTTACTTACTCTATGGATTCTAGTAACTGGCATATTATAATTCTTTTGTAGCTTATGTTAGTGTCTATTCTAAAATATTTAAAAAAAGTTTGTTATCTGGCTAAATCAATATTTATTAAAAATAAAATAAAAAGATCACAAATCAAATAAAAAGATCGCATCTAATAAAATCAAAATGACGTGGAATATAATAAATAGTGAAACGGGTAGACTTACGAAGCGCAACTCTGACTTAACCTTAACTGATGGTATTAATACTATTCAATCTAATCAGGAGGTTGCCAATTTTTTAGAGAAATTTTTTTGCTGACATTCCTGTTTCTACAACTAAGTCACTTCTCTCTTCTCCGACAATTGCCGAATCATTACTTAAGAAAAATGTTATGGAATGTAAAGAAAACTTTAAGTTTACTACTGTTAATAAGAACGATATCATAAAAACATTCAAATCTCTAGATATTAAAAGAACTGCTGATCTATGGGGGATCTCTGTCAAGGTGATCAGTTCTATAATTGATGTAGTCTCACCTTACTTAGCAACTATTTTTAATATTTGTATTCAACGTGGCGAGTTTCCTGACCTTATGAAACATAGTAAGATTATTCCGGTGTTCAAATCTGGTAGTACTTCTGACCCCAGCAATTTTAGACCTATTTCAGTACTACCAACTCTTAGTAAAATTTTTGAAAAAATTATTTTGAATCAAATGTTACTCCATTTTAGTACACATAAATTTGCTGCATAACAAGCAATATGGATTTACTAGGGGTCGCTCAACAACAGATGCGGGTATCCAGCTTGTGAAGAATATTTTTGAAGCCTGGGAAGAGTCACAGGATGGCTTAGGTATATTCTGTGACTTAACCAAAGCATTTGATTGTGTACAGCATGACACTCTGGTCAGGAAACTACACCACTATGGTATAAGAGATGCCGCACTCAATCTTCTGACATCGTACTTGAGCTATCGTGTTCAGAGAGTTGAAGTGAATGGCAAGAGATCTCCCGGGGCCCTGGTAAGTATGGGGGTTCCACAGGGATCTATTCTGGGGCCTTTTCTCTTCCTCATCTACATAAATGACCTGCCCTATCTTGTAAATAATGATCATGAGATAGTATTGTTTGCTGATGATACTTCTTTAATTTTTAAAGTTAAACGACATTCTTCAAATTATGACGATGTTAACAATACTCTCTCCACTGTAGAGCTTTGGTTTAGTGCTAATAACTTAATGTTGAATAGTAAAAAAACTAAATGTATTAAATTTACAACTCCCAACGTAAAAAGTGTAAAAAACTGATGTACTTTTACATGGGGAAGCGTTAGACCTAATTGACTCGACTGTATTTCTTGGCATAACTGTAGATACCAAATTGCAGTGGGGCCCCCATATTAATAGACTGTCGAGTAGTCTTAGCTCAGCAGTCTTTGCAGTCAAAAAAATTAGACAGTTGACTGATGTGGATACGGCTCGTCTGGTATATTTTAGCTATTTCCACAGTAGAATGTCTTATGGCATTCTACTTTGGGGAAATGCAGCCGACATAAATACTATTTTTCATCCTGCAAAAGAGAGCTATTCGAGCGGTTTATAACCTGGGCCCCAAAGATTCACTAAGAAACCTGTTTAAAGAAATAAAAATATTGACTGTAGCTTCTCAGTACATACTTGCTAATGTTATGTATGTCCACAAAAATAAGAATGACTTTTCAATATTTAGTAATGTGCATGATGTAAATACTAGGAACAAGCATAAATTAGTTCTACCCTCAACTAGATTGCGTAGAATAAGTAAATCTTTTATGGGACAATGTATACGCTTTTACAACAAAATCCCAGAAAATGTTCAAAATGAATCCGTTGCTAAATTCAAAAAACTTGTAAAGGAACGTTTGTGTGTTAATGGCTATTATAGTATTAGTGATTATATGAATGATAACACACTCTGGAAATGAATTGATCGCTCCAGGCTCTTTCAAGTGGAGTTTAATAATTATACACATATTTGTAAATTTTTTTGGCAAGTAAAAAAAAAATGTCCCGCTGAGTTTCTTACGCCGGTTCTTCTCAGGTCAGTGGCTTACCTTCCGAACCGGTGGTAGAGTTTTTTGACTATCAATAAGTAAGTGAATGCTTCTATATTGAATAAAGATATATTTGACTTTGACTTTAACAATATTTCTTACTCTCTACTCTTACACATTTGTTTCCCTACCTGTCGCTTACAGAAAATATAGTCTTTTTGGACAATTTCGTGTTCTCATATTTTGGGTGGGTATTTGGAGCAATATACGGAGAATCTAATGTTATCTGATTTCGAGAAGTAAATATAAACATAGGTTTACAACTGTTTATGTAAAAAAAATCATCAATCAAAATCATAAATCTTAGTCTCAAATCATTGTAAATTATTTGCTACACACTCACATTTTCATTGTATATGAATGACCCTTATCTTTTACGAATACCTACGGTGAGCGTAATACATAATTTATACTTAAATACGAGCGACTTTGCAGTCTTTGTCGTAAATCAACTCTCAGGTTGGATTTAAATAATTTATTGCTATGATCCTATATGTAGGATTTCCTCCTGTTTTTAAAAAGTGCACTTGTTAATTTGCCGGTTCGTCATCTTTTGTTTAGATGTTCATATCATGAACAACTGCCTTATTTATCGAAAATTAATTTAAATTTCAATTCTTAATTGTCATAGTACTCCGTAAACAACGTAACAATACAACTATAAAAATTACAATTTTTAACAAATTTTTAAAAATTATGGTTATTGTTTAAATTATGTTATTCTTCATTTCCTCGAGTTAAAATAAAATCATTAAAATACTTAAGAGTTAAGTAAGTAATAATGATACTCAAGTACAAATTATAAATAACTAAAAACCAGGAAGAAGTACAAAACAATTAAATAATTTTAATAACACTCGAGCTATGTCACACCCATTTAGCCTTATAACCTTAATTACTTAACAAACAAATCATCTTTCTTACCTCTATGTATGCAACCCTTGACAATTGCTTTTAAGGTAGTTGAGAAAGTTTATTAACTAGTCATTAGTTGAAGAAATGACAATCTTTATTGATCTAATATTTACAAGATTAAATCTATCTAAAATTACATATTAGTTTGTACGATGTTCATGCTTCAGCTCTACAAAATAAGAATCAAACGTCCACCAGCCCAAATGTCAACTGATGTATGAATGGCAATACCCAGAAGAAATTGGACTCGGAAATATAAAGAGTTCTAACGTTTTTAACTTGATTCTAATATTTTAACTATTACTGAACTTGAATATTAACAACTATTATAACGACAAGCAGCACTAGTGGTTATATCACCGTCCAGGAACGCAGCCGGAATCCAAGTGACCGCTGCTCCATGCGACCATGTGTCCCTTGACTCGAGTAGCGTCATATCCGGTATACAGTGTTGCCAGCACCAACAGAAATTGTTGATTTTTTGTTTTCGTTTTCTTAAATTCAAATGTCCTAATAAAATCAAATTATTTCTTACGTTAGGCGTTCACAAACCTCGTAAATCCATTAAATCGGCTATGTAGTTACAAATTTCCCTGTTCAACTTGAGCGACTTTCAGAACCTGTGTGTATTGGTATGGGCAGATAAGGAGGTACTAACCTAATTTTTCTATAAAAATATTTCTATAAAATACAAATAAAATTAAAAAATTTTAAACTATTTTTTTTGTTTATTTAATGTTTATATTAATTTCACTATTCATTATAGAAATATAAATGTAAATAGCCAAATTTGTATAATTTGGCTATTTACATTTATATAAAAGTTTACATTTTGACGGCAACAAAGTAAATCTATGTAAAAATTCATTTCCAAATCATGTTCCATTACAGAAGAGTTAGAACGTGTTTAAGGGACGCGTAACATATTTTATACGCTCTCTTAATCTAGTAAGACATAAATTGTGTTTATGACTTACTAGCCGTTACCTGTAGCTTCATTCCAGAAAAAATTTAAAAATGTATACGTATTTTGTTTTGTTGTCCAATTACCGACATTTTGAACAATTTATAGCGTTCATGTCTTGCGTTGAGTAATTACAATTATTAATCATTAAAATAGATAACTCGCTAAAATTCTATTTGCAACTAATTCTGTAACGTTTTTTATTTATGAATGCATGCATCTACTTATAGGCACATGGGTGGCGGTTCTATCGTACCATAAGCTTAATTACTTGCTTGTTTCCTATTACGAAGCTAATTTTTTTTAAGTTAATTAAATTTTTCTTATTTAAATTAATGGGTTCCGAAAAAACTTAACTCTGTTCAATATTCGCTTTCTAATAGGATGGTTATGTCTTAATAAAATAATTTGTAATATGAACAATTTGCAATGAGATATTTTTATAACAGGTCCAACTACATCACGCTTAAGTTACACACTATAACTATATCTTAACAATCGTACTATTACGAAAATGGCCTTCGACTCGGAGATTGATACAGACTATCCAAAACTAATTAACCTGTGCAGGCTCTGAATACGACCTTTTTGACAGATTATTGGAGACCTGCGTTCGACACTTCAATTTGCCGAAAGCGACACGATTGACAACGTCAATAGAACTTTCATGTTTCACAAAGTACTTCGATTTTAGAACTATGGCGTACAAAATATTGCTTGACATGATAAGTATTTAAGATTCGACGGGTGTATAACGTGTTTATAAAAATATTTGATGTGTACAAGAAATATCTAATTTTTTCATTTTTGATTTTTAAATAACCTTATAAGAACACTATGATAAATGGCATATGGTACATCCGACGCGTTTCAAAATGTATGTTATTAGATGTTTGTAGAAAAATGGACGAAAAGTTTTTTGCCACTGGGAATCGAACTCACCTCTACCATATTCGCGCCCAAACGCTTTAACCACTAAGCTAAACTATTGCCAAACTATAAATGAAACTAATTTTTACGGATTTATCGCTATTTTATATTTTTAACTTTAATTCCCGACGTTTCGAACCCTTTACAGCGTTCCTGGTCACGGGACAGACTGAGGTGTTAGCCGTCTGATTGTCATAGTTAACCCGGGCTACCGTCAGTTTTTGAATTATTAATTTTGTGTCCGATCTATGCAGAGGGAGCTGATTGTATCTTGTCTTGCAGTAGTGGTTTGTTTGGGCCTAGATTTAATTTTATTGATGACAGGATCCCAAGCTGATGGTAGTATCCAACCCTCTTCTCTATTGAAATTAGGGTGTTTTTTAATTTCAATAGCCTCGCGAATCATCCTTGGGAGGTATCGGTGTTCTTTTACAAGGATCTGTGGTCTATCAAACCTAATGTAGTGGTTGGGCCTATTTAAAGTGTGCTCACAAACTGCAGACTTGTTCAATCTATTATGTTTTATGTCAGCTATATGTTCTTCCACGCGGGTTTTTTATTGCTCTTTTTGTTTGTCCTATGAATACTGTAAAGGGTTCGAAACGTCGGGAATTAAAATTAAAAATAAACGCGATAAATCCGTAAAAATTAGTTTCATTTATAATGTGTAATCGCGTAAATACAAGAAATTATTATATTGCCACACTGACGAAAATAACAAAGTATTTAAGTGATTATGTCCTTTACATCACACAAACAATTTAAAATACCGTTTTACAACGGTAATTGGAACGAATGATGTCGCCATTGCTATTTAAAAATAGCTATAACCCGCAGTGGCGAAAAACTCTTCGTTAATTTTTTCTACAAATTTTTATACTATGAAATTGTCAAAACAACTTTCAAATACAGTTTTCGTTTCCGGGTAAACTAATATCGTTCAAATTAATCGACATTGTCGTTGATGAGAGCTGAACAGGAAATTATCCAATTGAACTTTTAATTTTAGTAGATTTTCCAGGAATGTAAGAACACAATTGCTATCGAAGATTAATTCCACGGTAATTCTGCTTCGTAAATGAAAAAAAAAAATATCAAAATTGACAAATAGACCTCTTAGCAGTTTCTGCTGATACGCGAATGGAAAATCTCGTCCGTTGAACTACGCGGCATCACGGAAGTCCAGTCGGAAGTGGATGTATTTGCGTTTCTGAAAGTTCTGCTGTCAGATGATGGATCAGAGAGCTTTGATACGATGCGTTGATGACTTTTGAAATCATCTCCCTGCAATGTATTTTTGCCTTACTTGACGGTCTGCTTTTAGACACATTCTTTTCGGAATTCACATTGGAGATTAACGGTGTTGAACTCTGACCCCATTTTTATAAGTCTCTGTCTACAGTAAATGTTGCTTGAAGTATCAGGCAAAGTTTTAGTATCATTTATCATTACGATTATGAAGGTATTATATAATAGCGAATAAAGCCTCCTTTGGTAATTAAAAAAAAAAAAACAATGTAATAGCTGTGTGATACAGTGTGCTACAGTGTAAACTCTCTGAATTGATCAGAATGATCTTCTTATTGAGCAGAATGATCAATTCAAAGAGTTCAACAATCCTTTTGGCAACTCAAATAACATTTGGCAGCTGATTTGAGTGTTTCAGAAACCGGGCGTTAGTCGTTAAATCTCCCTTTAGTATAGTGAAAACTGATATCTATGTTCATCCTCAATTATGAATTATTGAACAATTTATTACACATCGTTCAATTATAAAAAGGCAACGAGACTATTGGTGGTGCCTTGGAGGCGAGTAGTAATTCGGCCAAGATACTTTTCCGAATAGAACAAGGCGATGTATGTAATTGCATTTTTAAAAAATAATAATACATTCAATGAGATTGACAGTTTTCAGGTTGATGTTTAAAAAAATTGTATCAATTTTATATGCGCATTTAACAAAGCGGGAAATTAACGTTACTGTGTTCGAAGGGTAAAATCTGTTTAAATGGATTAATTTCCTTTCATTTACGTTCATTTTAAAAGGGGCATTTATACAAATGACGGGATAACAGAAAATAATTAATGTAAATTAATTTATAAAGATAAAATATAAAATTATTCATTAAAGATAATAATTTCAAATGATACATAAGTTTTAATTTAGGTATAAGTAAACACTCATCTGCGAGAAATATTGGTATAATACCTATCCAATAATGGGAATATAATTTTAAATGAATATGAAAAAATTAATGAAAATGTTTATTGCAATTCTTATGCTAGCATTGAGGTGAAATTTAAGAATTTAAATAAAATCCATGTCCATGGGTTGAAAATAAAGCTCGAAGAAACAAGTAAACCGAAAAAGATTGTAATTAATCTATGTAGTTATGTATACATCGATTAATTACAATCATTTTAGGGGCTTTTTTCTCTCTATTTTCCCAGGGCTGCACCGGTTATGCAGTAGTTGTGGGAAGGAGGAAGAGGAGGAGAGAAGAGTTGGTGCAACTTCTGGCTTCCATCGGCTCTGGTCAGAGAACTCGGGGGAATTCGTTGGACGTGCAAAGGGCCCAAGGAGAAAAACGCATTGATTGTTCCATTGTGCCTTACCTGGTGGAGATGGGAGTAGCTTTTCAAGGTGGGGTTGCTGAGGCGGCCAACGCTGGCGGGATGATGGAAGTGTGCAAAATCGTTTCTGTGGGGTTGAAAATGGGAAGGGTAGGATTTATCTTGCTTGATTGTACACCGGGCTTATTTACTTTTCGTCCACGCAACGCATGACTTTCATTATTTTTGTTGTATGTAGGATTAGTGGGGCAGAGTACCAATGATTATTATAAGACGGCGAGATTTTTGTGCGGTGTGGATATTGATTATCTATTAACTTATTTTAATTAAAAAAGAAATATCCGAAATTTAAAAAGCAAACCTCACTTTCAGATATTTATTTTAAATTGTTATTTGAGTGGTGGCGTACTGTACGGTAATAAACCAGTTAGCACTAATAATTGCTAAATATACAAAATCAGTAGTAGTCAGTTGTCAAGATTTTCTAATAGTGAGGATATCGGCCGCTAAGTTCAATTTTATAGATTGTGTGTGGGACTTATAATAGATAATACGAAGCAGATTCTCAGAAGCTTATTTTAGCTGCGCTAAAAAGTTTCGACAACTTATCTAATACACTTATTACACAAAACGAGAATAACATGTAGCAATTAGTTGTATGTAGTTGTAATTGAATTTCTTTTATGATTTCTTTTATAGAATTAGTCTCAATAAGCAGAATTACTTTTAAGTATTTAAGACTCGGTTAATACTGCAAAGTAGTTTTAGAACAATCTGTAATAAAGATGTAAGTACATTGCATATTGTACTAAATAATATTTAAGTTTTCCTGTTTTTATTTGGTCGTAATCCATATCGTACATTAAAAAAACAAACCCGGAAAACTTGGTCAGTGGTACTTGACACCACTCGTATCCACTGCTTTCAGGGCACTTAACAGAACAACTGTGTTGTTACTTCTCTCACACGTCTGAATATACACAAAATAAAGCGAAGATGTTAAAAAACAGGTTAAAGAGAAACGCGAAACGCGTTCCTTATTATTATTTTTGTTATACACGTATGAGTTACCATTTTTATGATAATTATTTCTGCCAAATGCATAGACGCAATTAGATGTAAATAATTTACTAGAGTCAGAAATGACGTTTACGTGATAATTATTGAATTAAAATATTTGATTCGATATAATCATTACCAGCATATAATTATTAACTTTAACTAATTCTAAACTATAACCAAAATTCGCGTGTTACTTAAATAAGGGCAATGTAGCATTATGATTTTTCTGGAAATTTTGAAAGAGAAATGGTTATCGTCCTTTTAACATATCTAAAATAATGAATGCCTCAAAATATAGCATATTATATTACCCTCTACTACTAAAGCCGTGATAGCTCAGTGTCCGGGCGCTCGTCTTTCATTCAATATACTCGAGCAACCTGAGTTCGATCCCCGGTGCCGGCACCAATGATGTTTTTAACTTTAAGTGCTGACGTATGACGTGCTCCGCGGTGAAGGAAAACATCGTGAAGAAACCTGCATATTTTCGTAATAATAAACAAAAAATATATATTTCGAACATAATATGTGAATTCCGCCAATCCGCAGTGGGTCCGCGTGGTGGACTATGCCCTGATACCCTCTGTATAGAGTAGGCCTTTGCCCAGCAGTGGGACATGTATAGGCTGTTACGTTTCTACTTCTAAATCCAGGACATACATAAATATTAAATATGGGTCTGAATATAAAATATGGGTCAGTGAAAAAAGATTTACACTATCCAAAGCAATCCTGCTTGGAACGAAATTCGTGTCTTTTCTTACTATATGTATGTCAAAAATATGAAAGAATTCATTTTAGTCATTTTATTATAAAAATGACATTGTTAAAAATTACATTCAGCCTACAAGTACTTGAATGTTAACATTGAAAACATTCCAATTTAAATTTTTCTACGGATATATCGAAATCTTTTAATTTATCGAAGCTCATAGAGACTCTTTAAACAGAAGTTTAAGTATTGACCATAGATTAAATAGTATACGAAAATGGGTATAATAAATAAAATATAGAAGTTAAAATAGCTATCGCTTTAGGTTAGTGCCGAATTGACTTTTGCTTGGTGGTGAGGGAGCTAGGATATTTTGTGAGTTTGGCAGTATGCTTCTCACTGTGACGATTTAAAACCTACTATCCCAACGAAGATAGCATAAAACCACAATTCCCCTGAATTTGGCACTACCCAAGACTTAAGTGCATGGTAAGACCAGCCATTTAGTAGAAGCTAGAAAGTTAACCTCATATATATCGCAGATTACGCGTCCAGAAACTATCCGCTGTTTTTATTGCATTTGTAGTAATACTTCTCCTATTCACGTGTACATGTTAATTAAAAATCAATCATGCAATGCAGTGAGAAAGAAGAAGAACAAATAAGTATAAGCATCCCGTTATAACGCATTGTATTGTGCTTTTTATTTCATTGTAGTTAAAGTTATATGCAGTTTTAGTGCATAAATTATTGTCTGCAACATATATTTTACTTGGTTGTAATTTTGACCTAACCTAACATTAGTCGAATTTAGCCTAATCACAGTCTCAACCCGTTCGATGTTAGGAACGAAACGAGAGAGATTATTAAGGGAGCCTATCCAGTGAATGCAGTCGCTGGATAACTTATCAATTATGTATTGGTGTAATAAGATATACAACGAGCTCTAAGAAATTTTCTATAAAAACACATCAAATTTTACAGTGTGTCTATAATTATACTAATCTACCGTTGGATAACTTTATAGTAGCCTAATGCTTTTAGAATGTCTTATCAGTTGCTTTGTCGCTGATGAAACTTTTATTATAGAACAAATATCATACCTTTCTTTTGATTCTTTTTCTTTTTGTGATTTTTAGTGTTTTTTTAGTGTTTTCTTTTGGTTATATGTATTTATAATGAAAATGCTCTCCATGATATATAAACCTTTTTGAATTCCCAGGTAAAAAATAAGTACATTACGCTTTTCTTTTTTTTCTGCGGAAGAGTTGAGTAACAGTAACAGAAGTAGCTCTTAATGGTTGAAACAGAATATTTAACTTTTAAAGAGGATTGTAAGTCTTAACAAAACTTGTTCTGTAACTTCGCTTTTAACGCGGCTTGGTAAATCATTATTAAATTTCTTTTTCGATTTATATAGGAATCTAAAACCTTCATAATAATGTATAGTTACTGATTATGTTGTCATATTACGTGGTGTTAAGAAAAAAATATATTTTACTCATGAAATAAAGATCCAAATAAACTTTGTTTAAAGCACTAAGACACAAGTACAGGAAGTATAAAAGTCATTAACTTTTTTTGATTACATGTGAAATTCATTAAATTATTTAAAAATAATAATACAGAAAAAACAATAGTGCTTTCTATTAACGTTTAGTCGGTAGACAACGTCCTATACATAAACAGTTACAAAGCAGTTTAGCATCTTTACTAGCTACTAAATCACCAATTCGAATGCTGGTTTGACCCCGAGTCCATTTAGTGGTCCACCTATCATATGGTAATTAAACTTCACAGAGCCCACAGTTGGTTCTCGAACTCTGATTGAAATGATAGATGACTCTATCTAAAATAGTTAATGAAAAATATTATTGATGAATGAATAGATTTATTTTAATTGTTTTATTCTAATGCATTTTTCTTTCTTCTAAAGAAACAAGTGGACACTAGTTCAAAAACATACAATATGACAAAAATTCCTCAAATCCGACTAGATGCTACGGGACGTCGCACGGATGAAGTTCGTGGTGTTCAATACCAAAAAAAATTAACATTTGGTTATTTTGACTGTTCCATCCATTCATCTTTTATTTTTCCTAATAAAGTAAACGCTAGAGAAATTTGATAATACTTTTTTTAATTCAAAACTGACCAGCACGTGACTGCAATCCCACCTGATGGTAAGTGGTGAAGCAGCCATTGATGGTAAGCGTGCTGGTTCAGTAAAAACTTTTTGACTCTTGCCTTGAAGGCGTTGTAATCGGAATATGTAGAGCGCGTTACTGTATAATTTAATCCAACGATTTCAGGGGATTTAATGTTAACAAAAACACAAAAACAATTTCGTTCGAGATATTCAAAGAAACTGCTGAAGTAAATGGGTACCAATTGACGTTAACGGGAGACGCAGCCTTGTTTCACGACAATGGCGATCGATTTTAAATTCTCTCGTAATTTTCTTTTATGTTGTGAAATTGAACGTTCAGAGTCTAATTCTCAACCAAGAGGCCAATTTTGAAAACGATTTACAGCTAATTATGCTCTTAAGTACATGTAGAGGCTCCGGCCTTTCCGTAGTCCCTGAGAAAGTTTAAACGGTAAGGTTTAAGATCTATACGTGCCGCTGAAAATCGAATTTTCCAGTGCTTGTTATTTTTCTACACTGCACTTCCATCTTAAGTCCGTTTGAACTCGTGGAGACGTCGTTTGTATGCGATAAACCGTATCTTTCTTTCTTTTTTAAACACACGTTATTTTCTTTAGAACATCTTGAAATCAAATACGAAATTAAAATAAAGAATACGATTTATAAAATATTGGGCCAAGGTTGTGAAAACACGATGGTGATGTAAATTAATAGCTTAATTAAACCACACCAAATTAAGGCGCCGTATGCAGTAAAAATAGGTTTTTCAAAAGATTTTTTAGCAAAATCTACACATTTTATAGCAGCAAAAAAAATATGTTAATCTTGATCGTACATTCTAAGGGAACATTGTTTCCAAAACATATTCTCGATATATTTTCTCGATAGAAAAAATCATGAAACTACCTCTAAAAGAGAAATTCAAAACCAAAAATGAACGTAATACATCAACAAATCTTAATGAAATTAATATCAGTGGTGTAGAATATATTAATAAAAAGGATTGTTTTTTGATTGATGTAAGATATTTCTAAATATTAATTTAATTCATTAAAATTAATTCGAACGCGATGGGCAAAACACCGCGCCACCGCGGCGTTGTTTCGGCTCTCTTCCAACTCCACACGTTGAACAGAGAGCGCTGAGGCGCCTTGCTAGATGGACTTATGCCGCTCGTCTTCCGCTCACCGTTACGAAATATTTTCCGTATTTATTTATTATTGAGGGTTATAATTTTATTAGATCTTTCGAAAACACGAAACTAAAAAATATATATTCACATATTTCGTATTTTTAATTATTTGTATGAATTAACAACTAAAGCGTAATTTTTTCAATATCTTATCTTGTCATTGATAAGTTTATCAGTCCTATACAAACAGTGTAAAAAAGGCAGGGATGCCAACTTAGGAATTTTCTTCCGAAATTTAGGAATAAAAAATGTGGAATGGAAGTTTATTGGGAGGTAAGTTTTTATGGGAATATTTTTAGGAGTTAAATTTTATTCACATTTTCGAAAAAAACTACACAAAACAACTTATTTAAAAAAAATTCAGTGCTGCTTTGGATGACGTCAGGCCAAGGCCTATGTCTCTGGTATGAATATTTTATGTATTCTAATAATTTTTTTTAATATTGTTTTGATTTTATTCTTAACATATTCATTTCAAATGAATTATGTTATATTGGATGTTCTTGATCATGATTTATTTTGTCTTTTCCTATACTATAAAAAAAATCCTGATTTTAAATTTAGAAATTTTTGTTTGAATTTAATAAATTTGAGTCGGTTTTCGAATTGTTTTAGGAGTATTATTTTTGAACAGTTGGTAACACTGTGTAAAGGACCATCATTATATAGGGATTGGGTTCAAATCCCTACATTTTTCTTTGTTATATTTTTTGGTGATTTTCTTTTTGTAGGTATTTTTTTTATTTACCATTTAATTTTTGTTGATTTTTTTATTTTTATAAATAATTACAACGAAATATTATTGTATTTGTTGAACGTAGAACGCAACAGTTGGAGAACAATCTATCAGATAATAAACCAAGTTTTCATTATTCTAAATTTTTAACAAGTCTTATATTGTATATTGTTTTTAATTTGTTTTATTAAAATATTTAATTTTTCACCCTAAAACGAAAACTATTCTTTTACGAACACGAAAAATAATTGTTTTATAATTTTTTATTTTCCACATTTTATCAAATAACAACAAAATAATTAATTGATTAACAAATTAAAATTGGAAAAAGATGTATCAACCATGACGCTCGGACCAATAGGCTACACGATGTCTGCGGAAGGGAACCTTATCTATTTATAATTGTATAATTTATAATTCGATTCTAGTTATAATTGTTGTCGTTTATCGACATAAGGAAGGAATTTTATCGACATAATGAATTTTATCATATAATTATATATATAATATAATTTTTTAAATATAATTTCATTGAAGAATTAATATAACGTAGTAAGACTTTCACATTTAAAGGATAAATTAAAGATATAAAGTTTAAGAAAATATGTAACAAAAAAGTATTCGTAATTTCTGCCGAGGAGACTATGAAATTGCTTAAAATTTTTATGAGAAAATTTTACTTTAAATCAAAATAAATAATTATTCGTTTATTTATTGTTTTGTTGTAAGAAATGTCATTTGCCTTTATTAATTTATTTGACCTTAACATGTATTTTTAGTCAATTTTAATCCGTTTCCTGATAATTTAAAATTAGTAATAGGTAGATTTTCTAAAATTGTTGATTGCTTTCTCAAACATTATATTTGTTTGTTTATTACTATTCCTATAATAATATAAGAGTGAAATATAATCATAGTCTATAAAAGATATTATAGGGACCATCTGTGTACATTTTCAACAGTCTTCCATGATACTATCCATCACTACACACGAGGTAATGAATGGTCTAGCGGCGCGTCGACAAAACTCACGCCGTAAGTGGGTTCGGGTTAAAGTGACCCGACACGTAGCGATCCTCGGGGACCATCCCCATTGATCGGGCTGTATCTCGGTTAGCAGAAGGCTAACCGGTGGTGACTCCTTCTGTAAAAAGAAAGCTCATCCCTTACCGCGGTTGCGGTGTTAGTGGGCAGAAATGTTAATAGAAACTTACTAAACTACGTAGGGCGACGGAGAGGACTCTACCTACGGGGTTTAGGGAATGGGATAGGTATGGGACCTAACTACGTGGGCTAGGATTGAGTGGTAGGAGGGGGCACCTGCCGGCGACTCAGGCTCCCCCTGAGCCTGAGTCCCCAGCAGATCTCGTGGGAGCGGTCGATCGTCCGGTGGGCGAGCGTGAAGCGGGGCCAAATTGTTCAGATGTAAATGTGGATCGTTATCCGCGCAGTCGAACATATTCCGCGAAAGGCGGGTTACGAAATCGGATACGGATTCTATTTTTAAATTTTGCGCTATCACGTCGTTCCGGACGAAACGGCGCGCCCCCCACGATCACACGCAGGGTGATGTTCTGCTGCGCCTGTAGCCTTTCTTTCTGCTTGGCAGAGAGCAGCCCGTACCACGCTGGAGCTGCATAGGTGAGACGCGAGCGAATATAAGTTTTGTAAATGGCCATTTTGGCTCGAAAAGGTATCCCGGACGCAAGGACAGGGTAAAGGACCGACCGTGCCGCTCTGGCCTGTCGAACCACGTGGTCGACCTGGGGGGCCATCCGCAGCGTGCGGTCTATCCTGCATCCGAGATACGTAATGGTATACTCATTTGTGATAGCTCGGCCTTGCAGCTCAAGCGTGGGTGGGCTACGTACTCGCCTAATGTAAATAGCGGACGTCTTGTCGACGTTGACGGACATCCGCCATTGCTCAAACCACTTGGGTAGAAGGTCTAACTGGCGCTGCATCTTTCTCGCTGCGTGCGCCATGTTGTGCGAGAAGGTAAAGAACGCGCTGTCGTCCGCATAAATCGCCAACAGCACGCTCTCATCCCAACCCGGGTCGGGCTCCTTTATGGTGGGGATATCGTTGGTGTAGAGAGCGTACAGGATCGGTGAAAGGCAGCTTCCCTGTGGAATACCGGCATCCATCCTACGGGGGGAAGAAAGCGCGCTGCCTACCGCAACAGCAAAGCTCCGCCCTTGAAGTAGATTAGCTATAAGCCGCACTAAAGCGTGCGGTGTGGAGGTGGAATTTAAAAATTTGAAAACTAAACCCGCGTGCCACACTCGGTCGAAGGCCTTCTCCATATCGAGAAGGACCCCCAGACCGACACGGCCCCGGTTGTATTGGGCCGTGAGATAGTGTAGCACACGGGTCAACTGCGAGGTGGTAGAGTGGCCCCTGCGAAAGCCGAACTGCTCCCTGCGTAGCGACACGCACGGAGCAATCCTGCTCAGCAGGAGCCGTTCAAATAATTTAACTATGTGAGGTAACAAAGAAATGGGGCGGTAGCTTGCCGGGTTTCGGCGATCTTTACCGGGTTTAGGTATGAGGATGATTTTGCCGGTTTTCCACGAAGAGGGATAGTGCGCTGTACGTAGTATGCCGTTGAATAAACGGCACAGCGACACGATCCCCCTTTTGGGAAGCTGCTTGATGGCCAAGGTGGTGATGCCATCTAATCCCGGAGCTTTCCGGTTGGGGAGTCTGCTAACGACCCTTCGTACCTCAGCCGGCGAGATGAACAAGTCACCTGCCAGCTGAGGCACTGGCAACGCTTGTACTATGGATACTAGAAAACTGAGAAACATAATAAAGCATAATTTTCTTTTCTATATAAATACAAATTATACATATATAAACACACAAATACTAGAAAAACAATATGTGCATCACACAATATTTTTCTAGCAGTGGGGATCGAACCCACACCCTCCAGCGCAGGAGGTTGGTACACTACCCACTGCGCCATTCGGTTCGTCGAACAATAATACAAAGAGCAATCAATTATATTAACAATCCCAAATATACTTATATTTCATAGAAATTAAATTTTACATCGTATGTTCATTCAACAGCTGACGGTTTTTTTACAAACCATATCTCAATTTAACACATTTTGTTCACAAAATCCCCGACTCCTTTGTATATTAAATTAACGAGCTTTCTTCTCAAACATTTTTTAAACAGCTTTTTTTCACGGCAAAAGGAGGCAAACCAGCATTCGGGTCACCTGATGATAAGTGATCACCGCTGCCCATGGAAATTTGCTTGGTCATTTAAGCCTATATATATAGGTATACATTTGTGTGTTTGTATATCGTCACATTTTTTATTTCATATGGTAATTTGTTAGACAACTACTACTACTCCTTGAAACAGTATCGTCTTATTACAGTAATTAGTTTTTGCACTACCGAGCTGAGGTTTGTACTTATTTATTATATGTAAAACGTTTAATCTCTCTTTACTGTGGTAGGGCCAAGCAACAGTTCCTGCTGTTGCGTGAATGGCCAGGGGCGTGGGGTATCTTCAAACTCCTTTAATTCTTTTATTTTTCATATAACTTAGGAATTAGCATCGGTATATATTTATTTATTTAAAATGGTTATACAATCCTTTGTATAACCATTTCACGAAGCGATTTTTAACACATTATCCTAATGTGTTAAATATCGCTTCATCTTACATGTGTATACAAAAAATTAAATTAATATAATTAATTAAAAAATATATATAATTTGTGAAAATCTCAACTGTCTAACTATCACGGTCCATGAGATACAGCCTGGTGACGGACGGACCGACGGACAAACACGTAAAGGCGGTTCAATTTATGTATAAACATATATTTATTTAAAGCTAGTTGGGTGTACAATTAAATACTGATGCTTCGGAACATTAATCCGTGGGTTACTGAGTACAAAAATTAATAAGGAACAGTAAATCGGTTTTCGTCCTACTAAAAAATAACAATCGAAATATAAAAACAGAATGGGAGATAAAATTTCGTTTGAGATCAAGTATTTGAACACAAGAAAAGTGTCATCCATCACACGTAATTGCCATGGATTTTTGGACGGCCCGCCTTTTTCTAATTTCTTTCGTAGTTTGAAATAAGATACGTTTTATATTGAGTCGTTTTAGTCATAAGTTTTATATAAAAAAAAATAGACTAAATGTATGTTTTCGTCTTAAATGCGTCTGATACGTAATATAATTATAACTAATACGTAATATAATTCGTCGCGTCAAATGCTTAAAAAATTGTGAACACGAAAATGGAATAGAAATACAAAATTATGGAGATAATGGCAGGACAGTCAACTTTGCCATTTAATATATTCAGCGTCTAGGAAATATCGACTATGACTACTACTATGACTATACTAAATATCACGACGCATCGCTTGGGGAAGAATTAAGCATATAATTTTGAATAGCCGAACAAGTTGTGTAAAAAAACTGATAGCATAGATGTTTTAAAAACTTTTTCAGGATGTTCTCGATACGGTAGATGTATTATGGGTTCCAAACTTGATTGCCATACTCGGGAAAGCTGCGTATGTACATATTTATGTGCAATAAAAGAATTTTGAACGTCTTGGCCTCTGAAAAAATATGCGATATGCGCGAAAAACGAATTTAAGAGCCCAAGGCCACCTGCCTTGGGCTCTTAAATTCGTTTTATATATTATTTAAATTCGTTTAATAAAGGCACACCTATATTATGGTGTTTACAAAGTAATTTGGCCCCATGACATTAAAATATGGACGAAAAGATTTTCGCGCTGCGAGAATCGAACCCACGTCATCAAAAATCGCCTAAACGCTTTTACCACTAAGCTAAACCGCTGATTGCCACCCAGACTAAAATCCTAAAGTATTCTGGAACGAAGCTCCTTATTGAATGGTTCAGATTTAGTGGTTGGAGGTTAGGTGAGAAAAAAAAGTACCGAAAAGACTATGGAATTGGTCACCACCTAGATCCGCAGCTATTTCATATGTAAAAAATGTATGAATTTATAACATATTTCGTGCTCTGTAGGCTGAATATAAGAGCATGCTAAACGACATACACTGGTAGCCTCTTCCCGACGTAAATAAAAACAGAGCTTCAGAGATTAAATACAATAAATACCTCAAATGTAACTGCGACGTATTCTAAACATTAATTATTTAGAGGATACGTGATAGTTAAATTGTATGCAATAATTGGACTCATATATGAATTTCGTGGTTTGTCAAATTAACATTGGTAAAATAATCAATACTTTCAATGGTATTTAAACATCAGTAAGCACAAAAGTGTAGTAGAGAAATATTAGTCTTCAACGGCTGCTCTGGCAAAGTGTTTGATACATCGTATTGCTCTTAGAGAGACGTAGCCGGTGATTTATCTTGGCAACCCTGACAATGTATTTCGTACACATCCGGGAAGCTGTCCGCGTTTTAGATATGAAATATTTCAAGTCACTTCAACTCTTTATAATACTTTTACTTGGATACCTTCTTTAACGATCTACGGCGATTAGTATAAAATTCACTTTATTTTCAATTTTATTTTTGTGCTAGTCTCTGTATTCCACTTCTCAAGGAACAAACAGTTTATTGTTTTACTTTAAAATGTTTATAAGAATTCTAACGTTTTTACCTTGATCCTAATATTTTTACTATTACTGAACTTGAATATTAACAACTATTATAACGACAAGCAGCAGTAGTGGTTATATCACCGTCCGGGAACGCGGCCGAAAACCAAGTGACCGCTCTCTACCCGACCCTGCGACCCTTAGCACGAGTAGATAACGTCATATCCGGTAAACTGTGTTGCCAGCGCCAACATTCGGCCGTCCTGCATCACGCCTTCGTCCTCGAAGGGCGTTGTAGTCTGGTACAAGTAACCTTCATAAAATTAACACCTTACCACAGGGTAAGCTTATCTCCCTCAACTGGGATGAATATCGCCACGTTCAGAACACCTTACACTGTGGCTTTTCCCTCAACTGGGATGCATATCGCCACGTTCAAAACACTTATCCTGGGGCTTATCCCTCACAACTGGGATGCATATGGCCACGTTCACAGTTTTCATCGATTTATCAACTTAGGTAGCTTTACCGGTTAGACCAGTCGTGTATTGCTACGTTGTCTAAGTACCAGTGATAGTGTTTATAATGGATATCCATCACCAGTTCAAGCCAAAACTTTCTTTACATTTAACTAAAAGATTTTATCACCATTACGTATAGTAACTATAAAACACATAGTTTTATTTTACGAGGGTAGGTAACCAAGGAGAAAATATGTCGCCGATTGTTTGAATAGCCAAACGCGAGTTTTCGTATTGAATCCCACTTCTGATATAAGAATTCTAACGTTTTTACCTTGATCCTAATATTTTTACTATTACTGAACTTGAATATTAACAACTATTATAACGACAAGCAGTAGTAGTGGTTATATCACCGTCCGGGAACGCGGCCGAAATCCAAGTGACCGCTCTCTACCCGACCCTGCGACTCTTAGCACGAGTAGATAACGTCATATCCGGTAAACTGTGTTGCTAGCGCCAACATACCCGACCCTGCGACCCTTAGCACGAGTAGATAACGTCATATCCGGTAAACTGTGTTGCCAGCGCCAACATTCGGCCGTCCTGCATCACGCCTTCGTCCTCGAAGGGCGTTGTAGTCTGGTACAAGTAACCTTCATAAAATTAACACCTTACCCTGTGGCTTATCTCCCTCAACTGGGATGAATATCGCCACGTTCAGAACACCTTACACTGTGGCTTTTCCCTCAACTGGGATGCATATCGCCACGTTCAAAACACTTATCCTGGGGCTTATCCCTCACAACTGGGATGCATATCGCCACGTTCACAGTTTTCATCGATTTATCAACTTAGGTAGCTTTACCGGTTAGACAGTCGTGTAATTGCTACGTTGTCTAAGTACCAGTGATAGTGTTTATAATGGATATCCATCACCAGTTCAAGCCAAAACTTTCTTTACATTTAACTAAAAGATTTTATCACCATTACGTATAGTAACTATAAAACACATAGTTTTATTTTACGAGGGTAGGTAACCAAGGAGAAAAAATGACGCCGATTGTTTGAATAGCCAAACGCGAGTTTTCGTATTGAATCCCACTTCTGATATAAGAATTCTAACGTTTTTACCTTGATCCTAATATTTTTACTATTACTGAACTTGAATATTAACAACTATTATAACGACAAGCAGCATTAGTGGTTATATCACCGTCCGGGAACGCGGCCGAAATCCAAGTGACCGCTCTCTACCCGACCCTGCGACTCTTAGCACGAGTAGATAACGTCATATCCGGTAAACTGTGTTGCTAGCGCCAACATGTTCCAATGAGCCGTTGCTTACTCTCGAGGTACGTGGCATTTATCCATAGATGATATTTTTATAATTGGGCAATTATTAGCTAAAAAGTTTAACAAAAAAAAACAAATACTTCACCTATTAATTAATTGTGCTATTTTATAAGTTAATGACTTACTTAAAAGTTTAATTCTTAAATTAAAAGGTTGCACAACTTCCCTTTGAACATCTATGTAAAGTCATGTAGTCCCTGTAAAAGTGAATATAAATGTATAAAAAGAATTATTTAGTTAAATTTAACTATGGCAGGGCCACTTTAAGCTACGTTTAAGCTACTTCCCCAGATGAGCCCCATTCGTATTGCACGAATGGGCTCGTCCGGGGAAGTACCATGACTTCACAGAAGGCTGACGTGAATTGGAAGATTTATACTTCTACGTTTCGCTTGGTAAGTGAGGTAACTGGAGCCCACTTTATTGAAGGGTGGCAACGCATCTAGAAAACCTACAGGTGTTGCAAACATATAACATCATGTGAATCCCCAGCTCGCTTGCCATCTTCTTACATAAAAAACAGTAAGATCCAATTATTAAAATAAAATATAAATAACGAAATGTAAAGCAACATTAGTATGCCAAACAGCAGCTTGTAATAAGCTTATTGAGTACCCAACTTAAATTGTTCTGAGACTATCAGTTTTATGAAGTAACACTTACTACAGTAAAGAATGGAGAAAAAAGTGGACATTATATCACCCTTGTGAAGTTGCAGCTATTCATGATTGGATATGATTTCTTACTGATAAACTAACCCCCGTAATAATTATGGTTAAAAATCGAAAAACTTGTATATAATAAAATGCTTATTAAATATTAAGTGACAATACTCATTTAACTTAAAATAACAAAGATAAAAAATGATAAATTCATCAGAACTTTCGAACACAATCACTGGAAAACAATGCGTGACTTTTCATGCTAATGTCTTGGCTGTAATCCAGTGTAATAAACAAGAAATGGCCGTCATAATTTACAAATTCTGTTCTTTGTTTTAGTGAATTTGTGAAACTTTATGCAAATAGTATTTCTAAGTCATAAACCTACAGTTATATGAAATATAACAACGGGGTTAAACAGATATAAAATAGTATGCTCAAAAAACATCCGAAATGTGTTTTACATTACTTTCAAAATATTTTTTAAATTTTTCTGTCATGAATGACAACGAACAAAAAATTATAGAACGGCCATTTAATGAATCAGTCAGGTTACGAAATAAAACGTTATGTTGTTATATTTTATAGTTAACATTTCACATTTTTTGCAGAATAAAGTTTCGCTAAAGAGCAGGGGATGAGTAGGGAAAATAAAGTTACACAGATGAATTTGAGATTGTTTTATGTCGTAAACATATTTAGTTAAGTTAAAAACTAGTTCTTAATAATAAGAGTGTAATTTCAGAGGCATTTCCAGCAGAAAAAATCTCGACCAAGGTAACGCAAACCGATACATAAGATTTTTTTAGAATTGAAAAATGTACCCCATAGTTTCAATTTACAATAGGAAAAAATTAATTTGCTTTTACAACTTATGACATATTGGTGCACGAAGCTTTTTTTCTATAAAATCAATCTATTATTTTTAACTCTTACTGAATTTCAATATTAACAACCATTATAACGACAAGCAGCATTAGTGGTTATATCACCGTCCGGGAACGCAGCCGAAATCCAAGTGACTACCGCTCCATGCGACCATATGTCCCTTAGCTCGACTAGAAACGTCATATCCGGTAAACAGTGTTGTCAGCGCCAACATTCGGCCGTCCTGCATCACGCCTTTGTCCTCGAAGGGCGTTGTAGTCTGGTAAAAGTAACCTTTATAAAATTAACACCTTATCCTGTGGCTTATCTCCCTCAAGTGGGATGAATATCGCCACGTTCAGAACACCTTACACTGTGACTTATCCCTCAACTGGGATGCATATCGCCACGTTCAAAACACTTATCCTGTGGCTTATCCCTCACAACTGGGATGCATATCGCCACGTTCAAAACACTTATCCTGTAGCTTATCCCTCACAACTGGGATGCATATCGCCACGTTCAAATTAAATTAAATTTAAACGCCTTAAATTTTCCAACTGATAAATGCTCGGTAGCTTAACCGGGTAAACCATTTTGCATCGCTATTTAACATTTTCTCAAATATGTTGAAGTAATTAATTAACTGGAAGGTACTCACCAAAGCTTTCGTTACATTTAACTAAAAGATTTTATCACCATTACGTATAGTATCTATAAAACACACTGTTTTATTTTACGAGGGTAGGTACCCAAGGAGAAAATATGTCGCCGATTGTTTGAATAGCCAAACGCGAGTTTTCGTATTGTATCTCACTTCTGATATAAGAGTTCTAACGTTTTTACCTTGATCCTAATATTTTAACTATTACTGAACTTCAATATTAACAACTATTATAACGACAAGCAGCACTAGTGGTTTTACAATGGACATTAAAATCGAAACCGAAAATCCATTAAGCCGTAAAGAAGTGATTTTAGTTATAAAAAGAAATGTTTACAATTTTAAGCAATTTTATGTAGACGTAAATATTTTTACATTTTGGCAGCAATTTCTCTTGAATAAACTTTCTGGAATGCAAATACTAATCACTCATTATAAAACCATTATTAGCGGAAATATCTCAACTTTTTTTGGTGCATGCAAATATTAATTTGTCAATGGGATGGGTGCCAGGAACGATTACATCTTATTCGATGATCTTGGTGAAGATATCAAATCATAGTAATGAAAATAGCAGTGATCAATTTTTAATATTTGTGATAAAACTGTAAGTGGCGACTCATACAACTTTTTAAAGTTTTAATCATTTACTTTAATCAGACGTATTTAAATTGACCGTTTTTGAAATTGTGTCAAACAGTTTTTGTCAAACAACTGAACCGAGCTAATAGTGTAAACTTGTTGTTATTCATGGGTCTGGAATGAAGTTGTCTTGATTTATACGTCCTCATTCGAGTACAATTTTTCAATACCATGTCTTAATTTGACATTATAAAAATACGTCCTACATTGTACTTCAAATAATTCCTTACACACGTTACCTTGTCTTAAGAAGCCAATAAAAAGTTTAAAAAAGTATGCATTCAAAATCTTCATCTCTAAAAAAATATAAATTGAAGAAATATTTTCTATCACGTCAAGGATATAAGATAGTTATTCCCATAAATCAATATAATTAATACATGTTGTTAATTGAGTATTTTACAGGTTTTTTTTTTGCGTTTTTTATGTTTTAAAATTCCTGAGTTTTCGTACACTTTACAGTGTTTATCGTCACGGGACTGTGTGTTCGTGGGCCCATTTTCCTTAAGGTTAGCAATCCATTTCCAACCCAACCGGTGTCATCACTTAAAACAAACCATCCATCAATTAACGAGAACCGTCTGCTCACTTCCCACTGGTCTCACAAATCGTATATTTATAACTATGCCTATCAACTAAAAGTAATAAAACCATATTTTGTTAATTTTTAACTTTTCGTCAAAAATTGTGATTGGTTATTTAGTTAGTACCCGGAAGACCGAGCTTTGCTCGGTTTGTTTTTTTTTTTGGTAAATCGTGTATTTTGGAAATTACATTTAAAAAAAAACAGTAAAGTAACAGCTTATACATGTCCCACTGCTGGGCAAAGGCCTCCTCTATACAGAGGGTATTAGGGCATAGTCCACCACGCGGCCCCACTGCGGATTGGCAGACTTCACATATTTTTCGAAATACATTTTTCTTTGTTATTATTCCGAAAATATGCAGGTTTCCTCACGATGTTTTCCTTCACCGCGGAGCACGTGATAATTCAGCACTTTAAGTTAAAAACTTCATTGGTGCCGACACCGGGGATCGAACTCAGGTTGTTCGAGTATACATTGAATTAAGGCGAGCGCCCGGACACTGAGCTATCACGGCTCTTAAATTACATTTAGATACAAATTATTGAGTAATGAAATATGCATAATATTTTTCGATCTTACCGACGTAATAATAAGAAAATATGAACTGATGTTTTTCACAAAAGAAAGAACTTTAAAAAAAAAGGGAAAAAAAATAACAAAGTAACAAATCAACAAAAAATTAAAAATAAAGAAAGCAATGATCTGGAATCGAAAAAAAAGTAAAAGAAAAGTGTATGATCGAGACGCGAACCACGGCCGCGTGTTTTGGGGCCGCCCGATTACCGACCGAGCTATTTTGACATTTTCTCTTGCGGCGAAATTTACCGTCATATTCGAATTATATTTTTCATTCCCTGAAAACAGGGATAAAAGGACATTTTCTAAAAATGAAACCTAGCTAGATCGATTTTTCGCCCCCAAATCTATGCACATACTAAATTTCATGAAAATCGCTGGAGCCGTTTCCGAGATTCCGATTATATATATTATATATACAAGAATTGCTCGTTTAAAGGATAAGATATGTTTAGTATATCTATACCTTTTAGAAATGTTTTAGTTTATTGTTAAGTTCGATCATACCAGCGATGCAGGATATATTAATAGCATTTGTGTACATTATTTATTTGTGTATATTCTGTAAAGCCCAAAGTACCCGTGAGTTAAGAATAAAAAAAAGGTCAAAACTGCATTCTTGGTAACTATATTTAAAACAGTCGAGGGATAATTTCTCATAACTTTTTTTTGATAACAGTTTTATAAAAATATCTTCAACTGTCATCTGCGACCGACGTATCACTCCCCAGTGAATTTTAAATGCGGAATAGGTAAGTCTATACGATACTATTTTTCAAATGCATGAACATACTTCATGGAACTATTAATTTTACCTTTGTTTTTTTTTTGTTTTGATGAATATTAATACAAGCCATTCTGTAACGATTTATTTTAATAATAATTCTTTCGTTACATCTTTTTGTTATCAGGGGTCCGTTAAAAAGGGATAAGCGACGAAGAGTAACGGGTTTATTTAACAATGTACCGGTGCAGTGGAGTGCAACTTCACTAATTGCTCGGCAAGGGATTGTGACAGCTGCTTGATAAATGGGGCTGAAAGTTCTCTCGGAGGAAAAATTAATTAACTCGTAATTATTTTAATAATGTAAAAAATAAGTCTGACCATGAATGCTGTATAGTTTTCGGAACGTCGAAAAAAATCTAGATGAACGCCATAAAATCCGTATAATAGTTTAATTTCACAATATTTTAATATATTAATAAATTTTGCTTTTTAGTGTCTATTAATAATTTAACAAATCTCTTACTGTTATGTATTGTTTCAATATTTTTTATTGACTTTTTTGACAATATGGTGGATGTAAATGGCAGTGACTTTCGTTGTGGTGTTCTAGGGGGAAGAACGCCTTGGATCACTTATTTATCTATTTATTTATTTATTGAGTAGCTTGTTAGCTCTAAAGACCATCGCCAACCCAGCATTTCCTGTTGTTGTTCACCAACTATACCGTATATACCTAGTGTACGCGTGGTGTTGGTTTCGTCGTACTCGGAGGCGAGGATAAACTATGATGTTTGATGTTTGTGGTTGCACTAACTGTTTGTGTAGATCTGGCGGGACACCCGACGGTGGGTCCGATGTATTTAAGTCGATGTATTTAAGTCGGGTCGATGAGGTCGTTACGCGGACGATACTCATTAACATTCACGTTGATTTGATGTCGGGTTGGTAATTCGTTACGCTTATCATCAGAGAGTTGGCATGATGTTCGGCTCTATCGAGACACCGTTTAATAAGATCTGTGAAACGTTCCTGAATCGTCGGGTTTCTGCCGTCACTATGAAGAGAGGCCACTCCTCACTGCCTGAGTGGCGGATAAACTTTTTTACTACTATTTGCAACTTATGCAAGCGAGTAGGGTTTATGTGGGCGAAGGTCATAAATACGTAGAACATTATAGGTCGTACGCAGGATTTATATAGTAATAATTTGTGCCTTTAAGGGCATTTTAATGGACGCGTTGGTTAGGTTATAGAGCCGGCCGGAGAACAACGCGGCTCTGTTTCTAATGACATTGATAAGTGAGTTGCGAAAGTCATGCGTCAGTCGAAAATGATTCCTAGATATTTGACGTTTTTCTCCCAGGGGATCGGTAGGCCATAGAGAGAGATTTGCTCTAGCTTGCTGTTCTGTTGAGGGCCTTTATAAAGGCGTGGCGGGTGGGGTTCGGAGTACTTCATGTGAAGTGAATCACCACATTCTTTTTGACATTTACATCTTTTCTTCATTTGCGGAACCAATCACCAAGGCGGTCGGTATTGCTTTGGAGGCGAGTGGTAAGTTGATCGATATTTCTGTCTCAATAAAAGAGTGCCGTGATATCCACGAAAAGCGAGAGAATGAAGTATGGGTTTTTAGTATGTCACTCGCGTAGAACGTAAAAAGCAAAGGGGAGAGGCAAGAACCTTGAGAAATGCCAGCCGTGAAAGGGCAGTTCGAAGAGAGGATGCCATCTGCTCGATAAAGAATGGAGCGATTCGCTATGAAGACTCGGATTGTGTGCACGAGCCTGTCTCTCACCTTGAGTGGGAACAGCTTGTAAAGCAAGCCATTTTGTCGTTTGCCGACAACTGCATACTGCGTAATATATTTAGTGCATTAATACGTTTCTAGTGTGTGAAAAGCTAAACGACATCCATAACTACCAAACAAAAGTTACAGTCATAATATATTTGTTTGGATTTTAATAATGAAACTATGTGTATTAATAGAATTAAATTTAAATAAAATATTTAAAAACGTATTCAAAGCCTGCATATTAATATCCGAAAGCAGCAACATACATAGAAGTTTATTTCTCCCAGAACAAACATAAGGCCAGCATTTATCTTTGTACTCTGCGGCATTAACATGACAAAGCTATGAGTACTGTACGCTTCTGTATTTGTGAAAATGGAGGACAAAGCATCAATAAAGCAAGCAAATTTTCTGTTTTAAGCTTTTAGATAAAATAATAAAACGATAAACGAAAATTTATTACTGATAAGTTGGATCACTTTATATTAATTAGGTCCTTGCATATAAAATTGGCGTTTCATATGAAAGAATTGAAACAGCTGGTCTCAGTTGTTGAACATCGACCTTTTCCATTATGTTAAGTGATAACCGCCGCTCATGGACAGTTGCAATACCCGTACGTAAATGCGTTGCCACCATTTAATAATGGGCCCATATACCTCACTCACCAGACGAAACGCAGAAGTATAACAATTCTACTTCACGCAGGTCTTCTGTGAGGTCGTGGTTGCCGGGGCGGAACTGCCCATTCGTGCAACAGCCGAGGCTGCTGCGTGGCCCTACCACCGAAAAAAGTAAAGTTGACGTAAAGTAACAAAATCTTAAGTTATTGAGAATAATTATAACGCATTAAAATGTTTTGAATGTTAAATCACAATATGTCTAATATTAAATCATAAGACAGTTGTCTGTATTGTTAAAAAGCAAGTAAGACGATGGAGTGTCTGTCATGTTTTAATAGAGAGTTTCTTTCAAATTTTAAACTTTCTTGAATTCTTGAAGAAAAGCAAAATTTAATAACTTAGTATAGTTTTATTTTAAATTATTACAATTTTTTTTATAAACGTACTATTAAAACACATTTCCAAAGAGCTTCGCGCTATACTTGCAAAAAGTTATAAATTAATGAGCAAATTATTAATATACTGGGATTTGGCGTTAAGCTAAAAAGAGTGCCAAGTGTAGTTAATGGCCTTTAATGTTAAATTTTGGCCCTTATCCAAGGTAATAAACATAGAAACACCGTCATAGCTCATGTTTCCCTTTGAAACTGTTCTTGTTTGTTTGTCTCTACAACGTATTCAGATGTTATTGCCGAGCAGAATTTTGTGTGATTTGGGATTTGAATAGCACAGTATAGCGTTATACAAACTAATAACTTTCAAATAAATTTCACGCGCACAAACACCAGGATGCGAAACAATTATCTGTCGGCCTTGGTAACTGCGCCACGGAGTCATTATCTTTCAAGGTTTTTCACACTTTGAAGTGAAAGTGTTACATCTTTCATCTGGTGAGTGAGATAACTGGGGCCCACTTTATTAAAAGTTGGCAACGCATCTGCCACTCTACGTTTCTGGCAAAATGCATTTTTAAAATAGTTTAATTTTTTTGTGTTTATGGCAATAAAGAATTAAAAAAAAAAATAGATATTTTCTCGCTGCTAATCAGCTAATTGGAAAAACAAACAATGAACATGGTCTACAATAAAAAAATATAACAAGTTATTTAAAATATATTACGGTGATGTAACACTGACATATTCCATGGTAGAATTTAATTTAAAACCCGAAATATTTTCTACATTATCTCTTTAATATTTGACTTATTGCTAAGAGGCTTACTTAAATAACTAACCACAAAACTCTGTCGTGTTTTCTTTCAGAGACTAACATCAGCGATAACCCAAATAATGATGCATAGTAAATACAATCACGGTGATCTAGCTTCGAGTACGAACGTAGATTTTAATATTTAGAGCTCATGAAACAGTGTCACTGTCATTAATCCTACAAAAATAAACATACGTAAACTTAGTCACATAAAATATTTATAAGATAAATGAATAACGTTAATGTTACTGTCTTATCCAGAATACATAGTAATACTTTAATTTAATAACAAAGTACAAGTGGCAGGCAATCTTTTAAAAGCATTGCGCAGAGCTTTCTCGTATAAATGTTACCAAGTTTGCTTGAAAACTGCGAGAAATTTGATTGATGCTGAAAAGTTCTACTGAAGTTAGTTCTAACGTTTTCCACGTTACTTTTTGAAATTCAATTTTCTGCTTTAATTAAGCCTTCGAAACTATGAGGTTGAACAAAAGTAGAAGACGAAACAACACCGCAGTTACCGCAAGATGACAAAGCAAACAGTTTTGTAATACAAAATGTATGAAGTTGTTTTTACATTCCAAAAATAGTGTATTTTTATTCCTTAACTAGCCATTTTTTTATTATAAAAAAATATATCAAATGGGCCACTTTTTCCTTAGACTTGTTATTTATCAATGAAAATTTGAATATCTTTCTTTCTGTTGACGAACGCCTGGCATATGCGAAGCATCAATAATGGTTTTAGTAGAGATAATGTCCATAAAAGAATAAATTATGAATAATTACTTTTTTAAATAACCCAGTCAGATAATAGCTACCGATCGAGCCGAGGTCCGGCCCTCTCGGGCACCCTCGAATCGGAATGCTAAACGCGTGCTGAGTGACAGCCCAAGCCGAGGTCCCCTCTCGGGGACCCTTGAGCCTGATCACTCCATGGAGCGCCCGCCAAAGCGCCTTAAGAGCTTGGCGGTCTCCTAAACCGGTAATAATAATAGCGACGGCCCGAGCCGAGGCTCCCCCGGGAGCCCTCGAGCTTAGTCACCATAACGCGTAATAATAGTACGCCGAGGTTCAGGCTAGGCGCCTCGTGCGCCAGGCCACCTCAAGTCCGTCGGATCTGTAAAGGCCCCTAAGGCCAACAGTGGCTCATCCAGCCCAAAAAAAAAGATTTTTTTCACTTGTGTTGCTGTGAAAATCGATAAAGAAGTGAAACCCTGATATAACACTTTAAGCTTTATTATGTGTCGTTAAGAATTACTTTGCTTCACCTTGATCTGTTTATTTTTATAGCCCTATTAATGCTATTTTATACATTTATTGGTTTTAAGAAACGTTATGAATTTTAAATAAGAACACCTGGACCATTCTATTTATTAATAATAGGAATCCTTTTACGCTACTTTTGTTTGCATTGTGTTTTGCGTTTACAAAGGAGGCCAACATTGATAACGGACAGGTATCCATTAACACCAGGAAACTTAAATTTGTGTACATTTTATAAATTCCATATTTTACTTGCCGAATATTATTAAGAGCGATGAAATAAGGGTAACTCAAATTGTCTTATTTATTTCTAATTACAAAATTATGTGTTTCCTCGAATGAATATATTGCTGAAGAGATCTAATTCGTTCCGACACGAAACATAACTAAAATACGTTTATTATACGCGACACAAGAAAAATAACGTTTATTACCTCTCCAACATATAAACTTGTGGAATAGAAAATAAAGTAGCTTGTCAACATTGTACTTAGACGAGAATTTTCTATCCGGAGCGAGAGTTGGTCGAATACAAAACAATTTTGCCGCACTCACTCGGCTTTCACGTCTTAAAGTGTAATTCACTCTTTGACAGATATTGTGAACATACTAGCTTAGTGAACGTTTTACACCAGCACAGCTGAAAATGTATTCTTGAATGCAACAAACTCACACTGAGCAAATGAAAAAAGTGTCTATTGGAATTTGTTATGTAAACGGAATCTGATTATGTATTCTCAATTTTTTATTGCTTATTACAAATGTGTATTATACCGTTACGAAAAATATATTTAAAGACTACTAACATTGATATTAAATCAAGTGGTTTTGGTTCATAAAACAGATAAAATCATTTAAAGACGATTAAAAATGTGTTAACAATTTTTCTGTATTTTCTGTTTGCTATTAATTGGGAAATTTTTTCTTAAAGTAATTTAAGAGTGGTCATTAGGTGAGGCAGGGAATGTTGCGGTTCGACGGCAGGTTCATTAGATATCCATTAATCAATTGCATAGCAGGTCTGGAACAGGTGCTTCGTGTACAACGGTATTATTCATTAAAACCGTTTTTGTTGTTCCGAATACAATTTCAGCACATATACTTTAATCGTTTTGACTTGCTTTATTAAATGCTAATATAAAAGTTGGAAATGTATGAATTATACGAAGTTGTAGTTTTGGTGGCAACATCATATAAATGTAATTAAATAAAAAAATATTAAAAGTAAGCTAACCGAGCTATTATATGATAACCTTGTAGATGGTGACGAATTCATTCGTATTCTCATAATACTATAGAAATTTTTCACTGCCTGAAAAAACGGATAAAAAGACGTTTTCTAAAAATGAAACAAATATGATAAAAATAAATCTAGCTAGATCGACTTATCACCCCATTACACTAAATTACACATTACACTAAATTTCATATAGATCTTTCACATCAACAACACCAACAAATATACTTTTGCATCACTAGACAGTATAAAACAAAGTCGTCCCGCTGTCTATCCTTATGTATTTTTAAAAATACGCAACGGATCTTGATTGGTTTCGAATTCGGTCGAGTTTCGGCAAAAAAACTAGTTTCGCTTTAGTTTCGGTTTTGGCGCCAAACCTGCCGAAACTATGACCGAAACCGAAACTGCATTCGGGAGTTCTCCCGCTATGATCGGTATGATCAGTCCGTTAAATTCCATCCATGCGAGCAAGCGAAGACTAGCGATGGGTCGTTGAAGGAAGGACAGCTGACTAATTAATAAAACACTTTATACAATTAATAAAATACTTTATTCAAATTAATAAATTTACAAAAAAAGACATCTGCATCAAAAAGTAAAATTCTGATAATATTTATGATAAGCCGCAAAAAAATCTCTGACCTTACGTGCACAAATTGTCACAAAAAATTTTATAACTCTTCTTTGAGAAAATTGGCTCTGAAATTATTGTCTGCTTTTACATTTTTGTTTTTGACTACTGAAAGTCATAGAAAATGGCTAATAATTTTAGAAGTTAATTTGTTCTTAAGATGATTTGTTTTGATGAAAAAGTGATTTGTTTTGTTTTGTTTATTACTTAAATATTTAGTCTGTTCCTATTGTGATATTAGGTAACCATTTTTAATAGGTAATTTTGTCTTTAATTTTTGAAATAAGCATGATTAATATTCAAAAGAAGAATCTAACTACTCAAATAAACCTATTTTAAGTCTTTTTAAGGCGAATTAATATTTTTTCTTAAATGGGGTTTTTAAGTTGATTATCATACCAATGAGTGAAAATGTCGAAGACTGCTTAACTATATCATATAAAGATATTTATTTTCCCTCCAAACATGATCCTTTTATAGATGTTTCGGTTTCGGTTTCGGCCGAAACTGAGACTGTTGCCGAAATTCGGTTTCGGTTTCGGTCGTAAAAACCAGTTTCGGTCGGCCACTAGTTTTAATATATAGAGTGATTCAAGAGGAAGGTTTATATGTATAATACATTGCACCCGTGCGAAGCCGGGGCGGGGAATGCTTCACCTTTTATAATGGGCGAAGGTGGCATGCCAGCTGGTGGTTCATCTGATGTTAGGTGATAACAACCACATAAAGTATATAGGAAATATGCAACATAAAGTGAGCTCCGGTTACTTCACTCACCGAACTTACTAACGAAACGCAGAAGTAAGTACGAAAGGTCTTCCACTTCACGCCGATCTTAAGTGAGGTCATGGTACTACTCCGGATGGACGTACAACATCGAAGACTGTGGCTTGATCACTTAGATTACTAATTTTAAAACTTATTACTAACGTTATTATTATTTCTTTGTTATATATGTCACGGTTACAAAATAGGTAACTTTTCAAAGAAAAATATAGCAAGCGAGCAAGCAGTCCCTGATGGCTAGTGATCACCGTCGCTCGGGACATATTAATGCGTTGCCGGCCTATGAGGTAAGAATAGGCTCTCTTCTTGCAGATCCCTGAGTAATTATCGGTCCGAAAACCATTTTGGCGTTAACTATTTTCACAAATTGGTCGTGCATGGTAGATTTCTTAATAAGCGTGCGGTGGTAGACGGCCATCAAGTTGATATCGACGGTATTTGGAGGTTTGGTCTGTTAAAGTTAATGAAACACAGCAGTTGGTGTATATCTGAATAAACAGTCCAGTCCCCGTGATAAATTAAATGACCCCGTGGCGTAGTTTCCAAGGTATTGACTTCGGCGTCGGGGGTCGTGGGTTCGATCCTCACACGGGACAACTATTTGTGTGACCATCTGGTCACACAAATAGTTGTCCCGGTCATCTGTAGTTTCGCATCTGGGTGTTTTTCCACGTGTAACTTATGTTTAAATTTTTATAGTGCTAATCTCTGCACTAAGATTAAATATTAAATATTTGTTTAATCTTAAGTACAGATATTTATTTTATACTATAAAAAAAAAATAGCCAAACCCACTGATACCCTATCAGTGGATTTGGCTATTTATTTATTTTTTAATTTTGTTACCACATTTAATAACAATTTAACAACATACAATGGAATGAAAGCTAGGAGAAGTATATGAAATAATCTCATGTGAATTCCATTATTAAATACAAATTCAAAGTCTAAGTCAATGCCAAAGTTAAAGTATCTTTATTCAACATAGGCTTAAGCTCTTATTGAACATCAACAAAAAATCTACCACCGGTTCACTAAACTAGACCTGTACAGAGAAGAACCGGCAAGAAACTGCGGTCTTGTTCTTACTGTTATTTTTTTTTGATGCAATTATTTAGGTATACAATCAACAGCAGCCAGGGGTCTTCCAAGTGCAGAGCAAGAGTCATTTCCACACATCCTTGTCCTCTATGTATTCTTGGACATTATAGTAGGCCCTTGCTATTAAGGTAGCTTTTACAAAATTTATAAGAAGTTTGGCATCTGTTTAGTATAATGAAGTAACATGACCTCAAATTACCAGCATTAAGTGGATATTTTTGTGTGTTTTGTAAGTGTCAAGTAAGATATTTTTATGTGAAAAGTTGCCAAGCGAGCAGGCGGTTCACCTGAAGACGTTTGTCTGCCAGCTTGCTTGTAAAAATTTAAATTATAAAAAAGACTAATATTATGTATTTTTTATTCCATTACAAATTTGAGCTCTGTCAGCACTGATGTGAACTGCAAGATTAAGCGTTGAATGAATGAATAAAGTAACATTTGTTTTAATATGTCACGACGAGAAAGAAATAAATTCACTAAAGACAAATAAAGTTAAGAAGTAAATGAGAGTCGGGCATGCGCGGGACCTGCAATGCGCCGTCACCCGTGAACCAACTCGTTAGTGAATTAAGTTATGTCTACTTCAAAGCGTGTATGTTTTCGTTTCACTGGCGTTGAAAATTTTATTCCAGTTTACTTGAATATTACTTAGCTTAAACTTTGATGTCAAAAATGAAAATATGTAATACAACCAGACTATTGGCGGACATTGTATCGTATTTATATAAAGATTTTACAAAACTTTTGAATTAACTTAAAGTTACGGATTTCATCACATCAGGGCGGCATATTGCCTGGGACTTTTGACTTACATGAACGTCGCGTGTATGGCATTAGGGGTTCCATTGGTCCAGAGTTAGTAAACACTGTTGCGTTGATGACTTAGTAAACGAGTGAAGTGTGAGCTTGAAGTGAATTTCATTATCAATGTCTGTTTACCTCAGTAAGATTAAAAAAAAAGGAACACAATAATAATAAGGATCATAATTTTCACATGTTTTAATTAGCGTAGGTATTTATAATATGATACAATTTTGAGTATACACTCATATGAATTTAAATTCACTTTTTTGTACTTGTACTTATTTACCTAAGTATTACATTAAAAATCATTAGACATAGTAATAACGTTTTGAAAAAAATAATAAAAATAGTTACTCGTTATTTATTCTGATAAATTGTGTAATTTTAAAACATTCTGATACTTGCGTCCGTTAAAGCATTTTGATGTTATTAAATCCGTAATTGATTGTGATATTCAATAAGATTATTTTGTTTACTCGGAGTTGGTATTTAAAAGCTTAGAAAAAGTTCTAGTATATTGAAGCCTAATTATTATCTTATTATAAATTTTGTTTGTTTAATCAGCGTAATGGTCTTTTGAGCAGTGATAGTTCGGTGTCCGGGCGCTCGCTTTTAATTCAATATATTGGAGCAACTTGAGTGCTAATTGTGCTACTTGCATCAATGCAATTGTTAATTATAAGTGTGGCTTATCACGTGTTCGATGTTGAAGAAAAACATTATGAGGAACCCTTCAAATTTTCGAAATAATATTAAAAAAAAGAAATATGTGAGTGTCGTGGATCAGTCGGAAGAAACGAAATTGATTTTGTAGTACCTATATTATTATTGATATTTCCAATAACTAAAAATTTTATCCCCTACGCCAGTACTCTTTCTTTGTGAAAAAGACAATAAATGCAAATACTAACGACTTAAGTAAATAACTTTGAATTATATGTACTGATACCCTCTGTACACAGCAGGCATTTGCCCAGCAGTGGGATATGTACAGGCTGATACTTTACTAATTTTATATGTAAATGTCAAAAACTTGATGTTGTTTTCCATGGTATTTTTGTGACGGAAAAATTGTTACACTTCTTATATTCGCCTAGTATAGCCTATACTATAGCCCTTATCCACCTAAAATATTTCGAAGATATGTGAAGAAATGCAGAGGAGGCCTTTACCCAACAATAGGACATAACACAGGGCGTTACTTTATTTTAACTTTAAATTATTGGATTATTTATAGTTTTACTATACAACAATCTAAAAAAGTTAAAGAAAAAGATTTTAATATATTTTCCCCATTTAATTTAAACCTTCATTTCTCTGAGAACAATCGTTATTGAAAAACAATTTTGAAATGAGATCATTATGAACAGAAAATATGGATACGGTAAAGTAGGTTATAGTAATGTTTTGAATTTGACAAATATTTTTTTATTCAATGAAAATTTTAGGCCAAGTTGCTGAAGCGCAATAAAAGAGGTCAAACAAGACTTGACACTATTTGTCTTCGTCATGTTCAGCGCACTTTTACAGTTGATTCGAATTGTCACTGTCAAGGGCGTCATTTATAACCATATTTTATACCTTGACATTGCAGAATCATCAAGCTATCCTTGATGGAGCCACTATAATAAAAAAAAAACATATTTAATTCGAAAAGCTAAATGAACTTATATCTATACGAACCTATGCTTGTAAAAGAAAGTGGTGATGAATGATCAGCGTAGCCATGAAATTAATGGCAATTCCAAAAACAGTTCGAAATAAATATAGTACTATAAAAGATTTTTAAATAAATATACAACAATATAAAATATTTGTGTGGCCTACAGATAATTCTTCTGGCTTAGTCTATGTTTCGAAAGAGGTTTTAGTTCAATCAAGTGGCGGATTGTAAAAAAACTAATATTATTGACAACACGAGTTACATGTTTTGCCGTCTACACATAGGTGGGATTTATGTAATCTAAGATATTTATCTCAAAAATATGTATAATACATATATAATAAATACTTATGTAGTAATTCAATGTGGCAGGACTATTGTAAAAGTCTTAGCTGTTACACAAATATGCATTGTTCGTATTAATGAATGAATGATTATCCTTTTTTTTAAACTTTGGATCAACAAATTGATTGCTAAAATATTTGATAATACATATAAAATATTTTAACTTTTTTACAATTGAAGTTGAGCCATTTTCTTCTATTATTTTAAAATTGACATTTTTAGTACCAAAAAAACAACCAATATGACAAGCTTTTGTGTAATTAATAAATTCATTTTTCAAACAATTAGTTTCTTATCTACATTTTTAATAATACTGAATTATTTTTTATTATGATTACATATAAAAGTGAAAGAAAGAAAAAATGGAATAATTAATTACGTTTTCTACTATGGTCGAATTAAATAATGTTATGTGATCGAATCACAAAACATTATTTAACTTTGGTTTCAGAGTTAAAAAATTGAAATAATGTCTAAGGCTACTTGCGTGTGATATTTATCAGTTTGTGAAATTATGTGTATTACTTTTGAAAAGGCTAACTTAATTAGGAGGATCTTATGCGAATTAGAATTGTAATAGAACTGACAGCCCGGCTTCTTCACTGAGACTTTATCATATTTCAGATCGGACATATGCGGGCTTCAGGCTTATGCCAACCGTAGCCAAGGTACAAAATGAAATTAAAACTAATCCTCATAACTGTATTTGTACAAGTGCAAATAGAATTAGTCGCTGCCAACAACAGAAATACGGTCTCGTTTTCATTTAATTTTATCGTATCTTCTGTTGATAAAGAATGTAATAAAAATAAATTAAATATGGAATTGGTATTCTGCTTGTATTTGAGACTTAGACGGTTACGAGAGTGAAAATAAAATGAAATTTAACTATGTGAAATGATGAAGCTCTTATATAATAGGCATTAAATGAGTTATTGCTCGATCTTTGTTTAAAGAGTTTTCTAAAATATACCGTAATTTTACATCTTCTCTCTTTATTTTATCTTATGACGTCTTAGAATAATCTACAATATCATAACTCATTACGGGTAGAATTTTGTAAATTCTAGCTGCTGCCTGCGACTACGTCTGCGTAGAATAGGCTGAAGGCGAAACATTCAGACAGAAAGACAGACAGAAAGGCAGACAGACAAAGATATACACAAAACATGTTTTTATATATCATAATCTTGTGTTTGCCTTATGAACAGTCAACCCCAACTGTCTTTAGGATCTGTCCCTGAGACTTATTTATAGTCAGCACGAAGAAAGCTGCTGCCAGAAATTTGTGAGCTTGAAATGGAATGGAGGGAAGCTGCTGGGAATGAATGGTATTCACAGAATATTCGTACTTTTACCTGAGCCAGTGTCAGTGGTAGGGCCACGCAACAGTCTTAGCTGTTGCACGAACTGGTAGACCCATCCGGGAAAGCACCATGGCCTCGCAAAAGTGTACGTATTATACTTCTGCGTTTCGTTTTGCAAGTGAGGTAACCGGAGCTCACTTTATTAAATGGTAGTAACGCATTTGCAACCCTACAAGTGTTGTGAATGTCCATGGGCAATGGTAATCACATAACGTCAGGTGAAACGAAAGCTAACTTACCACTTTCTCACATTAAAAAAGCGACACCCAGACAGAATGACAGCTTCAATTATTTGCCATTGTACGGAAATTACTTTAAGAAACTGAAAATGCAATCCGCCGTTGCACAATATTGGTGAAGTAAGTTTTTTTAAAAGCATTATAGGAACACGAACTAAGAGTGAAATAAAAAAATCAATTAAGGTTTTGTTTACTATTCCTAACAAGTAACCAAATCACAATGCAAATTCAAAAATATCCTAGGCTTGTGAAAATGTAGCTATAGCGAATTTTAGGAATTTCACAATAACATCTAGTTTAGGCCCAGCAACTAATTTCCTTATACATAACTTACCTAGGGCAGGTTTTAATTCCATCAATTGAAGATTTTTTTTAGATAATACGTTTTATTTTGAAATTCAAGTTTTCACTTATTTTAGTAAACATTTTTAAGACACAAATGAAGTCAGTTTTTTTTGTGGTATGTACAATCTATTTTCGCAATCTATTTTAAAATTATAGCCTATGAGTTATTCTGATATATTTTGTATAAGTATTTGCGTGACTAACGAACATCCATCCATCCATACAAACTTTCGCCAATATATACGATATACCTGGTGGGATATGGCAATCCCACGAGGTGTATCGTAAGTACTGGGTATATTAGCACATAGGCTCATGCGTACATTGTCTTCAACGTTCATCAAGGGATGTCCTAACCACCTATGGTCCATCGGAATCCGGTACGAACCGGAGCACGGAATACCATTGACTGTGTCAACCGTTAACTGGGGGCGGTGATACCCGGCTTGGAAGGCAGCCGGCAGGCAGGCGCCTTTTGTGGCGTTATGGCAGTTTCGCCGTGGTTATAGACAAGGATGAATTAATTGGACTTGTGTACTGGATATGAATTTTTGTTCAAATCTGTTGAGAATGATGTGCCCTAACAGTTTCCTCCCCTTAATCCTCCTTGAGGCTGTTTGGGTGATTTAGCTAATGCCCTAGTGGATTCGAGAAGTGGTATCTGGAGAGAAAGGCATTGATAACGCTCACTAATAACTGTTTATATATAATATGAATGGGCGAGTCTAGGAGTAAATTCAGAACTTTATTACTAATTTTGTTGGTAATAATATATATAATAAGGTAATAATCTTAATCTTCGCATTGCTTGGCAACACCTAGTGAGCTGCTTTACAATATGCCGACACTCTCTTTCGAAAATTTTAGCGAGGCTAGTTGTCCTTGTCATTTAAAATTTACGATATTCTTGTTTTTATATCTAATGCTACCGGTCTACACTGAAACTAAAATGTTAATAGATAAATTAAAAAAAAAAATTAATGCTGCTATGACTCCAGCCTTTAACTTATTATATTAACAACTACACCGGTCACCCTTTTCAACGCCAAGAAAACATATCACTCGAAGTGTACTTAACTACTCATAAAAATCATTACTTCTTAAAACTCTAACGAATTTACATAAAATGAAGTAATCACAATACGTTTTTTTTAGATAAGGGCCAAATATCTCAGAAATAAACAAGAATTATTTGAAATCTATCCAGTACGTTTTCCGTGTTTCGCGCACAATGACAGACATGTATCATTTAATTCATATAAATGGCTTTATTGTTTTTAGCATACGTTCCTGAAATAAAAAATATGAATATTATGAAACCAAAAAAAAAAAATAGCATGTTTCTATTTTTTTTCACCCATTTCTATCAACATTTTCTTCTATAATTTAAAAGACAAAATTTGTTAAGAGTATGGTGCAATTAGTACTAAATGACATAAATAGTTCGTATGTACATAATCAGATAGTTTTTTTGTGGTATGATAGTAAAAAATATAAAGTAGTAAGGAATAGTAAGAGTTAAATCCCTATATTTGCTACATACTGTGCTAGGGTCACGAAACAGTTTTCTCGATGTTGCACGACTGGGCAGATCCGTCCGGTTAAGTACCGGCGCAAATTTTTTTTATTTTTTTTTTTGGGCTGGATGAGCCACTGTTGGCCTTAGGGGCCTTTACAGTTCCGACGGACTTGAGGTGGCCTGGCGCACGAGGCGCCTAGCCTGAACCTCGGCGTACTATTATTACGCGTTATGGTGACTAAGCTCGAGGGCTCCCGGGGGAGCCTCGGCTCGGGCCGTCACGCTATTATTGTTACCGGTTTGGGAGGCCGCCAAGCTCTTAGGGCGCTTTGGCGGGCGCTCCATGGAGTGATCAGGCTCAAGGGTCCCCGAGAGGGGACCTCGTCTTGGGCTATCACTCAGCACGCGTTTAGCATTCCGATTCGAGGGTGCCCGAGAGGGCCGGACTTTGGCTCGATCGGTAGCTATTATCTGACTGGGTCCGGCGCAAAGTAGAAGTGTTACACTTCTGTATTTCGTCTGGTGAGAGAAGTAGCCGTGGTCCACATTATTTAAAGGTGGCAACCCATTTGCAACCCTACGGGTGTTGCAAATGTCCATGGCAGCAATTATTACTTAACATCATGTCAACCGCCTGCTCGTTGCCACTTTTTCACATAAAAAAAAAATTAAAGAAATTAAAAATCTTATTCATTCAATTATATTATATTCTTATTAATTCGTTCTTTCAATATTTAAAAAAATATTAATAACTGGATAAGGCAATATAATAAAGATTATAAAGTATAAATAAAGTTATAGCAGAATATTTCATTCTTGAATGTTTTATTATTGATGTAACAATAACAAATTTTCACAATAAGATGGATGATGCGTATATTTTGAATTTTTAAACAAATTTACCTACTTATTGGTTGCGTGTACTTGGGATTTATTGTCCTAGAATAAAACTAAATTAAAAGGAAAAGAAAATGAATATCTTCATTTCTATAAAATATTTATTTTACATATTTACATATTTTCAAATCAAATTATTTACTAGAGTTATAAACTATTCATTTGAATGTATTTGCTACTTTACATATGGGGTGAATATGAGTTTAATAACAAAACACATCAAAACTAAATCGACAAAATAAAATAGCTACTTGTAGTTATTGAATTAAATGGAAAAGATTTTGATTTTACATTATATACATTACCATAATAATAAGTTTTGGTTAAACTAAAAATATTTAAGTTATGTCACAGTATCGCATTTAATAAATAATAAATAATTAATAACGTGGAAGCGATCTAAAATAAAGTTTTCTTCAAATACACACCTAGGCTTTAGTTTATTGGTTCAATAATATTTATCACCTTAATAGGAGTATCCAGAGAGAAACGACGACAATATAAAGGGTGTTTGAATAATGTGTTTGCGCGTCACTGGACAATGCACTTGCGTGGCATTCAGCCTCGTCGGCGCGTAGCTGTAAGAGGGGCACGTGGCGGCCATATTTATCCACACAGTAAGCATCTCGAACAGCGCGCCTAAGTTCCGTCCCAGCTTCGTTCTCTTGGAACCAGCGACGAAGCCAAGCACCCAGCCAATTCAGCTCACACTCGCAAACCAATGGATTACCAGTAAGGATGAGACCACCTGTAGTAATTAGATTGGTTTTCTTAAAAATGTTACTATTTTTAATAAATGTTATTACAATATAAGTAAATTCTTCAACAATACATTCGAGATTCATGCTATTTTCGTATACATACAATAAATAATTGGACAATTTATTTTGTTCCAAAAATAAAAAAAAATAAAACAAATAAAATCTCTGATATATATATAGCGAGTTAAGTTTTAAGAACTAGATTACTAGATTTTGAAAACCATGAAATAAATTATAATCTTTTTAAGTTTTTTTTTATGTCAAAAATTGCCACACGAGCAGACGGTTCACCTGATGGTAAGTGAATACCGCCGCCCATTGAAATCTGCTACACCCGAGGGTTACAGATGCCTTGACAACCTTTTGAAAATTGGGCTCCGGCTACCTCACTCACCAGATGAAACGCGAAAGTATTTGTCATACTTCCACTTTACGCTGGTCTTCTGTGAGGTCGTGGTACTTACCCGGACGGGCTTGCCCATTCGTGCAACAGCCGAGGCAGCTCGATGGCTCTACCACCGTTATTAGTACATTGTACTTTGAATTAATATTGGCGTATGTTAATATTACATCAATTTCTGTGTGGTAGAGCCAAGAAATAGCTTTTACTGTTGCCCGAATGAGCAGGCATGGGAAGGGTAGGAGCCTCACGGAATACTGACGTGAAGTGGAAATATTATATTTTCGCGATTCGTCTGGTGAATAAGGTAACCGGGGCTCTTTAATAAATTTTCCTCGCATCTAAAAATCCCTAAAGTTTTGTAGATGTTTATGGGCGGCATATATTCATATCACTTAACATCATGTGAAGCGCCAGCTCGCTTAAACATATTTTCACAAGAAAAAATCACACGATATTGACGACCCGAATGGCGTAGTCGGTAGTGTACCTGCCTTCTGCGCCAGAGGGTGTAGGTTCGATTCCCACTATTGGAAAAACATTGTGTGATGAGCATAGTGTTTTTCTAGTGTCTGGGTGTTTATATATGTATATATTTACAAAAGAAAAGTATGTTTAAGTATGTCTATCAGTTTTCTAGTACCCATAGTACAAGCATTGCTTAGTTTGGGACTAGAGAACGTTGTGTAAAAAGAATGTGTCCTAAAGAGAAACATACCTGATAACAGTTTAGTAGCGACGTGGCTCCAACTCGTAAAATTTGGATAAAAGATGGCTGGATTAAGATTTTTAATTTTGTTATGACTGATGTCGACTCCGAGTTGAGGGACCAAACTAAGATGTTTCATGAATTTGTTTGGTAGTTTTGTTATCGAAGTATCCGATATCTTGATAAAGATTTCTTGATTTTGTGCAAATGACTTAAATGCATCGTCTGATATATTTCGTAAGCATGCGCCTTTAATTTCCAAGTAACGTATATTTCTGGCATCTATGTCGTGCAATTGCTTGTCCATTTGTTCATTAGTCCAATAAATTGTTAATTTACTTAAAGAGGGCAATGAAGATGTTAAATTAGATATATGATACTTCGAATGTTTAATGGTAGAACAGGTTTGAAGTTGTAGAGATCGTAAAGATATCAAGGGACGGAAGGAATCGTGATCAATTACATCTAATTGATTGAGCCCAACAATATTTAAGTGTGACAAGTTACTCAACCATTTAAAACTATTCATAGTTATTCTTTCAATCGGATTATATGAAATATCTAATGAGTTTAAATTGCTAAGGTGAAACCACATTTTTGGCACTAAAGATGTTAGATGATTGTGACTTATATCAAAGTGTCGAAGATTACTGAGATGTTTGACATCAGTTTCTTTAAAATTGGCAATATTATTAGATGCTAAATTGAGCGTAGTCAAGTTCAACAAGGGAAGATAAGGCACAGACTTTAAACTCGCATTCGCGAGATTTAAATGCCTTAAGTTTTGTAGGCTATGAAATAACTCCTTAAAATTAGCTTTTAATGAGTTAAAACTAAGATCTAACTGACGCAAAGCACCGAGGCTGGAAAATGTGTTATCTGAAAGTACTGTGAATAAATTATTTCCCAAATTAAGAGTTGTTAAAAACTGTGTGTTTCGAAATATGTTATTATCGAGGTATTCAATTCGATTATGAGATAAATCAAGAAATCGAAGAGTAAAACCTACTTGAGCGAGAGCGGTTACAGGAAATAACGAAATTTCATTATAACTTATATCAAGATGTTCGATAATTGTGTATTTAAAAACGTCCCTAGGGAGCAATCTTAAGTTATTGTGATCCATTTTTAAATATTTTAATCTACTTAAATTAGAAAATTGTTCAACAGATAACTGGGAAACGGCGTTATATGAAAAGTCTAAAATCTGTAAAGATATAAGACGTGTAAAAGACTTACGTTTGATAATATTTATTTTATTTTTATGCAAATCTAATATTTCTAAAAACATCGACTCTCCAAAAACTTCGTTTGGAATATTTGTGATTTCATTATGAGATAAGATAATTTGCCGGATAGAAGATTCCATGGAAGTAAAGAAGTTGTTTGGCACATCAATAAGAGCGTTATAAGAACCATCAAAAATACTTATAGGAATATCGGAAATTCCCTCTAAATGTGTTATATGATTATGACTTATATTTAAAGTTAACATAGTGTGAATATTAGAAATATTTTTTAAAGAGTTAAGGGAGAAACATGTAAAATTATTACTTTGTAATTCTAATATTTCTAACTTTGGTAAATTAACAAAAGTATCATCATGTACAATGCTAATTATATTATTGGCAAGGGATAGATATCTTAAATTTCTTAATTCATAGAAAGAATGTTTAGTTAAGTTGTTAATTCGGTTAAAAGACAGATCTAAATTTCTTAATTCAGGCATAAAATAAAATGTCATGTCATGAACATAACTCAAAAAATTGTACGACATTCTAAGATTACTTATAGTTAAAGACGTGTTATAGGAATCTTCTAATATAATATCTACGATTCTATTATTATCTAAATTTAAATAATTCAATTGTGGTAACGCAGCCATATTAGAGAGTTTTAGAATATGGAAATCATTATTATCAAACGATAGCCAACTTAGTTTTTCTAAACCTTCATTAATCTCAAAAGGGAAATGTCCACTGAAAAGTGTCGATGAAGACTCTAGTATGTTCAAAGAACCTGTTAGATTAGAAAAGCACTCCGGGTGAATATAGTATAAATCATTGAAACTCAGACTAATTTCTTTTATGGGTATTTGTGCAGGAAAAACGTTGTGGTAAATCTGAGAAATTCTATTTCCTTTTAATATAATAGTTATTAAAGACGCAGACCACTCAAGGAATTCATTAGTATACAAGTTAGATATTCTGTTGTAGCTCAAGTCTAGGTAACGAATAGAACCGGGCTCAAGCATTTGAAGTGCAGATGGTATTGCTGTTAAAAAGTTACCGGCAAGGGACAATGTTTGAATTCGACTTGGAAGAGCAGGAGAATCTTGAAATTTATTGTAAGCTAATGATAAATGTCGTAGTCGAACAACCTGTGCAATGCTTTCTGGTAAGTGTGATAATTCGTTGTGTTCTAATTCTAAATGTTCCAAAGAATTTTTGATTGCAATAAAAACATCGTGATTAATAACACTTAGCTTGTTATAAGATATAGATAGTCTTTCAATGCGATTACTATTATACAATAATTTCGGAACATGAGTAAGTTCGTTTAAATCGAAAATAATTTGTCTCACTTGGAATTCTTTTAGAAAAGCAAGGTCTGATTTATCGTGCATCTTGTTATTACTTAAATCTAGTTTTTCTAACTTTTTACTTTTGTTATTCATGCACGTAGAATTATGATCATAATTTATCATATTGTGTCGTACATGTAATGATTGTAATCTAGGAACATTATGTACCAAATCACAGGGTATAATTTTTAAAAAGTTATTAGACAATTTAAGTACTGTTAAAGATGGTGGAAGAGAGTTTGAGTTGATCGTTCGTAAGTAGTTTCCTTCTAAATCTAGTTGCAATAAGTGATTCAGATTTGTTAATGATTTTTCACTCAATTCAGCTATTTGATTATTACTAAACGACAAACTTGTTAAGGTTTCTTCCAAATGGTACCATCTTATATCAGATTTTATGCATGCTATATTATTGCTGAAACAAAGTTAAATAAATATAAAATAAACAAAGAGAAATGGTAAATCACAACGTTAATCAGAAAACTACTCACTTCTGCAGGTTCAACCAATTTAAAACTTTTAAATCCTTTAGGCCTTGATGAGGGATTTCAGTGAATTCGTTGTAGCCGAGATCAAGTGATGCAAGAGAATTAGCCATTGAACTATAAATAAAAAATATATGAAAAAAGTATGTCTTGATTAAAAATATTAATATAGATAAATATTTGTAATACGTTACCTGAACGCATTGTTTTCGATATGATGTAATCTATTTGCTACTAAAACTAATGTTTGTAAGTGTAAACCATCTAGAGCACTTTCTGAAATTATTTCTAGGTTTGACATGCTTATATCCAAATGTTGGAGCTCTATATGAGGCCATTCTGCAAACATGATTAATTTTTGATTTACTCTACAAATATAATATCTACGAAGTATAATTGTAATAAACATATTTAAAACATACACAATAAATTTTACGAATTTTAATAATTATTACTTCGGGTACACAAAGAGACGGCGTATTTGTTCAAGCTGTTTTTTTTAGTATTATGGTAGGGTAACATATATAACTCAATTTAAGCCTGTTAAGCTCCTACTTATTCAAAGAAATTCATAAATAAACATTGGCGCAAATGGAGGGTGTGGACCTAGGGCATAGGTCAACTTCGTCATTCACCTTTGGAGGAACAGATTTATAGCGCTAGTCAGCTCTTTAAAAATATTTTCATAATTTTGGATTTTACCTGGAAATCGGTGCAACGGGACGGCAATACATGACATGTGGGAGGCACGGCATGAGCACAATGGGCTCCGTGTACAGGGCTCTAGGGGCTCAGGGGTGAGTGTGCCAATCAGAAGACAAGCCACTAGTGCTACTCTCTGGAACACTCGCCCCTTGAGTACATCTTCCAACACCATCACTATAAATAGAAACTTTCACTATAATATGCAATAGTAGTATGCCAACTATTTAAATTAAGCCTAATATTCCAATTTTCGAACTCGTTTCAAATCATAACGATAAAGTTTTAATCGCATATTTTTAAAACATTTACAAGAACTCAAGATAGGGACAAAAACTCATAGGAACCTATTTCATGACCATTATAGAAATAGTCTTGCAAAGATTGTAACCGATACTACTACTTTAATAGTAGCATGCCAATTATATATTACGCCTATTATGCCAATTATCAAACTTATTTTCTATCACGACGATTAACTTTTATTATATATTTTTAAAACATTTTATGAAGACTCGAGACAGGGACAAAACATCATAGAAATCTATTTCTTAACCACTATGGAAACAAGTCGTGTGACGGATTGTGACTGCATCTTCTTGTGGTGGTAGGGCCATGCAGTAGCTTGCCATACGAATGGGCAGGCTTGTCCGGGTACCACGACCTCACAGAAGACCAGCGTAAAGGGGAAGTATAACAAATACTTTCGCGTTTCGTCTGGTGAGTGAGGTAGCTGGAGCCCAATTTTAAAAAGGTTGTCAACGCATTTGTAACCCTCGGGTGTGGCAGATGTCCATGGGCGTTAGTATTCACTTAAATCAGGTTGAACCGTCTGCTTGTTTGGCAACTTTTCACATAAAAAAAACTTTGAATAATATGATTACATTTTGCCATATATGAAACTAAATGGATTTGACAATAATGTAAAAAAATACACCCAGCCAATAACTATTTACGGGAAACATAACAAACTGGTATAGCTTGAATATTTAAAATTGGATTTAATATTAACAAAATTCAACAAAAGCGTATTGAATTACGATATTACGAGGACGTTGAAATATTTTATGATTTCCGCAAGATTTGCAGAAAATGTATTCTATGGAGGAATTTATATATGTTATATTACAATCATTTAGTATATACTCAATAATGAACGTATACATACATATCAATATTGAAAAATTGAAGTTGTATGTGTTGCATACCACAAAATTATTTTTCTCTTTGGTAATAAACATCTGCCATCTAGGTACATCAGGTCTCATTATGACAAGGTTTCACTGGGCGTCAGATATACTCTTAGATTAAGTTATCATTTATGAAAAGTAAATAAATGAATAACTTTTTATTAGTCAATAAGGTTAAACAGTTAATTTTATTTTTGTGAAAAAAGTTCGTTCGTAAAATATTTTAGCTCGTTTGATATCAGCTCAGCTATCAGCTCTTGCATTAATATACAATTCAGACATTCGCTTTGATAGTTTTATTTCTAACTTGTATTATAAATCATGAAAGTGGACATACTATATATTAGCAATTACCTTACTCGTTTATAATACATAGTATATTCATATTTATGGTAAAAGTAACTTATCGTAACCGAAACAACATTTAACCAGAAAACTTTATGAATAATTTAGCCGTTCCAGTGCGGGTTCAACAACAATTTAAGAATTTTCAACAAAAAATTATGAAACTTAATATCAAATACATTACTTACGAGTAGTTATAAGATCACGTCACATAATATTCACAAAATTATTGCGAATTAAAGTTAAACAACTGTGTAATAAACTTCGAGGACCGGTATTACAGCATAATGTAAGTAACAATTTATTATGTTCCTCGTTAAGTGTAGTAGTACGAGTCGAGTTTCATTTTAAGTTGTCCCTACTGTACGTTGACATAATTTTGGCTTTAGGAGGGTAAAGACAACCTCCGCCTCCGGCTGACGGGTACCGACTGAAGCCTCTTTGAAGGCCAGTGGGCGGCGGGACGGTCCCGCGCGTTATCCTCAGCTTACACCTTCCAGGTACGTACCGGGGCATAACTTGTTCTTAAATTTTTAAACTTCGAATCCCGGACTTTGAATTGACAAATTACCATTACGCTCTAACTAATTTCTTTTTGGTAGCATACTAAATATTATTACAGAGCTTTAACGGTATAAACCGTGTTTGATTTGATTAATTTTATGCTGTATTTGAAAGATTAGATTAGATTAGAAAGATAAGATTTTTAGACATTTCAAACGAATTTTATTTAAGATAATTTAATAGATAAAATCAGTTCAGTGAACGGTATTGTAACAAAATTAGAAGCATTATGAACATATTATTATATATTCTTTATTGAACACCAAAAAAACATGAAAGGAAATGTTACAGAACTATAAACTTAAGAGGTATAAACAATAAGGCGGTCTTATCGCTAAGGAGCGATCTCTTCCAGACAACCTTGTGGTTAAAAATATTTAATTTGGACAATGGTAGGTGGTGTAAATGATAAACTTACATACTAATATTTAAATAAACTAAACGAATATGTTGTATTTTTGTATAATAATAATATACTAATATATACGAAATAAGATCCAATAGACATACATAAATCTAAACATATGTACAATAACTTAAAAAAAATATATACAGGAAGAAAAGAATAAAAAAATAAATATACAAATGTCGTCGGTGATAATCAGCTTGAACACAGTGACAGATAATAATTTTTAACGTCAGTTTTAAACTTGCGTAACGTTTTTGAGCGCTGAATGTGTGGAGGAAGCGCGTTCCATAGGCAAATGGCTTTGACCGTAAAAGAGTTCTTAAAATAATTGGTCCGGAAAGTATGCGGGGTGATAATGAGTTCACTGGCTGATCGCAGAGAACTCTTTCTGGTCTGTCATGACCAAGAAATTTAAACTGTTCCTTCAAATAACTCGGAGTCATAGGATTGAACAAAACACAGTACAGAAGAGAAACAATATGCAGATTCCGGCGAAGGCGGATGGGTAACCACTTGAGCTTTGTACGATATTCGGAGACATGGTCATACTTGCGTAGACCGAAAATAAATCTGATAGCTAAGTTTTGAATTCGCTCAAGCTTGTTAAGTTGGTCCTCGGTTAAATCAAGATGTAAATCATATATGTTTATATGAGTCTATATACCTATGTACGAGCTTGAAGCTTTCCTAAATTAAATAAAAATACTATTCATTTTGATTTTAACAGTAATATTGTAAGATTAATTAAACTTGAGAATATCTTTGAAATTAATAAGTATGCATGAACCTGCAGAAGTAGAAGGGAGAAGGAGGAGAAAACATGTGTTAAAGAGCGTTGAAAATGCAATCTCTTTCTCATAAAGGCAATAGCAGTAATACATTCAACTATGTTGATCATGACTTTCTGTTGAGTCTGTTACGTTCTGCTTAAATATATCCACCAGTGGCTACTTCGTTTCAGAGTTATCTTAGTGGCCGACGGCAAGGTTTGTATTTGTATTGATGGTATTTTTCCTCATGGAGTGAATTTCCAGATGGAGTGCCTCAAGGTGGTGTGTTGTCTCCATTTCTCTTTACCATTTTCATTTATTTTATCTTTCACAAAATGAGTTCTCTATATCATTAATTAAGAGGGACTTAAGATTAATCCTTGCAAGTCTTGGTGTCAACCTTGGTGTCCACTTCGATTCTATTTTCTCGTGGTCAGTTATGGAATGTTAGCAGGAAGACATTTGCAGAAATAGATTCTCTGCGGTCCTTACGTTTTTTTTCCCCTTTCCTACTAACATTATGTTAGCACAGTCCTTGCTCCTTTACTATTCTCGATTATGCGGACGCACGCTATATTAATTTAACCGAGGATCGACTTGACAAGATTGAGCGAATTCAAAACTTTGCTATTATATTTATTTTTGGTCTGTCCAAGTATATCCATGTCTCCGAATTTCGTATAAGGCTCAAGTGTTTACCCATTCGTTTCTCTTCTGTATTGTGTATTGTTAAATCTTGTGACGTCGAGTTATTTGAAGGAAAATTTAAAATTTCTTGGTCATGACAGAAATCTTTCTGGTCTGTCATGACCAAGTTCTGTCAGCTGGAAAGCTTATTATCGTTTCGCATACTTTCCAGACGAACTATTTTAAGAACTCCTAGCCGTCAAAGCAAGTGGAACGAGCTTCCTCCACAAATCCATCGTTCAAATACGTTAGGCAAGTTTAAAACTGACGTTTAAAACTGCTATCTGTCACTGTGTGACAGTGTTTGTCACTGACGATATTTGTATCTTTTTAATTTTTTTCTCCCTGCATATATTTTTGTAATTTATTGTATAGTATATGTTAAGTTTTATGTATGTCTATTGTATGTTATTATTTGATATAAATTATAATAATATAATGTAGTCATTTAGTTTATTTAGGTATTAGTATGTTAGTTCATCATTTGCACTATCCAAAGTAATAATATTTTTAGCTTTCAAAAGGTTGTCAAGTCCAGTTTTCAAAAGGTTGTCAACGCATCTGGAACCCTCGGGTGTAGCAGATGTGCATGGGCGGCGGTATTCACTTAACATCAGGTGAACCGTCTGCTCGCTTGGCAACTTTTCACATAAAAAAAAAGCTCGAGGTGGACTGGAAGAGATCGCTCTTTAGCGATAAGACCGCATCTACCTCATAAGTTTTTCTTTTTGTAGCATTTATTACATATATACAATAGGCACTACCAGTGAATGCTTGCATGTCTATACGGTGATTTAAATAATACGGTTCAAACGAATTAACGAAAAAACCGTTTAGTTGTTGTCAACTTAACGTTTCTTTCATCTTACGATAATTGCAAAAGGTCTTGAAGTTAGACAGTAAAAGTGGAGTGGCTCAAAATAAAGTGTACGTAATTGTTGAGATGTAGTGGCGCGCTCGGTACGACCGCAATTATTTACGTCGCGACATAGGGGGAATGGAGAGGTTTTGAGGCAGCGCCAAGAGTGAACCCACCGTCACTGTCATTGTCGTGGAGTGTGCTAAGACTGTTCTCGTGTGCGCTAATAAACTGACACTTTAAAACGTTTTCTTTGTTTAATCAAAACATATTTATCACATACCCACTTCGCTTTATATCACAAATCGTACTTTTGACATGTGTCGATACGAGAAACTGATACTACATTGCATACCGTTTTAATTAGAAAAATATATGCTGCAAATATGTATCTAACAATAAAAAATTATATAAATATATATTAAAAAACATTTAATTTAAATTAAACCATATTTTAGATAATTTATGAGCGACATTTTTAATTAATTCGATTTTTTTAATAATTTATCTTTATAATACTCATTGAAGTAATATTGGAATTACTTCTATGAGTCTTCTTATCTTATATTTGAACTATTTCTCCCTTCAATCTCAATCCATCTGCATTACTAACACGCAAGAAACAAAAACAGTATTATTCTGTGTTTTATAAATTAAAATAATATGTTTTATATAGCTTTGTGATCACAAATATTGTAGATCTTGTAATAACAATGAAAGAAAATGCAAAAGCGTTTAGTTTATTCAAAGGCACGGATTTTCATCTCGTTTGCAGAGGACTAAATTCTCTCTGGTCAGTCACCTCTCTGCTTTCTTACCTGCCTATCTAACATTATTTTGGCTTTTATGCTACTTTTAATCTTAAAATTTGTTAGATAGTATCTTATAAATTACATATTGGTGCATTAGATTTTTCTAATTAGCTTTATTTTTAAATAAATGCTGTGGCCCTACAAGTCAACTTCACTACATAGAATAAAACAAAGTCGTCCTTTGTCTGTCTGTCCTTATGTATGTTTAGAACTTTATACGCAACGGATCTTGATGCGACTTTTTTTACTAGATAGTGATACAAGAGGAAGGTTTATATATATAATATTTTGCACCCGTGCGAAGCCGGGGTGGGGCGCTAGTTTATTATATTCAATTATAATACTTACTTTAATAATTTAAATATTTCAGCTCACTTCAAATTCTGTCAAAATCCTATAAGTAACGGAATTACGATAATCGTTACTTTATTTGAAGAAAAAAAACATATGTTACAGACATATATTCAAATCTTTATCCGTTTCTCGTTTTCCATGTCGTCGTATTGTGGGTTAAATTGTGTAATAGAATAAAATAACTTTTACAACTAACCTTATTGAAATTATTTAATTAAGTACACTCAAATAACGCAGATTTCAAAGCTGTGAACAAGCATGCCTTTGATCAATTTAGGGAAAGCCTTTTACTCTGCACTTAAGCTTAAATTTTATATGTTTTGATTAAACTTTTTTCAAATTTAAAATTTTCTTCGTTGCCGAGGTTCGAACATTACAGATAACACATCTCGACGCTTTAGCCACTGAGCTAAGGGTTTGACACCCTCATTACGCGAAAATCTTGACTTCTTATCTACTTTGATTTTATCGCATTTTTTATTTTCATTGCAGGCGTTTGCATGGATTAAACAAAACATATTTGATTCGAATCTCGTAATGGCTAGACCAATAAAAAGGTTTGATGTTGACATAATAATAGATTATAGGTCGGAATATAATAATTTGACAAGTAGTTGTCTGTAAAGTCTGTAAAGTCTTTTTAAATTAATTTAAAATACTACTAAGAATTTCCGACTTGATAAAGGAATGAGTATGAAAACTAAGGTGTTCGATACTTTGACTGTACATAATGAGCCACAATAACACAGACATAATAAACACAGTAGCAAACTATGATACTTTACGCATGGCAACGCTTGCCCTTTAACAAGTAACTTTAAATGGATGTTTCGGCGAAGACAAAGTCTGTTTCGCGTAAACTCAGCTGCGAAATTCAATGCCCTGGGAAGCGAGCTTGACTTATAAATTATTCAAGTAGCGAGACACTTCAAACATAGAACACTCGCTGCATGTTATTTTGAGAACAACGACTGCTCTGCCTCGATTGGGTGCAGTGGTTCGAAAGCATGGTTCGCGTCTCTTTGCAACCTCATTCTGATCATCATTTGCTATCTCTATGTTACACATGCCCCATAAGTCATAAAAGTTGGCTGTCTATAGCATATTAATACTTTAATTAACTCGAATGAACGATCCAAATCTAATGTCTTCGAACATCTTCTTGATTGTTACTTTAATGTTAAAAATCAGGAAAATGCAAAGTAACATCCTATAAACTCACTGGTGGGCAAAGGCCTCCTCTGTAAAGAGGAGAAAAAACGCTTGAGAACATTCGACGCGCTTTTGTTTCTGGAGCAGCGTGAAACTTTCTTCCAAATGGATGTCCGCTTTCGCCATGGACCCATAACTTTAAGGAAGCACCTGAAATATTTTTCTCTTTGAATTAGAATTTAGAACAACCTTACGTATAAAACTGTAACGTAAAGTTAATTTGTAAAGGTCACAAAGCATATGAATGGGTTGAATGAATTTAAAAGAGACAAAACATACTGTTAGAAGGAGAGGCTTGTAATGCGACGCTGTGGAAACGAATGAAAAAGTCTCTGAATGTATGAATCAGCCAGTTGTAGTTGTATAGGATGTTACTAATTTTGTTTCTTTTTTACTTAATTACTTTGTTTGAGAAATATTCTTTTAATTATGGATTTTTTAACGTTAATATTTTTTTTTTGATTATTGGCAAGTAGCGTTAGACGTGTCTTCATTTATTGTCGCGATGGTAACGACACGCTGTATATGCTAATTATGAGTCGATGAACATGTTAAGCCCTTAATGAGCCTGCTAATTTCCTTTCAACCCCGACATTCTGGGAAATGTTTTTTTTAAATAGAGTTAAATTCATTTTAGGATCATAAATTTACGTTTACTTTTTAGTTTTTTTAATTGCATTATGGGACAGGAAATGGTGTACCTTCCTATTCATTTTTTGTACAACAACTGCCTCATATACAGTTTTCGTAGGGTAACAAGTGATATCTTGTACATAGTCTTACATGGTTCACGGTCTCTTTGGTCTCCTTGTTTTTTCAATGTTATAATAAGTTATTAGCTGCTTCGTCTATTTTTTTTTCTATGGCATGTAGCCAATATAGAAACAATATTTATTTTGCAAAAAAAGTACTATAAGAGCATATAATCTAAATTCGGAAGCATCCCTGACAGAAAAATAAAATATTTTAACCTTGGCATCATGTTCAGTATAATTGTGAAGTTTCCCTTTAACTATGAGACAAGTTGACTAGCTAATAATTTTCAGTAATTAAAGATTTTAAAAAAGATATTTGACTTAAAAATGTATAAACTTACATTGTTCTCCTAAAATTACTTTAATATGTATTTTGGCCATTACATACTGCTTCCATTTCATCATTTTAGATTAAAGTACATCATCAACGATTCGAAGTACAATTTGAAGACTGCAGACATATATTGGTACCTTAACTTTCTTTTTAATTATTCTCTTATTAACAGTATACGTTTACAAACTTTCAGAGCTTTAAGACGTTTAAAGACATTACAATTATAACAACTTATTACATGGTAACATAAAGTAATAAAAAATGATACTCTAAATCAGGAGAAGCTAAGTGCGTCACAGTAATTTATTAGCGCATTAAAGCTGTTGCTTCATAAATTTCAAACATAAAAACGTTACACTTTCCTACATAATTACTAGTAAATTGATCGTTGATATGGTAGTGTTCTAAAATATAACTATAAACAGCACAGGTTTTTTGATAAAACTATCCACTATGCTTAAACATCTAACTTCTGCTGAAACATTCGAATGTTAAATGATCACAAGTCCAAAATTAAAGTATTATATTAAATTATACCACGCGAGCAAAAGTCACACTACGACAAAGGGCCTTCTCTCTACAAAGAGTAATCTGAAAAGGTATGTATAATGCTTTATGAAGTAAAAAGGTATCCATTTAAATAAAAGCTATCGCTTTAAAATAATTTGACTACTTGTAACAATGGAGTGTAGCATGATAGCTTCACTATTATTTAGGTTCATGGCGACACGACCCCCCTTAAACATTACGACACAAGAAGTCCACTATGTCACTTTTGATTAATGTATTAGTAAAGTCTTTAAAATATCGTATTATGTAGGCTCCAGTCAATTAATTTTTTAATAACTTTTAAGGAAATATCAGATATCTTTTATGGGATTTCCTTCTTTTAAGTAAATTGTGTAAAATATACATTCAAAGTATTATGTGAGTATTCATTTGATACTGTACAAATCATAAAGATAAAAGACGCATTATTTACTTTTTTTTTGTAGTTTAATGTGAATGCTGCTCCAGCATGAGCAGAACACATTAATGCTTAATTTATAATATTTATTTGACATTTATTATATTTTAGTAATTCTTGTTTAATTAGTTAAAGATAATACAATAGTAAAAAACCAGTAAGATTTCTAAATTTCATCTGTGTGTATTTATGCTCGGAAATGCTTGTTCGTACTTATTGGCAGCTACCCTTATTTTTCATCGCCACATGTGTTAGAAGACAAAATTGGATAAAAGTACTATAAATATTCCCTGTTACGCATTGTACCACGTGCGATAAATATACGCGGCACCGCAAACTTTTTATATAATCATTTAATGTTTAACTAAAAAAACGTAATGCGTTTTTCAATTTAAAATACAGAGAATTTTAATATTAGTATGATTTGTTTTAATACATTTCAAATAAATTATTCCTAATTTAATAATATATAATACATAAAGTGACGTGCTATTATATTATAGGGGGAGTCCCCCTAGTACCGGACACTTAAGTTTTTAATAAACAATAAATGGAATAATTATCTTTTATTTATCAACAAAGATGAACATTGTACACTTTTGAGCCCCTTAAAATGGAATAAATCATTGGTTTAGTTTTTAGTTTCACTGAAATTTTGCCCCTTGTACCGGAAAAATATAAATTCGAACCCAGAAGACAGGACAGAACCTAGTAATTACAGGTTTATTAAAATTTTAAGTTACACAATAATCTTTCATTAATAATATTAACACCTGAGCCATTTAAACATTATAAAATTGCAAATAAACTAGCTGACCCGGAAAACGTTGTTTTGTCATAAGAATTAATTGTAGGGTAGAAAAAACATTTAGGGGTGGACCACCCTTAACATTTAGGGGGGAAAAAATAGATGTTTTCCGATTCTCCACCCTGTCTGATATGCACACAAAATTTCATGAAAGTCGGTCGAGCCGTTTCGGAGGAGTTTTTTTTTATTACAAAAACCGTGACACCAGAATTTTATATATTAGATGACTTGTCTTTTAACTACGAAAATTTTAAAATTTTAAAATAATTCTGCATTTGATAGTAATATTACTAAATTAGAGAGAAACAAATAATAATAACAGTCTCAAAAAATTAATAATAGTTACAAAGATTCCTATCAAACGTCTGAACACAGGGATATCCGCACAGGCTTTCCTGTGCTACTTCTACCGCTTCGTCATTGGTTCCAGTCTTGGTCGTAGTCTTTGCAACAGACAATGCAGTAATAATTCTCACGCTTCTTTTCAGTAGGTTTTAGTTTACTTTTTTATTTTTATTTCGTAATATATATTTCAATTTATGATTCCTTTCTTTGCTTGTTTTTTCATTTCCTTTCTCTCCCAGTCCCAGATGATCCCTTAACATTTTTCTTCGTCTCCATTATATCAAATGACCTGAAAAGATAAATAACAGCAGTACAATAGTATATGGAACATAACCGGCACACTGTTTTGTCAAAATGTATTTGTCCGGTGCTAGGGAATTTGTTACTGTCCATTGAGTTTGACGTCTTCGGTTATACTAATGTTATTATTAGCGTCATTTCATGTTTTGAGCTGTTTTGTCCAGTACTAGGTGCTGTCCGGCACTAGGAGGATTCCCCCATATCACTACATAATATAAAACAAAGTCGTCCCGCTGTCAGTCTGTCCCTATGTACGCTTAGATTTTTAAAACTACGCAACGGATCTTGATGCGGTTTTTTTTACTAGATAGAGTGATTCAAGAGAAAGGTTTATATAATACATATATTGCATCCGTGAGAAACCGGGGCGGGTCGTTAGTAATACATGAAATAATGTACAAGTCTATAAGTTTTTCCTCTTGTTACTTTACTTAGTGCAGAAGAATTCAGAAAGAAAGAATCGAAGGAGATGGAAGTGACGGATGTAAATGAATGTTGACATGAAATGGCAGAATGTATAAGAAATTTAGCAGTACATAGAAACTAAAGAAAAGGAAAAGATAGATAAGGAGACATGGTGTTAGAATGGAGACGTACAGACAGCACCGAAAGAAAAGAAGAATTCTTTTAGGTAGTGGAACCGTATTGTTAATGGGCAAGTGTAATGTCCTCCACATTACCCTTGCCTTTACTACTAATAGTTATAGGAGAATAAAGTTTTATAACACTATGTATATTTGAGAGAAGATAGTTTAAAGGCGTGCTAGAGAAGAAGAAAGGCAAGTCATATGGCCCAAGAATAGTTTGGCTCCTTGCCTGGACGTGAGACAACAGTCGCCATCTACTGATTTTAGATGCATTGACATCGAACTAACAGAAGAAGGCATCTTGGTACGTGATGTCCATCAACGACATTGGTCTTGTTCGAGAAGCTGCAGCCGGAGTCCAGAGCAGACTCAAAAACTGTGGGCAAGGCTGGAAAGCTTCGACCGGAAAATTAATACAACCGAAACAGAAAACCGTGTGTTTGTAATATAATGTGGCAGTCTGCGAATGTTGAGATGAAAGAGTGTTGTTACTTGAATGGATAGGATGAAAGAGTACATAAGAAGAGCTAGAAAGTGGTACCTTTACGGTGGTAGGGCCACGCAGCAGTCTTTGCTGTTGCACGAATGGGCAGGTCCGTCCGGGTACGTACCACGACCTCACAGAAGACCAGCGTAAAGCGGAAGTATGACAAATACTTTCGCGTTTCGTCTGGTGAGTGAGGTAGCCGGAGCCCAATTTTCAGAAGGTTGTCAACGCATCTGTAACCCTCGGGTGTGGCAGATGTCGGCGGTATTCACTTAACATCAGGTGAACCGTCTGCTCGTTTGACAACTTTTCGCATAAAAAAAAACCTATGGCTAAGAATATAGAAAGGGCCTACCCCTTTCTATATTCTTAGCCATAGGTTTTTTTTTTAACATGGTATGGCAACAAGGGAAGAAGAAAGAAGAAGATTTATATGTTGTCATAAATACTGTTAATACTGTAAATCTTGATTTTTTTCTCAGAAGCTTCCTAATCTTCGCCGCCATCCCATGTGTTGTCTTCGATGGTAAATTTCATTAGCTTAGTACAGCCCACTCTTGTCTTGCTGACACATATTCTGAATGAAAAAATGATACTGGTGAGTTATTACACTTCTCTTTATCATTTTCTTACACTGTTGATAATTTTCATCGTAACAATTTAAAGTGTGATACCACGTTTCTAAAATGTTTTTTTTACATACATAGTATTTTTTAGGAAGCTTTCGTAAAAGGATATTAGAACGAACGCGTGTGTTAAAACGTATCCGAAGGGTTGCAAATAAATCTGCAATATTAACTAGGCGTATGTCACAGAAAGTCGACCGACCGAATTGATTTACGATGAAGACTCGCCGGCCGCCGCTGTTTAAGGGAAAATTAAACATTAGACCCAACGGCAAAACTTCCTTCCCTTTTAATATAACTGATTTATGAAATTTTGTTTTGATCAAATGGGTTCTGTTCTAAATTCAACTTATCATAAATAACCTTTTCAACTCCTTTTTCATTATTTAATTGTATATTTTATTTTGAAAACTTTAAATTAATTTTCTTCATTTGAACAAAAGACAAAGGATCACACTTTTTCTTTTATGTACGCGAATTATTAAATCAACCTTTTCTTCATTTAATCTATCATAAAAATGCAATATTAAAAATTTCGAATCTTTCTAATTCTTGATAACCAAGATGTGAGGAAGATTGTTAAAGTCCGTTGATAATAAACCTTTATTAAAAAAAGAAAAATCGAAAAATACTTGTAGAACCGCCGACAATTTCAGAATCGAGTCCTGTATTTTTTACTGTGTTTTTTTATGTGATAAGGCGGCAATCGAGCTTATTGCATCACCCGTAGGATTGCTACCTTTTAATAAAGTGGGCCCGCTAGCTCACTCACCAGAAGAAACAGAAGTATGACACTTCCACTTCACACCGGTCTTCTTTGAGCTCGTCGAGCTTACTCGGAAGAACCTGACCATTAGTGCAACCGAAGCTGTTGCGAGAGCCTACCACAGTTACAGGACTTTGAAGCATCTTTCCTTAATTTTATACTAGATTCCCAAATTTGTTTTACCTAAAATTCTCGTTTTATAGAGCAGTAAAAATCTCTCTCTATATCGCTTTGATGCCAAACTTGTGTACAAAGCAGGTGTCGAGTCTATATTAAGATGACCTATATGCCACAATGTGTGAGTAGTATTGCATGCTAAATAAATCGCAGCATATACACAACGCAACATATAAATCTTGGCATAATTTGATGGTAGATAATTTCTCACTCAAAACAATCGAACTGTATGCTCATTTAAAATTTCTCTTGATTGATTATTTTGAAATCATAAGTTCAAAGTCAATCAGAAGTTCATAGCGAGTATCAAATAATTTATAGTTTTTTTTAATAATTATCTATAATGTCTCAAACAAATATGCTTAAATATTAACTTGTACTTAAAGACGTAACCATTTTCCTTCATCATCATCATCATTTCAGCCTGTTTGAGTCCACTGCTGAACATAGGCCTCCCCCATAGACTGCCACGAAGTACGAGTATTTTAGTAGTAAGTATTTTCCTTAAATGGTATTATTGAGAATGTATCCATATACATTCTCATCCATATACATCCATATGTAAATTTTTTGTTAGTACGTTATTAATATTCATTAATGCTGTACACAGCCTAACAGTTAGTAAATTAAGGGATATTTAATTATTATTAATATAAAAAAATTGCAAAATGCAAATTAAATATTTAAAAACATTAGAACAATATAATATATATTACGGAAGATTGTGTGCCTTAGTAGAATACCTTTTTAGAGGCGGCCACTACAGAAACAATATTGGTCACATTTAGTGGCCCTCTACAATTTGAATTGCCCGATAATGGCCCACAAACGGTTCTACAGGCTTCACCGACTTAGAAACTTGAGGCAAATCAATCTATAGGTTCAGTAGGATTTAATCCAATTAACTGATTGATACATACATTTTCTTTAGAAATTTATATTAACTGATTAAGTAATAAATGTTCCAAAAAATTGAACGCAATTCAATTAACAGCTATGACCATACAACCAGAGGTCTATAGTCCCTTTTAGGCGTATAAAAATCAAGTCCTGAGTCATAACGATAAAAAGATATGGTCAAATTAAGATTTTCGCGAAAAATTGAAGTACCTTTTAAGGTACGGAACCCTAAAATGCTAAAAGTTAAACTTTTTGTCGATAATAACGTACTAAGAGTATCGACCAAAACGTTTAACTATTTGGAACGTTACAATAATCTATTTAAATATTCAAGAAAAAATTTATGACAGTTTGGACTACACATTTCTCAATTCCATAGTAGTTAGAAAAATACTACCTTAGATACTACATACATGCATGCTCTACGACACAATTAGTACAAACGTCGTAGAGCATGATAATTGTGAAGTCATTACTGTGATTTTTCAATATGTTTTAGCTCATTTGAAATATGGATTAGTTATGATTTTTTGAGAATTATATAATTTATATGTAATATAAATGGTACAACTCCTACTTAAGAATGACACAAAATGTCTTTGTCGTTGAAATAGTAAAAAGCACATAAGGTTTAAGACATTAACGAAGAAAATAACGATGATTTATCGATCCAGAAGTTGAATAAATTATTTCAAGCGCAGCACCGATGCTATTTCAGTGCCCCTTTTAAAGTATCCATTTTTTATCAGACTCCGACATTTCAAAACACATGTTCGATTCTTTGTTAAATGATCAAAATTTTACGCCAAAATCACTAAAAATAATAAAAGAGTATTTTTATGGATTTATCGTTTTAAACGTAGGTTTAGTTAAATTTATGACATCTCATAAATGTGACTAAACCTACGTTTGTAAATTGAAGTATTCACAAAGTTTTACTTTATATCAAAACATCAGTTATGCTTTATTGACCACCACAAACACATAAAAAGAAATGTTACAAAACGAAGAACTTTTGAGGTAGATACAATAAGGCTTAATCATTGAGACCAGAATAGAACTATGGATAGAAATTAAGATAATTTAAAGCGTAACTCTTTTTTGCTTGTTCTTTGAATGACAAAACCATTTTAATTTGATCGAATAAATAAGAAATCAAAAATTTATCTTAAGTTAATGAGATGTTATAAAAATAATTAAATTCGACCATAATTCATTAAATTTTAAATAGGGAATGATTATTTTTCTCAAAGTTATTTAATCAAATTGACATTTTAATATTAGTTTGCAACAATATTTACCCTGTGCAACTGATTTTTGATTTTAACGGTTTGACGAGAGGATGACGGACCTGGAAGAAGCGATTAACAGGCTACGTTGTGATGAAATAGGATTATCTTGAGTCTGCATATAGGGGCAGGACACGATAACTCTGGTCCACGAACTCGGAGGAGTTCATTGTCCATGCAAAAATGGCAAAGAAGGATGGCACGCTGAATGTTCAAGCGTGCTTTACGCAAAGGAGAGGGGAGTTCACGGCCGAAGAGGGGCTGCTGAGCCGCCTAGCCCTGGCATGGTCACGGAAGAGTCCGAAACCATTTCTGTGGCTCTGTCGATATATGGCTAGATGGAACATCGTGTGCGTCACGTCCTTATCCCCGCGAGGGCGAGGCATTTCCCCCACGTAGACATAAAAAAAGTCTGGATAGTCGAGATGGTTATCCCGTCATATAACAAAGCTCACCAAATGCTTGTATTTCTTGGCAATATCAAGCTCGTGGGTTCTGACTAGTTCGCGACTTCTGCCCTTGATGTTTCTTAGTTTACGGACTGAAAGGAAAAATATCAGTTAAAGTAAATGTTGGAAACTTCGGGAATGCATAGTAATTTCAAACTAAAAGATTAATTTATAAAACAAAGTCATTTAATTATCACATGTTAATATAAATTCGTGGGGTGATTTTCATGCCGGCGTTAATGTGTAGATAACATTTTCTGTAATTGCTTAAGTTTGGCTTAATGGACTATCTCTGAACGTTGGCCGGCACTCCTCAGTCCGTCGTTAAAATTAATAAATTTAAATGCATTTCCTTTATAAATATTGAAAGAGATTTAATAATAAAACAAGATGTTTGCATTAGTGAGTAACCCATTACATACAAATGCTATATCGGCCACATGTAGGTCAGATAAGGACAGGAGAAAGGAAGGCATGAGAAAAGTCTTGCTGGAAGTGTAATGAAAATAACAATATATCGTGTATGTAAAGAACGATTATATACTATATAATCGTTCTTTACATCCCCCATTGTATATATATATAATATATATATATATATATATATATATATAAATATATATGTATTTATTCATATATATATATATATATATATATATATATATATATATATATATATATATATATATATATATATATATATATATATATAATATAAATATATATACCATTGTCCAAATATTGAGTACAATAAAGAATATACAACGAAACAAACAAACTATAGAGGGACTAGGTGGCCACTATCCTGCTATCTTCGATATCCCATGTATTTAAACTAAACGCTTATCATTATCGACAGATCTTTAGCTATCACGGACTAGAACAATAATAGGACTCATCGCGCCACCGCGCCACGCATATCGAAAGTGAAGATTACTGTAAGCGGCACCGCTTGTTTTATTTATTTATAGGTTGTTACAATAAGACATAAAGTAGAAAAATAATATAAAATAATACGTAATTTTTTAAGATAAATCGCACTGAAAAATTTAAATAAAATTATTAAAAAAAAGTTCTATAAAAAGTAGTTTAAATTCAGCTTTCGTTGCTAGGAGAAACTTATAATAGACAGTTTCTTTTGAAGCCATCTTAAGCAACACTGACATTTGTCGTTGACAGTTTGTTAAACATAAAATATTGTTGTTATATAAGAAAATAAGTTCTTAGGTTAAGCAGCATTCTGAATTGTCATATTAAGGTTTGAACTACATCTAGTGGCCGCGCTCCGTACTCTTGTTGGCGATAAAAAGAATTCACGTGATAATAGCTCATTCGAGTGATTGACCTGAAGGGGTGAAAACCCTTGAATAATTATTTATATATTAATCATGTAATTTACACTACACATTACTCATAACCGTGGCATTCGCTAAACAACGTGTCATTGAGAATCGGTGAGTGATTTGCAACATCTAATTTTAATCTATTTTATAGCTCGGTGCTTCGTCTCGGCTGCCATAACCTTTGTGCTTTTAGAAAGAAAGCTGATGGGTCCCTAGCTCCACCAGGTTAGAGTGAAAGGTATTAGCGTCAAGAAGAATGTTTGTGATGAACATATATTATGTTATTGCTTTCTTCCTTTGATTGTATCGTTATTATTGTGTAGTATCGTTTGTTTGCACTAAAAGATATAAGTTAATTATTTTACTCATTATATATTATTTTCCATTTTGTATTACTATCATACAAATGTGAGGATTTTTTTAAGAAAGGACTTTGTAAGAAAACGATATTTTACTTGAGCAAGATATTTTAGTATGTACAGCGATTGGTAACCATACAAGTGCTCAAGTATTCAAAGACCAAACTACCTATTGTGTAGAATCTAGATGTTTGAAAGGGATGTAACGAAGCTCGAAATACCGTTATTGGCTTTCGTATAAAACGTTCGTTCCAAAGTCTTTTGAGGTCGGAATCCCAACCGACGTATGCTTTGATTCAATGTCTAATAAACGTTTCTACATTTTCCGAACAAATGAAATCCTTGTACAATTTAAGTCACTAGAAGATATTAAAGAAGTAATGAAATCTTTATAATTATAATAAATGTCGACCTTTATGGGTCTATGTTAGGAATGATACCATCCATTACTTAATTCATTCGAAATAGAAAAAGAGTCTTTTTAAAAAAAGAAATTGCTCTGCAACATAAGTGGAATGTGGCTAACTTGCGTTGAATTACATTGAGCTGACCAGCACAGACATACCTCTCGGAGAGATTGCTTTTAAAAGAAGGTGGAAAACTAGCTAACCTGACGTTTACCGTTTGTCGGAGTAATCAGCTGTTTAGCTTATTGGTTAAAGAGTCTGTACAAGATTCCGTAAGCAGGGGTTTTCGTGGGTTCGATTCCCGCGGCAGTGAAAAACTTTTAAGTCTATTTTTCTACAAAATTTAATGATAAATGTCTACTTAATCATCACACTGGTTCATTGGGCCCGCAATAACTAAAGATAATAAACAATTGTAAATATGAGACCGTGGCGCTTTGCAAGTGACTGACACCGTTGCCTTTGTGTGTACCGGAGAAATAAAAAATTACGGTTATTCTTTTATTGACCTGTTTACTAATTTTTTTTTATGTTAGAAGCGAGCTTACAGTTCGCTGGTGTTGAGTGATAGCCACCGCCCATGGACATGTGCAACACCCGTAGCGTTGCAGATACATTGCTAACTTTTAAAAAAGTGGGCTTTGGTTACCTAATTTACCAGACGAAACGCAGAAATATAGCACTTCCACTTCACGCCGGTCTTCTGTGAGGTCATGGTACTTCCTACTGACGAGCCTGCTCATTCGTGCAACAACGAATACTTATATGACAAGAAATAACTTAAAGTTCTGTAGTACAATCCCTTCGGTCCTAATTTTTAAGATTTATGTGATTTTGATATTTTTATGATGTTTTACGTTGTTCTCCACATGCTGTTCAATGGTTGACGATGAATTGTTATGTATATGTAATATTTATTTATTTCGATATTATATATCGCGGCCTGATGCTTTAACCACTAAGCTAAACGGCTGATTGCCACGCCGATGATTAGCACTAAAAACAGTTATACGTCTCTAAAAAGCAATGGCGACATCTCTCGTTCGAATTATCGTTGTAAAACGATATTCGAAATTGTATGTATACTGGACAGGATATAACAATGGATGCGCCAAGCATTGCTTCAAATGCTAAAAACAAATGTAGATAAAAGACGCTAAGATTTTCGTCGGTGTGGCAATCAGACGTTAAGCTTAGTGGTTAAAGCGTCAGGTCGCGAATGCCGAAGACGTGGGTTTGATTGCCACAGCGGTGACAATCTTTTCGTACTTTTTCTACATATAAAAAAATTTTTTTTAGAATTTGAATAATGCCCTCTCAGAATCTTAATGACATTCAAACCATAAAACAAATTAAATACAAAACTATGCCGGTTTAAGGTTGACACGTCGTTAACAGAAATGGAGCTCACGCGTGAACATTTCCGTGCCATCATTTATCAGTTTTCGTCGCGGCTTATCTCAAGATAAATGTCTCAGCGATCTGGTTTCGATATATGATGTTGAATCACCGAGTCAAACGACAATATACCGCTGATATGCCGAGTTCCAACGCAGCCGTGTGTCGCTCAGCACTGTTTCATCTGCAAGTCGACTAAGAACAGCGGTTACGTTTGAAAACATCGCAGCTGTGCGAACTATTATATTAGATGACCGTCATGTGACATACGAGCAGATTCGGGCTGTTATCAATATCGGAATGACTGCAATTCAGTTGATATTATATAATGAGCTGTGTGTAAGAAAGCTGGGTTCCCCACAATTTCTCCGAAGAACAAAAGGCGGCTTGTATAGATTGGTGCCAGAATAATCTGTAACATTTCAACGGAGGGAAGTCAAATGCCGTTTATAATATCGTCTTAGGTGACAAATCATAGATTTATTCATACGAACCTGAAGGAAAACATCAGTCAGTAGTCGGGGTCTTCGAAGACGAGGTCAAACCAACGAAAGTGGTTCGCTCCCGCAGCGTATCAAAGAAAATGATCGCTACGTATGTCTCGAAAAAGGGGCATGTTGCTACAATTCTTTACAGGAATGCAGAACGTTTACCGCTGTGTGTTATATCACGGTTTTTTGCCAGAAATGATAACCGATATCCGAAAAAATAACCCGAAACTTCGCATCATCTTACATCACGATAATGCGAGCTCCCATACGGCTCGGAAGACAAATGATTTTTTGAAGCAGGAAAACGTTGAGTTGATGAGCCATCCTCCGTACAGTCCTGACCTGAGCCCAAATGCTTTCTTTAAATTCCCTAGAATAAAAGATTTATTACGCGGTCAACGGTTTGAAGACCCTGAAGCAGCTGTGGAAGCGTACAAATTAGCCATCTTGTCAACATCAACTTCAGACTGGAATTACTGTTTTAATGATTGGTTTGCACGAATCCAATAGTGCATTAATTTGAACGGAGAATACTTCGAAAAACAATAAAATACAATTTAGCTATATTGTGCATGTGGGTTTTCTTATTCCCGATCATTTCAATGTGCTTCTCCGTATAACATAATAATACAACAAAGAGTACTGGCACAGGGGATAATGAAGGGTTAGTGATTTTTATTTTGCGTACAAACATAGTTGTTTAATACAATGTATGGCTACTGTGATTATTAAGAGCCTTAGGCGATTATTTAGAGGTCGAGCCACCGATGGGTTCATCGATTCTATGACGTTATTAATACCAACCATCCTGCGGTAATTGCTCCCGATGAAATTTCAATAGATCCCACAGTTGTTGGTTGGTGCATACACTGTACAGGTCTTTTAAAACCTTCCTCTCGAGCATATCCCTAGCATCCTCCATCGGGTTGAAGTTCGGCGATTGAGTAGGCCACGGAATAAGATGAATGTCGACGAAGGATTGGCGTAGTGACTAGTGAACCTGCTCCTTATGCCAGAGGATGTGGGTTCGATCTCCACTAATGGAAAAATATAGTATGATCAACATAGTGTTTATCCAGTGTCTTAGTGTTTATTTATATACTAGCGGCCCGCCCCGGCTTCGCACGGGTAACAATACGGTTAACAAAAAAATTTAAAATTAAAAATTATCATACACACATAAAACCTTCCGAATATTTCGTCTTTGGTGAATTATTTAATGAATTTCTTCATGTTTTAATGAAATACCCTTGAAATTACGTCATGAAGATCGAAAGACCGCTGACCAGATAATGGTTCCGCTTTAATTACTAATAAGTTATTTATTTAATTACTTATTTATATTTTTTTGTTTTTTTGTATTTGTTGTTATAGCGGCAACAGAAATACATCGTTAGTGAAAATTTCAACTGTCTAACTATCACGATTCATGAGATACAACCTGGTGACATATGGACAGTCATACGGAAATACAGACAGACAGCGGAGTCGTAGTAATAGGGTGCCGTTTTACCCTTTGGGTACCGGACCCTAATAAGTCCCAGTAATAATGCAATGGAATAAAACAGGTAGCTCTAACCATCAACCTAAACTGCATAAAATTGCATGCATGTCACTGTTTTGTTGCACACAGTACCTTGCTAAGGAATAGTCAAAATATATTAACCGTCTTCTCCTATTACGATTATTAAGGGATATTTTAGTGGATCATACAATCGGTGTAACTATGAGATCCTTTGAACCTGGCCGTGTCTACCGTGCAACACTATAACTCTAGGGCCTTTTTAGGGTTCCGTAACCAAAGGGTAAAACGGGACCCTATTACTAAGACTTCGCTGGCTGTTTGTCCCTTAGTCAACAGGCTGTATCTCATGTACCATGATAGTTACACAGTTGAAATTTGATTTGGGTATTTGTTTACCAAGGAGGGTTGACGTCAGGCAAGCGGCTGGTTGTAAAAATATAGCCAAAACCGCTTAAAACATGATTCATGTTGTGCCGACCCCACCTAGGAGGCAGGAGGATGATGATTGTTGTATATTGATGATACTTGTATACTTGTCCCTCTATTTTAAAAGTTCGCGTCAAACGAAGTCATTTGAAAAGGGCTATTGCAATTTCGGATGTTGGTTAAAAATGTCCAGATGGTGAATGATTATTTGTCAAAAGATTTTTATTGGCTGTGCTCCTCAATATTGGGGAGACTAACTTTTCCAGAAGCACAGCACATACCGTTCTGTTCATCGACCCATTTTTTGGCAGAACACTTACAGCAGATCTTATTCATTGCTCCGATTTGGACGGAAGACTGTTGAGCTTAATGCATTAATGCTGATCTGTTACTGTGACCTAAAAGTCGATTACGAACTCTAGTCGTTGACGTTTGTTGTCTTTCTCTCTCATCTCGTAGGCGTTGGGAACGCTCAGAGCTCGATTCCCGAGTGTGAATTTGTATATTTATATTATTTTGCTCTTTAAGCCGCTCTACTTGACTCTCTCCGACTTGTAAGACGATTTACACTTTCCAGTAAGTCGTATTCCTCATTACAACGTATTTTTGATGCCCTCGCCTGGGAACTATTTCTAGAAAGATGAGATCTTGACCTTTTGGGCAATTTAAAATGATAAAATAAATTAAACTGTTGAACAGGAATTACCACTATAAATGTAATTGACAAATTATAAGAACTACTAAGTCAGTCACTAAGCTGTTTGGATAGTTAAATTACAAAATACTAACATTTTTAAACTTGTGATATCTATCGAATGGAATGTCCGAATTTAATAATTCGAAAAGTAATATAAAGCTATTGAAACAGTCTTTAATATGAAGTAATTTATTTTTATAAGGATTAATACCAAGATACAAATAAAGAGCCTTTTCTAACGACGGCATTTCAATCAATATTTTAAAATAAAAGAACACTTATTGTGGCATTACTATAATAGTTAGACATATGCTCTCGCGACACTTTTTGGAAATAATGATGTGTTCCGCAAATTCGTAGTACATTATTTTATACTATCATCAATAGTTTTCGCAGCGCACGCGATATAAAAAATATTTGAGGTAATTTTTGTACACTTTGTGTTACATTATTGAAGTTTTAGTAAGGATCCCTATTTTTTTGAAAATATAATATAGCCTATATCAAGCGGGGATAATGTAGCTTCCCAACAGTGAAAGAATTTTTCAAATCGGTTCAGTAGTTTCGGAGCCTATTCAATACATACAAACAATCAAATCTTTCCACTTTATAATATAGAGAAGAGATAACATGTATTTATTTACAAAAGAAAAGTATAGCAAGCTTGCACCTGATCGACGATATCTGCAACGCCTGAAGGATTGCAGATGCCTTGAAAAAGTAGGCCATTCACCAGACCAAAGTATAATACTTCCACTTAATACTAGTCTCCTGTGAGTAAGTTCATGGTACAGCCCCGAATGAAACTGTAGCAACAATAATCATAACAAATGATAAATTAATTTTCTTTAAATAGTCCTCAAATTTAACCGAATCTTCAATTTATACCGATTACAAATAATTTTATTCAATTTAAATTAAAATTTTATTCAATACGTAAAAAAAAATTAATTCCAAATCCGTAAAATAGTTTCATTTAATATCCATAGTTGTCATCAACCCTTGGACTTTAATTACGAGTGTAAATTTATTATATAGTAAGTATCAAAAAAATCACTGGATAGTATAAAACAAATTCCTTATGAATGCTTAGATCTTTAAAACTACGCAACGGATCTTGATGCGGTTTTTTTATTAGATTGAGTGATTCAAGAGGAAGGTTTATATGTATAATACATTGCACCCGTGCGAAGCCGGGGCGGGTCGCTAGTTATAAAATATATTCATCCCTCGGTTATATTGCTTACTGATGAAACAGAATTTGTAAGATTAATAACGTCATTAACATTAAAATACACGTCATTAACAATAAACACGTTAGGAGGGATAATATCAACGCAAAAGTTAACTGTATGAACTTTAGTAATATCTCTTAGCGTATCTAACGTGTAACGCATATTTGTAATTTATGTCTGACAACTGTCACAATTTATACTCCACCTAAGAATTCTTTGGTCCAATCTTTAGAAATGTGGCTGCTAGATACCGTATCAATCATGGAGCCATATCAGTTCTACATTCAATGCCTAAAATACTAAAAATGACTATATAATAGGCTTATCAAAATCGTAGTATCGATTAACCTTATAGTGGACTACGGTAGTCCATTATTTAGCGCCATTAAAGTGGTACCATCTGTATGCTTAAAAAATTAATATATTAATAATTGTTTTTGTCGCACAACATATTATTCTTATGTAGTATATTATTTAATTTAACATATGCTTATCTATAGTATAATATGCATTTTGTTAGTATCAGTGTTGTCTTCTTTTATGTCTATGCACCTACCTATCTCTGTACAACCCTAAGGTTAACTGGGAGATAATGCCTACGGCATTAAATCCGCCTTTGTACTTTATGCGCTTTAAGATTAAATAAATAAATATTATTCGAAAACATTCACCCCTCTATCAAAAGAAATCATCGTGTAATAACATACCTAGGGTTTAACTTTGACCTGTTTTACGGTTCTTTAGCCACTGATAAAAAGCTGATTAAGCAAATAAGTACCTTTAATATTTTTGAGGCTGTTTTTATGTGTATACTCGTGTATACCGTAAATTTAAACGATGACAATTCTACATACATGCTGTGTTCACTATTTTAGAAAGTGCACATACATAATTTACACCTATAAATTTATTTTGTTCATAAAAATTGTATTGAGATGTATCAGTTTGTGTTTTAATAGTTATATTGAAAAAAACAGTAAACATTTTTTCAAAAAATATTTACAAACTGCCACACAGTATACTACAGTTTAAGTAAATGGTAATAGTATGTACCGGGCACCGTCAAAGATAAATTTTGTGACATTGACTTTTACTACGAGAATATCGTGAAATCGAAAACTAATTAGGAGTTAAAGTGTCACATACAAACAATACAAAACTCTACCTTAACTGTGCTCGGGCCTAGTAACTAGTAACAGTCCTCGCTATTGCACGAATGGGCAGATCCGGGGAAGTACTATTATACATCTAAACCTTCCTCTTGAATAACTCTGCCCAGTGAGTTATTCAAGAGGAAGGTTTAGATGTATAATTCATGTATAATAAAGTAGAGAAACACCGATAATTGGATGGTTTCTAATGTGATGTCGAAAACAAACTTTCAGCATTGATCCGTGCGAGGCGGGTCGCTAATTTTGATATAAGCAGATTAATTCCTTCTGCCGGTCACCTCATTCACGAGACGATATTGATATGGACCTCGTTCGTTCTGATATAGAAGACTGCCTGCGCCGGTGAAGGTTTCTTTTGGTATACAGGGAGGCTTATCTAAGTGTATCCATTTTTTTTATTAAATTATAGACATAAATAATGTTATATAAAAATTATAAATATTTAAAATCACTCTTAATTAATTAATTAAATTCATTTGAACTTATCTCAAAAAGTGCGTGATTTATGGGCAACTCATTTATTTTACGCGCGATCATTCATAACTAATACGCACACAAGTTCGTTTCAAAAGTATACGACGCATTTATGAATGACTACCGCATTGCCAACAAGTTCTGTTTTTTAGGGAATAAAATTGCAGTTTGAACCTCCTGTGTAAATTTGGACATCTTTAGAAAAGCCACCCTGTATATGTGACCGTGGAAACAAACATGCGTCAATTATTTCAAAATAAACGCGTGACAGAACTTATGAGCCGACTAGGCATTATAATTATATTTAATCTGAATTAAAAATAAATTAAGGTATAGTCTTTATTTTGGAATCAATAATTATTTAAACGTAATTATTAATCAAGTATTCGTAATACTATGAATGTTAATAAATGTTTGTGTAAAATGTTCCACTATCATCGCCCTACTTTAACTGTGGTAGGGCCACGCAGCAGCCTCGGCTGTTGCACGAATGGGCAGGCTCGTCCGGGTAAGTACCACGACCTCACAGAAGATCGGCGTAAAGTGGAAGTATAATAAATACTTTCGCGTTTCGTCTGGTGAGTGAGGTAGCCGGAGCCCAATCTTCAAAAGGTTGTCAACCCATCTGTAACCCTCGGTGCAGCGGGGCGGTGGTATTCACTTAACATCAGGTGAACCGCTTGCACGCTTGGCAACTTTTCACTTAAAAAAAAACATAATATGTCGTGGGTGATACCCAATTCTGCGTAGTGGTAGATTCGATGCTTAACTGATTTTATGAATTATTGTGACAAATAATATACCTGCGTTAATGTAATAATTTAATGATCTTACTTCCAGTTAAAACTTTCTTACTTAATGTGATTTCTGTTACGTGAAAAAACTATAAAAAATGAACCCTGTAAAAATAATGAACAAGTGCGAGTCGAACTCGTACGCTGAGGGTTCCGTACCTACCCATTATACCGACATAATAAAATTGGTAAATAGTCTCCACCGATTTTCTCAGTGGATTTTCTCGGGTGGACCTAGCAAGGTATATAAAAAACAAAGTTCTGAGTCATCACGATAAAATGATATGGGCAAATTAAAATTTTCGCGAAAGCTTGTAAGTACCAAAATTTACCTTAGTTCTCAACTTTTTTTTATTTTTCAGAATTTTTTCTTTTCATTAAAAAGTTTGATATGGATTTTTATACACCTAATAGGGACTACAGACTGTATTTGGTATAAATTTCAACTTGCTGTGTCCGCCCGTGAGAAAATCGGTGGTAACACACAGTCAGACAGACGGACAAGAGAATGATCTTATATTGGTTATTTTTTTTTACCTTTTATGGTACCGAACTCTAAAAACATGATACACAAAATGTGTTTATTTTAATTAAGAAACACTTATTTAATTTAATTGTTTTAACACGAATGAAGCCAATACATGTCTACTTACATTATGTGCAGTGAGTTTAGTTCCAACGAGAATAGCAGAATCTGCTTCCACCCTCTGCGCTTCACAAAATTATTGGATGCTCCAAATATAACTGGAACGGAAATGAAAAGCTTTATGCTTCGGCTCTAAACAGAAATAAATATGCACACTTTAACCCGAAACATAAAATAGGCCTCCGCCCAAATTTTAAATACATTTCGACGACCTCAGAGGAAAATTACATATTTCTCGGTGAAAATTATGTTACGAAATTCTTCGAAATTGTATTTGACCATATTATGAGTTTATATAAAAAGGCGATAACCGCAGTGAAAAGATATGTATCATTAAGGTATTTCGGAATATATTATGCTACATTACTTAATTGATTAGTTCATTTTATAGTAATTCTTTTTATTTACGAGAACAGAAAAAATTATGGATTGATTTTATCAATTTTCGATTAGATTCATTTAAATGTGATAAAATAAAAGCAAAGTATGTTATTTAGTTCATTTTATTTCTCTGCTACACCCTATATCCGTATATGTTTCTAAAAAGTATTTCAGGGTCGAATATAAATGAAATGTAGTATTTAAGACTATAAATTAAACATTGCGAATAATTATCATGAGTCATCGGCCAAGTTTACTTTTAAACACATATTCTCTTGTATCTTTTAGTGTAGATGTAGTCTATACTCACAAGGATAACTACTATATAAAGGTTGTATGGGATTACATAATAGGGTATTGGGGATTTTTTATACGTTTCCAAACCAGCTCATGTGGAGTCAGTTTAGGTTACTTTGTATGAACTGTTTTCATAAATTCAACTTCAATTAGAAGATACGTACCTTATGTTATATGTGTGTTCCACAACTGCTGTCGTATTGGTAGGTAAAACTGTTTTTTTTTTTACTACACAGATAATCACTGTATATCATCGCACTCCAGCATCACCTGCATCTCGTTTCTCGCATATTAGGCTTAACTACTATTTTTGGACGATGCGCTTATCTGTCTCTTTTCCAATCTAATGCAATGTATCCAACACCAGCATATTATATTAAAATTATATTCAAATTCTTCAACTTTTTCTGCCACATAGTAGAGAACGAAATCTATTCATATCCCTAGATTTATTTTCATTTTGTATTATGCTTATGTATTTTATTATGCATTGTGTAATAATAATTAAGCATAATTATAACACCTTATCGTATTTTATTTTACACAACAATATGAACAAATATATTTAGACGGGTGATTTTATAGACGACGGACCTATTAATAGAGCATATGCAGATTATAGCAGGTACGTACTTGTGACCTTCTTTTTTTTTTTCAAAGATTTTAATTTTTTCAAAAATTCACGAGCACTAAAACTGTTTAGTAATTATGCGCTGAACGCATAATTAACGGATATTTTTCTGGTTATTTCTTATCAAAATAAAATATTAATATTTTTTTTGAATTATGGATTGCTCAATCATTATGTCAAAGTATATACCTACTTCGTCTAAAAAATCAACATGTATATACAGGGAGATTTTTTGAGAAGTGCCCAAATTTACACAGAAGGGTCAGACTCGGTAGTATAATCGTTTATTGAAATAAAAAACAAAGTTTTTTTATCCAAAAAAATGCCATTCTATTCCCTAAAAAACAGAACTTGTTGACATTGCAGTAGTCATTCATAAACACCTAAATTTTACTGAGCATGAACTTGTGTGTGTGTTAGTTATAAATAATCGCGCGTAAAATAAATGAGTTGCATATAAATCACGCACTTTTTTAGATAAGGTCAAATGAATGTAATTAATTACTTACAAGTGATTTTAAATATTTATCATATTTTATATAACATTATTTATAAATTTAAATTGTTTATAGTGCTAATCTTTGCACTTAAGATTGAACAATGTAGAAGAATGCGTTAAGATTTTCGTCGGTGTGGCAATCAGCCGTTTAGCTCAGTGGCTAGAGCGTCAGGCCGCGAATGCCGAAGACGTGGGTTCGATTCACACAACGGCGACAATCTTTTCGCACATTTTCTACATATTTTAAACATTATTTATGTCTAAAATTTAATAAAAAAATGGTTACACTTAGAAAAGTCACCTTGTATATAAATGCACTTGTCACCTACAAATCTGCAAAAAACAAAGGATTTTTTTAATCTTTTCTACTTTATATATTATAAGTAACTTTCGAATCCTTACCTTTGAGTTGCCCCGTAAAATTTGCAATTTGGATTCAATGATGCAAAGAATTCTTGGTCAACTGTTGCAACGATTCAAAGTTTGACTCACTTTGAATCGTTGCAAAAGTTGGCCAAGTATGAATTTCTCACGTTCCCGAGGCAATACTTGCGCAGGGCATTAAGGATCTGACCAATCAAAACATTTCTGGCAATCAAAACTTCAAGATCATTCGGATCTGACGTGAGGAGACAGAGTGACTGCTAGTTCATGACGGCCCCAACCTCAATTCTTTTGAGGAACGGCTCTTTCTGTGCTTTACAAGTGTCGAGAATTTTTCTGTGCCTTTTACTATTATGTGTACTGTACTTTCAGAAACAACTAAAACAGGTAATCGTAAAGGGTAAAGGCAACGAAAAATGTTACCTTTATATGTTGACAATTTCACACATAATAAAGTTTCTTTGCATTTTATATGAAAATTCAAAACATTTTTTAACAAAGTTTATTTACATTTAACTAAAGTATGTAGGTGCCACTTTATTCGATAACTTTCTGCCAAGATGGCATTTTGTTCGATAACTTTTCCAAGATGGCAGAAAGTTATCGAACAAAATGGAATAAATAGGTAGGGACATGATCCCATTGCTATACAAATTCTGGGGCTTCTGATAAAAAAACCGCGACAAGTGGTTTTGGCAGTCCTCTCGGAATGTTAACCTGACACAGCCTAAAGAATTCTGAAGAGACCGAAACAAGTAGAAATCTGAAGGTGGAAGGTCAGGACTATACGGCGGATGCATTAACACCTCCCAGCCAATCTCTTTTAATTTTTGCTGAGTGGCTAAAGATGTGTCAGGTCTTGCGTTATCATGATGAAAAAACACACCCCTCCTGTTGATTAATTTCGCTTTCTCTCAACTTCTTGCTTTAATCTCATAAGATGTTCGCAGTAGAGTTCAGAATCAACGGTCATGCCTTCTTTCAGTGAGCTCACGAGGCACCCAAATATCGAGCTTTATTGTGTACCCAGCTTTTTTCAAATGCGCCAAAACTAACATACTATCAATTAATTAACAAACTATCAGGAACTACTGATATGCCGATCTTGCTCCACTTTTTCAAAAATGGTATTAATTTTATCCATAACTGGGCGCCCAGAGCGAGGTGAATCTTTGACATAAAAATTTCCAGACTGAAAACGCTTAAACTAAATTTGTGCTACTCTCACAGACACTGCACTAGGTCCAATAAATATAACCAATAAATATAACAAACTTGCGTTGCATTTTTACTTTCTTTGTAGTGCATTTTTACTTTGTTTGTTAATTTTAAAATGTAACGAATTTCTTCATTAGAATCACTCATCACAGCAAGAAAAACTAATGAAAATCACACATTTTCCTAATTTGAATTTACAATTATCTTTTTTAAAATTTAAACATTTTAGTGATACCAAAACCATCCAGATACAAATGGTATAGCCAAAGAGATTATACTATAAGTACATACATATTATTTGCGAAAAGAGTTTTTCCCCAACCTAATACAAAGTCAAAAAAGGATTTATATTTTCATAAAACGTAAATAATGTAAAAAAAGTACGTAAAAAAGGACTCAATTGATAAATAAAAATAAAAATGACGGGAATTTAAAATATATTTACAAGTTTCAAACGTTACTAACCTATAAGTAAAGGAAAAAAACATACGTTTAAACATCTTTTCGTACTTTTTCTACATATTTTAATGTTCAATCTTTTGTGCCAAGATTACCACTATAAACAATTTATTTTTCTAAAAAGCAATGGCGACATCTCTCGTTCGAATTATCGTTGAAAACGATATTCGAAATTGTTTGTCAGCATACAATACAAACATATAAAGGATATATAACAATGGATGCGCCAAGCATTGCTTCAAATGCTAAAAACCGTTGTAGATAAAAGACGTTAAAATTTTCATCGGTGTGGCAATCAGCCGTTTAGCTTAGTGGTTAAAGCGTCAGGCCGCGAATGCCGAAGACGTGGGTTCAATTCTCACAGCGGCGACAATCTTTTCGTACTTTTTCTACATATTTTAATAAAAAGACATATTTAATAAACTACTGTATTATAAAAATCCTGTATCCTAGCTTTTATTAAGAGTTTTTATTACATATTTTGTGGTTACATCTAACAAATTAACGGTAAAATCTGCTGTACGATTGTAGCAGAGTCTAGATTGAATACCTATTTTCCGGCTGGAAATTTACAATAGAACCCATGTTCATTTTATAAATAACTTCACGAGTACACTTCATGATTATTACCAAAATATGGAACAAAAATCTTAACGCACATCGAAAAAACATAACTTGACACCCACATAGAGATTGCTACGGATTTGGCAGGTATTTTAGTTTTCAAATAATTTATTTCTATTTTTTTGTGTTCATTCATAGAATGGCTGAATGATCTTGGTTTATTTTTATCAGTCGTCAAGTTTTAACTATTAGACAAGGTTAAACTAAAACTTTAATCAAAATTTTAGCGAACGTATGTAGTATTTCATTTAATAGTTTTCCATGTTATAATGTTTTGTTTTTCCGTTGGACCTTTAAGTTTTACTGTGTTTTTGAAAAAAATCATGATCTGATACTTCTTTTGGAAAGTTTGTTGACGTGTATTTTCAATTTTTGGTAAACTTTATTTTATTCATCACTTATTTTAATTTTTAATTAATTTTAAAATTTATTACAAAATAAAAATAATGTATAAATAACGGAATATAATCCACTAAAGTCGATGGTAAGAAGTATTATAATGAAGTAATATGGCATATATGTCTTGTTATTAATATATCTGAACTCCTCTACATATAAAATACCATTAAAATAATACACTAAACAGTGACTTCGACTTAGTTAACTGTATATCGTAAATCTTTCGGTGCACATAAATAGTTTACAACTCAAAACACTGTTATCTGTTAAGTACTTTAAGAAACTACTTAAGTTTGCTTGTATAATAATGTAGTTTACACCTGCTACAAAATCAGAGTTGGTTTGGGTTATGCAAAGCCCTTATTATGAGTACCATATAAATCTTGGGGAATATATTCAAAAACTGAATGTTTACTACAGTCAAAACAAGAACTCAAAACTTTTAAGTTATAAACATTATAAACCAATATTATAATTATTGTTTACTCTGCACAAAAGTTATAAATTTTGCTTTGTTCTTTTGTCATACAATTTTCCTTACCTTTAACATAAAATAATGAGAATATATTTTGTAATTCATGCCTCATATTGCATAAAATATTTATTCAAGCAAGTTTTTTAAGTGAAAGAAAAGTTAAAATTGTGAATGTTTATGATATTTACTTTAATTTTTACTTTTTTGCTATAATAATGTGAAACGTTACCAAAATCTGTTTCAATGTCTGCTGAGCATTTTGTAACAATCAAATGTCCCTTTATATAATTTTTATCCAATTTCATTAGCGCTTTCAATGACAAAATATACGAAAAAAACTTTTCCTTTAATATAAATGTTTTATCATTGCGGCAATATTTTAAGTAATCTGTAATAAATCTATTGAATTAATCTAAAATTTCAAAAATCTTAACTGCACGCCTCGTTCTGACTGATTATCAGTTTATTTTTAAGAAAAAAAAAACAAGTCGTATCATGAACATTTATTTGTATCATTTAGACAATTTAACAATATACATAAATAATCGTAACTACTTGATATTATTATGAAGATATTAAATAAAAGCCGGTCCGGTAAGTCCATTTTTTTTAGAGCTATCGTGATCATCTGTTTAAAAAATCCTGATGTCCACGTAAATATTCTTTTAGTTTTTTTAATAGCAAAATAAAATTGTTTTGTTTTTATGTAATATAAGATAGATAATTCAAAGGTTTTCTTGAAATGCATCCACTCATATTATCGTATAAGTTATTTATATTTATAATATAACCAATTGGTTGCTATTGAGGAAAGAGGTTTAAGAGCAAAAAAATGCTTGAGTTTGACATGTCGAGAGTTGAGCATATCCTATGTTTCACAACATAAAAGGCAAACGATATTACTTAGATGCACCTACATTATTGCGCAAGTTTTTTTGTTTTTGAATCTGATTATTTATTGAGGCCTTTTTAATTTACATATGCAAATATGTGTGACTGACTTTGCCTAAAAGTATAGAAAATATTTATCATTGAACGTATATGGATTGTAATACGTCCAAATAATAAAGCTGAATTTATTTCATGGAAGGGCCATAACATTATTCTTCCTTTTAAATTAAAATAGTAACAAACAACAGACTGCTAATAGACTATACCACTTAAAACGTCATCTCTACAATAACGCCCAGTTTCTGAAACACTGATTATCGTAGAAATTAACTAATCAGCTGTCAAAAGTCATTTGAATTTCCAAAAGGATGGTTAAACTCTTTGAATTGATCATTCTGATCATTAAGAAAATCATTCTGATAAGGTAAGTCTTTCAGAGGAATTGTACTAGGTTTTCCAAAGTTTCACTCATTACAAAAAATGATAATAATTCTACAAATTATCTTTATCAAGTTATTACTTGTTAGTTACCTACTTGTCATTTTAGAATCAATAGTAGTGTCACTAAATATGTCTATTTAACTAATTAATAAGTTTAAAGTTTAATGTCATCACGAAGGACAAAGTCTGTTTCACATAAAACAAACTGCAAAATCCAATGCACCGGGAAGCGATTCACTTATAAATTATTCATTAGCGTGACACTTCAAATATGGCACACCCGCTGCACGTTATTTTGAGAACAACGGCCTGCTCGAAGGCATCGATTAAGATCGATTTGCTAAACCCAAGTACGTTAATCATTTTTTTTTATTTCCTCTCTTGGCATACAATCTAAACGTGAAACATATACGACTTTTAAATTTTCGCAATGCTAATTAATCACACTTAAGATGAAATATTTAAATTTGTAGAAAAAATGCCTGGGAAGTTTTTCACTCCTGCGGCTATCGGACACGTATTCGGAGTTACGCAAACGAAACAGGTCATCGTTGTCATTTTATGTACCTTATGCACATTTTACTCGTGCATTTATGTATGATGTGTGCCTAATCTAAAGCAGTACGCGGTTCGCATCCATCGAATCAATACTAAACCAATTATTATTAACATCGCGTATTCCATAGCCATTTTAAGGAGTAATAAGTGAGTTGTGCTTTGACAATATTTTATACCATTTTAAAATAATATTTGTTTAGACTTTAATAAACCATTCAAAACCAGACTATATATAAACTCTCTAGAGTATTATCATACCAGAAAAAGGAGACTCTAATCGCCAAGAGACAACTTATTCACAACGTTCTGGATTCGCACCCAGACGCTTTAACAATTTGGAGCTGTAAGATTTCACACCTTTTCTTGCCATTTTAATTACAGATATTAGTTTAAATGCGTTTTGATGAACTGTCGGCATACATAAATAAAAATAAACGATCGACACAAAATGTATTTCAGAATGTCTGAAATACATTTTATTAGTAATTTAACAATAAAATTATTTTGAAAAAAAATGTAAAAATAGTACCACAAAAATAGTTGGGCTCAAATAAAAGTACATGAGAAGAAAATTTGCCATTTCACATATCTTCGAATTTTTTCGTTATTATTTAGATAAAATGTAGGTTTCGTCACGATGTTTTCGTTCACGGCTAAGAACGTGATAAATCGCGCTTAAAATTGTAACAATATAACTGGTGCCGGTATCGGAAATTTAACTCACGTTGTTCGAGCATATTGAATTAAAAGCGAGCGCTAAGCCGTTAGCCATTTAGTGGCTCTCTACAATTTGAATGGAATCTGATTATAGCCAACAAAATGTTGTATCGTTAAAATTTATAAAGACTTTCTAACAATTAATATACAATTACTGATATACACCAACAGACTTAGTCGACAGACTTAAATTTAACATTAACACAGATTTTAATTTCAAATTAGATGAATGTTACCTACATTTACTTATTGACCTTTAAATCATCGGTTGTTATAACATTAATGAAAAAAATAATTATTCTAAATCAAAGTAAACAGAGGAACATAGTACTTAAATTTAAAATACATTTCTTAAATCTTTAGTGGCGAGTTTTTCTTTCATCGCATTTCAATCAAAATTGCAAATTGTAATTTAAGAGTCTTATTGGGATGGCATCGAGATTTAAAAGTATCAATATGGGATCTTTCTCAACTTCATCGTTATTCTTATTATTCTTGTGTATATATATATATATTTCAATAAATTTAAATAGCAATTAAGATGATTAAATCAAACGGTTATTAAATTGCATGCAGTAATTCATCTTTGTTGTTGTCGGAGTTTTGATGTTTTGAGTCAGAGAATAAATGTATTACGTGTCGTATACATATGTAGTTTATTTAAATAGTTTTCTTAAACACCTTTTTAACTTCTTATAACACTTCTTTAAAAAATGTCACATGAAAAGCCCTACATTAACATTCTAACAAAATTTTTCACTTGAAATATTTAATAAGGATGTTAAAAAAGAACGAATTAAAAGGTTATTTTAATCCCACGGGAAAATTGATACTGGCTAATTATTTTAGCAAGCCTTTTTGATCTTCATCTGCGTTGCGTCTTTGTATGAAAGGTGTGATTCCTGTGTACTGTCTCCGCTATGCAACCTCTACGAGAAGAGAAGCTACTGGTGAATTTGCGACTGTAATCGAGATTGTACCTGTCCTTACTTAATATTATAAAGGCGAAAGTTTGTATGTATGTTTGTTACACTTTTACGCAAATACTACCGAATGGATTTTAATGAAACTTTATAATAATATAGCTTATACATCAGAATAGAATATAGGCTATAATATATAAAGATATTGTGTGAATTGTCCAAAATATAGGTCAACTAAGTAGTGTATGATAAAAAGTTTTTTATTAATTCCCTCTGGCCGCGCTGGTGAAGCCGTGGATAACAGCTAGTTTATTATAATTTCAAGGTCACAAATATAATAATTCAGTACCATTACCTCATTGGAAGCTTTTACACTGAGTTCAAAACTAGATAGCATGTTGCAGCACAGGCCAGAAAACGATAATAGAGATATATTATGTACGGCTACTTTCTTGTAAGATCCTAATTCTGGCAACGGCAAAAATGTTGCGACGATTTCATCTAAATATTTTAAATTTTCATCTTAAGAAAAAGAAAATTTATATGTTTCTTTCTTCTAGAACGGAATTGATGTGCGTGAAAATGTGCTCTCATCAGAAAATTGCAATGTATTCAGCTATTTGACTGCGAGGTTACACCCTAAATTGTTAATAGAGCTAAAAGGATAGTCTTGTAAGGAAAAAAATAGGTCAGCGATCGTATTCACATCAGAGGCGAATAAATAGAAATGCCTGTCATTTCCGTTCTTATATGTAACAGGTAATGGTAATGTGGTAAAATAGAAACGTAATTTCCAAAGGTCTGCGAAAATATTTTACTGAAAGGGTTCGTTGAATATTTATAATAAGATTTTACATAGAATTTAGAAGTGAGATATAAAAATAAATTTTATAATCAAAAAAATGTATATTATATATATGAAATTGTCCAAGCAGTGGGCTTTAAATTAAGCCCGCCGCACAAATAGGTCCCAAACTCGCCCATTACACTCTCAACCTCTTGGAAAAGAGACGTGAGATGCAGCTGTAGTCTTTGACAGACATTTTAGACTACCGGCAGCTTAATATACCGATCTCTAAACCTCCGGCGAGACTTACTTATTGAGGGAGCTATACATCGAAACCTCAAAAGTCTACTATTGGACATAGAAGACATCATTTCCAGTAGACCAGAGGTATTTAGTGAGATTGAGAGGTTTAAAGTACTGCTAGACAAATCGTAGTTGGAGCCACATGCATGTGTAAGTAATGATCCAAGAGCAAAGCTTGTCCGACACTGTTCCGAGAATATCCCGGGCGCCAGTCTGTGCAAGATAAAAATGGCTCTTGATCATCATAAGAATCGAATGGTTAGGCATCAGGAGACGACGGAATTATAGCAGAGGTGGAGAACCGGTATTTTTGTCCTTCAGAAGCTGTTTAATTTCGTACATCGGGATGGTGCTACACCAGAGGCGTGAAACAAAAGTATTATTCGTTAAGAAAGGTGATACTCTTTTATAGAACTATAGAACGGTATCCCTTCTGAGCCGCGTCTATGTGCTGTTTTCAAGAGTCATCTTGAATAGTCTCGCTTCTTGACTCGACGGCTTCCCGAACAAACCTGATTCCGAAAACGCTTGAGTACCATAGACCACATAAACATTCTGCGGGAGATCATACAGAGCAACGTAGAGTATAATCTACCTTTATGCCTAGTGTACATGTCGAAATTTGGGCGAATTTCCAGGCTGGTCGAGGAGATAGTAGATAGTCCAGTAGTACAAAAGCTATCCAACTGCTGAAGAGCGTACAACAGTATGTAGTTTCCCCGAAACTCTTCACTGCTGCATTGAAAGGTCTTTTGAAGCTTTTGGGTTGGAAGCAACATGACATAATACCACGTAATTTACGTGCCATAAAAATGGCACTTCGTTATTTAAAGTAATCAATGTGGGTTATATACAGATAAAATTATTGCCAACAATCGACTTTGAAGTAAGTATCATAAAGAACATGTCGTTCTTTCATATTAAAACTTGACGTTGCTCATTTCCGTTTTTCGTTGTTTCAATACGAATAAAGCTAGTGCATGTCCGCAAGCATAACGTGCGGTGAGTGTAATTCCAGCAAGTACAGCCGCGTCCGCTTCCGCCCGCTGCTCTTCACGAAATTAATGGATGCTCCAAATATAACTGGAACGGAAATGTAAAGCTTTATGCTTCGGCTCTAAACAGAAATAAATATACACACTTTAAATTGAAACTTGTAATTGGCTCTTGCCGCAATTTAAAAAAAGTGTAAGGGTGAGACATTCACGCAGAAAACGACATGCTGCTTTGAACTTTTTTTTAAATTCATTTTTTGACCTTAAAAGTTAAGAAAATATTACGTATAAAGGATTATCAAAGCAACTATAACTCCTAGATTTATATCAACGGGTACTATGCTCACGTAGAATTTATGTAGCTTATACGTAATTATTAATTAATTAAACATTCATTAAATGTGCTAAAACTGGTATGTATTATATTATATTACATATAATTTTTTACATTTATAGTATGTTTTGTATATTTATGTCCTTTATACAATGGGAAAAACATTATCTGTTTAAATACTATACCAAGGATTAATCCGACTACATTTAACAACCCTTTTAAAGTACATATATTTTCCGTTGAAAGAATATGACAGACAATTAATAAATCGAACATAAGCCAAATATAATTATCTAGTCAGGTCATACGTCCTGGCACATTTTTATTGTGAAATATTTGACACATATTTGCTTTTAGATTAAACATTTATATATCAAACGGGACTTACTAAAACATTGATTCTTCACCTACGCTGCCAGTCGCCTACAGTAGCCCGAGCGCGGTCCATATAAATATCGGCGGCTGCTTTGATCAAGGATGGCTGGTGTGACTCCAAATCAGGAAGATGCTTTGAGCAGAACTTTTCCCCTAAGTGTTACCATGTTATATAATCCAACAGATTATAAAATATGCCAAATAAGCTAGAATACCCAGTGTCTATTATTGAAATTGGTATCAGAAAGATGTTCCACAAGGTCTGTAATGACACATGAGCGACGATAGAAAATGGAGATGCGCAGCTTTTATCATTGCTGGACTCCTAAAAGTGCAAGGGCAACCACTTCTTTTTCTCTCTTCTACTCTTAAATTATATCGATAAACATTGGTGGTCGTTGTATTGTTCTAAGATGGTCCTTGTTTTTAACCGACTTCAAAAGGAGTAGGTTATCGATCAGATCCGTATATTTAATAACAAACAATGGACGTCTTCCGGCTGATGATAATGATGATGAAACCAAATAAGTCGCGTTAAAATATAGAACGATTTCAATTAAAGGCCACTGTCAAGGCTGGCCGTCACCAATTTGGAAACCACACAAAATTCGAATATATCTTATTTTTAATCTATCGATTGACATTAACAACCATCAGAAATTCTGAGAAATGAATTTCACGCTAATAAACACCCAGATCTAACATTTACGAAATTCAAAAATTGTGGAAGTGTCCGAAAAGTTTTTACCGTTGCGAGGGTTTTACACTCGTCCTCTGGTAGGTATATGCGCTTGACGCTCTAGCCACTAGGCCAATATTCACACCGTGACACATTCGTTGCTAAAAATTCTACGGCCGGTCATTTGTTCTTTACAATTGTGTTTTTACCGAACTAAGTTTATCAACTTATAACCGAACGCAAACCTCGTCAATATTATCATATTCCCTATTGGCCATTTATTGCCTACACAAATTAGTAGTTTTGCACTTCAAATAACAAACACTAAAGATGTGTTAAACTTAATTTACCTTTTTTCTAACATTTTTAATGAACGTATAGCATACAAACAATTTAGAATATCGTTTTACAACGATAACTTCGAACGTATGCTGGAAAGGATATAACAATAGATGCGTCAAGCATTGCTTCAATGCTAAATAACAATGTAGATAAAAGACGTTAAGATTTTCGTCGGTGTGGCAATCAGCCGTTTAGCTTAGTGGCTAAAGCGTCAGGCCGCGAATGCCGAAGACGTGGGTTCGAGTTCCACAGCGGCGACAATCTTTTCGTACTTTTTCTAAAAGTTTTTAATGTTTAATCTTAAGTGCAGAGATTAGCACTATAAAAAATTTTAAATTTCTAGGAAGCAATGGTGACATCTCTCGTTCGAAGTTATCGTTGTAAAACGATATTCGAATTTGTTTGGATGCTGGAAAGGATATAACAATAGATGCGCCAAACATTGCTTCAATGCTAAATAACAATGTAGAGAAAAGACGTTAAGATTTTCGTCGGTGTGGCAATCAGCCGTTTAGCTTAGTGGCTAAAGCGTCAGGCCGCGAATGCCAAAGACGGGGGTTCGATTCTCACAGCGGCGCCAATCTTTTCGTACTTTTTCTACAAGTTTTTAATGTTTAATCTTAACTGCAGAGATTATCACTATAAAAAACTTTAAATTTATAAAAAAAACCTTCAAGATAAAGTTTACAATCATGCTAATCACGCCCCGCAAACTTCATGTGTTTCCGTTCAACGTACCTATTATTGCGAATGAATAGTGGATTGTAATGCACTATGCCTAAAATAAGCTCATGAATATTTAATGATTGAACTCACTGCTTTCGACGTACTCGTGGTCACACTTTCGTGGCATTATTTCAGCTATTTAAACGGCAACGCAAAATGGCGCAAAATGTACGTATTGCAGGCCCAAATCAATAGGACTCTACTAGTATTATTATATGCTACTAGTTTAAACTCTTTCAGTTTTTAATGAGGCACAAAATTGTTATTCATTAATTGTAAACTATTTTACAAATTCATTATCAATAATTCAGTATATTTATTTTCATTTACTTTTTTACATTTTACTTATAAATTTAAATTTTTATTGTGCAATCCCGGCACTTAAGAATAAACTTTAAAATTTGTAGAAAAAAGTACGAAAAGTCTTTTGCCGCTAAGGCAATCGAACCCACGTCTTCGAGATTCGAGATACTGTCTATACCTTTAACATTGTAACAAATTTTAAGTTAAAACAATTACTTAATTTTTATAGAGAGAAAAAGTTCCTTTAGTTCCTAGTTATTATAACAGCTCATTTTTAATCTTTCTTTTTACGTATCTTCAAAATAAGTAATTACGTCATGATCACCATTGCATGTAATGCCATCTTTAGTATCCCAAGATGTTTGTTATATTTAGGCAGAAAACATTCCGCACAGTAATTATTTTTATAACCACAGGATTTAGACATAAATTATTGACTACAGAAATATTGCCTGAAATGTATAATTCCCGTACTTAGAGAAATTATTACCTTTAAAAAATAATATGATTGATAGGATATAACAACAATAAATTTGGATATTGATAGGGTATTACAATAAATACGAACACAGTAGGTACGTGTACTTAAGATTAGAATAATTAAATCGAATTAAAAGCTTTCTTTAGGGCCCGTTTTAAATATTAGTGATGATTACATACATAAAAAACAGACAAGTAACATGTGTAATTATGTATAGGTAACGTAACATTGAAAACTTAAATTTTCTTGTCTTCTGAAAGTTGCAGCTTCAATACCTTTTATTTTGATTTCAATCAGAATATTTATATTATTAAAAAAAATATATAGAATATATATTTTAGTATATGTTTAATATATTGTATAATGTTTAATATATTAATTTATTTAGTACATGTATGTTGCCTCACCCTCTAAAAAGAATAACAATGAAGTCTTTAAAGGAATTGGAGAAATGCTCAAAAGCCAAAACAGGAACAATAAACGCAGCAACGAAAAAAAAATTACTATCATTTAAAAAAAAATTATTTTTATAAAAAACTAGTTCCAGATAATAAATTTTAAAGCGTAATTGCAAAATACAGTTCAAATTATGTACCTATAAACAGATCCGCCACTAGGTGGAGTTGCGAGAAGTGCACTAAAAATACGCTACGCGAATAGTGTTTCATAAGATATTACCCTCAAGCAAACACTAATGAACACCATTTATTTCATCTCGTTCGTTAAGCTTTTACTATCTCAAATTGTTATTTTGTTTTACAATGTTTCTCTTTCGAAAGAATATGAGCATGCGGGTCACCTGATGGTAACCGATATACACCGATCATGGACACTTGTAACATAGGAGGATACACAATTGCGTTGCCGGCCTTTGAGTTAGGGATGGACTCTTTTCATGAAGTTCTCTCCTCTTGAAATGTCGGTCCGGATATACCAAAAACTGGTTCGACAAAGGTTCTGTGCGGGGCAGAAAATTGCGTAAAAACGATCAAGGTGGTTTCGATGGTAATTGGCGGTTTGATGAGTTTTCCATGGTGCATTTCGCAGCAGGTATCATTTTTTTTATGTGCGAAGGTAGCAAGTGATGGCTAATCCGATGTTAAGTGATAACTGCCGTCCATAGACATTTGCAACACCGGTAGTGTTGCGTTGCCACCTTTTAATAAAGTCGGCCACCTCACTAACCAGACGAAACGCAGAAGTATAACGCAAAAGTCTGAAACTAATATTATACCAAATAATATCAAAAATTATTAAAGAGGCAAATCATATAAAAAAGTTTAAATACAGAATTTTTATCTTAGATATACAAATAAAACTGTAGCTGTGATGATCCCTAAACAAGTTATGATGATGTAGGAGAGAAGCGAAGCCTGAACTTTAATGCTAACTCTAAAATTGCCTCATGAATATTTAACGACGTAAAGTTGCCGCTTTCCACGTCCATGCAGTCCCGCTCGCTTCATATTATTGCGGATCTTTCGACAAAAGCTTGAATTGTGATTTCAAATCGATCCCGCATGGATGTTTGTTAATATGTACTGATTTAATGTTAACGAAAAATTCATAATCCCGAGAGAAAACATCACATAAAGAAGATAAAATAGACTAAGATGGAAGTAATTTTAAAATTCACGATTTTGGTCAGAACTCGTTGCTATAAATTAAAATAATAAATCCGTTCTGAACCAGTACGTACGTAACCATGAGACTTAAAAGTGAGCTCACTATATGATGAAAAATAATATGTTCTCCACAGTTTAAATAAAAAGTCATTTTTTATTTTCAATAAATATGACAGCACTCCTTTCAGAGGAACAACAATAGAGTGCGAGCAAAAGCGAAGCGAATATTTTGCAAAAACATTTTCATTTCACCGGCTTGTGAATATATAATTATGTATGTACACGTATAGATGTAGACATTGACCTATATCAAATTCAATTCACTTACTTAATTATTTTCAAAATACTACTGCCGGTTCGGAAAAAGGCTGCTGACCTTACAAGCACCGTCAAAAATGACAATACAGGACAGAGCAGGACAATATCTTTTTACCATTATTTGACAAAAAAAAAAACATGTTTACAACTTTTATTAAAGTCCCTTTGAAACACCCTACAACGATCGATCCAGTTCCAGCGACTTGATCTTTACGCTCTACACGAGCGACATCCCGAAAGACCCCCACGTCAATCTCGCGCTTTTCGCGGATGACACGGCGCTCTTCTATTCAGACCGCAACCTTAGTCAATTAACAACTCGACTCCAAAGCGCCGCCGACCGCCTCGGCGATTGGTTCCGCAAATGGTTAATAGACATAAATCCAGAAAAAAGTGTGGCGATTAACTTCACGCGTAGCACCCCCGACGCCCACGCGCCACACCGTTACAAAGGTCCTTGCCAGTACAGAAAGTTGGGGCAAATATTACTATGGCCAAACGCTCCCCTGGGAGAAAACAGTCAAATATTTAGGAGTCACGTTCGACTCCCGTATGTCTTTTACTACGCACATTAATCACGTCCGAATTAGAGCCGCGTTCGTCTCCGGCCGAAAATTAAAATGCCCTTAAGGCACAAATTACTATTATATAAAACCTGCGTACGGCCAATCATGTCCTACGCATGCATGATCTTCGCTCATTCAAACCCTACTCGTATTAACAAATTGCAAGTAGTTTCAAAATAAGATTATCCGCCGCGCAACCGGTGCGCAATGGTATCAGCGCAACGTCGACCTGCACAGCGATTGCAGACTCCCGACGATTCGCGCACATTTTAAAGATTTGACCAAACGGTTTTTCGACAGAGCCCAGCATCATCCCAACCCTCTGGTAGTAAGTGCAGCAAATTAACAACCGGACACTAACGCGAACGTAAACAAGCGTCGCCCGCGAAACGTTCTCATCGACCCGGTCGACGTAAAGGACTTAGATACGATGGACCCACCGCCGGGGGTCCCGCCGGATAACACTACACCCACAGTTAGTGTAACAACAATCACACCAGTTCGCCCTCGCCTCCAAGCACGGCGAGACCAACACAACGCATACACAAGGTACACCCGCGTTCCGGGGCGATTCTCACCGCTCCCAGCCACCGATTAGCTAATTGCACAGTCGACGGCTTTCGGGGTTTCGGTCCGAACCGTGACCTCGACGGCCCTTAGATGACACACCATAGCTAAACGCACGCATGAGCACATGCGCGGCCCTACCCATAGCGGAGGGTCCAAACCCGTGGGTTTGGCTAGCCCACCGGTTCTGCGTCCGATGAAGCTTTAATAGTCTCGGGGCTGAAAGCAAAAACATCAGCTAACACAAGATTCAAGATACTTTCAGCGACCAGCGTATTATTTAAGTAATCAATTATATTATAATACTCTTTAACAAACAACCTGATGCTTTTTCTGGGATTTATTTATGAAAACATTTACATTGATAAAATATTTACTTATTTTATGCAGTTTATTTGTGGGTAGAATTAAACCTTCCTACAGGTTTTTAAAATAAACTGCGAGCAGAGTTCTCAATCACGAGAAGTTATGTTTCTGTTGTTAACTTTAACGTAAATCAAAACATAAACATCCAAATTTTTAGTTTTAAATCACATGGCTGGTAAATAATTAATTTGCACAATTACCTTTAATTGTTAACGCGCACGGAAAGGCTGAATCACGAACTGCTGAGGACGATGATAATAGTAGTCGCAAACGAGTTCCTGTACTGTATCGCATTTATTGCCCTGCGTGGTATAGGACTCACCGTTTGTTTAAAGCATATAGAAAAAACATAAGGTCCCCTAAAAAAATGCACCTCAGGGGCTGCTGATGAGAGAGCTTATGGTTAACATCAGGACCGGTTTCCATGGAAAATAATGATCACCAATGATACCATCATATTCGCTCGTTTGCCATTTACAAACAAATCAGTTCTTTTACGATGTAATCACTTTACAATCTATTAGCTGACCGGACAGACGTTGCCCTGTACACACGTCTTAGATTAAAATATTACAAAGTTTTTTGAATAACTTTGTGAATCTAAGCCATTCTCGAATCCATCTGAACACAAACAAAAAAATTCATTAAAATCGGTCCAGCCATTAAGGAGGCAGTGACATACACACGTACATCCCTTTTAAATAACAAAATTACAGACATCATGAAAAAGAAGTTTACACTTAGGCGACGTAGAAAATAGTTTATATACTGCACTTTTCAACCTTTGTAATTGATCTTAGAAAAAATCACACGAAACATGAAAAATAAATTTACGCTTTCGCGACAGAGATAATAGTTTATATGCTAGTCTTATGTCATTAGTGACAGTATTTCGGAAAAATTATTTTTCATTCAAAATGTTTTGGTCAACTTTTAATTGTTTTTAATGTATATTCTGCTATTTCAGGCGAAGACAAAGCCAACAACTCAAAAAACCATGAAAAGGTCCTGGTCCAGCAGTTCTCGAGTTATAAGTATTGTAACAAACACGAATGACGTTCCTCTTTTATATATAGATATAACTAATTTTTGTCATAGCAACTTTCTTTTCTTACTTATTTATTCATCAAATTTATTACCTTTTTCTTAATTTATTATCAAAATATATGTACGTATTGTGTATGACAATGTTTAGTTACTGGTCACTAACGATGTTTTCTTCAAAAAAGTGGAACCTTTTCACTTTTACAAGGCGTACAAAATACGTATAAAAACATTATTTCACTTTACTTTCTTTTATGGGCATGATTATTTATTGAGGCCCTTTCATTCTACACGTGTTTCTATCACATGAGTGGCGTCTTTTGAGACTCAGAATTTAGAAAGGCTTTTCCATTAAACGTGTATCGAAATAACGCTCCCCAAAATGGAACAAGAATTCGTTCTGTGAAGATGACTTGTAACATTTTTTTTTCTAATTCGCAAATTAAACCTTAAGGTGCGTTTGAAATCGTAACTTTTACAGTACTCCCATGTATGTAATATACGAGATGGCATGTTTATAATTTTGTATAGGCGAGACGGAGTGAACAACGTATTCTCTGTGTCTTAGTTTCTTTTTAATACAATTACCTGCGAAAGCACTCCCTTATGATGGCCGTGGGGCTGAATGCTTCACAAAAAACATTGGCATGAGACTACAAATTGACTTGGTAGATTTCAGATATGTATAGTATATTACTTTGGTATTTATTACATGCATCCATGTGACATTATTTTTTCACCAGCTTCACTAGCTTTAACTTTGGTAGAACCACCTACCACGACCTCACAGAAGACCGGCTTAATGTGTTACACTTCTGCTTTACAAAAAAAAGAAAAAAAAAACAGACTCATATCACTATAACAATTTAACTAGACTATTGACCCGAATTTTAATCTTAAGTCGTACTTGTACCACTTGATAGAAAAAAATAAGTATACTTGCGTGAATAAAAGAGATAAGAAAAGATGAACGTTACACAGCAATTATACCTCATTATATTAACTTTGACTACCCAGCCAATATGGCGGCAGTTTATATGGGTATAAAAGCTCTATGCAAGCTTTGAAATGCCTTTCTGTCCTCTTGATAAGTTATTCAAGTTTTTTTACTAATGTATACAAGAAATACTAAGTTTGAAGGATATTACTATTAAACCCGTAAAATAAGACAATATTGTTACTTTAAATGTCTTAATTACTAACTTACTATAAATGATGAAGTACTTAAATATAATTATCGTTTTTTTATTCTTTTGATTACCCTATAACGCTTAGCAAGGAAGCACGGTTTGTGTCTCCTCATTTGTGTTCATCCTATAAACATAGAATCGACCGTTGATGTAGTATCTATATGTAGATAAACCAAGAATCTTCATTAAGATCACTTGGTGCTGTAATGACAAAATAAAAGGGCTTTAGGGTGCTTTAGCGCTGCAAATCAAGCAGTAGTTTGGTAACTAGTAATCAGAGACACACTGTAAAATTAATATGTATATGTATATATTTTTATTATGAACTCCATAATGTTCGATAACTGTGTTAGTAGTCGTTATTTATTCTAATCAGAAAGTAAAAACCTATTTGTTCACAACAACATATATACCACTGCTTATTCTAAGCTTTCGATTTCACTTTTGTAAAATAAAAACAAATATTAACTACAACTACATAAAACTTTCAAAACGAGGCTGCCATTGGTAAAAAAATAAAACTTTTCCTGCAATGTAATAAAATACACACAAAATACTGAACGTTATAATATGTTGCTTATACTTCTTTGCATCCACAAGGTTTGCTCCTTTAATTCAAAAAAAGTAGTTACAAAATTAATTTTAAGGATGCAAAGTTTAAAGCTGTAACTGGTTCGTGGGAATTATTATTATCTAATCGAAAAAAAAATCGATTAAGTTCCTCTATCTAATGCCTTCATACTAAGTTTCTAACAAATCTATTCAGCTGTCCTATGAAAGATGTGGAGATAATTCTAGAAATACACATACATCCCTCATAAAACATTCATTTTACCGAATAAAAATTGCCTATGTCGCTCCTGTGTCACTCCCCGAACCATGTACTATCCTTATGTCTAAAATCATTCCGAAGCAAGTTGTGATTGCTTCGTGAAAGAAGGACAAACCAATAACTTACTTCCACATTAATAACATAAAAAAATAATTAATTTCAGTGAATCTTTAACAATTAATGAAATAGTTTTTTTTATTATTTTTAACTTTTTATTCTTTCTTTATTCTTTATTCTTTATTGTACATAGAGTATAAGAGAAAAGAAAATTACAAAAACAAATAATGTACAAAGGCGAGCTTAACCCTACAAAGAGTTTTCTTCCAGCAAACCCTGACATAACATTAGAACATTATACAAATTATAACAGGTAGGTGTGTAAAACCAGATATACTTCTACTCTAAACTCTGAATATATTAAGAAAATTAAAATAAAAAAAGAAGTAACCAAAATTATAACACGTATTATACTATAAAACAACATGTAATAAATAATACTATAAAATATATAAATATAAAAATAAACATACTAACATATAAATATAGTAATATTAAAAATTTTAATGTAAACATACCGATGATTTTCTATGCCGTTATGGGGATAAAAAATGTAATTTCACTCTTTTACGGAAAATTACAAGCGATGAACTGGCACGTATGCAGTGGGGTAGCGAGTTCCATAGCTTAACCGCCTTCACAGTGAAAGATTCGCTATACCGACAAGAAGAATGGCAAGGAATTTTGAGAAGTTTGAGAATTTTATGTGTTAGGCAATACGTCAAACTATTTAACTTAAGAAGTTCATCTTAAAATGCGTAAATTGTTTAGTAAATAATTTCATCTGTGTGTACGATATACATATTTATTTTAGAACGATATACATATTTTTTTCAAGTGGCATATGTTTTTGTCGAGTGGCAAAATCTATGAAAAGCCTGTAATAAACGGTAAAATTTTCCATTACCACAGTATGATTTATCATCTAAAAAAAAAATTTTATTCGATAAAGAAAAATCACTAAAACAATAAGCAACAAGTAGAATTATCTGGTCGCGCATAGTTTTCGTGAAAAAAAATATTGAAATATTTTTTTTACTCGTAATTTTCACTAAGAAAGTCCGCCATTTTGTTGTTGACAACATGTTAGATATAAAGCGACTAAAGGATTTTTTAAAAAAATACTCACATTTTTATACCATTGGCGGGTAGAGGACGCTCACAGCCTTCCAGAATTGGTGAAAGCGCTCACCAGGTTTGGGGAAAATGGTACGAAAACGCGCCTCAGCCAGGTAGCCTATGAAGTGAGCTTCACGGCGACCGTACTGAGGCACATTTGCACGCAAATCCCGCCAAAGCCTTTCAATATTTTGGGTGTGAGCGCCAGTGACTGGGTCTACAAAGTAAAGATTGTGATTCATAGTGAAATGTTGGAATCCTTCATTTTTTAAATCTTCATATGCTTTCCAACAATCACTGTGAATCACAGTTCCCGGCAACACGTATTTTTTTAACACGTCTAAAAGCGTGTCTTTATTTCTTTGAGCCACTGGGACAAAGAACTGATTTGTTTTATTTCCTCTTTCGACGCCGCCAAAAACCCATTGGCCATGGATAATTCGGCCCCGATTATACTTGCGGCGACCGAACTTTGCTTCATCGATCTCTACAACTATATCCTTTCCTCCAATTGGCCGTGAATGTCGAATCAAATAATCTATAAAAACCTCCCGCATATAGCTCGCCCAATCGACATACTTTCTTGACGATATATGGAGTTCATTAAGCATTATAGTTGTGCGGCCGCGAACGGCGACACGCAAGTACATATTAACGAATTCACATACTTTTCCAAGGGATAATCTGGCATTATTAAAAAAAAGAGTTTCTAAAAATACTAAAAGCACTGTTACACTGACGCTTCTTCGTCTTTGGTTTAATTATTACATTATAACATCTAAAAACTTTCCGTTGTAAATCAAAACACTAGTCTTTTCCACACTTTAAACATTTAAAACTTTTTACAAGAACTCCATGACGACACAAAAAATTGAATAGTATTAAAGGATCTGATTGAGAATCTAATATAATTTTACAAAAAGAAATAAAATCTAAATTACAATATGTACATAATTCACTAGAACTAGTTGACGCGCACATATTATCCGCCATTGCAAATACGAATATTAAGTATTAATAGGAAATTGAAAATAGCGGTAGAATAAAGCGGGGAATTCTTTTTTTTTTTTAATTTAATATACGATGGTAATAAATATCAATACAGCCGATATGCTAATATCGATTTCGGAATTCGATTATAAATTTTATAAAATCTTTTTAATATTGAGATAAATCAAGTTAAAGTATATATAACTCAAATTGATAGGTTTTTTCGTAATTGCACATTTTTATATATCAAGAAGCCTTACCTGATTAAGATTAATAGTGAATTTTTCTATAATTTGTTTATTAAAATTACGAATTTTTTTTCTTTTTACATACGAAATACCGTATTCACCTTTCATAAATTTTATTTTTTTATTTAATATAAAATAAATATTCAAAAATTATTATTTCATTATTAAGTTTGACACTTCCACGTGCTTCGCCAGAACACTCGCTATGTCGCCCCTGAGTGTCGCTTCACCCGAGACCTTTTTCAGGACCTCCGGCGCGAGGTTCTGGCTCCGCCTTTTTATGTTCACTCTAGTGGTAGGGACCACAAGACCACATGGAGTCGGGGTGCTCTGTGTCGGATCTGTGACTCACAATTTTTTTAATCGATTTTACAATCGATACGAGTCGTCACTATATTATATTATCACCTATATTTATCATATTGGCAGTACTGTATATTGAGTTTTTGAAGTCCACTTAGTAAAATGGCAGACTTTCGTAGTGAAAATTACAAGTTTTAAATAATTTATATCTCGAAAACTGTGAGTGAGCAGATAATTCTGCGTGCGATTATTTCACTAGTAATTTTTCTCTATCGAAAAAAGTTTTTTGTTAGCTCGAAAATCAAACTGTGGTAATGGAAATTAATACCATTTTAACTATTACTGAATATGAATATTAACAACTTTTTATAACGAAAGCAGCACTAGTGGTTATATCACCGTCCGGGAACGCAGCCGAAATCCAAGTGACCGCTGCTCCATACGACCATGTGTCCCTTGGCTCGAGTAGATAACGTCATTTCCGGTATACAGTGTTGCCAGCGCCAACATAAGATAGAGACTTATTTAAAATTAACCAACATGTTACTCGTAAACTGTTTTAAAATGAAAGATAGCATCTATATAGACGGGGTATGAATGTTTTATTATTACTATTATTACTTTACGATGAAAACTACAGCCGCATGCTGCACACAGAATAGTTTTCGGTATGGGATTTCCTTGAAAACAGATACGATGAACTACTGGAAAATTGACTGCGTCCAAAAATGACATCGCTTATTTGAAAGACCTTTTTAAAATATGTATTTATTTATTTATTTATGTATTAATTGTACACGAAACACAGGATACAAAAAAAATGTTTAAAAAAAAGTAATGTACAAAAGGTAAGCTTAACTCAATGCATGAGTTCTCTGCCAGCTAACCTGGTGAGAAAAATATTTGATTGAAGGGAGCTGAAAATGTGTTTAGTGCACAGATATATTTCTTTAACATACCATGCATAAATATATATATTAATATAAATACATAAATATATCTATAAAAATATATATACACAATACATAACATACACTTAATATATATTAAAAAAAAGATAGAAAACAAGATATATAAATACAATAAGAAAAATATTTTATGTGGATAAATAAAACTCCTTTGCTCTTTTCTTGAAAACGTTCGATGATGGACTGGCACGGACTTTATGAGGTAAAGAGTTCCAGAGACGCGCCGCCTATACTGTAAAAGAGTTGCCATAACAGGAAGAAGAGTGCGAGGGTAATTGTAGAAGAAGGGATTTGATCTCACGACAGGGTTGACCACGCGGTACCATGTACTCAAAACGCTCACGGAGGTACAGAGGAGCCGCAGGATTTTTGAGAATTGAGTAAAGTGTGGATACTACATGCAAATCTTTCTACAATGATGTTTATTAACAATTCTAAAATGATAATAAAAACAAATGCGTCATAACTGCTTTTATGGGAACACTTTTTCAATTGGGAATTCAAGGTATTTTAAATGTGAATATAACTAAGCTGGATTATAATCCTTTCGCAAATGCAGATACTGCAGAATCATGGAAGAAGAACTCATAGAACTCACATGCCAAAACCAATGAAGAATTAAAAGTATATAACATCCATTTCTTAATTTCACCTTATATTATACCTTAAATAACTAGAGAAAGAACTTGTTTGTTTTAAATAGCTTTAGAGAAAGTTTAAAAAACCATAACTTAAGTATATGGTATCCAGTAAATAACATTAGAGATACAATAAAAAGAAGGGGGCAATTGACAAATCTAAAAAAATTCACTCAAAACTATGCTTTTATTCGTCGTTGTTAATCAAGTTTTATACTTCGTGTTATTTATAATATAAGTACTAAAAATCGTTCTCTAAAAATGTCATTCAAACGCAATACAGCAGCATTAATTAATTCCCCATAATAACCTATATACGCGGTTGACAAGATTCCCTAGATGAGAAATAACGTCGACACGGGAACGTATTTAGGCGTTATTGTCTACGCACGAACAAGCTTTGTAGATTAATCGAATTTGGCTCTATTCATCAACGTCTTGCGCTTGTTCCAGATTCTGGCTTTGCCGTTTCTGTTAAAACGATTTAAGCTTGTTATAAATTCACTACAGTTATCGATGCCTTTAATACAATTAGCCGACAAGAACGAGGGGTAGATATATAATTATTTCAGAAATTATTAAGTCCATATAAAATTATTCATCGGAAATATTAAAAAAAAAAATTATAGACACATGCACGTTGATATGTACTCGTAAATGTCTTTAGTAAATTTCTATAATTAAAAAAATATAAACTTCAGTTTCTCTCTAAATCATCCTTTTAACAATTAAAATTTTATCGATGATTATTATTACTCGCTGTCGCCTAATAGTTAAAATCCAAATATAATTTATTAATTTTTTTCTCAGACTCATTTAATCAATATGATTTTGAAATTCTTTACTTTGTGCAACTGTTTGATAAAAGGATACTAGCGACACCCAAACTTCCCATGGGTAGTAAAGGATATTACTGTTCTTTTTTCTGTTGTAGCGTCGCATGACCTTCATATGTCGAATTTGTAGATTAGATTAAATGTAACATAATTATGTTTACATTACTTGAAGTATTTTCATGCATTTCATTAAGTAAATAAATATTCAGTCACCTGCGTTCGCGGTGTTCCATTTAAGAAAAGTTTGCCTTAATCCTTGCAACCGAGCGGACCTCCGCCCCCTTTAGCAGGTAGCCAGTTAGGATGATGATATTATCTTAGTGTGCGAACGCTTCGCTAAAAAAATGTAGTAGAGTATGAAAGCCCGTTGCAATACCGTTATTGACGCAGACGGTGGACCGACAAAATATTAGACATTATGCACATTTAAAGACAAACCGTTACTAAAAAAAAAATATTTTACACAGGAGCATAAATAACACGGAACTTTTACACGAAATTTTAGACGGTACGCCCGTGTTTAAAAAATTTCCATTTAGTATAACAGTTTTTGTCTTTAAAGGTGCGATAATATAAAATAATTCTTATGGCTAAGTTAATTACTAGATTTTATTTCAGATTATCTGTGATGATAATGTGATGTGATATTTCTTAATTTTCCATGAATTATGTGTACTAGCTGAGCCGTGATATCTCAGTATCCGCGCGCTCGTCTTTAATTCAATATACTCGAGCAACCTGAGTTCGATCCCCGATGCCGGCACCAATGAAGTTTTTAACTTTAAGTGCTGACTTATCACGTGCTCCGCGGTGAAGGGAAACATCGTGAGGAAACCTGCATATTTTCGAAATAATAACAAAAAAAAAATTTTTCGAAGATATGTGAAGTCCGCCAATCCGCAGTGGGGCCGCATGGTGGACTATGCCCTGATACCCTCTGTATAGAGGAGGCCTGTGCCCAGCAGTGGGACATGTATAGGTTGTTACTTTACTTTTACTTTTATGTGTACTAAATACAGTGAATTTCATTAAAAATAACCTGGGTTGTAACGACTTTTCGGTTATAGCAATGTCAGACTTACTACGTCCCTTGAATTTAGAGCAAACTTTATTAGGAAATTCATTTGGCAATAGCAATTTCGGATATAGCGTGGATTTCCGTTATAGCGACTGTTTATGACAGATTCCTAGACATTCCTTGCGCATATTGCTATTGAGTCGGTAAAGGCACAAAGACTTATGCATAAAACTATAGACTCATTCATAAAACCTTTGTTATCCTTTGTTTACATTTACAGAATGTCAGATGTGCTTGATTTGTTTGTAGGTAGGACTTAGCACGTGTACAAAGTTGAACTTATGAATCAGATATGCGTTTCCTTAACATGGTACCACCCTTGGGATATCTCCTTTCCAACAAAAATAGAATCATCAAAATCGGTTCATAAACGACGAAGTTATCCGCGAACACACATAAAAAGAAAAAAAATATATACGGTCGAATTGAGAAACCTCCTTCTTTTATGAAGTCGGTTAAAAAAGTACTGTTTGTTTAGTAAAGGCAACAATCATTTGAATATTGAAGAAATTATGAAAATAGAATACACCTTACAGCGTATGGTCCCTCCAATTTTGTTATAACCAAAATCCACTATTCTATTTATAGATTTTTTATGGGAAAAGGAGGCAAACGAGCATGCGGGTCACCTGATGGTATGTGATCACCGCCGCCCATGGACATTTGCAACATCGGTTAAATGAAAAACTACAACATATTTGTATCATTCAATTTATGTTTGTAAAAACAACTGACTTGAGATTAATAATAACTTAACTGTCTAAATATTCGCCTATGAAAAAATAATGCCTTCTAATTCTTCATTCTGCCAATAGACCTGCCAAATACGAAGCCGCTTTTGGGTTTTACCCAACGCCGACAAAAAAAAGGCAAAATCATTATCAGTAAGTCATAAAGTGGCGATCTTATGATAAAGAGGCGTAGCCAGCCTGTTGTAATTACTGCACCCTTGATATTAAAAGTTGTTACACTGGCATATAGCTGATGTCAAGCACCGACATTTATGACGGAACTTGACCTGCGAAAATTCCTTCATTGGGCAAAGAAAATGATCATTTTATAAAATTACTAGCTGACCCTGCAAACGTTTTGCCATGTAAATTATTTGTAGGGTAGAAAAAAATTTTTGGGGCGGAACACCCTTAACATTTAGGGGGATGAATTACAAATAGATTTTGTCCGATTCTTCACCCTGTAATCGGGCAGAGATTATCAATATTCATATACAATATTGATAATCTCTGCCCGATTACTTGGAAAAACGATCATTATGTTTAGAAGTTATACGTGACAGGAACAAGAAAACATATAATTATTGTTCGTGTGAAAAGCAATGACTGGGTCAATTCCAATTCTAATCAGTTTAATCTTTTAAGGTTTCAGTTTATTCCAAGTGCAAATTTAATTCGACATTGGAGCCGTTTGTACTAAAAAGGGAAGAAGTCTGAGAGTATCATAGGAATTCTTGGTACAAAAAATTTTTACAGTTAACATAATAAAATCGATAAATTTTTTTGTGCTTCTACTTGAATGAAATTTTCAACACAACATTCATTATTCCTTTTTATTTCACGTAGAGCGTTTTTATTTTATTATAAATAAAAAAAAAATAAACAGAACCAAGATAATTAACGTAAGTATTGTTCATATTGTATTTGTGAATGACTCATGATTACTCATGTAATACAAAATGTTTTTCAAAAGCGATTTTTCCACTTTTCACTTGACTTGTCTATCTATCTGACCAATGCTGTGAGATATTGAAAACGAGGTCAAGCTTCCCCTCGATAATATTTTATTTGTTACGCCTCACTTAGAATTTTATAGAGGTGCGTTGTTGTGAAATGTTTCCTATCTTCTAACCTTAAATTGGCTACATACATATGAACAAAATGTGCTGTATTGCATAAATGGCATTACAAACGATGTATGTTTTGTTTTTATAGACTGCTTTATTAAATGATTAATCATAAAAAATAATTCAGCTGTGTATATTCAGCTGCTTTATTAAAATGTGATTGAATTATTTTTAATAAAAATCTTGTTAATCATGAATAAGATATAAATTTACCGTGATCGAATAGTGGATATGATGGAAATAGCAAAATTTGAATTACGTTGGTTTAAGTTGAAGTAAGCTCTCCGTAATACAAATGTGGTGCTCCCTAACACCTATCATCTGTGCATTGTAAGTGATTACTTGTCCGACAGTGGGATAAATTTGAACTGCGACTCCATCGGCAAAATCTCCCATCAACAATATTGCTTGACGTTCTCAAAGCAATCCAAGTTTAGCCATTGTCAATTCTAAAACGTGATTGGTAATATTTTTAAATAAACTTATAACCTGTGGTTATAAGTTTATTTACTAGCAGGTGAACCGCTAGCTCATTTGCCACTTTCTCATATTAAAAAAAAACAAATTAGTACGAATTAAACTAAGACGATTATTGTCCTAATAATTACCTAATTATTAAAGTTAAAACTCTTAAAATAAAAAAAACCCAAAAAGTTTTAGCAAAAAGAACCGAATTCAAAAAAGGAACCGACTTCAATTAACTATATTAGCACTAAAAAATTTATAATAATATTAAATCTAACATCATAAAATCGTGAAAATCTAACCTATATAAGTTATGCTATACATTACCTAGGTACCTCTAACATAATTCAACAATTTTTGGACTCAGTGCCATTGCTTTAACTTGACACATAGTTTTTTTAAATTATGGGAATAAAAGGCCAGTCGTACTGTTGTACCGCAAAATTTTTTTGCCGGTTCTTTTCAGAGCCGGTAATAGTTGAATTTCGACAATCAGTAAGTGTATGTTGAATAAAAAATAACTCTCACGATATCGGGTAGTTATCTAAACCGTTCGAGGGCTAAGATATAAATACTCTGAATTAAGTGTATTTCTTCTTCGTGCTTTCTTTTATCAGAATTTTTTTTATATTTATCATTTTGCTTTCATATCGTTAGGACTACCTCCGTAGTCAAGCTTCTAACATGGTGATAATTGTGATGCGTATGAATTTAAGTATTTGTAAACACAAAACAAGAATAGAAAAAGAAAAGTTCGTTAGGATCCATATGCTTAAGTTGCCGAACTTAACCCGTTTCCGTTAAAGATTCGCACGTGATGACTTTAAATTGCAATTAACAATTACATTGATGACAGCACCGGGAATTGAAGTCAACCTGACTACAAAACTAAAAACTAAATTAAAAGCGAGCTATCACGGTTGTATCATTATCGTTTCACTCTTTTTTGCTATTACTGGTTGTAGTGTAGTACATCAAAAACATCAATTACGACTTAAGACAGAATACGTACAACGTAAAATTCGAAATTGAAATTTAAAATATATATTTTTACAAACACCGTGCCATCCCCGACCTCGTTATCAATGTCACGAGCAGCGAAATGAGGTTTTCATAAAAAACGACAAAAGAGAAGCGGCAGGTATAATTCGTTTATTTACGCTCGTCGCCTTTTCATAATGCGGAATTGTGAATTTTGAAAGCGCTCATATTATTAAGAGATAAATGTTTTGAAAAAGATAAGATCTTATATAATATCATTTGTAAAAAATTTTGAAGATTTATGAGAAGTCTGCCAATCTGCACTAGGGTTGCTTGATGGACTTTGCACTAATACTCTCTTTATGAGAGTATTAGTGCAAAGTCGAGGATGCTTTGCCAGCTATAGTACATGTATAGGCTATTTTACGTTACTTTTCTACAATATTCTAAAGTGCGCTCGACAAGAATGCGCCAAACGATATAACGAGCGCTATGGTTTTCTTTTTCAAAATGTGAATATTGGTGAACAGAGACGTTACTCATGTTTTTATGAAAAAATGTTAAGCGAGCCGACGGTTCACCTGATGTTAAGTGATTACCGCCGCCCATGGACAACTACAGCAGATGCGTTACTAATCATTAAAAAGTGGGTCCCGATTTCCACCCCTCACGTATTCTGCGAGGCCGGGGCACTGACCCGAATAAGTACTACCATACTTTAATTAAAATTGCAATTTAGTAAAAAAAGTCAGAACAAATATTTTTGTTTTACACCGAATGTCTATTTAATGTTGCAAGCACGAGAGAAAATTAAACGTGACCCATTTATTTTCTCTATATCAGGAAGTTTTCGCAAGGTAACGACGACCGTGCTTGTGTAAATAACTCATATTGCAATTATCTCTGGAGTTTAATGGCTTCTTCCTCTCCTCTCATTACCAATTCAAATATAAATTACTAATTACAAAAATGTCCGTTAGACCTTTTTATTTATTCTATGATTTTATTACATATATTTAATAAAATTTTGTTACTTTATCACAGTACATATTTGCTTTATTTGAGCTATCCTTGAGTGAATATTTTTAATCAACTTTTTATACAAACACGTATCGCCCCCATTACGTACTACGATAAGTTGTGACAATTTTAATATTTTGGTAAGTATTTAATAAAATGATGTACTTCGTTCTAAAATTTTTTTATAACTTCGTGTCCTACCTAAAGGTACTCACCAACACGGTCGCGGAGGGAACATAGGCAGTACGTGGACCCCAGTGAGTTCCGCCCGTTATATCCACTTATAGCGTATAGCACATATGACCAATCAGTTCGTCCTCCTACAAGAATAGTGACACCAACATAAAGGGCAAATAAGGTACACGGGGACGGTTCACACCGCAACCATCGGTCATGGTCACTACCGAATCTAAACGGCCAGTATGTGTATTCTTCCAGATTAGATATCGCTGGCAAGCTAGTGGAATCTAGTTATCTCAGATCTTTATAGAACTTATCGCGAACCTTTCTTTCCATTTACTGGCGTTGAGAGATACTCTATAACGGACAGATTAGTCGTTAAAAAAACTCAAATGTGAATTAAGCAATCACGTTATGAAGTTCGCAAATGTCGGTCTGAAGGTAAATTGGAAGTTATCCGCATAAAATTAGTACGAGTTGAAAAACAATGTATCACAGGAAGAGACTTACGGATAGAGGATCAAAGCAACTTCATTACTCTACCTCGGTTGCAGAGAGTAAGAGTGGTGCCTTTTATTTTGCCTTATATTTGTGCCTTGTGTTGCGGCCCCCTTATGCCACTGAACTTACACTAACACGGAGCTAACAACACATATTAGCCTAATATGGAGAATCCATATCATTGGTCAGTAGTGAGGATATGGAGAATCCCTATCTAAAATATGTCCTGAGGTCAACAGATGGACATATTTTATGGTTAAAACTTTACCAAATTGCACCCCTTATTGAATTTTGAAAAATTTGATGCGTGGTAATACTTTGATTGAAGGTAAAAGAAATTTATTTTAACCAGCCTTAGCCTGGCCTTTATAAAATATATCGTGCATCTAATAACATCTTCAACATTTCTTTTCCTGTCTATCCATCCAACGCCGTAAAGATATTGAAAATGAGGTCAAGCTTCTTCCTGTCAAAATTCGTTATAACGCCTCACTTGGGATTTGATAGAAGAAGGATGTTTCTGATTTCTTAACCTTAAATTGGTAAAAAAAATGATAGCTTTATTACATAACATGCTGTTTATTTTACCATTTTCGTCACATAATTTTAATTTATGCTATCTCACGTTAAATTGAAATTATTGTAACATGATTTGAAAATAACGTAAAATGTATAATACAATTCATGGTTACATTACAGAAACTAGGCAAATGCTCTGGTATTTGAATATTTACCCTAAGAACAAAAATGATTTAACTGCAAGCGATAAAACGTTAAATGTTATAAATTAACATGCACTTACGCTTTTTCACAGTTGCGAATATAAATAAATAATTATTGAATTTAGAATTAGGCTGTTTAATCAGTTACTAGCCCACCTACCACACTTACAACTAAACGCTCTAAAATTATGAATAAAATTCTAGGTAAGCTCCACACAACATTATTATGTTCTCTCCGACTACTTGAAGTGGAACTATAATACTGTTTGAGAAACTGGGTAAATTAACAATCTCCGTGAATTAACTCAAAAAAAAAAAAATGTCAGGTCTCTCTGGAAAATCCACTTATCAAAGTGTCGCTGTTTTAAGTCGTTTTATTTTTTATTTTATATTATATAATACTTTTTCGGACGATTATTTATAAGGTTGGTAAAGCAACTGAAACTCCTCAGGTGTCGTAGGTCATCGGTGGAAATAACTTAACAAACTATTTTCAACATTTTGTCTCTTTTTTCCTGCTCAGTTTTTATATTAATAAATAACACAAAACTCAAAATTTTAAATTAATTCGTAACGATTTTTAAAACGTTTTTGCAACAACAATTTTCTGAAAACTTGTAAACACAATACTCATATAGCGTTTAATAGCAGTGACAATTTACTTCTTTCACATCGTTAAGCCCTGATTGAAATAAATTGCATTGTGAGTAACGGATAGTCAGCAAATAACAGCTTTTACAGACTGATTAATGAAATGGCCAGTAAAATTTATTTCACTGGGATGGAGCATTCGCTTGATAGTAGCTGAACTCTCTTTCTTTTAAAATTCTTTGGTTATTCCCAAACAACAATAAACATTTCCCTTATAGCTAAATGTCCAGGCACTTGAGCTAGTTGATCGATAGCGGCCCGCAAATTTTTCACTATCCACAATTTTTAAACTGAAGACGAACGTTTTTAATTTATGTTATAAACCAACTCTATCTCATGTACTGACAATCCATTGATTTTCCTATATTATTTAAAAAGTCTGTCCGATTTTAAGTCGTCAGTTGTGTGATATAAAAGTGTAGATGCGAATCACCGTCACGTGCAAAAATTAGCTAATTTTGTTTTGCGGATTTCTTACGTGCAATAATCACAATTTTATACTCGTGATTGATGTTATACTATACCGCCTACCAAAGACCTAAAATCAATTCCTTGAAACATCGTTGCCATCAGATATAACTGTGTCTTTTATTGGGCATGAAATATATTTAGATTAAAACAATATTGAAAAAAATTAAACGAAAAATAACGCAAACATGCTCATACACATATACGCATGTCTCGCAAAATATACTTAAAGCAGAAAGCGCCCTTCAGCATATGCAGCGGCGTGTAAGTGATTAATGTACTGTGTATTCATTGGGTAATGGAAACTAAGAACACCTTGCACAAAATCAAGAATACATGGTTATAAGCGATCGTATGTCTTGCTTAACTTTATAGTACAGACTTTATTTTAGATGAAAATTTATTTCGTTTAGTTGGTATTAATGCGAAAGCGACTTTGAATAAGCTGAATGAAATTAAAAATAAACACGATTTAAAATAGCGACACTTTGATAAGTGGATTTTCCAGATAGACCTGAAATTTTTTTATGAGTTAATTCACAGACATTGCTCATATATCCAGTTTCTCAAACAGCCAGTTTAAAAAAAAGAGGTTTCTCATTTGATAAGGCCATCTTTAAGCGACGATGAAATTATGAAGTTTAAAATTTATAAATTATTACGAGTATTATTTATAATATTAAAATTTATACGAGTCGCGCGCACACCGACAGCCAAAAAGCGATACGATGAAGTTGGTTGCGAAGCAACTTCACTATATCGTTGGTGACAGTTACATTTACATTTTGTTAATACATATAATTGCATGACCTTCATCTTAAAACTTTTATCCAGTTTAGCTCTTTTAGCGTAGAGACTTAGTAACTACTGAATAACACCCAAGAAAATTTTCAGAGAAATTGAATTCAGGCTTTTCGAGTATATTGAATTAAAAGCGAACGCGAACACTGAGCTATCACGGCTTTATATAGCTAAGAGCAACGAGCGTGAATAAACTCAGTGCATGTTGAAAACATACAAAGCACTTTGCCTGTTCAAACTTAGTACTCGGTTGTTTTAAGAGGAAACACAACACCCAGTTTATGTAGGTCGATAGACGCGTGCGTTAACTGAAATTAAGGGACTTTGAAGGGTAGTAAAACTCCGCAGTAGTATCGACTGCCTCAGCTCGTCTTACTATGATTGTATAAACTTTATAAATAGCGATGACAGCTTTTGCATAGAGGCATGCCTTGATCAACAGCGACATGTCCATAAAGTAGTTATAGTGCGCATTATATATCGGTGCACGGACAAACCGACATTGCTAGGTAGCGACTTTATATGCATATTTAAGATCAAAATAATGAAATGCAATTATTTAAATAATGCGAAACATATTATTTCCAAAATATGCTTTACCCGTAAGCTTCTTCCGATAAATTAGGTGCATTTACTAAATATAAAATTAAACTGCAATTAAAACTTAATTCAAAACCGATATTCTTAAGGCACGGACTTTTCATTGAAAGGCTTAAGTACTTTAACAAAAGTTTAGTTCTTTACTTTAACAACTGCCAGGTTTCCTATCCGTAACATACTTTCTATATCACGTGTCACATTGACTTATATATGTCATGTTATGTAACGGAATAATTTATAAACGCCGCCCAGTATGGACATGTGTCATCTTTATTAAAACATCATTTAGTATGACAGTCAAAATCATTGGGACATGGACATTAGGGACAATGACATTGATTGTCAAATTTCAAATTCTGAAGGGCATGATCGACTACAGAATACACGCGCACAAAAGACTACATACGAAATAGGAGAATGCCGATATGTAGACCATAATGATGTTAGACATAAGTAAAAGTAAAGTAACAGCCTATACATGTCCTACTGCTGGGCAAAGGCCTCCTCTATACAGAGGGTATCAGGGCATAGTCCACCACGCGGGCCCACTGCGGATTGCCGGACTTCACATATCTTCGAAAAATATTTTTTTTGTTATTATTTCGAAAATATGCAGGTATCCTCACGATGTTTTCCTTCACCGCGGAGCAGGTGATAAGTCAGCACTTAAAGTTAAAAACTTCATTGGTGCCGGCACTGGGGATCGAACTCAAGTTGCTCGAGTATATTGAATTAAAGGCGAGCGCCCGGACACTGAGCTATCACGGCTCTCAATGTTAGATATAATGATAACATAATTAATGAGGTGTCCACCAACTCGTGTGCTCCTCATCTGAGTCACGGAAAACGGCTGAACAGTTGCTATTGTGCATTGCAAGTGCCAACTCAGCATCTAGGTTATTATTGCAAGCCTTACCAAGGTTGGTTACCGTAGGTTGTTCATAAAGTAAAGCCATGTTTTATAAGTTTATACTTTCTTTATGCTTAATTGTTAAATTGTTTACTGGTGGAGAAATTACAATATTTATGTGCACAGCTGCGCCCCTGCAACCTTTATGCAACGTATCTCGAACGAATAGATCAGTGTGCCGACTAGTAAGCAGTTTTTTCACTTTGTGACCCACAATAAGCTTCTCTCATTAAATACCAGTGCGTTTTAATTAATTTTAGATCTAGATTGAAGTGGCTTATTTTTGTATAATCAGTCATATTCCCTGCAATCGTAGAACAGACAAAAGAGCTTGGAAAGAAAATATGCAGTTCAATGTTAGTATTAAAATAAGTGTCTCCCATTCTTCAATTTCTTTGGATTCGCGAAAACCAGAAGTGCCTACGTAGCGGTGATCACTTTCAATCAGGTGAGTCCACTACCCGATTGCTCCCTTTGTCCATAAATAAAAAAACAACTCGAATTACGGGTAAATCTGCACTCTAAAGACACAAGGTTCCTATAAGTTCTCACACTAGTGTAATGGCTATGAATGAACCTTTGATTTGCTTGCATCTCTTTACTCTTATTTTCCCTTTTATTTATATATGCTTTAATGTTCATACCATACTGCTAATTTTAATTTCCAGTGATATTGCAAGTGAAGTTAACGTTAAGTTTTTGCTTAATAAATAAAAATTTATTAAATACGCAACCTAGTTTAAGAAGACCAATAGACAAATATCATCTTTGTGTATGTGCAATAGTTATAAAAGAAATGATTCCTGGTTTTATATATAAGTTCCCATATGTTTCGAGGATTCCGTCCAGTCCATTCGACTTATGATTTCAAAGGAGAAAAATGCTTTACGTATAGACCCCAGAAGAGACCTGATGTCTGGCACCGCATGCTCAAACTACCAAATCTTTGGTGGTGCATCCCCTCATCATCCAACGTTTAGTTAGACGCAAAAAGTATCCAAAAGATCGACTTTCTCGTATGCGGTGTGGTTAATCGAGCCATCTCCCCAGTGTGGAGATGGTAAGGATAGCATACAGAAATTAGCCCTGAACAGCTTTGGAGAAGAGAGCTCAGAATAAACCACTGTGGATGTGGGAACCATGCAACAGTGTTCACTATTTCACGAATGGGCAGGTCCGTCCGGGTTAGAACTACGACCTCACAGAAGACCGGCGTAAAGAAGAAGTGTTACACTTCTGCATTTCGTTTGGTGAGTAAGGTAGACGGGCCCATTTTATTGATAGATGGCGACGTATTTGCAACGCTACGGGTGTCGCAAATGTCTATGGGCGGCGGTTCAACAGAGATCTGATAGTTGTGCTAGTTGGATGAGTGGTCAACAGAAATCATAGTGGCCAGGTAGTCATAGTTATTCCCACAGCGGAATGCCACCACTGTAACGTATGTGCCGAGGAGTCGGCCCAACACGCACTGCAGGTGTGCTCAGCCTGCACGGAGCAGCGCCGAGAGCTGTACGCTATCGTGGGGCACGACGTCTCGCTACCAGACGTGGTTCGCACTATGGTTGACAGCGAGAGGGCGTGGTGTGCTGTCCTCGCATACTGCGAGGACGTTATCAACCGGAAGGAGGCCGCGGAGAGAGCAACAGAGGCAACTGGAAATCCGCAGCCCGGAGACCAGGGCGCAGGAGGCTGGCCTACGCGCGCAACCTTCTTCCCTGATAGTGAGACCCTGAGCGGCAGGCAGTGTCTGTCGCTCAATTGACATTGGCAATGACCATTGCACCGGCACAGCACCATGTAGTAGAAAAGACCTAAAAGGTCATAGTCGCGCCGGGGTCGCGCAAGATTGCGTTCACATGTTCCCGGGACCCCGGCTGATGCGACGGAGACAGGTGCAACGTGGGTATTTTAGTGGGTAACCGTTTTTAACGGGACTCCCACATACCCCTGCCACTTCTCCCATCCAGTGGCAGGAGATCCATAACGGATTTTTCCCACGAGAAAAAAAAAGGTAGTCATAGTTATTATATGGTGACAACTGCAACCCTACGGTTGTTGTAACATCAGGTGAACCGTCAGCTCGCTTGTCATCTTCTCACGTAAAAAAAATATAACTTTCACTGCACGTCGATCTTCTTTAAGGCCATGGTACTTCCCTGGACGTGTCCGCCTATTCGTGTAATAGAGAAGACTGCTGCGTGGCCATTACTTTAAATCCATAAGGGGTAGAACTGCGGTACAAGCTATCTCAATAATAAACATCAAAAACACCTATTTTAGTCTTGTTGAATGAACAAGTTTCATTTTGCCTCCATTTTACACTTGTCAACTGGGACAGTGCAATTTGAGGTAAAATTGTAAGTAAAGTAATTATTACAAGCTTTCTCGATTTTCAGGTCTGCAAGAATTTTAATTGCCTTTTAATATCAAGAAGAATTTAAATGGTTTGAGTTACTGCGCACTTCTTTCGAATTTATCGTAAGTACAAAATGCGATAAAAATTTGTAGTATTTTAAATCCAAGTTACATAAGTAAGTTATGAAATGTCTTATTTAGAATGTTAAATTAGAATAATATTTTTGTTACCTTCTTTTTAGTTTACCAGGGACAATTTCAGGAGCTTTTAGCGTATATTTCATTGATACACACATATTTGCTGAACGTGAATAAGCTTACGAAGATGGGCTTAGGAATACCAAATTGTGTGAAAATGTATTTTTATCAAGTGCTTAATAATTAGTGAATTACGTGTATGTAATGGGTGTATGAAATTTTATTAATTATTATTATCGCAGCCGTTTGGCAAGAACACTTTTAAACCGTTGATGTTAATTAAAAAAAATGGGACACCTTTTTAAATTATTGTAATGAAATTAATAATGAATATTGAATTGGAGCAAAAAGTTTGATTTTGATCTAAGAAAACCTTTTCAAGTTTTTCCGACCATTCAGGTTTATCCATGCATTCGGCCTCTAATAAACTTTTTCTCTGGTCCACGCGTCGTCAATAGCATCGGTAACTATCACCTCTATATTTGCTATAAAAGACTTCACTTTCTATTTACTTTAAATGAAAATCAAATAAAAGGTTCATTACTGTGTATAAAATTTTACATTTCACGCTATTTATATATAGATATTCTGCAATTCTCTTTTATAACGTAAATTATATATTTCCTACCCGCATAAGTCAGGCTTTTCTTTTCGAAGGTAAGTAGGGATTAACACTTTGCAGGAATTCAGATCCTGTCATCCACATTAATTGACCCAAGTTTCTCAAAATTTACCATTTTAAGACAAATTATATATGCTAATAATTTGCCAATTAAATGTAACACGCAACCATAACTTAACCCAGAATCAGAGCAGATTTTCATTTTAAAGAATATCAGCAATATTATAAGTTACTTTGGTACTTATTGGCAGTAACCTTGCTATAATTAAAGATCAAAACTGAATTATCGAACAAAATTTTAAATAAAGTAAGATCGTAAACATCAATTTTACTACATAAAACTATGTTATAACTAAAGTACATAGATATTGTTTTTTTTAATCGTGCCTACTGAACTATTCTTGCAATACAAAATAATTAAAACGGGCTGTTTTATTTGTGCCTCCGATGCGATGCTCGATAGCATTTCAGTGTTGAAGGTGAATATATCTATTTTTGAAATTGATTTGAAACTTTGACACAAAAGTGTTATGAAAATAAATCGTTTTATACTTAACAAAGGAATAGTTAAATAATAATCTTCTTTTTTATGAGAGACGGTAAGCGGGGCTTAGCTTCTCTCATAATAGAGATTCTCAGAAGAGAACAAAAAACAAATCGCAGAAGACAAATCGCAGAAGTGTAATACTTCCAATTCACACCGGTCTTCTATTAGATCGGAGTACTTCCTCGAACGAGACTGCGCATTCATGCAACAGCAAAGACCGCTGCGTGGCCCTACCACACTAGAAAAAGATTGATTATAATCGAAACAAATTTGCCACGCGTCAGTGTCCACTGTTGCACAAATAGGCAGGTCCATCCGGTTACCACTGCCTCACAGAAGACCGACGTAAAGTAGAAGTGTAACATTTTTGCGTTGCGTCTGGTGAGTGAGGTAGCCGGGGCATACTTTATTTATAGGTGCTACGGGTGTTGCAAATGTCTATGTGTGGTGTGGGTTATCACTCAACATCAGGTTAACCACCAGCTCGCTGACCACTTTCTCATAAAAAAAAAGAATGATGTAACAATAAATCTTATATAACTTAAAACTTTTAATAAATCACTTCACCTTGAGGATAGGAGAATTTATCAGCAACCCTACGGCTGTTGCAAACGCTAATGTGTAGCGGCTATGAATTAACATCAGGTGAACTGCAAGTTCGCTTGCCTTCTCAAATAACAAAAAAACATCATCTAAAATGCCAAATTGTTATTTTTGATAGGTACTGAAGGCTCATGAGCCACAGTGACTCAAGTATTGCGCGCGACGTTCCGAAGGACCTTTATGTTTACGTCGTGCTTTTTCGTGGAGCAGACAGCCAACTTCTATTCTGACAAACATTGTGGCCAAATGACTATTTGCCTCTAAAGCGCCCACCATCTTGGTGATTGGCATCATAACTCATCATTCACGAAACCCAATCTCCCCTGAACAAAATTTGTCAGAATAAAAAGCTAAAGCATATTACTTTTTTAAGACCAGTCGATCGCTTAAGAAAAAAAATTAAAATACGTTGATGTAACTTGGGACGTCTGAATGTCATTCAGTTTCCACGTTAAAAATATCAGAAACAGTCCTATCCAACCCAATGCTCCTAAGAACCACACTCATATTGTGCAAGGCTGCTATGAACCATCATATCCAAGACTAACAAAAAATTTATTAAAAATATTTCATTCACTTCTCAATCCGTGTTAGATAGTATCAGACTAACTCCGAGGGCGAAACGCGGCCACTTATGACTGTTTTTGAGTAAAATCGAACTTGATATCAACAAACTTATTAAATAAACTTATTATACAAAATCCATTCATCTCATTAGATTAGTATAAAGTTAGTATTAGTATTAGTATGATAAATAATTATAGTACCTTAATAATCTTATACATGAGAAAACTTTTGTTCCAATTGACACCAGGAACAATTCAGTATATATCGCACCGTTCGTAGAATAACGTTCTGTGGTAACATACAACGAATTAGATTTTATCGTCGGAAAGTCTTAATTATTGTGTACGCTTTCAGATTACATAAAATTTTGAAAAAAAAATGACTTATACATATTGAGATTCAGAATAGAACGACGTTCTATCTGATTTGTGCTCCGCAGTACGGCGACACGTGTACGCTTACCCAATTATTTTTATATGCTTTACCAATTTTGATAAATGCTATGTGATTAGATTCGCTTTGAAAAAACTACACTAGTCCAAAAACCCTACCTAGTGGCACTGGTGAAAGCAATCATTAAGAGTATAATGATTATAATAATAAATAATAATAAAATATCTTTATTCACATAGACGCTTGCGCGTTCTTATGAAACGTCAAAATTTTACAAAGAAATTAACACGTTCGTAAGTTACCACCAGCTTTTTTGCTTTCACCAGTGGCAGCATACGAACAATCGACTGCGTAAAATATTTGACTCATTACTTAACAGTCTGTATTTTTAAACGGCTCTCAGGGACAATGATTACTTTTGTATCATATAATTGGTATGATATCAAATCTTCTATTATAGATAAAATTGTTGATTTTACAAAACATAAAGTGATGATCACGCGGTGTGCACTATAAAATACTAATCGAGTATTTACTTCCTGGTTTTTGTCGTGATTCTATAGGATTGGGATTTAATTGCAACGAGGTTGTAACAATATAAGTATGATATTAACAAGTTATAATAACATTATAAAAGTATATAAGCATCTTATTTAAATGCAAACTAACGCCATGTTGAACTTTAATTTTATAGCAGTGCTCCTTGGTTTTAAGACGTTTAATTCTTTCATTTTGTACATTTACCTATATTGTGGTTATTTAATGTTTTCTTTTTTGAGGATCATTAGTGGCACTTATAAATTTAACAACCTTTTGTGAATGATAATGGGGAATAATATGTTTACCTACGTTCCATTTGTCACTTATCAAGAAGAATCCTTATAATATTCACGTCATGAAAAGACGCTGAACGTAAGCGAATGAATTATACCCGTCGCTTCCCTTCGTCTATTTTTGTAAGGACCTCATTTCGCTTCTCATGAAATTGATAATGAGGTTGGAATTGGTGAAATATTAATAAAAATATATATCTTAAAATAAAATTCTGACCATAGTTCGAGGCGTAGGTTCTATGTTCTAAATCATCACCACTTTAGCTTATTGTTATGAACATAAAATTATTAATTATTAAACAAGGCCGGCAATATAAACAAGTACTCGTAAATTTTAAAGTTTTTTATAGTGCTAATCTCTGCACTTAACATTGAACATTAAAACATGTAGAAAAAGTACGCGAATGCCGAAGACGTGGGTTCGATTCCCACAGCGGCGACAATCTTTTCGTACTTTTTCTACATGTTTTAAAGTACTCGTAAGTTTCAATCAAAACCATTTTATGAAATAATATGTTATGGTATGGAATCATTTTTGTTGGCAAACAATTTCAGTGACGATGTTTTCGCATATTAACTTTTTAATTTAAGTTCTAATTTATTGTACACTAGCGACCCGCCCCGGCTTCGCACGGGTGCAATGTATTATACATATAAAACTTCGTTTTGACTCTCTATCTAGACCTCTCCACTCTATTTAGAAAAAAAAAAACCTCATCAAGATCCGTTGCGTAATTTTAAAGATCTAAGCATACATAGGGACAAACAGATAGCGGGATGACTTTGTTTTATACTGTGTAGTGATACTTCTGTTAAATTATGCGGCATTTCTTATACAGGGTGACTTTTCTAAAGGTGCCGAAATTCAAACAGGAGATTCAGATTCGGTAGTATAATCGTTTACTGAAATAAAAACAAACTTTGTTTTTCAAAAAAATTGCCATTCTATTCCTTACACACTTTTTGACACAACAGAACTTTTTGACAACGCGGCAGTTATTCATAAATTCCCTAAATTTTACTGTGAACGCACAAAAACAAAACTAAGCGATAAATCGGAGACGACCCGTGCCGGCACAGCGTCCATAGCGTTGAGTCGTAAAACTTCGTTCCCTTCCCCCCACCTGCGAGCGGTGACCGCTCTATGTGGCCGCTGCCCTTAGCCCTTCGTTAGTTTCAATTTGACCGTGACGTAATTACAGCTGCTCGTACTATTTTTAGATTTGCTTATCTCTAACGATGTCGAAACAACAACGCAATTATTATTATTGGAACCGCGAGTATTACGAGATGGTACGGTGCTACATTTTAAGTGGTGAAAGTTTACATGGTGCGCAAAGACTTTATGAAAATGACTCTTTACAAAGACAGGCAATGAACTCAAGTTGTATGTACATAATCGAAGGACGATTTTGGCAGCCAACCAAAGGTTGTTAGATTTAGGACAATTTACTACACCGGCGCATACAATGCGCACACAGAAGTAATGTTAAAAAATAGTGCACAGCTTAATTTTATGAGAAATGGACTCTATTTTGAACAATTGTTAAAATTTCAATGAGTGTTTTTTGTGACTAAATTAATAGATAAGTTTAATTGTTGTAAATAGTTGATTCCACTTTTTAAATATGCCATAATAAGTACAAACATATAGTGTGTGATTTTAAAATAATAAAGTAGTATTTTAGTATGCATTTTATTATGACCGTCCTAACCCCTTTCTAAGTATGAAAATTGGAATCATAAACTTACTTGCTATGATACTCGTATAGTAACAAACTTTGTGTGCATGTTAGTTATGAATAATCCCGCGTAAAATGAATCAGTTGCCCAGAAATCTGGGCACTTTTTGGGATAATTTCAAATGAATGTAATTAATTTATTACGAGTGATTTTAAATATTTATAACTTATTATATAACATTATTTATGTCTATAATTTAATAAAAAAATGGATACCCTTAGAAAAGCCTCCCTGTATATGTTAACCTCAGAAAATTCTATTTTATTTGCCCCAGACTACTTTTGGAAGGGAGATCCTTTCAATGTTCATATAATTGTACTCTTATAGGTTTGCAAAACATATAAGAGTATAATTATATAAATTAAAGAGGCTTTATTATTATTATTCGAACTTTATTTAAATTTATTGTAGTAGAACCTCGCTGCTGTTTTTGCTGTTTCCCGAAAGTACAGCATCGTCCGGAGAAGCACCACGGCCATACAGAAGACCCTGAAGTGGAAGTATTATACTTTCGCATCTCGTTCTCTCCATCCAGCCTCTCTCGAAGGGTTGTTGATGTCAATGGTAGGACGGAGGAGGCGGAGGTCATCACTTTACCTCAGATGACCCGCCTGCTCGTTTGTAACTTTTCACATGAAAGAAAATCAATTAAAATTAATCATATGAACAAATTACTAGATACAGTAAAATCTGTCAATAACTGTATCTTTACACTTCAAAACCGGTAAGTGCGGGTCGAACTCGTACGCCGAGGTTTCCGTACCTACCCATTATACCGCCATAATAAAATTGGGAAATAATCACCACCGATTTTCTCAAGAAAGGATGGACCTAGCAAGTTGAAATTTATACCAGATACTTAGGAGTATAGTCCCTTTTAGGTGTATAAAAATCAAGGTTCTAAATTTAGATTTTCGCGAAAACCTTTAAGTACCAAAATTTACCTTCATTTTCAACTTTTTTTAATTTTTCGGAGTTTTTCCTTTACTTGTGCTGTAAAACATGTTAAATATCTTAAAAATACTTCGTGTTAATTTTGATAAAACTCAATGGATCAATACAAGCTTACATTTTTAAAAGCGCAAATATATTACCTAGTCCGGTTAAGATACGTTGTATCGTTCTTAATGCGTGTATTAGGGTTGAAAAGAATAGAAAATATAAATGGTTCATGATATACCTTCGAATGGTATTGGATGGATAATATTAATATAGCCATTTATCAATTCAGCCATTTATATAGCCATTTATCAATTCAGTTTTATATTTCTGCCCTCGAATGGTCTTCATAAACTTTTTTAGTCTTGTTTTGATTTCGCGTAATTGCAATAATTAAAAGACGTATGAAGTTTTTACTTTAACAAACATTATGTTGATTATAACCAATGATTAACGTTATTTTTAATGAGCATATATTATTAAACTTTTTTGTGTCTTATCACGTACACTTACAGATATTTTGGTGAACGCGGTCAAATCTAAATAATTATTATTTACTATAATTATACAACCAGGATTCGACCCTGCGCCTTTCGGATTACGCGTCCATTCGCTTTAGCCACTAAGCTAAGCGATCGATCAGCACCTCAGCACGCGATAATCATTACTGTTTACTTTGTTTTTAACCGACTTCGTAAGGAGGAGGTTCTATGTTCGACTATATATGTTTTTTTTTTTTTATGTATGTATATGGGTGATTATCCCTATTTGTGGACCGATTCACAAAATTCTTTTTTATTGTTGCAGTTGTAGCAATGCTTGGCGTGATCGAATGTACTTCCTTTACAGGAAGCACACTTTCGAAGACGACATTTTTACAATAAATATTGAAAAACAAGACATACCGCCTGGCCGTAATTAAAATTTAATTTTAATTTTTAGTGGGTTCTTTTTTGTATAACTGGTGTTACGCTTTCAGTCCTTAGACTATTAAAGTTTCATCGAACCCAGAACCGGTGGGCTAGCCAGAACCCACGGGTTTGATGCCCTCCTCACTGGGGAGGGCCGCGCATGCGTGCGTTAATTATGGAATGTCGCCTACGGGCCATCGAGGTTCGGTGCGGACCGTGACCCCGATGGCCGTTGACTGTGCTTGTTTAGTCGGTCGCTGGGGGCGGTGAAACCGTTCTGGAATGCGGGTGTACCTAGCGTACGAATTGTGTTTGTTTCGCCGTGCTCGAAGGCGAGGACGAACTATGGTGTCTGTTGCTGCACTAACTGAGTGTGTAGTGTTATTTTGCGGGACTCCCGTCGGTGGGTCCGATGTACTTGAGTCCCCTCCTCGACCTTCTTCGATCGGGTCAATAAGGACGTTGCGCTGGCGACGCTTGTTGACGTTCGCGTTAATGTCGGATTGATCATTTGCTGCGCTTACCACCAGAGAATTGGGATGACGTTCGGCTCTGTCGAAGAACCGTTTGATGAGATCTTTAAAATGTTCGCGAATCTTCAGGAGTCTGCAGTCACCGTGCAGGTGGACGTTGCGTTAAACCGGTTGCGCGAAAGATGGACTTATTTTGAACGATTTGCAACTTGTGCAAGCGAGTAGGGTGCGTGTGGGCGAAGGTCATGCATGCATAGGACATAATAGGCTTTAGTGTTTATATCGTTGCACCTCATGAGAATAAAAATGTGAAATTAAAAACAATTTCGACATGAAACTTCACTCTTCATCTCATCACCGCCAGAAAATTTCTTCCCTCGAAGCTTTCATTCTCGCATTCTCATTTTATGTCACAAATAATAATCGTTTGGTGATAAATCTGGGCTATATGGAGGAAGTTTCAAGATTTAGAAGCCCACTCCTTGTATAATAGCCGTCGGAACTCTCGCCTTGTGCATGTGTGTATTTGAAACATCCTTACAACACAGGATAACGTTATCCCTCAGGGAGGACAGCAAAAAAGTGGTTGTTGCACTCTTTTCTTAGACAATGAGGATTTTCTGTGAATCCCAGAAAACAGTAGGAAATTCATTCCCAGCGCTGTAGTTCCGGGCTCATAGAATAGGACTAAGGTATCTCCTGCCTGTCGTAAAAGGCGACTAAAAGGGGACACGGATTGGCAGCAGCTCGAAGTGGCCTCGAGCTGCTGCAAGATAGCGAGGGAATCGGGGAAGGTTTACCCTTCTCCGAGGCGTGCTCACGCCCAGTAGCGAGGGACACCGTTGCGTTCCATAGGAGATCCCGGGGCCCCTCCAAACGTACAGAAGGTGGCAACCGAGGGGGTTTTAGTGGGTACAAACTCCCCATTTGAAGATTTCCCCCCCGATCACAAAAAAAAAAGGAAAATCATTCCATCCTGCATACAGATTTTCATTCTTCATAATCTCAATCTTAATGCATACACATGTCAGTAGAATATTATGATCATATTTAAAAAATACACTATAAATTTTATGGTATTTAATAACTTCTAATAATATATACATTACAAGTTAATATGAATAGACGGTTCAACATATGCTTTATTTTCCGTTTAAGTATGAAAACGGACACCAAATTAGCATTTCTTGAAAAAATCAACGAAGGAAAGGGTACTTAAGGACTTACTTTGAAGGTATAAATAAAAGTATAATACATTCTGCACTCCAGTATAGAAATCATTCTAGATGACTCAATGAAACTAGAACAACAAGTTGAACCTGATGAACAAGGGTACACGGACCTAATAGACAATGGATGGTATTTGTGGAACAGTAACTGTATGGCGTAATTGTTTCACGCACGGACAGGCCTTTGAGATTAATCGAATTCGCCTGTAACTGTTTTAGACTCGGCCGTCTCAGAAGGAATTTTGGGTTCCAGGTCCGCACTCTATGTTTCACCGAATGGAGCAAAATTTAATTAATTACAATTAACGACATAACGCCTCTCTTTTTTTCGTCGTCTCTTTTTTTTAAGTTGTAGGTATAATTAAATTGAAAGCAAATTTAACTATGAATATAATATTGAAAAGTAAAATTCGCTACGTAAAACGTCTACGTAGTATTTATGATTTTTTACACACTTCTAGTATTTAAACCGTAATAGAATTTATCAAAATTATAATAAATCCCTAAATTATAATTAAAATATTGAAATAAACTTCAACCTGTTCAATAATGACTTTAATAATAGTACAAAATATAATTGAACTGCTAATCCTTAATTTGGATAATGGTATTTATTTCATAACTCGTGTTTTAGAAATTACATTTAGATACTAATTACTAAGTGGTGAAAAATTAATAATATTTTTCGATCTTTCCGACATAATACGAAAGTGAACTGGTTATCCTTACTATGTATCCTTACTTATAATAAAAGGCGATGTTTGTATGTATGGATGGATGTTTGTTACTCTTTCATGCAAATATTACTGAATGGATTTTAATAAGACTACAATATTATAGCTTATACATCAGAATGAGACATAGGCTATAATTTGTGTACATACAAAATATACATATATTATTAGTATATCGGCGATTTTGTTTTTTCACTAGGGTTGATTAAGAACTGATAAATAATCCAAGATGTACAAGGGGTTATTGTCTATATATCATATGAAAACATCGGTTGGCATATTCAAAATATATTTGCCCGCGATAAATGGCATACATTTCCATTTGTCGCCCTCGAGTTATGTTGTCTCCGTCGGAGTACCCTTTATTGTCTTTTATTGTCCATTAGTCTTTGTTTTGCTATTGAAACCGATTGGTATTAACAACGGAGATAATACAACTGAAAGATTAAATGATAATTATTTTCAAATGTTATCATAATAATTTAATATTATGATAACATTTTCACCTGTATTAATATTCAGATTTTTATACCTATAAAGAATTATCAAATAATGTAACGTATTTTTGGATTTACCTAAAACGTATTCGCTTTTTTTCTAAAGTTATTTTTTACAATATTTTATATATATAACTATGCGTTAGAATTAATCGATAGATACCTTTGAAGTAAAGAACATTTATGATGTCTTTTAAATTTGGAGTGTTACACCAACAAGATATTTTGTGTTGAACAACATGACTGTGAGTGGAAAAAGTAAATGTCATATTTATTTGTAAACGATGTATTATTGACTGATACGAAAGCACGTAATACATCCCACTCGATATATTTTAAATAAAATCCTAAAGTACTGACAGAGTATTTTTCTATTTATACTAGCTGACCCGGCAAACGTTGTTTTGCCATATAAATTATTTGTAGGGTAGAAGAAAATGTTTGGGGTGGACCACCCTTAACATTTAGGGGGATGAAAAATAGATTTCCGATTCTCCACCCTGGCCGATATGCAAGTTCAATTACAAACACCGTGACACGAGAATTTTATATATAAGATTTTTAAAGAGATCTACTATTACTAGTGACATAAAGGTAGGAAGTAGAAACTTTAGGGATACTAACAATACTATTTTTTTTAATTAACAGTCTTAAAGAACTAAGCATAATTAAAATATTTTATATCAATCATCTTGCTACCCAGAGACCGGCAAGAAGTGGAAGTTACCCTTCTGCGTTTCGTCTGATGACTAAAATAGCTGTGGCTCACTTTATTAAAAGTTGGAAACGTATCTGCAACCCTGCGGGTCAGCTATTTACATGTTTATGAATGTTTGCACATTACGTATACCAAAAGAACAAATTTGAAAACTTTAGTTTGTCTGTCTCTTCTGAATTACACATGCCACATATAATTTTAAGTATATGTGTTCCGCCAATCCGCAGTGGGGCCGCGTGGAGGACTATGCCTTGATACCCTTTGTATAGAGGAGGCCTTTGCCCAGCAGTGGGACATGTATAGGCTGTTACTTATATGTGTTCTTAAAATTATATTTATCATTTATAATTTTCAGGCCTAAATTAAGGGCAATTAAATAAATTAATTTTCACATTCACATTTTCATAGGGCACTATTATACGCTAAGTATTCTCTTGAATCTTCTTTGCTATGTTCATTAATATATTTTCTTAATTAAGTTATATGTATAGTATAATTATGTCATCTTAAGTGCAATGATTAGCACTTAAAATAAAACTTCCCTTCTTATTTAGGAAAATACTAAAATTAAGATAATGTTATACAGTTATATTAATAAAATGCAGAAGGTACATTTTAAATGATATTTTTTTCACTTTAAAAATTTTAAAAATATTTAACAAGAACTACTTATTCATGACCATTATTTACAACATAATTTATTTTATTCTTTCTTTTATTACACATAAACTCTTTTGTCTTGTCTCTATCTAAAAC